>HG992281.1:16283333-17574166 GCA_905220595.1 Spilosoma lubricipeda | reverse complement strand
CCTCAATGGCCTGTGCATATGTCAGATATACCAGAAGATCACCAGCCGATCGACCCTTACCGAAGCCGTACTACTGATCGCTAAGCAGATGATGATCTTGTGGATACCGTAGGAGTTGACAGTTGATAATGGACTCCATTATTTTCGAGAAGAGGTAAGTTATGGCTATCGGCCTGTAGTTGGACGTAATAGAGCGATCGCCTTTTTTTGGGTTCTGGTGGACCAATGCTGCCTTCCATGATATCGGGACTACGCCAAAAGAGTAGGAGAGCCGAAAAAGACGCGTTAAGACCGGTGCCAACTTCGGAGCACACATTTTCAACACTATAGGGGGATTCCATCAGGGCCACTCGACCTATGGATATCCAAGGATAAAAGTGCTAAACGCACTGAGCGTTAGTGTAACTGGATATCCAGCATACTGCTCTCGCACCGCGGTATGACAGGCGGCTCCTGTTCCCCGTCATCCAAAGTCGAGTTGGACGCAAAGTGTTTTGCCAGAAGATCGGCTTTAGAGGTTTCGTTATATTATGTCAAAAACTGAATAACGTATATTTGTAAAGGCGGCACTTCTAGTTATCATAAATTCAAAAAGAACTCCCGTGGATTTCAATGTGAGTACTGTACGCAGGCAAAAAGTTTTATTAATTGTCCAATACTTGTCGGAGGATGTATATGTGAAACAACTGTGACACATGACTGATTTACGTAATCTAATTGTAATCATGATGCCAGTCACTTCGTTTTCAATCAGAGCAAATCAAGATGAAGAATATATCCTAAAGAGGATTTTGATAGCAATTGAAGGTTGATTCTATAAAAAAATATATTTGAATTATATACAAAAGAATAGAAGGCCAGAACCTAGTTACAAGGTTTGTTATTTTAACATTTAATTAATAAATAACGTTGAGTTGACGTTAATTACTATTTAGTATGATGGGATCAAATAATACAACAAGTATTTTACAGAAGCTTGATTGTTTTAACCTGTCATATGTCATAGTACCGACTGTTTGCTTTTGATTCCAATGAAACCACAACAATGTTGAAAAAAATATTTTGTGTTGTCATGTCCTAGAATAACGGTATTGAAAAATATTTTGCAAAGAAATTACTATTCATACACGAAGGACTTACATATGACGTATGTAATAGCAGAGGAAAACGAAGTCTTCTGATTTCATTTTCCTCTTTCTGGTCACTGTCTTGCTGATCCAACAGGCAAGTCTAAGTAACTGAGTGATGTGAATTTTACATACAAGAATAAATGTCAATTTTTTCAGTGGTACTTTTAAGCACCCCTAAAGAGATGCCTCTCTGGTTCTTTTAAGTACCCCTGAAGATATTCTTCTCTGGTACTTTTAAGTTTCTCTGAAAAGCTTAAAAAAATACCCAAATTATTTTACGGGTATTTAAAAGTACCAGTTACACAATTTTGATATTTTTTAGGATGTTAATATTATTCAGTTACTTAGACTTTTGGTCCAACAAGACAGTGACCCTGGTAACTTTGTCAGAGATCGCACGTAACTTTGATTCCTAACCAGGACAAAATGATTGTGTGGTTATCATGATAACTTATTCTGTGTTTACTATGTGTATTTATGTATATATTTATATTTACGTATATCAAGACATGCACTTGAAGAAATATAAGTATGTTTTTCAAGTGGTCTGGTCACAAGTACAAGTTGTACCTAGTTTTTAAGATTAATTCACCGCCCGATTACGAGATTGTGAAGTATTTATATTGTAGTTTATGACGAATAACTACAAGAATCATATATCACTCAAAGATATTAAACTAAAATAAACAAAATCTTAAAATGTAATAAACTTTTTTGACTTGAGAGTGTTAGGTAGATACTTTCTTGAAAATTTAATGGAATGGAATGGATAATTTAGAGTGGAATAAGAAAAAATGTAAAATGAGGCAAAGAAAAAGAATGGAACAGGTGAGGAATGATATATGGGCCTTATAATTCGAGTGGACTCATTAACTAGCTCACTGAAAAGATGTAGATCTCGTAAACTGAATGTATAACGGTTTATTTCAACAGTGACAACCACAGACAATATAAAATATTACATACACAATATAGACATAACAGAGAGTGTTGGTGTGTTTATTTAATGTCAATAACCATAAATATTTCTAACACCCAAATACAGCAAAATTATTAGTATACTAACTTAGCATGCCTACCCACAATCTCTCGAAACATGTCATGTCACTACCGCAAATAATGTGCTATAATCTTAATAACGTTTTTCCTAATGTAAGTGGTAATTTGCATTTTTATGCACAAATGTTGATGCATTGTCACTAAGATACTTATTATTATATTATTTATTATATTTTGCGATATCAGACTACTAATACGGTTTAAAGACAAACCAATTGCACTATATTGTGCTTAAAAAAGTTTACTTACAACTACAAATTCTAAAAGTAACAGCACTAAATATAAAGTTATAGTAATTTCATACAGGACATCTAATTATATAGGTACTCAGTCTCACACATCTTATAGCCCCAGTACACGTTGGATCAACGCGTTTAGCGAGTGCTTTCGGCCAACGTGTACTGGGCCGTGTTGTGTCTATTTGTCGTTTGCGAACAACATTGGTCGACGACCCGATTTATGTCGTTTATTCGTGTACAGATCAAAGTAATTAAGGAACAGGCTAATGTGTGAACAGTACCAACGAGCGCGTTGGTCCAACGTATACTGGGGCTATCACACACAGCCGTATAATTATAAACTAGGTAACCATGGTAACTCACTAGCTGACCCGACGAACTTCGTACCGCCAGGTTGTTCTTTCAAAAAAAAAAGTTTCCGTTAATCATTGAATTTCTTCTATACAAACGTTGTCCTAATAATAATGGATATATAGAAAAAAGAATTATCCGATTTGGTCTAGGTGATCGAAAGTTATGCCTTTACATACATTTATATAATATACATATATAGATTTAATATAATATTGAGTAACTCTCCTTAATGTGTCTATATTCATTTACTGGGTATTCCAGGAAATTAGCGAATGAAATAGTAGGTATAAAATTATAAGATACATATGTATATTATACTGCATATACGCCTACTGGCTGTTATGTAGGTTTATAATATGTTTTAATAGGAATATTCTTAAGGAAAAATAATATTTGATTATAATTATTATGTAGGGACTCATAAACGAATACTTTATGAAAATAATGGTGACATTAAGATATATTTATTACTTAGAGGTTATATCGATAATTTTGTTTGTCATTCGTTAGTTTTTTTGTTAAAATAAACAAATTGAAAAATATAGAGCTACATTTTCTTTGTTTTGAAAAAATAACCTTCTTGTAAACATTTACATTTTTCTAAAGAAATTCATATTATAGATAAAACACCACAGAAATAGGTTTCTGTGTAAAACATACTCAGACATAGAACAAATAATCGTGTTCATCACACGAGTGTCCATCGGTACTAGCTAGGTGAGTGATCGTAATAGGTAGTGACGTAAGTGATTACCACCGCCCATGGATGCCTGTAACACCAGAGCAGGTGTCACAAGTGCGTTGCTGAACTTTGAGGGATGGGGAAAGGGATGTGGGTAGTGGGAAAATAAAAAACTGGTCCTGAGTTTTAATATGTGGCTTCAAATTATAGCACTGACAAGGTTCATTATAAAAGACTTATAAAAATACAATTGGCCTAGATTTCATCACTATCACAATAAGTATGATATTGAGGTTTCCCGTCAAATGGCTATCATTTTTCTTATTTATTGTCTTAACCAACCCACTTTAATCAATTACCTAGTTCGTACCGATGAACACGATGATCTGTTCTATGTCTGAGTGTGTTTTACACAGAAACCTATTTCTGTGGTGTTTATCTATAATATGAATTTATTTAGAAATATGTACACACCTAAAAAAGAAGGTTAATTCTTTCGAAACAAATAAAATGTACTCCTACATTTTTCACTTCTTTTATTTTAACAAAAAAACTATCGAATGACAAATGAAATTGTCGATATAACCTCTAAGCAATAAATACATCTTAATGTCACCATTATATTCATAAAGTATTCGTTTATGAGTCCCTATATATTCAATAAATAAAATAAATATTTCGAACATCTAACACACCACGTCATCTAGTCCCAAGCTAAGCAGAACTTGTGTTATGGGTACTAAACAACTAATACAAATACACGTCATATACTTTTTTTTTTAAATACATTCATATTATACATAGAAAACACCCAAACTCGGAAACAAATATTTGTAGATCATACAAACATTTGGTCCGAAAATCGAACCCGAGACCTCAGGATCAGCAGTCGCACACACCGATCGCGAGACCAACGAGGCAGTCATAATATAATCAAATATTATTTTTTCTTATAGAATATTCCTATTAAAACATATTATACACTTATATAACAGCCAGTAGGCGTATATCTATACTTATAAAATAGTAAGTCCTGACTGACTGACTGACTGACTGACTGACTGATTCATCATCGCCGAGCGTAAACTATGATAGTTACGACTATGAAATTTGGTGAGTAGGATCGTTTTATTGAGTAGACACCCACTAAGAAAGGAATTTTGGAATTTCTACCCCTAAGGGGGTGAAATAAGGGTTGAAAGTTTGTATGGAAGTCCGTCATTTTTTAAGTTAGAGACCTGAAACTTTATTTTTGGGCTACTGATTAAAAATGATTAAACACGTATTTCAGCGTTTTTGAATATTCTACCCCTAAGGGGTGAAAAAGGGGTTGACATTTCGCGTATAGGTTAGTCTGGAAGTACGACATTTTTTAAGTTAGAAGCATGAAACTTTATTTTTGGGCTACTAATTAAAAATGAGTAAATACGTATTTCAGCGTTTCTGAATATTCTACCCCTAAGGGGTGAAATAGGGGTTGAAAGTTTGTATGGAAGTTCGTTATTTTTTAAGTTAGTAACATGTAACTTTACTCATGTGCTAATGATTAAAAAAGAGTAAATACGTATTTAAGCGTTTCTGGATATTCTACCCCTAAGGGGGTGAAATAGGGGTTGACATTTCACATATAGATTAGTCTGGAAGTCCGCCATTTTTGAAGTTACAAACATGAAACTTTGTTTTTGGGCTACTAATTAAAAATGAGTAAATACGTATTTCAGCGTTTCTGAATATTCTACCCCTAAGGGGTGAAATAAGGGTTGAAAGTTTGTATGGAAGTTCGTTATTTTTTAAGTTAGTAACATGTAACTTTACTCATGTGCTTATGATTAAAAAAGAGTAAATACGTATTAAAGCGTTTCTGGATATTCTGCCCCTAAGGGGGTAAAATAGGGGTTGACATTTCGCATATATATTAGTCTGGAAGTCCGCCATTTTTGAAGTTAAAAACATGAAACTTTGTTTTTGGGCTACTAATTAAAAATGAGTAAATACATATTTCAGCGTTTCTGAATATTCTACCCCTAAGGGGTGAAATAGGGGTTGAAAGTTTGTATGGAAGTTCGTTATTTTTTAAGTTAGTAACATGTAACTTTACTCATGTGCTAATGTTTAAAAGAAGAGTAAACACGTATTAAAGCGTTTCTGGATATTCTACCCCTAAGGGGGTGAAATAGGGGTTGACATTTCGCATATAGATTAGTCTGGAAGTCCGCCTTTTTTGAAGTTACAAACATGAAACTTTGTTTTTGGGCTACTGATTAAAAGTGAGTAACGTATTTAAGCGTTTCTTGATAATCTACCCCTAAGGGGTGAAATAGGGGTTGAAAGTTTGTATGGAATTCGTCATTTTTTAAGTTAGAAACATGTAATTTTATTCATGTGCTAATGATTAAAAAAGAGTAGATATGTATTTAAGCGTTACTTGGTATTCTACCCCTAAGAGGGTGAAATAGGGGTTGGAAGTTTGGATGGCAGTTCGTAATTTTTTAAGTTAGAATCATGAAACTTTATTGGTGTACTACTGATTAAAAAAGAGTAAAGACGTATTTAAGCGTTTCTCAATATTCTACTCCTCAGGGGTGAAATAGGGGTTGACATTTCGTATATGGGTTAGTCTGGAAGTCCGTAATGTTTGAAGTTCGAAACATGAAAGTTTATTTATGTGTTACTGATTTAAAAAGAGTAGAGACGTATTTGAGCGTTTCTGGGTATTCTACCCCTAAGGGGGTGAAATAGGGTTTGAAAGTTTGTATGGAAGTTCGTAATTTTTTAAGTTAGATACAGAAAACTTTATTTTTGGGCTACTGATTAAAAATGAGTAGACACCTATTTAAGCGTTTCTGGATATTCTACCCCTAAGGGGATGAAAAAGGGGTTGAAAGTTTGTAAGTAAGTTCGCCATTTTTGAAGTTACAAACATGAAACTTTATTTTTGGGCTACTGATTAAAAGTGAACGGATACGTATTTAAGAGTTTCTGGATAGTCTTCCCCTAAGGGGTGAAATAGGGGTTGAAAGTTTGTATGGAAGTTCGCTATTTTTGAAGTAGCAAACATGAAACTTTATTTTTGGGCTACTGATTAAAAGTGAGTGGATACGTATTTAAGCGTTTCTGGATATTCTACCCCTAAGGGGGTGAAATAGGGGTTGAAAGTTTGTATGGAAGTTCGTTATTTTTGAAGTAGCAAACATGAAACTTTATTTTTGGGCTACTGATTAAAAGTGAGTAAATAAGTATTAAAGCGTTTCTGGATATTCTACCCCTAAGGGGTGAAATAGGGGTTGAAAGTTTGTATGGAAGTTTGTCATTTTTTAAGTTAGAACCATTAAACTTTATTCATGTACTACTGATTAAAAAGATGTAAAGACGTATTTAAGCGGTTCTGGATATTTTACCCCTAAATCGGTGAAATAGGGGTTGAAAGTTTGTATGGAAGTCCGTTATTTTTTAAATTAGTACCATTTAACTTTATGCATTATCAGCATTAATGCGAATTCTGTTCCTAAAAGGGATGAAATATGGGTCGAATGTTTGTATGATAGTTCTTTTAAATGGGCTATTGATCAAAAATAAATAAATACGTTCAGAAATATGAATAAATTACTGACACATACTTTCACGCGAGCAAAGCCGCGGGCAACAGCTAGTGTAGTATAGTCATATTAACCATAAATGAGAGTTACTGAATATTACATTAAATCAATATATATAAAAATGAATTCCCGAAATGTATGTACGCGCATAATTTCCAATCGCCTGCACCGAATCGGATAATTCTTTTTGCTATATATTTGTTATTATTAGGACAAGGTATGTATAGAAGAAAATCAAAGATATACGGGGAATTTTTTTTTGAAAGAACAATGTGGCGGTATGAAGTTCGTCGGGTCAGCTAGTGAGTGATAATTTAAAAAAAGGACCAACGCGCTCGGTGAGTGTGCTTGTCAGATTTTTGTGGTACTGTTCACATATTAGCCTGTTTCTTAATTACTTTGATCTGTACAAGAAAAAACGATACAAATCGGGTCGTCGACCAATATTATTCGCAAACGACAAATAGACACAAAACGGCCCAGTACACGTTGGCCGAAAGCACTCGCGTTGGTCCAACGTGTACTGTGGCTATGAGATGTGTGAGACTGAGTACCTATATAATTAGATGTTCTGTATGACATTACTATAACTGTATATTTAGTGTTGTTACTTTCAGAATTTGGAGTTATAATTAACTATTTCAAGTGCACTATAATGCAATTGGTTTGTCTTTAAACTGGTTAAGTAGTCTGATATCACTGTTATGACTTTAAAATATATAATGATAAGTATCTTAGTGACAATGAATGAACATTTGTGCATTAAAATGTAAATTACGAATTACACCAGGAAAAACGTTCCTAAGATTGTAGCACATTATTTTGCGGTAGTGACATCATGCAGTACATTTTGTAGTTTCAAGAAATTGTGGTTACGTATTCTAAGTTGGTATACTAATAATGTAAAATGCTGTGGTTGGGTTGTTAGAAATATTTATAATGCGTGACATCAAATAAACACACCGACGCTATCTGGTATGTCTATATAATCTATGTATTCTTTTATATTGTCTATGGTTGTCACTGTTGAAATAAACCGTTCTTTGTGCTTCAATAAATTTACGTCGGGTTATTAATATTTACCTACTCGTACACCTAAATGTTCTCATACATTCTGTTTACAAGATCTAGGTTTTTTCAGTGAGCTAGTAAATGTGTCCAATCGAATTATAAGTGCCACGTTTTATTCCTAACATTGTTCTTTTACTTTTCCATGGCTTATTTTCCCTTTCTTCTTATTTTCCTCTATAACTATACCATTACATTTCCAAGACAGTATCCACCTAACACTCTCAAGTCAAAAAAGTTTATTACATTTTACGTGTTGTTTATTTTGGTTTAATATGTTTGAGTGCTATATATGATTCTTGTAGTTACTTATCATAAACTACAATATAAATACTTCATAATCTCGTACACGGGCGGCGATTGAATGTACTAAGTACAATTTGTACTTACACTTATGATCAGATCACTTGATAAACATACATATATTTTCCCAAGTGCATGTCTTGACGTACATAAATATACACATAGAAGACACAGAATAAGTTATCATGACATCCACACAATCATTTTGTCCTGGTTAAGATTCAAACTTACATACGATCTCTGACAAAGTAACCAGGGTCACTGTCTTGTTGGACCAAAAGTCTAAGTAACTGAATAATATAAACATCCAAAAAAATAAGAAAATTGTTTTACTGGTACTTTTAAATACCCGTAAAATAATTTGGCTATTTTTTTAATCTCTTCAGAGATACTTAAATGTGCCAGAGAAGAATATCTTCAGGAGTACTTGAAAGAACCAGAAAAAAAAATCTCTTCAGGGGTACTTAAAAGTACCAGTAAAAAAATTGGCATTAATTTTTTGTATGGAAAACTCACTTACTTAGTCAGTCACTTACTCAGTTACTTAGAATTGCCTGTTGGTTCAGCAAGACAGTGACCAGAAAGTGGAAAATGAAATCAAAAGAATTCGTTTTCCTCTGCTATTACATAAATCATTTATAAGTTCTGCGTGTAGGATGAATAGTAATTGTTTTACAAAACATTTTTCAATACGGTTATACTATGACATGAAAACAGGAAATTATTTTTTCAACAATGTTGTGATTTCATTGGAATCAAACGCAAACAGTCGGTGCTTATATGACAGGTTAGAACAATCAAGCTACTGCAAAATACTTGTTGTATTATTTGATCCCATCATATTAAATAGTAATTAACTTATTTATTGATTAAATGTTGAATATCTAAAACCTTATTTATTGATTAAATGTTAAAATAACAAACCTTGTAACTATTTCATCACATCACACATCAACAGTCTACTGCTAGAAATGAGATTTTGACCTTCTATTCTTTTATTAATAATTCAAATAATTTTTTCTTATATAATCATCCTTTGATCGCTAACAAAAGCCTTTTTAGGATAGATATTCTTTATCTTTAATGTGTGTGAATGTTCCTAAATAAATAAATATTGAAGATTTCCTAGGGCGACCACAATTGAGGTACTAATTGACATGTCGTTTGCCCACTATACCATAAAAAACTCGAGAGGTGTCAAGAGACACCCGGATGGAACGAAGTTCACTGTCAGGATTCATTATTTTTATTATTTATTATGTACAAAAAACCTGTATATACTCAACAAAAATAATCGTCGCGACACCACACTGTTCAATGCGAAATAGAAATCAAAATGTCTGGCTTGCTTTCTGTAAGAGAGAGAGAGACAGAGAAACATGCGCACGCCGCACGGCTTACAATCGCTTACAGTAGCAAAAAGCGTCGTGACAACTTTTCGTAAGAATTTTTGTGTCGTGACAACTTTTCGTAACTTCCGTCTAGCCCCCTTTCATAACGCGCGATAAGGACCAAAAACCGTTCCAAAAACTGAATACATCGTTATTGAGAGTCGTTGCGTCAGATGTACATAGGTTTCCTTTTTACCCGACTACGGCAAACCCAAAGGAGGGTTATGATTTTGACAGGCTATGTATGTATGTTCATCTGTTCCTTCATAGCTCCTTAACTACTCATTAGAACTGAACAAATGAGGTGTCGTAATCGTCACCGTGAGGTGTTATGGACTATGGTATATTACACTACATAGACTACGGGTTTTGAAACTTAGTAATGTACCATAGTCCATAACACTTTAACAACGCGTGACTACGGCTTTTGAAACTTGTTTTATGCATTTTCAGCGTCAATTTTTATCGTAGTTGGGTTTTAGTTTTTACTTTTTTTTGAACATTTGCTCGTGACTATGTTCCTATTTATTCGATGAGTTTGGTACTTCTATGGTATGCTTGTTTGTTCCCTCATTCTTTCTAAACTACTAGTCAGAATAAAACAAATGAGGTATCGTTAGAAGCACGAAGCAAATACAAAGAAGAAGAAGAAGAATATTTTTTTCAATTTTTATCGTAGTTGGGTTTTAGTTTTTACTTTTTTTTGAACATTTGCTCGTGACTTCGTCCGTATTTATTCGATAAGTGTGGTATGTCTTTAGTATGCTTATTTGTTCACTCATTCTTTCTAAACTACTTGTCAGAATAAAACAAATGAGGTATCGTTAGAAGCGCCTTGATTGTCCGCTGGTTTTCTATATTAATATATAAAGCTGAAGAGTTTGTTTGTTTGTTTGTTTGAACACGCTAATCTCAGGAACCGCTGGTCCGATTTGAAAAATTCTTTCGGTGTTGAATAGTCCATTTATCGAGGAAGGCTATAGGGTTTATATCATCACATTACTACTAATAGGAGCGGAGCAACAATGAAGAATGTTTCAAAAATGGGGGAAATTTTCACGCTACGGGCAATATAAGGCGCAAACGAGGTTGCGTGGGTCAGCTAGTAAGCTATATAATGTGTTACTGAATTTAATGTGACGCCCTCTGGCTGATATAAAGTACAGAATTGAAAAATAAATTTTAGATATATATATGTCGTGTTTGGTAACATTGGAAAGGGCGTTACTTGTACATTTCAAAAATACATATGTTATTAGCATTTGCTTGTGACTTTGTCCGTATTTATTCGATAAGTGTAGTATTTCTATGGTATGCTTGTTTGTTCCCTCATTCTTTCTAAATTACTAGTCGGAATAAGACAAATCAGGTATCGTTAGAGGCGTCTTGATCGTCCGCTAGTTATAAGTTATATGACGTACCTACCACTGAATTTAATGTGGCGTCCTCTAGCCGTTGTACAGCACTGTATAAAAAAAATATGCCGTGTTTGGTATCATACGACAGGACGTTACTTGTACATTTCAAAAACACATTTATGTTATTAGCATTTTCTCGTGACTTTGACTGTATTTATTCGATAAATGTGATATTTCTATGGTACCTATTTCAAACACACTTTGCAAAGAAATTTATATTATAGAGGCACCAAAACATTTTAAATAAGAAAAAGGAAAAACTAAAACCCAATTACAACAAAAAACGACGCTGAAAAAGCATGAAACAAGATTTAAAAGCCGTAGTCACCCGTTGTTAAATTGTTATGGATTAAGGTAAATTACTAAGTTTTTACTTTTTTTTATATCTAAATTAAAATAGTGTTCAAAACAAACAACGGAACTAAGACTTAATTAGTTGTGTTATAAATTAAATGTCAGAACACTTGATATTTAACGATTATAAAAAGAAGAGATTCTCAGTTCTAATGTATTTATGATTTACTATAAATAAATATTTTCGGACATCTAATACACAACGCCTATCTAGTCCCAAACTAAGCAGAGCTTGTATTATGAATACTAGATAACTGATATAAATACATTTATACTTTTTATTTTGTAAATACACACATAGTATACACAGAAAACACCCAAACTCCGAAACAAATATTTGCAGATCATACGAATATTTGGTCCGACCCGGTAATCGAACCGGAGACCCCAAACACAGCAGTCGCATACGCTACTACTGCGTCACCGAGGCAGTCCGCTATAAATATACGGAAACTAGTAAAAGTGTTCAAATATCTTTACTAAAATATAAAGCTGAAGAGTTTGTTTGTTTGTTTGAATGCACTAATCTCAGGAACTGCTAGTCCGATTTGAAAAAATATTTTAGTGTTGGATAGTAGATTTATCGAGGTAAGCTATAGGCTATATATCATCATGCTAAGGCTAATAGGAGCGGAGCACCAATGAATTATGTTACAAAAACGGGGGAAAAATATTACACTACGTGCAATAGGAGATGCAATCGAGGTTGCGTGGGTCAGCTAGTATATAAAAGAAAGAATGTAAGCAAAAAGTATAAGAATTGGAAATAGAAGGTTTTCGCGCAGCGACCACAGATTGGAAAGCGTAACCGCTAGTTAGATCAATGACCTCGTGAAAGTGCAATGAGGCCTGTAGGGAAATGTGCATTCTTGGTTTTATAAATATACCACTTTATTACGCGATTCACGTGATCTGAGATTCGCTGTCACATGGAGACAAACAAATAAGGAGTTGGTGCAGATCAGGTTCGCGAACCTGAAAGTCAGCTGTGACTGGTTGTCGCCTGTTATAAATTCACCTAAATTTTTTCACAATTTGCATTTCAAATCAATATTGAATATTAGTAGACTTCAGTAGCGAGTAGTTCTGTAATAGGGTTAGTGAAAATTTAAATATAAGACTTCCTCGTTGGTCTAGTGTTTAGCGTAAGCGACTGCTGATCAAGAGGTCTCGGGTTCGATGCCCGGGTCGGACAGCTGTTAGGTTTTTCTAACAAATAATTCTTAACAGCAGCCCAGATTATGGAAGAGGGTGGTGTTTCCCGCCCGGGCCTCGGAGAGCCCGTTAAGCCGTCGGTCCCGGTTGACATGAACATCTATGGCAATCGTTATTTGGGAAGTCAGTGCCCTCAAATATACTGACAACTTTTCTTTTTTTTTTTTTTTTTTTTAACGTATGGAAACCCTCTCGGGCCGTCACCCCGCCGGGGTTTGCGGCGGGGCGGTGTGTCGGAATCGAACCAACTAAAACCACACGGTGTGCCACTCTGCGCCTGAGACGGGAGGGATCCGGGAACTGCTGTTATTAACACATCCGGACCCCTCCCAGCGTCTGCCCGCACTGAAGCGGGCACCGTGTGCTGGTAAACTCTCTAATTAGGCGACGTACGGCACACGCATAACGTCGCCCCCTCGCGGGCGGCCACTAAAGGGGATGGTGGGAAAACCCATCCCGACCATCCGCGGAAATATACTGACAACTAGTTCAACCTTCAAATTCAATACACCCTCAGGGTTACATTGAGGTTAAACCGGTTGAACTAGTAGCTGACCCCAAATCTTGGGAATAATAAAGGTTAGGAAGAGGAAGGAGAGTGAAAGTTTAAATATCAACAGTACCCCACGGAACCAAGATAATCTCTTAACCAATTCTAATTTTATCGTAAAGTAAAAAAAGTTGTTTTCTGTAACATCTATTACTGGCCTATCATACTATTATTAGGACTAGGATAATTATTCTGTGCTATGCCGTGTAAATAAAACTTACCACAACAAATAGATTGACAGTTGATACACTTGAGAGTATCATATAAGTTGGTGCAAGCGATTGACTTTTCAAACACAAAGGGATGTAAATCATTTTTTTTTTGACAGCATTGTGGAAAACCTTAGAAATAATAGGATCTACTATTTACCATTGGTATTTAATGTAATCAATAAGTGAACACTATGTATACGTGGCATATGGATATGTTACAGTTAAAACAATTTTCTAGATAGAACGCGTTTTTCCTAGTTAGAACTAGTTATTAATGTATACCTTTGTTAATACTAGAATTAACTAAAGTTCAATTCGAATATCAGTACAAACTTGTTCTTACTAGACAAAACGCGTTAGGTTAGGTTAGTTAAATTTTAACACGCTCTTTAGCATACTTTCCATGTCATCATAATAATTAATTTCTATTTATTTTTATTTTATTAATCTATTAACACTACCTGAATTACATTTCATGAGGCGGACTTAATGACTCACACTTTAATCGTTTGATTTTAGTTAAAGAATTGGTCAATTGATTGGCACAATATTTGTTCTTTGATATTTAAACCACATTAATTAAGCTTCCTCAATATTCATATGCTGCTTTGTCCTTGCTCATTTTATTTTCAATAACGTGTTCTCAAATGGTGTTTGATTTTTGTCCCTCTCTTTCCATATAAAATTATGATACCTGTCAGGGTCGTATTTTGCCAATTAAGCAATTTAGACAAAATTATATACAGTGTCGGAGGGCCAATACAATATTTAAATTAATAATTTCGAAACATATCTATGTCATGAACATTTTCAAGGATCTTTCAAACTATTCTTCACCTTAATATGGTATATCGAATATTTCTTTTACTTGCGTAAGTATGTACATACAATTGTAATCGTAACGATTACACTAAGAACGGTTGCAATTGCATTTGCCTTCCGCTGCATACAGTAAACAATAATTATTATGACATGCCGGATGCACGTTTTCTACAAGAGTGATTTTACATTGAATCATTTCATGTTTGTTAGAGAGAAATGCAATAAATATGATTTTTTTTTTTTTTTTTTTTTTTTTTATGTTTGACCCTGCCAAAATGACTCTACTCTGCCTGATGGAAAGCATGAGTAGAATCCAAGAGTGGTGGTCACCATACTGCGAATGCAGACAATGCAGCATGGTGACCCACACCATGGCGGGCTAGTGATGCTTCTGCATCATTGGGCCTCCGGTCTCGCACTCACCAACGAAACACGACAGCATGATCGCTGTCATTTTACGTTGATTTTCTGTGCGAGGGTAGTACCGCCCCGGTCGAGCCGGCCCGTTCGTGCTGAAATCAGCGTGGCTCTACTACCTTGATACTTGTATTACACTTGTTTACTTCTTTTCAAGTACAAAACAAAATATAAAAATAAATAAATTTAATTATTGCAAATTACGCAATAACTTTATGTAACTATGTACATGTTGTGTTGAAATTGTGAAAGTCTAAAAACACGTCGTTATCGTGTAAAAACCTTACTAAAAACTTTCATTTTATTCATTTTTATCCATATTTATATAACAAATACGGAAGTAGCTCTGTCTATCTGTCTGTTACGCTTTCACGTCTAAAACACTGCACTGATTTCAATAAAATTTGCCGTGGATATACTTTGATTCTTAAGAAATGACATAGGTTATTTTTTACCCTCATAACCAGTATACACGCTTGCGAGGCCGCACGCAAATTCATTAATAGCTAATTCAATCAATTAAGAATACATTTTAGGTAGGTAGGTATAGTCCATTCGCTTAGATACGCGCCGCCGCCGCACGTGCGTCTTCTTGTCAAAGCGAAGCCGCTAAAAATACAAAGGAGCCACCGGCGGCGTACACCCACAAGGTTGATTTGTAAGTTTACGCCATTGTATGAATTAATATATTTACTTATTTATTTTGTATAGAATCACCAACAGTCACAACAATATGATTACAATATTACATATGTTGTCTCATTCCAATTGTCAGACTAGTTACAGGTAAATACAGCATGCTGTTTAGTACAGTTAAAAGTGAATTCTCTTCACTCTACCAATTTACGAATTAAAAAAAAAGAAAAATAAATAAAAACACATATAAACTAAGTAATTAAATCTATTTCAGATTACATATCACAATAGACTACAAACCGTATCTCGTCTGTTCTACAAACCATATTTTACAACAATAACCACAATTGCGTGCGGGTGTACCGACACTATCTAAACTAATGGACTATACTTTGTATTGCTAGACTTGTATAAGGCAATGTTATTAGTGTTCTGTAGTGTAAGGCGTGTTTTTAACAATAACGCTATTTATCATGTAGTACTCTATTAGAATTGCCATTTGTTGGCTAAGATTGACAGCCAGACACACACAGACAACCACTAATAGTCTGTTTACGCAATAGGTTTGCACGTTAATAAAATACTTTAATAGTACTAAAAATATTACTTCTATCGTTCGCTGCAGACAAACTTTGGTCAATTATTTCAGTAAAAGTGCTGAGGTGATAATAATATTCTCTTGAGATTTACAGTAATAACTTAGAACTATCGTATTTTATCCATACGAGTTAGACGGCTAAACTAGCAAAGATACATAAATTGCTGTCTCTATAAATTCAAGTAAAGATTACAATGAAAAAACTTTGCAGTATAAGTACGAGAAGTTTCCCTACGAATCTCACACAAGGGTGTAATCAGAGATAGGTGGACTCTCTATCGTTTTTATTGTGAGGACGTGACCCATAAGTATGTATTTATTTGTACTTTTGTAAAAGATTATATTTGTGTTGTGTTATATTTAGTTGTTATATTTAATTAATTTAACACGTAAGTTAAATTAAAACTTATAAAATACGTACTACGGTTCCTACTTAATATTACATTTTTTTTGTGTAAGGGCCTGCCAAAATGACTACTCCGCCTGGTGGAAAGCAAAAGCAGAATCCAAGAGTGGTGGTCACCATACTCATTGCGAATGCAGACAATGCAACAATGCAGCATGGTGACCCACACCATGGCGGCCTTGTGGGCCTCCGGCCTCGCACTCACCAACGAAACACGACAGCACGAACGCTGTCATTTTACGTTGTTTTTCTGTGAGAGGGTAGTACCGCCCCGGTCGAGCCTGCCCGTTCGTGCTGAAATCAGCGTGGCTCTACTACTGTTTCTTTTCCTCACTATTTCGTATAGTTTTGTAATCGGAGAAATTGTCTAAGAAACACAGGTCTCTGTGACAATATCAAAACCATTTTCAGTTTTGTTTTTCAGCTGATTTCTATCTTAAATAGTGACAGGTAGTAATCATTTGGTAACAACTTAAAGTTAAGTTATCCCAATGCCAGCCAAAAATAGAAACAAATATGTCAATATGTCATACATTAAAACAATGTGTATCGTTTTTTTACTGAAATCGTGAGAATTCCGATGAATCTAAAATATGCTAATTTATTCTATTATAAAAACATTATTTTTATATAAATCAAATTTACAAAAACATTTAAATGCGAGGAAGTCAATAATAGACTTTAAATTTGAATATGTTATTGACTTCACTACACTATCGTAGAACAGAAATATATAAAAATAATTTATGCATAATTTGATTTGCATAATTGTCATTCATTGAATGACAATTATGCATATAGTATATATAATATATGTATATATATTATATTTCATTATTAGTAATAATCGTAACCTTGGTCAATGTATTTTCACGTGATTTTGTTTCTTCACTTTTATGTAGTAATTTGTCCCTAAAATTATTTTAAATCATTCAAAAATATTTGAAACCCTGACGAGGGACAGCAAAAAAGTATATTTTAGACTTCAGATTGTCATTCATTGAATGACAATTATGCATATAGTATATATAATATATGTATATATATTATATTTCATTATTAGTAATAATCGTAACCTTGGTCAATGTATTTTCATGTGATTTTGTTTCTTCACATTTTATGTAGTAATTTTTCCCTAAAATTATTTTGAATCATTCAAAAATATTTGAAACCCTGACGAGGGACAGCAAAAAAGTATATTTTAGACTCCAATAATGACTCAAATCACACGGTATTATAAAGCATTATTACTTTATAGCATTCTGGTTAGGTACTACGTTCTGTATTTTGAAGTCAATAAGGCGATTTTCAATTCCAGCATATATTACTAATAAACAATTTTTATATTACTCATAGTTAAATTATGACGCTAATGAAATGTATGTATTTTTGCAAACTATACCTTTCATATTACGATAAAAGTATTAAACAAGTGTTGACATCAGCGATCGGCTACGTAATCATTATATTCTTAATTACATTGTGTGTAATTGATTGATTGATGTTTAATTGATAATTGAATTGAAATTGTGTGTATAAAATAGAGAATACCGCTGAGCTTGATATCTGTAACGGTATGGGAATAACATTTGGTTTTCGATAAATGCAGGTGGCCTAGAACGATAACGTAGCCAGGTTTTTTGGCAATAACTTAAAAACACAAGGTTTTGATCTATAAATATAGTACTCAGTTTTGGAAGTACAAGCAACAGTCATCATCTTCCTAGCCTTTATTATTCCCAAGATTTGGGGTCGGCTACCGGCTAGTTCAACCGTTTTTACCTGACCTGAGTATCAGTTTTTACACGAAGTGACTGGCATCGGAACTCCGCACCCCTGAGGGTTAACTGTATTCGAAGGTTGAACTAGTTGTCATTATGTTTGAGAGCACTAACTTCCCAATAACGATTGTCATAGGTGTTCATGACAAATGACAACCGGGACCGACGGCTTATCGTGCTCTCCGAGGCACGGACGGGAATCACCGCTATCTGCTTTACTCCGGGCTGCTAATAAGAATTTTTTGTAAGAAAAACCGAACAGCAGTCCGACCCGGGGATCAAACCCGAGACCTTTTGAAGGAGTTGTATTAGTCTTATTTGCCGTTGCCAAAGACCGAAGGTTTTCTTTATTTATTTTACGGATAATTTTTTATATTCTTACTAACCGACCGAGCCAGAGTCCTCACCGCTATCTTTATAACCTTTCATTATCCTCGATTGAAGGATCGGATATCGCCTAAACCTTTCCTCGATAAAAGGATATTTTAACAAACAAAATGTAGAGAATAAATTTTTAAACGATTGTGATAATTTTCAGAGCAATTTTTAATCATGAGATATGTAATTAGCTAAAGCTTAGTAACTTAGCAATTGTAAACTAATTATCTTGCAGCGTAATTTTTTTAAAAGTGAAACATATTGCAAATTTAAATAAGACCGGTTAACATCACGTTGGTGTCATAAATCGAACGTCTGTTACTTATTTATAGAAATATATATTCCATAAATAAGTAATAGACGTATCTATATTACAATAAGGTATAATATAGATTATACTATTATCATGATTTCTTTTTTATGAAAAAAGACAAAATCCAGGGTGGCGAATGGGTCATGGCCTATGTTTTTTTATCGTTAGTTTATTGTCCTATTTTGATTTTTTTTGTAAAATGGAAACAAGGCACATTAATTGCAATAAAATACTTAAATTTATACAAAATAAATCCACAATTCTAAAAATTAAGCATTCCCCCGTTTTTGTAACATTCTTCATTGGTGCCTTGCTCCTGTAGGTCCTAGCGTGATGATATATAGCCTATAGCCTTTCTCGATAAATGGGCTATCTAACTCTGAAATATTTTTTTAAATCGGACCAGTAGTTCCTGAGATTAGTGCGTTCAAACAAACAAACAAACGAACTCTGCAGCTTTACAATATTAGTATAGATAATAAAATTTGCGTTATAAAATAACAACAACAACAACAACAACATACAGACGCAGAAAGTGCATAAATCTATAATAAAAAAGAGAGTTATTGTATTTAACTACAGTTTTATCTTTTTTAATGAAGGTATATGTAAACAATTTAAAGAATAGCAATCAGTTAGCAGCAGTAGTGGTTATTCTCTTAAATGTATTCCGTATAAGCTTCCTCAAATATAATTTTCTAGAAAAATAAACCTAGTCCACAATTCTAAAGTTATTTTACAAATAACAGTCCAAGTTTTTGCAGATTACAAATAGATTTGTCTACAAATCAACAAGTCTAGGAATTCGACTTTTACTCTTAATATTTGCATCCTATTAAATTATTCGAATATCCTTCAAATGTAGTTTAAGTATGAAGATCCGTAATGATTTAAGCAGCAGTTTGTGTTTATATCCTCAAATATATTTTGCATCACCTGTGAGTATAAAACAATGAAAATATAAATCTATGTGTATAAGTCGCACGTACTAAACATTGTATCCTTTTAATAGTGTACAATAAAGATAACCTACATCTTTATATCCCTACATCTATCTATCTCGCTTCTTTTTCATTTGATTTAATTTATTTTTATTATAAAGTAGTTGCATCCTGCCACACTTTACTGTTCAAAATTTTAGTTGAAACAATTTGCACAAAACGGTCTCGAGACCGTGTTAAAAATTGCGCTTTATCGGTGCAGAACTTTCTGTGTGTTTTGAACCGTACACACAGCTAACGTAATATTTTTATAAAGGAAGTTATAATTAATATACATATTATATCTCGAATAACATGTTGTGCATTTTATATTTATTCGAGTACTACATTGACGAGACGTTAGCGAACGTCACGGTAAGTGGTCACTTCCATCACATAAGACAGCAATTTGTGTTATCTACAAATAGTTGTTCTGAGTCTAGATGTTCCTAGTTTTCGTTTCATTTATGTTTTTAAAGTTTCTTACGATACAGGAATGTTTCTCTTTCTTCTTTTTTTTATGTTTGGCCTGCCAAAATGACTCTACTCTGCCTGATGGAAAGCAAAAGCAGAATCCAACAGTGGTGGTCACCATACTCATTTCGAATGCAGACAATGCAGCATGGTGACCCACACCATGGCAACCTTGTGGCGCTTTTGCATTATTGGGCCTCCGGTCTCGCACTCAACATCGAAACACAACAGCACGAACGCTGTCATTTTATGTTGATTTTCTGAGCAGTCTTTAAAAAAATGCGCAGTTAGCATAGTACGTTGAAAAATTTAAATCAAAACAATATATTATCATATTTTGTGTAATCATAAAAGTGTAATGAGATAGAGCTTGGAAATTCTATGTATTTCCGAAGGTTTAGTTCAATACAACTGTCACTCCCACTTTTGTTTAAGTCACGCTGTGCAGGTAGTGCATCGTTCGTTCGCGACCACGGACCACTACAATATATTGGGTTGTAGTGTGAGACAAATTCTATCTTATATTGTTTTTGTTTACATTAGTAATGTCGATTCAATTTCAAGCAAAATTGATAAGCTTCTTGTAGTCGATTTAAACCCACAAAATTTTCAAACGCATGTATTATAAAAAAAATCGACCAAGTGCGTGTCAGACCACGCATAGAATAGGATTCCGTAGTCACCCATTTGTATGATTTTCTATTTAATATCTTACGTGTTTACTTATTATTTTGTTATTTTTGTAAAAAGTTTCCAAGTAAGCGCATTTTACAAGTTAGGTCTCGAAACTCCTGAATTAACAAAGCTATCTAAGCCTATAAAGTTGTTTTGTTGTTGGTGTCAAAATTGAACTACCATCATAATTATTTTTACATTTTTAGTTTTTAGAGCCAAATAAAAAATCGTCTTAAAAATTAGAATCATCTAATTTAAAAAAAAACCTGTCTAATAGTAGCACACACTATGAGGTAGACTCGAGAAAAAATAAACTATTTTACATGTAGAGGAAGAACCCCAAAAATGATTTTTGTGATTTTATTTTAGCACTTTGTCGGCGTGATAAATACACAAAAAAATACATATATCCATGAAAGTTTCATCGTACCGTTTTTTGCCTTTTGGCTACGGAACCCTAATAAAAACGAGTTATGAATAAACATTTAAATGACTTGCGAATGCATCTTTATTTACACATTGCCAGAGGTACAGAAAATAATTGAAAATGAGAAAGTTTAGATAAGGCCAATCCCTACTCTTCTCTCTTGATTCTAGGGGTAAAACAATGTCGGTAAAGCACTTGTATGTCAGTTGAAGATATCCCTGTACAGCTTAAGTCACTTTCCACTTAATCCATCTCCTTGCTTGAACGTGAATCCAAAACTGATGATAATATAAAATAATAATCCAACGATTATGAAGAAGTTTTTTTTTTTAATAGTGAAACCTACCAAAATGAGTCTACTCTGCGTGATGGAAAGGATGAGCAGAATCGAAGACCAATTATAGTTTGATTTTCGAATAACCTTTTCGTCACTTTTTTTTTTGAATAATGATTTCCTTTGTTATATTCAAATGGTAAATAATTGTGTACCTATATAATTTTATGTTTAAATATATTTCAAGCGAACTCATTTAAGTTCGCTGATGTATATGACCGCAGATTGGTAAATAATAATATACCAGTCAGAAATGAATAATACAAAATATGTAAATTAAGACAGCAGAAGTGTTATTTAAATATATATTACAGGAAGGAAAACATACTCGTAATAATATTAATATCTATTTGAAAACTGACATAAACCTCTTACAGACTACATAGGGATTTACAAAATTAATCAGAAATTTCCTTTTTAATGCTTTTCAAGTGTAAATAAATTTATCTCGAAACCGATTCTATTATCTGCATAAAATCAACCTGCTCTTTCCGTTGTAACCAGTTAGTCCGGTCAAGTTCTTGATCATGATTTTAAACGTATTGTTTACGAATAAGATTACATTGATTGCTTGGTTATATATTGTTTGAAGGTTGAATTTTTTAATGAAGCTCTTGTTATCGTGATTTTAGTTATGTGATTTAACTCCACTTACAACTTTTTTCGGGTTTACATTAATAATATAATAATAATAATATTTATTTAATTGTCCAGTACATGTTACTGTGTAGGATATTTGATTTGAAAACAGTTATAACGCAATAATTAGGCTAAGTTACACTGGTGTAGATAAAACCAAAGTAAGGATATTTAATGATAGTGTGGCGACTTCCACATACAGTGGCAACAAAAACATATGACAGCGCTATCTACTGAAGATACACTGAACTACGGAGTAACATACAATACGAAAAAATTACCAATCCTGCATCGCGCAATAGAAGTTCTCGGGCCGATCAACATGTATACAACATCCCAACATCAACTGTTGAGTGGCCCGCCAGGCATTATCACCTCGCCTGGTCGGAGGACCCTCTCTTTGTGTTGGTGGGACATGACACCCTGTCCCCCACAATAGGTACATTTTTTACATGTTTAATTTTGAAAATTAGATCAAATTCTTTAGTCGATACCTGCCTGAACTAGGGTAAACCTGTGTTTCAGACGATCAGAACTACACGTTCATCTATATTCTATCGTTAACACCAATGATGGAAAACCTGTTAAACCGTGCATAAATAAATGACAGCGATCGCGCTGTCTTTTTTCGTTGGTGAGTGCGAGAACGGAGGCCCAATGATCCAGAAGCATCACTAGGCCGCCATAGTGTGGGTCACCATGGTGCATTGTTATATTTTTTGCATTCGCAATGAGTATGGTAACCACCACTCTTTGATTCTGTTTATGCCTTCCATCAGGCAAGGTAGAGTCATTTTGGCAGGGCCTTTCATACAAAAATAATAATAAAATATATAAATACATAAGTTAAGCCTACCTGAAAACGAATAAAGAAATTGACATCGGTATTATCCGTTTGGTAATGGATTCAGAATGCAGAGTGTCACTACTCCTATTCATGTCGAGGGTGTCGTAAGAGGGAACTAAAAAAGGAATCTGCGCAGAGAGAAAAAAAGTCGTGTGGTGTCGTGGGACACCAGATAGGAAGGAAGTTCTTTATTATCTATCTATACTAATATATAAAGCTGAAGAGTTTGTTTGTTTGTTTGTTTGAACACGCTAATCTCAGGAACCGCTGGTCCGATTTGAAAAATTCTTTCGGTATTGGATAGTCCATTTATCGAGGAAGGCTATAGGGTATATATCATCACGCTACTACTAATAGGAGCGGAACAACAATGAAGAATGTTTCAAAAACGGGGGAAATTTTCACGCTACGGGCAATATAAGGCGCAAACGACGTTGCGTGGGTCAGCTAGTACTAATATATAAAGCTGAAGAGTTTGTTTGTTTGTTTGTTTGTTTGTTTGAACACGCTAATCTCAGGAACCACTGGTCCAATTTGAAAAGTTCTTTCGGTGTTGGATAGTCCATTTATCGAGGAAGGCTATAGGGTATATATCATCACGCTACTACTAATAGGAGCGGAGCAACAACGAAGAATGTTTCAAAAACGGGGGAAATTTTCACGCTACGGGCAATATAAGCCGCAAACGAGGTTGCGTGGGTCAGCTAGTAAAATATAATAATAAATGCAACTTATAGATGGCGATATACTTATTTTTTTAAATCTTACGCTGTTTTTATTTAACGTTACGAACGTTTTTGCCGGCTAGTAAACATATACACAATTTTTTCAATCTTAATTCTTTTAGATTTTTGACTTAAAGAGAGATCTATGTAAAGCGGTGGACCATGAAATACTTGATGTTGACAAAATTCGTATTTATAATATAAATGGTTTTTTGTGAAAGGTAGTTAGGATACAAATAAACAATAAAACTAATCTATCAATGTGTAATCAAACATGTTTTTGTTTTGTAACTCTGTTATGAAAATAGATCGATAGTAATATGCGCAATCTGCCACAGTTCATTGAGGTTTTCGGTCATTACTCTTTTAATTGCCAAAGAGCTATTAGAGAAAAAAGGTTTTTGACTTAACTTGACTTTTGACTTGTTTTACCTTTAAACCGATTACTGTTTAAAAGGAAGTTTTCATTTAGATAACATTGTTTTTGTTTATTCAGAACTCTTTAATTAATGAACCGATTTCAAAAATACTTTTAGGATCAGTTCCAATTATTTCTTATTTTATTTTCTTTCTGAATGAAAGTTGACAAATAACGAATACAGTTTTTTTTTGCAATAAATTAACTTGTAGATTTAATTAAATCGGTGATACTATTTTAAAACTTGTTTGTACCTTTACTTGCGTTATTTAATATTTTTATGTTTTTAATTGATTGAATAATTAGTGCACGATACTATAAAAAAATACTTTACTATCCGATATAATATTAGAAGTCTCTAACATTTAACACCGTGGGAGAGCCACGCCCCGGCAAGAATAGGCCGGCTCGACCGGAGTGATACCACGGCCTCACATAAAACCGGTGTGAAATAGCGCCTGCGATGTGTTTCACCGAGTGAGTGAGGATACCGGAGGCCCATACCAACCCAACCTCTCCCCACATCCCTTTTCCCATCCCCCAAAGGTCGGCAACGCACTTGTGACGCCACTGGTGTTGCAGGTGTCTATGGGCGGCGGTTATCACTTACCATCAGGTGATACGTCCGCTCGTTTACCCACCTACGTCATAAAAAAAAAAACAATATTTTTAAGGAATAAAGGCAGACAGCTTGTTACTCACAGATGATAAAATATTCCGGTGGTTTATTAACCGACTTCAAAAAGCAGGAGGTTCTCAACTGGATTGTTTTTTTTTATGTATGAACACTGATTACTTCATCAATAGTGACCTGTTTTTTTTTAAATCTTTACTTTATTTTTTATTTTATATACTTAACGCGTCTAGGGCACTATATCGAAGCGTTGCTTTTGATGCTAAATAACTACTTTATAACGTGAAAAAGCAGTTAGGTTAATGGTTTCTCAGTAGTCGCGTCATTGGCCTTACACATTATTTATGTTTTTTCTTATATGTATGAATCTGCCAAAGTGACAGGATGAGCAGAATCCAAGAGTGGTGAAAAGCAAACTCCTTGCGAATGCAGACAATGCAACAATGCAGCATGGAGACTATGGCTATAGTGAGATTCTTCTGCATGATTTTCATCATTCTTTCATCATCATTTATTTAAAACAAGTGAGTA
The DNA here is from genome assembly GCA_905220595.1 of Spilosoma lubricipeda. NCBI lineage: Eukaryota > Metazoa > Arthropoda > Insecta > Lepidoptera > Erebidae > Spilosoma > Spilosoma lubricipeda. Next base: position 17,548,560 of record HG992281.1, on the reverse strand, counting down.
TCTAAGGAATAATACAAACATGATCACAAATAGACGGGCTCAAAAGACTCCGGTTTAGATCAATAAAAGTCTATAACAATGTCATATCACATCAATGTCAATTAACACTTCAATGTGACCAATATATCTACGATTTTTTTTTTTCGGAAGCCGTTCCCCATTTCATCTCATCCACATTTTTTTTATGTTTTTATCATTAATTTCATCACGACGAAGACTTAAAGCCTTGAAGACTTAAGATTTGAAGACTTTAAACACTTGACATTGGCAGAAATAGCTGATCTGAGAGATCCGGCTGGTTACCATTTCATCAAAAGAAGAAGAAGAGAAAGAAGAATATATCTACATCGATAAATTGTTTGTTTTTTTCAAGTCGGAATAATAAATAAATATTTCGGACATGTAACACACAACGCCATCTAGTCCCAACCTAAGTAAAGCTTATGTTATGGGTACTAAGACTGCTGATACAAATACATATATATATATATACTTTTTTTTTGGAAATATGTACCTACATATTATGCATTGATAACACCCAAACTCTGAAACAAATATTTGTAAATCATACAAACACTTGGTTCGACCCTGGAATCGAACCCGAGACCTCATGATCAGCAGTCGCACAAGCCAACCGTGAGACCAACTAGGCAGTCCCATCTCTTATTCAACAACGTACAATGAGCGCAACGGGACAATGAACGATACGGTACTATGAACGTAACGGCACAATGAACGTAACAGGACAACGAGCCATCTATGAATTTATATCAATTGTCTGCTATAGTACAAGCTCTACTTAGTTTCCTGGCTTGATGGCATTCGAGTCCAACTGCAAATCATTTTTTCAGCATTATTAAAAACTAATTATTAGATAACTTATTAAGGGTTTGGGTATGCTACGCTACTAGTAATCTAATAAATTATTATTTTGTGTTATTCATTTCAGCAATGGCATAGGACTAACACTATGCCATAGCGCGATTCATCGTCCACTTCATTTATTCAGTTATTCTGTCCTCCTCATTGGTGGATGTCCTGAGTTGCTCTTGTCTATAGATAACTACTAGATATCTCTAGGTCTACTAATTTCTAATGTTGACTTAGAAACCAAAATCGTGGTTTCAACTCTTACTTATGTCAAATATCTGTATGATAATCATGATCCCTTGTTATGTCTGGATATAAATTGATATAAAAATATGTATGTTTTAGAAGTATTTAAATATGTTTATACCGGCTCTCCTTAATTTGGGATTAGAGGGATATATGAGATAGAACTACAAAAATTATATCTTCCACTTCCACTTCTAACCAATCAATCAAAATAAACATACATGCAACACTGATATAATTTATCAATGAAACGTTTAATACGAAAATATTTTATGCATTTGGAATTTAATTTGTAAGATATGAAAAGGCCGCCTGCCTGTATTTTAATTAACGTAAATGTGTAGGTTAAAAAAATAGGTTATTAAGAAAGGAATTATGATTCACCAACCATTATCATTCGTACCTATACAATTAATAAATATTCACATTTAACAGTGTTGCTCGATATATTATATACATGCATACACATATACTACATGTACACGATTCAATTGTTTACACACGGATATTGATCTAGGTATATATATACTCTCGCACTTTCACTTAATTTTATAACATCTTTAGTAAACTAAGGGTTTAGAAACAATGTGGAATTCAAAACTATTACACTATTACAGAAAATATTTCTGAAAAACAAGATGTAACACAATGTAGTGTGATGAGAAGCTTAGAAGCTTATTATTCTATCAAGTATTTAAAATAAACCTACCTTTATGAGAGTTAACGGTATAACTGACATCTTCAAACACAATATGCACCGGTGGACGCTTCGCCATACGATTCAAAGCTTTCAATGTAGATCCAGCTCGTTCCAGAGCAGCCGGCGTCCATTGGCTTTCTGGACCCTCTTCTAAAACAACCGGATTAGGGTGAGTCGAAGGGGCAGCGTGCGCCAAAGCCGATCCTACTATGGCCTTGCGAATCAACGGCATATTTTGAGTATTTAACATTGTGATAGAGACACTTGACGTTTATACAATTTTTCACATGAATATACCACGCAAACAGAGTCAAAGCGCGCCTTGATTCGGAGACTGTTCTGAAACTCTTTTCAGATTAAATATTCAATTTCACAAAAAATAAGTAATAGTGTAATTAATTTTGTAACGCATAATACTTGAATTAAAATGAATTATTTCAAGAAATATTTGAATAATTGTATGAATTGAAATCTATTCCGAATTAGATCGCAATTGCTGCGCAAGCGCCGCGATACAGTCGTCGCGTGCTATCGACAGTAAAGTCACGTCAATACTACCAGCTTATAGTGACTAAGACGGCTATACAGATTACAGTTGTAGTAAAAATCGGAAAATAATGATGTTACTTATCTATCAATTAAGATTAATGAATTAAATAATTATTGATGATTTTTCTTAAGTTTTTTCCTGTTAGAATTTGAATTATATTTTACAGTTGAATTAAATAAACATGATCAGATTCCATAAATAATCTGTATTATTTTTTTATTTTTTTTTGTTTAAATACATGTAACTTATCGCCCACGGTTTTTAACCAATTTAATCCTCAGTATTTATTTGTAGTATATTTATTATAGTAATTCAAGTATTGAATACTTTTTAAATATTTGTACATTCGAAAAACCTGTTAAACATATTATTTGATTTGGAGATGGGACCGGACCCACAATATTTAGGCACAGCGGGAAGAGATACGAATTCCTGTAACCGTTGCGTCCATAATAATATTAACATTAAAAAAAACACTTCAAGAAGGGACCAAATTGAAATGGGACCACATGGGATGCACCAGCTTTCAATTAAAAAAGAATTATCAAAATCGGTTTACCCAGTCCAAAGTTATGAGGTAAAATACATTTAAAAACTCCTCCTTTTTTTAAGTCGGGTAAAAAGTAACACTGTCTGTCTGTTACGCTTTCACGACTAAACCACTGCACCGATTGCAATGTTTGGTATGGGATTGGTTTGAATGTTGTGGAAGAATAAACGAACCGTGAACGAAAGCTAGTACTTCTTAAATCTCTTATAGGTATAGCTAATTTTATTAATAACAGTAGCTGACGCGGCACACAATCTTTTCAAATCTTCTCCTGATAATAACAAACATATAAAAATAAGAATTATCCAATTTAGCGCAATGGATTGGAACTTCATATTTATTTGTATAGAAGATAGATACAAAAATGCATTTAATACTAATAAGGATTAAACTTTGAGGTTATGAATTCTTATGCGATAAGTAATAGATATTTGTGTATGCTATTTAATTATGTAACTAACTTGAGAAAAAATTTCATTAAATAATGATATCAATCGGGTACATGCATCTGAATAATAATATTGTTATTTTAATAATAAATTGTTAGGTCAGGACCTATTAACCTATAAAATTTGGATTTTGTAACTCGAAAGTTTTCTCTCGTATATTAGTATATTTTAGGGTTCCGTAGCCAAATGGCAAAAAAACGAAACTTTTATGGATTCGTCATGTCTGTCCGTCCGTATGTCTCGGCCACTTTTTTCCGAAACTATAAGAACTATAATGTTGAAACTTGGTAAGTACATATATTCTGTGAACCGCATTAAAATTTTTACACAAAAATAGAAAAAAAAACAATAAATTTTGGGGGTTCCACATACTTGGAATTGAAACTCAAACTCAAACCCTTACATATGGTATTTCTATGGATAGGTCTTATAAAATGATATTGAGGTTTTTAACATCATGTTTATCTAAACTGAATAGTTTGCGCGAGAGACACTTCCAAAGTGGTAAAATGTGTCCCCCCCCCCCCCTGTAACTTTTAAAATAAGAGAATGACACAAAAAAAAACAAATTGATGTACATTACCATGCAAACTTCCACCAACCGTTTGAACTAGATCTAGTAAGTAGTTTTTTTAATACGCCATAAATCGTAAACCGCAATTTTTCTTTTTTTTCTTTTCACTTTTCATTCAATTCAATAAATTAAAAAAAGAAAAGAAATTATGTTACTTGCTGCTGCTATATAACAACAAAAAAAGCGACCAAGTGCGAGTCGGACTCCCCCATGAGGAACCCTTAATGACTCGCACTCGGCCCCTTTTTTTGTTGTTATATGCATGCATGTACAGAATGAATAAGATTTTTTTTTATAATATCAGTTGTACTTTTTAAAGTGACGCTTACCTCTATAAGTTAAAAGTACTTAGTTCGATTGCGTATTTAGAGTAACATGTCCTATTGCCATATTAATATGTTTAGGAAACTATTAACACTTTGTAATTAATAGAACCAACCACATTAATTATGGTCAGCGATTTCCGTAATTGTGCGTCAACTTAATGGAAACTTATGCAGTGAACTATAATTGTCCAGTCTTACACCTTAAACATATTTCTTTTTAGTCGCTACTACCCAGATGTGGCAGTTCTTTGCTGGGGAGTAAACAGGTACTTTTTTTTTTTCTTTTGAGTACCTACATTTAGTACATTAAACGACAGCCTTGACCTTCTGACTGACGAAGGAACCGGATGTCGACTTTACTGCTATAGTGGGATGGGCAAGCCTTTTATTTGTGTTATAATTATACATCATTTACAGGGCTAGCGCATCATTATTGATAATAATTTGATTAATTGTTTGTTAATTTGTTGCAAGATTATACTTAATACAAAAAAAATCAATGATTCAAGGTTTACTGTGTTATATGATCGACAAGGGAACAAATATTATAATATATTCCATTTATACAAATAAATACAATTGAAGTGTCTGTTTGTAATTGAAAACAAACATTTGTAGTAGTACTTATGTCAAAAAGCATTCTTTAAATTTTTTGTATACTTCTGTTTGTTTCGGCTAATTTCTGAAACGGCTAAACCGATTTTGACGGAACGTTCACTGGCAGGTAGCTGGTAATATGAGGAGTAATTTAGGCTAGATACTTTCATTTTAGATTAGCTTCACCCCACGGCATTTCCCACGGTAATTATTGTAAAGATACAACATCCGCGGGTAACACTGCTGGAATTTGTACAAGCGGTATATTAGCTATCATTTATCTAATGAGAATATTTCCCCAACGTTTCCGTACGAAATATATTCTTGAAATGTAATATTAGATTAGAATCTCCTGTGCTCATTGTAAATGTACGTGTTTTTGAACGACAAATACCTTTTGTGGGGCGCGAGCGTACTGATTTACATTGTTTTAATCGTGGCCAAACATAGATCTGTGGGTAAACGTAATATCCGTAACCTACTTCTAGTAGGAAAAACAACTACGATATGTTTTATGTCACTTGATTGTAGGTATATTCCGTTTAGTACTTTATTATCAATAGCATCTAACAGTTTACTGGAGATAGGCGAGTCTCTCTTTAGAAATGAGAATTAGACCTACAGGGCCACGCAGACCAGAGGAGTTGGCATAGGTTTAGCGTCAAGTCTTCTTTCACTTTGCAGAGTTATTATTCTGCAACGTTTGTTCCCTTAGTCGACCTCTATAATTTAAATCCGTCACCACACAGAATGTATATACGTTATATTTGCACTTTTTTTTATTGAATAGGGGGCCAAGGAGTGTACATTCTCTCTCCAAACCTGTGAGACCTGGTTGCCTTTATGAGATTGCCTCTGAGCGATTTGGTCACATCTGTATTTGCATTTTTTTTTTGGAATGTGCTACGAGCAGACGTATCGCCTGATGGTAAGCGATTACCGCCGCCCATGGACACCTGCAAACACCAGAGGCGTCACAAGTCCGTTGCCTGTATTTGGGGGATAGGGAGAGGAGATAGGGGGAGGGGGGTTTGGGTTATGGACTTCCGGTATCCTCACTCACTCGGTGAAATACAGCGCAAGCACTATTTTACACCAGTTTTCTGTGAGGCCGTGGTATCACTCCGGTCAAGCCAGCCCATTCATGCCGAAGCGTGGCTCTCCCACGGTAATAATTTATATTGTATTACCTAGTTTCATATTATTTATTAAATGTGCCTGGTGTATAATAAAGCGATTTATATTTTTTTATGAAATTAGGAGGCAAGCGAGCTAACGTATTGCCTGATGGTAAGAGATGGGCACCCGTCTATAGACGGCGGTAATCGCTTACACCAGACCGCAACACCAGAGGTGTCACAAGTGCGTTGACGGCCTTTTAAGAAGGTGTACGCTCTGTTCTTGAAAGTTTAAAGATCGTGTTGTTGTCGTTCATTCCACAGTTTTGTTGTGCGAAGCAAAAAGTTTCCAGAAACGCGCACAGTTATAAACTGCCAACCATCTAAACGATGGGGATGAAACTGCTGTCTCGTAGGATGATGGCGGAAAGAGGCGGTGAGATTAGTTCGAACAATGCCTCGGAGCACTCTCTATAATAAATGCGGTAGACGATGCATAGCGAAGCCACATCTTTACGCAGCGCCAGAGTCTAGCCGAATTGAAACTCTACGATTTGAGTCGCTCTCCGTTGAATGTGGTTCAGAGGGAGGAGCTTGTACCGAGATGCCCCCGTCCAAAGATGAGGACAGTGTTCCACATGAGGCCGAACTTGCCTATTAAATGTTTTTCTTTTACGAGTATCGTTATGAGATAATATTTCTTCTTATAAATTCTATAGATGAAAATTACGCTTTTGTTTCCAACTCAATGTTTTAGTACAGATTATTACCCCATATCAGGATGCGATTAAAAAAGCTGTTTCCACTTCCATCCTATTTTAGGGCCTGTATGGTATATCACGCGGTTCCAATCCTCCCGAAAACGGTGGTAGATTTCCACCCGCAAAAAAATACATTATCGTTAAATGTTTACGTATTTTTAAACGTTACAATATTTTGTTTATGAAAACTTGTAACTTATAGACGTTACACGATAAAATATATATGAGCAAAAACACTCATTAATTTGCAATAAAAAATTATGAATCATAAATTACATATACTGTACATAGCTTTAATAATAATACGTATAATTGCATTCTAGATATTTACATTCCTTTTGTTTTTACCACAATGTTATTGATCATCGCACTGTATACGATTTGACCAATCTAGGTAATAAAAGTAATTATACTGAATCCTACTAATATTATAAATGCGAAAGTTTGTAAGGATGGATGGATGTTTGGATGGATGTTTGTTACTCTTTCACGCAAAAACTACTGAACGGATTTGGATGAAACTTACAACACGCGGGCAACAACTAGTAGTTAATAAAACGACGTTCATAGGCTCTTAATGCACTGTCAAAAACACATGTCATCTGATAGAATAAAAGAAGTATCCACAGGTACAGACGTATACACACGACCCTTTTTAACCGACTTCGAGAAAAGGAGGAAGTTTCTCAATTCGACCGTATATATATATACTAGTTGTTGCCCGCAGCTCCGCCCGCATATATGTCGGTTATCGCGGTAAATAGTAGCCTATGTGATATTCTGATGTATAAGCTATATTACTGTAAAGTTTCATCCAAATCCGTTCAGTACTTTTTGCGTGAAAGAGTAACAAACATCCATCCATCCTTACAAACTTTCGCATTTATAATATTACTAGTTGTTGCCCGCGGCTCCGCCCGCGTATATGTCGGTTATCGCGGCAAATAGTAGCCTATGTGTTCTTCTGATGTATAAGCTATATTACTGTAAAGTTTCATCCAAATCCGTTCAGTAGTTTTTGCGTGAAAGAGTAACAAACATCCAAACATCCATCCATCCTTACAAACTTTCGCATTTATAATATTAGTAGGAAGTAGGAAGTAGGATTTATAATATTAGTAGGATATACGGTCGAATTGAGAAACCTCATATATATATATATATATATATATATATATATATATATATATATATATATATGTTATGTGTGTTCGCGGATAACTGGATAACTCCGTCGTTTATGAACCAATTTTGATAATTCTTTTTTTAATAGAAAGGAGATGTCCCAACGATGGTACCATGGTGAGGACATTAATATCAAATGATGGCTTCCAAGAGAAATCGAGTCAAATCTTGAAGTCGGTTTTATTTTTGTTAAAATTGTACTTGTATAACAATTGTAGAAATTATGGTCAACAGATCCAGTAACGGGTCGATAGTTGAGGGTACTCACTTGTACTTATTCCACTATTTTTATTAAATTTACACCTGACCGGTTTCGCTTTATGGCATTATCTGCAACATGTTCCATGAAGTTCCGACAATCGAGAATTTAAATCACACTGAGTGTTACTGTTTTTACTAACGTGTAGTAATGAGTTTCTCTGTCATGTACGATTGTCAGTGATCGTTAGATAAATTACACCCAGACACAAAACAAAAGGTAATTAATGCCTTTGGCTTATCAATCACGTTCACATCACTAACTAATAGGCCAGTATTTTCATTTCATTTTCCATATCACAAAACTCTGAGTTTGTTTCATTTATTCTTCTCACGGCTAGTCCAGTTAGGAAAGGCCTAACTCATCTCCTCAAAAAAAGTTTAACATGCAAAAGTGTTCATGTAACCTAATTGCAGAATAAATGACCTCATTTTATTGTATTATAATCTATACTAATATATAAAGCTGAAGAGTTTGTTTGTTTGTTTGAACGCGCTAATGTCAGGAACAGCTGTTACGATTTTAAAAAATCGTTCAGTGTTGGATATTACATTTATCGCGGAAGGCTATAGGCCTATATATATATATATCATCACGCTTAGATCAATAGGAGCGGAGCACCAATGAATAATGTTTCAAAAACGGGGGAAAATTATCACGCTGCGGGCAATAGGAGACGCAAACGAGGTTGCGAGGTTCGGCTAGTTATTTTTACAAATAAATAAAATTGGTGTGTCTGTTTGTAATATTAAAATAACCGCTTTTAAATAAATGCAGATGTATGTATACACGATACATGTACCAAAATAACACATATTTAAATTTTTGTCTGTCTGTCTGTCTATTTGTTCTCACTGGCAGAGAGCTGATGATCCAGGGAGTAACTTAGGCTACTTTTTTTAGACCAATTTTTTCCCCGCGGCGTTACTCGCGGTACAACAATAACCACGGGTAACAACGCGGGGTTCAGTTAGTACCCAATATAAATTCATGCGCCTCTGGATGAAATTGGGTAAAAATAGTCGAATAATATCAATGTATATTATATAATTTCAAATTTTAACAAAAAAAGATCCGACTTCAAGAACTGTACCAAATTTAAATGGGACCACACAGGAAGCACCAGCTTTTAAATAAAAAAGAATCATCAAAATCGGTTCACCCAGGCGAAAGTTATGAGGTAACAAATATTAAAAAAAAAAAATACTGTCGAAACGATAACCTCCTCCTTTTTTTGAAGTCCTGTTAAAAATATGCAGCCTGCTGACATTAGAGGCCTACTGCTACATCGTTATCGCCTGAAAAACAAGTACTTTCTATAAAACCACTTTTTTATAAATCAAAATGCATAGTTTTTTTTTGCAGACAAGCAAAAGTACCGCACGGACAGTGCAATGGCCTCGCACTAGAAGTGTCACTGACCGAGTTATAATGCAGACAATTTTGTATTAAATACATCTCGGCAATATTTTATTTAGCAATAAACTGTGCTTGTTTAATGTGTATATTTGTATTTTGTTTATGTAATTAATACAATCATTCATGGTTTGCATTATTTATAGAATGACGCTATGAATAGCAAACAATTTCATAGCGCACATTACTTAGAAAACATTCATTTATAACAGTCGAGGTTGCATAACAGTCATCATCTTGCCATGCAATAAAATAATAATAAAATAATCTACATTATTATAATGCTTGTATAATTATTTTTCTCTTTACAATGTTTGTGTTACAATAAATAAATAAATTCTTTATGAAAAATCTCATAAAAAGTTGTTTGTACTTATGTCTATATATATTATAATAACCTTTAAATATCGCCTAGCCGCAATATCAAATCGCTTACAAATTAATAAAAACAAATAGTGTAAAGAAAGACTTTCACTGGTTACAATAGTACTGTTTACTTCTAAATAAAAATAAAAGGTAAGTAGAAAACCAGTGAAATTATTACCGATTTTTGATAGCCCGTTAAAGGCTTTTGTAGAGTGTATTTCCGCATTTTTGTTATGTGTTGATTTATACTTTAATACCGTTCACTTATTTTATTTTATTCTTTTGTAATCAGTATTGGGGCCGATTGGAGTGATACCTCAAAATTCAAACAAAACTTAAGGAAAGGTAGTTGTACATCTGAATCCCGTGACATAGAAAGAGATAGCAAGGACTAGAACAATATCGTACAGTCTCATTTGAAGAAGGAAATCCGGAAATTCTCATTTGGAAATTAAGAGTATTAAGTATAATACTTTTAATTTCCAAATGAGAATTTTGGAATTCCAAATTTGAATTGAATTCCAAATGAGAAAATTAGTCAGAGAATGAATAAAATACTGGAGTAAATTAAAAACTACTGGTTAGTGATGGCAACGTTGTCCGCCGGGAATAAAGCCAGCAGAAACTGAACATGAAAAGACTGCTCTGAACAGTATTTTAGTTCTGGGAAACAGGCCAACAAAGTAACATTTAAACTAATGTTTGGTTTACACGGGCTTAGTACTTGTCATTAGTAACTAATGGTAAGTAATAAATTGCATAGTGGCAATATTTCCACAGTTTCATAAATTGGGCCTTATCATTAGTGACAAAGAAGCTATTATAATAATAACTTGTGCAAAAATATAGATGTCGGAGTCACAGCGGGGGCGATCGGTCGAAGCGGTTTTTATGAAATGGTGACGTCAGCTTCGCCGCCGTCACTTGCATATTTTGTCAAGTGGCACTCGTGATTTAAAGCAATAGAAATTGTTCTTAATCAAGTCTAGTCTAGTCTAGTAATCAATCTTCATTATAACACACGTTGGTAGGTAGGGTTTATTTGCACAGCCAAAGACAATATAGAATTCCAATAGTTTATTGAATCAATGAAGCTACAGTTAAAATCATAGATCGGCACAACATTGTCAAAGTGAATTAGGTGAGAACACCAAAATCCACTGAACGTCCGTGACGACCCATAACCTCCAGTTTCCAAAATGCGTAGAGCCTTATGAGAAGAATACTGGCAAAGAAACTCATGGCCACTCTTTTAAATCTTAACTTATTAGTTACAAACGTTTAATAGTTGATCACAATAATTAAGAAGCCTATGTACTTAGCTTATTTACAGCTTGTCCTTCCTCGTACAATGCCCGTACTCAACTGATCTGTTGATTCTATTTTACTTCAATACGAAACGGTGGGTAGTTAGTTGAAGAGCCAATAAGTTAGTAGTCCCGCAACTCGTGCGGCCGCTCTCTTTTATACCGACTGCTCGCTTTAACTAGTGGTGACACCTACCACTATACTCGGTGTTACCCGCACACATTTTAGTAACATTTAATTTAATATTGCTTACAGAATCTACTAAAACTAAACCAACATTATTAAATCAAGCTGTAAGTAAACTAAGACTTAATAATCACATCGTTAACAACAAATAATCAGTTTCTTCCTTTACATACACCGTCCACAGATTCCACCCAAACTGCCATGTTTCTCGATGCACAGTTTGACGTTTCGAATAATCGATTGAAATAAACACGAATTCAAATTAAAACTTAAGAAAACTACTCGTTCTCCGACACGGCCGTCCTGATGCATCACACGTCCTCGTGTGAGTCATCTGTAAACAAAGAAAAAAAGCAACCACAGTAGCTCAATTTATTCGACCGGTATTGCCTGGCCAACAGGCATTCTGATGGACTTACACGTCTACGTGTTTGTTAACTGAGGAATCATCTGGACAGTGAATCCGTCCTCTCGGCTATTCCTGACCAAATTAAAGATTCATAGAAACCAATTTCAATTATAACAAATTATTTTGCCTTCATGATTTTAAATTTGATGTTTCTATTCACGTCAGTATCACGATAAGGTTCTGACCATGCTCATTTATGTCTCTACCAGCATAATCACGCAAGTCTTAGTACAAACAATCACTATTGTTAACCTAGGTTCAGCACCTCTGTCTAAACCACTAGTAACAGCGTTAAGACGTTTTGACTTAGTCGCTTAACCAGCAACTGAGTATAACCACTTCACCAGCAGCTTTTTGCTCAACTCAACTCTTAACCAGAGTTAGAGTTCTTTTTATTGTTACTTAACCAGCGACTGACATTCGCATAGCCACATGCGCACCGCGCACTCTCTACAGATAAGTACTGCACGAGCTACGGCTACAAATGACCAGCGAGACCTAAGTAGGTAGTGAAACCAGGCTACCAACACTACATGTCTTTTAATCAAATAACTTTGTTTATTAATTAAAGCAAACTTAAAGAGTGCGATCCTATCTCTATCAACAATTAACAATGGTCTGGTTAAACGTCACAAAATACATTCCAAATAATTGTTCACGAACAAAATAAAACAGAGATAAAGCCTTCGATTAATTTAATAAACTATTCAAGGATTATTGTTTTCTACATCATGTTCATTGGACAAATCAATAGGGACTTCACTAGTGGGTATCTGAAGGTTTGTATTCACTTTGATTACTGCGAGTGTAGATGATCAATGGTTGGTAGAAAATATATGTGGGTAGAAAATATGTGTGCTAATATTTCGGCGACCACGTAAGGATCTTTATACTGTGAGTTTAATTTAATTTGATTGCGATCCTCGTTTTATAAGAGAACGTAGGCACCAATAGAAACGACCTTATTATTTTTAAGATATTTTTCGAAAATTACAACTGAAAAACCTAATGCAAGCAGATTTTTATGCTTTTCTTTAAACAATTATGTCGTTTGAAATACAGTAATCGTGTACCTACTACAGGAAATGCTATTCAGTGCATTTCTTCAACCCGGATATCTTGACAGAATTTCTTGTTTTTCTTGTTTTATTAAAAAGACAACTCCCTTACCAGGAACAAACATCCTATGTCACGGGGGACCCTACAAACGTACACAAAGTACACCCAGACTCAGGGCAACAATTCGTGGACCACACAATACTATGTTACAATAAGGGCGGGCGTTACCTACCCTCAATAATAGTACTGCACTATATTGTCGTTGGCCCAGAAATCTATCTGACAGAATTTGTCTTATTAAAGAGCATTTGAAACAAAATGAAAACTTCTCACCAAATCTTTCTTGGAGCTGAACTAGAGCTGGTTGGATGGAGCTGACATTCACTGGTTACTCGGTTTGTAAATCGTTTGCCTTGGCATTCATATTGGAACTGCATCTATGACACCACACTTGAATAAGGTTCAAGTATTCGTCTTCTGCGCTTTGGTTTCCTTTGACTGTCAGGCGAGGTAGTATCTGAAATCTCAGATTAAATGTTAGCAATATTGTCACGAGTAAAATTGTCCTAATCTTTACTGGATAACGTAACCTTTTGATTTTGGCACAGCTGTGACAGCGCTTGTATTTTTCACACACCACTTCACTTTTACAGTCGGAGTAGTTCTCACTAGTTGGCGGTTCTCGTATAGCACAAATTAATTCCGTATCGAAAAGATTTTTTTTTTTTAACGTAGGGTAAACGAAAATAAAATAATAACAATCTGCCCTGTATTCTGTTCCTGATCCGTTATGGGTAATCCATAGGGGGTAATCCATAGGGGTAGTCCATAGGGGTAATTCAAAGGTAATCTATAGGGGTAGTCCACAGGGGTAATTCACAGGTAATCCATAGGGTAATTCACAGGTAATCCATAGGGTAATTCACAGGTAATCTCTAGGGGTATCACAGGTAATCCCACTTCTGATGTCGGAGTCACAGCGGGGGCGATCGGTCGAAGCGGTTTTTATGAAATGGTGACGTCAGCTTCGCCGCCGTCACTTGCATATTTTGTCAAGTGGCACTCGTGATTTAAAGCAATAGAAATTGTTCTTAATCAAGTCTAGTCTAGTCTAGTAATCAATCTTCATTATAACACACGTTGGTAGGTAGGGTTTATTTGCACAGCCAAAGACAATATAGAATTCCAATAGTTTATTGAATCAATGAAGCTACAGTTAAAATCATAGATCGGCACAACATTGTCAAAGTGAATTAGGTGAGAACACCAAAATCCACTGAACGTCCGTGACGACCCATAACCTCCAGTTTCCAAAATGCGTAGAGCCTTATGAGAAGAATACTGGCAAAGAAACTCATGGCCACTCTTTTAAATCTTAACTTATTAGTTACAAACGTTTAATAGTTGATCACAATAATTAAGAAGCCTATGTACTTAGCTTATTTACAGCTTGTCCTTCCTCGTACAATGCCCGTACTCAACTGATCTGTTGATTCTATTTTACTTCAATACGAAACGGTGGGTAGTTAGTTGAAGAGCCAATAAGTTAGTAGTCCCGCAACTCGTGCGGCCGCTCTCTTTTATACCGACTGCTCGCTTTAACTAGTGGTGACACCTACCACTATACTCGGTGTTACCCGCACACATTTTAGTAACATTTAATTTAATATTGCTTACAGAATCTACTAAAACTAAACCAACATTATTAAATCAAGCTGTAAGTAAACTAAGACTTAATAATCACATCGTTAACAACAAATAATCAGTTTCTTCCTTTACATACACCGTCCACAGATTCCACCCAAACTGCCATGTTTCTCGATGCACAGTTTGACGTTTCGAATAATCGATTGAAATAAACACGAATTCAAATTAAAACTTAAGAAAACTACTCGTTCTCCGACATAGATGATTAATGTTAGTGCAAAAATTTAGATGATTAATTTAAGTGAAATTATATGACTGATATATTTTTAGAAATGTAAAACAAAAGGCCCTCGGCAAATACGGAAAGTTCAAAATGAAAACGATTTCAAAGTGCTTTGCGCTACAGAGAACAGAAGTAAATAAAGTGCCACTAATATGCCTAAGTGCCAATAATAGTAAAAAAGGGTTAGAACTTTTAACGAAGCCTTTTTTTATTTTATGTTTGGTTATGCCAAAATGATAATACTCTGCCTGAGAAGAAAGAAGAAGTTTCGGCACATATGTTTGTATGATTCACCTATACCTAGAGCCTATGTTACTGAACTGATTTTAATGAGTTCTAAATGTATTTGTAGATGGCGTGGGAAACATAGATACTCTAAATTTTATAAAACGTTTTTATGTAGTTGGATTTATAGAGTTTTTGTACAATTTTCTTTTTCTACTTATTTATTTACCTATCATTCAGCATTAAGAAATCAAATTATAAGTAGATAATAAGCCAAATAATATGAGAGGATAATAAAGAGCAAGCTTATAAATATATTAGTGTGTATATATACAACAGTATGTAAGGTGAATAAGGCAATATGCTTTTGTTAAGCAGGTATAAATGTACGTACTTACAATTACACATGAAAAAAATACATGTCTGATTATACGACTTATAATTAAATAGATCGTGATCCATAGAAATAATCACACTAATATATAAAGGCCAAAGTTTGTGAGTGTGTATGTTTGTCTTCTTTACTCAAAAACTACTGAACGGATTAGGATGAAACTTTACAGTAATATAGCTTATTACTCTCACATCATGGGCTACTTTTTGCCGCGATAACCGACATACACGCGGGCGGAACCGCGGGCAACAACTACTAAATGCATATGTATTATACACGGTACATGTGACAATTTTTTTTTTTCAATTTTTGTCTGTCAGTCGGACAGTCTGTCTGTCTGTCTGTTTGTTCCGGGTAATCTCTGGAACGGCCAATCGATTTTGACGGGACTTTTACTGGCAGATAACCGATGATCCAAGGATTAACTTTTAGACTAACTTTGTCCCGCGGCGTTACCCGCGGTACGACAATAAACGAGGGTAACACCGCCGGGTTTAGCTAGTAAGATATAAAAGGGACTGCTTATATTATTACGAAGTATAAAAAGAGTACTTTTAAAACTAGAATTGAGAGTCTGTAAAGTAATTTTAATGGTTACCTTAATACGTCTTGTGACATTTACAATCTCTGCAAATGTCAGTTTACATGTCTTGAGAATACCCATAATACTCGTATATGTTACACATACAATAAGGAAATCGCTCCAATCGACAAACCATGTAATGCAATAGGAAATTTTCCACTACAACTTTAACATTTTGTATATAAACTTTGCATAAGCCCATTAAGATAAAAATAATTACTATTACATTTTTTTATTGTGTAGGTTTCTGTTTTTTCTTAATAATAGCTGTTGCCCGCGGCTCCGCCCGCGTGTATGTTGATTATCACGACAAATAGTAGCCTATATATTATTCTGATGTATAAGCTATATTACTGTAAAGTTTCATCCAAATCCGTTCAGTAGCTTTTGCCTGAATAAGTAACAAACATACACACTCACAAATGTTTGCCTTTATATATTAGTGTGATTATTCGTTTAGTTAAATAAAAACAGAACGTTATATATTTTTTTGAACTTTATTTCAATTTTTTTATGCGTTAATTCTATTTTCATCTTATTTATGGATCAGTTTTCATAGAGGTAAAGATTGTTTATTGGTACCTAATGCAATGTGTATCACTAAACTAGCTGTGCCCGCTACTTCGTACACGTGACATTTGGATTTTCAAGTTAGTATTACTTTTCACCGTTTAAACCTTACCTGGCCTACGACAAACATTTTAAAATCATAATCAGTTAAATCGGCCCACCCGTTCTCGAGTTTTAGCGAGACAAACGCAATAGATTTTTATATATAAGAATAACACATTTAACTTATGGTTAATATTTATGTAGATATGTAGTTTAGAATTTCAATAAACCGTAGTCATGTAAATCTTAGCATTTCAGTAATCTATTCATTTCATTTCCAGACTGATATTTTTCGTAAATTAATGAAAAAATATCTATCTGCTCTGCTATAAAGATCAGTCTTAACCTATTGGTTCTATTAACATACATATGTGCGTTAAATATAAATAGTAAACATTTGATGTGATGTGATGAAGACCCGGATTAACAAACTTTTTTTTTATGTAATAGTGTAGTTAGGTAGGTATTTTTTTATGTGTGTATTACCTGATGCTAAGTGATTAACGCCACCAATGGACACCCGTAACACCACAGGCGTTGCCGGCCTTTGGGGATGGAGAAGAGAATGGGGGAGGGGTTGGGGTATGGGTCCCCGGTATCCTCACTAAATTGGTGAAATACAGCGCTAGCGCTGTTTCACACCAGTTTTCTGTGATCTGTTTATCTACGTCATCTAATATTTAAACATACTTGTTCAAGTTAAGCATCTAACGAAATAAAAAAACCATTACTAAGCAGTTCTTTGTTTTTGCTGTGTGAGAGTAAGGTAACCTAAGTCCACAGTTTCTACCACCGTATGTTTTTGGTGGATAGACTAGACCTTGAGTAGGTGTCCATAGGCAGCTGTAGTCACTAATAAATTAGATGATACTGCGTATGATATTTTGTTTCTCTCTACCATAAAATGGACTTGTCCATTTGGTGATGAATATCCCATGGATGTAATAAGAGTCCGCTGCACGCCTTGGAGATCACGTAAAGCCGTCTATTATTAAAACATCAAGCAAATCAAATTACTTTTATTTTGCTTTTTAAATCCACTTGAGTCAGTATGACCGATCAGTTATTTATAGTTTGATCATAACCCACATTAAACGGTAATGTGACCTTGCAGAATTATTTATTAAAATCATAACAAGTTAAGTAATTTATGAGTATGCATAACTTGTTTTTATTTATGCTACATATTTTATCATTTCCACACTTTCATTTTAATAGTTGATGAGCAATATTTTATAAAAATAAATATTTCGGATTGTAGCACCCAAAGCCATTCAGTACCAAGCTTAGCAGACCTTGGGTTATGGGTACTAGACAGCTGATATAAATACACATATTTTTTTTTTTTAATACGTAAGTTGTACATATAAAACATCCAAACCCGAAACAAATGTTGGCCTTTCGCGTTTTGGCAGGATAAACTAGTAACAAATAACAGTCATCTATTTGGTTTATTCGCTTTCGCCAAACTCTTGGTACTATGGATTTAACATTCCGTTTTTAATCTCTTTCGCATAGGCATAGACGAGAAGTTTACCCGTGACTACGAGTAGTATAACCCATTTGAAATGCTGACGTTTGTATATGTGTACTATGAACTTTCCTGAGAATGTAGATCAGAAGTTATCGTAAACGTTTATGTAATAATTCTTATCGCGAACTCTTTACCAAAAACTATCCAAATGGATTTATTATCATAACTACCACAAAAGCATTTTAAAAACAAAAATGAAAATGTTTTCCCTTATTATAATGCATAAGAAAAAAATACATAAATAGTAGGTGAAAGACATGTGTTTTTTTGTACAGCAGTGCAATTTGCGTCATCACTCGATAAGTGATTAACACATTAAAATAAGTTTTAACGACATGAATACGATATTATTGACTTGTTAATTATTATCTGGCTGTAAAGTAGAAATCATAATTGAATAATACTACATCTCTTTTAGAGACGATTTTTTCTCATCTTATGTTATAATAGTATATTATGACGTAAGACTGCCGCTTTGGTCTAAAGGTTAGCGTATGCGATTGCACATCAAGGTCTCGTGATTGATTTCCGCGTAGCATCAAAATGTTACTGAGTAAAAGTGAAATGCTTAATAACAGCCCCGTAGTTTGCAAGTTGAGGTCTGAACCCCCGTGTCTCGGAGACACATAAAGCGTCGGTCCTGTACCTGACCTCTCCCCGATCGTGACGAATATCCGTACCGTCGGATTAGAGAATGAGGGAACAGAGAGTGCTCCTGTTTTTGCGCACACCTGTGCACTATAATTTGACGGATTTGCGTAGTTGACTGGCCGATGTGGTCGAAATCGGTTAAGAGTACATCAATAAGACGTAATTTAAAATAACATGTCAGTTACATACCTACCTGGGAAGTAAGGCATACGCACGGTTGTGAACTTTAAGCTTTTGCCATTTAAATGTTGTTTCGACTTGTGGAAATTCACTTTATAGTTAAAGACTTGATAAATCATTGTTTGCTTAAAGACTTATTGATCGTAGGTTCCACTTCCCTTAAAGTGTTTATTCATTTCAAGTTGTATAAGTAGGTGTAGTGTATATGTTTTATACAGATATATAGAGCAGGTAATTTAACCTTATATATGTATTAATTACCTGACCCACGTAACGTCATCTGCGTCTCCTATTGCCCGTAGCGTGATGTTATACGAAAACGGATGTAGTGAGCCCACCTTAAGCTCCGGCCACACCTGCGTGACCAAAGCGACTGCGAAGCGGCAGTGTCTGCCGCGCGGCGGACGCTACCCATACCTTATTTACGGCGTTTTGCACACCTACGCGACCAAAAAACGGGAGAGCAGCGTCCGCAGAACGGGACGCATGCGTCTAGCGGTCAGACGTGTATACGTGCCACAAAGCTACCAACCTTTTTTTAAAGACAACTCTCGTAATAGGAATATACCTTTTCGTCGCGGAGAACTTTACAAACATACATGAAACGGACACAAAGAACAGTCAGGCTCAGAACAACAATTTGTGGATCACACAAAGTTTGTTTGTTATTGTGCCGTGTAGAATTTGAACCCTAGAAAGCGGCTTGGCGATTGCTTAAATCACCAGGCCAACTGTGCGGTCAAATTAATAATGTTATTAGTAATTATTTCGTTCCACGATGACTACAACAGAATCAATAAATAAATAAATAAATATTTTCGGACATCCAACACACAACGCCATCTAGTCCCAAGCCAAGCAGAGCTTGTGTTGTGGGTACTAGACAACTGATACAAATACATGAATACTTTTTTTTTTAAATGCATACCTATTATACGTAGAAAACACCCTAACTCCGAAACAAATATTTGTAGATCATACAAACATTTGATCCGACCCGGGAATCGAACCCGAGACCTCATAATCAGCAGCCGCACACGCCAACCGCGAGACCAACGAGGCAGTCAAAGATAATACAGAGATGTTCATCGAAACAGTGAGAGGATATCTCATTATATATGATTTGAAAAATAAAGACTATAGGAATTTACGAAAAAAAGGTCAAATATGGGATTCGATCAGTCCGGAATATCAAATGGATATATGAGACTGTTGCACTAATGAGACTATGCAGTATGAGAGGCAATTAAAACATGAGTGTGATTAGGCGAGTTTCATAATAATTATCACATGAGTGTTTTAACGCCTAATTATGCACAAGTATTATGTTCGATATTTGAATGCAAATAAAGTATTGGAACTGACAACAGAGTCAGTCGGATGCTGATGTTACGAGGATGTCATCGCCACAACAATTAAGTAGTCATACCAGATAAAGAAGCACAGCTTTAGTGACTGTTTACTAGCAAATGATGTTCGCGATTCACGCCGCAGTCGCGCAGGTGTGCACGTTAAGTTTCACGTTGAAGATGCTCCCGCATCGCGTCCCGCTTCCTGCTTTACTGACGCCCAGGTTTGGCCGAACCCTCAAAAGATAGACAAAATATGCTGTTATACGGAGTTTTTTTAATAAACTTTTAAAGAAGAACAATTGTGGCATACATTTTTTTTATAAAAATTCCACCGTTAACACTGTACTGCACTGGGCACACAATGACAGCTCTCAAAACAAATATTTTTTCCTCGTTTTATTTATACTAAGCGCATTAATACTAAGCTTCTATTAATCCTGGCGTGATTATTCTTAGCCTATAGCCTTCCTCGATATATGAGGTATCTAATACTTAAAGATTTTTTCAAATCGGATCAATACTTTCTGAGATTGAAACAAACCAAGAAACAAACTTTTCAGCTTTATTATATTTAGTTTTATAATATAGATATATAAGATATAGAGCAAGTAAACTTTTATTAAAAGTATGTTGGTGTAATAGGATTATATACCTACTAGCTGAGCGATACCTGAGGCGGCTAGTGGCAGACTATTTAGAGGAGCGTACAGTCATGTACGAGGACCGAGACGTCTCGAGGTCGTCACTGGACGCCAAGACGGACCTGCGGTGTTCCGCAGGGTCTGTCCTTGGACTACTTCTGTGGTGTTTCGGGGTCGTCTCCCTCCGTGCTGGACGTGATTTGTTACGCTGATGACACTCTGATTACATTACGGAGAGCGAACTTCCAAGAGGCGTCGGAGAGGGCCCGGATGGATGACCTCGCTGGACCCCGTTGGGGTGACGGCCCGTGGGAGTTTCCACACGGAAGAAAGGGCAAATAATATTATTACGCCTTTTGATGTAAAGTACAAAACTAAACCTATAATAGTATTCATTGCTTAGAAGGTAAGTAATATAAGTATCAGGACAATATTTTCTTTTGACAGAACATTAGAAGTAACATCGAAAGACAATAACTCATACTCAATCAAATAACAAGCTCCATAGGATTATAGAAACGACATTACTCTATCAATTTTCTTCAGTAATTCATATTACTTAAAACACATATTATACCTACCCACACATAATGAGAGCGGCCGACCCTTCATTCCAACGACGTGACAGGCCAGACAGCGTGATAACGAGTAATTATTTTCCTGATTTCGTGGACAAGACGTGCCGATGAAACGTACGATACCGTACAAAAGACACGTAAGTAGGCATTGTCCTTTTCTAAAGACGGATCAAGACCTAACAAATCCTTGGGTTATCTCTTGTATTTTTACCTATACCAGTTTGGACTCTCAATAAAGTTACTAATTAAATATAACTAGATTGGATAGCAACTGACTGATTCACAATAAAATAAAGAAAAAACTGTGACTGACTACTTAAAATATTTTAGTTAAATTTATATAGCCTTTGTCACCCGGGTCGATATTACAAATCTATTGAATTTCGTTAATTGAAATCGGTTTAGTAGTTTGGGCGCTACGGTGCAACATACCTACATATACTGCGAAATCTATACCCTGAATTTTGGGTTCGCCGTAGTTGAAAATACACGTGATATTTCCATAATGGTAATGCTGGGCTAGTAGGTAAATAAGGCTGGTAATGAAAGGTAGCTTGGAACCTTTTAACGTGCAGTTTTTTGTATATATTATGTGAATCTTGGAAACGGTTCTAATGATTTTCATTAGATTCAGTATTGTAGTAAGCAGGGGTTTATTAATTTAGAAGGGCAGCTCGATTAAGTTTTAGAAAATTTATCGAAAAAAAAATACCGAACTAACCTCGGTCATCCAGGTACTTGTTGTTATCTGAGAGTCAGACCTACCTAGTCCTACTAAGTGGTGGATATTTCACACTTATATTAAAATTGTAAATTTGTAACACATGTGCTAACGACGAGTAAATAATATGTATCAAAATGCATAAAATTTTATGAATTTTTATACATATTATTTACTATCATACGTTCCATAATTTATAATTATTTTTAAAGAATTATGGATCAATATATTGATCCATAATAACTAATTCACAAGCTATAATTTTTTTTAAACTACATTTGGGTACACAATGTCACATTTTTATCACCTTGGTCAGAGAAATACATAAGGTGTTATATTAAGAAGTTAGCAGATTATTGAGTCCACCTTTCTTTTACTAAATCTTTTCATAAAATGTGGGGTTCTTACTTAATTTTCGCTTAGGTCAGAGTGCGTAGGGTTGTTGGCCGTAAAACTGGACAACCTCTCAACTTTTTTATTGCGTAGGTACAAAGACAAGGTTTTATGGCTGACAGACTGTAACACGATGCGTTGTTAAACCAAAATGGAGGTTCTTTTGTTTCAAGGGTGATTTCTTTCGCAATACGAGTTCGTCTATCTAGGTTATGTTTAGGTAATCATAATTTAAACTTATGTACAAGATTAAAATAAATGAGTTATGTTGTGTGAAATATTCTGTAGTAAAATAAAGATATTTATTTAACTACTACAAAGTTGGGCATATCGAAATGACAATAAACAAACTTTGTATAACATATAGTAAATGTAAATAATAATAATAATATAATAAATATTTCGGACATCTATTACACAAAGCCATCTAGTCCCAAGCTAAGCAGAGCTTGTGTTATGGGTACTAGACAACTGATACAAATACATATATACTTTTTTTTGTAAATACATACATATTATACATAGAAAACACCCAAACTCCGAAACAAATATTTGTAGATCATACAAACATTTGGTCCGACCCGGGAATCGAACCCGAGACCTCACGATCAGCAGTCGCACACGTCAACCGCTAGACCAACGAGGCAGTCAATAGACTGAATTATTTGTATCCAAATCCTAGCAGGATTTATATAGCTTTCATCGGGCTTAAGAGAGGTTGTGCCTATGAAGTTATAATATAATACTTATTACTTCCGATATACAATACACCATAATTGTGATAAGACTTTGACTTGACTTGAACTCGCGGGCTGGGTTTACGCAACTCCACGACTTTGTTGCGCCTATTTTGCTTGATGGATCGGCACTACTTATGTCAACGGAGTTCCTCCAGGAAGCCTAGCGACCCTTTGCGTTGCCGACAACTCCTTAAAGTGACCTCGGCGATTCGAGGTATCTCGCCCGGTATTCTGCCAACCCAGGACATCCCAAGATGACATGGGCGGCTGCTTCATCCTCCTCCATGCATGCTCTGCATAGAGGACAGTTTGTTAGACATAGAGTGAAAAGATGTTTGTTTAGTAGTGCGAGACCAGTTATTACTCCGATCAGAACTCGAAGCGGAGGTTTTCCGAGTTGTGTCAGCTTCCGTGACAATCCGGGGTTGATTGACGGGAGGGCCTCCTTGGTCTGCCTGCAGGTTCTAAGGTTGGACCAATATATCTGGTGTTCTACCTTGGTGTTCTGTTGCATTGTCCGTCGCAGCCAAGCAGTTGACAAGTGTAATATTGGTTCAGGGCCTACTGCCCTTGTCTCCTATCCACTTCTTGCCAGTGCATTAGCAGTGTCGTTTCCGCGTGAGTTACTATGCCCCTTGATCCAATGAAGAGTTATACTATTTATAGTACTTACCTTTGTCAGGGTTTTGTGGCATTAGTAGATCAGCCCTGAGGTAGTCGTATGACACTGTAGGGCTTGTAAGACTGATCGGCTATCGGAAAGTATGCGGATGGGGTATTCCGTTACCTTTCTGGAGATGATCGCATGTGCCGCCATTATTATCCCCATGCACTCTGCCTGAAAGACTGTGTTGTGGGCTCGTAATGATGTTGAGATGTGTATGTTTAGGTCCTCAGAGAATACTCCAGATACTTTTACAGTGTAACAACCCAAAATCTCCCTCAAATCAAACACTGAATAATATATAATAAAAATAATATAAATAATAATATAAATATTTCGGACATCTAAACACACAACGCCATCTAGTCCCAAGATAAGCAGAGCTTGTGTTATGGGGTACTAGACAACTGATACAAATACTTATATACTTTTTTTTTTTGTAAATACATACATATTATACTGAATGTACCTACTACAAACTTTATCTTCTCAGCCTTTATTATTCCTAAGATGGGACTAAGAGCGACTGGCGTCGGACCTCCATAACCCTGAGGATGAACTGAATTCGAAGATTAAACTAGTTGTATATTTGAGTTCACTGACTTTTTCGATCGTGTCAATCGGGACCGACGTCTTAACGTTCTCTCCGAGGCACGTGCTACTAAGAATTTCTTGCAAGAAAAATCCAACAGCACCGACAGCGTCCGACCCTGACCCGATTTTTTGACCTGCAGTCGCTTAGTCGCGTCGTAAACCACCAGACAGTCATATCAAGTCAGTTTAATGCACCAGAATGTCCTAACAACTTGATGTATAAAGTAGATGATCAATGGATACTAGAGAATTAATCCAAACTGAATTAACTTACACCATCGTCTCTTATATTATGCAGCATTAAAATACGGAGTATTTCGAAGCTATCACTACCTCCCAAGACGGAGCACTGAGATTTGGTTCACTATCACGAGGTACTATTTAATTTGTACACCGAGATTTGATTCAATATTTCAACAGTTTAGTTAATGCAGTACTGAATATTCAAGATAAGTAAAGCTATGAACTGTATTGATATGGCTAGTAACAATTACTAGTAAATATTCACATGTGGTTCAATAGTTGTTATTTTAAAATGTCAAGTAATTACAAACTGACATTGTACTCAAAGTAAATACTGAGTAGGTTTTGTAGTAGAAGTTTAATTGTGTTTAAATACAAGCAATACAAGTGGATTTAATTGACTGTTGACAATCCTATTTCTTCGAGTATAGTCACTATTCTGCTGAGATTCATTGAAGTAGAAAAATATATAAATTATATGACAAAGAATATAAAACATTCCATGCCTAAGAAGTACCTTAAACTGCTCTACAATTTCGTCCCGGTACCCGTTTGGTACTTTACGTACTTTGAGATTATAATTCAATATGCGGCCTGAGATTTTTTTCTTCCTAAGCATGTAATGATACAATATACCTACCTGTTATAAAAATTTTCAGACCGTCTGTAAGCCAGTGTTCACAACTCTTACTACCTGGAGGAACCCTCAGAATATTCAAAGGTACTGATTTTCTACTTATCTTAATCACGTTTATTCCTGTAATACATAATTACATGTACTACTGACACAATCAACAGCATGTTCAAGAATAAAATTGATTTAATAAGGTAACACATACCAAAAATACTATAATAAGGTAAAATAAAACATAGTTATACATATATTCATGTGTCACAAAGGAACACTGTCTTTGAATGTGAAAGCTTGTGCTTATATGTCTATTTACGTTTGCTGCTACATTTTCAATGTAATAAACAGACGGAGACTGCGAGAAAATAATCTTGTAACAAAAAATATACAAAAGTTAAGAATAACATTGCTTATATAAACATTATTGATTATACCATTTCAAACTTCATATACATTTAGATGCAGATTTAATGCCCAAAGTATTTTCTACTACTCAACTTCAAGATTCAAGTTCACAAGATTTGTGTTCTATTTCCTTGCATTATTTCGTACGATATGCATTGTGATTAATGTTTTGCCGTCTAGGCGACATCAACTCCTCGCAAAACGAAAAAGCGAAGTCAAACACTCTCTCACATGAACCATGAATAGAAGAGCCAGAACAGAAGCCTGAAACCAATAAACTAGTTCAATGGATTTAAAAAAAAAACAACGCTATTTTAAGATAAATAGATCTTTCTATATTAAGATTACAAATCATATTTGCGTAAAGAGTGAAGAAACGATATTCAGAGGCAGTTTTACAAGTTTGTGATAAAGTATCAGATAGTAATCTGACATGTCTATTTGGCAGGTAATAGTTGCAGATATATAATCTGACGCTATCAGAGACTTGTAACCCGGCATATATCGTTATCTAGCAGATAATATCGATATACACTATCAGCGACTTTATCCGTAAGTGCTGAAACTGGTTCTGACTGAGCTTAAAGATTATTTTTATTGCAACCAATCTGTTTATACACATTTTTAGATTATGCCCGTGTTGACTAATTTATCATGCAATGACTAGATAATAATATATTTTTGCTATTGAATAGATTTGCTGCCTTTGTTTATAGTCAAAAGACTGACAGCTCACTATAGAACTCTGTTGACTGCTGCAAATATCAAAACAGTTTCCATAGAAAATGCTTTTGAAGGAACTATTTTTCGGTAAAAACATATTTCAGAAAAAATAGATTATTTAAATAAGTACCACGTCTATCATGAAAAATAAGTGTACATTTTGGAGTGATAAAATCTTGGAAATAATATACTACCGACCTTTTTCGCCTATTTGCAGTAAAAATGATAAAGACGTACAAAAGTCTTGGGTGTCCATCAAGTGGACTATAAAATATTCTAGACTGGCTTATGATATGAAATGAAATTATGTTTTCCTTTTATCTTTTTCTAGATATTAGCATGTAATTTTGTTGTTCTGCTTTATAAGCAAAAAGGTGCCAAAAGGTTCTATTGTTTATATATGAACAATATCATAAATAGGTTGAAATGTGTTGACAATCAGTTGGGTTTGTAATCAGACTGAGCTATTAATATATTTATAAATTGTAGTAGTAGTAGTAGAGCCACGCTGATTTCAGCACGAACGGGCCTGCTCGACCGGGGCGGTACTACCCTCGCACAGAAAATCAACGTAAAATGACAGCGATCATGCTGTCGTGTTTCGTTGGTGAGTGCGAGACCGGAGGCCAAATGATGCAGAAGCATCACTAGCCCGCCATGGTGTGGATCACCATGCTGCATTGTGTGCATTCGCAGTATGGTGACCACCACTCTTGGATTCTGCTTATGCTTTCCATCAGGTAGAGTAGAATCATTTTGGCTGGGCCAAACATAAAAAAAAAAAAAAAAAAAATATTGATAAATTACACATTTTTAATTCTTAAAATGAAAAAAATATAAACTCAGTACATAACAACTGCTAATTACATAACTCTGCAAAACATATTTATAAATTACATTTTGACTAATCAAAGTGTAAAAAAATTGCTTTATTACCAATGTCATTAAAGCCCGACAAATATACAACGACAACAATAAAACAGCCCCTAATTAAATATTTTATAGTGACGTACTCACAACTTATTACAAACATACAAAAATAAAATGTGATAATTTGGATTTTTTTTCACCATCTGACTTAAGGTCGTGAAATGGTGGAATTAATGTTATGGCTGGTAATGGCATTAGACAGTTTATGTAAATTACATGTGGGCTGATGTCTCTTGGGAAATAAACCTACATACTAGAGCCAGGTGGTATTCTACCATATTTTATTGTTCGAACGACTTCTAAGTGATTTACTTTTGATCGTTTCGGGTTTGGTCACATTTGTTTTGAATAATTAATGTACGATTTAGTACTACGTTATTTTACAGTTCGTAAATGAGAAAAGGAAATTTGAAGCTTTTGCGGTGTAATGCCCTACAATGTGTTAAGACGTTTTTTTCTCTTTTTTGCATGTTGTTAGATATAAGTTCAGTCATCAGCATTTAAGATCTAGTGAGGTAAATTGATCACCAAGAAAGTTTATTTTTTATATTATGGGCCCGCCAAATTGACTCTAGTCTGCCCGATGAAAAGTATGAGCAAAATCCAAGAGTAGTGGTCACCATACTCATTGCGAATGCAGACAATACAACAGTGCAGTATTGTGCCCAAATAATGGCGGCATATTGAGATGGCTCTACATCATTGGGCCTCCGGTCTGGTACTCACCCACGCAACACGACAGTTCGAATGCTGTCATTTTAGATTTGTCTTCTTTGCGAGGGTAGTACCGCCCTGAACCAGCCCGTTCGTGCTGATAACAATGTGGCTCTACTAACTTGAAATTATAGATTTTTATTGTACCTTGAAATATTCCATATTGTTTGTTGAGTGGTATTTTATCATTGTAATGTATTTAAGCGTGTTTATTGTGATCATGAGCTTATAACAGTATTATTTTTGCTTTCCAACATAAACTGTTAATTTCTTGTAAGTCCTAACTGAGTGCGTTTACACCTAGTATCAGATTATTATTGTTTTTTGGGACGTAGTTGAAGGTATAAGACATGGTAATGTGGGTATGTACTAGTGCTTACCTATTACCTAACAAGTTTAAAGCACGTATTACTATGGGTACCTATATTTAAAAAATATCATTAAGCTCACTACTATGTAAATATTGTTTCTTTTGTTAAATGTTCTCATAAAGTGAATTTTTTTGTTAATTTCTTTTGAGAAAATAAAGTTCTAAATCCACAAATTATATTTTTGTTTTTTTTTTTTATGGGAAACGGGCAGACGTATCGATTACCGCCACCCATGGACACCCGAAACACCAGAGGCATCACAAGTACGTTGCCGGCCTTTGGGGGATGGGGAAACGGATATAGGGAGGGGTTAGGGTATGGGCCTCCGGTATCCTTACTCACTCGGTGAAACACAGTGCAAGCAGAATTTTATTATTATTTTGTGGGTGTAGTTTTGTCAGGCAGTTTTTGATGAGAATTCAATTTAATAAAAATACAAACGTATATTTATTATATTTATTTTAGAAAGTGTATCGTGTATGTGTGTGTATATTATGTTTTGTGTTGCATAGAAACAAATGTTTATTTAATAGTGACATCAAAATTTTGATTACGCTTTTTGAGAAATATAAAGTTTTATGAAGGCATAACTAAGAGCCATCTAATCGTGATTGATGCAAGGGCGATGACCATCTTAAATGTTTAAACATCAAAATTTCCTTTCAAATGTGTTTTGTGAGAATTGGAACCGCATTTTGCTCTTTCGTTTTACTTGTTATTTACTTTATTTAAAAATAAAAATAAAAATTTGCTTGGAATTTTTGGGGCAGCAAGATCATTGATCGATCGACCTTGATATTTTTAATTGAATTAGTGAAAACACTAATCTTTATTTAACGTTAGCTGCGCTCCGCGGTGTTACCTACGGCTATTTTAGTACCTTTATAACAACAACCTCGGGTAACACTGCAGGTGAAAGCTAGTGTAAAATAAAACTAGCCTATGTTACTTCCCATAGCATCAGCTATCTGCCAGTGAAGGTCCCGCTAAAATCGGCTCAGCCGTTTCTGAGATTAGCCAGAACAAACAGACAGACAGGCACTTTCTTTTTAACCGACTTCAAAAAAGGAGGGGGTTTCTCAATTCAACCATATATCACTTTTTTTTATGTGTGTTCGATAACTTCGTCGTTTATGAACCGATTTTGACGATTCTTTTTTTTTAATGAAAAGGAGATATATCAACGGTGGTCCCATGATAAGGACACTATGGATCTAATGATGCCATCCAAGAGAAATCGAGTCAAACCTTGAAGTCGGTTTTATTTTTGTTAAAATTTTACTTGTTATTGATAGATTGCTGTACGTAAGTACCTTATATACTTTCATATTCATTTAGTGTTAGCTATTAATCTGAAATTGCAAACAGAAAATTCAATTATATCTATTTGAATAAAAAGTTTGACATAGTTTGCAATAGATTCTCTCTTTCATTTCTATTAATAACGCCTTTCATTAAACATATAGCAAGCATAACAACGTGACAGATTCTTAAGACGCTTTCACACAGCTGTTATATAATGTTAGAGAATATTAGATAACATTTATTGGATAGCATTTTTTTTAAATTGTAACAAAAGTTATAAAATGCTACTGATGTTATACGAGTACAACATCAAGTAAGAAAATGTTGCAAACAATTATTATAACATGATAAAACAAATCATAACTTTTGTAATATACTATCATCCGAGCCTAAGCGTGACGTTAGCGGAAGGGCGCTGGAAAGAGGTTGGTCATTATTTAATATTTTTTTAATTAAACTAATTAATTAATTAAAAAGTCATTGTGATTAAATAAATTGCAATTGGATTAATTGCAATTGAACATTTAATCGTGTATTACAATTAAATTATTTATATTAATGCACATCAAATGTAAATCTAATTAAAATAACTGCTATTAACTTTGTTAATTGTTTTATGAAGCAATTAAAACTAATAATTAACTTTTTGGATTATTTTGGTCTGAATTTGTCCCGGAAGTTTAACGTTAGTTGTCTCTTAGAAAATAGGTAGATACCATAGAAATATATTAGGATAGAAGTGTATTAGATACGTTAGAGACAGAAACAAGCTCAATCTCGTTCAAAGCGCCACTGACTAAAGTTGAACGTTCAATGCTGCAGTTATTTGCTGAAAATAAAAGCCAAACCAATTAACATTTCCTCCATTGAGCCACTACCAGTTTCCTCGAAAAGCAGACCGAAAGACAAACTGATTGTTACAGAATGTTATACGATGTTATAGTTTAATCTGTGTGGGAGAGCTTGCAACGTATAACACGTTGTAGCAAATGTTATAAAATGTTATCGTGTTACACAATGTTTTATAACGTTATATAACTGCTGTGTGGGAGCACCTTTATGTGTAAGAAAACGTGTTAAAAATTCGATCGTTGTTTACTTTCACATTCTTATGATACTACTACTAACACTTCACCCAGTTTCCAAAGCTATTTTCTTTTAAAATGCGACTTACAAATTAAATTTCGTTGTTGATTCTTCAATAATAAATATTCAAATATGCAATTGCAGATTAATACAAGCCCATATAAAAAAAATGTATACTAATAACATTGTCTAAAATGTTTTATTTTTTTTTGTAAAATGTGGTATTTATAATAATTTATTATGTCTTACTGAGTAGTTATGTATAGTGTATTTAATATTTACTGAAGAACCTCAACGACCTGCATGTTAATGAGTCGATGTGCCAAATTTTGCGGCAGTTATCGGTTGACATTTCGAGACACAGGTAGAAATTACAAAAATTGATGATTAAATCTTTAAATTATACAAAAACATGCTTTTTTTTGTATGATATGCTTATTACTTAGTAATAATAATCAATTTAATATTGAAGAAAAAGACAATTGACATATACTTGCGCACGTTTACGGTTTTCGAAATCCCTACGAAATAGGAGGCCCTTATTTAGGTCTCTTGGCATGGTTAAAACGAAATTAGCTAAGATATACATTTAGTAGCTACCATTAAGGGGTTTCTTGTATAGTTAGTGAAAATGGGCATTAGTTTCATAATTCATCTCCTGACTATTATAAAGATAGTTACTACATTTAAACTGATAAATCGAATAAAATAAATGGAGAGGTTTATAGTAATAATTTATTGCCATCAACTTGTGGAAGACATTGTCGTCTACCATATTTCCATATTCTATTTAACCTTAAACTTTTACGAAAGGTCAGAAACACATTCCTGAATCTCGTGTTGGAGGTGTTTGTCTGTCTACTGTATTATTAAAAGGTTTTTACGTAACAAATGATTTAACGTTCTAGAATATGCTCGTCTATTCTGATTCCATCTGATTCAATAATTACTTGTCATTATGTCGCGCACGTAAGCAAATTAATACCTCGTTAATTAATATTAAATTATCTAACAAAATTAATTGTATGTGTTTGTTAAATTGACCACACCAGCCGCAGTGAGGCTTACCAATATCCTGTCACATGTTTGAATCAATTTTATAGTTCGATTACAATCATTTAAGTTTAATAGAAATTGTACTATTACTGAAATGCTAAATACATTAGTAGTAAAACGAATTACATTAAACGTTTTAGCTTTTCTATAGCGGAGATTTAATTATTAATGACTAACATTACTTATGCTTTATTTCATTTTATTTTTTTAAATACAACCAAAGAGGTATTTTGATTAAAAATTCAATTTATCTTTTAAGGAGCTCATGACTAAGTTGTAATCAAGTAGATGGATGCATTGCAAAGTTAAGCAATCCTAGCCAGGTCGATCTACGAATGGGTGGATATAAGTATTCTATCAGTAGCTATCACAATACAAGCTCTGCTTAGTTTGAAACTAGATGGCATAGAGTGTGAAATATACGAAACATTTATTTATAACTAGCAGACTCGCGAACTTCGTATCGCCATATTTATTTTCGTGAATATTTTCTAAGTTATCGAAAGTTAAGTTAAGTTATCGCCTCAATTTACCGCAGGACGCAGCGTGTAGGCTATAACACCTTTAGTTTTCTTCTATACAAACTTTGTCCAGTTACACCTAGAAAAAGAATTATCCAATTTGGTGCAGTCTATCAAAAGTTATGAGCGCACATACATTTTTGTAATTCCTTTTTATTTAAACAGATTGTTTTTGTTTATTCATATAAATGTTCCCTAACAACCTAAATTATCTCACAGATTATGAAATGAGGGAACGTGTGACAAAGATAACGCAGTTCAGCTGTTCAGTATCACCTCTTCGCTAATATACACGTAAAGCCTCCATAAACATAGAGAGATATCGGAATATTCGAGAATATAGCTGTAGAACTTTCTAAATTAGGTAAATTCCGTAACAGTAATGTCACAAAGTAGTAGCGTCTCGACAGTTCGTTGTTTAAATAACTACATAATTCGTACCACGATCTCCCATAACCACAATTTTATCCTATAACGACTAAAACTTTTCGAAAATTTATAATTCTATTACGTAGAGGACCTATTCTGATCAACGCGTTCCTAGGGATAGCCATAATTGGGCTGAGACCGGTTACTAATCTACAGCGCTCCAGTGGTACGACGGTTTGTAAATTAAATTTACACTTTATAACTATCTTTAATATGGATAGGGACGCGAGTTCAACTTATCGGCATAGCTGTATTACCTTTAGCGTTTAGCTTCGAGTTAATACTAGCTGTGCCCACTACTTCGTAAACATGACATTTGGATTTTAAAGTTATTTCTAACTATTTGTTGCCCGCAGCTCCGCCTGCGTATATGTTGGTTATTGCGGCAAATAGTATCCTATGTGTAATTCTGATATATATGCGCTATTATAGTAAAGTTTCATCCAAATCCGTTCAGTATTTTTTACGTGAAACAGTAACAAACATCCATCCATACTTAAAAACTTTCGCGTTTGTAATATTAGTATATATTTTTCACTGTTTAAATAAACCTTCCCTGGACTGCGACGAAAATTTCAAAACCAAAATCAACTAAGTCGGTCCAGCCGTTCTCGAGTCTTAGCGGACAAACGAACAGTAATAGATTTTTATATGTAACAAGATAAGTAGATACAAAAGGGAAGCCTACCATAATGTAATGAGATTAAACTCATGTAAGCTCTTAGTAACCTACGCCTAGTTATGGTATTAATACATAATTTTAAACAATTTTAATAAGAAACATCTTTTATTGCACGAATCCCTTACCTCGTTTTTACTAAGGAGTTAAATGTCTATCCGGCTGTCCAGTGTAATCTATTTAAGTAAAATTATTGATATTCTGATTAATTATTTAGTATTATAAAAAATCTAACTTTTGTTGTACTTAAACGTTAAATTCTCCTAGTTGTGCCCTACAATGTTACCCGCGGTTACCTGCGCTTTGCAGCAGCAATCATAGGTAATATCTCCGCCTCTAGGCGGAGCTAGTACTAAATAAAAGTAGCCTTAGTTACTACTTATATCATCAGCTATCTGCAAGTGAAAGTTCCATCAAAATTGACGACCGATAAAAATTAAAAAAATTGATTTAATTTTGTGTAAGTACCGTATGTTCTTATAAATGCATTAAGTGTTATAAACAGACATTTAAATTTTATTCATTTGTATAAACAGCTTTCTCTCTCCTATATCTTTGGTTTTGTTACACGTAAGCGCATCTATTTTATCTAAGAACTAGCTGAACCCCGCGATGTTACCCGCGGTTATTGTTGTACCGCGAGTAACGCCGCGCGACAAAGTAAGTCTAAAAAAAGTAGCCTAAGTTACTCCCCGGATCAGCTACCTGCCAGTGAAAGTCCCGTCAAAATCCGTCCAGCCGTTCCAGATTACCCGGAACAAACAGACAGACAGACAGACAGACAGACAAAAATTTTTTTAACTACATTTTTGATATATGTATCGTGTACATACAAATGCATTTAGTAAAAAACGGTTATTTTAATATTACAAACAGACACTCCAATTTTATTTATTTGTATAGATAATCAAGCTCTATCATTAAATTTTTTTTTGTTGGTTTTACAAATAAGTTGAGTTTGAAAGGAAACTACAGATGATCATTGGACTTAAACTAAATGATGTGAAATAGCATCGATCCTCCTCCTTTGACTTTAAACCTTTAGAATTTGATCACTGAGTATCCACAATGTATTGTGGTATAATATAACAAAAGAATTTGTGAAATAATATTCATATAAAATATTTTAATCTTATTGTTTACATATAAATAATATATGAAAGATTAACTCTTAAGGGAATTCCTAACAATTTGAAAGGTTTCTAAATAAAATATGTTTATTTTTATTCGAGTTTCATAACAGATCACAAAACAATCTTTGTATTTGTAGTCAATAGGGAATGTAACCCTTATAGTAACTCAAGTGAGTAGAATATAAATAATGAAATACAAAGTTAATGCGAAAAAGTGTAGTCTTTCGGGGTAATATTTTGTTCAGGAGTTCATCATAATATTGTACTAGTTGTTGTCCGCGGCTCCGTCCACGTGTATGTCGGTTATCGCGGCAAATAGTAGCCTATATTTTATTCTGATGTATAAGTTATATTACTGTAAAGTTTCATCCAAATCCGTTCAGTTGTTTTTGCGTGAAAGAGTAAGGAACATCCATCCATACTTACAAATTTTCGAGTTTATAATATTACATAGTACGATGTTGCTTTACCATTTAGCAGGCATTGGTATTTGGTGCATGTGTTATATTAAGTAGGTAAAATTAAATTCATATAAGTTTGTTCCATAGCTTTCATGTCTTATATTTATTTCGGAGGAACGATTAGTCCTGTAAGTTCTGATGTTTGAAGAATCATGTTTTTGTATTGATCTTCAGTCTTTAAAACTATTTCAAAGATAATGTGTAACAATCAATGTTATTAATTTAACGCACAACGCGACTGTAGAAAAATACTCTTGCAAACAACTCATAAAAAATATCAGCTCAAACTATGTAGAACCAAGTTTTGTAAAGTAGTAATGTTTCTTCAAGATTAGGTATATTTCCCAAGCAATCGATCTTTATTATCCAGCGCCTATCAAAATTGCAAGAGCAATAAATTCCAAAAGTAAGAACATAACAACGGTGTCTTGTAAGGTTATAGTTATCAATCTGGTCGAGTCGAGGAGAAGCACCATGCTTCCCAATATATTTATAACCAGTAATAATCTGGAATTTTCAAAAGCACAGACTTAATTCCTGTAGTCTAAAGTATTAGAAACATTATCTCTATAAATATATGAGCATGTTGTTGGAAAACACTCATTCTTTCAGCATACACCTACATCCATCTGACTAAATGAATGAAAAGGCGATGAGGATATGTAGGTAAGCAAGAGCCAGGCGGAATACCTACTTTTGTCTTCAGCAAAATGTTGTTTAGAGTTGCGAATAATTAATGCTAGCTAAATTAAACAAAGACAAGAAAATACTGTAAAAATATTGGAGTAAGACAATCTCTGGCATAGAAAATTTTATCAAATAGTGTTTGGCTAAAACTTCCATGTGAAGTAGTTTAACTAACTATGAAAATAAAAGAAAGTAAAATTACTACTAAAACTCACTGTAACGTGTGAAAACTAAGTTACAGTTTATAATATGAAATAGCTTTATCATTACCAAGAACGGTTTCCTATATGTTTAGCATAGAATATTTTAATTTTTTATGTATGGCCTGTCAAAATGACTCTACTCTGCCTGATGGAAAGCATAAATAGAATCCAAGAGTGGTGGTCACCGTACTCATTGTGAGTTCAGACAATGCAACAATGCAGCATGGCGACCCACGCCGTGGCGGCCTAGTGTTGCTTCTGCATCATTAGGCCTCCGGTCTCGCTCTCGGTCATCAACGAAACACGACAGTATGAACGTTGTCCTTTTACCTTGATTTTCTATGCGAGGGCAGTACCGCCCCGATCGAGCCGCCCCGTTCGTGGCTCTTCTACCTTATTATCTACTATCCTGAAATTAAAAGGTCCTGTCTGTGCTTTTCAACAGGGACCCTTTAATATTCAGCAGAGACCATATTTGCATTCTCTAGAGTCAAAACTCAAGATGGATTACATCTTTACCATCCATTTCCTATACAATGTGCGAATGAGATAAAAAAAACTCGATAAAATTTCAATTTATCTTAAGTATTCTACTTTTTTACAAAGTTATATTTTTAAATAGTAAACATCGTAGCCGAAAATCTTTAGGTTTTAAGTACTTTACGCTCTTTCAAAGTTTTGTAGCTAGTCCTGAATAAATTTTAGGATTAGCTACAAAACTTGGCAACCACTTTGATTTTAATTATTTTGTCGGCGAAGTTGACAAAATCATAATGTTGAACTTGGGTTACATTTTTACATTTACGTGTTTGATAGAATAAAAACTTTTATGTGTGTTCTATATTTTTATATTTATAACTAGGCGTTCTACATCGCTAACATTGTATTCATCGCTCGATAAAAATCCTCTATTGGCGTTTATTTAGATTACTTACAAGTAATCGGATGTAATCGGGTGGCAAAATTATTATTATTATATATTGTTTATCGGTTACGGTCACGGTAAAGTATTTTCATGTCAAATTTCACTGAAATTGGTGCAGCAGTTTGACCTTAAAAAAGTATCACACAGACAGACAGAGTTACTTTCAAGTGTATTATATTAGTATGGATAACCACCACCAAGCTTCCTATCTACTATGAATCTTAATAATACTTTCGGCTACCAGCTCGAATCTTGGTACACAGGACAGAAAATAGTTTAATATTGCCCGAGAACTGACACCCTACGGTAGCAGGTAAATATATATTGAGTATTAATTTTGTTTAGCTCTTCACATGAATTACTCAATTCCCTACACGAAGATATATAAAATCCCTATCCTCGGTAAATAATCAATCGCTGGTAGGTTAAAGTGAACACAACCTATATCTATCACAATTTATCAATTCTGTCACTGATGGATTGATAACTCGATCTGAAAGGCCTGAAGACTGCTAGGTAATAAGAATTAAGATGGTTTTTATTTTAGCTCAATAATAAGTTTCTAGTTACATTTATTTTTCTAATATATATTAAGATTTTTTTTTTATATAGAGATTACTAAGAAGCCTAAAACTAAGGGTAAGACTTTATTAGTATAATTTGTTTTAAATCGTTATCATCTTTAGGTAGTGTGCAAGGTAGTGTGCAAGTGCCTGTTTCGTTATTCTTTCGCAATGTCCCTAGCATCACAGTAGCATCACTTATAAAATAGATAGAATTTATAAATTAATTGATCGATTTAAGGAACTATTTCTGTTTTAATTTCGTTGTATATTATATTTGTAATTGTTTTTTTTTTTTCATTGTTTAAAATTTAAAAAATGCGGTTTTCAGAACATGTCAAGGGACTGATGAGAAATGCTTTCTATAGACTGAAGGTTTTACATGGTATTGGATAGTTTCTCTCCAAG
Source organism: Spilosoma lubricipeda (assembly GCA_905220595.1). NCBI lineage: Eukaryota > Metazoa > Arthropoda > Insecta > Lepidoptera > Erebidae > Spilosoma > Spilosoma lubricipeda. The sequence continues at coordinate 17,510,366 of HG992281.1, read as the reverse complement.
GACGTAAGTAAATTATTTTTGGATCTGTTGGTTCTCTCATCCTTTAACTATTGCGATGTCGTTTATGGACCCCGACTCCTCAAAAACATCAAAAAAACTAATTCAACGTGTCCAAAAGACCTGTATGCGCTTTTGCTATAAGGTTTCAAAATGGTCGCATATCTCGCCAATAACAAATGAAAAAAGTAACAATGAAAAAGTCCCGACGTCTTCAGCATCTGGTGTGTTTCACACATAAGATAATTACAAGCAAATGCCCACGGTATTGCCCATGGCTTGAATACTCGGTCGAAGGTTATTTTAAAACTTACTATACCGAAACATAGAACACAAGGTTACAAAGGCAATTTCAAATACGCTACATAAAAAATTTGGAACAACATACCCCCGCCCCCCCGTTTCGATCAATAAAAAACACAGTTACATTTAAGATATATAAAATGCAAACAATTTATGAGTGAAATCCAAAAAAATAACACTCGACTACTTTAGATACAAATTATTGTATAATACTTAATTTTTAACAGCATGAAATTTTCTATTTTAATACATGCATTTAATTTTATTCACTTTATGGTAAACATTTTAAACTATATGATTGTACTAGGTTTTTTTTAGTCTGATAGTCATGTATTGGATGCCCTTTCCTCCATACTTATTATAATATTCTTGATACCTTCTGTAATGTATAATCATGATAAGAATTTTCTATTGCGATACTTTTGAATGAGTTAAACATTATTTTGTAAACTGGAGACAAAGGTTTAAGCTGAAAACCAGCGCTTGGAATTCCAAGCTTTAGCTGACGCCTAGACCTTGTGATTTTGGTATTACCGTTTTTGTGTATTTCTGTGCAAATCTGTGGTACTAAAATCAATAAACTTTTATTATATTCTATTCATTCTATATATTAAACGCAGTACAAAGCAAAAAACGTCTGTATCGGTAAGAAAGAATGTGGTAGCTAATGAGCCTTAAGTCAAATGCAAATACGAAATCTTAAATGAGTTGCAACTCATTTTAGACGAATATTAGGTTCAAACCATAATAATCTTGTCAAACTTTCAATAACTTAAATACATATTCAACTAAAACTAACACACAAGCGTCCCAAGGAGACATAGTAAGTTGTAAACCTGTCAGGCACAAGAAATATTTGATTCTTAGATCAGACTATATTCAAGCATATTCAAAATCTGAAAATACAGGTACATAAAGTACCTATATTTTCATAGATGAAGTTATGTACTTCAGATCGGTATTACAAAATTTTCCTAATTCTTCACCGAAAGCTAATACTTTTACAAGCGTATTTCTCATACAAGTTATGTAAATGGTTAAGCCGCTATATCTCTAGGGAAATCTGAAAAAAACCCTTATATCTTGTGCCATCGACGTATTTATTGTACACAAATGAAAATGTGCTAGAATAAAAATATTTACAGTTAGACTTTTGGGAATAGAGATGTTTTATTTTATTCCTGTTATTTCTTTACAATTTAGTTAATGTATACTTATACTCTACAGTAATATTTAATGTACCTACTGATATTTCAATCAATCTCTAAATCATTCGGAAAAATTTAGTTCATCCTTCCTAAAAGTCGATCATAACCTATTGTCAGCTTTTTCTTAATTTGTATCACTAATTTAAAAAAAAGTAAAAACTAAAACCCAACTACGACAAAAAACGACGCTTAAAAAGTATGAAACAAGTTTCAAAAGCCGTAGTCACGCGTTGTTAAAGTATTATGGACTATGGTACATTACACTACATGGACTTCGGCTTTTGAAAGTTAGGAATGTTCGTACAAAGTAACGAAGAAATGCTAATAAGATATATATTTTTGAAATGTACAAGTAACACCCTTTCCAATGATACCAAACACGGCATGTTTATCTCAAATTATTTTTTTAATACACTACTTTATGTCGGCTAGAGGGCGCCACATTTGATTCAGTGACACGTCATATAGCCTATAACCAGAAGACGATCATGACGCTTCTAGAGACACCTCATTTGTACAAATCTAATGAGTACTTAAAGAGCTAGTAGGGAACAAATGAACATAAATACATACATACATACATACATACATAGCCTGTCAAAATCATAACCCTCCTTTGGCTTTGCCGTAGTCGGGTAATAAATGAACTGACTGATTCTACTTTTGTAGATAATTTTGGGACCTTTTTTTTTAAGAGCCGAATGAGTTTTTATTGAATAGGCTTATACCAAATTCGTTTCCAGCGTGGTTATTGTTGGAAACTGACGATAAACGTGGAATTGTTACCGGTTGCTATTTACTACTTAACCACCTCTATTAATACTGTGTATTAATAGAGGTGGTTATTATGTATGGTATGGTATGGTATGGTGTTGTATTATGTAGAAGATTAAAATCACAAACTTTAGTCCATAGGACAACATCACTGCTAAGCGAAAGAAAACATGAAACAAACCGTACACCAACCCGTCAGCCAACCGTATCATAGACAGCTAAAATCTTTCTTTTAAGGTTTTTTAAGGCAAGGTTTTAGTTTTGTGGAGGAACTAGTGTCATGTCCCTCCAAACACAAGGGAGGATCCTTCGACCAGGCGAGGTCATCATGCCTGGCGGGCCTTTGCCCAACGGTTGATATTGGGAAGTTGCTTATATGTTAATTGGCCCGATTAATCTTATTGTGCGATTTAGGATTGGTACTGTTGTGTACTCCGTGTCATGACATCATACCGTAGTTCGGTGTATTTCTGATCGATGACGCTGTAGCATGTTGCTGTTGCGCTGTATGTAGAGGCCGCCACAGTTTCATTGTTGGACAATAGTCCAGTGTTTCTGCATCTCATTTGATTTACCAAACACTGTGCTTATTTTTGGAGTTCAATATTTATTAGGTGTATAACGCAACCTAAACTAAATGTTTACTATTGTAACTTTTCCTGTATTGTTATCAGAAGTAATAAATTTCAATTTTAATAAGAGTTACTCTCTGTTACCATTATATTTAGTTTCCGCAGCATCTGAACTTCATTGGCAATAAAACGCCTTGTTTACGCTCAGTGCCATCTGGCGACAAACAATTGTCTTTCGAACGTTATATGTACGTGCAAATTGGATATTGTTGAAGTTCAATATTGATAATGATTTCATTAGCGATTGTTATAGTACGAACTATGTGATAGTTTTAAAGTTTAATTTTTATCTACCAATCATCATAAGTGGAGATTTCATTAACAGTATCATTATCATTTATTCTATTCTTTAATATTGAGTGGCATATTATGGGGGGTGTAATAGAGCAAACTACAATCATTTGGGTAAGCCAACTCCACCTACACGCGATACATCCTGCTTAACTACGAGGCCTTAGGGACGTGCTAGGGACCAACTGATGGCAGTATAACTATACCGACAGGTGTTGTTAAGTTTAACAAACTGGTGACAGGCCCAGCGCCACTGATGCAACAAGCTACACTCTGCGATCACCAACTCGACTACACCTCGTGGTTATTATGAGTAAAAAACTTCTATGCAGAAACTAACTACCGACTATCTTCATGGGGTACTTGTGATAATTGTGATATTAATACAATGTCTGTATTATGGTAATTGACTTCTGATAAACAAATTTATTTAAAATACATACGTATTCATACTAATATAATAAATTCGTAAGTTACCATCAGTGTGTCTTTCTGGTACGCTTTCACAGCTAAATTCTGCAACAATTTAAAAAAAAAATAGTTCTTGAGTAATGACATAGGGCATTCTTACTGCCATAGTAGATATAGACGCGAACGGAGCCGTGGGCAAAGGCTAGTAATAGATAAATTGCAACCAGACACAGAACAAATGATTGAGTAATTAAAAAAACTAAAACTCAAATTAACATTTCTACTATAACGTGTTCCACGTTTCCACATATTGAGAGCATTTATAATCTGAACACGCACTAAATGAATAAATACAGTAGACTACAAACTAGTGTGAAATATTAAACTGCTACGCATAAGCGTAAAGTTGGCATAAGGCTCGTCACACACCCGACAATTGGTATGTGTCCCTTTTGGGATTTAAATTTAAGTAAGATTTTCAAGATATTATAGTAATAAGAAACCGTTTATGTCTAATGATATACATCAACGTTGCGTGCCGAAATTTATACCATGCCTTATAATCGGCGTAAATGTCGTGAATTTTTTTTTAACATTAGGTCTAAGTTACAGAAGCTTTATCATACAGACACTACGCTGTGCTATCTTATACAGAATAAACAGTAGCAACTATGTAGAAATATTTTTACTTCCTTTACCCTATTAATCCTAACCCTGTCTTTTTTGTACCTCTTCTATTTGTCGTCTACAAACGACAATATCATTAAGGAAAGTTAAAATTAGGCGGAAAGTCTATGCATACCTAAAAATTAAAAATTTTAAAAACCTTGATTCAATCTTATACTCGTACATTGAACTAATCTGAAACATAACCTGGAAAAAGTGTAAAATGGTTTTGTGTTGTTAGTATTTAGTTTCCTTGTTATCGGGAAATATTCTTTCTGATTTGATGTTCCTTTTTTAAGTGTCAATATAAGGAGTGAGAAGCAATTTGATTTGCTTTATCCAAGAATGTACAAGGTTGAAGTTTACATAACAAATACAAACAACCTTCAACATAAAATTCTGACATACGACAAATATATGCATTAATGTCTTATCTAGTATACATAATTTTGAAGCTTGTACTGAAAATTATTTTTTATAGTCGAAGTCGATTTTTTTATACTGTAAATATAGCCGAGGTTTTTAGCAACTGTTTTTTTACTGGAGTAGATGGGCCAATGAATACTCGGATCAGAGGCTATCATCACTCATACATAAACACGTGATACTCAAGAGTCAAAAATGCTTTGACACCTTTTGAGTGATGAACAGTTCGCAGTTAAAACAAACAATAAACAGTAAATAAAAAAAAAAACATATAATATGAATATGAACAAAATACAAAACAAACAAAGTCAACTTCCAAAACTTAGAGTAGTATGAGAACGAAATCTAACAAATAAATATTTTTCATTAGCGTAATTAGTAAGTATATACTTCGTTGAATTAATAAATAAGATTTAACCATAAATAACGAAACTTAATATAGCATTTTAAGAACGGTGTCATTCCAATACCGCGACCTTCAATGGATTTATAAAGAATTGACTTAATTAGCTTAAAATGACTTAACTGCTTTAATGATGATTTAGACGTATGTACTCGACACATAACAGATTAAGTCGTTTCAGGATGATACACACAGAACACTTTCTATTTCTATTATAAAAGTTATTATTAGTTATTTCAGTTAATAACCTAAGTATTTCAATAATCATTTTTATCTAAATTCATTTAGTTATTTTTGAGATGATCATGATAAATATGTATAATATAAATTGAATTTTGCATTAATAATAATAAATAAAATTATTACTCATCCATATTTATGTCTATTACTGAAACGCAAATGTCTAACTAACCTAAATTGTCCCGTGGAAGCATAAAGTTTGTTTTACCGGAAGCGGCCTTTATTAACCGTATGAGATTATCCTCCCTATTGTATAAGGGCCATTACCCATGGTGAAGCTTGCCATTGTCCTTCGTATCCCATGTCTTATCTCTACATATCAAGAGTGGGTGTCTACGTGATTTATTGGAGCGTGTTTGATGACTTAAATGTAACCATATATAGTACAGACTAGCTTGTGCCCGTGGTTTCACCCACGTGTATGTCGGTTATCGCGGTAAAAAGTAGCATTTTCCTTCTTCCTCAAGAACCAAAGTATTTAAATATCCGAGAAAGCGTAATATTAGTAACGATTAGCGTAATATTAGTAATGGTGTAGAAATTTCACGACAGCAGTGTAAGCTGGTTTGACCGTGGGAGAGCCACGCTTCAGCATGAATGAGTCGGCTCGACTGGAGTGATACCACGGCCTCACAGAAAACCAGTGTGAAATAGCTCTTGCGCTGTATTTCACCGAGTGAGTTACAGAGAATACCGGAGGCCTATACCCTTCCCCTCCCCCCATCCCCATCCCCCCATCCTCATCCCGATCCCCATCTTCCAAAGGCCGGCAACGCACTTGTGACGCCTCTGGTATTGCGAGTGTCCATGGGCGGCGGTAATCGCTTACCATCAGGCGAAACGTCTGCTCGTTTGCCCGACATTTCATACAAAAAAAAACACCCACGAGTCAAAGGTCTTTTTGATGGAGTTTTGGAGGATCCAGGAACGTAGTGGTAATTATTTTATGATCTTGACTGATAAAGTATCAACTTATATTCAAACGTAATCTGTAACATTAGATATAAATTCTATCAACAGTCTGGTTATCATAGTATAGGTTTTGTCTAGATTGGAATCAGTTGTGAATGATCTATTTCAAGTCTTTTTTTAATATTTTACTAGCTGATCCCCGCGGTGTTACCCGCGGTTATTGTTGTACCGCGAGTAACGCCGCGCGACAAAGTTAGTCTGAAAAAAGTAGCCTCAGTTACTCCCTAGATCATCAGCTATCTGACAGTGAAAGTCCCGTCAAAATCGGTACAACCGTTGACAGGCAGACAGACAAAAAAAAATTAACTACATTTTTGGTATATGTACCGTGTATACATTTGCATTTAGTAAAAAGTGGTTATTTTGATATTACAAACAGACACTCGAATTTTATTTATATGTATAAATTATGTTACCATAAGTGCACCATGGAAAGATCCCACCGATCACCACAAACTAATCAAAAAGCTTAAGTTCTTTTAAAAGTCCACATTTTAAAATACTGCTTGAATAACCACAAATACACTTCAATCTACACAATGTACAATAGACTAAACTAACAGAGAGATACAAATAAGTGTAAACTGCAAATCATTGCCAGAGGCATCGAGCCAATATCAATAAATGCGCGCCAAACCTTGAACCAAACCATGAAAGCACATTTTATTTTTGAAATAAATATTTATACTGACTATAAAGTTCTGGGTAGTCGTGTCAAGTCCAAGGTTCTTTTATACATATTTTGTAAGGTACTTTAAATTCGTGCAACACATGAAATAATATTTAAACTTATATTTTGTTTTTCGTGGAATCCCGAAATAGAAATACTTCATTGAGCACAAACAATTTAACTGCAATGCTGTGTTTGTTCTTCGTCGCACGAAGCTTTCTACGCGAGGTCGTTATGCACTTGGCTGTTTTTCAATATGCTTGTATTAACTTCGTTATCACATCAGCAGTCTTTACCAGTCTATTGCTGGACATAGGCTTCTTAGAAATTAGATTTTAGCCTACTACTACATCACACTGGTCAGAGAGGTTGACATAGGTTTTTTTTTTTTAATTTTCTTTCTCTTCTCTCTTTTTCTTAACTTTCTTTTGTTTGATCCTGAATTAGATTTTAAAGCACTACACATAATGACAAGGGCAGAAATTTTAAGAAAAATATGAATATTATTATTATTTATATTATATACAACTGCCTCGGTGGCGTAGTGGTTGCGTATGCGACTGCTGTGCTTGAGGTCTCGGGTTCGATTGCCGGGTCGGACCAGATGTTTTTATGATCTGCAAATATTTGTTTCGGAGTTTGGGTGTTTTCTATGTATAATATGTATGTATTTACAAAAAAAAGTATATTAGTATTTATATCAGTTGCCTAGTACCATAACACAAGCTCTGCTTAGCTTGGGACTAGATGGCTTTGTGTGTTTGATGTCCGAAATATTTATTATTATTATTTGCTCGTGACTTTGTCCATATTTATTTGATAATTGTGATATTTCTATGGTATTTAAAATATACTTGGCCAAAAAATTTATATTATAACGGCATCAAAACATTTTTAATAAAAATAAAGTAAAACTACAACCCAACTACGACAAAAAACGACGCTGAAAATGTATGAAACTAGTCAGCGTCATTTTTTGTCATAGTTGGGTTGTAGATTTACTTTTTTTATATAACTAGTAACTTTTGATAATGCCATAAGGCGAAACCCGTCAGGGGTCAACTTATAGAATAGTGTAATAAGTACAAGTGAGTTTGATTCTAGAATGTCTTCAGTTACTATTGTAAGTATCTCGAAGTGTTGTTTTGATTAAAAAAGTAAATTGGACTCGTAATTAAATCGTGTATTTTAATTTTACTAAACCATATTTTCCTGTTTTATTTATTTATTTATGCTTTTCTTAACTATTAAATAAGTAGTGTACCAAATAATAACTATATTCAGTGCAGAAAATTAAACATAGTCACAGCTGTTGAAAAGTGCTCTGTATTAAAGCATTCTTAAGAATTTAGTTTTCTTTATATTTTTACGTTTTAATAAAATTTCATACTCATTTCCAAGGCGTTATTAATTTTGTTTGAAAACAGTTTTATTTATTTTCAATTCTATTCACGCAAGTTAAATAAAAAATGACCGTTGTAGAGAGAAGGTAATTACAACAATTTTAAATTTATTAGCGATTTTTTCAGGTTCTTTAATTAGATACCGTTTTTCTGCACACTCCTTTTGCTAATATTCAAAATTTAATTAAATATAAAAAAAATATGACTGCTACATTTTTGTCTAAGGTGACATAATATAGAGTCCTTTACATTTAATTGCTTCATAAATTGTGGATTCTCAACACATTTTTCCTTTTTAAAATTACGTAACGAAAAATCTGAAATACTTTCAGAGGTCATAAAAAAGGTTTAGGTACTAAAATATGCTTTAATAATAGGCCCTTCGGTTTGGCTATTAATCCAGGGCGATGTGTTCCCCGTAAATGAAAAAAATTACATTATGTAGTCGTAATAAATCATGATAACACATTACATGGGTTCGTTTCTCATTCAAGCTTATTACGACAGTAATGGCATCATAGATATGTTTAATAGAATATATGGTTTGTTTTATTAAAACATGAGAATTATGAAACGACGTAGGCATGTGCAGGTATAATAATAATAAATATTTCGGACATCTTACTTACAACGCCATCTAGCCCCAAGCTAAGCTGAGCTTATATTATGAGTACTAGACAACTGCTACATATTATACTTCTATATTGACTGCCTCGGAGGCGCAGTGGTGGCGTACGTAAGTGCTGTACTTGAGGTCTCAGGTTCTATTCCCGGGTCGGATCAAATGTTTGAATGGTCGCAAATATTTTTTTCGTAGTTTGGGTGTTTTGTATCTATAATATGTATGTATTTACAAAAAAAATATAAGTATTAATATCAGTTGTCAAGTACTCATAATACAAGCTCTGCTTAGTTTGGGACTAGATGGCGTTGTGTGTTAGATGTCCATTAACTATTCCTGTTATTGTGAAATTGAGTTGTCTCTATAGTTTTTTCAAAGTAACTTTTCTATATAGGTATCACACAAAATCTCACATATATGTTACAGTAAAATCAATTTCAATATATTTATTCAATAAAATAGGTCGACAACAGCTCGAATTCCTCTTTATAAAATAATAATTGTTGCCCGTGTCTCCGCCCGCGTATATTTCAGTTATCGCGGCAAATAATAGCAAATGTTATTCTGATGTATAAGCTATATTTCTGTAAATTTCACCCAAATCCGTTTAGTAGTTTTTGCGTGAAAGAGTATCAAACATGCATTCATCCATCCATACTTATAAACTATGGCGTTTATAATATTAACTATTAATATAATATAATATCTATCCTAATATATAAAGCTGAAGAGTTTGTTTGTTTGTTTGAACACGCTAATCTCAAGAACCGCTGGGCCGATTTTAAAAATTATTTCGGTGTTAGATAGTCCATTTATCGAGGAAGGCTATAGGGTATCTATCATTACGTTACTACTAATAGGAGCGGAGCAACAATGAAGAATGTTTCAAAAACGGGGTAAATTTTCACGCTACGGGCAATATAAGGTGTTTGTACAATCTCTCGGAAGAAGCCACCTGACGAAGTTGACTACAGCAAGTGGAGAAGTTGTTACTTCCAAGCCGGCCGTCCTTTCCGAAGTAATACGTTTCTATGGCAGTTTATACGCTTCGCATGCATCTCGACCTGATCCCGAAAATGAGGACTCTAGAGCCACATTAACACGCCACTACACCGAAGACCTGCCAGAAGTCAGCACTGACGAAATCGAGATGGCTCTTGGACAGCTGAAAAATGGAAAAGCCCCTGGAGAGGACGGCGTTACAACAGAACTGTTAAAGGCTGGAGGTAAGCCCGTACTGAGGGAGCTCCAAAAGCTTTTTAACGTTGTCCTGTTCGAAGGGAGAACTCCAGAGGCGTGGAGCAGAAGTGTGGTCATCTTGTTCTTCAAGAAGGGTGACAAGACCAGGTTGAGGAACTATCGACCCATTTCGCTTCTAAGCCACGTCTACAAGCTGTTCTCAAGAGTTATCACGAACCGTCTTGCGCGAAGACTCGACGAATTCCAACCACCTGAGCAAGCTGGATTTCGGAGAGGATTTGGCACCATAGACCACATCCACACAGTGCGGCAGATTATACAGAAAACTGAAGAGTATAATCAGCCCCTGTGTCTAGCATTCGTGGACTATGAGAAGGCCTTTGACTCGATCGAGATCTGGTCTGTTCTGGAGTCCCTGCAGCGTTGCCAAGTAGATTGGCGATACATCCAAGTGCTGAGATGTCTCTACGAAGCCGCCACCATGTCCGTCCAAGTACGGAATCAACAAACAAAGCCCATACCATTGCATCGAGGAGTGAGACAAGGGGATGTTATTTCCCCGAAATTGTTTACAAATGCAATGGAGGATTTGTTCAAGACGCTACACTGGAAAGGACGTGGCATAAATATCAATGGCGAATACATCTCTCACTTGCGATTTGCGGACGACATCGTCATCATGGCAGAGACGCTGCAGGACCTACAACAGATGCTGAGAGACCTGGCTGACTCTTCTGTGCGCATCGGCCTACGGATGAACTTGGATAAAACCAAGGTCATGTTCAATGAACATGTACTACCGGAACCGGTCGCAGTACACGGTGCCGTTCTCGAAGTTGTCCAAAAATATGTGTACCTCGGGCAGACTTTGCAGTTAGGTAGAAACAACTTCGAGGACGAGGTGAACAGGAGAATTCAGCTGGGTCGGGCAGCGTTTGGGAAACTTCGTCGGATCTTTTCGTCGTCGATCCCACAGTGCCTTAAGACGAAAGTCTTCAATCAGTGCGTCCTACCCGTCATGACATACGGAGCCGAAACGTGGACACTTACGGCACGGCTGGTCCACAAGTTCAAAGTCGCTCAGCGTGCTATGGAGAGGGCAATGCTCGGCGTTTCTCTGAGGGATCGCATCAGGAATGAGGTGATCCGGCAGAGAACCAAGGTCATTGACATAGCCCAAAGGATTAGCAAGCTGAAGTGGCAGTGGGCAGGCCATATTAGCCGAAGAACTGATTACCGTTGGGGTAGACGGGTTCTTGAGTGGAGACCGCGTCTCGGCAAACGTAGTGTAGGACGTCTACAGGCCAGGTGGAGTGATGATCTGCGCAAGATGGCTGGCAGGAGCTGGATGCGAGAAGCCGAGGATCGAACCAAGTGGCGCGCAATTGGAGAGGCCTATGTCCAGCAGTGGACTGCGATAGGCTGATGATGATGATGATGGGCAATATAAGGCGCAAACGAGGTTGCGTGGGTCAGCTAGTATAAATATAAACCATTGTTTGAACACAACTGAACGTCATCACACAAAATGTCACCGCAACAATGAGTTGCTTCGTCACAAGTAAATTTATAAAAAAAAGCCAACGTAAGAAAATAATACATCATCTGTAACTCAACACTTATTTATGGCACTCTGCGATGAACTCGAGCGTGAGAACCATACCTACATGTAATGTAACACAAAATATTTTGTATGCGTTTCGCAATTTCATCTCTCAAGAGATCAGATTTTATCAACAGAATGTTTCATTATGATGTTGAAGAATATGTGGGTTGTTTGGGACAGAGAGAGACGTTCATTGTTAAATCTTATTAAACTGTAGAAGAAGTTCAAGATTAAAACACTGGAATTGAAATAAACTATCAAGAATTTCTTCAATATTTTCACTCGAGACTAGAATAATAAAACCAAAAAGTTTGTATAATAATATACAAACTTTAGTGACTTTATTAAAAATATCTTTAACCCAGTGATACCTCTATTATTTATAATTTTTTGGAAAATAACGTGTTTGTTCTTTGGCTTTGGAAATCTTTGTTATCACAATTGCGGTACTTATATCTATACAAATGAATAAAATTGGAGTGTCTGTTTGTAATATTAAAATAACTGCTTTTTAATAAATGCATATGTACATACATATGCATTTATTAAAAAGCATACACACACGTTACATGTATCGAAATAACATTTTTTTAATTTTTGCCTGTCTGTCTGATTGTTCCGGATAATCTCTGGAATGGCTGCACCGATTTTGACGGGACTTTCACTAGCAGATAAATGATGTTCTAAGGAGGAACTTAGGCTACTTTTTTTTAAGACTAGCTTAGTCCGCGGTGTTATCCGCGATACGACAATAACCGCTGGTAAGACCACGGGATTCAGTTAGTGTAATATATTTACAGTTATCGGCAGGCTGATAGAAAAGAATAACAAGTTAACTTCCTATTAGTACCAAAGTAATAAATTGACAAATATCTATATAGAAACACTGCCAAAAAAAACTTAGGAATAAACATAAATAAACACCGTGATAGTTTTATTAAATGTCTAATGAATATTAAAAGGTCTGGCAATTATTAGTACAGGCAAATTTGCTATGGTGTTCGATTTTCTCAACTTTTGATACTACTATTTTCATGGTTATGTGAGACCATCATATTAACAAATAATCGCATTTTTAGAAACATAATAATTTATCTTATATTCTTTAAAAAGGGTTGTGTAGGTTACACAAATTAATTATCGTGCAAAAATCAAATTCCTGCGAGACAGAAACATAAATAACTGTACGCAAGAACGCGTAAGATCTACAAAAAAACTATTAACCAATTTCTTGAAACGCCAATTAAACTATCAATTCATTTTTTCTTCGAACAGATTTATTGAAAGTAACAGATTCTACTCCTAGATTTTATCACAAACTGCTTGCTAGTGAATCTGTCAACTCGGTCACGTATAGCACTAGATATCTAACATTTACGAAGCTTTAAGAAAGCGTTAGACGTCTAACTCTACACGTTCAGGACTTCCTAGCAGTAGATATAAGTAAACTATAAATATAAGTATACATCCTTTACTTATATCTGACTTGGTTCTATAAGCTTTGATATTTAGTGTATGAAAAAATTCATTTACCAGAAAATTATGAAATTTGTAGCAAATCACTCATTTGAATTCATTCGTATCATTTGATATTTAACATATGAGCCGTTTTCATCATTCATTCAACAGCAAACATTAATTAAAGGTGAGTTTGTTATAAGTCATTAATATTAATTTATTCACTGTTCGTTGAATTTACGACTGAACGTTCAATTTAATGAGAAATATTATATTTTTATTCTTTTAAATTTCATTTCTTGACTAACTGATACAAAGCTCAGTCAGTTACTCCAGTACATATAATACTGTAGAGCCTAGAGAGAAATATAAAATACTGAGATAGTAAGTCATGTAAGTCATCAAAAAAAAGTTGCTGTTGTTTCTGCTAAACGCAGTTTTTTATGCATAAATAAGGTTTTACAAATTCTGTGTAACATTAGGGTTGCTAAGCACATGCGTCTCTTTTTAACATTTCGAAAGTAGACAAATAACAGTTCCCTAAAAATGACAAATCCCTTCCTTATGAAGCTGAGTGAGCTCGTAAACGGTACTTTCCCATGGAGTCATGCTTTTTGCATACATTTGAATATATCAGATGTCTTTACGTGGCTGTCAAATATTTTACGACAAACAAACTTTGTTAATATTTTTATAGCAGTACAAAAAAAGACCACTTGTAGTACTGTGGCATATTCGATGGTTAAACTATTGATAACTCCGCTAGTAATCAGCTGTATATAGATTTGATAAATTGAATGAAAGAGAAAATTGTTCCAAATTTACCTAACAGCTATATGTTGATGTAGATCACAAGTCTGTCATATATGAGTCAAACGTCGATATGTATGTATTGTTGTAAAATACTTAATTTCTCAGTTTAAAACATTTGGAATACAATTTCGTAATGCATCATATTGCATAAGAGAACTTTCTTCTGCAGCAAAATGCTGTGAAAAACGTGAAAAATAGAAATTGTTAAAGTAATCAAAACTTCCTAGACGTTGCATGCTTACAGTGAAATGGAGCATTATACAAAAGAACTTGGTACGATATATCCACTTGACGAATTATTCGACGCTTGGCTTCTCAAGAAAATGTCTTTTATGAAAGTAAAATAATGTAATATTTAAGGAACTCTCTCTCTCTCTTTGAAGTATTAGTTATCCAGTATATTTTCAAGTAACGTTTTCGTTTGAAGAGTTTGCAATATTTTCTTTTTCGTAGCAGTTATTTATTAATTCACACATTATTATTACAGCAGTACTTCTGAGTCGTGCGTACTGGTACCTGTACCTGTACCTGGTACCTGGTACTAACTAAACGGATAATTTATGTCAATTAGATTTTCTATCGAAATAATTTTAAAATCACTTTAGAAAATTTTGATTGTTTTCATTTTTTTTTGCTAACTAGCTAACCTCGCTAGCCCAGAAGGCTTGGTAGTTCATTTAATTTGTATTCGTTAATTTAAAATATAAAGTAGGCGATATACGAAGAATTAACAATTATTTTTACGGAAATTAACGCGATCACTTATTAAAAGGTATTACATAAGGCTGACTCAGCCTGTGACCACGGCCAGTGCAATCTGGTCAAAACGTTAGGCAAATCAGAGTTATGTACCGTAAAAATTATTGTTACTATATCATGGAACGCGAATGTTTAAAAGTTAAGTTAAGAAGAGTTCATGAAAATTAATTAAAATATTTTTTCAGAACGAATATAATTAGTAGTGGTGCTCTGGTTGTTACAGTCACCTACCTAACCTTACCTAACTAATAAAGTTATCTCGACTCTAAGGTGCTATTCAGTGCGACGCGGATGTCCGCGACGGACGGTATAATGTATTAAGCCTATACATCGCGTTCAGTACTACGCGAAGCTCTCTGCGACGCAGACAGCTCCGCGCGGACCCTATTCCTACGGTTCGCGCAATGAACGACGAATTCATCCGCGATAGGCGCAACCCTAATCCGTAACACTGAACACTTTGTATAGGCTTAATACATTGTACCATCCGTCGCGGACATCCGCGTCGCACCGGATAGCGCCTGATTCTTTAATTGGAACCTCGATTTTCTTGAGATCATTATCATCATGTTGTTTAGAAGTGGACTGTAAATAGGTATTTTTGCTGGTCATATAACAAGGAAACCACGAGTAGAATTATACAGTTGTTTATTGCAGATCGGTCAGAGCGAAAGAGTTTAGTACAATAATGTTATAAGATCGTTGACAGCTATAAAAAAGGATATACAATGCAGCCAACATAATTAAACTGAGATGTTGTGTTACCAACATATTGGCCAGGGCGACAAATGGTTTAATAATAATCCTATAATAAAGTTTTGACAACCCTAGAAAGATATACAAGTACTTAAAACAAACTAATACAATGCTTAAACAAACATAAGGCTTGACAGTTTAAAAAGGATTACATCAAAATACTGTTACAGCTACACAGCCATTGAAGTCAAATTGAAAAACTAAACTTGTAACAATTTGTATAAATAGTTCTGAAATACTACACATTTACATCCGTGTTACATATTAAGTTCAAAAGAACATTTTACCCTTACACTTGCGACCTTAAATTAGAAGTTTAAACTTTATGTGAATGAACTAAACTATAGTAAAAAAAATATATTTATGCTTACTTATACATCTACAAAACAATATAAGTAGATAACGTATATGACACAGTCAGTCTTGCCACCAGGAAAGAAACAAGTTCCAAGCAACTTCAAATTACAAATGTTAAGTACCTACCTTTGGTAACAATACCTATGTAAAATAAATTTAATTTAACAATTCACTCCTTTTAATTGCGTATGCACCTTATTGTCTAAGTAATCCTAAAACAAGTATTTGTTCTGACATTTAAACACTATCATTGTCTATAGGCAGTAAACATACCTTAGTGATAGACCGTTTATGAGTTTTACCATTAGAGGTCATAACTTCTATTACTCTAACCCTCTTATCAGTAGTCCCTGGAAAGACTTGCGTAACTCTGGCCATAGGCCAATACAAAGGGGCTAGATTATCATCCTTTAATATAACAAGAGAGCCTATCCTAATATTAGGATAAACATCATTCCACTTAGGGCGAGATTGTAATATATTAAGATAGTGTTTACTCCATTGTTTCCAAAATGAATGTTTAAGACTGTTACAAACGTTCCAAGACTTTAATCTAGAAATGGATGCATTTTCTTGTTCAGGATATGAATTTAGAGGTGATCCTATGAGAAAATGTCCAGGGGTGATACATGAAAAATCATTTACATCTGCAGACAATGGCATGAGAGGTCTGCTGTTTAATACAGCCTCTATTTGACACAAAAGTGTATTAAGTTCTTCATATGTAAGTGAAGAAGTTTGCACAATTCTCTTTAAATGATATTTCATACTCTTGACTCCCGCTTCTGCGAGTCCAGCAAATGTTGGAGAATAACAAGGCAAAAAATGAAAGTTAATACCCTTTTGTGCAGCAAAGTCATATACTTGTTTCTGATGCATTTGACAATTTTGTAATTTATACAGCTCATCAAGCTGTGTTTTAGCACATTTAAATGTTGATGCGTTATCTGAATAAATATCAGTAGGTAGTCCTCTACGAGAAACAAACCTTTTGAGACAAGCAAGAAACGTTTCAGTTTTTAGATTTGAGGCTAACTCAAGGTGTATAGCCTTTGTCACAAAACACACAAAGAGACAAACATAACCCTTTGTAATGATTGGCTTTCTGATTCTAGCTACCTTAACTGAAATAGGACCTGCAAAGTCCATGCCTATTTTTTGAAAAGGGCGACAGATATTTACTCTATCTGCAGGTAAACTGCCCATCAGTTGTTTGGCTGATTCTGCCTTTAATCTAAAGCAAGTAATGCATTTATGCAAAACATTTCTTACCTGTCTCATTCCCTGTACAATCCAAAACCTTTGGTTAATTGATGACAATACTAGTCTAGGTCCAGCATGCAGATTTTTAACATGTTCATTTTCAATTATTAACTCTGTTATCCGTGACTATCGAGGTAAGAGTATTGGATGTTTCTGTGAATAGGAAATAGAAGCATTATGTAACCTGCCTCCTACTCGCAGAAGACCATTGCCATCAACAAATGGACTCAAAGGCTTTAAATTACCTGTAACAATTAAATTCTTAGATTTTAAGGCATTAAAATCATCTTTGTAATATTTAAGTTGCTCATGTTAAACAATTAACAACAATGAGTTACTTAATTCTTGACTTGTCAAGTAACAAAGTTTATTTTTATTATTTTTTGACCTTACATTTTGAAGCAAGCGTAGTAAGTAAGCTAAGACCCTTTGCATCTTATTAATATTAGAATAATTATCTAGAAATTCCAATGTTACATTCTGGTCATCAGTAGAAAGAGAACAAACCATAGCATTGAAGGATGTGGAGGCACCTTTGGTTTCAGGTAAGTGGCTTGGAATAGCTAAATTTAGCTCTGGCTCATACTTACATGTATGCAACAACTTTGGACCCTTCCACCATAATGGATGTTGCTCTAACTGATGAGGTAAGACACCTCTGCTAAGACAGTCAGCAGGGTTCTCACTGGTACCTATGTAAGCCCATGTGAATCTATGAGATAGCTCTAAAAGTATCTTTACTCTATTTGCTACATATGCACTGAGCTTTATCAATGGCGTTTTGATCCAAGCTAAAACAATTTGAGAATCGGAGTGCAAAATAACTTCATCGATTTTTAGTTTTAGTGATAATGTATCATGGACTCGAGTGACTAATTTAGCCAGCAATACTGCAGCCATTAGCTCTAGGCGTGGAACAGTCATGTCTTGTTTAATTGGATTGATGCGACTTTTTGAACAGAGCAAAGAAACCTTTATACTACCAGTTTCATCGACAACTCGTAAATAAACACAGCAACCATAGGCAGTATTTTTTGATGCATCTGCATAACCTATGATCTGTATCAAATTTGTGTTGTGTAAATTTGTGTATCGTGGCACATTTATCGGTGTCATGTTAAGTAAACTATTATAAAACTCTCGCCATGAATGTGAAATCTTATCATTGGGGGTACTGTCCCAATCAATCTTAGCCAGCCATAGCTGCTGCATAATTACCTTAGCGCATACTATGACGGGACCCACCAAACCTAGCGGATCATAGAATTTACTGATATAGCTTAAAATGCCGCGCTTCGTAACTGGAAAGTCTTCGATTGGTTTGGGACTTGAAATTATAAATGAATCGGTCTTAACATTAAAATTTATACCTAAAGTTTTAAAGGATAAGTTATTTTTCTGTAAATCAATATCATCAAAATGTTGTCTTGATTTAGGAATATCATGTAATAATTCAGACACATTAGAAACCCATTTATGTAACTGAAAACCCCCTAATTCTAAAAGACCACAGAGTTGCTCCTTTGCTTTTATCAAAAGCTCTGGAGAACCTTGGGAACAAATGGCGTCATCTATATATGTACAGTTATTTATGATAAAAGCAGCCAGAGGGAATTTTTCTCCATACAGGCTTACTAGTTCCTTTAAACACCTTGTGGCTAAGTAAGAAGAAGACTTCATGCCATAAGTAACTGTATTCAACTGAACATATTGCAAACCTTGTTCTGGGCTGTCCCGCCATAGAATGTTTTGCAAGGGCCTATACTTTGGATCTAATTCTACACATCTGAACATACTTCTGATATCAGTTACAAAAATATATTCATCTACTCTAAACAACAACAAAATGTCTATGAGTTCCTTTTGAGTAACAGGGCCATTAAGCAATAAATCATTCAATGAAATTCTATTTGTAGTCTTCATAGATCCATCAAAGACAACTCTGCATTTAGTGGTTTTTCTATCAAGTTTTAAGACAGGATGATGGGGTAAAAAGAACACAGGATCTTTTTTGAGGTCATATTGATTTATGTCAATTATAGTTCCATGACCTTTTTCAATATATTCATGAATAAATTCCTTATAAAGACTATACAAAAGAGGATCTTTTTTGAATCTAACTTCTAAGTTGTAAAATCTGTTTGAAGCTAAATACAATGAGTCTCCAAGGGTCTCTCTGATAGAATCTAATGGCAGCTTTAAGGGCAAGGCTACTTGAAATTTCTTACTTTTTGTATCTAATTTGACAGTTTCACAGAAAAGTTTTTCACAAGTATCATGTTCACTAAGTTTTTCCAGAAAATACTCAGGAACCTTCTCTGCCTTAAAAAAGGTTTCAAAATTTTCATTCAATGTATGAAGATAATCTTGGGATTCACAAAAAAGAGTTACCGGTATGTGTGAATGAGCAGTGTGGGTAGGTATGGTGCCAGCAACAATATGACCGAAGACAGTATTTAACACAGGTACTGTAGACTTAACATTTTCTCTTACATCTTTCCTGGAGTTGGACTGGAACCCATATGGCTCAGTCGGTAGCAGCACATATTAAGCAGGCAGGCTGAGCTGAAGTGGATGTTGAAGCTAGAGGTTTTTCCTTCCTATCTTTTATTGATATATTAGCTACCCTTGGACGATCCACCACTGGTTTCTCCACATTCTCCAATGCTTGGGCTCGCTTATCTTTTATAGCGCCGCGTTTCCTTATTAGAGACTGCATGGCGTCGCCTTCCTTTTCTTCTAGTGTCATTTTTACAAGATTTAAACTTATATTACGATAAAATTAAACACACACGTAATAAAAGGTGCAACAATACAATATTGAGCACAACACAGTTTTAACAGTTTACAAAATTTTACTTCAAGTTGTCGTCGGCAGTATGGCAAGATGGCGTCCGCGGTCCGAACCGCGCCAGCGCAGCGTACAAGTTTGCGTTATGTTGGCTATAGTGCGATGCTCGTCCAATTACGGTACTGCATGCGTCATCCGCCCGGCGAACAAAATAATATGTTCTAGCCTCGGAAATACTCCTAACCCAATAAGGAAATGATATATTTTTTACCTGACAGGCTGAAAAAACAATAAGCTGAGATAAAATATACGTGCGGAATGCGTTGATTGCTCCACTGCAATTCCTTTTGTCTTTCGTTTTACGATAAAGTTGTCTTGCGCAATGTGGATAAAATTATTGAACACTTTTAATAACGGTTATTCCTTTTTGACCCAATCCAAACTGAAATTCCTTTTCTGATCGAGACAAGTTCTTCGCCGAAATGTCGTTCAAAATGGCTGTTTCTCGAAACGTTGTTGAAACAAAACACTGTCGACGCACCGAAAACCAGAACTGTCACTTTAACACTCGCGATACTTGAGGTGAGATAGGACCATGTTTAGAAGTGGACTGTAAATAGGTATTTTTGCTGGTCATATAACAAGGAAACCACGAGTAGAATTATACAGTTGTTTATTGCAGATCGGTCAGAGCGAAAGAGTTTAGTACAATAATGTTATAAGATCGTTGACAGCTATAAAAAAGGATATACAATGCAGCCAACATAATTAAACTGAGATGTTGTGTTACCAACACATGTAATTTATATACTGAGGCGTTAGTCCTTCACATTTACATTTAATTCTAAAATGCATTATCATCATCATATTAAAATCCGGTTTACTAACCTGTTAATAATTTCATAAAAAGTGGAATATTTTAAGCAGTTTTCTTTTTTATTGTCTAAGAATTCTTCCGAACTTATTAATAAATGAATGAAAGTAATGAATAATACAGTTTATCATTTCTAAAACGAAAGAAGCCGTGGTTTTATTTTTTGTCTTACTTTAGAAAATTATAAGTATTCTTGAGTAATCGTAACGCCGTTATGCCGTCAGTATAGTTAGTTCAGTACATGGCAGATAAAGAATAACAAAATTTTCATCATCATCATCATCATCAGCCTATCACAGCCCACTTCTGTTCATAGGCATCTTGTACGTTACTCTTTTGTTTGATTTTGGGCTTCTCGCATCCAGCTCTTGCCAGCCATTTTGCACAAATCGTCGCTTCACCTAGCATGTAGGCGTTCTACACTAAGATGCGGTCTTTACTCTAGGCATAAGTAATGAGTAATGACTAAAGCCTGAAATGTCTACTTCAGAGATTTTTGGCATAAAATCTTTAGTAAAACTAGCCTCGACTCTGCCCGTATTATAATTACGTTGTTTACCCTTTGTAGAAGCGATAAAAGGAACTCAAGCTAGTAAGGCTTGTTTACTGCGCAAGGTGATAGACGGTTTACTTAGAGTAAAGTCACGTAGTACAGCGTTCTAAAATATTTTAAACACGGTTATGAAGATTTAACGATTAAGGCTGTTGATCTTCAGTTTATTCTGAGATTTTTCACATAGCTAGTACATTATTACAAAGAAGCTTAGCGTGCTCAACAGATCGAGACAGTATCTCACACCGGCTCACCGCCTCATGCTTTATAAAGCGCAGGTTCGGCCTCATATGGAATACTGTCCTCATCTTTGGTCAGGTGCACCCCAGTACCAGCTCCTCCCTCTGGATCGCATTCAACGGAGGGCGGCTCGAATCGTCGACTGCCAAGAACTTTCAAATCAGCTAGACTCTTTGGCGCTGCGTAGAAATGTTGCCTCGCTGTGCATCTTCTACCGCATCTACTATGGGGAGTGCTCCGAGGAATTGTTCGGATTGATCCCTGCCGCCTCTTTCCGCCATCGTCCTACGCGACAAAACTTTCATCCCCATCATGTAGATGGTTGGCAGTCCACAACGGTGCGCTTTTCAAGAAACTTTCTGCCTCGCACTACAAAACTGTGGAATGAACTGTCGCCTGCGGTATTCCCGGACCAATACGACCTTCAAACCTTCAAGAAACGAGCGTACTCCTTCTTAAAAGGCCGGCAACGCACCTGTGACGCCTCTGGTGTTGCGGGTGTCCATGGGCGGCGGTAATCACTTACCATCAGGTGATACGTCTGCTCGTTTGCCCCCTATTTAAATAAAAAAAAAATATCTTCAGGACAGAATTTCTTCTGTTACCGGACTCCAGTTTACAGAGATTATTTATTTATTAAACAACATGTGAAAATTCAGGTTTCAGATAATATTTCAAATGTGGTCAGCCATTTCGTATTTTTGTTAGCAATACCTTTCGGTTGTTAAACTTAGGTTTGATTTCCACCAAGTGTGTACTTAGTAGAAATATTATTCTGGTCATTTTTTTTTAACTGATCAGACCTACTTTATTTTTGAATATCTATAGAGGTCAAAAAGTAGAACTAATACATGCTAATATTATAAACCTGAAAATTTTATTTTTTGAACACTTTAATCTGTTGAATATAGTGTTCGATAGAATAGAAGAGACTAGAAGAGAGATGAGTTAGGACCTGAGAAAGAATAAAAAATTTGGCAAACGATACAACAATATTTCTTTTGAGAGATGTTGCGCGAGTTATTTAGTATACAAAATTATTGTGACATCGCAAGTTGAAATTACAATATTCAATGTAGTGACAGATAAAGAAGACTGCATAAATATTGAATTGGCTAAAAGCAATGTCGTTATGGACAGAACAGGTAAACAAAGCGAATGAATAATTCGGTCTGAACAGCTGCAACATGGATCTGTAAATTTACATTGAACAACTCGTAACTGCAATATTAATTATAAAATGCTAATAATGCTTTTCTATTACTGAATGTCGAGGATCTCGTTGAAATTAAAGTTATTGTTTTGGCTTGTATATATTATATCAAATACGGAATAGATAAATACTTTAGATTGATAATGATATCATCTAATGTCCATAACTTGTGAATAAATTCTTTTGGTTTTTGAACTATAAAGAGTCAATCATTATCATGTGGTACTCTTCATGGTCCATTAGTTAATTAGATCGAAGTAGAGATATTAGATCTTATTGCTTATTTATGTCATAGTGATTTTAGTTCTATTTTAATGTATCGTAATGAATAAATTATTTTCTTTGAAATATGTAACAATTAAACAAACACGATATTACAACAAATAAACTAAGATGCATTGATAAAGTCAAGGGAAATATCAAGAGATGTTGAGTTTCAAAGCCGGAGTAAATCCAGGCAGCAAGGCAAGTAGGTACTCAGTGTGCGAGGAACTATATAAATAAAAGATTTTATATCACTTTGAAAGTTGCAAGTATTGCGAATAGTTTAAGCGGTTATTTGTAGCAAGCGAAGTATCTGGTTTGTGATTCAATATAGAAAGTAAACATATTCTATGTGTCGATGTTTATCTCTATACAAGTTTTTTTTAACAGATTTTCATTAGCATCATTCCTTTGCCTGGTATTAAATAACTATCGTTAATAGTAATACAACCACGCTAAAAACTATAGAGCTACAAACACAATTTATATTGGTTTTGTAATTATTATTAGTTTCACAAATTGTTTTTCATTTCAATTTTATTTTTTTTATTTTGATAGTAGTAGTATATTGAGTAATCAACTGTCCGTTTACCTATATATATAAATACACAAAGTTAAAATTATGTACTCCTTTTTGAAAGAGTTATACTAACTAAGGGGTATGCAAGACACAGTTAAAGTTTATATGGAGGAATGCGGAAAAGTAAAGTAAAAAAATGAATAAAAGGTGAATTTCGACCAATAATATTTTTAATTAGTTCATTAACAATATTGAATAGTCTGCATTCGCAATCAGTATGGTGACCATTGCCCTTACATTCTACTCATGCTTTCAATCAGGCAGAGTATGGTCTCTTTGGAATTCATACTTTTAATATACTAAATATATATAATATTCATACTACATATAATATTCATAAATAAATATTTTGGACATACATAGATACAAATATAAAAGTAAATATTACTTTATGCATAGGAATTCCAAAAGCTATTCTAAAACTTTTGAGACTAAATATGCTGACTTAGCTTTTAACTCACTTTATGAACTTATGTTTACATTGCATACACTTTCTTATTCAAATCGTTATAATAAAGTTTAGCAGTGAAACTCACCCAAGGAATGTCAATGTACTCAGCTTGATTTCATTAAATGTATGTGAAGGCTTTATAGCGACGATATTATGATACACACATATTCAGGTATAATGTATTAACAGATATTTAAAAAATCTATTTAATCTGATAACAAAATATTGTAAGGACGTGACCTTTCTCTTGCCTACCTAAACGTCTTGCTATCGACAATTCTATACCCGTCTATCACAAAGGCAAATAAACAAGCTTACGACTTGGAAACTCCTGAAAATCACATTGTTCTGAAACGAGTTGGAACGTTGTCAACGATTTGAGGAGATAAAGGCTTCAAAGTTTGTGTAACATACCCGTTCTACGAGTTTGTTGTAATACTGCCTACTCGGATTTAGTCATTTGTTCTAGAACTTTAAAGTGCTAAGGTATGTATGTGTTTACATATTTTGAAACAAGATAATAGTAAAAAATATTGTCAGTGACAGCGTTATATCAAGTATTATAATATTTATTTCATCCTACTTTATCCCATACCTTTAGTGTTGTGACCCATGTTTTGCAATTTGTATACCACAAATGTCAAATTCAGTATATAGCAATATAAACGGTAGATTGATTGCTTTCATAATTGAAAAGAAAAATTTAAGCAACATGAAATGTATCAAGTGTGAATTGCCTCCTGTGCATAGGCTGGCATCCAAGGAATTAATCTAAACAAAGCTCATTAAAACTTTGTAACGAGATATTTTGTTGTGTGTGAATCTAAAGGTGCTCCCACACAGCAGTTATATAACGTTATAAAACATTGCGTAACACGATAACATTTGTTACAACATGTTTTATGTTGTTACATGATGTTGTATAACATCAGTAACATTTTATAACTTTTGTTACAAGTTATTCAACATTCTCTAACATGATATAATGCTTCTAGCTACAGACCAACAGGCAGAGCCAAAAAAAAAAAAAAAATGTTATTCTGATATATGTACCGTGTACATGTACCATGTGTACATGTTATTTAGTAAAAGGTTATTTAAATTTTACAACCAGACACTTCAATTTTATTTATTTCAATAGATTGTATAGATAAATAAAATATTGTGTAGCACACAAACACTTTACGACTTTTGATACAATTTGTTAAAAAATGTTATCGCACAAATGTTTTCCAACATTCTGTAACACTATATAACTGCTGTGTGGGAGCACCCTAAGGTAGCATAATATTGTTTCACATTCAAATATAGGAACACGTTTCCACAATTAATTTAGAGTTTATTTACACACAATTCATATAAATTTATTAAAACAAATGTTACGTTTTCAACTTATTATTTAGTGTGTTATTTAACATCACGAATGATAAGCTCGTAGTCCGAGTGGTGATGAATTAAAAGTGCGGAGTGTCACCATCCTTAAGCCTTCCATGGCAGGCGACCGAGGGACCAAATTACGTAGGACATCAACACTGAAAAAGAGGGAAACATGAAGCAAACTATGGGTCATTCTCCGAACGCTTGAAATGACGTGTCCAGATCAAAAACCTCTTTGAATTGATTACTTACTATTATTGTTTTTACATTTAATAGAAAATTTAAAAACAACAAAATTATTTGCCTCTATGGCGCGTCCGAACTCTACGTTGCAGCGGAAATTATATTATCTTATATATAAAAATTAATTGCTGTTCATTTGTCTTGCTAGAACTCGAGAACGGCTGGGCCGATTTAGCTGATTTTGTTTTTGAAATGTTTGTCATATGGAAAGGTTTAAACGATGAAACAATAGAAAATTAAGATATGCCACAATCGAAAAGATACAACAGATTGTATACACGTCAGACGTTTAAGGTTGATATCAGTGGCAAGCACCGATCTGCCCATATTTCTTAAACTAAACTGTGAGGTTAGTTATTAGTGGTGGCTGAAGCATCAGTAGTGTCGACAGCAACGAAATAACATGACTGTACGTATTAACATCACTTTTTAATAGAGATAAGTAATTGTTTTCGCTGGCTTTTACACTAAGTATTTTGTACATTGTGTTTTGTACACTAAAAATTTGATTTCGGTGAATCCTTTTTTTTCATGTTAACTTAAAAATATCATATTTTAAATATAAAAACAGTATAGTGGTAAATATATTTATTTGTCTTTATTTATATATGTAGTCTTTATAAATATAGTCTTTATTTATTTTATTTATTTATCTATTAATAAATAAATAAAATTAATAAAGGCTTATCGAAGATCATCAGTACAATTGTGTCAATCTAGTGATGTCAGTTTTGCTTCAAACTCACGAACTAAAGCTACCAGCTCCTATGACTGATAGGGAGTTGTCTTTGATTTTAAAGACTGATAGGACTAGTCCCGCCTACACGCCCACTAATGTAACTCCTGTACACCAGGATCAACAGCACCCACGAACATACCGAGCTATGACACTCGGGAAATCCCAGGAAAAATTAAACTGTCTTGGAACCCGTAACGAAACTAATCAGAAGAAAAACTGTAGGAGTTGGAAATATAATAAGTCCACTTCCCTCCTTAGTAAAGCGGTACACAAAACGGAATCAAAATAGGCAGACACCTTTCAAACCAGGAAGTACACTGGATAAAAAATATGGGTCCTAAGTGAGCTTAATTCGATTACTATAGTGTGTATGGAAGAATCGCCTAAACGCACGAAAATTCATCACCATTGACACCAGATCTCTATAGTAAACCGGCCCAGATGTCATTTGTAAACTATTCAGCATTATGTTACATTCAATGTACCAAAGACTACATTTCCAAAGGACCTGATGAGCTGACTGTTGAGTGCTAGAGTCAGCATTGACACAATGGTAAATCGACTAATTTAAATAGTGTAATTTAATCTTAAAGTTACCGTGGCCTGTGAGAAATTGAGCGACACAGTGATCCACCTTAAACCATGCCCTCGACAATTGTTTGGGAACAGATGGGAAGAACTGGTAAAGGCAACAAGATTATAACTATTTTGTTCTCTTGTGATGACTATGTCCAAAAAATTATAAATAATAATAATAATAAATATTTCGGACATCTAAACACACAACGCCATCTAGTCCCAAGATAAGCAGAGCTTGTGTTATGGGGTACTAAACAACTGATACAAATACATATATACTTTTTTTTTTGTAAATACATACATATTATAGATAGAACACACCCAAACTCCGAAACAAATATTTTTAGATCATACAAACATTTGGTCCGACCCGGGAATCGAACCCGAGACCTCATGATCAGCAGTCGCTCACGCCAACCGCGAGACCAACGAGGCAGTCAGATCAGTAGTTTTTGCAAACTAATTCTGCTATGCAAAGTGTTAAAAGTAGGTAAGTGTCTATGACATTAAAGTTCTTTATATAACATAGCGAAAACCCTTTCAAATCTCGTAATGGTGTCACATATTCAGAATATCTTTCATAAATGAGTTGAGTGTGCCTAGCAGTCTATGTTCCAGAATTATGCAAGCCCTTGGAATGAGCTCACGTGACTTCGTATAATATAAAGTTACATTTTACTGAAGTCTAAAGTACATTGTATACTATGTTAGGGCTGTCTTCTTATGTTTCTAATGTTTGTGAACCATATTTTTGTTAGGAATGCAACTTATTTAATACGAGTACGTTACATTTTTAGATAAGACTTATTTTACATCATTTTAGTACTTTTAATACAAACAACAAATAAAAGATGTAACGAAAAAATAAAATAGAAGTAAAGAAAACACCGCGACCCTTTAACTTTTCGCTTTTGTTCGAAAATTCATCTGTATGTCTGTACTAGTTTTTTATAAGCTTTGTGATTATAAAGCAATGGGCATCCTTAACTAGGTTCATATATAGGAATGGTTTGGCCGGTCTTTCTTATAACTGAAAATTTTCTAAATTTTCAATTTTAAAGTCTTACATGTAAGAGTTTCTTAGACTATTGGCCGCGACAAATCGACGATATATAAGGAACTAAGGTGCAAAATTCAAGAACAATATTTTCTGACAATTTTCCATTGCTAGGTTCTGAAATTGCACAGTCAATTCGTGTAAAGCTAGCGTGTCACCTCTCCGGCTTATCTTACCGTGCTCTATAAATTGCAGGCTTGAATCTTGAAGTACATAGGTATAATATAGGTAGAAAACAATCTTATTATTGACTAGCTGAGCCCCGTTACCCGCTAAGTTACTCCTTAGATCATCAGCTATGTGCCAGTGAAATTCCCGTCTAAATCGGTCCAGCCGTTCCACAGATTACTGGGAGCAAACAGACAGACAGACAGACCGACAGACAGACAAAAATTGTAAAAAAAATATTTTGGTACATGGTCCGTGTATAAACGTATGCATTTATTAAAAAGTGGTTATTTTAATATTACAAACAGACACTCCACTTTTATTTATTTGTATCTATACTAATATATAAAGCAGAAGAGTTTGTTTATTTGTTTGTTTGAACACGCTAATCTTAGGAACCGCTGGTCCGATTTGAAAAATTCTTTCAGCGTTGGATAGTCCATTTATCGAGGAAGGCTATATATCATCACGCTACTACTAATAGGAGCGGAGCAACAATGAAGAATGTTTCAAAAACGGGGGAAAATTTCACGCTGCGGGCAATATAAGGCGCAAACGAGGTTGCGTGGGTCAGCTAGTAGAGTATAGATGTATAGATAATGATTTCCTTAACAATATAAACAAAATATTAGAGTAGATACTAAATATACTACCTTTCTAAGGAGACGCCTATGTCCAGCTGTAGGCTATTAAAGACTGTTTATGATGATAAAATAAAACAAGTTTTGGTATCAATGAAATTATACATAAGTAATTTAAAATTTTGGTCATCTAACATACAACGCCATCTAGACAAGTGATACTAAACTAAACTATACTATATTTTTTGTAAATGTCTTACTATATGCTTAAACAAGACTCGTACGAAAATGTTGTTTTTAAGTATCTTGAAAAATTACAGTGACATTTTTAATCTATCCAGATATCGACTTTGCATAGTTCCATAACTTTCAAAACTACGCCAAAAGACATCCCCGATGAATAAAAATGCTAGTCTCAAGTTGATCCAAGTTGCCAGACGCGCATCAACTTAGGACAATATTCCCATGCCAACTTTATTTTGCCTCAGATATCCCAAAATGAAAGTTTTACAAGAACAGTCTGCTGAAGCAATAAAGTTTTCGCCAAATTTGGGAAATTAAATGTAAAATCTCGTAGTCGGCGAAATCTTGTCCACCTGCAAATGGTTTCATCTTAACTTCAAGGGTTTAAATCATAAAAAGTTATTATTGGCGAAAACGTTCTTGTAATTTCTGATTAAAAATCTCATTGAATTGTTTCTCCAGTAATCGGATTAAATTCACTCCGTAAATTAAATTTATCAATTATTCAGTGAAACAATCAGTATTTGTCTACGTTGGAATTTTACAGAACAATGCTATGTGATGAATGACGCAAATGGTAGTTATTAAAGTATTAAATATTGATCAGGTAATTTTCTGCTCCGCATTGTATCATTAAAATTAATGTGTAATAAAATGGAAAGTTGAACATTAAGTATTTTTCTGTTAGGTACCGTTTTTTATTAACTTGCAATGTATGTATATTTGTTCGGGTGGAATCTTGCAACTCAATTTTGAAGCAGATATCTTTAACTGATTTTGCTGAAATTTTGCCAGCATTTATGCATACAGCATGATAATAAATTATTAGAATGCTGCTGTGCTGTCTGATCTGTGAGACAGATCTGATGCTGGAGCTGGAAGGTAGGTAGACACTCCGCAATTAACCGTCGCAACACCATAGAGTTTGAACTCGTTTTATTGTTTTTAGGGCATTTATATAATTTATGTTTGACTTTGTCATTTATGTTTGTATATGGAATTTTGTTAACTTGCAAATCTATACAAGTAAATAAAATTGGAGTGTCTGTTTGTAATATTAAAATAACCGCTTTTTAATAAATGCATATGTATGTATACACGATACATGTACAAAAATAACATTTTTCACAATTCTTGTTTGTCTGTCTGTTTGTTCCGGGTAATCACAATCTTAAATAGCCTTATCGCTAACAAGCAATTCCTTCCAAGGTTGCCTGGAAGAAACTGCTTGTTAGCGATAAGGCCGCCATTTGTACATGGACAGTCAATTGAAGTATTATTCTTTTTTAATGTAAACTATATTATTTAATGTACAATATAGATTATTCTATTCTATTCTATCTCTAGAACGGCTAAACCGATTTTGACGGGACTTTCACTGGCAGATAGCTGATGATCTGTGGAGTAACTTAGGCTACTTTTTTTAGACTAACTTTATCCCGCGGCGTTACCCGTGTTACCACAGGTAACACCGCGCTGTAAGCTAGTATAACATATAATTTAAGGATTTAATAGGATCTTTAAGACATCCTGTATATACTTTCTTTAAAGGAAAAAAAAACTATATGAAGTTGGTATGACACTATTCATAAATCAAATTAATAATTAATATATATTTTTTTTATTTACTTAAACCGTAAATACGGTTAAATTTTTGGTCTCATATTCTTTTCTTCTGGTGTAGTAGAAAACATATCCACATATTTTTGGATACGAGAAGCCGAAGATCGAACTAAGTGGCGTGCAATTAGAGAGGCCTATGCCCAGCAGTGGACTGCGATAGGCACGCGACAGATCATGATATCCACATATTTTAGAACGAATAATACATGTGAGACTTAAATTCCACTTTCGCTAAAGAACTATCATAAAGCACTTTAAGTATTAACGAAATGAAAAAAATAAGAGTAAAATAAAATGTAGCGGTTAAAGTAAATTTAGGTGAAATAAAAAATGGTGACTTGGAAAAAAAAAGTAATTTATGAGCCTACCAAACTGACTACTCTGATGGAGAGCATGACCAGAATCAAAAAGTAGTGGTCACCATACTTCAGACAATGCAACAATGTAGCAGAGTGACCCACACCATAGCAGCCTATTGAGATGATTTTCTATCATCGGGTCTCCGGTCTCGCACACGACAACGAAACCCGACAGCAAAAATGCTGTTATTAATTTAGGCTAGTCTTCTGTGAGAGAGAAGTACCGGCTAAATCGAGACGGCCCGTTGATGCTCAAATCAGTGTGGCTCTAGTACCTTGCAAAATCGAAATGATAATAACATTTGTTTAATATGTTGTATATAGTGATATTGTTTCTTATTCTAAGATACTTGTTGAGATAACATTATTTTTCTATAAACTTACTTAGTTTACAAATTTTCTGACTAAAAGATAAAAAAAAAATTCGTCACCATGGAATTAACAATTGCAAACCATTCAGTCACGAACTAACTTTACAAACTTATGTAATTTATTTTGAGTCAGCGCCAAACAGACAAACAACCGAATAAATTCATTTGCTTGTTTGTTTATGGCGAATGGGGAATATATGTTTCAAATTACGTAAAGAGTAAAATAATATCACAATCTTTTGTTAAAAAGTTTTTAGTCTAGACGTTGTGTACCGGAGTAAAATTAGTCACTTAAAAGGAATATGCTTACATATTAGTTTGGTATAAACATAATTAAATAAAAGCGGCCAAGTGCGAGTCGGAACATAATATTAATTTATTTTTATTAAAAAAGAAATGATGTTAGAAGCCTCAATATCGTGTTTGAAGACCTATCCATAGATACCCCACAAGTACGGGTCCGATAAAAAAATGAGTGTTAGATCTAAGTATAGGGAACCCCCAAAATTTATTGTATTTTTCTATTTTTGTGTAAAAATCTTAATGCGGTTCACAGAATACATATACTTACCTATGTAAGTAGATGTGAACCTTGTTTCAACATTATAGCTCTTATAGTTTCGGAAAAAGTGACATACGGACGGACGAATGACAGACATGACGAATCCATAAGAATTCCGTTTTTTGCGTACCTTATCATGTTCTAATGATAAGGTACGAATGTATTTTTTTGTGTTTTAATTTTTCAAACATTTGACACATAATGCCGTCCAGTTTCAAACTAAGGAGAGCGAGCGCTATGAAAAATAGTCTGTATAATAGAATATATATATACTTTTTCTATAAATACACATATAAAGAAAACTCCAAAATTAATATTTGCAGGTCATACAAACATTTAGTCCGAACGTGGAATCAAAGATCTCAACACAGCAGTTGCATACGCTACCGTGTGATAAGAAGAGGAGAGAAAAGGTAAATAAATATTCGTTTTATTACCGTGACAGAGCCATGCTTTAGCAAAAATGGACAACTATATAGTGGTAATTTCGATAGCTCTTTTCTTTTTTTACCAGAAATTACTTCTTTCAATTAACTTAAAGTTTCCGATCACACTCGTGTTTGCGATGTTATCTTGACACGAAGGAAGTATTAGTGCCAAACGCGAAGCAGTGTTGTAAGGTAAGAAGGTAAGAAAGCGTGTCCACAGAGAAGCGAAGCCGGAACACCGGCATAAAGAACATAGTTGTTTACTTTTCAAAAAGTTATTGAGGTAACCATAGCCTAAAACTTATTTCTCGAAGGGGATCTAAACAGCGGCAACGACATTGTAACTTGTGAGTTATGGATATCCATGAACAGTAGTACTTTACTATCAGGTAACCCGTTTGTCCATTTTTCCCCTATTTATTATTTAAGAAGAATTTACGAATTCTGAAAAAATACAAAGTCGGAAAAAATAATACTTTACTTATTTGCTTGACATTATGAGTGGAATCTCTATTGTGGATGAAATAATAATATTCAGTATCGTGACGTCAATTTATGACGTCATGATTTAAATAATAAATTCCATGTTCTATATCAGCACGAGAACAACAAAACTACAATAAATAAAACAGATATTGCAGAACGGGCTATCTACTGTGAGTATAAATTTGACTGTTTATTTCTGTTAAGACTTTTGGAACATAATTTTTGAAATACCTTGTGAATTATCATAACTTAAATGTATAAATCTTAGATCAAAATAAAATTGTACAACAATCAACAAGTTAGTTTCATGTTGTTAATAGGTATTTTTTGTCCTAAATGTATTAGTAAAAGTAAAACAATATCTGGAAGTGATAAGATCGAAAATCAGGTTCTTTATTTCTTTTCTGAGATGTTTTGCAAATGTTAAGTAACAACTAAATATGTAAATAGAAACAAATGTACTGATTTAAATTTGAGCAAGAAACAAAACTATTATACATTACTAACTATGCTCTGCCAAATTCCATTATGGCACTTAGTGATTGTGTTGATGTAAAATGAGAAGCAAAACATGTGTGAAATGGAGATGAAATAATTTCTTTTGTTTAATTTATATATTTATATAAATAAAAATGAATCTCCAATGAAGAAAATCAAAATTTAACGGGTTTTTTTTTATTTACGACTGTTAGGCAGAAAAATATGGTGGTACTAAATTGGTCGGGTCAGCTAGTGTGTCATAATTTAAACTAGAGTGATGTAAACCTAATTGTGTTTTCGAAACGTACAGAGATTAACTTTTTACATCCGTAAAAAAACTTACATAAGTACACGAACTTATGATTATTTGTTACTAGCTAAAGGGCAAACGTTGTTAAATAAGAGGTGGGTCACCCTGGAAAATAGATGTTGGCCAATTCTTAGACCTACCCGATATGCCCACAAAATTTCATAATAATCGGTCAAGCCATTTTAGAGGAGTTTAGTAAAAACACAGCGACACGAGAATATTACATATAAGATTATTATCAACCACTACGTAATTTATAAAATCTAAAAAAATATTTTGGAACATTCCCAATTTGAACAGTATAAAATTATAGTGAATTTCTTTCCCAGGGGATTTAAAAACCGACACAATATAAATTGAGTTTAGAAAATAGCACAGGTGAAAACTTGCTACTGTATTACTGTTGTACAAAACAAAGACCTCAAAACTGTAAGGAAGCTTGTAGTTTTCTATTTTTCGAGTGAGTATCTGTAGTGGGTGTACCAAGGATGAGGTAAAAGACAAAGATTTTGAAAGAAGAAGTTTCTTTAATATTTTTTGAAAACTAAAAATTTTGACATTCTTTTTTAATCTGCTTTTGTTCGTTCTACATGAAAGATTTGGTTTATTTTAACATACGCATTTCTGCATGAATGGCGTAGTGATTTTAGGTGTCGTCTTGACAGTTCGTGGTGTGTTGAATCTCGTAGGTTCGATTCCCACATGGAAAAACACTTTGTGTCATCTACGAGTATACCATAACAATAAGATTTCTAAGGTTCCTTTTGTAATTATTATAATTCTAATTTCCCTATTTAAATTCTTAAGGTCTAAGGTTTACCTTAAGAGAGGGCTCCATTAGATTCTAAGAAGGAAAGTTCATAAAATGCGTGTGTTTCAAACGTTTCTCCCTTCCCCTGTTCTCCTAATCACGAACATAAACAACTCATACCAGTTATTCTGAATAGTGAAATGTGTAAAGAGAAGAAGTTAGTATTGAAAAAAGCTGAATATATCAATATGCCACTAAGGCTTTGGTGAACAATCTTAAATGAAACAAATAACTTGCCAATAAAATTGTCTTGGGGTTCTTTTATATGGGATACTAAAATACCGGTCAACTGAGGGTCGTAGTTACTTTACATATTCACGAAAGAATGACTTCGGAACCATTTGGGTAAAAATTATGATGTTCCAATTGTAAGTTGTTAACTGTGTTATTTCTTAGGGAAGTTTCCAAGAATTATCATCTTCATAATGAGCCTTGGGGTTTCACGCATCTAGTTCCTGTCAGATAACTTGCTCAAATCCTCACTCCATCTGGCCCGTGGGCCTCTTACTGTATATTTACTGAAAAGCGTCCATGAATTACAGAGCATCTTATTCTACTACTTACTATTATAACTAACAATAACTAACTTTAATGGAACGATTGTTTTTAGATAATTCAAAGTAGTTGCGTCTTTAAAATAAAAAAAATTGTGAATTAATTATTGTTGTAAAGGTGCAAAGAAGTAGTCAAGTAACCTCATGGTGAGTGAATATGAGTGTCTGTAGAGATTTGCAGCTCAAGAGTCGAAAGTGTGTTGAAGTACTTAAAGGGTCTTTGAGAGCTTTACAAATATTGTGGCGTGTAAGATGTCTGGTAACTTTATTAGAAGTAAGTAAATGCAGATTACTATTTAGCTGTGGCATTACTTTTCTCGTAAAAATAGTAATATATAAAAGATAATTATCTACAAAAAAATACCCAGTCTAAAATAGCGACTGACATCGGATCTGTGCAACACTGAGGGCGAGCTGAGTTCGAAATTTGAACAAATAGGGGGCCCTGATTTCTTAAAACGAATTCTATAGATGTTCATGGCAACCAGTACCATTGGCTAGCTGAAGCAAGGGAATGAAACACCGCCAAACTGTCAAACTCTCGAGTGATGTTAAGTTTTTTTTTAGAAAAATCGTAAGCACGTATCCTCGACATGGGAATCGAACCCGAGAGCTCTCCATCGGCAGTCGCCTACGCTAACCGCTATATTAACGAGACAGTCGATCAATGAAAAATAAAGTTCCATTAACGTTGCATTAACTTCTATAATGGAACATAAATGTCTTATCAAAAAAGTATTGCTATTTATAGAACAGAATAGAAGGAGAAACCAACTGCTTTACTGTCACATTTCATAAATGTAGTTCAATAATATTATGTACATATCATATTAGCGTGTGTAATAGAACAAAGGTTTGTAAGAATACAATAGCTGGTTCGAACAAAGAAAGTCAGTTCTCAACTTACGTAACGTAAGGTTGAAAACAACTTTATACCATACAATATATTAAATTGAAATGTTGGGACATTTTGTGGTAGGAGAATACAGTTCGTAAACTTACGTAGAAGTTTTCTAGTAACATTAAGTAAAAGAATAAGCACAGTTATATTTTAAGCAATGTATTTTCCTTAAAAGAGGAATTTGCAAATATGAGGATAAATGTCAATGTTTCTTTGCTTCTATATAAGTTCCTATGTTTTGTTACCTTTTTGTATCAAGTACAGACATGAAATCTTACTATTTTTAGTTTAATATTGAGAGAGGTATAAGCTTGAACAAAATGGTCATAGATGTCAAGTTATAACATGATGTGATTATACAATTATATGTAGGTTCACTTTGTTTCTTGTTTTTAAAATATGACCGATACTCGGCCATTTTATAGATTACTAACTGAATCCCTCAGTCTTAAACACGGTTGTTATTGAGACTTTA
The DNA here is from genome assembly GCA_905220595.1 of Spilosoma lubricipeda. Classification (NCBI taxonomy): domain Eukaryota; kingdom Metazoa; phylum Arthropoda; class Insecta; order Lepidoptera; family Erebidae; genus Spilosoma; species Spilosoma lubricipeda. The sequence goes on along the minus strand of HG992281.1, from coordinate 17,473,823 downwards.
AAACAACTGCGGGTAACGCCGCGGAACGAAGATAGTCTAAGAATAGTAGCCTAAATTACTTCTTAAGTCATCTCCTATTTGACAGTTAAATATTCTGTCAAAATCAATCCAGCCGTTCCAGAGACTGAATTACTCCACTGACTGCCTCTGTGGCACAGTGGTAACGTACGCGACTGCTGAGCTCGAGGTCTCGGGTTCGATTCTTAGGTTACTATACTTATCTCCTAGTAAACTAGTAAAAGTTATAGAACTATCGACGTAGGAATGGAAACAAACATTTTTATCTTGACTTAGCTTGACCAACTGCTCCAGTAAAGTGCAGTGAGAATTTAACTTATTCAACATGTCCAAATATAGTTTGAATTCAGAATCTATGAGTGTAAAACATTTCATGTCGGTTGTAAGTTGAGCGTAAAATAGACGCCTGTCTGCCGGCAGTAACGTCCGCCATATTGAAAGCTATTGAAGGATTTATTGGGCAATAGATAATTTCGTGTATGACACGCCGCTGTCGACTTTATAGTTATTGAGTGTAATGCAATCTCAGTTTTATGAGCGTGAATGTACTCGATTCTGTGATGTCTCGAGATTGACGTAATGACACTTGATAAATTACGACCAAGACTGGTGGTCAACTTCCAGGAGTAATTTACTCAACAATGTTACAAAAATGAGCTTGTTTTCATTTATAATTTTAGTTCAGTTCAGTCTTCTTATGAGAAAAAAATAATATTTCTATACAACCATCGAGTGGACATTTACATAAATTATTTATGTTCTGCTGTCTATAAAAGTTGTAAATATGGTAGCTTGAAATGATTATTTTATTCGACGAAAATAATCGTTTTAAAAAAACTTTAAAGGCTTACTACGAAATGTTGTCCAGATTTCACTGCACTAGGAAAGGAAAAATTATTATTATATAGTTACGACGCAAATATCTTTTTTACGCTTACGAACTAAAATGTTTCGCTTTGAAAATGAACTGTCACACATATATTATATAGAAAAATATTTACAGAACTAAATGGTTAAGTTTATGACTCGTAAAAAAAGGGGCAAGAGTTTCCGAAAACTTTTTCCTGGTATAGATGAACTTTGTAAAACACTTTGTACAGAACCCTGAGTGTTGGATTAAGAGCATTACTTCTTCGAATTTTCGGTTATGTGTGTGTAGATATGTACATAAGGAATAACAGTATCATAATTGGTGAGAAGGTTGATGGACAAGTATACACACACATTTACCACAGAAATAGAAAAGTTCATATTAATCATATCTCAATATAGAATTTTAAAATACCCGCCGAAATATTATAAAAAGTTTTTCAAATCGGTTTAATTTGATGACCAGGTTTTGAGTCGTTTATCTATACAAATAAATAAAATTGGAGTGTCTTTTTGTAATATTAAAATAACAGCTTTTTAATGAATGCATATGTATGTATACACGATACATATACCGAAAATTTAGTTAAAACAATTTTTGTCTGTCTGTCTGTTTGTTCCGGGTAATCTCCGGAACGGCTGGACGGATTTGGACGGGACTTTCACAGGTAGGTAGCTGATGATCCAGGGAGTAACTTAGGCTACTTTTTTTAGACCAACTTTTTCCCGCGGCGTTACTCGCGGTACAATAATAACCGCGGGTAACATCGCGCGAGTCAGCTAGTTTGAATTAAGAACCTCCTGCCACTGCCTCCTGGCACAGTGGTAGTGTATGCGATTGCTGTACTTGCGGTGCAAATGCAAATGTTTGAATGATTTACACAAAATTTATTTCGGAGTTTGGGTGTATGTGTTGATAAAAAAAGTACATGCGTATTTATATCAGTTGTCTAGTACCCATAATTCAAGCTCTGCTTAGTTTTGAGTAGATGGCGTTGTGTGGTAAATGTCCGAAAATATTTACTTATTTTCTTGGAACAAAGTTCCTTAAGGGGCGTTGCAGAGCCTAGCCGGCAAAAAGCGTGCGACTTACTTACTTAGACTAAACTAGCAGTATAATAAGTGTATCCCAAAATATCCTTAGGTATGTACTGTCTGATAGCCTTTTACAAGTAAAATCTGTCATGACATGTACCGTGAGTCAATCAATTCGAAATTCAATTCATCATAAACGTGCATCACAGCAACATAACAAGGAAATTATAATATTTCGAATTTCACATAATGTCAAAATGTGAATCAAAGGATAACTAACACAAATGGCTTTATTATTTATGTAAGTAGTTCTACTATACTTTCTGACAAGTTGCCGCTCATTACGATAGTTGTATTAGTTCCTGGTACATTCTTACATCAGTATTTGTGACTTTACTATAGGTGCCGATTGGCGTTTGGGGAAGAAGATTTAATAATTAATTTTTTTTTAAATTAAATTGGTTACATGAATTTTAGTCTTTTTAAATTTCAAATAGGCAGTATTCTATTTCTACGATTGTTAAGTGATCATTTAGGCTATGTTAAGGGTTTAATATATAAAACTAGGTGACCCAAGCAACACCCCATTGCATCTCTCTTCAATCAATCAAATCAATAATGTGATGGTCTTTTACTTTTTGTTCGGAAAACCCAATGAAGATAGAACTTTCTCTAAGTAATAGTATATGTCTAAAATGGTCCATAATCGAAATTATATACTTCACACTTATCCCATTAGACATTAGCAAGGACACAATAAATGGGGCACAGGACGGCCTTGATATAACAATATATTACAAGGGTCAAGAGCCTGATGTCGTCAATTTAAGTAAGTTTATGGCGAACATAATTTAGCATGTGGTTAATAAATTTGATCAAATATTAGGAAACATAATAATGTTATGTGCGTTATAATTAAGTTTTGATGAAATTAATGTTTATTATAGCGGTTACAAGAATCAATAACTGGGAGATGTGTGCTATTGATTCCTAATTAGGCAGAGCCTGTACTCTGAGATCAAACTGCCAAGATTGTTCATAATGTGTGTCGTATATAACATGTCGGTTATCGAGTAACCTATTTTCTTCTTCAATAATCTTAATTACTTTCAAGTTAATAAAATTTGCAGGGATTTACATCTTATAAATAATAAGATCATCCCTCTCCCCATCCCCAAAAGCCAACGCACTACTGACACCTCTGGTACTGATTACCGATGGTCGCGATTGCTTACCATCAGGCGATAAGCCATTTCCATAAAAAGAGCCACATATGTTTAACTTCAACATGTGATTATATATTTTTTTAAAACTGTCTTTTACTACTTGTTCATAAAAATAACCCTTAGGCATTTCATTTGATATCCATATTAGGTGGGTTGGTCAGAAATATGTACGCCACCATTTTGTTACGGCGGCCATTTTGGATTAATAATAATACTGATTATATATAATTCCATTGTCATCAGAACTAAAAGTACATTTCAAATTTCAGCTCAATCAGAAATCAGGAAGTGGATCAAATTTAACTTGCAAGATTTGATTACAGACAAACATCGGGACAGGTGAAACTAAATAAAAGCTTGTAAAGAAACTTGTAATAATAAAAATAGTAGCTATTGTAATAAGCATACTCAAATTGCGGTACCTTTATAGTATGGTGATTTTGCCACTAATTGTATCTATCGTGAGAACTGTTATAGCTTTTTAGGATACTGCCTTTCACACTGAAGTCTAGGATAGCGGACTGATCTCGGATTAACGGTATTTACGATAACGTTATGGGTTTGGGTCTCTATACAATTATTACCATAAATTACAGCTTAACTTTACAGTTTAGTTTCGGTTAAGTACCTAAAAGGGTTAAGATAATATTAACTATGTCATGTTAACTTCAGGGTACTTTCACATTTTAGGATTGCGTAGTGTTAACGAGAAATATAACGTCTTCATTCAAGTCTGTGTATCGCGAACGCGGTTTTCTTTTGAGTCTGCGAGTATATTGTATATCTATGTATAATAGACACAACATATATGGGTAAACAAAACTCAAAGTGTACAAAACGTGTGTACATTTAGACATTATGCTACACAATTACAAAGACATTAATATTCATTTCACTATTTTGGATCTACAAGCTAAATTATTAATCTGAAATTAGAAAACTGAAGCTAGAATTATACTATAACCAATCAAGATGGAGAAGTATAATAATAACAAAAGAACGAAAAGAAAATTATTGAGAGTTAGTTTTCAAACCATTTGCAATTATTTTACTTGTATTATTGTTTTATTCACTATTTGTTTTTATCGTACGATTAAATGCTAGCTAGCTACTCAATGAAAAACAGATTGCCATATTGATAAATTTTCATTTGAAATCTAGAAAAAAGAACGTCTTATTCAATTTCAATAAATCAAATAACATATTTAATTAACTAAATTAATGTCATAATCATTTGGTATTCAATGGAGTATAAATTTAATTAAATGCCACACGATTATAATGAATTTGGAATTTCTGATACACAATAGGATGATCAGGATTCAGTACAGTTCAGTATTATGTATAATAATTAATCATTAGGTTAATAAAATGATTATATTGATTATTCCGATATGGTTTTTACGATGAAAGTTTTTAGGGACTTTTGAAAATTAAAAATTTTATAGATTTTAATGTACTCTTTGCGAATTACAAATTTGCCACCTAGTATCGTTACCGCTTGCCCGGCCAAATTGAGAAAATGGCGGTTTATAGAAGTTTTATGGCGATGCCTCCTTTTCGACCCAATAAAACTTACCGACTATATCATTATTGACTCTGACTGTACAAATAAGCATTTTCATAGACGTAAGGAATGAAAAAATCTGTTATTGATATAGTATTTATAGACCAGGGTAGAAGCCTTTAAAAATAACAAAAAGTAAAAAAAAAAGTAGTAGGATGATACCCATTACAAAGAGGAATATTATAAAAATGAAATGAAAAATAATTTACGGGCGCTCTGAGGTCGGGAAGGGGATGGGGGTGAGTTTTTAAGGGTAAAAAACGGTTTGTCTCGTTTTCCGGCAAAACTAAAAGTCATATCGAAAAAAGTGAAATGGCAAAGTTGTAGGTAATAAAAAGATCTAAAACTTGTGCATTCACTCTTTTTTCACATAACCTCAAAATTTATGTGAAAAATTCAAAAAACCAGGTTTTTGTTTTTTTTTATATCTTTTACGAAAACAATTTTTTTTTAACGAAATTTGGTGAAAATTTACCATTTTATGTCCTAAATACGCTGTAATTTATTTGATTAAAAATATTTATTTTTTCACGTTATTTTGAATTAATATCGAAAAAACACCCTAATTTTCAATCGAAAATTCACCCGTCAAAATATCAGCTTTTTTCAAAAAGTTGGTATGTTTTCTGTTCGTTGAAATCTCTACATTCCGATGGCGAAAAAAAAAATGTTACTACAGTAAATCTTCTCAGAAAATACAAAAAATTCATTCCAGTCAAATTAAATTACTAGTTCTTAGCAAGTAAGAAGTTTTGTTCTAGGTTTTGCCCACGGCTCCGTTCGTTTCCATATCGGTTATCAAGGTTAACCACAGGGGCGGTTAACCGCTTTTCTATTTTAATAGGGATTTGCTGTGATCTTACCTAATTAAGTGCCTCGCAAATCCATATTAAAATCGATAAGAGGCAAGCCACGTATTTTATAACCCTCACCATTGACCGCTAGTGCATATGAACCCTAAAAGGATCAAGCTTGCTATTCAGAAGGGATAAAAATTAAAGAGTACTTCCCCTATCACGTTAGCTAGAGAGGATAATATGACTCTAAAAGGGATTAAAACTGAGCTCATTGACAAAATAAACTGTTAAAGCTTATGTTACACAGAAACCACTTTATATACATCCAACGATCGAATTTATTGAACGAATTTATCCTAACAGTTGATAATCTTATTGCGAACAGAGATTGTAATTTTCAAATACCGAGAATGATCTAATGAAGAGGTCTATCTATGATGTCTAAAATAATTTTAGACTTGTATATTAGAATGATTAGATACGATCTTTGCACTTCAAATATATTGTTAAAACACGATAAAATTATAGACTTTAAATAAACTAAAATCAGGCTTATGAACTCATGTCCCGAGTTCAATCTCATACATAGGCTAATCGATATACAATATTGACCTACATCGATAGTATCTCCACGTCATCATAACATCAACAGTTAAAGGTTCCAAGAACAACATGAATTACAGTTCCGAATTCGAATTATTCATAACCTATTTCGCCAAAACCCGACACCCTTATTCTGTAATTTAATTATGTAACGTGGTTAGATTTACGTGCGATATGTAAACGTTATTAAAAGATGCGTGGCCATAGATAGAGAATGAACGTCCCATCCTGCAATCATTTATAAATTGATAAAGAACAGATTTAAGCTATATATCTGCTATGATAGCTTTAAAGGACTTAATAACAATATTGCAAAATTAATTTCGTCACACTTTTCTAACTGTATATGAATGAAGTGCTGTCGTTATCTTTTTAACAGGCTCTTAGAAGCTTCATCTGTATGTTTGTCCGGAACCAACTTTTGGAAGTGAATTTTTAGTTCTTTAAACTTTCTTTGCAATGAGCAATTTATGATATAAGTGGTAAACAAACTTACACGTCACTATTAAGTGACTAACATTATAATCATCTTCGTTAATCAATGAAGATGAACTAAATCCATAGATGATGATAAACACTAGGCAAAAATCATCTATGGAAACCTACAACTTATAAGTAAAAAAAGGTAAAAACATGTTGCCGGCCTTTGAAGGAGCACGTTTTTTTTCTTAAAGGTTGTTTTAGTCCGGAAAAAATACAGGCCACAAATTGTTCTAAAAATTAATGTTTCCCGGCAAAACCTTTGGATTAAGTAAATATTAATGTAATTTCACCTCTTTTTGATGCTTTCACAGAGAAGTGCCTACGCTTAAAAAAATCATTTTTCAAATGATAAATGGTGCTTATTTGTGTAAGTAAATATTTTACAGATACTTTTAAAAGTCAAAACTACCTTAAAATAAAATGACAAAGCAAACGATTATTAAAGGTAATAGAAAAGTAAAGAAAAACTATTTGTAGGAAAAAAAAAAGAATTGATCTCGAATAGTCCTGTACAATTCTTTTAACTTATACAGTTATGAATTATACGCGTATCTGTACGTCTGGATGACTAATCGTAATGGCCAGACATCTCCATCGATCATCAGAACGTGATGTGTCATAGTCGGCCGTAGATTCGGTATCCGTGATTGAGAGCCTATAAATCTTTGATTATTGGTCTCGATATGATGCATGTTATTGAATGTCTGCGAGATGCTCTTGCAAATTATCGATAATCGTTTATTGATTCAAATTATGGCAATAAGAACAGACAAACATTGTTTTTTAATGTAGGCCCATGTTTCATTACCATCCATTAGTAATATAGACACGGCTTACGTCTTTCCTTAGAAATGAGGTTTTGATACTCTGGTCAGGCCGGTTGGTATAGAAATTATTTCAAGTTATCTTTCTCTTTGTAGTGATGTTGTCTAGCATAGTTTTCCCCTTAGTTCTTTCTTCAAAAGTCTGTTTTTATTGATTTTATTTTACTTTAATGATTACTAATATATCCTAACATTTTATACTAAGTCTTTTATCCAGCAAATGCCAAATTGTCAACATATTCGCATACAAATTTTCAGTAATATAATGTAATCACATTTAAATCCGACATCCGAAGTGGTGGCGGTGCTCAAGGGATTACGGCGGCGACCGTACGTGTCACGTAATATTAAGCTTGTAAAATTCATGTTTTTAATAACCACATACCAGGACTTAGTATTTACACAAGATGTGCGTGTGCGTATTATATCACAGTTTTGTATATGATTTTGAGGAAAAATATTCTTCGTTTTGTATGATTTCTATGTTCCACATTGGGATAACGAATTATTAGAGTTTGTGAAGAGTTTTAATATGTTTTCTTTACTATTATATTATCAGATGAAGGTATGGATAACTTGTAAGTGTGCCAGGATGTTGTAGTAAATAATAAATATTACTTTCTTCAAGTGATACAATGATCACTGAGTATGTCTTCTATAAGACTGAAGAGTATTCGAGTTCCTCTATATACTTTTCACCGCTGCTTTTGATATGAATTCGCGAGGGCAGCTACCGTGTGCATATTTTATAAATGCATAGAATCTATAGAAAATCACTTTTTTTTTTTATTTTCTTGCACGGCGTTACCCGTGGTTGTTGTTGTATGGCGGGCAGCACCGCGGGGTTCAGCTAGTATATAATAAAGTATTTCGATGAAAAATCTAGTATACCATCAAACTTATCAAAACCAGAAAATAAAATTACAAACAAAACGTATATTATTACACTTTCTAAAAGTCGTTCCTTTCATTTGAGCTTAAATATTACTCTACAGTTCGTTTCGGCTGGCCATTCAATACTAAATACAATTTCCAACTCAAAAATCTGATTTCATCCACCAAAGTAAAAGGGGATTGTTTTACTCCAGTACCGACAGATTTGATTTTCATCTGCCTGAAGTCAAATGAAAATGTTGGATCTTTGAATGTCGGCCTCGCAATGTTACTTGGCATCGGTATCTATAGCCTTTCCAGTCCAATCTTTTAATCAAAGGAACTAATTGCTTTCAATTTTGCAAAGCGGTGTAGGGTAGGTTGTGACAGATGTTAAAAGCTTTTTGTGAAAGCATGTGGGTTATTGAATGAAATATATTTCAATCCCTTCAGCTTATTAACTTTTGTATACGTTTGTTAAAAAGGACTATTCTCATTGGAATTATACATACCTTTTTGTCTAATTGTTACAAATGGTCATAACAGACTTCTATAATTATAATTGATGTGATTGATTTGTGATGTGCTTATTAGTTATCATAAATATTAAATTTTGCCTACGGCTCCAACCAAGTGTATATTAATTTATTTGATAATCAGTAGAAAGTAGTCTATGTCCTACCTCAAGAATCAAAATATCTTCATGGCAAATTTCATTAAAATCGGTGCAGTGGTTTAGCCGTGGAAGCGTAACATACAGACATACGGAGTTATTTTTGAATTTATAATATTAAGTATGGATAGTATGGATCAATAGTCTGGTAAGTAGTCATAGTAGAGGGCAATTGGGTTAAGATCAGGCGGTTGTATTTGAAATGCTTACTTCACATACTGTAAAAGAATAAAATCTTTGCTGTTTTGACGATTTCAAACGATTTATTGGCAAAGTGGGTCATGATTCAAATTGGTCGATAGTACTTAATAAACAGGTTGATGATACATATTTAGGGAGATTTGCTAATAGCACAAAACGATTTATGTAAATTAAAATGTTTAAATCCTAGTGTCTATTGCTTAAGTAAAACTTGTTCGTATCTAATGATATACGCAATATATTATATAAGAACTTGGAGCAGTAGTAAACGCTTATGCCCATTTAATCAGAAAATTATAAGCGTAATTTATAAATAATAACAAATTTCAGATTTAGAAAAACAAGTAGCAGTGATAGTCCGGGATCTCCGGTACGAATTTTACAAGTTATTATTAAAGCAAAATTTTCGTGAGTGGCTTCATTTTGGTGAGGGGCCCACCTTACAAAAATGTTTGATTGTGGTAGCTAACAGGGGTAGCAGGGACAAAAACTTATGAACGTAGGACCGGGATAACGTACCACGAAATTTGTAGGACAATGTGACTGTTAAACTAAATAAATATTAACTAAGCAACTGTTAAAAAAATCAGCTAATTAGTGTCATTTTTGATGACCTCGTTATCGATACATGCTGGAAGGGTCAAACCATACTTTTGTAGAGCATTTTTTTTTAATAAGTATTGATGTTAGTTAATATTTATATAATTTAACAGCTACATTGTCCTACGAATTGCGTGATACTATATCACGATCTTACGCTCAAAAGTTTTTTGTCCCTTGCCCCCTGTTAGCTACTACAATCGAAAATCGTTCGAAATCGTTTGTAAGGTTAAAGGTGGCCCCTCATCAAAATGAAGCCACTCACGAAAAATTAGCTTGATAATAATAACTTGTAAAATTTATACCGGGGATCCCGGTCTATAACAGTATGATCAAGTTTAATCAAGTTTCCAAAACAAAATTAAAACCTTAGTTTCTATGTTTTTACATTTTGTTCATTCACCGGTATAAAAGAACAAAAGAGTTTTCAATCTAAATTCATATCGAATACAATCCTTTTAACGCAAAATATCTGTTAGAAATATTGAGTTTTCTCTCGTTCTGTAATGGCTTTGTGATTCCAGTTAAGTTGACATAATACAGAGTGAAGTACTGCGGGTGGTGAGAATACTTCAACCCTTTTCTTCTTTAATAAAATATTACACGTCAGTAAATTCTCACTCATTTCATTTTTAACTAGTAGTAGTTAAAGTATAATGATTTCTGCAACTTAAATTCCATATTACATTTTATGTTTCTCTCTCAACTACAAAATTTCATAACATCTTGAACACTAAGCAATTTTAGCTATATCAGAAAATGCCAAATAAAATGATAGGTTTAAAGTGAATTACGATATTACTGTAGAAATGGTACACAAAAACAAAGTAATATTTACAGACCTCTATTACCTTGTATGCATAGACTTGTTTCTAAACTTTCAGTCTCGACTTTGTCATAATATTTCGTTAACACTGATTTGTATAGCTCCAAATTGACTTCAAACAACTGCGGCACAGTTTCAAATAATCTAGACAGAAGATAAATTACCAAAGTAACAAGCTTTTCATACCAACAACTTGTAGTCATGACTTTAGCGTTATGATTCTAGTATAAAGTTATCACTTTAGCCGCTCTAATAAAATTTGAATTTGCAAGTTTGTAGTAGTCGAAAGTAGCGAGTGAAGCAGTTTTGAAACTTATAAGAAGTGTACTTAGTTATGCCAGAGATAGAAAATAACTGAAGTTGATTTTAAGTTCTGAGCGAGTGATATAAGAAGTTCACATATGAACCTTGCGGTTTGAATGTCAGAAATCTCCAGATATATTTTTGTACTGACTTATACTATTTCATACCTGTTTCATTTGAGCCGTTGGTATCCATTTGTAATGAACTCTTTAATGATAGGACGGACACATGAGTTCGTGACCCTGAGTTCCTGCAGTTTTATTTGATACCATTCATTCAAGTGAAAAACCGAAAGATTATAATATTTAATGTCTCTTATTAAAATATTCTAAGACTAGAAAATATTCTTCAAGGCTAATCCCCAAATAATAGATTTCATAAATAGCAAACGATATGTACTGAAATAGTAAAAGTTTAACTTTCAGTTTACTGAAAACAAAGATAGAAAAATAAAAGTTCACATAAGCCCTGTCTCTTGACAGTATACCTACATTTTTGCAGAGATTTCGCTCTTTTGCCCTAATTCTTTCATATCCTTTCTGCGTAACTAAATAGTTTCACACAAAACGGATAGCAGACAGAGTTAATGAGTACAATTCTATTTGAAGCTTAATCGCCGTTTGGAAAACTAAATAGCGGTCGCCTAACTAATTGCCACTGGTCCGGTAATCTGGCCGGTCCATATTAATTGCTTTATCAATCGATTCGAGGGTTATGAGACGTAATACGGGTTTTAATGGGACCGTTCGTATGGAAATGGCTAAGGGATATAAAGTGTCAGATCCTTATCTTGGAGCTTTCGGTCTTTGTGTGTGTGACAATTGGCTACATTTACTTGTTCATGAAGTATTTATACGAGTATTGTTACGAGAACAACGACAATAGGTATACAAAAAGGGTCATATATTAAATAAAAAACCATTTATTTTAATCACACTAATTATATTGAGATGTTGTGCAATTGTCAAAAGTAAGAGTACCGGCTTGTCCATTGTGGTAGTACTCATCACCACAAGCCACTCTTGGATTTTGCTCATGCTTTCCATTAAGCAGAGTAGAACCACCTAGGCAGGCTCATACAAAAAAAACATCTTTTATAAATTCCACTAGGCTTTTTACTAACTTAAATTCTCAAAATTAGAACGGAATTAAATAATACTTCATATACCTAAATCGGATAAACAGTTCGATAAGAATGTTCAAAGATTAAACATTGAATTACAGTGACATTTCTCCACTGTAACATTTTCAAGTGAGAGAGGTAGCAGAAACACATTAAAAAGATATCATTCTGCACTGGAGAGATAAGGTGGAATGCAAGCATACGGAACTCAATGCAACTGAAATTTTCGTATTCACAAAGAAGGATTTCCGAGAATTCCTACTGAGATTTCCATTGAAAGAATGTATGCTCTTTTAAGTTTCCACAAATACATTTGTAACATACTTTAGAACCATTTTTGAATCCGTATGATCATAGTCATCTATATCATATATATATCATACTAACTGAACCCCGCGGTGTTATACGCGGTTATTGTTGTACCGCGAGTAACGCCGTGGGACAAGTTAGTCTAAAAAAAAGTAGCCTAAGTTACTCCCTGGATCATCAGCTACCTGCCAGTAAAAGTCTCGTCAAAAACTGTCCAGCCGTTCCAGAGATTACCCAGAACAACCAGACAGACAGACAGACCGACAGACAGACAAAAATTTTTTTAACCACATTTTTGTTATATGAACCGTGTATACACACATATGCATTTAGTAGAAAGCGGTTATTTTAATATTACAAACAGACACTCCAATTTAATTTATTTGTATGTATAGAAATCATAGTCGTCGATATAGTTGATAAAAAACTCCTTTCAAAGAAGAGTATATAAGAATGTTAAGAATTTATGTCAAAGATATTCTTATGTCAACAGAGATCAACATCATATTGTACTCTAGAAGGCACGAAGGGGTCTCAGTATGTTAAGAATTGTCAACCATCATAGACTGATCTCGCAAGGATTGTTTAATTTTGCAATGTGTTCACTTACGCGGTTACCACTAAGCCACGAGCAATCTTAAGTATGAATTACAATCTTTTTGTAGCTACTGAAAATGTCTTAATCAAATATCATTGGCTATCAAATATTTGTAGATCATACAGACATTTGATTCGACCCAGGATTCGAACCCAAGACCTCAAGCACAGCATTTGCACTACCATTGCGACACCGAGGTAGAAATATTATGTTATGGACGCTTTTTGCCGGCTGCCGGGTATGGACCCTTCAGCAATGCCCGGTAAGGAACTTTGTTCCAAAATAACAATAATGTTAACATTTAAATTGCTTGGTTACTATCTAGTTATCAAAACACGAGCTCTACTTATAATGTTTTAAAAATGACTTTGAGAGATAGTTTATATACAGCTATTTATACTTGTTGACAAAATAGTAACTCTTACTATTTTGTCTGAAAATTAAAAGAAACTATTTACTAAAGTTAAACGTATAATATAGAATATGGTTTAGATAAGGCCATACCAATATTTGTATCTCCAAAACACAAGTTTAGTTTCACTTTAAATTTTGCATTGAAACTAGAACAAAATTAACCGTATCATCCGCTGTGTTTTAACACAAGCGTGTAGATTAGCTAAAAGCGGTAAAAAGAATAGTAAAGTATGCATGTTACTAGTTACCTAGCACTAACAAAAAAAGTTTACATCACTACTAGTACACGGAGTTTTGTATTTCAATTAACTTATTGCTGACAAAGAGCTCTCACAACGCAAATCTAAGATAGCCTAAATTCTTCCACACATATCAAACAAATTGATGTGTTTAGCTAATCTATACAAATAAATAAAATTGGAGTGTCTGTTTGTAATATCAAAATAACAACTTTTTAATCAATGCATATGTATGTATACACGATACATATACCAAAAATGTGGTTATAAATTTTTTTGTCTATCTGTCTGTCTGTCTGTTTGTTCCGTGTAATCTCTGGAACAGCTGGACGGATTTGGACGGGACTTTCATTGGCAGGTAGCTGTTATCCAGGGAGTAACTTAGGCTACTTTTTTAGATTAACTTTGTCCCGCGGCGTTACTCGCGGTACGACAATAACCGCGGGTAGCACCGCGAGGGTCAGCTCAAATCGGTCCAGCCGTTCCAGAGATTACCCGGAACAAACAGACAGACAGACAGACAGACCGACAGACAGACAGACAAAAACATTTTCAACTAAATTTTTAGTATATGTAGCGGTTATATTAATATTACAAACAGACACTCTAATTTAATTTATTTGTATAGATTTATGTATTTAGTAAAAAGCGGTTATTTTCATATTACAAACACACACTCCAATTTTATTTATTTGTATAGATATATTGACTATAGACTGATTATAGACTGACAGCAGAATTAAGTTATTTTACTAATAATTATGATTTAAACGGTTTTGAGACGTAAAATGTCTTGATCTTTTTTCATCTACATAACTAGCTGCCCCAACACAATTTGTTCTGTTGACATTATCGCCAGATGTTTTAATTTACTTTATGGTTTGTGTCTGAAAAGAAAATTGTTTTCTTTACTATTTCACTCGCAGTTTTTACGTTTTTTCTATCCATAAGAATCTTCCTTGTACCACAACGAAAATATAAAAAAAAACAAATGAGTCGAGCAGTTCTCGAGTTTTGTACTCAGCAACACATTAGTGATTTGTTTTTATTAATACAGGTTAAGTCTAGTTCTACTTATGAAACTATGAATTACTTCTTAAACCGCTAGCATTACGATACTTCTTGTAAACTTATTAGTGAACTAGCTTTTTTGCGCGGTTCTGCGTCAAGAATCAAAGTATCTAGTGACAGGAGGACATGTAGACAGACAAAGTTACTTTCACATTTAATATATAAGTATAGATTAGTAACGTTAATTGGCAAATATTTAGTAGTAAATAGTGTAAAAGTTCTATATTATAATGATCACGCGTTTAAATAATTGAATATAAATCTATATCCAACTGATGAAATATCTATGAAATCTTAAGATATAACACTTGAAAGTAAAATACGTAACCCTGGAAGATATTAGCCATGCTAGACTGAATATTATCCAACCGACCTTATATTAAGAGATAGCTTCATTTTCTTACCTTCGAATCTTGAATAAATACTTAAAATAAAATCGAACCGATAAAAATCTTCACGAAAGATCTGTCTATATTTTTTGTTCAGCTATTAGCCAAATTGAAAGGAAAGGGTTCGAATAATTTCCCCGATAAATTTTCAAGGAAGACCGGGACGGCTTAACTCTCAATCGTACCTCTTTGTGGTTTTGTTAATCTGTGGTTGGTGAAAGAATCTCTCTTTTATTTTACAAACTTTTCTTAAGAAATGATCAAAATGTACAATGAAGAATAATTTGTAAGGTTTCATAGGAAAGGCAAACATAACAGCCGTTATAACATTTACATTTTTATACAAAACAATTTCATTTTGTTGGGGTAACTTGCAAGTATAATCTTCAAATAACGAATTTATCTCAAGAGTATAGTTGTTTTAGTCACAAAATAATGCAAAAAGATTGAGATGTCTCTGTATTTCTGAATGCCATAAAAAGCTTAAGTTGAATAAATCGCCAGAAGTTTTCCTGGATAATCTTACTTTTCCGTTAAAACTTCAAAGTAGCTGTTATAATGATTTTTATTTATATTATGTACGGAATATTGTCTGAACGTTCTCGGAAGAGTCAAAGTAAAAGAATTGTCGCTTTTCTCAGGCGTTACTTTCGTCCCTATTCCTCAACAATTGCGAAGAGCAGCGTAATAAACTGTTTTACTTCGTTTTTTCTTTAACTGAGTAAGTAGGACTACAGCTGCCACTCACAGTTTTGTTGTTTTTGTTATACCTTTATTGCAGTGAGATAAATTGTCTGTATTTCGGGGGTGTTAAACTAGAATATACAGGAGTAGAATCCTAGTAGATTCCCAACTTATTGACACATGTAAAGTTTATATATTACTACGTGAAGCAACCCCGTTTTTATAAAAACTATGCAAACGGAGTAGTATGAAATTCGGCACAATTAAAGTTTATTTAAAATTTTATAGAAGCAGGGAAGCAGCGTAGAAGGTAAAAAAAAAAATATATTAAATGAATTATAGACAAATTTCAACCACTGGGCGATGACTAGCAACATATATATTTAATTAATAATTATTTACCTATAAATACAGAAAACCTCCAACGACACTTGTTCCGACTTCTTAATATCGCCACTACATTTTAGACCCATATTAACCTTGTGATATGCATAAACAGCTTTTAACCCTAACACCGCGATATCACTTTAACTACGGCTCTCGCTATTACGCGGTCTCATATATCCCGGTAATAGAATAGGCAACATCTAACTGGTATACGATGGTAGCTTTGGTTATATTAGCATACGTTTATACAGACGCTATAGCGCAAATACTCACATGAGTTTACATAATTAAGAGTATGGGAACCTATTAGTATTATGAGGGTTTAATTAATTAAGATAATTTGCGTATTTATTACTTACGTGTAATAAAAAAATTTAGTTCAGCTCTTCGCGATAGCGAATTAGATATTAAATTTAGACAATAAGCTACGTTCTTTCTAGAGCGTATTGTAAGAAAACTCAAGTGTACAAATAATATCCAGCAAATAGCAAAGAAATAAATAAAATACAAAAAAAATACCATGCGTTTTGGGTCGAAGTTATAGGCTAAAACGAGCAAAATTGTAAGTTTTTACAAGTTTCATCAATCGAGATTAATCTACCTCTGTAATCCCAGTAAATATAAATTGGCATATACCACTATTGGACATTAAACCTAGAGATTACTACCGTTCAGTAAGATAACACCTGATGCCTAGACTTGTAATATTCCTAATCTTCACTAAACCTACATTGTTTGAGCAAAAGTATTCCAGTACAATGTTCACTTAGATTTTTCCCAAGGTCACAAACGTCTATTTAAGCAAATGTAAGTTTTTAGCTAAATTCTTTTCTCCTCATTCCGTACACGCAGATACTTACCTCGACCGAAATGAGTTCGGTACGGTAAATCAAGGTAGGTGTCTATTTATCTCTTTCTTAGTGCCTATTACTTTCGAGGGTTAGGTACACGTTATTTGCAATAGCGCGAACCCTAACACGAACTTCACTCATTTACATAAATCGCTAGTGGAGTTAGTTTTGATGTAGACCTGCTCTTTAAAATGAAGAGCTACTTGTTTTATAACACTTATGCTTAGTGACTTAGAAAATTACTAAATGAAAATGATAAATTACACTTTGGTGTTTGTAGCTTAGTTTATAGCGTAGAATTAATATGTCTTCATAATTTGAAACAAACTTTATTATACTAGGTTATTATTTTATTTGGATTTTCACGACAACTATAATATTATTTCACTTCAAGGGGTGAGAAAAAAAAAGTATATTTTAAACATTGATTCAAAATTTTATGCACTTTTGAACATCGAAGGAATAAGTACACTGGCATTTGTTCTTGTGAATCTTTAGGTGGTGTAGAAATCTTGCAAGGTGGGTGCACAGAGGTTACATCTTTACATAGCATAAAATAAAGTAGCTTTAGTTTGTGCGCTTGAATCTTTTAAACTACTCAACGGATTAATCATAAACACTTATGACCAAATGTGTAATTATTCCTTTTCTGAATTCGTCATTATAAGATCTACAAGTTTAATTTGTTAATCGCGTTAAAACAACTTTTATGAGCTAAAAGCCAAGGGCTATATTATATATACGAAAAATATGGCCTATATTTTTCGTATATATAATACAGGCCTTGGCTTTTAAAATATGCCTGCCACACACAGTGTTGCAACACCCAAAGGTTTGACTGGAAGAAAATGCCTGTGGCATTAAGTCCGCCTTGTGCAATATGTTTGCAGGAAGTTTGAATAAATAAAATAAAAAATATATTAATAGCCCCGAAATAGTCTTATCATCCATCTCCGATTACATAATTTTAATTACGTTATCTATTAAGTGATCAAACGAAATATTATGAAAAATGTTTGAAGTGAAAATTTTTGGTCTTCGAGACAAATACGACAAAATACAAACATATTTATTTAATTTAAAAAAATGTATTTATTTTATTGAAGATAATGTTCTAAAAATTACAAAATAATTCGATAGTCCTAGGTTCCAGTCATCAAACCCCTCTTTCTCGTCAATCTAAGGCATCAATCCGACAAAAAAATAAAATCATTGGGCGTAGCGGAAATTAAGTTGAGTGGATGGAAATACCAAACGATTTTACATATTTTTTAGCTTTTAGTAAATTATTTTTAATAAAACTGTTTAAATTAAACAAAACATTTTTTTTTCAAATTTTTAGTTTTTAATATCATTATGTAGTACTTCTCTCTCTGTTAAGTTCATCAAGCCCTTTTATTTAATACCCATATAGTGGTAGTCGTGACAAAATGTGTAAACTGCCATTTCGTAGCGGCAGCCAAGTTCAATTTACTATTAAACAGAATTTATTTTAATGCATTGTCACCAGAATTAAAGATGTGTACCAAATTTCAGATCAATTATCAACAGGTGACCCTGTTGTCAATTTCAATTTGATTTGAACAAAACAAATAAAAAGAAAAATAAGCAAACAAACAGCTAAATAAAATCGTTTAAAATGAGGCATGTGTATGTTAAGACCTGACGTAATTTGTGTAGGTACTCGTTACAATAACTCTACGAGCTTCTACAGAAGTCTACGAAGGCAACTTAAGTGCTACATATTTTATGGAAATTTATAAGGTCTATGAATATTTGAGTACCAAAAACTTTTTATACACAGAAGTTTTATATTGATTTACAAGATAGCAATATGACTCGAAAGCTTTCAGAAGACAGTCATGAACAAAAGAGGCTTTTAGATAATATCCTGTTATATTTTCTCCGAGTACTTTATTAAAACTAAACGTTGTGGAACTGCGTAAATATAAAGGGAATGAGAATGGAATGCAAAGCTAAAAATCCTTAGAGGCTTACAAACGGCCAGTTTTCCATTATTTCTTAGCGAAAGAGTCCTTGTTTATTTTTCAATTGCTAATACAGTATTGCAAAAGTTTTTGTTACTCAGCTATTGTTGTCTTGTTTATTTAAAATATTATTTTGAAAGCTTTGGGTGTACCAAATTAGTTTTATTTGTCTTCCTTATTTTTGTGTTTAATATACACTCAAATAAATTACGAGTACAGTTGGAAAAAGTTAGAGTAACTTTTTTGTTTTTAGGAATATTGTTGGTTAGTTGACTATGAGGACAAAGATTGTTGTAGTTATAAAGTGTTGCAATAATTCAGCAAATGTCTCTTCATGAGGTGAAATATCTACCTCCGATGATGTCAGGTATCACAATTCCTAATAACAAAGGGGACTTCGTTAGGTCCAAAACCATTTGAATGTCTCTGTAAGACGTGTGTAAAGTATTATAATTTAAGGAGATGCTTAACTTTCACCAAAACACGCCTGAAGATGTTACTTAACATTTTAAGACCTTCATCAAGCTAGGTATATTAATGTAACGTCACTATATATTATTATTCTATTCAATACTTCTAACAAACAAAACTAAAACGATATGTTACGTGATTTATAAAGCATAAGCAGTCTTTTGCAGTTTATAAGGATATATTTTGAGAGGCCTGTGTAAAGCAGTAGTTTTTTTTTATGTTTGACCCTGCCAAAATGACTCTGCTCTGCCTGATGGAAAGCATAAGCAGAATCCAAGAGTAGTGGTCACCATACTGCGAATGCAGACAATGCAGCATGGTGACCCACACCTTGGTGGGCTAGTGATGCTTCTGCATAATCTCGCACTCACCAACGAACCACGACAGCACCATCGCTGTCATTTTACATTGATTTTCTGTGCGAGGGTAGTACCGCCCCGGTCGAGCCGGCCTATTCGTGCTGAAATCAGCGTAGGTCTACTACCTTGCAAATATGAATTGCGATAGACTAAAAGCGATGTCTGGATTTTTGCTTAGGATAAAACTATAGAATTAAGAATTTCATAAATAATAGAATAGAAGAAAATATCATATTCTTTATTCTACACTAGATAATACAGAATGACCATGTAGAAATGGCTGCATGTACAAGATAATAATAGGCAAAATAGGACAAGACCGCCTATTAATTGTCTCATACTGTTTTGATTTTAGTGAAGAAAAATATTTATTTCGTTTAATGGATCATTGATTGATATTTTCATTGATAACTCTGAACGACACATACTTGTATAGTCGAGAAACATCTCCTACCGGCATAGAACAATTCTGTGGAGAGGAGTCATACGCAGGCATTCCCTTCATTCAAAGTCAAAGCCCAATTGGTCCTACGTATTACACTGTAATGACTCGAGATGAGATTGTGTGTGTGAGCATGTTTTGTTTTAATTGTTATGTATAAGTTTGTAGTAACTGGCGATTGTTTTTGTATGTGGTATTAAGATGTCGCATCCCAATTGAGTATGTTGAGTGTAACGTCACTAAATTCTGTCATGAAAGCTCACTTCCTATATGTCAACGTGCTAAGACCTATCTGTAATCTTTGTAATATAATTATGTGTACTGATACTGCAATATACCAATCAATCCTGAAGACATCTTTCAATCAAGCCTCGGAACATAACATGTGGGTCTAAAATGTGTGTGTGGGTGTAAGAAAAACTAAATATTTTTAAGCTTACATAAATGTTAAAGAACGAATTTAAAAAAAAATCCTTCTTTGAAACCTCTAACTGAATCCCAATCAAGATCTACAGTACAGTATTTAGGGATCGATAGACATCTCACTGATTAAAATCCATCTAGCCGTTAGGATGGTTTAAGGGTATGCATAATCCCACAAATATGTCCAGATACTCTTCGAAAACATAAAATTCAAGCCATTAAATGAAGGGATTGAAACATGGATAAAATTTACCTTAAAATTGTGTACTAGACTATACATTAATATTACCCTCTTGACAGGCAAGACGATCTATAATTAGTTGAACCTACATTTCAACGGGTGTTAAGTGTCTAATAAAACGATGAAACAGGTAAAACGGTGTAATTTCACGATGAAATTTATTGCGAGTACAATAAAAAATATTGTTTACGTAGATACTTAAAGTGAATAATGAAACTCGTAAATTCTAGTTTTAATTAAACAAGGCTTTATTTTATACGACTTTATTTAAAAAAATAAATATTTACGACCAAATACGATACGGAATTAGAGTTTTTTGTCTCTTAAAACTATTTTGTTTCAAGATCAAGCTATGTAAAACACTTTATTAACTAAAGTATAGATACAGTTTGACAGTAGTAGTAGTAATGACATACGGAGCCGAAACGTGGACACTTACGGTACGGCTAGTTCACAAGTTTAAAGTCGCTCAGCGTACTATGGAAAGGGCTATGCTCGGCGTTTCTCTAAGGGACCGTATCAGAAACGAGGTGATCCGGCAGAGAACCAGATTCATCGACATAGCCCACAGGATTAGCAAGCTGGAGTGACAATGGGCTGGCCATATTTGCCGTAGAACCGATAACCGTTGGGGTAAACGGGTTCTTGAGTGGAGACCGCGATTCGGCAAACGTAGTGTAGGACGTCCACAGGACAGGTGGAGTGATGATTTGCGCAAGAGGGCTGGCAGAAGCTGGATGCGAGAAGCCGAGGATTGAACTAAGTGGAGTGCAATTGGAGAGGCCTATGTCCAGCATTGGACGATAGGCTGATGATGAGACACAGTTTATTGTGAGGACAAGGACTTGAAAGAAAAGTGTGAAATCATTTTAAGTTATTTTATATTACTCCTAATAAGGTTTAATGGCAATTTTATAGGAGCCATTTTTAGGGTTCCGTTCCAAAGACAAAAACAGAACCCTTATAGATTCGTCATGTCTGTCTGTCTGTCTGTCCGTCTGTCCGTCTGTCTGCCCGTCCGTATGTCACAGCCACTTTTTTCCGAAACTATAAGAACTATACTGTTGAAACTTTGTAAGTAGATGTATTCTGTGAACCGTATTAAGATTATCACACAAAAATAAAAAAAAAAACATCAAATTTGGGGGGCCTCTTACTTAGAATTGAAACTATTTTTTTTTTTACATCAAACCTATATGTGTAAAAATATGTAAAAATGATATTGAGGTTTCTAATATCATTTTTTTCTAAACTTAATGATTTGCGCGTGAGACACTTCCAAAGTGGTAAAATGCCCCCTCCCTCTGTAACTTCTAAAATAAGAGAATGATAAAACGAAAAAAAATATATGATGTACCATGCAAACTTCTACCGAAAATTGGTTTGAACGAGATCTAGTAAGTAGTTTTTTTTTAATACGTCATAAATCGTAAACCGCAATTTATCTATTAAAGTTACAATGAAGTACAAGAGCTTTATAATATGTTACTTGCTGCTACGGAACCTTTTATAATAATAATAAATACAACATAATTTTCATTTATGATGAAACAATTAATTTGCATACATCAAACAGCAACTGTTTGTTTATAGTTTAAGGATTGAGTTATGTAGGAAGACATATTTACACATATAATGTGACACATTTTGGTAATATTTTTTTAATATTCTTTGATTCTGTAATATTTTCTTCGCTGAGATTAAACAGAAAAACTCTAACCTTTATATTAATTTAGCTCACCCGGAGAACTTCGTACCACAATATTTACATATCTGTCTCAGCTTCTCACAGGCAGTGTACAGTCGCGGGCAAAAAAAAAACTTTCCCCGTTATCTTTTCATTTTTCTTGTAAACAAACCTTGTCCTAACAACAACGACACATAAAATGAAAGAATTATTTAATTTGCTGCAGTCGATCGGAAGTTATGCGCGAACACACATTTCGGCGATTCATTTTTATACATATATAGATTTCTATTAATTTCCAGTTTAAGAAAAATTAAGTGGGCATTTCAAACAGTCGTTTTATTTTAAAATTATATTATTTTAAACAAATTCTCTAATTCCTTTGGAGTTTCAGGCAGCGAGAACTAAATAATTTAAAACAATATTAATGTTAATAGAAACAGTTTGGGGCTAACCGGGTTCTGGCCAGTTATGCAAATAAAATGTGCAAACCAAACTGGAGGATTTACTAACCTTATGATAATCGAATTCGAAACTGCATATGTGGCTACTCGTATACGTGGAATGAAATTTCAAAATAGAGCTGCCACGAGAATTTCAGAAAGTAGTATTTATTGCTCTGTGAATTTCATAGCCACCACGACGCTTTAATACTGCACGCATTGAATGGCAAAAGTCATTCATATTATACAATAATTATATTATGATTTTCTTTTAAATTATATATTTTGTTAAAAGTAAAAATTCAAGACGGATTTTATGATTTTACAATATGTTAAGGCTCAAAACCAAGTTTGAAACAAAGCGGGCTTTATTAACGCTTAAAACACATTAATGTTTAAAATTAAGTATTCCTTATTACTCTGTTTTGTAAGATATATAAACGATGACATCAAAATGATTTGTTTCTAGAACTATGGATAATCTAGAAGTAAGACACTGAGGTTTCACTAAGTAGAAGAAATCTCTAATGCTATGATTAAGCTACAGGAAAGTGAAAGTTATATAATTTACCATACAATTATGAACAGCTATAAAAATACACTTCTCAAAGATAGTCGTTACTGTGTTTACTGTTGCTAACATTTGCATAAGAATCTTTTGTCTACTTAAGTACCCAAAGATACAACCATTCTTTGGACTTTTCTAAAGACTCTAAAAATATACATTAGTGATAATTTTGTTGTTGTCATTACTAAACTAAATCCACAAATATTTGTGGTTAGATTATATACTTAAATATCATTTTACTTTAACAGACATACAAAAATATAAAATGTATCATTATTATAATTTTACCCGAAAATCGTTCACTGCTAGACGTAGGCGTCCACCAAGACTCTCCACGACAACCAGCCCTGTGCTGTCGTCATACCGAGGGAAGCACAGAACCACATCAAAATTAAGCACCTAATCGAAAGATTTCAACTCTAACTTAGTACTTGCTAAAGTTTTACAGTATGTACATACATTATTATAAACATTCATTATTTACATTCACCACAATATTTCCATGAAAATATTACCCCAATGAAGAGATTAAAGTAACGTTTACAAACACGTTAATCATTCCTTGACAGTCTAAGGCCGTATTTTCCTTACATCTATCATAATTACTGAATTATTTCTGTTACAATAAAATAATTCGGTTATGAACTAGTTTCATTTTTTATCAATCTCGCTTCTAATCCTCATCATCAATAAATCGTCAACAAATTTCAGTGTTTTTTAGTAAAATAGTATAAAAAACAAGAAAATATATTTTCTTCTTGAAATTATTGTGCAGTTGTGGCCGATAGTTAAAGTTTAATTTATCACGTAATCTTATAGCCTTATTTTAAACTAGGTATTGCTAGCATGATGGTGCCTATACTTTTATTTGGTTGCTGATAAATACACTTCAAAATACATGTTTATAATATTGGTAAAAAAGATCTATGTCCAGTTATTTGCCTCATGTAAGAAACGAAACTAGGACTGCAAGTTTTCAACTTTTTAACTACCCCGTTTTTTAGACATTTCACAAGTATATTAACCAAAAAAATTAATTTTAAATTGATAAGCCTGGGTTGTTATCTCCTGAGAAAAATATGGTAGAAATATTTAATTAATTTTAAAGATTGTTAAGCAGCATTTAATTAACGGAGAATATTTTGTTAGGTTAATGAGACATTAAAATGAAACAACTTAACAATGTACTTTTTACCGACCATCATTTTAACTTCCTCACCATTTAAAATCTAATGAGAGAAACCTCAGACATTTAAACCAACCACGCTATTTATAGAATTGCTGTGGGTAGTTATAATAATTTTAAGAATTTCAGATAACAATATTTTTATAGGCTTCCGTGAAGAACAGTGGGGTTAAAATTATTTATAAAATACTTAAAAATTACTCGATCAAATCCACATTTACGTTATACATACATAACATGACACAATATATCCAACAAAGGGCTTGTTAATAAACAGGCGATCAAAGAAACTGACCTCTTTTGTAAAAAGGCGTTTGGTCCCATTGTGACTTGTTCAAATTTGTACTGTCCGCGTGTCCGTATAATTGCTTTCCGGATCGACGAATACAATCGTTCTAATTACACTCGTTATCTTACGGCTGTCGTCCCTTGTAATTTTTTGTTGACCATTGTACTGTAAAACGTGTAAATGGAATAAAATTAGGTTTGGAATTTGTATTAGAATTATTTTAAACAAAGGAATTTAATTAACTAAGTGAGAACCTAATAATAACCTAATAAATTGAAATGGTTCGAAATATGCCACTTCAGCTTGCTTATCCTGTGTCGTCTATCAATGACTCTGGTTCCCTGCCGGATCACCTCGTTTCTGATACGGTCCCTCATAGCACACCGAGCGACTTTAAACTAGTGAACCGGCCGTACCGTAAGTGTCTACGGCTACGGCTTCGTATATCATAACGGGTAGGATGCACTCATTGAAGACTTTCATCTTTAGGCACTGTGGGATTGACGATGGGAAGACCAGACGAAGCTTCCCAAATGCTGACCAACCCAACTAAATTCTCTTGTTCACTTCATCCTCAAAGTTGTTTCTTCCTAACTGCAAAATCTCCTCGAGGTACACGTATTTTTGGACAACTTCAAGAACGGCACCGTGTACTGCAACCGGTTCCGGTAGTACGTGTTCATTGAACATGACCTTGGTCTTGTCCAATTTCATCCGTAAGCCAATGCGTATAGAAGAGTCAGCCAGGTCATTCAGCATCTGTTGAAGGTCCTGCAGTGTCATGTGATGTGATGATAACGATGTCGTCTGCAAATCGCAAGTGAGAGATGTATTCGCCACTGATGTTAATGGCTAGCCTTTCCAGTGCAGCGTCTTGAAGAAGTCTGCCATTGCATTAGTGAACATTTTCTGGGATATAACATCACCTTGTCTCACTCCTCGATGCTATGGGTCTTGTATACTGTTTTTGTACTTAGACGGACATAGTGGCAGCCTCGTGGAGACATCTCAACACTTGGATGTATTGTCAATCCACTTGACAACGCTGCAAGGACTCTAGAACAGACCAGATCTCGATCGAGTCAAAGGCCTTCTCATAGTCCACGAATGCTAAACACTGGGGATGATTATACTCTTCAGTCTTTTGTATAATCTGCCGCACTGTGTGGATGTGGTCTATGGTGTCATATCCGCTCCGAAACAAAGCTTGCTCCGGTGTTTGGAATTTATAGAGTCCTCGCGCGTGACGGTTCGTGATGACTATTAAAAACAGCTTGTAGACGTGGCTTAGAAGGAAAATGGGCTGATAGTTCTTCAATATGGTAAACTAAATTATATAATATTTTATATATAATTATTATATATAACAACCAATTCTATTTCCTTAAATAAATATTATAAAACAACGCAACGTTCTGTATTTAACTCTAACTGCTTCTGTAATGATGAAAACTGCTATACTTTCCGTTAAAGTTTTTACATTACAAAGCTCTCTTTAAAAACCCTATTTAGTTTCACAACTAAAAAATAGAAGAATACGACAGTGTTTTTTACGTGTAACGACTTGAACTAACCCGAAGAAGACTCCTTGTGATGCAAACTCTATTAATGTTGTGCACGATCCATTGATGAAAATTTGCACATCACTAAGAGATATCTTTCAGCAATGTGCATTTTTCAATTTTCATAGTATAAATCTCTAATTAAACTATGAAAATTGAACTGAGTGAGTTATAATAATGTTCGTGCCTTGAATAAAGAACTATTTTTTTGTTGAATACAAGAAGATTCTTTGGAATAAGGAATAAATAAAATAAATAATAAATATTTCCGACATCTTACACACAACGTCATCTAGTCCCAAGCTAAGCAGAGCTTGTGTTATGGGTACTAGACAACTGATACAAATACATAATATACTTTTTTTTTGTAAATACATACATATTATACATAGAAAACACCCATACTCCGAAACAAATATTTGTAGATCATACAAACATTTGGTCCAACCCGGGAAAGTGAAAATGGTATTTCCTTAGTGAAAGAAAAGCTGTTTCTTTAGTGCTGGGCTCGGGTCTCCTGTAAGAAAGGGTTCCGGCCATACGTCCCCATACTACTATTAGTCATTTTGTGCCCATACTGGCCGAGTGCGGGTTGGAGACCTGCAAGACAACGTTGTGGCTACGTAATATTGCCGTAGGATGTTTTTAAGGCCTCCAACCAAGCTTCACGACTGTTATCCTATGATAAGAACTGGGACCGACTGCTTAACTTAATCACGGAGAGGCTTATGGTATCGTGCTTGCTACTAGCGATCACCCATCCAGATACAGACCGCGCCGTCGTTGCTTATTCCTAATCACCGAGTGTAACTGGTCTATGAGCACCTCAAAATTTATTTTGAAAATAATCAATTGTTTAGGTCATTATTGGTTGTCGATAATAAGATACATATTATATTTATGACGGTTATAGACATGTCTGTACTTATCTGTACCCGTTATATATATAGAAAACTCGTTCCTTTCACTTTATAAGTGAAATAGAATCATATGCTTTAAACCAATATTTTAATTAAGCGACTTGACCCAATAACTCGGCTTTAGTAAGAAAACAAAATGAACTTAACGGGAATTAAACCTAACACTTTTGAACAAACAGAGTTGTAAATAAACACCAAAACATTCGCTTTAATTTCCTGTAAACGCCTTGAAACTAAATTAAGTGAGTTAACGACCGAACCAAGACGGTTAATTAAGCCTCATAAATCAATAAGATATAATGTAATTAATTTTGGTTTGAAAACATGTCACCCTTGCTTCATACGATGACGGGTGTTCCGCAATTATGAATATTTTCCAGATGTAACAATGTTCTTTATAAAGAAAAGTTAATTAGTGTTCGATAGCTAGCTTACATTCCAAATACAACCTTTATCGGCTTAAATTACATATTAACAAAAAAAAAATTGAGTAGAAATAGCGAATAGGCGCGGGCTGCTCAGGAGAGGGATATATGAGAGAGACATATACCAGTAGACGAAAAAGACTGAAAAAGAAATGTAAAAGGGTTTTGTTATACTGTAAGATAGTATTAGTTAAGTAATACGTTCTTTTTAGTATTGTGTTTTTACATGTTGGATGAATTTTTTTAATGGAATAGGGGCAAACGAACATACATATCACCTGATGGTAAGCGACTACCAGGGAGTGTTGGGTTACCTGGGCATCTGTTATTCTCACTCACTCAGTGGATCACAGCGCAAGCGCTATTTCACACCGGTTTTCTGTAAGTTTGTCTGTGTCTGTGAGTCTGTGATATTGCACCTTCAGACTTTTTTGACTTGTTTGACGATTATAAATAAAATAATTAAATATTTCGGACATCTAACACACAACGCCATTTAGTCCCAAGCTAAGCAGAGCCTGTGTTATGGGTACAAGACAACTGATATATAATTTATCCTCTCGATTGTCGGTACTTGATGGAACTTGTTGCAATACATTCTAGAATGAAACTCATTTGTACTTATTCCTTTGAGGATGCTAAAAGGCGAAACCGGTTACGTGTAAATGTAATTTGAGTAGTAGAATGAGTAGTGACAAATGAGTTTCTTTCTCGAATGTCTTACAACTGATATAAATACATATCACATATATATATTTTGTAAATACTTACATTTTATACATAGAAAATACTCAAACTTCGAAACAAATAATTGCAGATCATACAAAAATTTAGAGCAGTCGCATACGCTACCACTGCGCCACCTAGGCAGTCAATTAAAATTAATTAACAATTACCAAAATGGCTTTATTTTTGTACCGTATACATATAGACATATACCCAACTACTTAACTCAGTTCATCGTACTTCTTTCATAGAGCACAATGATACTTACTACAATACAATCTAAACAGACACGACTATAATATAAGACCTCAGAGGGCCTAATTTTCTGTCTAGAAGCCAAAACATTCATCATCTTAAATTCTTATTAAATATCACTACATTTTTCTTCAAATTTTATAAACTACCTTGCCCTACCTATAAAATTTCATAAAATGTTGGCAGATAATTAGAATAACATTACAAGGGATTCAAAGAAGGATATAAAGGTTCTTTAATTCAGAAGTAAAATACTACTCCCGAGTTATGCAAAGTTGTTTGAAACGAAGCCGCTTCCCAAAACTTTTACGTTTATGAAAATAACAAGAAAAAGAAAAAGTTTGAAAACTATTTTTTTTTATAAAATTTACAAAACCCTTTCCTTTTGGATCTTTATTGTCATTTCATTAATTAATATCTACTATGGTGGAATATACAAAAAGCACCTTTCATTTGACTTCGCCCTAATCGGCTAATATTACATCCTTAACAATAAGTACGGTAATTCTTATTGTAAAAGATATATTAATATGAAAGGTTTTTCATGCAAAAAATCCTAAAGTATAAATAAATATTTCGGACATCTAACACACAACGCCATACTACTAGACTACAGACAGGTACTAGACGACTGATATGAATACTTATATACTTTTTTTTTGTAAATACAAACATCTTATACATAGAAAACACCCAAACTCCGAAACAAATATTTTCAGATCATACAAACATTTGTTCCGACCCGGGAATCGAACCCGAGACCTCAAGAACAGCAGTCGCGTACGCTACCACTGCGCCACCGAGGCAGTTGTAAAATATCAATTTCCTTATCCGTACAAAATTAAAGTAAACGAAATAGTAATGGGCATGCAACCTAATACAGTTTCTTGCGTAAAACACCAAACCTTAATTACGACGCTTTCTGTGAGCGTAATAATCTTCAGTGACTTATCTAGTAGCACCCTTGGCACCCAAGCCAAATTTAATACAGACAAAGCCAAATGGTAGTGGAACAAATAGATAATAACATTGGTGTAACTGCCGTCCGTTATTACAATAATGTAATAAGTAGTCACTTGGTGTAATTAGAAATACTCAGTCTTGTTGTGTTTGTTAGGCATTGAGGACCCTAATATATACATTAGGGAGGTAGTCGTTAACATGATACTAATCAACAGACTAATATATAATGGTATCTGCAAAAGCTTATGTTTTGAGTCGGAACCCAAAGAAATTATATGATAATGATATTAATGATAAATGAAATAATGATATTTTACAATAATAAATTGTTTGAGAATATTTTTGATCTGTACACATAAATAAAATTGGAGTGTCTGTTTGTATTAATAAATAGTAAAATAACTGATTGCTTGTACTTGTACTAAATGCATATGTATGTACGCACGGTACATATACCAATATGTATTTTAAAAAATGATGTCTGTCTGTCTGTCTGTCTGTTTGTTCCGGATAATCTCTGGAACGGCTGGAAATAAATAAAAAAAGGGATTGTGGATTTAATTAATAGATGGAAAAAAATTAATAAAACATAAATGTGATTGGGTAAAAAGCATGTCGATCCTATGTTTGCTTCGAGTCATTTGGATGGATATAGACTACGGGCCCGTGTCGAAAATTGATGGGTCATGTGAACAATAAGGAGACCTTTTTAGAAAGATACAGGGACATAAGCAATGACATTTAGCACTATGCCGTCACTTGTAAGCTGTCCAACTGACCACTGGTGAAGGGAAGGGAGTAGCAACCCTGGATTTTTCTCCCTTGTCACATGATTTGTGTACGGCGTTGCGGAATAATGGATTAGAAGAGGTATTTAATTTGTATGGAACCATAGCTTCAAAAAATCATAGCTCCCAAACAGATGATTTTGATTATTTATTTTGCCAAAAAGAAACTTGGTTGAGTTTTCTAAACTTGGAAAGTTTGCTAAGAGCGTTTAATAATTAAAATATTTTAATTTTTGATTAAATACCTATGTCTACCGTGTGACGCCGGGGCCGGATGCTAGTTCATAATTTTTCTAATATACTATACTAGCAATCCGCCCTGGCTTCACACGGGTTCATTATAATATAGTCTATGTTTCTCTGAGATGTGCAGCTTAATTTTTCCGATGTTTTCAACAAATATTGTTATATTTTATCCAATGTACTAAAAAAAATAACAAATTACACATGAAAACTGAAGAATCACTCTTTCTAAGTAAAACCACTTAAAAATCCTTTCAGTACTTTTTGAGTTTATCACGAACAGGCAGACGTGGCGGAGGACTGTGTTTAATAACATGTATGAGGTTTTGATTTACTACACTGCATTGGTCAGATGTGTTGAAATAGGCTATCTCACAAATTTTATGTCATTGCTTTGATTGATTGGCTGCATAGTTTGCTCCCTAAGTTAGCTCTTACGACACCCATCGAATGAATAGGGGTGAACCTTTGTATTCTTTATCCATCATCACATTGACATGTGTAAAATATAATAACGCTGCCACAACCGATTTAACTTTAATGGTTTGGTAGTCTAAACACAGTAATTTTCACATGAATCAAATAATAATCAAAACCAAGTTCATTATGTGTGTAAGTACTTCCAACCTGTGAAGTTAATTAAATAACGTTGTGGATTTACTTGAGGGCACTGGAAAATTGTTGGATCATACATATGTACACAGTATCTTTAAAAATCATAAGTAATTTATTTAAAAATATTAGTAATCAGAATTCAAGAAATCCGATAGAATATAAGTATATGTTTTTCAAGTTTAATATTCTCTATTAGGCTTCTTGGTTAATTAGGATTTACATGTATAATTTGGTAAACCAGCTAGACACTCCCGAAAAAAATTATAAGTAAATGGGATGGAACAAATATAATAAACAATTAACAAAAATCCAAATCTTCGTAAAAACTTACTAACAGTAAAATTTATATTTACAAAAGCATGTATATTGTCATAACTATTGCACGCAGCTATGTGACTATTTCGCTTTTAATCTTGAATCTTTAAAACATAATATTAATCTTTGAGATTGAACAGTGCATTAATACATATTTGTTTGTATGATCTACAAATATTTGTTTCGGAGTTTGGGTGTGTTCTATCTATATTATGTATGTTTTTACAAAAAAAAAAAAGTATATATGTATTTGTATCAGTTGTCTAGTACCCCATAACACAAGCTCTGCTTATCTTGGGACTAGATGGCGTTGTGTGTTTAGATGTCCGAAATATTTATTTATTTAAATCATTAAAAACAAAGAAATCCCTTAAGACCTAAATAATTAAAAACTTTTTGGTTAAATTATGTAATAATAGATAATGTATAGTTTTACAGCACTTCAGACTGAATTGTTTATTAGAACCAACTAATACAGAACCTTGATTCTTTTTGTACTGTATCGCCAACTGTTCGTGATTGTACTACAATTTTCATAGCATATTAAATTGACGACAACGATTACTAGGCAGTGTCATAATTTTCTGGTAATGCGATCGAAATGTATAATCGCGCTTAAGTCATCTCTTATATAAAAGGATATAAACTTTCGTATGTTCATAGCAATCTGAACTTTTAAATGACAACTATGTATCGTGCTGTGGTATTTTTCGTGTTTCTGTATACGGCATCGGTAAGTGAAATTTAACCAACTGTACAACCTGTTTGAAATCGGAGGGGTCTGGGAACGGCTATTATTAAGACAAGACAAAACCTTCCTAGCAACCGCCCGAAATAGCGTGTGTGCGCTCTACATTTGTTCGTATATCCCTGTTGACTATTTATTTTTTTTGTAAGGCCCTTACTGACGATATTTGGAGGAAGTGTTTTGGAGTACATCATGTAAGTATGAAGCATTCAGTTCTAATTTAATTTTAAAGTGAGTATAATCATAAATATAATTCTCATTACATAAACCTAAAAACTGAGTCATTTCATAGTAATTTCTTGTGCATGTAAAGAATTTCAACACCCATCATCTTAATTTTCCTCAAAAGTGGTATTTTGCTAGCTGTCGTGACTATATGTATTTTGAAGAGAAACTTTTGAGTTTCTGTTGATCATTAATTTAACAGCAAAGGTTTTCATAATGTGATTTCTCATAAAAGGAAAAAGAAAAATAAGAAAAATAGAGAATGGAAATCAGTAGAGTGGACGCGAATAACCGCAACACGGATTTGGGGGTTGCCGATTTGCGCAAGATGGCTGGTAAAAACTGGATACGGGACGCCTAAAATCGATAAGACTGGCGTGCAATGGGAAATATCTAATATATCCAGCAGTGGATTGCAATAGACTGATGATAATATAAATGTGATATGATAAACATGAAATATTCATGTACCAATGCACCTTTAAAGGAGTATCATCAATTTCAATGCGCGTTACTTCCTAAAAAAATGTGTCAATCATTGCGTTATTTTCATCGTTAATAGAGGATTTTTCCTAAAAATCCAAATTGTATAAAAACAGAAAATATACCCTTTCAACAAAAAATAATAATTACGAAGTAGGTTTACAAATGACTCCTAAGAAATTAACGTATAAAAGCCTTCTCTTTTTGAAGGCAGTGAATAAACAATGAGTCTCTCAATTTCATCACCATTGTTATCATCATCATCATCATCATTTTTTGTCATTTTGTTTAATTTATCAGAATTTAATATTTAGGCCATAATGCACTGTTGTTACGGAATAACTTCACTTGACATCACCCAACGGGACGAAATAAGGGAATGTTTTGAAATGGTGAAGCCAGGGTCTCCACCTCCAAACCCAGTGAGTATTTAGTACGTTAAGTATTTTCAGTCTGAGATTAAGATCCTGACCAGTATACAACACGAAAAATTAAGAAACTATAAGTCGACTACGTAAAAACTTGTGATAATATTTATATAGCTTATATCATACGCGCCATTTCGAATCTATTGACATTTTATTTATTAGACTCTATTTTGGAACATACAAACGTTCATATATAAACTTGCAAAACCTACCCTTCCTTTTGACTTCACCGTACTCAAGTAAAAATAAATCAAGGCAATGAAACAACTAGATATCAGTAATTGTAATCGTATTATTATAAAAAATAAAGATCGTCCAGTGGTAAAATTAATTATGATAAATTTAAATGTTTGTTTTTATTGACTAGCTTACTTGAAATATCATTGTATACTACCATCACTTTTATTGAGTCATTACAAACAATTTTTTATAACTTACTAGTACATGGATTATTTTTGTGATTATTATATGGCTTTTGTCAAACCCCGGAACCAATTTTATAAATTATTACTATCAAGCAAATTTTTCGTGAATGGCTTCATTTTCATGAGACCCCCCCCCCCCCCCGCCCCTTTCTAATTACAAAAATTCTCGATTGCGGTAGATTACAGGGGCAGCAGGGACAAAAACTTTTGAGTGTAAGACCCCGGTCCTACGCTCAAAAGTTTCTGATCTGTGGCTGTTAAATTTTAAAAATATTGACTTCCCAATAACGATTGTGGTAGATTTTTTTGACAACCGGGACCAAAGCCTTAACATGCTCTTCAAGGCACGGACATGAAAAACTGCCAAACTTCTATACTCCGGGCTGTTATTAAGAATGTCTTATGAGGGAAATTCAACAACAGTTGGGACCCAACCCGAAAATCGAACCCGAGGCCTCTTGATCTGCAGTCGCATTGCTTTCTGCTAAACCAACGAGGCAGTCTATTCAATCAATTTATATGTTATTGTTTTTTGGCACTAAGAGTAATTGACAAGAACCATAGATTAAAAACATGTGTTAATATTTTTTTTTGTTAAATGTTTCAGTGTGAGATCGAGAGCTGTATAGGTAAAAAATTTGGGTATTACGGCGATAATGGTTTAGATAAACGAGCCTTCGCAAGCTTCGTAGCGAAGAAATTTGAAATGAATAAAGATCTTGTTACTGCAGTCAATGAGAATTGCCTAAATAGCGATATATCAAAGCACGGACCTCCGGACATGTGCGATGTCGTGAAGATGCAACACTGTTTCGACTATCAGATGTATCAGGTAAAGTCAATAAGTCATCAAACTACATGCTTACATAACCGCACCTATGTATAGACTAAAGTATGTAGTTGATTACTAAATATGTCTTATATATCAGGAGAGCCATATGCCTAACAGTGGACTAGCAAATATGGATGATGATAATGTTGGCCTAAATACGCGTAGGTGTAGTAAAAGCGATTAGTTTTGCACTCCTTAATAATATTTTTTTCGCCTAGTTCTTTCTACATAATTTGAATTTTATTGTATCTATGTTGTTTATTTTTAACAAAACTTTCTAAAACCGTTTTTTTTTTACACAGACTTGTCCCAAATGGAATAATGAAGGTGAATGTAAAGGATTTCAAGAAGAAGTTTTAGAGTGTTTCTCCGATTATTAATTCTGTAATATTTTAGACGGTAAACTAGATAAGTCTAAAATTTTATAATTTTAATAAAATTAAGACAAAAAATAATAGACATTATTTTATTTTTGTTTAATTAATTAATTTCTTCAGTAAAAAGTTGTTTATTTATCTTCCGTAGAGTGGTTTAATAATAATTTACAGATCATTTGCAACTGCACTGCATTGAAATCAATTATTTTCAAACATTCTCTAATAGAGGTTAAGGTTTTAACAATCTGAAAGTTGGCCATTCATAAGTTCCACAACGATAGGGCCTCCGTCTTGTCCAGGGCCACCCGTAAGCACAGCGCCTCGATGCGCCCGACCATCAAAGAAACACCCCTACTGGCCAGGCACGTCGCCTCTTGGAAATTCGCCCTCAGGGCTGTGACCAACGTGTCATCGGCGTAACAAATTACGTCCAGAATGGCAGCAGTCCTACCGTGATCCCTTCCCCTTAAACAGCGGAACGATGACAGCTTTACACCAGTCTTGTGGTACTCGGCCGTATTGACAGCGTGTATTAAAAAGTCAGTACAGCAGGTTAGCCACGGACGAACCTCTTTTCGATCTCACTCGACACTCAGTCATACCCTGGAGCCTTTCCATCTTTCATACTCTTTATCGTTCTTAATATTTCATCCATAATAATATCGTACGCACTATTAATTTCACTGACACAGGGTTCATTTGCAAACTCAGTAATTTCAGTATCAAAGATCACTTCCTCACATTCAAATAAACTTTCAAAATATTCCTTTCAACGTTCCAACCATTAGAATAAGCAGGATTTAGATCAGGTGTTAGTACAATATACCATTTGCATTCACTAGAACAAGTAATGGAGAAGTATAAAGAGTTTGGGAGATCGCTATAAAACATACACATAAACATGGCTTTTATTGATTACAGTAAGGTTTTGACACTATAAGGCACAACTCCATCTGAAATACATTATGCGCATTGAATATAAACAGAAAATATATAAACATCATAAAATACACATAAAACAACGCTACAAGTAAGGTGAAAATCGAAACCTAAGGAGATGAAATAGGAATTGAAAGAGGACAAGGTGACCCCCTGTCACCTAAACTATTCATTGCTTTCCTTGAGAGTGTTCTTCAAAAACTAGATTGGAAAACCAAGGGACTGGACTACCTCAGCCATTTGAGATTCGCAGACGACATTGTTTTCTTTTTGAAACATCTAGAGAATTTGAAAAAATGATATAGGTGCTGCAACAAGAAAGTACTAGTGTTGGACTAAAGATGAATGCTGCCAAAACAAAATTAATCACGAATAGTCGCAAACATCTTACAAGTACAAAAAATGGCAACAACATAGAATACGTGGATAGTTACAGATATGTAGGCAAACAGGTATCTTTCAGTACAACATCATCATCAGTACAACAAGTAATGAAATAGCACGTATAATTTCCTGGCCGTCAACACCTTACACTCTCCATAGAGGCTTTCTTTGGGATATCTGTAGGACTTGCGAAACATGACTTTAAGCACGGTTCTTTATGCCCCACACCTGCAAACAATAGCAAGTAAAGACTGAAGACAGAGCAAAAAGTATACCACTATAAGAGTACTCGTGTCACATGAGTATCGAAGTTTTTTGAAAATGTAGATCAGCTTATCGTGCGATTGGTATTCAGGTGTTTCTCGACCTGTATACCTAGGTACTTCAATTGTGATTTTACTGATAGGCTAAAACAAGGACACGATGCATACTTTGGGTAATGTGGACAAGTGTAGGCTTTGATAGAAATCCATTTTTTGTAATAATAAGGCTGTGCCATCAGTGTAGGTATACACGGAACAGTTTTAATGAACAAATTTCGTTTATGATAACAAGAAATAGGGTTGCACTCAATATGCTGCCTTGGGGTACACCGCACTCTATAGCATCCCTATCACTAATCATATCCCCAATTTTAACTTTTTGGTATCGATTTTTGAGGTAGCGACGAAATATATCAAGGTACACCTATGGCTCCAATTTTGTTAAAAGCAGAGTAACAGGGATAGTGTCAAAAGCCTTTAAAATATCCAAAAAAAAATCAAGACATCTACGCTTTACGTCCATTTGCCTAGCCGTAGTTTCAACTAAATCAATCACCGCGTCTTCCGTAGATATACCGGATCTAAAGCCATATTGATTTTTGATTGAATTTTGTTAGCTTGAATAAAGGCATGCAAACGGGTGTTTAGAAGCTTCTCAGGGGTTTTGGACAAAGCTGATAATACCAAAATAGGTCTATAATTAGTGACACTGCTCCTGTCACCGCCCTTGAAGACCGGATGGAATAAGGCTATTTTAAATGCATCTGGAAAAACTCCAGAAGATAATATAAGGTTGCAAATGTGCATGATATATTATAGGTATTAGGGTCTTACGTGCTATTTTCTAAATATTACCTGAGATTACCATCTATTCCAACTGCCGAATGGGTCTTCAAATTGTTTAAAATTTGCTCAACTTCTCGACAATCAGTTTCCAGTACTGCCATTGAGTGATAGGGTGATTTAATTTAATTATTATGGAATAGCAGACTTACACTACTACGTTTAATTCTAGAAACCAATTTACACCCAATATTTACAAAATAGTTGTTAACCTCATTGACCGACCTACTTTCATTACTATTACATTTTAGGAGTGGTAGCGGTGCTTGTTTGGTATAGGTGATTTCCTTTATAAAGTCCCAGGTAGCTTTAGGATTATTCTTTCTTTTTAAAAACTCAGTTTTCTCATAACTAATCTTAAGCTTTCGCAACAGTGAGTTGCAGAAGTTTCGATAGTGGGAATATGTTGTTTTTAATATAATGTTATCTGGTTGTAATCTTCATGTTTCATGTATTTTGACTAGATTGCGGATACATTGTAGTAGACCAGGGGTAATCTACGGCTTAATATTACGTTTCGCTCTTGAGACTCTGTTATAACATGCGTGTTTTTGAATTATTTGATGTAATGATGCTACCAGAGTGTCTACTGTTTCCTTAGCCTTGTAGGCTAAAAGAACCGAGGAGAAATTTGTACATTCTATGTCTTTTTGTACACTAGTTATGTCAGCTATTTTAGTGTTGCAGGTATGGTTAGGCTTTGGTTTGTTTCAGTTAATATTTAGAAATACTGGCAAATGGGCAGTAATAGTAGACTCTATTTCAATAGTGGTTGCCATTTGTTTTATTCCTTAAAAATGCATGATCGAGGCAGTTATATAAACGCGTAGCGTAAATGTGAGCTGGAAGTAATTAATAAATAATCTTTATTATTATGTTTGATATTAATATCGATATCACCTACTAGAGCAAGATGCTCCAGTTTGGATAAAGGCAACGGTATAGTATCCAGGCTATTCAGAAAACTATCAATGATAGGATACAAGGGTGGTCTATATATTCCTAGAAAACCTACGCTAGTATCGAGTTTACTAAGTAGGCAGATAGCATCGATGACTTCTGTTTTTTTTTTTATGTTTTGCCCTACCAAAATGACTCTACTCTGCCTGAGTGAAAGCATGAGCAGAATCCAAGAGTGGTGGTCATCATACTGCAAATGCAGACAATGCAACAATGCAGCATGGTGACCCACACCATGGCGGGCTAGTGATGCTTCTGCATCATTGGGCCTCCGGTCTCGCACTCACCAACGAAACACGACAGCATGATCGCTGTCATTTTACGCTGATATTCTGTGCGAGGGTAGTACCGCCCCGGTTGAGCCGGCCCGTTCGTGCTGAAATCAGCGTGGCTCTACTACCTAGATCGCTCTGTTTCAGAAATTACGCATTATGACGCCGTAATTCTGATTACATGTGTTTTTTTGTATAATACATGCTATAGCTTTTTAAGTCCAATTTTAGTTTTCTCTATCCAATATTCAGTGAGCATAATTATGTAAATTTCTAGTTTTTTTTTATGATCCAGCTACCATAATGACTCAACTCTGCCTGATGGAAAGCATAAGTAGAATCCAAAAGTGGTGGTCACTATCCTCAATGCGAACGTGGACAGAGCAGCATAGTGACCCACACTATGGCGGCCTAGTGAGATGCTTTTTCACGCCCCGCTTAAAGGACCCGGGATCATAATGGGATGGGAACACGTGCGGTGGTAGTGAGTTCCATGATTTAATTGCTTGGCACAAGAAAGAAGAACCGAAATGTTGCGTTCGAGAGCGTATGTATTCCACAGGGTGACTGCGAAGGCCAGCACGCGTTGTCCTGTAGAGGAATAGAGAAGGGAGGACCAGTTGGAAGAGCTTTTCAGAACACTCCCCATGATACAAGCGATAGAGGACTGCCATAGAGGCAATACCTCTTCGCAGCTGCAGAGGTTTATGAAACTCGGTGGCTTCGGAACTACCGATGATGCGGACTGCTCGCCGTTGCAACCGATCGAGAGCGTCAAACAGATACTGTACAGCACCATCGCAAATATGAGAACAGTACTCCACGCACGAGCGAACCTGGGTCTTGTAAAGAAGACACAGATGCTCGGGCGAGAAAAACCGTCTCACCCTGTTAAGTACACCTAACTTTCGCGAGGCCGCTTTAATGATGCTCTCGATGTACTCACGCATGTTGAGATCATGGCAGATGTCTATATCGAGGGTACCGAACTTATTTTATAGGGGCAATTGACTGTTCCGAAAAGTGGGGAGGGGAAGGAAGAGAGACTTTTTGGTGGATAGCGCGTACACTTGTGTTTTTTTGGCGTTAAACTCGATCAGATTCTCACTGTCTCATCTCAATGGGGCAGTGAGAATCTGGTCGAGCTCAGCGACAAGATTCCGTCGCTTCTCCTCAACGTCCACAGACTTGGCAGTAGGGTGACCAAAATATCGCCCATGAACTGTGTACTGTCGTCTGTATAGCAATGTATATTGCCAAGGGCCAACATATCATTGATATGCAGAAGAAAATTCCACAGAACAGAGCCTTAAAGTATACCAGCCTATACCTGCCGATAATTAGAGGCCACATCGTCGCAAAAACTGCCGCGTCCTCGAACACGACGGTACGCTCCTCTAAATAGTCTGCCACTAGCCGCCTTAGGTACTCTGGCACCTCATGGTATTGGAGTGCTTCCCTGCTGCAGCTGAATGGCAGACTATTAAAGGCGTTAGCAACCAGGGACACTGCCACAGCTCACCGCCTCTTCGGTCACGGCCTAGAACGTGCATCAAGGCATCGACTTGTTTGGGACTAATCCCGCCCACATTCCTACCACTGTAACTCCTGTACACCAGGATCAACAGCAGTGACCCACGAACACACCGAGTTATGACACTCGGGAAGTCCCAGGAAGAAAATTAACTGTCTTGGAACCCGCAACGAAATTAATCAGAAGAAAAACAGGAGGAGTTGGAAATGATAAATCCACTTCCCTCCTTAGCAAAGCGGGAGACAAAATGAAGTCAAAATAGGCAGACACCTTTTTCAAACCGGGAAGCACCACGGATAAAGTATTAGGGGTCCTAAGTGAGCTATATTTGATTACTATAGTATGTATGGCAGAATCGCCTAAACGCACGGAAATTCACCGCAGTTGACACAAGATCCTCATAGTATACCGCCCCAGATGTCATTTGTAAGCTATTTAGCATTGCGTTACGTTCATTGTACCAAAGACTACACTCCCAGAGTACATGGGACACACATCATCAACTTCTTCTGCAGACACTTGTTTACCTGATGGTATACTACTTACACGACCAGCAGCAAAATAGCACATAGCATTACGGCAGATAATACCTTTTGATTTCCAAGCTCTTCTAATATGGCCTCGTGGTTTTCCCCTCCCCCTATCTCCCCTCCCCATCCTTCAAAGGCCGGCAACGCACTTATGACGCCTCTGGTGTTGCAGGTGTCCATGGGCGACGGTAATCGCTTACCATCAGGCGATACGTCCGCTCGTTTGCCCGCCTATTCCATAAAATAAAAAAAAATAAAAAATATACTTTGTATTCTCAATCCATCACCAAATTTTACATTCAACACGTGTAAAATATAATAATGCTGCCACAATCAATTTAACTTAATGGTTTGGTAGTCTAAGCACAGTAGTTGTCACATGAATCAAATGATAATCAAAAACAAGTTCATTGTGTATGTAAGATATTCCAATCTATGATTTTTTTTAATAATGTTGTAGATTTGCTTGATGGCACTGGAAAATTGTTGGATTGTACATATGTACACAGTACATTTCAGAAGTCATTATAAATTATTTATAACTAGCTGTGCCCTCTTCTTCGTACACGTGACATTTAGATTTACAAGTTATTTTTAATTTTTGACCGTTTAAACCTTCCCTGGACTACAACAAATATTTCAAAAGCAAAATCAGGTAAATCGGTCTAACCGTTCTCGAGTTTTAGCGAGACAAACGAACAGCAATTAATTTTTATATAGAAGATTATTAGTGATCAAAATGAAAAACATTCCGACAGCATTTAAGTATATCTTCTTTAAGTCTAATATTCTCTACTAATATTTTTGATTCATTAGAATTTAAATGTAATTTGGTAAACCAGCTTCATTCCCGAAAAAGATTTAAACAATAATAGGATGAAACAACAGTAATAAACAATTTACAAATAATACAACAAAGTTCAACTTCTTAAGTATTACACAGTAGCTTCTTGTTTACAAAAAGAGAAAATATATATTTACAAATGCATGTATATTGATATAACTTTTGCACGTGTCAGGTTTTTAACAGGGAGATATGATTTTTAGAAAGGGTGACATCAGCTCCGCTAACGTCACTCTTCAACTCATTAATATCACTCACATGATATATGGGCAATAGAAACCGTTCTTAATCAATCCATTACCATACCCGTCGGTACACTAGGATTTATTAAAACAACACAACTCAGGTTCAAACTAGAATCATCTATTTAATCTTTATTTAATGAACGTTAAATTGAAGCTACAGTTAAAATTAGATTGGCACAACATGGTCAAGGTGAATTAGGTAAAAAAAAATCCACTACCCGTCCGTGTCGATCCATAACTTTCAGTTTCCAAAATGCGTAGGGCCTTCTGAGAAGAATACTGGCAAAGAAACTCATGGCCACTCTTTTAAAAGTTACATCTTAACTTATTACTTACAAATGTTTAATAGTTAATCACAACAATTAAGAAGCCTATGTACTTTACTTGTTTACAGCTTATCCTTCCTCGTACAATGCTCAAACTAGTATGTCTACTGTAGTGTATTATCTATGAACTAGACTGATCTTTTAATTTATTCTCGCCAATACGAAACCAACGCACATGAAATCATAATGACGGTAGTCGGTGTATACCGGATATTATTGGTTTAGTATTAAC
Source organism: Spilosoma lubricipeda (assembly GCA_905220595.1). Classification (NCBI taxonomy): domain Eukaryota; kingdom Metazoa; phylum Arthropoda; class Insecta; order Lepidoptera; family Erebidae; genus Spilosoma; species Spilosoma lubricipeda. Next base: position 17,431,060 of record HG992281.1, on the reverse strand, counting down.
TTTCCAAAACAATTAAATGCGTTAGGCCTTATTCTAATGAAATGATAAATCCTAAATAAAATAATTAGAATTACTGTGATTAACGTCACGTTATTACAATTTAAATGTAATAGCGGATGACAATAGGTTAGACTTGTTACTTACAATTATTTAAAATCTTTTATTAAAACATTACTTTGCTCACAGACAATCGTTATTCAATCTCCTATTTTATTATAATAATTTTTAGTTAGTAACAAGCCCATAATTGAAATTAAGAATATTCCATTTAGAATGTTATAATTAAATAACTTACTCAAGTAACCATTTTTACATGACAACAGAAATAATTGTAGTTCCTAAGTATTAAGATATTAATTGTTAGAAAATCACATTTCGTTACTTACTTTATAATTGATAGTTAAGTTTTATTGAGATGCCCACAATCATAAGTAGGTAGATGTTTTTCCCCGCTTACACACGCAGCTTTCTGACTATTTCACTTGTAAGGGCCATAACGGGATTCTTTTTATCATAATATTAGTCTTTGAGATAAAGCAGTACATTAATATATAATATGATCAAAAATAAGAAATCCATTTTAATGTGACATTTAGTTTGAAAGATTTTAAGATCTTTTAACCGTGAGAGAGCCATACTTCGGCATGAATGGGTCCGCTCGACCGGTGTAATACCACGGTCTCACAGAAAACAGGTGTGCAATAGTGCTTACGCTGTGTTTCACCGAGAGAGTAAGGATACCGGAGGCCTATGGGCCTTTTTTTTTTTTATTCCCTCGGGCCGTCACCCCGCCGGGGTTTGCGGCGGGGCGGTGTGTCGGAATCGAACCGACTAAAACCACACGGTGTGCCACTCTGCGCCTGAGACGGGAGGGATCCGGGAACTGCTGTTATTAACACATCCGGTCCCCTCCCAGCGCTTGCCCGCACAGAAGCGGGCTGCTAAACTCTCATTTTTGAGGCCTATGGGCCTCCGGTATCCTTACTCCGGGGGATAGGGGAGGGATTGGGTTTTGACCCAACCCCTCCCCTATCCCCCAAAGGCCGGCAACGCATTTTTGACGCCTCTGGTATTGCGGGTATCCATGGGCGGCGTAATCGCATACCATCAGGTGATACGTCTGCTCGTTTGCCCCGCCTATTCCATAAAAATACCTAATTGTGTGGCGCAGTGGTAGTGTATGCGGCTGCTGAACTTGAGGTCTCGGGTTCGATTCCCGGGTCGGATCAAATGTTTGCATGATCTGCAAATATTTATTTCGGAGTTTGGGTGTTTTCTATGTATAATATGTATGTATTTACAAAAAAAAGTATATATGTATTAATATCAGTTGTCTAGTACCCATAATACAAGCTCTGCTTAGCTTGGGACCAGATGGCGTTGTGTGCAAGATGTCCGAAGTATTTACTTATTATTTATTATTTAATTATCTCAAAGCTTTTCAGTTAAATTATATATTATGAGGTTACGTACAGTTCTACACTCCTTTAGGCTAATTTATTTATCAGAATCGACTAATATGGAACCTTGATTATTTTTGTATGCTATTACCAACTGTTCGTGATTGTACTACAATTTTCATAGTGACTTGACTTACTTGACGGGTGATGCGATCGAAATAAAAATAGCGCTAAAACCATCTCCAGTATAAAAGAGAATAAACGTTCGTATGATCATAACAATCTGAACTTTTAAATGATAACTATGTATTATGCTGTAATATTTTTCGTGTTTTTGTATACGGCATCGGTAAGTGAAACCAAATATAACCAACAACAACACAACACAGTGATCACCTGTTTGAAATAGGAGGGGTCTGGGAACAGCTATTTTTAAGACATCTGGACTATCTGGACCCCTCCTAGCACCCGTTCGAAATAGCGTGGTTGTGCTCTACATTTGTTCTTTTTTCTGTGTTGACTATTTTTTTATTCTAAGGCCAGACCTGACGACGCTTTGAGGAAGTGTATTGGACTACATCATGTAAGTATGATGCATTTAGTTCTTATTTACTACTAGTTGAACCCCGCGTTGCTACCCGCGCTTATTATCGTACCGCGGGTGAAGCCGTGGGGCGAAGCTAGTCTAAAAAAAAGTAGCCTTAGTTACTCCCTGTATTATCAGCTACCTATTAGCCAAAGTACCGTCAAAATCGGTCAAACGGTTCCAGAGATTACCTGGAGCAAACCGACTGAAAGACAGACAAATTTTTTTTTTACTACATTTTTGGTATTTGTACCGTGTACATAATTATGCATTTATTAAAAAGCGGTTATTTTAATATTACAAACAGACTCCAGTTTTATTTATTTTTATAGAGTTAAGTAAGAATAATCATAAATTTAATTCTCATAACCATAACATAAACCTAAAAACTGAACTATTTCATAGTAATTTTTTGTGCATCTAAATACTTCCAATTCCCATCATCACGATTATCTTCAAGAGTATTATGCTAGTTGTTTATTTTGAACAGAAATAGAGAAAATGTAGGGAACGGAAATCAGTACTGCAACTGCATTGCAGTTTTTCACATCCACCCGACGTAAATAACCGCAACACAGTTTCGGAGAGTGCCAATTTGCTCAAGATGGGTAGTAGGAGCTGGATGCGGGAAGCCCAAAATCAATTAGAATGGCGTGCAATGGGAAGGGCCTAATATTCCAGCAGTGGATTAGTAGCAAAATTGAAGTTGGACCAAACTGAAAATATACCCTTTCAACAAATAAAAAAATCACGTAGTAGGTTTACAAATGAGTTCTAAAGTAACTAACATAACAAAGCCTTTTCTTTTTTAAGGCAGTTAATATACTATAAGTCTCTCAATTTCATCATCATTATTATCATCACCGTCATCAATTTTCGTCGTTTATTTAATTTATCAGTGTTTACAATTTAGGCTATAATGCGCTGTTGTTACGGAATAACTACGCTTGACATCATCGAACGGAGCCAAATAAGCGAATGTTTTGAAATGGTGAAGCCAGAGCTGCCACTTCCAAACCCAGTGAGTATAAAATATCAATCATATGTTAACGTTACGTATTTTGAGTCTAAGGTTAAGATACATTCTAAAATTTAGAGGTTAAGATTATAAACAGTTAACAACAAAAAAAATTAAGAGTCTACATAACTCGACAACGTAAAAACTTTTGATAATATTTATATAGCCTAAATCATCCGCGTCATTATTTCAAATCTATTGAAATTTTATTCATCAAAATTGGTTCCGTAGTTTAGATGCTATGTTGGAACATAACTTTTAAATAAGTGATTGCGTTAATTCCTGTAAAAAATATTAATATATCATGAAACGCGAAAGTTTCAAAACAGACAGGAACACTTCTATGTGAGCATATACTTACAACTTCCATAATAAAAAATAAAACACACTATTATGCCTTAATTTAGTGTAAGATTACTATAGCCAACTACAACAATAAACAACAGTTACAAAACTTCGCTAAATTTAGCGAATTTTTTAATCTCTATTTCCTAGCCTTTATTATTCCAAAGATTAATTTAATTTTGGAGTCGGCTACTAGTTCATTCTATTTACTTGAATATCAGTTTTACACGGGGCGACTTTCATCGGAACTGCGCAACCCTAAGTGCGAACTGAATTTGAAGATTGAACCAGATCTCAGTATTTTTGAGGGTACTGACTTCCTTGTAACGATTGTCATAGATATTCATGACAACCGGGACCGACGGCTTTACGTGTCCTTTAAGGCACGGACATTAAAAAACTGCTCAACTTTCATACTCCGTGCTGTTATTAAGAATTTCTTAAAAGGGAAACCCAACAACACTTCAGACCCAACCCGGGAATCGAACCCGTAACCTCTTGATACGCAGTCGCATTTCTTACTGCTAAAGTAATGAAACAATCTATTCAATCATATATTTATATGTTGTAATATATTTATGTCAGTTTTTAGCTTTAGGGCCGAGCTAATTAAAAAGAACTATAGACTAAAAACATGTTTTTTTTTTCTTAAATGTTTCAGTGTGAGATCGAGAGCTGTATAGGTCAAAAAATTGGATATTACGGAGACCACGGTTTAGATAAACAAGCCTTTGGAAGCTTCGTAGCAAACAAATTTGGAACAAATAAAGTTCTTGTGGCCGCTGTCAATGAGAATTGCGTAAATGGCGATATGTCTAAGCACGGACCCCCGGACATGTGCGATGTCATGAAGATGCAACACTGTTTCGACTATCAGATGTATCAGGTAAAGTCAATAAGTTATTAAAGTACTTGCTTACACAACCGCATGTATGTATAGACCAAATTATAGAGTTCATTACTAAATAGTAGTACTAGACGTAGTAGAGCCACGCTAATTTCAAAACAAGCGGGCCAGCTCGACCGGGGCGGTACTACTCTCGCGCAGAAGATCTACGTAAAATAATAGCGTTTGTGTCGTGTTTCATTGGTGAGTGCGAGACCCAAGATTCCATGATGCAGAAACGTCACTAGGCCGACATGGTGTGGGTCTACATGCTGCAATTGTTGCATTGCCTGCATTTGCAATGAGTATATATATCATCACTCTTGGATTCTGTTTATGCTTTCCCTCAGGCCGGAGTAGAGTGATTGTGGCTGGCCTATACATACAAAAAAGTCTTAAATATCAGGAGAGCCGTATGTCCAGCAGTGGACTAGTAAAGACGTTTGATGATAACGATAGCCTAAATATACGTAGGTGTTGTAAAAGCGATAAGTTTTGCACTCCTTGATAATAAGTTTTCTTCACTTAGTTTTTCTGTATCTTATTTTATATATTAATTTTGTTGTATGCATGTTGTATTATAAGTAAAAAAATAATAATCTCAAATCGTTTTTTTTTTGTACATAGACTTGCCCCGAATGGAGTAATGAAGGTAAATGCAAAGGATTTCAAGAGGCAGTTTTAGAGTGTTTCTCCGATTAGTGATTATGTAACATTTGAGACGGTAAACTGGAAAAGAAGATATAAATTTAAGACAAAATAAATATACATATCCTTATTTTTTGTTTAATTTATTTATTTTCTTGTCCGCCCATGGGGACCCGCAACACCAGAGGCGTCACAAGAGCGTTGCCGGCCTTTTAAGAAGGAATCTTTTCTTGAAGGTTTGAAGGTCGTATTGGTTCGGAAATACCGCAAGCGACAGTTCATTCCATAGTTTTGTTGTGCGAGGCAAAAAGGACCTGGAAAAGCGCACAGTTGTGGACAGCACAAATTTCTGCCTCGTAGGACGGTGGCGGAAAGAGGCGGCAGGAATCAGTCTGAACAATTCCTTGGAGCACTCCCCATGGTAAATGCGGTAGAAGATGCACAGTGAAGCTACATCTCTACGCAGCGCCAAAGAGTCTAGCCGAATTGAAAGTTTTTGGCAGTCGACGATTCGAATCGCTCTCCGTTGAATGCGGTCCGGAGGAAGGAGCTGGTATTGCAAGGCCCCTGATTTTGCCTTTGCAGTATGACTTTCTACTGGTAAACTACCAAACGATTTACACGAATATAGCACATGATTGCATTGACATTCTATTGCGGTGCTCCTCCCAACCTCTAATGATGACAGAATCGAGCTTATTGGATATCATGTAGATTACGAGCGTGTCCCAGTATTCAGTGGACTCACTCAATGCCTTAAGTGCTCTAATATTTTTATTTATTAAAGCTACAAAGCGACGCAAAGCCCTGCTTTATTCCTTTGCTATACACAGAACATCAAACAATGCCTTGATGTGGTTATTAACTAAAAGCCGATTGTTGTTAAACCGATCACACAGCAAATTCCACGCTAATTTATAATGAACAGGCTTTAAGTCAATGTTTTTTTATTACTAAAAAGGCATCACCTTCTAATGATGCACGAAGGTAGTGGAACTTACCTATGTCTTCTATAGCACTACTGTTGTGCATTAACGACATAAACGTATCACGATACTCAAGTTAGTACTGATAGCCACCATTAGAACTAGGTAAGTTAATTTTAGGTCATCATTATCATCATCATCAGCCTATCGCAGTCCACTGCTGGACATAGGCCTCATCAATTGCACTCCACTTAGTTCGATCTTGGGCCCACCTGGCTTTTGGACGTCCTACACTACGTTTGCCGAGACGCGGTCTCCACTCAAGAACTCGTTTACCCTAACGGTAACCAGCTCTGCGGCTAATATGGTATATAATTTTAGGTAAGCGTATGAATTTAGTTGTGCATGATTGACCTGACCTGTGTTTGTTCGATGAGCCCGCTACAGACCCGTCATCACCAGCTCCGGCCAGCAGACGACGTGCTTGCGCTGTCAACGCGTAATAACTTTCCTCAAACTTGGCGCGTTCCTCATACTCTTTGTCTGGCTCGTCGGCGTGCAATTCAAACTCAACCTGCTGTTTGTCGAAAATATCGTATAACTTTTAAAATTTTATAAGTCGCCCTTGTAAATCTATCCGCTGCAAATCGGTGATGGTATCACAGCTAAGTAGTGTATTAATATGATTAGCAAAATTCATAAGCTTGGCCTTCATTCCACTGCGTTTTTTAATGAATAACTCTAAATTTACCATTTTGCAAATAAATTATAAAAGCAACAATTAAATAAAAGCTATAAACTACCAATAAGTAAAAATATGGAATGTGAGTCAGCTGACGGTAATATAAATGTAACGTAAGTAGGTAGGCGGCCGTTAATATATATGTATAACTAGTTGTAGCCCGTGGCTCCGCCCGCGTATATGTCGGTTATCGTGGCAAATAGTAGCCTATGTATTATTCCAATGTATAAGCTTTATTACTGTAATGTTTCATTGAAATCCGTTTAGTAGTTTTTGCGTGAAAGAGTAACAAACATCCATCCATCCATCCATCTATCCATCCATACTTACAAACTTTCGCGTTTATAATATTAGTATAAATTAAAAAGCAGTTATTTTAATATTACAAACAGGCACTCCAATTTTGTTTATTTATATAGATAACAAATAGGTGGCTTGCTTCGTAATACTTTGTGACCTAACCCTTCGTTTCGGTAAGGCCCGTATTGGATATCCAAAATTTTGTCACACACACTTGAAATCGAAGGAACCAGGGCGAAGGACCAATACTGATCTAAATGAAATGCAAATGGACTGCAAATTTATTATAGTATATAAGAGGTAATGTATAATGGGATTCTAATATTGGTGGTGCGCGTGCGATGCTAGCGGAATTCTGTAGCGTTGTCACCGGCCGGCTGATGGTTCGCGCCGCGCTCTTTGCCTGTCGCCTTGCTTCACCGGCGGCTCCCAAATTGCAACCGAGAATAGACGAACACGGCTATCGCTCATGAACAAGGGCCATAACGATATTCTTTATAACCTATATCAGTTCTAGAGATTAAAGAGTGCATTTATACTTATCTCAAGGAGCTAAAACAAAGAAATCCATTCTAATGTGACAGACAATGACAGAGTATGTAAGACCTCAATAATTTAAAGCTTTCCAGTTAAATTATATGAACTGCCTCGTTGGTCTAGCTGTTGGCGTGTGCGACTGCTGATCATGAGGTCTCGGGTTCCATTCCCGGGTTGGACCAAATGTTTCTATGATCTACAAATATTTGTTTAGGAGTTTGGATGTTTTCTATGTATAATATGTATGTATTTACAAAATAAAGAAGTATATATGTATTTATATCACTTGTCTAGTACCCATAACAAAAGCTCTGCTTAACTTGGGATTATATGGCGTTGTGTGTTGGACGTCCGATTTTTTTTTATTATTTAATTATAGATTATGTATACTTTTACAGTTTTTTTAGACTAAGTTGTAAATCAAAACCTGATGCAGAACCTTGATTTGATTTTTGTACGCTTACCAACTGTTCGTGATTGTACTATACAGCAATGATAACAACAATTACAGCGCAGTGTCATAATTTTCTGGTAATGCGATCGAAATGAATAATCGCGCTATAATCATCTCTGGTATAAAAGAGAATAAACGTTCGTATGTTCACAACAATCTGAACTTTTAAATAAAAACTATGTATCGTGCTGTGATATTTGTCGTGTTTCTGTTTACGGCATCGGTAAGTGAAACCAATATCAACTGTATCACACGGTGTGCCACTTTGAATAGGAGGGAGGAACGTGGGCACTACGTTCTGTCTTTTCTTTCCATTTATTGACAATTTTTTTTGTTGTTAGGCCATACCTGATGAGAAAGAATGTTTCGGAATACATCATGTAAGTAAAGCAGTCCTACTATAATTTTATAGTGAGTTAAACTATAAAATATTTTTTGTTTTATGAGAAACATTAAAACTGAAATCATTTTATAGAAACTTAACTTTTTGAGTATATAAACACTCCCAACATCCATCATCTCAATGTTTTCAAAAAGTGGTATTTTGCTAGCTGTCGCGTCTATTGTGAAGAGAAACATTCGAGTTTCAGCTGATCATCAATTCAACAGCAAAAGTTTTCATAATCATGATTTCTCATAAATAGGCAATATGTAAAATAAGAAAAAAAAGGAGAATAGACGTCAGGGTAGGGTGAACGTGTATAACCGCAACACCTGGTTTTGGAGAGTGCCAACTTGCGATAAATGGATGGCAGGAACTGGATCCGGGAAGCTAAAAGTCGATCAGAATGGCATGCTCAATACACCCAGTAGTAGATTGCAATAGGCAGATGGCGCGGTCGGTATCTGGATGGATAATTGCTAGTGGCACGAAACTATGACCGTCTCCGTGATTGGTTGATATTTGACCAATTTCATTTTTTTTTTATCAATTTGACCAATGGACTTTAAATAGTTAGTTCTTGATGTTATCATAGGAACACAGTTAGCTTAGTTGTAGGCCTTTGGGCGGCTTTTAAATGTCCAACGGTAAGATTACGTACTCACAACGTTGTCTTGCAAGTCAGCGTTCGGGCATATGGCTTTAACCAGGAGGTTAAGGCCATACCATACCATAGGCGTCCCATTGAGGACACCCGAGCCCAGCAGTGGGAGATTATGGATTGTTGATGTTGATGATATAAATAATATACATGAAATACTCATAACAAAATCACTTTTAAAGGACTATCATCGTTCGTAATAAATTATGTTATTCATTACGTTATTTTCATCCTTAATAGAGGATTTTTTGTAAAAAATTTAACAGGACCAAACAGAAATTATATACCACTTGAATTAAAAAAAATTGTGACGTAGATTTAAAAACGAGTTCTAAGGTAATAGACGTAAAAGAGCCTTCCCTTTTTGAAGCAAGTTAATAAACTTTGTGCCTCTCAAATCCATCATCATTGTCAATATCACCATTAATTTTTGTCATTTTGTTTAACTTATCATTGTTGAAAATTTAGGGTATAATGCTCTGTTGCAACGGAATAACTAAGCTTGATGTCACCGAATGGAATAAAATAATAGAATGTTTTGAAATGGTGAACCCAGGGCCACCACTTCCCGAACTAGTGAGTATAGTGTAAATAATATATTTACGTATTTTTTAATCTGGGATTAAGATCCTGACCAGAACATAACAAGAGAAATTTTGAGAAACTTTAACCCGAGTACTTAATAATTTAATAAAAATTCTGCATACAGATGATATACCGGGTCATTTTTATAAATCTATCGACACTTCGTTCATTAACATTGTTTGAAAAGAAACACTCAAAAAAACTCTTGACCCGATCACCCGTCAGTCGCATCTGAAAATTCATGTACATTAACGAATTTTGTTTTGTTTTGAATTTAGTATGCTGAAACTAACTGCAGTAGTTACACAGTTGTGTATTTTCAGATTTCTTAGAAATTAACAAAACACATGTCTTGGTTATGAACCTCCCGGCCCTACCAGTAGCTTATTGTAGTCTTTAAAAACAGTTTAATAATATAATATAAAATGATAAACTCTAAAACACTAATATTGTTATATGCTAACTTATATGTAATTATAAATAAATAATAATAAAAAAATAAAAAATAAAACTTATCAATTGACTCTTAGTAAGCGGGACCGGGAGGTTGATGATATTTCACTGACACCGCTTGTCGCCAGTGAAAGGTTTAATAGAAATAAGAATTACTTCTACAAATTATTTGCTGCGCTGTTTAGTTAATCCAAGAGATATTTTTTTATGGAAACGTCTAACAAAGACACAACATGTTTTCTTAACCGTCCTGTTGCTTGTTGCAATTAATACACTTCATTGTAAACATTTCACAATGTCCAAAACGTAAGCACAATCAGGTCCGCATTGATAATCAACAATCCGTTGAAATTATAAAAACTATTTTATTTTATGAACTAATACTAATATTTTCCAACTGGTTTTTGTCTAAGGTATCTTAACAATAATTTTTTTGTTTTTTTTTCATATACAGTAAAATACCCTATTGGCAAAATCCATAAACTTAACATATATGTTTCAGTGTGAGGTCGAGAACTGTATAGGTAAAAAATTTGGTTATTATGGAGATCAGGGCTTAGATAAACAAGCCTTTGCAAGATTCGTAGAGAAGAAATTTGAAATTAATAAAGATCTTGTGGCTGCTGTTAATGAAAATTGCATAAATGAAGATATATCAAAGCATGGACCTCCAGATATGTGTGATATCATGAAAATGCAATACTGTGTTGACTATCAGCTCTATAAGGTAAAGTAAATAAGTTATTGAACTACGTGTTTACACAACTGTAATATAGACAAAACTAAAAAGTTAATTTCTAATTTTTTATCTATATATATAAAAGAGCAAGGTGACTGACATACCCAAAGATCAACGCACAGCCCAAACCGCTGAACCTAGAATCCTGAAATTTTGGATGTAGGTTCTTTACATAACTTAAGATGAGCACTAAGCGAAGCTGCGTGCAAAAGCTAGTTTGTAATATATCAGGAGAGGCATTTAACCAGCAAACAACTAATGAAAGCGGTTGATGATATACGTAATGAAAACTTAACAATACTAAACTATAGTATAAGCGATAAGTTTTGCACTCCTTGATAATAAATTAACTTAGCTTAGTTCTTCTCTCTATAATATATATTAATCTTTTTGTATGTATGTCGTATATTTATAATAAAACTTTTCTAAATCGATTTTTTCATACATAGACTTGCCCCGAATGGAGTAATGAAGGTGATTGCAAAGGATTTCAAGATGTAGTTCCAAAGTGTTTTTCCGAATAATTAATTCCGCAATATTTCTGATGGTAAACTGGATAAGTCTCAAATTTTATAATTCTAATAAAATTGATACCAAAAATGATACACACCCTTTTATTTTTTGTTTAATTTTATATCAGTACCTGGATGACCGAGTTTTGTGGAAAAGTACAGAGCCTATAAACGAAAATTGCTCATTTAAAAGTATTTTTCAGTACAGAGTTGTTCTCAGTGCTGGAGTGGTTTATTAGTAATTCATACTAGATCCTTTTCAACTATTCTCTGAAAAAAGGGTTTCAACTATTTAAAAGTCAGTCATTAGTAACTTCTAAGAGGGACCCCTAGGCCGTCCTAGGAGTCTCCCTTCCTCGTTTTAGATGTTGCGAAATTGTTTCGAATACAACAAACGTTGCCGTTGATGCACTTGCGGCTCTTGAGGAATAGGTGTCTCTAGGCGGATGGGAAGCCACGGTCTTCTTCTGTGAAGGCGGTATGCTTTAGAAGGAGTCCGCAGAGCGTGATAGATGAAGGGTCGCTCCTGCTCGAAGGAGGCGACGAAGGGGACTCGGTAGAGATCGTTAGCTCCTCAATTCTCCCTAATTCGCTACGGTCACATCTTTTTTTTATGGAATAGGGGACAAACGAGCAGACGTATCGCCTGATGGTAAGCTATTACAACCGCCCATGGCCACGCGCAACACCAGAGGCGTCACAAGTATGTTACCGGCCTTTGGGGGATGGGGGGATGTAGATAGGGGGAGGGGTTAGGGTTTGGGCCTCCGGTATCCTCACTCCGGTGACCCACAGCGCAAGCACTATTTCACACCGATTTTCTGTGAGGCTGTGGTTTCCCGTTCTGTGTGGCCAAGCAAGAACCACGCTTCGCCGTGAATGGGCCGATTACACTGCACTAAAATGGTAGTATTTTGTTTACTTCGCACTTTCACTTAACTAACACAAAGGGCTTTGTCCTTTTAAGTCTCATTGTAACATTCGTATTGTCGAGGAGCTGGAACGTTGGCTAATGTTAACGTGATGATGAAGTCGGCGTTCATGAGCTTCGGCTTACTTTGTAATACTGTCTGTGACGAATTCTACTTTAAAGTCCCCATGGAGGTCGTTCATTCGAACGTACCACGGTGCATTTACAATACCCCTGAGTACTTTATTTTGAAAACGTTGTATCATCAGTGTATAAGATTGTTTGGCACATCCCCATAACTGGGTACCATAGGTCCAAATATATAAAAATTCACTTAAAGGAGTATCATTGTTCGTATTAAACTATTATAACTTATGTTATTCATTATGTTATTTTCATCTTTAATAGAGGATTTTTTCTAAAAATTTAAATAGGACCAAACAGAAATTATAAACAACTTGAAAAAAAAAAATTACGAAATAGATTTAAAAACGACTTCTGAGGTAATTGGCGTAAAAGAACCTTTCCTTTTTGAAGCAAGTAATCAAACTTTGTGTCTCTCAAATCCATCATCATTGTCAATATCATCATTATTTTTTGTCATTTTGTTTAATTTATCAGTTTTGAAAATTCAGGGTATAATGATCTGTTGCAACGGAAAACCTAAGCTTGATGTCACCGAACAGAATAAAATACGACATTGTTTTCAAATGGTGAACCTAGGGCGTTCACTTCCAGAACTAGTGAGTATAGTACAATAATATATTTACGTATTTTTTAATCTGGGATTAAGATCCTGACCAGTATATAACAAGAAAAAGTTTGAGAAACTATAACCCGACTACTTAATAATTTAATCAAAATATTGCATACAGATCATATATACCGGGTCATTATTATAAATCTATCGACACCTCGTTCATTAACATTGTTTGAAAAGAAAAACTCAAAAAGCTTTTGACCCGATCCGGTAATGCTAACTTCTACTTTCTGCCTTCTTGGTATTCTAAAAGATATCCTAAAATATTGTTTTGTAGCGCTGAGGCCTAATAGGGTATTGCACCCATTTTTAAAAATTGTCTTAGTTAGGTTCTATAGTGCTATTAAACCACAGAAAAAACACACAATTTTTATTCAATCGATAAGTACCATAAAAATGGATTTAAAGGATTTTTAAAGGATTCATGTACATTAACGAATTTTGTTTTGCTTTGAATTTAGTATGCTCTTAAACAAACTGCAAAAGTTACACAGTTCAGCAATTTCAGATTTCTTAGAAATTAACAAAAAACATGTCTTGGTCATGAATGTCTCGGACCTACCAGTAGCTTGTTGTAGTCTTTAAAAACAGTTTAATAATATATAAAATGATAAAATAAAACTAATCAATTAACTCTAAACGTAATTTAATAAAGAACTTGCCATTACAATGTTTAGTAAGCGGCGGGAAGTTGATGATATTTCACTGACACCGCTTGTCACCAGTGAAAAGTTAAATAGAGATAAGAATTACTTCTAAAAATCATTTGCTGGGCTGTTTAGTTAATCCAAGCGATATTTTTTTGTTCTTTTTAAACAGTTCACAATGTCCAAAACGTAAGCACAATCAGGTCCGTATTGAAAAGCACTATACAATAATCCGTTGAAATTATAAAAAAAATATTTTATTATTTTATGAACTAAAATTAATATTTTCCAACTGGTTTTTGTCTTAGGTATCTTAATAATATATTTTTAGTTTTTTTCTCATATACAGTAAAATACCCTATTGGCAAAACCCATAAACTTTTTTTTTTTTTTTTTGTTTTTTTTTTTTTTTTTTCTCCATGTGCAAGCGGCTCCAAAGCCTTTATCAGATTTTTTCTCGTGGATTTTAGCGTTGACATGGCTGATTCTCCAGTAAGTATCATGGCCATACATTTAATTTTAATCTTTATATTTTAAACTCTTTGATCTAAATTCAATATTTGCCATCTTTTTAGGCGAGCATTTTGTTCATCTGAATTTATTAGGTCTTGTGCCAATTTATTTTTGTGGTGCAGGAGTCTTTCTTTATATTTTTGGCAGTATTTGTTAATTTCTTCCTTCACAGTGGGCATTTCAAGGTATTCATGTATTTCAGCATTTCGAGCATACCATGGAGCATTGCATATCATTCGTAGAGTTTTGTTCTGAAACCTTTGTAGGATCTCAAGGTTGGAATTACTAGCCGAGCCCCAAAGTTCGAGGCCATAGGTCCAGATGGGCTTTATTATACATTTATATATGAGCAGTTTATTAGTCATAGAAAGTGTGGATTGACGTCCTATTAGCCAGTATAGATTGTGATATTGCATGTTTGCTTCTTGTTTTTTTGCTTTAATATGATCCGCCCATGTCAATCTCCTATCCAAGTGGAAGCCCAAATACTTGACACTTGTTTTGTTTGGCAGCTCTTGGCTTCCCATGGTAACAGATTTGCAGTTTCCCTTGCGCAATGTGAATGTTACATGTACGGACTTAGTGACACTCGATTTGATTCTCCATCTCTGCAGCCATTCATTAATATTGTTCAGTTGAATTTGTAACTTGGCTGATGCTTTGTTGGGATCTTTATCACTAGCGAGACAGGCCGTATCATCTGCATAGGTGGCTGTTAGTACTTGCTCTGACACTGGTAAATCTGATGTGTAAATGGAGTATAATATTGGGCCAAGTACTGAACCTTGTGGCACAGATGCCTGAACATCGTGAATATTCGAAAGTTCCTCATCGAATTTTACCATGAATTTGCGATTTTGGAGGTAAGACCTCAGTACCATGTAGAATGAGTTTGGGAGAATAACCTTCAGTTTGTATAAGAGTCCCTTGTGCCAAACTTTATCGAATGCCTGGGCAATGTCAAGGAAGACTGCAGAGCAATACTCCTTTTTCTCAAAGGATTGTCTTATAGCATTCACTACCCGATGAGCTTGCTCTACAGTGGAATGCTGTGTTCTAAATCCGAACTGGTGGTCTGGGATTATATTTTCACTATCCAAGATTGGCTTGAGTCTAGCTAGAAGTATTTTTTCAAAAACTTTGGAGATCGTTGGTAGCAAGCTAATTGGCCTATAGGAGTTTAGCTCCGTTGGTGGTTTACCCGGTTTTGGCATCATACGTACTGTTGATATCTTCCACAGTTTTGGATAGTACTGGACTCTATTGATAGCATTAAAAAGCATAGTTAAGAATACCAGAGCTTTTCTGGGTAAATGCTTCAGTACTTCCCCAGTGATAAGATCGAATCCAGGAGCCTTTCTGTTCTGCAGACTTCTTATTGTTCGGCCTACCTCCCTTGGCGTAACCAATTTTAAAGGCAAAGACATCTGTTGGTCGCTGTTTATCACACAGTTAATGTGATCCTCAAATTCATCGTCATTGACTTCATTTGGGGTGAATACATCTCTGAGATAACTGGCAAATAGTTCAGCTTTTTCACATGGTTTTTTGACCCATGCTCCCGAAGGTTTTCTTAATGGCGGAACAATTGTTTGCGGCCGTTTAAGTTCTTTTGTCATTTTCCAGAGAGAGTAATTGCCATTTCGAGTTGCTGACAACGTAGATAGTTTTTGGTACATTGAGTTATTTTTTTGTTCTTGTATAATTTCTTTGAGTTCTCGTGCTGCTGTGTTCCATGCTGATCTATCCCCTGTTAATCTACTTAGCTGCCATCGACGCCTTAACTTCCTTTTCTCCTCCAGTTTTTCCCGTATTTGAAGTGGTATATTAGTCTTCTTACTCACCCGGTTATTATAGGGAGTGACACGCCATGCAGAATCTTGTATTATGTTTGTGATAATAAACGTAGCTTCATCTATATCTTCCTCAGACTTAAGCCTTACTTTAAGATCAATTTTTGACTCTAAGTATTTGGAGAATGCTTCCCAGTCCGTATTATGCGTGTATAGATTCGTTTGTTGTGTTCTATAAATGACGGAGGTACTGAAGGTACAGATTACGGGAGTATGGTCTGATGATGTATCTAAACACGAGTCAACAATGAAATTCCGATGAGGCAAACCCTTGTAAATAAAGAAATCCAATAAATCTGGGATTTTATTTTGGTCTGACGGCCAATATGTTGGTTCACCATTTGAGAGTGTTTCCAGTTTCAAGCTGTCAACACACTTCTTTAATTCGCGGCCTCTAGTGGTAGTCAGTCTTGATCCCCAGTATGAATGTTTGCTATTCCAATCGCCTCCAGTTATGTATTTCTTACCCAAAGACTTAAAATACTCTTCAAACATTTCTTTTGTGATCTTATGTCGAGGAGGACAGTATACTGCACTTACATTGTAGTTTCCCTGCATATCTTGTATGGTGACTGTGGTCGCTTGCAAGTAGTCCTTTTCGAACTTGCTGTGTAAATGGTGCTTTATATTGTTTTTTATGATTACCGCAGTGCCTCCATGAGAAGTGCCATCGGGATGGTTTGTTTCATATACTTCATAATTATTAAGTTTCAATCTTTTTTGGTCATTTAGGTGTGATTCTGATATTAATATAATGTCAATTTTATTTGCTTCAAGTATTAGTTCTAGGTAGTCTTTATTTGGCAAGAGGCCATTGATATTCCAGGTGGCCATTCTTAAATCCTTATATTTTATTTATTAACACTGTGAGAAGATTCATCAGAGTACCCATGTGCTGTAGAAGTTGGTCTATTTTCTCTGTTTGTTTCTCAATTTGTGCCTCAAGGTTACTAAAACTTTTATACTCCTGGGATGGGTGATCTCTATAATCAGCTTGATATGTGCTGGTATGTGTGCTTTTTGACGTTGCATTGTCAATGGGGTTATGATCAATTTTATGGCTGTTTTTTACAGCCATTACTGGTTGAATCTGAACGGCTTCACTATATGTCACTGGGAACGTATTGTTTCTTCTGTGTAACTCCTGTACTGCATCGCGAGTTTCTCTAGACAGTGTGTTCTCAGCTGCTTTGTTTCTAGCTTGCACTAGCTTTTGGTTTGGTTTAAAATTTTTTCGAGCTAGTATCTCTTTGTAAACTATACATCCTTTGTAGCTGGCAGGGTGACTTCCTGAGCAAAGAGAACATATAGCTGGCAGATTCTGGCAGAGTCTGCGCGAGCGAAGCTGCGTGCAAAAGCTAGCTTTTTATATATCAGGAAAGGCATTTAGCCAGCAAACAACTAGTGAAAGCGGTTGATGATATACGTAATGATAACTTAAAGATACTTAACTAGTAAGTGATAAGTTTTGCACTCCTTGAAAATAAAACTTCACTTAGTTCTTCTCTCTATATATTTATCTTATCGTATGTATGTCGTATATTTATAATAAAACTTTACTAAATCGATTTTTTCATACATAGACTTGCCCCGAATGGAGTGATGACGGCGATTGCAAAGGATTTCAAGATGTAGTTCGAGAGTGTTTCTCCGATTATTAACAATAAAATATTTTAGACGTTACACTGGATAAGTGTCAAATTTTATAATTCTAATGAAATTGATACCAAAAATAATATTCACTCTTTTATTTTTTGTTTAATTTATTAATCAGTACTTGGATGACCGAGTTCTGGCGAAAATACAGAGCCTATATACGAAAATTGCACAAAAAGTTATCTTGTAAAATAAGAAAAAATAGAGAATGGAAATCAGTAGGGTGGACGCGAATAACCGCAACACGGATTTGGGGGTTGCCGATTTGCGCAAGATGGCTGGTAAGAACTGGTTATTACTCAAATCGATCAGAATGGCGTGCAATGGGAAATATCTAATATATCCAGCAGTGGATTGCAATAGGCTGATGATAATATTAATTTGATGTGATAAACATGAAATATTCATGTACAATGCACCTTTCGAGGAGTATCATAAATTTCAATGCGCGTTACTTCGTAATGAATTGTGTCAATCATTGCATTATTTTCATCATTAATAGAGGAATTTTCCTAGAAATCTAAGTTGAATCAAACAGAAAATATACCCTTTCAACAAAAAATAATAATTACGAAGTAGGTTTACAAATAACTCCGAGTCTCTCAATTTCATTAACATTTTTATCATCATAATCATCATCAGTGTTTGTCATTTTGTTTAACTTATCAGTATTAAAAATTTAGGCTATTATGCACTGTTGTTACGGAATAACTTTGCTTGACATCACCCAACGGAACGAAATAAAGGAATGTTTTGAAATGATGAAGTCAGGGCCTCCACCTCCAAGCCCGGTGAGTATTTAGTACTTTAAGTATTTTGAGTCCGAGATAAGGATCCTGACCAGTATACAACACGAAAAAGTTTAAGAAACTATAACTCGACTACGTAAAGACTTGTGATAATATTTATATCTTATATCATCCGCGCTATTACTCGAATCTATTGACACTTTGTTTATTAGACGCTATGTTGGAACAAACAAACGTACATATGCAAACTTGCAAAACCATTACCCTTTTGACTTCACCGTACTTAAGCAAAAATAAATCAACGCAATGAAACAACTAGATATCAGTAATTGTAATCGTATTATTAATTAATTAATACTGTAAAATTATCATAAATTTACAATATTTTCAATTGCCGTAGATAACAGGGGCAGCCGGGATAAAAACTTTTGAGCATAGGACCGGGATCACGTACCACGCAATTTGTCGGACAATGTGGCTGTTAAACTATAAAAATATTGACTTCCCAATAACGATTGTAATAGATGTTTCTGACAACTGGGACCAAAACCTTAACGTGCTCTTTGAGGCAAAAACTGCCGAACTTCCATATTCCGGGCTGTTATTAGGAATTCCTTATAAGGGAAATTCGACAACAGTTGATCCCAACTGTTGTTGAATATGGAAATATGGAATAAAGCTAATTGACAAGAACCAAAGACTAAAATTGACTAAAAAAGTGTTAATTTTTTTGTTAAATGTTTCAGTGTGAGATTGAGAGCTGTATAGGTAAAAAATTTGGGTATTACGGCGATAACGGTTTAGATAAACAAGCCTTCGTAAACTTCGTAGCGAAGAAATTTGAAATAAATAAAGATCTTGTTGCTGTTGTCAATGAGAATTGCCTAAACGGCGATATATCAAAGCACGGACCTCCGGAGATGTGCGATATCCTGAAGATGCAACACTGTTTCGACTATCAGATGTATCAGGTAAAGTCAATTAGTCATCAAGCTACATGCTTACATAACCGCACATATGTATACACTAAAATATGTAGTTCATTACTAAATATGTCTTATATATCAGGAGAGCCATATGCTCAGCAGTGG
This sequence comes from Spilosoma lubricipeda, assembly GCA_905220595.1. Classification (NCBI taxonomy): domain Eukaryota; kingdom Metazoa; phylum Arthropoda; class Insecta; order Lepidoptera; family Erebidae; genus Spilosoma; species Spilosoma lubricipeda. The sequence goes on along the minus strand of HG992281.1, from coordinate 17,411,707 downwards.
ACTAGCAAAAATGGATGACGATAATGATGGCCTAGGTGTAGTAAAAACGATAAGTTTTGCCCTCCTTAATAAAATTTTTTTCGCTTAGTTCTCTCTGTATATAATAATTTTCTTGTATCTATATATAATAATAAATAATAATAATAAATATTTTGGACATCTAACACACAACGCCATCTAGTCCCAAACTAAACAGAGCTTGTATTATGGGTACTAGACGACTGATATGAATACTTATATACTTTTTTTTTTGTAAATACATACATCTTATACATAGAAAACACCCAAACTCCGAAACAAATATTTTCAGATCATACAAACATTTGTTCCGACCCGGGAATCGAACCCGTGACCTCAAGAACAGCAGTCGCGTACGCTACCACTGCGCCACCGAGGCAGTTGTAAAATATTTATTTATTTATTTATTTATTTATTTTATACATCATGCACTTTAGGTGCATTGGCGGACTTAATGCCTAAGGCATTCTCTACCAGTCAACCATCGGTGATGCAGAGAATTCAAGAGGTAGGTGCATTTTATATAAAAAAAAATGTATTAAAATAAACAGATCCAGCAATATATCAAATCCAAATAGTATATAAAAGCTAATCATACGTACAAAAACTAATACATACTATACATACATCTAAATAAACTTACATAGATACATACATACGCGAATAGGTGTAATAGGAATAATAGATACAATTATGTAGATGTTGATTCTGCAAATTTTTTCATAAGATACTCTTTTACTTTTATCTTAAAAGAAAAAGTATTGGTGGCCATCCTGATTTCGACAGGGAGCTTATTCCAAAGTAGAACGGACAAAAAATATCAATTTCCTTATCCGCACAAAATTAAAGTAAACGAAATAGTAATGGGCATGCAACTTAATACAGTTTCTCGCGTAAAACACCAAACCTTAATTACGACGCTTTCTGTAAGCGTAATAATCTTCAGTGACTTATCTAGTAGCACCCTTGGCACCCAAGCCAAATTTAATACAGACAAAGCCAAATGGTAGTGGAACAAATAGATAATAACATTGGTGTAACTGCCGTCCGTTATTACAATAATGTAATAAGTAGTCACTTGGTGTAATTAGAAATACTCAGTCTTGTTGTGTTTGTTAGGCATTGAGGACCCTAATATATACATTAGGGAGGTAGTCGTTAACATGATACTAATCAACAGACTAATATATAATGCTATCTGCAGAAGCTTATGTTTTGAGTCGGAACCCAAAAAAAATATATGATAATGATATTAATGATAAATGAAATAATGATATTTTACAATAATAAATTGTTTGAGAATATTTTTGATCTATACACATAAATAAAATTGGAGTGTCTGCTTGTATTAATAAATATTAAAATAACTGATTGCTTGTACTTGTACTTGTACTAAATGCATATGTATGTACACACGGTACATATACCAAAATGTATTTTAAAAAACGATGTCTGTCTGTTTGTTCCGGATAATCTCTGGAACGGCTGGAAATAAATCAAAAAAGGGATTGTGGATTTAATTAATTGATGGAAAAAAAATAATAAAACATGAATGTGATTGGGTAAAAAGCATGTCGATCCTATGTTTGCTTCGAGTCATTTGGATGGATATAGACTACGGGCCCGTGTCGAAAATTGATGGGTCATGTGAACAATAAGGAGACCTTTTTAGAAAGATACAGGGACATAAGCAATGACATTTAGCACCATGCCGTCACTTGTAAGCTGTCCAACTGACCACTGGTGAAGGGAAGGGAGTAGCAACCCTTGATTTTTCTCCCTTGTCACATGATTTGTGTACGGCGTTGCGGAATAATGGATTAGAAGAGGTATTTAATTTGTATGGAACCATAGCTTCAAAAAATCATAGCTCCCAAACAGATGATTTTGATTATTTATTTTGCCAAAAAGAAACTTGGTTGAGTTTTCTAAACTTGGAAAGTTTGCTAAGAGCGTTTAATAATTAAAATATTTTAATTTTTGATTAAATACCTATGTCTACCGTGTGACGCTGGGGCCGGCTGCTAGTTCATAATATTCCTAATATACTATACTAGCAATCCGCCCTGGCTTCACACGGGTTCATTATAATATAGTCTATGTTTCTCTGAGATGTGCAGCTTAATTTTTCCGATGTTTTCAACAAATATTGTTATATTTTATCCAATGTACTAAAAAAATTAACAAATTATACACGAAAACTGAAGAATCACTCTTTCTATAAAGAACTGCAAAACTTAAAAATCCGTTCAGTAGTTTTTGAGTTTATCACGAACAGACAGACGTGGCGGAGGACTGTGTTTAATAACATGTATGAGGTTTTGATTTACTACACTGCATTGGTCAGATTGAGGAGGCCTATGTCGCAAGACAGCCTGACCTGGTAACTGACATTAAATGTTAAGGTATTACATAAAATATATAGAAGTATAGTTAATATAGTATAGTTAAGTATAGTTAGCATAATTTCATGTTTTTTATTTTATTTGTTTTTTGAGTAACTAAAGGCTATTTTTATTTTATTCATTTATTTATTTTATTGGTCAGATGTGTTGAAATGGGCTATGTTGCAAATTTTATTTCATTGGCAGCGATGATTTGCTGCATAGTGTGCTCCCTAAGTTAGCTCTTACGACACCCATCGGATGAATAGGGGTGAACCTTTGCATTCTTTATCCATCATCACATTGACATGTGTAAAATATAATAACGCTGCCACAACCGATTTAACTTTAAGACCGGTCGTCATTCGCTTATTGCGTCGCAGCAAGAGAGACGAGGTTATCCGGGCATCTAAATCGCGAAGAAATATAACGAGTACCGATCTCGATATCCCCGGCCCTTCACAGAAAATATATTACAACGAAAGGTTAACCAAAGAGAACAGACTGCTTTTTCGCGCGGCACGAATGGTGGCAAGGGAACATGGGTATTCCTTCTGCTGGTGTACAAACGGCAGTATTTTTGTTAAACAACGGGAAGGAAAACCTGGTATACCAATACGCACGCAAGAAGAACTTTCCCGCATCTTCAAACCTACGAACACAAACTGTGAGCACAGTGAGAAGACCACCACTCTCACGATGCAAAAATAATCTGCGTAAAGAGTTAAACCACATACTTCAATATCCTTTTTGTGATCTGTTACATATTTTTCTATTATCTTATTTACTAATAATGTATTTTTATCTTGTCCTTTCTTGTCGGGGGATGTACATGTTATTTGCACTAGTGACTGACCACATCCTCACGTTTGTGTATGCAATTAATGTTTACTTAAAAACATTACAACTTATGAGCAAGGTTAAATGTTTCAAGCAGTACGCGTCGTTATGTTGTTATGCAATATTTGTTATGGTGTCAGGAGCTGATCGGTGCTTGAATGCGTGGACCATAAATGGGCACTATAAAATTGTGTTCATCGTGAGGATAGCATTGCCGAGCTGTGAGTTTTATTTTTGTGGAGCGAGATTTATTTCTGAGCCCCCGGGTTTGTTTGCTGCGATCCACATGGCTGTAAATTGTTCTTTATCTCATATTAATACACTTGGGCGACACGGCGGTCTTTGTAATCGAATAGTCTATAAACGTTTTGTGCAGGATCTTTCATTACTTACCAATGATCGATAGTAAGATAGTTGAAGAACTGGATTCCGTAAGTATCGACTGCCGTGTCGTACAGGTGCCTGAAGAAGTTCCGATAGCAATGACACAAATTTACAACTTTAAGTTGTTGACGTACAATATACGAAGTATATCTAAGAACTTCGATTATTTCATGTTAACTATAGATAGAATTGCAGCTGCCTTTGATGTGATAGTATTGACTGAGTGCTGGCTTAATGATTTAACTATAATACCCCAGATAAAATCGTACACGAGCTACCATACAACAAAAAATATTAACCAAAACAGTGGAGTAGTTATCTATGTTAAAGATAACATGCGTATACATATCACCGAACCAAACATTATTGATGCAAACTGCCTTCAAATTGACCTTTCCAACGAAATTACAATTCTAGGTTTATATCGACCACCATCATTCAAGAATTTAAATAACTTTTTATGTTCACTTGACGCTGTGTTGAATACATTATCAACTAAATCTAAGACGTTTATCTTGGCGGGAGACATAAACATTAATTTGCTGGGATGCAGTAGTGGCTCAGATATGGAATATTTGTGTCTCCTTTCAGAGCACGGCCTTTTCCCTGCAATCACTAAACCTACAAGAGATGCCGCATGTCTGGATCACGTTTTCATAAACACAGTAAAAAATGTTATAGGTGTGGTTTGTCACTCAGATATAACAGATCATGAACTTGTCATACTCGGTTTAGCTACTAACCAGAAGGCGAAGAGTAGCCCAGATCGAACCACTGTTAGACGGAACGTAGACGCTATAAGGGATGAACTACTGAAAGAAAACTGGTCACGAATACTTGAAAACTCTGATATCAATGCAATGGTTCAAAGATTTGACGAGCGACTGGGTGAGATTATTGGTGGGCACACGCGACAAGACAGAGTGAGTCACTCCAAGTACAATATTAAGCCCTGGATAACTCCGGGACTCATGCGATGCATGCAACACAGAGATCGATTACATACGAGGACACGTAGATTTCCAAATGACCACCTCTTGCGAACGACTTATACTCGCTACAGAAACTTCTGCAATGCCTTACTCAGAAGGTTGAAAATTGAACATGAGAGTAAAGAGCTTTCCAACAACATAAAAGACCCAAGAAAATTATGGAAAACGATTAAAACAGTATGCCATCTCTCCGAATCCAAGAAGGAGTCTACTGAACTTTTGATGATTCCTGGTAGTACATCTTCGGCAGATTCACTTGATAAGTGCAACACTTATTTTTCCACGGTTGGTCAAACGTTGGCAAATGATGCGCTAAAAGAACTACAGCAGACACAAGAGTCATTGGCAGACAAAGTCTCTAGTAACTTGCTAACACATTCTTTCTTTATGCAGCCCACCGACGAGAGTGAAGTAAAATCACTTATACTGTCACTACAAAATGATAAAGCTCCTGGTGTTGATGGCCTAACCAATGTTCTTCTAAAAAAAATTATGGATGGTATTATAACACCTCTGACACATATATTCAATCTAAGCATTGAATCGGGTATATTTCCCGAAGCATGGAAAATTGGTTGTATCATTCCAGTTTATAAAAATGGTGCAAAAGACGCTGCAGAAAGTTACCGACCAATTACGCTACTTACGGCTTTCTCAAAACTACTAGAGGAAATAGTTAACAATAGACTTGTCAAATATATTGAATGCAATAACCTTATTTCCGCTAGACAGTTCGGGTTTAGGAGAGAGAAATCGACAGAGGAAGCTGTGGCACTGCTGACCTCCACAATATCAGCGCAGCTTGATAGAAACAGGTGCAGCATTGGTATTTTCCTCGACTTGGCTAAAGCCTTTGATACTGTGTCTTTTTCTATAATGCTGCGCAAGCTAGAACACCATTTTGGCATAAGAGGCAAAGTTCTCGAATGGTTCACAAGCTATCTGACGGACAGAAAACAGTGTGTGAGAGTTGGTGGATATAAAAGTGGACTTAAGGCCGTCAACTATGGTATCCCACAGGGCAGTATCCTTGGGCCGACATTATTTATCATGTACATGAATGATATACATGCAGCAGTTCGCGCGGACATCATATGTTACGCAGATGATACTGCCATAATCTATGATGGCCCTACTTGGGCAGAGACCTTGGCGCAAGCAGAGTTGGGAATGAGTAGAGTGTCTGCGTGGCTGCAGCATAACTTATTATCATTGAATCCCAAAAAATCTAAATATATAGGCTTCTTTAAGACATCAGCATCGGCTCCGGACTCATTTTTGGGTATTAAGATCCACAGTTGTAAGGACCCATCGCATTGTCACTGCGAAACAATTAACAATGCCAATTCAATAAAGTACCTTGGGGTGATAATTGATCAAAATATGAACTTTAGGGCACATATTGCTGCATTATCAAATAGAGTACGAAAAACGTCAAACATCCTAAGGTTACTTCGCTCCTCAGCACCACCAAACATCTTGAGGACAGTATACATTGCACTGAGCCAGTCTTTGACTGCGTATTGTATTAGCTGCTGGGGAAGTGCCGCCAAAACACATCTAATAGAGGTTGAACGAGCACAGCGTTCGGTCCTTAAAACAATGCTTAAAAAGCCCTTTAGGTACCCGACATTAGACCTCTACAAGGACTCGAAAGTACTTAATGTGCGTCAGCTTTTTATTCTCAAATCCGTTTTAAAGACACATCGACGAATAATAAACAGCGAAGAATACTCACAACTTCTGAAACGTCGAGTTTACAGATTACCAGTACCCAAAGTTAATACATCCTTTGCTAGACGCTTCAGTCCATTTATAGATATTTTGCTATACAATAGGGTAGCTAATTTACGCGACGTTGACGTTAAGAGGTGTTCCGTACATGCAGCAAAGATGAAGGTCACAGATTGGCTCCTTACACTATCGTATGACATGACAGAAAATCTCATGGTGCACGTAGCGTGATGATTCTTGGTTGTTTCGGAATAACGATACCCTGATGTGAAAGAGATAGAACTTCAAAACAACAAATTGTAAAATTAACCCCCAACATAGTTTAGTTAAGAATCTTTTTATTGTTATTTTTTTTTTTTTTTCTTATTGTTATTTATATTATTATTTTTTTCTTTTTAATCATAAGTTTTTTGATGTCGACCGAGCATTTATGTAATTATAATGTTAATCGGTACAGGCACCCACAGGACAGGCTTGCCTAGTGTGGGGCCACTGGGTACAACAGTTACTGTATGTTTCATTTGGCAATAAATTATTTTTATTTTTATTTTATAACTGTAATGGTTTGGTAGTCTAAACACAGTAATTTTCACATGAATCAAATAATAATCAAAACCAAGTTCATTGTGTGTGTAAGTACTTCCTACCTGTGAAGTTACTTCAATAACGTTGTGGATTTACTTGATGGCACTGAAAAATTGTTGGATCATACATATGTACACAGTATCTTTAAAAATCATTAGTAATTTATTTAAGAACTAGCTGAACCCCGCGGTGTTACCCGCTGTTATTGTTGTACCGCGAGTAACGCCGCACGAGAAAGTTAGTCTAAAAAGTAACCTAAGTTACTCCCTGGATTATCAGCTACCTGCCAGTGAAAATCGCGTCAAAATCCGTCCAGCCGTTCCAGAGATTAGAGAACAAACAAACAGACAGACAGACAGACAATAATTTTTTTAACTACATTTTTGATAAATGTACCGTGTATACATACATATGCATTTGGTAAAAAGCGGTTATTTTAATATAACAAACAGACACTCCAATTGTATTTATTTGTATAGATGTATAGATATTAGCAATCAGAATTCAAGAAATTCAGACAGAATTTAAGTATATGTTCTTCAAGTTTAATATTCTCAATGAGTCTTCTTGGTTAATTAGGACTTACATGTTTAATTTTGTAAACCAGCTAGACATTCCCGATAAAAAATATAAGTAAATGGGATGGAACAAATATAATAAACAATTAACAAAAATCCAAATCTTCGTAAAAGCTTACTAACAGTAAAATGTATATTTACAAAAGCTTGTATATTGTCATAACTATTGCACGCAGCTATGTGACTATTTCGCTTGTAACTTGAATCTTTAAAACATAATATTAGTCCTTGAGACTAAGCAATGCATTAATACATATTTAAATCATTAAAAACAAAGAAATCCTTAAAACCTAAATAATTAAAAACTTTTCCGTTAAATTATGTAATAATAGATAACGTATACTTTTACAGCACTTCAGATTAAATTGTTTATTAGAACCAACTAATACAGAACCTTGATTCTTTTTGTACTGTATCGCCAACTGTTCGTGATTGTACTACAATTTTCATAGCATATTAAATTGACGACAACGATTACTAGGCAGTGTCATAATTTTCTGGTAATGCGATCGAAATGAATAATCGCGCTTAAGTCATCTCTTATATAAAAGAATATAAACTTTCGTATGTTCATAGCAATCTGAATTTTTAAATGACAACTATGTATCGTGCTGTGGTATTTTTCGTGTTTCTGTATACGGCATCGGTAAGTGAAATTTAACCAACTGTACAACCTGTTAGAAATCGGAGGGGTCTGGGAACGGCTATTATTAAGACAAGACAAAACCCTCCTAGCACCCGCCCGAAATAGCGTGTCTGTGCTCTACATTTGTTCGTATATCTCTGTTGACTATTTATTTTTTTTGTAAGGCCCTTACTGACGATATTCGGAGGAAGTGTTTCGGAGTACATCATGTAAGTATGAAGCATTCAGTTCTAATTTAATTTTAAAGTGAGTATAATCATAAATATAATTCTCATTACATAAACCTAAAAACTGAGTCATTTCATAGTAATTTCTTGTGCATGTAAAGAATTTCAACAGCCATCATCTTAATTTTCCTCAAAAGTGGTATTTTGCTAGCTGTCGTGACTATATGTATTTTGAAGAGAAACTTTTGAGTTTCTGTTGATCATTAATTTAACAGCAAAGGTTTTCATAATGTGATTTCTCATAAAAGGAAAAAGAAAAATAAGAAAAATAGAGAATGGAAATCAGTAGGGTGGACGCGAATAACCGCAACACGGATTTGGGGGTTGCCGATTTGCGCAAGATGGCTGGTAAAAACTGGATACGGGACGCCTAAAATCGATAAGACTGGCGTGCAATGGGAAATATCTAATATATCCAGCAGTGAATTGCAATAGGCTGATGATAATATAAATGTGATGTGATAAACATGGAATATTTATGTATGCACCTTTAAAGGAGTATCATGAATTTCAATGCGCGTTACTTCCTAACAAATTGTGTCAATCATTGTGTTATTTTCATCGTTAATAGAGGAATTTGCCTAAAAATCTAAGTTAGACCAAACAGAAAATATAAATTTTCAAAAAAATAATAACAATTACGAAGTAGGTTTACAAATGACTCCTAAGGAATTAACGTAAAAAAGCCTTCTCTTTTTGAAGGCAGTTAATAAACTATGAGTCTCTCAATTTCATCAACATTTTTATCATCATAATCATCATCAATTTTTGTAATTTTGTTTAACTTATCAGTATTTAAAATTTAGGCTATGATGCACTGTTGTTACGGAATAACTTCGGTTCCCATCACCCAACGGAATGAAATAAGGGAATGTTTTGAAATGGTGAAGCCAGGGCCTCTTTCTTCAAACCTGGTGAGTATTTAGTACGTTAAGTATTTTGAGTCTGAGATTAAGAGTGATACCGTGAGAGAGCCACACTTTGGCATGAATGGGCCGGCTCGACCGGAGTGATACCACGGCCTCACAGAAAACCGGTGTGAAATAGTGCTTGCGCTATGTTTCATCGAGTGAGTGAGGATACCGGAGGCCCATAATCCCTAACCCCCTCTCTCTATCACCCCTTCCTATCCCCCAAAGGCCGGCAACGCACTTGTGACGGCTTTGGTGTTTGCAGGTGTCCATGGGCGGCGGTAATCGCTTACCATCAGGTGATACGTCTGCTGGTATGCCCGCCAAATCCATAAAAAAAAAAGATCCTGATCAGTATACAACACGAAAAAGTTTAAGAAACTACAACTCGACTACGTAAAGACTTATGATAATATTTACATGGCTTATATTTCGCCATTTTTCGAATCTATTGACACTTTATTTATTAGACTATGTTGAAACATACAAACGTATATATTGCAATTTGCAAAACCATTACCGTTCCTTTTGACTTCACCGTACTCAAGCAAAAATAAATCAACCCAATGAAACAACCAGATATCAGTAATTGTAATCGTAATATTATAAAAAATTAAGATCGTCCAGCGGTAAAATTATGATAAATTTAAAATATTTTAATTGTGTTAGATAACAGGGGCAGCAGGGACAAAAAACTTTTGAGCGTAGAACTGGAATATCGTACCACGCAATTTGTCGGACTATGTGGCTGTTAAATTAAAAAAATATTTACTTCCCAATAACGATTGTCATAGATGTTTCTGGCAACCGAAACTTTAACGTGCACTTTAAGGTACGGACATGAAAAACTGCCGAACCATACTACGGGCTGTTAATAAAAAAATCTTATAAGGAAATTCAACAATAGTTGGTCCCAACTGTCGTTGAATTTGGGAATCAAACCCGAGGCCTCTTGATCGGCAGTGGCATTGCTTCCTGCAAAACCAACGAGGTAGGCTAATTGACAAGAACCATAGACTAAAGTTAAATATTTTTTTTGTTAAATGTTTCAGTGTGAGCTCGAGAGCTGCATAGGTCAGAAATTGGGGTATTACGGCGATAGAGGTTTAGATAAACAAGCCTTCGCTAGTTTCGTAACGAAGAACTTTGAAATTAATAAAAATTTTGTTGCTGCTGTCAATGAGAATTGCCTAAATAGCGACATATTAAAGCAAGGATCACCGGACATGTGCGATGTCGTGAAGATGCAACACTGTTTCGATTATCAGATGTATCAGGTAAAGTCAATAAGTCATCAAACTACATGCTTACGTAACCGCACATATGTATACACTAAAATATATAGTTCATTACTAAATATGTCTTAGATATCAGGAGAGCCATATGCTCAGCTGTGGACTAGCAAAAATGGATGATGATAATGATGGCCTAGGTGTAGTAAAAACGATAAGTTTGCACTTCTTAATATTTTTTTTTTTCGCTTAGTTCTCTCTGTATATTAATTTTCTTGTATCTATATGTTTTTTTTTAACAAAACTTGTCTTTTTAGACTTGCCCCGAATGGAATAATGAAGGTGAATGCAAAGGATTTCAAGAAGAAGTTTCAGAGTGTTTCTCCGATTATTAATTCTGTAAAATTTTAGATGGTAAACTGGATGAGTCTGAAATTTTATAACTTTAATAAAATGAATAACAAAAATAATAAACATTCTTTTATTGTTTGTTTAATTTGTGGAAGGACGGGTGTATGCTCCTCCAACACAAAGGGAGGATCCTCCGACCAGGCGAGATGAACATGCAGTGCGGGCCACTGCCCTACGTTTGATGTTGGGATGTAATATATATGTTAATTGGCGCAAGAACTTTTATTGCGTGATTCAGGATTGGTAGTTTCTTCGAATTGTATGTTACTCCGTAGTTCAATGTACCTTCGGTAGATGGCGCTGTCACATGTTTTCTTGATGCGCTGTATGTGGAGGTCGCCACAAATTGATTAATTTGTTTAGTACAGCGTCGTTTCATTTATTCTTCGTAGAGTGGTTTAATAATAATTTAAAAACCATTTGCAACTTCATTTGCAACTGCACTACATTGAAATCTTACAATCAATCCTTTTTCAAAAAATTTAAGGTGAAGGTTTAGGTTTAGGTTATAAGTGTTTTTTTACGCGGTTAATGCTTTTCGTACCATCGCAGCAGACGGTGTAACGTCCCTGCTCTCCTCGTACTCGGGGGATTAATCACAGCTCCACCGACTATTCAAGATGAGGCCATGATACTTCATGTATAGGCCTACCTGGACTTCAGTGTCATCAGCCCCTATTACGGATACAGTCATAAGATAAACTACAAAGTTGGTTCCCATCTTACTCTAATAACAGGAACTAAGTCGCCAGTCGCCAGTCGCCAAAACTGAACATTATGGTCGGTCAGTATACCATCTGGAATTCTGCAGGTCTCAATTTTAGGACCCCTTTTTAGTCCATATTTCAATCAATGACGGCACCTCGTGTTTCCATTAGGTATATCAATACAATAATTTTCAAACGTCAATTAAAGATATTGCCGCATATCTGCAAGACGATCTGAATCGCTTCGAAATGCACTGTTTGTGGTGCCTTGTATTTTCTGCACAATTAAAGCCCATGATGTAAATATGCGAAACATCTTTCTTTTTAATTCAAATTTGCTGGAAACTATGGCTTTAGGGAAAATAACTGGTACGCTGTCTCTTCCAAGTTAATCCGAACTGACAGTACATGTGTTTGGTACATTTCGTCTTTTTCTCTTAATAAATAAATAAACTAATAAATAAGTTATGTGTACTAGACAACTGATACAAATACATATATAATATTTTTTTTTGTAAATACATACGTATTGTACATAGAAAACACCCAAACTTCGAAACAAATATTTGTATATCATACAAACATTTTATCCGATCCAGGAATCGAACCCGAGACCTCACGATCAGCAGTCGCACACGCCAACCGCGAGACCAACGAGGCAGTCATCTTCGAAACGTAAATATTAAACCATTACACGAATTTTGCTCTTATTATTTATATTCATACTAGTTGTTGCCCGCGGCTACGCGCATGTATATGTTGGTTATGGTGGCAAATAGTAGGCTGTTTGTTATTCTGATGTATAAGCTACATTACTGTAAAGTTTTATCCAATTCCGTTCAGTAGTTTTAGTAGTTTAGTTTAGTTCATTACAAACTTCGGGCTTTATAATATTAGTATAGATTTCAAGTTCTCGTGGAAGGCTTTTAGTCTCGTTAAATTGAAATAGGTTACATGTTAAATCTAAAGGCTAACTTGGCCTTGAGCCTCTGCAGTTGCGTAGAGATATCGCCTCCCTAGCAGTATATTACTCTATATTACGTTCATTACAGAGGGTGTTCTAAAAAGCTCTTCCAACTGGTCCTCCCTCCCCTTCCTCTACAAGACAACACGTGCTGGCCTTTGAAGTCACCGCTTCAGAGTCGTAAACATACGTTCTCAAACTTATCGCTTCGGTTCTTCCTTCCTTTGCCGAGCCTGGTCAAAACCTGGCACTCACTATCATCGCACGCGTTTCCTTCCCACTATGTAGTCCCGGGTCTTTTAAGCGGTGCATGAAAAAGCATATTACTAGGCAGCCATAGTGTGGGTCAACATGCTGTATTGTCTTTATTCGCATTGATGATGGTGACCACCGCTCTTGGGTTCTGCTCATGTTTTGCATCAGACAGCGCAGGGTCATTTTGGAAGCTAAGACATAAAAAAAACAATTAATTTTTCAATATAATTCAATAATAGAATATTTATAACCTGTGAATAATATTCATAATTGCGGAACAACCGTCATCGTATCAAGCAGGAGTGACATGTTTTCAAAACCAAAACAAAATATTATATCTTATTGATTTATGACGTTTAATTAACCATATTGGTTCGGTCATTAGTTCACTTAATTTAGTTTGCACTCATTTACAGGAAATAAAGGTTACTACGATTATGTTGTAACCCCTGAACCTGTCAGGCTGGTCACCTCACCGACTAAATCAGCCTAAGAGACAATGAGATCCCAGGGCGCCGTTAAAAGATATTTGTTAAATAAATTTAGACAAAAATAAAAAAAGTAAAAAAAAGATATGTGTGGATGTGTGTTTGGGATACCCAGGGTGCTCTTCAGAAGAAACGAATACTCCTCAGTTATGCATTTATATATTTACAAAATCAATGGTACAGTTATCAGGATTATAATATAAATTTACAATTATTAAACTAGTGGGTTGACACAAGAAAAAAATATTTTACATAAAAAATACTCTTCAATGCCGCTGCAGTGCAGACAGACACCCAGAAGATCTTTCCACACCCTCCAGACCACAGGCGAGGGTCTATTAGGGCTTCTATTGAAGATCAGCAATGAATAAGAAATTGTAACACCTTATGTGTGTGCTAGGTAAATATAAATACTTTTTATTCTACGTGGCCGAGTGAGGAATCCTCAGGACACGGAAGCGAGCCAGGTGGTGAGCTGCGGGCTGCCTCTGAAGATTTCTCTGCCGGGATTTATCCACACAACCCAGGATGTGCGCTCCTTAATCAAATGGTTCTGTCCGGAACCATGAACCCTACACAGAAAATACATCTCCTAGACACACATTCAAAGAAATAAAGATATGGTTAAGATTATTTTATAGGTTATATTTGATTTTTACCTCAGACGGGGAATTGAAGATTACAGCAGCTTTTCACTATTCACAGCGAACAAGAATCACAAGGTTTTTGCAGGGTTATCACAATAAGAGCAGAGAAGATAGACAGTGAACCTGTGATCGACAAAACCTGTCTTTTAAAGGATTTACACCGAAACTTCTAGAATCTCCCACTCCTTTCGGCTAAAATGAGCACGAACCACTCCGATATATTCTAATATAAAGACACCATTTTGAGAAGTAAACAATTGCATATAACTTAATACTAAAAAATGATATTCTTAAATTTTGAAAGATGCGAACTGTCAACAATGCTTTGTATGACGCAGTGCAGAATAACGCCATCTGGTGCCTCTTGGGTAAACTGATCGGCCAGTCGATCCACTCGCAAGGGCGTAACACACCGTGAGGGCGCTGTGCTCACCTTCTTGTTGATACAACTACAATTAAATCAAATTAAGAAAAACAAATGCTACAATGTTTGTTTAAAAGTATTAGGTTTAATTCCCGCTTACTTAATTTTGCTTTCGTACTAAAGCCTAGTTACTGGGTCAAGTCGCTTAATTGAAAATTAAATTATTGATTTAAAACTACTTATTTATTATCTTGTTAAAGTAAAAACTACGACTTTTCTAGTATCACTATTAATTCAATAGTAAAACTTTATACATAAAAATTTAGAAGAAAATTCAAGTAACCTTTTATTCAGATACTAGTTGTTACCCGCGGCTCCGCCCGCGTATATGTCGGTTATCGCGGCAAATAGTAGCCTATGTGTTATTCTGATATATAAGCTATATTACTGTAAAGTTTCATCCAAATCCGTGCAGTAGTTTTTGCGTGAAAGAGTAACAAACATCCATCTAAACATCCATCCATCCTTACAAAGTTTCGCATTTATAATATTAGTAGGATTTTTACCTATTCGAAAATTTACATCATGAAGAATATATAACAATAAAAAATATCCATTCGTAGCTCATTTACATTAAATAATTCCATGCATAAAATACTTCCTTGTGAATACAAGAAGATCAGCTCTTTATTCCTGGCACGTACAAAATTATAACTCACTGAGGTCAATTTTCATAGTTAAATTATCTCTTTTAGCGATGGATGTGCACAGCAATCTAAGGCTGAAATTTATAAAGCGTGCTTAGACTTTGCTCAGACTTTGCTTACGCTAAACTTACGTAAGTTCTTGCTCAGTGTAATCTTAGCATTCGAATTTATAGTCCTTTGGGCTAAGAATGTACTGAGTGTATGCTAAGCAAGAACTCAGGAAAAAATGTATAACATTTCAATTTGCATAGCATATTTATTTGAATTATATAGATATTTTAAAAACATTTTACATATTTGAAAATAGTTGTTATAAACTAAAATATTAGTAATCTTATAAACTTTATTATATAATTGTATTTCAATCAATTTAAACCGTTGCTTTTTATTTTAAGTGAAAAAGGGCAAATCTTAATTTTGCTTGCTTGAAATGAATAAAATTAAGATGTTCAGTTTCTATTTTGGCATACATATCAACGATGTACTGATGACAGTTTACCATATTTCAAGATATTATATTGTTATTATATTGTTCTTGTGGACGAACCATCAATCGATACGAATAACGATGTGACTTTAGAAAATTATACGAATGAAATGTCAACACGCTGAAAATAGGTCAATTATTTACCTGTTCGTGGATCAATCATTGGTATACTGATATGGTAGCTATCGTCACCTTTCCAATGCAATATGGGGTATTGTAATGCATCGTAACTATTGGTAGATAGAACTGATTGAGCTGATACCTTTTGGAGAGCATTCTCAAAAAGGTGTTCTATCAGCCCTTATTATGATTTTGTGATTATCAGATGGCATAGGATCGAGAGCAATTTTGAACAATAGAACTAATTACTAATTATGCTGATGGAAAAACCTTTGTAGCTCACGAACAATTTCTAGTCTTGCAATCGAAACAATTGTACAACGTTGATCCAATTCACGATTTTCATCACGAATAAAAAGAATTTGCAAAAATTGATGATCAGCGTCGGGGTATGGCAATAACGAACCAGCTTGATGATAAATCTAACCTTGAATCTGTAACATGAATACAATTTTAGGTAGATGTTGGATCAGAATGTTTAAAACTTTCGAATACTTTATGATTCGAATTTCAAAATAACAATGTCCAAAATATTTTATTTATTTATATAAACATGGGACAATCCTGTTGAAGTATTTACCTTAAACGTCGACATATAATTATCTCTATTAATTTTATTAGCACCAAAAGAAGTAATTTGAAATGCCGAATTGTATTGTTGAATCTGACTCAACAAGTGCTTCGTCGTTTGACATGTCCCTGAAATAAATGAATACAGTGGTTTGGGTGGAGTTTCTCACTTCAGTCATCTCACTTTGCCATTAGCACAAAACATGCCGGGCGTTTCACCTGGAAAGTTAGCTGCATCATAATGTAGACATATTGCGTCCATCATTCCAATGTACTATGTACGTACATACTATAATCAATCTAACTATTGTAATTAAAAGCAGCACCCATCATTTCAACCAAAACAGCACGAAGTATTCGTGATCACCGTGCTAGATTCAGTACAGGTACGGGGTCAACCGATCTATTTCGTAAATTTTGTTCACGCTGCGATGCATTAGCTTGTGCTGATGAAGATGATAACAGATTGCAGATGCAGTCTATGATCGTCTAAGTAATGCCACATCATTTGCATTAAAACTTCGCTGACCTATATTTACTCATCTGGCTTGTGGCATTTTTCCTTCATATAAAAAATAATAAATCAAATTAAAAACAAATTGCTACATTAATAGTGAGTATCAGTATTGATACATGTGCGTGTATGTGTGTATGGAAATATATATGACTGCATACGTCAATATATATAAAATGTCATTAAATAATTCATTTTTATATCGACGTGCTTCCATCTGTTACAAAAGAACAAAACACCCGTATGCACACAATATGTTTTTTCAAATAAAAAAACACATACATACATGTGATTCACTTCAACAGTTCAAAACTTACCGTTTGTGTAAATGCGTTTGACAATTTAATTTTAATAAAGCCTGTAAACGATATGAAACACCGACGGGTTGCTAAATAACTGAGAAAAGTACACGCACGCATATATATAGTACATTTGAACAATTCAAGACTCATCGTTCGTATGAATACACTCAACAATATGTTTAAAAATATAAATACAAAACAATAATTATCGCTGACAATTTGCTATAATCGAAGCACGTCCAAAATTAAATGACCGCATAAATGCCATAACAACATGCTTGTATTGTCAAGACTGGAAAAAGTTTCAATTTTACAGCAAAATCACTATCTAAAAAAAACAATTTGACAGACAAATCCTCATTAACAAAATGATCCGCCATTTATTGAATTCATTGGTTACAAAAAATGAAGAACCGCTCGACCAATTTTGTGCAAACTTCACATAAACCATCTACTAAATAGTGCAAACAAAGCCTAAACATTTGGTTTGGATAGGTGAACCCGTTCTTGAGTTATAAAATTACAACGAAAAGTGGCATTGATTTTTAAACATATTGACTATTATCTAACGTTAAGCGGAGGCGGAAACAAGCAAGCGCACTTCACACACACTTGAAATCGAAGGAACCAGGGCGAAGGACCAATATTGGTCTAAATGAAATGCAAATGGACTGTAAATTTGTTATAATATATAAGAGGTAATGTACAATGGGATTCTAATATTGGTGGTGCGCGTGCGATGCTAGCGGAATTCTGTAGCGTTGTCACTGGCCGGCTGACGGTTCGCGACGCGCTCTTTGCCTGTCGCCTTGCTCCTCCGGCGGCTCCCAAATTGCAGCCGAGAATAGACGAACACGGCTATCGCTCATGAACAAGGGCCATAACGGAATTCTTTATAACCTATATCAGTTCTTGAGATTAAAGAGTGCATCTATACTTATTTCAACGATCAAAAACAAAGAAATCTATTCTAATGTGACAGAGTATGTAAGAAATAAAGAGTTTAAAGGTTTCCAGTTAAATTATATAAACTGCCTCGTTGGTCTAGCGGTTGGTGTGTGCGACTGCTGATCATGAGGTCTCGGGTTCAATTCCCGGGTCGAACCAAATGTTTGTATGATCTACAAATATTTGTTTAAGAGTTTGGGTGTTTTCTATGTATAATATGTATATATTTACAAAAAAAAGTATGTATGTAAATATATCAGTTATCTAGTACCCATAACAAAAGCTCTGCTTAGCTTGGGATTAGATGGCGTTGTGTGTTAGATGTCCCAAATACTAATTTTAGATTACGTATACTTTTACAGTTCTTTAGACCAATTTGTGTATAAAAACCTGATACTGAACCTTGATTTGATTTTTGTACGTTATTACCAACTGTTCGTGATTGTACTATACAGCAATGATAACAACAATTACAGCGCAGTGTCATAATTTTCTGGTAATGCGATCGAAATGAATAATCGCGCTATAATCATCTCTGGTATAAAAGAGAATAAACGTTCGTATGTTCATAACAATCTGAACTTTTAAATGACTACTATGTATCGTGCTGTGATATTTTTCGTGTTTCTGTATATGGCATCGGTAAGTGAAACCAAATCAACTGTACCACACGGTGTGCCACTTTGAATAGGAGGGGTTTCAAACCAAACGTGGGCACTACGTTCTGTCTTTTTTTTCCATTTGTTGACAATTTTTTTTTGTTTTTAGGCCATACCTGATGAGAAAAAATGTTTCGGAGTACATCATGTAAGTAAAACAGCTCTATTATAGTTTTATAGTGAGTTAAACTATAAATTATTTTTTGTTTTATGAGAAACATTAAAACTGAGTCATTTTATAGAAACTTAACTTCTTGAGTATATAAACACTCCCAACATCCATCATCTCAATGTTCTCCAAGAGTGGTATTTTGCTAGCTGTCGTGTCTATTGTGAAGAGAAACATTCGAATTTCGGCTGATCATCAATTCAACAGCAAAGGTTTTCATAATCATGATTTCTCATAAATAGGCAATATGTAAAATAAAATAAAAAAGAGAATGGACATCAGTAGGGTGAAGTGTGGTTATACACTTGGTTTTGGAGAGTGCCGATTTGCGAAAAATTGATGGCAGGAACTGGATCCGGGAAGCTGAAAGTCGATCAGAATGGCGTGCAATGGGAAATGACCAATGTGGCGACCTCCATGTACAGCGGCAACAAAAACATATGACAGCGCCATCTACTGCAGATACACTGAACTACGTCGTAACGCCAACACGGAGTAACTACCAATCCTGAATCGCACAATAGAAGTTCTCGCGCCGATTAACATATATAGAAAAATCCCAACGTCAACCGTTAGGCAGTGGCCCGCCAGGCATGATCACCTCGCCTGGTCGGAGGATCCTCCCTTTGTGTTGGTGGGACAAGACACACCTGTTACCCACACCCAATATACCCAGTAGTGGATTGCAATAGGCAGATGGCGCGGTCAGTATCTGGATGGGTAATTGCTAGTGGCACGAAACTATGACCGTCTGCGTGATTGGTTGATATTTGACCATTTTTTTTTTATCAATTTGACCAATGGACTTTAAGTTGTCAGTCCTTGATGTTATCATAGAAACACAGTAAGCTTAGTTGGAGGCCTTTGAGCAGCTTTCAAACGTCCAACGGCAAGATAACGTACTCACAACGTTGTCTTGCAAGTCAGAGTTCGGACATATGGCCTTAACCAGGAGGTTAAGGCCATACGTCCCATAGACGACACCCGAGCCCAGCAGTGGGAGATTATGGATTGTTGATGTTGATGATATGAATAATATACATGAAATAATCATAAAACAAAACACTTTTAAAGGAGTATCATTGTTCGTAATAAATTATGTTATTCATTACGTTATTTTTATCACTAATAGAGGATTTTCCAGAAATTTAAATAAGACCAAACAGAAATGATATACAACTTGAATTAAAAACAAAATATGACGTAGATTTAAAGACGAGTTCTAAGGTAATTGACGTAAAAGAGCCTTCCCTTTTTGAAGCAAGTTAATAAACTTTGTTCCTCTCAAATCCATCATCATTGTCAATATCATCATTAGTTTTTGTCATTTTGTTTAACTTATCATTGTTGAAAATTTAGGCCATGATGCTCTGTTGCAACGGAATAACTAAGCTTGATGACACCGAATTGAAAATAATACGAGAATGTTTTCAAATGTTGAACCTAGGGCCTTCACTTCCAGGACTAGTGAGTATATTACAAATAATATATTTACGTATTTTTTAATATGGGATTAAGATCCCGACCGTTATATAACAAGAACAATTTTGAGAAACTATAATCCGAGTACTTAATAATTTAATCATAATTTTGCATACAGATGATATACCGGGTCATTATTATAAATGTATCGACACCTTGTTCATTAACATTGTTTGAAAAGAAAAACTCCTAAAAACTTTTGACCCGATCACCTGTCAGTCGCATATGCTATCTGCCTTCTTGATATTCTAAAAGATATCCTAAGAGATTGTTTTTTTAGCGTTGAGGCCTAATAGTGTATTGCACCCATTTTTGAAAAGTGTCTTAATTAGATTCTATACTGCTATTAAACCACAGAAAAAAACACTCAATTTTCATTCAATCGATAAGTATAAATAATAAATAATTTATTAGTTCATGAACTAAAACTAACATTTTCCAACTGGTTTTTGCCTAAGGTATATTAATAATGTATTTTTAGTTTTTTTCTCATATACAGTAAAATACCCTATTGGCAAAAACCATAAACTAAACATATATGTTTCAGTGTGAAGTCGAGAACTGTATAGGTAAAAATTTTGGTTATTATGGAGATCAGGGCTTAGATAAACAAGCCTTTGCAAAATTCGTAGAGAAGAAATTTGAAATGAATAAAGATCTTGTGGCTGCTGTTAATGAGAATTGCATAAATAAGGATATATCAAAGCAAGGACCTCCAGATTTGTGCGATATGATGAAAATGCAATACTGTGTTGACGATCAGCTCTATAAGGTAAAATAAATAAGTCATTAAACTACGTGCTTACGCAACTGTACATGTAGACAAAACTATAAAGTTTATTTCTAAATATCTATCTATATATATAAAAGAGGAAGGTGACTGACATAACCAGAGATCAACACACAGCCCAAACCTCTGAACCTAGAATCCTGAAATTTTGCATGTAGGTTCTTTACATAACATAAGATGAGCACTAAGCAAGGAATTTTGGAAATTCCACCCCTAAAGGGGTAAATCAGAGGATTAAAGCTATTTTCTTATATATTAGGAGAAGCATTTAACCAGCAAACAACTAGTGAAAGCGGTGATATACGTAATGATAACTTAAAGATACTTAACTCTAGTGTAAGTGATAAGTTTTGCACTCCTTGATAACAAATTAACGTCGCTTAGTTCTTCTCTCTATATATTTATTTTATCGTATGTATGTCGTATATTTATAATAAAACTTTACTAAATCGATTTTTTCATACATAGACTTGCCCCGAATGGAGTGATGAAGGCGATTGCAAAGGATTTCAAGATGTAGTTCCAAAA
This sequence comes from Spilosoma lubricipeda, assembly GCA_905220595.1. Lineage (NCBI taxonomy): Eukaryota > Metazoa > Arthropoda > Insecta > Lepidoptera > Erebidae > Spilosoma > Spilosoma lubricipeda. The sequence continues at coordinate 17,390,064 of HG992281.1, read as the reverse complement.
TGTTTCTCCGTTAATTAATTCCGCAATATTTTAGACATTACACTGGATATTTTATAATTCTAATAAAATTGATATCAAAAATAATACACACCCTTTTATTTTTTGTTTAATTTATTAATCAGTACCTGGATGACCGAGTTTTTCCAAAAAATACAGAGCCTATATACGAAAATTGCTCATTTAATAGTATTAAATTTCAGTACAGAGTTGTTCTCAGTGCTGGAGTGGTTTAATAGTAATTCATACTAGATCCTTTTCAACTATTCTCTAAAAAAGGGTTTCAACTATTTGAAAGTCAGTCATTAGTAACTTCTAAGAAGGACTCCTAAGCCGTCCTGGTAGTCCCCCTTCCTCGTCTTACATGTTGCGAATTTGTTTTGAATACAACAAACGTTGCCGTTGATGCACTTGCGGCTCTTGAGGTATATTTATTAATTTATTTAAAACTTATTGCACATGACGTACAAAGGCGGACTTAATGCCATGAGGCATTCTCTCCCATACAACCTTCAGGTGATGTAGAAGTATGATGTGGTAGGTGCGACGACAAAGAACGAAATTCGACACAATCACAATATTTACGTAAATAAAAAATTACTAACATCAAATACAACTAGTATATACCACTAAAACTACATTTAGTCATACATATACAATCGCTTAATACAATACATACACATACATATATTTAATAAGATATGAATATACACTGTCAAGTACTAGCGTTGTGTTTGCACTGCCAATTCCCTCCGAAGGAGTTCTCGTACTTTTTTTAAATGTGAGGCGGTTTGTGGACATCCTGATTTCAGCTGGAAGTGCATTCTAGGGTAAAACCGACTGTACATAGAAGGAAGAATTGATAAAATTGAAGGTGTGGGAGGGGCATAGAAGAAGCAAGTTGTTTGTTGACCGAAGACTCCGGTCGTGGTTGGAACATAAGAAACGGAAGTGTGGAACAAGGTATTCGGGTAATGATGGGGAGTTGAGTAACGAAAATAGACAAGTCAGAGCTCGCAAACTGCGTCGTTGACGAATTGGAAGCCATTGCAACTGGGAATGTAAAGTAGATACGTGATCATACTTGCGAAGATTGAAAACGAATCGAATGCAGTTATTGAGAAGGCGATCTAGTTTATTGAGAAGGTCTGCATTCAGGTCAAAATAACACACATCACCATAGTCGATCAAGGGAAAAATTAGGGATTGCATAAGCGTAGACTTAGTTTTAAAGGGGAGGAAGTTTTTTAGGCGATATAAAACGTGGAGACACGAGGTGACTATTTGGTTGACGTGTGAAATCTGTGCCCGCCAATCAAGGATAGAGGTGTCTCTAGTCGGATGGGAGGCCACGGTTTTCTTCTGTGAAGGCGTTATGCTCCAGAAAGATTCCGCAGAGCGTGATAGACGAAGGGCCGCTCCTGCTCGAAGGAGGTGACGAAGGGGACTCGGTAGAGATCGTTAGCTCCCCAATTCTCCCTAATTCGCTACGGTCACATCTTTTTGTATGGAATAGGGGGGCAAACGAGCAGACGTATCGCCTGATGGTAAGCTATTACAACTGCCCATGGTCACCCGCAACACCAGCGGCATCACAAGTACGTTACCGGCCTTTTGTGGGATGGAGGGAGGGATATGGGGAGGGGTTGGGGTTTGGTGAACCACAGCGCAAGCACTATTTCACACCGATTCTTACATCCACCGTCCACCGACATCTTAACAAATACTATTACACACTATTGATTGCACGGTTGGTCTAGTGGTTGTGGGTTCAAATCCTATACGAGACAACAATTTATGTGATCCAAGATACTCACAAATTAGCCAAGAAGCATAACTAACTGACTGTACACCATCTGGGATCCCGTAGGATATGATGGGCAATAAAATGACCTCGTGTTTCCATTATATCTAAATTAATATTAGTTATGCGCTGATGACAAATATTCTATAAAGTTACTTCTAGTGGTGGCACTCAGGCGTTAGCTTCTCATAGATTAGTCCTTCCTAGTAATCACCTGTGTATTTGAAACGTTTATTAAACCTTTACACTACTTTTGCTCTTACTATTTACGTTTAACTACGGAGGGAATTTCATAGAAATACATAAAAACCAGTAGAGTTGCTGCAACACGTCGTTTGCTGCAGCTTCGTGTCGTCCGCTACCAACATGTACTTTAATTCCGTGTTTCCAAATGACTAACTATGCGTATACATTTGCTTTTTTGCAGGTATTTACGTACTTTCTGGGTTAGTGTGCATTAGAGACTTAATCGCTGCAATGGACTGAAAGTGATCGTGTGATTTTTTTTTTTTTTTGGATACATATTCTCCTGAGGTAAAAGGTTTCTTAAGGTCTCTTAGTGGACAGTGGTGTATGCACATAAGACATCTTGATATGTCTACTGCATTTTTAAATGGACACTTAAAATAAAATATTTGTATGACTATTCTCAAAAGGTTTTGAGTGAAAAAAAAAAACTTAAAGTTTTAAAGTTATTTATGGGCTTAAACAATCATCTTTAATGTGGTATGAAAGGGTTAAGGATTGTTTAGAAAAATTAGATTTTGAAATTAGTTGTCATGAACAATGTTTATTTATAAAATTGTCTACTGATGTTGAAATAATAGTAGCAGTATGTGTTGATGATTTTTTGATATTACCTACATGTAAAAAATGAGACAGAAAAATTGTAATTAAATTAAAAATTAAAAAATGTTGAAATTAATGTATTAAGTGCAGAATTTTAGATAAATGATTTAAAGATAAATGATCTAGGTTGTGTTAAACGCTATTAAGGTATGAGAATAAATACCATTACAATAGATCAACAGCAGTACATAGAGCAACTGTTATTGAGATTCAGAATGTTTAACTGAAGATCCGTAGATACACCTATAGAATGTAAGTTAAATCTTGAAAAGGCAGAAAATTGTGTAACAGATGTACCTTATCAATGACTTATAGGTAGTTTAATGTACTTAGCTGTCATGTCTCGACCGGATATATCATATTCCATAGGTTATTTGAGTCAATTCAATAACTGTTTTAATGAAAATTAATACAATTATGCTAAAAGAGTATTGAAGTGTTTGCAGAAAACCAAACATTATTGTTTAAAATATAGTCAAGATAGTGCAGAGTTAAAAGGTTTTGTTGATGCTGATTAGGCTAGTGGCACACTGGATAGAAAGTCTTATACTGGCTTCTGCTTTACCGTGTGTGGCTCAGTAACATCATGGCGGAGCAGGAAACAGAAGTCCGTTTCTCTGTCTAGTACAGAAACTGAGTATGTAGCACTATCAGAAGCAACTTGAGAAGCTATATTATATATTGGGCCTAATCCCACCCACACGCCCACCACTGTAATTCCTGTACACCAGTATCAACAGCAGTGACCCACGAACACACCGAGTTATGACACTCGGGAAGTCCCAGGAAAAAAATTAACTGTCTTGAAACCCGCAACGAAATTATCAGAAGAAAAACAGGAGGAGTTGGAAATATGATAAGTCCACTTCCTATATTATATATAAGAAACTTGCTATGTATAAGCTATATTATATATATAAGAAACTTGTTTCATGAGATCACAGGTAAATTATGTACTGTTATGTTACATTGTGATAATCAGAGTACATTAAAATTGGCAACCAGCCACCAATCACTCAATAGAACAAAACATATTGATGTGCGATATCATTATGTCAAAAATGCTTTATAGATAATTTAGTAAAAGTTATGTATATCTCAACTCAAGATATGCCTGCAGATTCGTTGACAAATGGCTTATTGTCAAGTAGGCACCATAAATTCTTGAAAATGATAGGTCTTGCTACTCAGTAAAAAAAAACAAATTAAATTTAGTTAAAGAATTTATGATTTTATGTTTATTGAAATAATTTGTTAAGTGGGGGTGTTGCATTTAGTTAGCAAATTATAACTACTAACGCCACCTATTGTTGCCATTGCTGAATTAATGTACAAATGTATGGAGGTCAATAAAGTCAGTCGTAAACCATGAGAGCACGTTTTAATTATATTAACCTAACCTATCCTATTCCGAGTGTGCTGTTTCAGATCTGCCTTAATCAGTAAGTTCTGGATCAGTACTCGGACAGTAAAGGTCTTTTAACTAAACCACTGAAATAAATTTATACGAAATCTGTAAATGTCAATAATTGCCAGAAGTAATCAAAGACACAAAATGGCGTTTAAACGTTTCGTTTCACGTAATTTGACAAACTACTTAGCTACTTACTAGCGAGAGCCACGCTTCGGCATGAATGGGCCGGCTCGACCGAAGTGATACCACGGCCTTACATAAAACCGGTGTGAAATAGCGCCTGCGCTGTGTTTCACCGAGTGAGTGAGGATACCGGAGGCCCATATTCCAACCCCTCCTCGCATCCCTTTCCCCATCCCCCAAAGGTCGGCAACGCACTTGTAACGCCTCTGGTGTTGCAGGTGTCTTTGGGCGGCGAAAATCGCTTACCATCAGGTGATACGTCTGCTCGTTTCTGTATTATATATATATACAAAAACATCTATATTGTCAGAACTATTGCATGCAACTTTGTGACTATTTCGCTTATAAGGGCCTTAGCGATATTCTTTATTACCTATATTAGTCCTTAAGATAAAAGAAATGCAATCTAATGTGACAGACAGTTACAAAGTTACTTAAATTATATAAATTTAGATTACGTACATTTTTACAGTTCTTTAGACTAATTTGTATATCAAAACCTGATACTGAACCTTGATTTGATTTTTGTACGCCATTACCAACTGTTCGTGATTGTACTATACAGCAATGATGACAACAATTACAGCGCAATGGCAAAATTTTCTGGTAATGCGATTGAAATGAATAATCGAGCTTAAATCATCTCTGTTATAAAAGAGAATAAACGTTCGTATGTTCATAACAATTTGAACTTTTAAATGACTACTATGTATCGTGCTGTGATATTTTTCGTGTTTCTGTATATGGCATCGGTAAGTGAAACCAAATCAACTGTACCACACGGTGTGCCACTTTGAATAGGAGGGGTTTCGAAACAGCACGTGGGCACTATGTTCTGTCTTTTTTGTTCGTTTGTTGACATTTTTTTTTGTTTTTAGGCCATACCTAGTGAGAGAGAATGTTTCGTAGTACGTCATGTAAGTAAAGCCCTTTTTTGTGGGTAGGTGTTGAAAATTACACACGCAATTTGTAAAAGCTCCTTAAATATTTTTTAATTATTCATAGTAATTTACATCCAAACTAAGTGAATTATTGTTTATTTACTTACTATTCATTGTTTACATGTAGTGACTGAAGTTTCTAAACCACCTACCAGCTTTACTTTTTTTTCTTTTTGCACAAATACAAACCGCTGCAAATCAACTCTTAGGAAGATTATCGGTTTTGTTATATCCATCAAGGATGTCCCAACTTACTGAGATTCAGTTGGCCCAAAGCAGTCTTGAAGAAAGTTTCTCCAAAAGAATGGCTCAATTGGAGGCGCAGCTGCATTCTGGAGGGAACTCTAAGGACACCGTTGCTCGGGTTTCAGAAGAGTTCAGGACCTTCCGGGAGCTTATGTTCAGCATGCTGGGCCTACTGCGGAAACAGGTGAATGAGTGTACCAGGATGATGGATGTTATAGAGACCCGCCATCGTCGCAAGGCACTTATACTACTCGGAGTGCCTGAGGCGGTCCAGGAAGATTGTGTCAAGACCCTGCTGAGTATTGTGAATCAGAGGATGGGCCTTAGTGACATCACTGCTTCCAACATCAAGCTCTGTCATCGTATGGGTACTCCATCGAAGGAACGCCGTCGTCCAGTGCTCGTCAGATTCTCTTCGACAGAGGCCCGTGCAGCGGTCTGGAGGGCGAAGACTACTTTGAAGGGATCCGGCTATTCGGTGAGAGAGTTCTTAACTAAAACCAGACAGACCACATTCAGCATGGATCGGCAACATTTTGGTATGTCGGGCTGCTGGACACAAGACGGCACCATTATTGTTAAACTCGCCGATAATAGTCGTCACAAAATAACAACACTGGAGGAGCTTAAGCCGCTAATACAAAACCATCCCAAGACGACTTCACCACCGAAAGCGAGCTCGACAATGGCCACGAAAGGTACGCGGAGACAATAACGGTATAGCACAATTGCACATCACTCCTCATTTTTCTAAGTGCTGCTCATATTAATAGCAAGTTTGTTGTTTTTATTTAACCGTAGTCAATGTTTACATTGTCAAACATAAAATCGTGACAAAACCATAGACAAAACAGTCGCGGTGACATTACATATGTCATTTTTTTTTTTTTTTTTTTATTTACAGATAGCTTAATAGTGTCTACCTTATTGTCTATTGTTTGTATTCACTCGCCAGTTAGTTTTTTTTATTTCTCTATTATGTGTTTTCTTATTTATAGAAATGAATGCAGTAACTTCTCGTATGTTATTTCAGACACTTGTCACCAAACATATTTTGTAATGTTGTTTTGTTTTATTTTTCTTTATTTTTTTTTTGTTCTCATTGACTACTTTTTGCTTTGTTTTGCCTGCTGGTGGGTGGTGTGGAGATATAATCTACTAACCCCGGCCTATTTATAAATCCGTATAATAATATTTTCATATACATTTATTATATTAACTATAGTAGTTTTAGTAAATTTATAAGGTTTTTTTACCCTAGTATAATATATATTTATTTAGTATAAAGTACACTAATGAAGTAATGTTAGATGATGAAGTTGACATTTATTTCTCCGCCGATGAATCTTCAGATGACAGTTACGCTTCTTTGACGGATGCTCTGGGTGACCAGTTGAGGCAAGCCTTTTCAACCCAATCTCGTCATCTCCTAAATGTTTGCCACATCAACGCACAGAGTATCCCCAGTCACTTCAGCGATTTAACTGAAACTTTCTCAAACAATGACGTTCACGCCATCCTGATTTCCGAGACCTGGCTCAAGCCTCACCTACCCTCCACCTCCTATCCACTCACCGGCTTTGTTCTTATTCGCAATGACCGTTTGAACAAAAGAGGTGGGGGCGTTGCTATATACCTTCGTAGCGATTTACCGTATAAAATACTTGCCGCGTCCTCTTCCAATATTTCCTCAAACGCTGAATATATTTTCCTCGAGGTTTGTGTCAAGGGAGTTTCCGTTGTTCTTGGTGTAGTCTATTGCCCCCCTACTGTCAACTACTTCTCCAGTCTGGAATCAGTTCTGGAATCTTTAGGGTCGGAACACTCACATCACATCATCATGGGAGACTTTAACACTGACCTCCTATCCTTAATGTCACCCCGTACACAAAATCTCCTTCAAATCATCCAATCAACCTGTCTCCATGTCCTACCCCTTCAAGCCACACATCATAACATTCATGGTCAGGATACCTGGCTTGATTTGATGCTTACTTCCTCCCCAAACCTTATCTCCTCCCATGGTCAATTACTTGCCCTTGGTTTCTCCCATCATGACTTGATCTTCCTATCGTATACCTTGAAACCTCCTAAATCCCCTCCCAAAATTCTACAGATTCGCAGTTTCCGGCACACGGATCTCGAGAAATTACACACTGATGCTGCGAATATAGACTGGACAAGTGTGACAGCTGTTACAAACGTGGACACCAAAGTTAAGATTTTTAATGACACTATTACGAAACTATTCGACGTTCACGCTCCCATAAAGTCAATAAAAATAAAACGTGCCCCGGCACCTTGGATGACCGAGGAGGTCCGTACAGCGATGAGGCGCAGGGATCAGTTCTTCCTCCGATACAGGAAAGATCGATGTGATGACAGATGGAATCGCTATAAGACTGCGAGGAATCGGTGTAATCAGGTGATGCGTAACGCTAAACGCCGACATATTCTACAAAACATTGAATCCTCTTCTTCTTCCAGTGTCTGGAGATTTCTGGGTACTTTAGGTATTGGCAGAAAGCAGCATCCTGAGTTTAAGAATACAATTTGTTTAAATGACATCAATCGGTACTTCTCTTCCACACCCACGGTAGATCTTCATACCAAGTATCAAACGGTGAGCTACATATCTAGTCTCACCAGTCCCAGTACCGATTCACTCGACTTTTCTCCGGTGTCTTCTGGGGATATCAGGAAGACAATATTATCTATCAGCTCTAATGCCGTGGGGTATGACGGCGTTAGCCGCCGCATGATCACAACTATTCTGGACCAAACCCTCTCGGTAATTACACACATTATTAACTTCTCACTTGACTCAGGTACTTTCCCTTCTATTTGGCGTAAAGCTTATATTATCCCTCTTCCCAAAAAAAATAACCCGTCACTACCTGAACATTTTCGACCTATCTCTATTCTTCCCTTCCTATCTAAAGTGCTCGAAGCCTGTGTATACAAGCAGCTTTCAGAATTTGTATTCAGACAGAAACTGCTTAGTCCTCTACAGTCGGGCTTCAGGCCCGGTCACAGCACCACTACTGCTCTTCTTAAAGTGACTAGTGATATTCGAAAGGGCATGGAGGACACCAAAGTTACAGTTTTGGTCCTGGTTGATTTCTCCAACGCCTTCAACACAGTCAGTCACGAAATCCTACTATCTATCCTTACGTACCTTAAGATTACCCCAGATGCATTGGAATGGTTCTCCACATATCTTCAAGGACGTCAGCAGTGTGTTCGTATTCAAGACTCCACTTCGAGCTGGTTTGACCTCAGCGCTGGCGTCCCTCAAGGCGGTATTCTATCTCCCCTATTATTCTCTCTATTCATCAACCTCATAACTCAACACCTTCAGTGTGCGTATCACCTGTATGCCGATGACCTGCAGATATATTCACAGGAAAGAGTGGAGGACATATCACGAGCCATCGATGACATCAACAGGGACCTAGATCGCATAAACTCATGGTCGATGAGGTTCGGGTTGTCAATAAACCCTACTAAATGTCAGGCAATCGTAGTGGGTAGTAAAAATATGATGCGTAGAGTAGATACAACTTCACTCCCACCAGTCGTTCTCCACGGCGCAGTTATACCATGGAGCCCTGTAGTCAAAGACCTAGGACTGCTCATCGACTCAACGCTCGATTGGAGAGCTCAAGTGACCCATGTGAGTCAAAAAGTGACAGGACATCTGCGAACTCTATACCGTTTAAAAAATTTCCTGCCTCCCAAAACAAAAACCTCACTCATGCAAACCTTAATTATTCCTATAATTGACTATGGTGATGTGTGTTATTTCGACCTGAATGCAGACCTCCTAAATAAACTAGACCGTCTTCTCAATAACTGCATTCGATTCATATTTAATCTTCGGAAGTATGATCACGTATCTGCTTTGCGTTCCCAATTAAAATGGTTACCCATTCGTCTACGTCGTAATCAGCGAGCGCTGACCTCTCTCTTTTCATTTCTTAATTCCCCATTCTCACCCACTTATTTTGAACCCAATTTGTTAAGTTACCTTTCCTCTAATCACGACAGAAACCTCCGCTCTACAAATAATCTGCTTCTCCTGTGTCCTTCCCACAACTCCGATTTCGTAAACGCCTCATTCTTTGTGCAAGCAGTGCTGCTTTGGAACGCGCTCCCACTCGAAATCAGGATGTCCACTACTCGTTACACGTTTAAAAAGAGCGTGCACAGTCACCTTCTTCAGATGGCGGAATAACTTATTCACCAGTACTCCTACTCATAGTCTACTTTCTTCAGTGTACGATTATTAAGTATATGTATTTATATCTTTTTTACATATGTATTTATATATTTACATGCATTTTTATAATTTTATGTGAATTGCATCTCCCCAGTGTTGCTGATATCAACTTTAATCTCGATGCACCTACCTTACCAGATCTCTACACCCCCCAAAGGTTGGCTGGTAGAGAATGCCCAGGGCATTAAGTCCGCCGATGTACATAAGTGCATGAAGTTTTTAATAAATAAATAAATAAAGCAGCTCTACTATAATTTTATAGTTAGTAAAACTATAAAATTATTTTGGTTTTGTGGCCTTTGGGCGGCTTTCAAACGTCCAACGGCAAGATTACGTACGTTGTCTTGCACGTCAGCGTTCGGACATATGGCCTTAACCAATAGGTTAAGGCCATAGGTCCCATAGAGGATACCCGAGCCCAGCAGGCGGAGATTATGGATTGTTGATGTTGATGATATAAATAATATACATGAAATATATAAAAATTCATTTAACCCCTAAGGTGTCCAAGGCCTTTCATTGGCCGTATTAAAACATGGTCTATTGTGTCACCGGCCAGCCACTGGCCGGTCAATGGCCGCGAGTCGGGAATTATTAATAATAATAATGGAATTATTAGTGACACTCAAGCTATGCTTATGTCAAAGTGACGTGACACCTGAGGGTTTAAAGGGGTATCATTGTTCGTATTAAATTATTTTAACTTATGTTATTCATTACGTTATTTTTATCTTTAATAGCGATTTTTTTCTAAAATATAAATAATACCAAACAAAAATTATATACAACTTGAATAAAAAATTAATTAAATAGATTTAAAAACGAGTTCTAAGGTAATTGGCGTAAAAGAGCCTTCCCTTTTTGAAGTAATAAACTTTGTGTCTCTCAAACCCATCATCATTGTCAATATCATGATTATTTTTTGTCATTTTGTTTAATTTATCAGTTTTGAAAATTTAGGGTATAATGGTCTGTTGCAACGGAATAACTAAGCTTGATGACACCGAACAGAATAAAATACGACATTGTTTTCAAATGGTGAACCTAGGGCGTTCACTTCCAGAACTAGTGAGTATAGTACAATAATATATTTACGTATTTTTTAATCTGGGATTAAGATCCTGACCAGTATATAACAAGAAAAAGTTTGAGAAACTATAACCCGACTACTTAATAATTTAATCAAAATATTGCATACAGATGATATACCGGGTCATTATTATTAATCTATCGACACCTCGTTCATTAACATTGTTTGAAAAGAAAAACTCAAAAAAACTTTTGACCCGATCCGGTAATGCTAACTTCTACTTTCTGCCTTCTTGGTATTCTAAAAGATATCCTAAAAGATTGTTTTGTAGCGCTGAGGCCTAATAGGGTATTGCACCCATTTTTAAAAAGTGTCTTAGTTAGGTTCTATAGTGCTATTAAACCACAGAAAAAACACACAATTTTTATTCAATCGATAAGTACCATAAAAATGTATTTAAAGGAGATGGCCAATTTCCTAAGGCACTCTGCCTAGTATCTAAAAATTCATGTACATTAACGAATTTTGTTTTGCTTTGAATTTAGTATGCTCTTAAACAAACTGCAAAAGTTACACAGTTCAGCAATTTCAGATTTCTTAGAAATTAACAAAAAACATGTCTTGGTCATGAATGTCTCGGACCTATCAGTAGCTTATTGTAGTCTTTAAAAACAGTTTATTAATATATAAAATGATAAAATAAAACTAATCAATTAACTCTAAACGTAATTTAATAAAGAACTTGCTATTACAATGTTTAGTAAGCGGCGGGAAGTTGATGATATTTCACTGACACCGCTTGTCACCAGTGAAAAGTTAAATAGAGATAAGAATTACTTCTAAAAATCATTTCAATGTCCAAAACGTAAGCACAATCAGGTCCGTATTGAAAAGTACTAGATAATAGTTGGGCAATGGAATCAATAATCCGTTGAAATTATAAAAAAAATATTTTATTATTTTATGAACTAAAATTAATATTTTCCAACTGGTTTTTGCCTAAGGTATCTTCATAATATATTTTTAGTTTTTTTTTCATGTAAAGTAAAATACCCTATTGGCAAAACCCATAAACTAAACATATATATTTCAGTGTGAGGTCGAGAACTGTATAGGTAAAAAATTTGGTTATTATGGAGATCAGGGCTTAGATAAACAAGCCTTTGCAAGATTCGTAGAGAACAAATTTGAAATGAATAAAGATCTTGTGGCTGCTGTCAATGAAAATTGCACAAATGAAGCTATATCAAAGCACGGACCTCCAGATATGTGCGATATAATGAAAATGAAATATTGTGTTGACTATCAGCTCTATAAGGTAAAGTAAATAAGTCATTAAACTACGTGCTTACACAACTGTAAATATAGACAAAACTATAAAGTTTATTTCTGAATATATATCTATATATATATACATAAAAAAGTGGAAGGTGACTGACATACCCAGAGATCAACGCACAGCCCAAACCGCTGAATCTAGAACCCTGAAATTTTGCATGTAGATTCTTTACATAACTTAAGGTGAGCACTAAGTAAAGAGTTTTTTGAAGTTCCACCCCTAAAGGGGAAAATGGGGAAATTAAAGTCTGCGCGAGCGAAGCTGCGTACAAAAGCTAGCTTTTTATATATCAGGAAAGGCATTTAGCCAGCAAACAACTAGTGAAAGCGGTTGATGATATACGTAATGATAACTTAAAGATACTTAACTAGTAAGTGATAAGTTTTGCACTCCTTGAAAATAAAACTTCACTTAGTTCTTCACTCTATATATTAATCTTATCGTATTATGTCGTATATTTATAATAAAACTTTCTAAATCGTTTTTTTCATACATAGACTTGCCCCGAATGGAGTGATGAAGGTGATTGCAAAGGATTTCAAGATGTAGTTCGAGAGTGTTTCTCCGATTATTAATTACACAATATTTTAGACGTTACACTGGATACGCCTCAAATTTTATAATTCTAATAAAATTGAAACCAAAAATAATATACACCCTTTTATTTTTTGTTTGATTTATTAATCAGTACCTGGATGACCGAGTTTTGCCGAAAAATACAGAGTCTATATACGAAAAGTACTCATTTAAAAGTATTACATTTCAGTACAGAGTTATTCTCATATAGGATATGGAGTGGTTCAATAGTAATTCATACAGATCTTTTCAACTTATCTCTGAAAATAGGGTTTCAACTATTTGAAAGTCAGTCATTAGTAACTTCTAAGAGGGACTTCTAGGCCGTCCTGGGAGTCTTTTTCAAATACAACAAACGTTGCCGTTAATGTACTCGTGACTCTTGAGGTATGTATATACATACCTCAAGAGTCACGAGTACACGACGAGCTGATAGTCAACACAATATATATATATATATATATATAAATATATATATATATATATATATATATATATATATATATATATATATTGTCCTCCACTCGGCAATTGTTGATCAGGCCGAGATACGCTATAATTGTTGATCCACCCTTTTGTCACTATTTCTAAGATAGTAACCAGTCAATCATCTTATACACGCAATATAAGTATTATACGCCTTCCGACGCTGTGCTTAAGTCTACGGCAAATACTCTAGCTCGTCATCAATTTACACGGCAATTGTAGCTCTGATAACGGTCAACTTTATGATACTTGATGATGTTTTGTTGATCAATATACACAACGTTTTGATCAACATATGCCGCGAACACTAGCATTTTAAAACGCGGGGGCCGGAGCAGCAACCTTGGTAGAAAGGAACAAGTATATATTATTGTTATAATAAAGCTCCTAAAAATAATGTGCGATAGCTCATTCGATTCCTAATGAGTGTCATGACGTCTAGAAAAATGTTTTTAAGGATTTATTAGCGCATAAAAAATTGCGATTGTTATTAACAAAATAAGAAAAGGAAAGCAAGGTATTTAGTTTTTCGTTAAAAACTTCTAAAATACTAATATTTAAGGAATTGTTGAAACTAGATACTGAAAAACAAGGAAATTTCCAATGAACAAGTCTTAACTCTTGAAACGATATCACCTAAAATATTTTTTTTTGTACTTTTAAATTACAATTAAAAAAATTGAATAAATTATAGTGTAATCTAGACACTTGATCGAAAAGAACCATGAAGGAAAAAAACATTTCTGCTGATTTTTCTGAAAGTTACACCATTGTCACTATATGTATAACAATCTAACAGTAACTGTATTTTTATAATTAATTGACGTTTTTGTTTGTGACATTATTAATTAAATTAACCAAATTTAATTCTACTTGCTGTATTTGTAACCCCGTAAAATAACAATAACCACCACCAAAATTTGCACACCTGAGAAAGGTATAAATTAACGCAACTCTTATAATAAGTATGTATCAGGCGCTCAGCAGTCAGTATCACTAACCACAAGAGCAAGAGGCCTAGCAATGTTAAAACTTATCGTTTAAAAAATCATACAAAATGTAACAAATTTACTAAATTTGGTGTAGAATAAATCGACATCCGGATACTTATAGTCATGCAAAAATAATTAATTAAAGCTTATTATTTTCTTAATCATATTTTTTAAACTAACAGAAAATGAAATTTGAAAAAAAATATTTTTAGTAATATCTTATCACTGCTGTTTTTAACCGACTTCTAAAAAGGAGGAGGTTCTATGTTCCATTGTATGTACTTTATTTTTATGTATGTTCACCGATTTCTCCGTCAATTGTAGACCAATTTTAAAAATGATTTTTGTTTTCGAAAAGGTATGCTCATTTTTTGTAGGCACGTACTATGTTTGCGTACTGATATTTGCGTTTGGTAGTCATCATTTCATGATGATGAGCTGATGATGTAAAGTATAACTCCTCAACGGTTAGGAGTTGGAGGATATCCTTCGATTTCACATGCATCCATAGACCTTTAGTTGTGTAGTTTCAAGTAATTTAGGTGAACTGATGGTAGAAGGTTAAACTCTTCAAGAGTTAGGGATTAGAGGGTGATTTTAATGCTACACGTACGTGTAGACCTTAATTTGTATTCTTGTGGAGTTAGAGGCTGATTCTATAAATACCATATATAGAAATAGGAATTTTGAAATTTCTACTCCTAAGAGGGTGAAATAGGGTTTGAAAGTTTGTACGAAAGTCCGTCATTTTTTAAGTTAGAAACATGAATCTTTATTTTTGAGCCACTGATTAAAAATGATTAGATACGTAATTAAGCGTATTCTGTCCCAAATGGGGTGAAATAGGGGTTGAAAGTTTGTCCGTCATTTTAAGTTAGGAACATGAAACTTTATCTTTAGGCTACTGATTAAAAATAAGTTAATACGTATTTAAGAGTTTCCGAAGATTCTAACCCTAAGGGGTGTAATAGGGGTTCATATTTCGTATATAGACTCTCGAAGTCTCGAAGTAGACTTTTGATTACAAATAAATGAATACTTATATCACAGCATTTATGGAATGAGCATGATGGGAATTCTACTCCTAGAGGGGTAACATAAAGATCGAAAGTTTGTGTGAAAGTCAATTTTTTAAGGTATATAAATGAAACTTTATTTCCTAGACCAACAAAACAATTAAAAAAAACTTTTTCAAGTAGGTAGTTTTAGGAGGGTTTACAACGCGAAAGTGGTTCCATGTTTAAAAAAAAATCCCAACCAGAATGAATATTGAAATTCTGCTCTGACTACTTCGTGTATACCACGCTGTTTTAGAATATTAGTCCCCGTGGCATATGTTAATCAAACGTTGTGTATATTGATCAACAAAGTATCATCAAGTATGAAAAAAGTGATCAACAAAGTATCATATGTGAAAAAGATGACGGTTATTAGAGCTGCAATTGCCGAGTCAATAGATCTAGAGATTTTGCCGTAGACTTAAGCACAACGATGCAAGCCGAATAATACTATATTGCGCCTGTAAGACGATACACTGGACACTTCCTTAGAAATAATAGCAAAAAGGTGGATCAACAATTATTGCATATTTCGGCCTGATCAACAATTGGCGAGTAGAGGACAATACATATATTATATATATAAATTTTCAAACCCTGTTTCACCCCCTTAGTGGTGGAATATTCAGAAACGCTTAAATATGTAACCAATAATTTTTAATCAGTAGCCGTGAAATAAAGTTTCCTCTTTCTAACTTAAAAAAGGACTTACTTTGATACAAACTTTCAACCCCTATTTCACGCCCTTAGGGGTAGAATATCCAGAAACCACTTAAATACGCGTCTAGTTATTTTACTCAGTAGCCCGAAGATAAAGTTTCAGGTTCTAATTAAAAAAAATTTACAAACTTCCATACAATCTTTAAACCCCTATCTCACCCCCTTAGGTAGAATATCCAGAAACGTTTAAATACGTGTCTAGTTATTTTTCATCAGTAGCCCAAAGATAAAGTTTCATGTTCTAACTTAAAAAATGACAAATTTTCATATAATCTTTAAACCCCTATCTCACCCCCTTAGGGGTAGAATATCCAGAAACGCTTAAATACGAATCTAGTAATTTTTTATCAGTAGCCCAAAGATAAAGTTTCATGTTCTAACTTAAAAAATGACAAATTTTCATACTATCTTTAAACCCCTATCTCACCCCGTTAGGGGTAGAATATCCAGAAACGCTTAAATACGAATCTAGTAATTTTTAATCAGTAGCCCAAAGATAAAGTTTCATGTTCTAACTTAAAAAACGACAAATTTTCATACAATCTTTAAACCCCTATCTCACCCCTTTAGGGATAGAATATCCAGAAACGCTTAAATACGAATCTAGTATTTTTTTATCAGTAGCCCAAAGATAAAGTTTCATGTTCTAACTTAAAAAATGACAAACTTGCATACAATCTTTAATCCCCTATCTCACCCCCTTAGGGGTAGAATGTCCAGAAACGCTTAAATACGTATCTAGTCATTTTTGATCAGTAGCCCAAAGATAAAGTTTCATGTTCTAACTTAAAAAATGACAAATTTTCATACAATCTTTAAACCCCTATCTCACCCCTTTAGGGATAGAATATCCAGAAACGCTTAAATACGAATCTAGTATTTTTTTATCAGTAGCCCAAAGATAAAGTTTCATGTTCTAACTTAAAAAATGACAAACTTGCATACAATCTTTAATCCCCTATCTCACCCCCTTAGGGGTAGAATGTCCAGAAACGCTTAAATACGTATCTAGTCATTTTTGATCAGTAGCCCAAAGATAAAGTTTCATGTTCTAACTTAAAAAATGACAAATTTTCATACAATCTTTAAACCCCTATCTCACCCCTTTAGGGATAGAATATCCAGAAAGGCTTATATACGTATTAACTCATTTTTTTTACTTTTGGTAAAATTAAATAGTACCTAACTATATCTGATTACGTACCTTTTTTTTTGTTTGAAGGCTCCAGGCAATAATACGTTACGCATTAATTCGTTAATTCATTCTGAAGCAAAGTGGAAACAGTATACCATAGAAAAGACCCAATCGTGGAGAAGGTGGCCTCTCATTGGTCCATTTGAATCGGATCAACAATAGCTGGTGTGGATTTGTATAAAAATGATGTAAATAGTTCGTAATTCTGCCAGCAGAGGGGTTGCAATTGTTGATCCAGAGCGGAGCCACATTAGTACGCCGGAATATACATTAGATCAACAAAACCTGTTGCTGATCAACAATCGCCAACAGATCAACAATTAACTGACGCCACGTCGCGTCAGATCAACAAGGGCCGAAAAGAGATATCTATATATATATATATATATATATATGAGTGTCTCTAGGCGGATGGGAAGCCACGTTTTTCTTATGTGAAGGCGTTATGCTCCAGAAGACTTCCGCAGAGTGTGATTGATGAAGGGCCGATCGCCTGATCGAAGGAGGCTACGAAGAGGACTCGGTAGAGATCCCCAATTCTCCCTAATTCGCTGCGGTCACATCATTTTTTCATGGATTAGGGGGGCAAACAAGCAGACGTATCGCCTGATGGTAAGCTATTACAACCGCCCATGGACACCCGCAACACCAGAGGTATCACTAGTACGTTACCGGCCTTTGAGGGATGGGGAGGGTAATAGGGGGATAAGTGTTAGTTCTGGTGGAGGCACTCAAGGCGTTAGTTCCTCACAGATTGGTCCTTCCTAGTGATCACCTGTCTATTCGAAACGTTAATATTAAACCTTTACACGACTTTTGCTCTTACTATTTAAGTTGAACTATGGAGGGCATTTCATAGAAATACATAAAAACCAGTAGAGTTGCTGCGACACGACGTTTGTGGCATCTTCGTGTCATCCGGTACCAACATGTACTTTAATTCTTCATCATCATCAAAATTGTCAGCTAAAGGGTAGTTTACTCAATTATTCTCAAAGTTTTTAATATATCAATAAAAGTACGATCATTCGTCTAATACATACACTCAGTTAGCTCATAAAGCGTTGACTAATTAATGCCACCGAGTACATAGCTTACTGAAAATATCTATAAACATTTACAAAAATCATCAAAAGTAGAAACTGTACTTCTCCAAAAAACACGTGCTCAGGCTTTCAAATTTAAGTTAATCGTATTTACTAATGACATGGCACGATATTTATCACCCAACCACCACAATCTCGAAATAAAATGGATTTTATCATTTAAGACACCGAAAATGAACGCATTTCAAGTTTCAATTCTTTCAAAGTCATCGCCTCCGTGTAATTATATCCTTATTAAGTTTTATTCATAAATTTTATCATTTTCATCAAATTGTAGATCTCTGGATAGTGTGTTACTTTCATAAGCATGATCCTGATATATGAACTAATTTTAGTAATATTTGATCTGATTTATTTGTTGATGACACTCTTTTAAACTGAATTTTGATTTCCACAAAGTATTGAACTAAAATGCATTCTATGGCTCGCGCTCTGCTAATAATAATGAGTTCTTTGCACTGTGCTATTAAATTACGTTTCATGAACTAATTAAAATTTAAGCTGCTTCCGTAATGAGTTTCAGTTTATTTTATATAAACCCAAAAATTATTGCATCATTAAATTTAATAATGATTTAAAATATACCGTCGAAGCGGAGAACAATAAGTTGAGAACAACGCCCTCTGTTATGCTAATAGGGTGATTAAATGTACAAAGCTAAAGTTCAACTACAAATAGCCCTAGGCTGTCAACGAACAATACTATCAAGCTATGTTGTTCAGGCGTAAAATATTAAACAAATTTAGCAAATAATTGAATCACAGGACATTGCTTTTAAGTTGATTTAATACGGGAACTAATAGAATTTATTATTATTATTACATACTAAATTGTCTATAACGTAACTAGACCTAGTTTTACAAGTTAGGAAATTATAGTAATTCTAATCTAATATAATTATTTGAAGATCTTAAACTTTCTTTCCCATTGCCGTTAAATTAAATATTCTTACCTGAGTTGTGACATACTCTCTATTTTATGCGGTCAAAAGGGTTCGAGCATAATCATGAAAGTTAAAATGTCGTGTCAAGACAAAACCCTTAATGCAATAATGAAGCAAACTCACCAACTCTTAATAAATGGAAAGGGTGGGGTTTCAGTGACAACGATAAATTTGAAAATAAGAAATCTGCCAGGCTAGGTGCAGTGTAGTGACGTGTACAACACGCATCACCGTCCTAGACACTAACTTAAATCAGTCATTTAAGTCAGTCAACCAAATAACAATCTTCTTTATAATACATTCAATATGTCTGAGTTTGTTGGGTATTCATTTTTGAGTACAGTCTATTCTTTTTTGAGATATGATTCATGTTAAAAATAAAAATGTTGATGATGATGACTATAACTTTGAATCAAAAGTCACACTCTATTTTATCTGACGTGCACAAATAAATTGCTCGTGACTTTTAATTTAACATTTTTATTGACAATGTTTTTTTTATGATTTTTGTTTGTATATAAAAATCTTAACGTAATTAGGCGTATAAAAGACGTCGAGTAACTACACCTGTGCTATATCAACTATGCCAAAATTGGAATATCGAACATACTCGCTAGTAATAGAGTCACACCCATAAACTGCACAACTAGTCGTTAAATGTAGCGTTACCGCGAACTTAGCTCATTTGAGGCGATCCGGTCACAAGTACGAAGTTTCCACGTGACGTGTGCTTTGACCAAAATTGTTCGCTTTAAATTGACGGTTCTGCGGTTATACTTACTGTTTGGACTTTAGTTGGTTGGTTTCGCTTTTAGGTGGAAAAGTTTCGTGCAAATTGTTGCTCTCACCAATCTGAATTACATTTGAAACAAAATGTTATTCATAGGTAAAAACTATGTATATTTCGACTATACAGCAATCACATTTGCAACGCTAACAAGTATTATTTGTTAGCGTTGCAAATGTGATCATTGTTACTACAAAATTTTTAGTTTTGTAATTCAATATACATACACCTACTACTATAAAACGAAATATATTTTTTTCCATTTCCTTAGTCTTTCTTGTAAAAGACAAAACTAATAGTTAGCCAAAAGTTTACATTAAATCTGTCATGTATGTTATATTTACACCTTATGTAGGTTTACCCAAACAATAAAATGTTACAAAAAAAAACAAAAACCGTGTATCTTAATACATTTTAATCATAAATTTAGAATTTTAACAGTCATAATTCTAAAGATTTACAGAATTAATCATCGTGGACACATTCTGTAACTAAATCCTGAATTCCATTACATTCACCTTCATTACTCCATTCAGGACAGTTCTGTGTGCAAGAAAAGTTAAATCAATTTTGACAATATTAACATTATAAAATACACATAGTATTTATAATATAATTTATTTACATATACTTAAATGTATTTAAAGGTCCATTTCCGTGCATTGTGGTAGTGCAGTGTGGTCAATCTCGCGCATTTGCACGGAAATGCACCTTTAATCATTGAATGTCCTAAAAAGAATGTGATTGAAAAGTGATTGAACATTGCTTTTCAAATTATTCCAAATAACCAAATAAAATTATTGTAATGTGTATGTTAATAGTTCTGAAGAAAATTGTTACAAGTATTGAAGTTTCATTATTTATTTACCTTTACAAACTGGTTGTCGAAACAGTGCCTCATTTTCATAATATCGCACATGCCTGGGGGTCCGTACTTTGATATGTCGCCATCTAAGCATTTTGTTTTCATAGCAGTTACAACTTCTTTATTATTTTCATATTGTTTCTCAATGATACTTGCTATGGCTTCTTTGTCTAAATTACCGCCCTCTCCATAATAACCATTTTTTTTAGCTAAACAGTCCTCAAAGTCACACTGAAATATTTAGCATATTATGATTTATTTATGTTTCTAGTCGATTAGATGTACTAGATTTAACATTCCAAGGATTTTATAGAAGGGAAATGTAGAACGATATGTCTAATCATTTTGACTCCTGCACATTTATCTTACACCATTATTAAATAGTAAATTGAAAAGACCAGATGTAAGCCATTTCATCATAAACCTATTTTTTTCCGAATTATATTTTGCAATAACAGCTAACATTGACCCTTGAAGTTGTACGTTGACCACGTACAACTTCAACATACAAACGAATTTAAAAGTGACACAAACATTTGAATTCATAAAAACTAACAAATTCTTTTATACCAATAAAACCAACTTAGTAGGCGAAAATATCTTTACAAAGATTACATAGAACTGTATAGATAAAATATAAATAATAATAACAATAATAAATAATAAATAAATATTTCGGACATCTAACACACAACGCCTTCTAGTCCCAAACTAAGCAGAGCTTGTATTATGGATACTAGGCAACTGATATAAAAACTTAAATACTTTTTTTTTGTAAATACAGACATATTATAGATAGAAAACACCCAAACTCCGAAACAACTATTTGCAAATCATACAAACATTTGTTCCGACCCGGGAATCGAACCCGAGACCTCAAGAACAGCAGTCGCGTACGCTACGACAACGCCACCGAGGCAGTTAAATATAAGTCAATAAGTCAATATCAGGCGTGAGGTTACTTTTTTGGACTAGCTTAGCCCCGCGGTGATACCCGCGGTACGACAATAACCGCGGGTAACACCGCGTGGTTAACTGTGGCACATAATCAGTCTTCTCAGTCTAAGAATAATAAGTACTATGTTTAAATCATGTTTACCATTTATATACTCACTGAAAACGGAGGTGGAGGCCCTGGCTTTTTCTTTTCAAAACATTCCTTTAAATCGTCCGATCGAGTGATTTTACTCGTAGATATTCCAGTACAACAGCGCATCATATTCTAAATTACAAGTACTGGTAAGTAAATAAAATTAATTTTTAACTTGTTTAAAAAAGAAGGAGCTTTAGAGATTTGTTCCCTTAGTCCGTCCTTAAAATGTAATATTTTTTTCTGCTTGGTCATGCTTGGTAAATTACTAAAATTAAAAAAAAAAAAATATAAGTTCAGATCTTGCTTGTTTACTGAAATATTCATCTATTAATTCACTTTTAAGAGAATTTCACAATTTCAACGCATCAGTTGCAATTGTGAAATTCTCTTAAAAGTTTTTTTTTGAATTTTTGTAAGTGACTCGTAGGCTTGGAAGGCACGTCACCAAGGTTGACCATTTCTGTTCAAAATGTAGTCACGACACGACAAATATAGTGACACGGATGTTGGGAGTGTTTATATTCAACAGCAATCAATTTATATACTACGTAACCTGCAAAGTTACAGTTACAGTTTTACTTCAATACATATACAAACTAGGTGTAGCATACTTACATGATGTAGTCTGTGGCATTTTCTCCTGGGGTGATCAGGAGCGGCCTTCCCATAAAAGGAAACAAAAACTATTAGCCAATCACCAATCAAATATTCTTCTTCTCTTAATGTGAGTTCTGTAACTCCTCACAATGACCAGTTATGTACCTATATGTAGTTTCGCCATGTGATACTATGTGTTTTCTAATAAAGTTTATGTATTTTAAGGGTGCAACATTAATTAAATATTTATTAATATTAAAGTTTGAGACTATCCTACTAATATTATAATTCCTACTCCTACTAATATTATAAATGCGAAAGTTTGTAAGGATGGATGGATGTTTGAATGTTTGTTACTCTTTCACGCAAAAACTACTGAACAGATTTGAATGAAACTTTACAGTAATATAGCTCATACATCAGAATAACACATAGGCTACTATTTGCCGCGATAGCAGACATTTACGTGAGCGGAGCCGCGGGCAACAACTAATAATACAATAGTTTGGAGCCTTTAATATTCTTTTATTGTAATGTTTTAGTAATTAATGTTTAAAATATTCATCCATATTACGTTTAAATATATCTCTAAACAATATCTTATTCACATATTTAAAATATGATAAAGTATAATCGTTTCGAAACATTTTACTTACCGATACTGCAAACATAAATACAAAGAACATCACAACACGATACATGGTTATTATATGAAAGATCAGGTTGTTATGAACATCGCATGTTGTTTTTATACCAGAAATAATTCAAGCGTAGTTTTTATTTCCACCGTAACAACAGGGAATCATCGCAATGCCCTGTAATTATTATCGTCAATTTTATACAGTGTGAAAAATGAAGTACAATCACGGACAATTATTAATAGCGTGAAATAATAATCAGGGCTCAATATCAGTTGGTTTTGATGTATTAATAAGAGCTATAAATGATTGTAAAAGAAAATGATACCTATACCTGTGTAATAAAATTGTGTATTTATTTTTTGTTAAAGTGTAAGTATGTCAATCTCTGGAAATATTAATTAGATTGGGGTGATTATTTTTATGTTGAATATCTTACCTTAAGGATTTATTAAGCTTAATAAATCAGAACATAATAAAACCCTTTCAGTCCTAATTCAAACTAGGCAGTGTTTGTGATATGGTAAATATTCTGATCATAAATATAATTGTTTTTTATTACAGAAAAAAAATGTGTCCATACAGAAAACAAAAACTCATGCACAGGTCAAAATGATTTGTCACGGGTTTGACCCAAACTTATCTCCTAGACAGTGCCTTAACGGTCATTAAAATATAGATGTTTGTAGAGTTACTGTCTCTTTTATTTTTACGTATATTTCAATAGCTGTTTTTTTTTGAGCTGCCGAAATAACTCTGCTCCGCCTGGTGGAAAGCATAAGCAGAATCCAAGAGTTGGCTTGGCCAATTTAGAGGAAATAATTATTAACATAAGTAATAACACGCATTTCATTATCATCAACAGTCTTAAGAGTCCACTGCTGTACATAGTGGTAGCGCCAACTGGCTTGGCCAAAGAATTAGTGAGCGCTAACACATAAGGCGGGAGCGAGTATAACTTCAGTGACTATGCACTGCCTGAAAACTATGTGGGCTGAGTACTTTGCGGCTGCCGGATAGGTTAGGTGGGTGGGAGAATATGGAAGCACGCTTACCTTTGGTGATCTTGAGCTGCAGTCCAGACCTGGCGGCCTGATCAGGCGACCTGGCTCCTCGTACCGTCGTGTGGCTTGCTAATCACGATGGCGACGCGTGTTCGGTGTGGAATAAAAACGTCCCTAGCTTGCCGGCAAGGCACGATTGCACTCAGCGAATAATGCGGGTTCGTTATTAAAGTATTTTACAGCGGTTCTATTGTCTATATAAGATGCGGGGGCGGAGTCCACAACTGGTGTAGAACTCGACGAGCGGTGAACCAAGCGTCCGGGCGTCACTTCGCGAACCACATTGACCCTTTCTTCTTGCGGTGTGCGTGCGGTGCGGGAATAATGATCAAGGATGCGGGTAGAAATAGGTGCCGACAGCCTCACCTAGCGGAACTTTTAACAAACTAACAGTGTTCCTGTCATCATCGACAGGTGGCGTTACCACATAGCCTCATCTTATCATGTAATCAAAGCCTAAAGTATTAACAATACTAATACTAGACTTTAAAATGATTTAAATTATTTCAGAATTATTTTCTTTTTGGTAACCAACACTGTTAAATATACTTACAAAGTTGACTGTTTACATATAACCAGATATTTTTTCAGTGTCTTCAAGCAAATCCGAAATGTTATTTAGGTAAAACCACAGATTAGAACGAGTTACACACTCAATCAACCGCTAGTGACAGTAATCATCAAGTCATTATTCACATGCAAATTGTTGCGTTTAGAGTACCAAACTATTAAAGTTATATCAACTATGGCAGTACTAACGTCATATTTTACATATTATAAATATCAGATATAGTTTTTAAGAAAGTGTGGTGTGATCCCCTCTAGGTATAATTGTGTCAGTAATAATAGGAAATTTCTAACAAAATAGCAGTTTCCGATTTAAAAACCAAGGTAATTAATATCTTATTTTTCATGAGAACAGGTGTATATTATAAGTGTACTCATGAAATATGACATGCGGTAAGTCTTCTATGTTATCAACATGCAAGAATTTCTAGGAATATTAAGAAGAATCTATCCATTCTGTAAGTGACTACACTAAAACGTTTGATTAAAAAGGGCCAGCGGTGTAGATTTATAACTAACTAAATTGTGTGGTAGGCGAAGTACCTGATAAAAACGAAATTCTTAATGCTTAGTAAAATATTTATTTTTATAAATGTTGATCAAGAGTAAATAGAACGACCGAGCCAAGGATATTTATACCGATATTCGCTAAGACTGAGCTTTATAACTAAATGTAGCTGCTTGTACACGTTGTTTTCGAAGATTTCAGCTAGGATAACATAGTCTACAGTTTTGACTATTATTTTCTAAATTTTTTTTATGTAATTGGAGGGCAAACGAGCAGACGTATCGTCTGATGGTAAGCGATTACCGCCACCCATGGACACCTGCAACACCAGAAGCGTCACAAGTGCGTTGCCGATCTTTGGGGAATGGGGGGAGGGGAGATAGGGGGAAGGGTGGGGTATGGGCCTCCGGTATCCTCACTCACTCAATGAAACACAGCACAAGCACTATTTCACAACGGTTTTCTGTGAGGCCGTGATATCACTCCGGTCGAGCCGACCCATTCAAGCCGAAGCATGGCTCTCCCACGGTCCATTTCTTTAGATCCTTCAGTCTATTGAAGCTACTAATGACTAACTTCCAAATGGCTGCAACCATGGTATCAGTAGCATAAGAGCATGCTTGAAAAGGCGCTTGTTAATTGAATTGAATTTTGAAAATTGTACTAGAATCACTGTACTGTACGTGCAGTGATTCTAGTACAGTCAAGGTTCAGGTCGGTTCTACGCCTATCATTGTGAGTGATGTTTCAATGCACAAATACGTTATACCAAGGTAGTTACGCACCCCCCAGTACCCTCTGTTTTAGATTAAGTACCTCTCCGCTGGCTTAGCATTGCCAACGAACGTGTCTCTTAGAATAAGATAAGATTTTGATGATCGTCTAGCCATTTTAATATTGTAAATTGCTTAAGGACATTTTAGCGCTAGCCTCCAAATCGGCAGCACACCAGATAAGTTGTGTTTTATTTGTTTATAAAAAACCCTCGGTTCAAACTGGAAGTTTAACTAGTTTGTAACTGCTTTGTATTTTTAATTATTGAACGATTTCATACTGAACTAATTATGGAAACTAAACAAAAAATAAAACAATGTACTTAAATTATTTTTCTCAAATGTATTAAAATTTTAAGTTTGGTACTTATTCGGTTTACCAGCTGAATATATTCCGGCTCAAATATCAAAGATACACTCTGGAATTAAATCTTGAAATCCTTTGCATTCATATTCATTACTCCATTTGGGGCATGTCTGTATACAAAAAAATAAGTTTAGTAAATTTTACAATATTTACACTTATAAAATATTATAATAACAAATCATCCGCACGGTCTTCAGAACCAAACATATGTAGAGTGTGCATTCTGATAAAATATGTTTTTTTATAAATAACTCTTTAAGAGACATTTCTACAGGTCGTAATTTACAGCTAAAAGGCGGTGGCATTTCCTAAAGGCTCCTACACACCATGCCGCTGTCATGGCCGCCGGGTTATATACAACTGAAACGATGTTCTGCGAGGTCGCTCATTAGGCCGGTCGTTAGGTGTACCGGCCTAACCTTGCTCCTACACACCATAGGTCACGCGGGTATGCTTCACCATAGGTCACGCGGGTATGCTTGCCGGAGGCATACCCGCGTGACCCATGGTGTGTAGAAGCTGTAAGACTCTTCTTCACTCTGGGAAGATATAGCGAAACAAACCACATAGGTGTGGTTGCAAGATTGATAATAAACAGACTTATAAATTTCTAAATATACACAAATTCTACCAAGACACAGAAGAAATAAAATTATCATGTTCATTTTAAAATTATTTTGGCTAGAAGGGAGTTGAACCCACAACCTCCAGCTTGGCAATCAGAATCACTTACTCTATTAGATCAACCGACCAATATATGTATATATTTACACATCTATATCTATACTAATATTATAAACAAGTGAAATTTTGTAAGTATGGATGGACGGATAGATGTTTGTTATTCTTTCACGCAAAAACTACTGAACGGAATTGGATGAAACTTTACAGTAATATAACTTATACATCATCATAACACAACACATAGGCTACTATTTCCACGATAACCGACATACATGCGGGCGGAGCCGCGGGCAATAACTAGTATATATATAAATGATTCCCCGAAATGTATGTACGCGCATAACTTTCGATCAGTTGCACCAAATAAATTTTTAATGTGTTCGTTATTTTTGGGACAAGGTTTGTGTACAAGAAATATCCAAAGATCAGGAAAGGAAAATTTGTTTTTTTGTTCGTGACTGTGACTGTACTGTGTAAAGCTGACACAGATTTGGAAATATGGTGGTATGAAGTTTACCGGGTCAGCTAGTAAATTATAGAAATACATGTCATGTTGCGATTGCGTGATCATAGCTCACATTAAAATTCGCCCAATAAAGAGAACTGATTCATCTATTTCACTCCCCAGTTCATTTTCTTCTATATTATGTATCTACATTGAGCGGAATCAACAGTTTTATATTTGAAACAAAAAGTTAATGCACAACGGTCAGTGTATGGGAAAGTCATAAATAATCAGATGTGTTTACGCTTGCTAACAAATCCACCCTATCAAAGTGGTAACAATGAGCCGATGAACTGTAGATTACTGCATTTGTAGCACATGTCAACTTTTATAAACACATAAAATTAGTGACGATGATAAAAATGTATTTTGTAATCAGTACAAATCTTGTAACCATCTATCATTTATTGCTAAGTGTATGGTATCTACCGTTCTTTTCCGTAGAGTCAAGAACTGGAAAATTATTCTTACAATAAATAATCTTAATTATAATTAATTAAAAAATAAACGTATTATGTTGTGTTTGCTTCAAATTGATATTCTTAGGGAAGGAAGTGTATTATTTAGTGTATAAGTGCAATTTTGTGACAATTTAACTTAAGTATTTTATTTACCTTTAAGTACTGATTGTAGTAGCAGCGTTCCATTTTACTAATGTCACACATATTCGGGGGACCGTACTTTGATATATCAACATTCACGCATTTTTCCTTGAGAGCGGCTACTAATTCTTCATTATTTTCAGTCGTTTTTTCTACGAAGCTTACGAAAGCTGCTTTATCAAAACCGTTGTCTCCATAATATCCATATATTTTTCCTATACAATTCTGGAGCTCACACTGAAACATTGTGTATACTATTAGGTGTACCAAATTAAATATTCCAATGTCACGGGGATCATCATAAACATACTTAAATGAGACACAAACACTTAGATTCAAAACAATAATTCCTTAATCTTACATATGTAGGTATGGATCAAAATAAAGACTTTAAACTGCTGCGCTACGCTATCCGTGCAGACGTGTATAAAATATGTGGCAACGACTAAACATCGAACAACATGATATATGATTATTTCTTAAAGCGGGGTGTGAAAAAGCATCTCACTAGGCTGTCATAGTGTGAGACGCCATACTGAATTGTCTACATTCGTGGTGAGAATGGTGGCCTCCACTGTTGGATTTTAATCATACTTTCCATCAGGCTTAGCAAAGTCACTTTAGTAGGCTTTCAAATAAAAACATCCAACTTTTGGATACTTTTATGAATTTATGAATTTTCCTGTCAAAATGACTCTACTCAACCTGTTGGAAAGCATAAGCAGAATCCAAGAGTGGTGGTCACCATACTCATTGCGAATGTAACAATGCAGCATAGTGACCCAGACTATGGCGGCATGATGATGCTACTGCATCTTTGGGCTTTCGATCTCGCACTCACCAACGGCACACGACAACACGAATCTGTTATTTTATGTTGATCTTCTGTGCGAGGGTAGTACCGCTCCGGTCGAACCGGCTCGTTTGTGTTGACATCAGCTTGGCTTTACTACCTAAAAATTCTTGGCTCTACTATCTCAAAGATAGTAAAGAAGTTATATAAACTTACTTTGTTGCTATAATTCGATTACTTGTAGCCTGTAGCTGTAGCCTGTGTCACCCGGATTATTATTATGTGTTTATTTTATAATTCATTACAATTGGTTCAATAGTTTAGGCACTAGGTCGCAACATTTTTACATAATATTGGCTTCGCCATAGACGGGTAAAGATATTACCTACATATGGCGTAGCCATAGGCAAAATAGATTTCGTAAATCAACACTTCATTTCTTTTTCCATAGACTAAACATAGTAACATATTAGTTTCGCAGCCCTATAACTCATTTTTGACTACTTACTACTACTACTGCTATACTACTTATTTTTGACACACTTTGGCATTTACTATTGACTACAATCATAACACGGCAATCGAAAGCATAAAACAAGAAAGGTGAATTTCACAATTTAAAACAAAATAATAACTAAAAATAAAACTAAACTACATATATACTCACTGAACCCGGAGGCGGCGGTTTCTTGTTTTCAAAACATTCTTTAAAATCATCCCGTTGGTACATTTCAAGCGTAGTTATTCCGGTACAACAGTATGACAAAGCCTAAATTATAAAAACTAGAAGGTTAAACAAAATAACGACGATGAATGAATGATAATAATAATAAAAACAAAATTGATTAATTTAAGGAGGACCAATTAATTCAAGTTGAGGTTGTTTTTTAATGTTTCATCACATTGACAGTGTTTCATGATCCACAGCTAAACATGGGTATTTCCTTAGCAAGGAAATACCCTCGGCGTACTTTACCATGCTAACCAGTTGGTATAGAGTTTGCTCCAAGTTCATATCCTGCGTAGTCTGCTCCCTTAGCCTTTGTCTTACGACACCCAAGGGATGAATAAGGATCGTAACACTCCTTATTAAGAAGTTCTTAATTAATAAACTGTTTCGGTAAATATTTTTTTATTAACAAGAAAATACTTTCTTTTAGATCGTATCCGAATTTTAAGAAACATAACAACTATAGAATTGAGAATACAGTACAGTTAAGTGTACCATTTCATCAGGATTGAAGATGAGGTGAAAGGTTTTAAAGACTCCAAAGATCACCCATTCTTATAAACCTCTTTTAAAATTAAATTATTACCAGTACACAAAAAGTTCAGAAGTTCTTTTACACGAAACTGCTTTATGCGCGTCCACTCTATTGTTTTTTTTCCTTTTTTTTTGTACTTAAAGGGGAGAAACCACATTTTGAAAACCTATTATTCTGTTGTTTATGTTTTTGACTCGATGTTTATATCAGTATGAACTAGACCTTTTCTTGTCAAAATGAAGAAGCAACGACTGGTATAATACTTCTCTTAAAAGTTGGATCATGAATATTAGGAGCGTATATTAATTCACTAGAAATTCAATTACTAATAAGTAACTCAATTGTTAAGTTGCTTAATAACTAAAAAATATTTTGAAAGTAAATATGGCCTAATGCATCTAACTTACATTATGTAGTCTTCTACATTTTAGCCAGACGTCTTCCGGGACTCCCTTAAAATAAAAATATAATAATAACATTATCAGCCAAAAATACAAGAAATCTGAGCTTCGTAAGTCCTAACAACCATCAATAATATAATCTATATTAATACGTGACACAAAAAGTTTGTAGCCTTTTTTACGAAAACCATACGAACGTACGAGTCTGAAAGTTTATATTTAGGAGGAGTAAAGAAAACACAACGCTAGTACCTGTCTATGTATATTCACATCTTATTACATATATGTATGTGTATAGTTAAACAAGTATATATTTATAAATAAATATAGTTTTAGTAGAATATTATTTGTATTTGATGTAAGATATTTTTTTATTTACGTAACTTTTGTGATGTTTGTCGAATTTCGTTCTTTGTCGTTGCACCTACCACATCATACTTCTACATTACCTGAAGGTTGACTGAGAGAAAATACCTCAAAGCAATAAGTCTGTATTTTTTACGTTATATGCAATAACTTTTAAATAAATGAAAACTAAAAAAAAAATCTGAAATAAGGTCGTATTTCGACCATGGAGCGATAACTAGTTTCGAGTAGATTTGTTTTGTGACAATGTCCGTCTACGTTAACCCCTGCATCTACTGAATTCCCAGCCTGGATATAATTAGCAGTGCAGCAAGGAGATGACGCTGTCCTGGTCACCTTTACTTAAATTACTGGGATGGGTGCTAGGATAAAACCGGATCTTAATAACAGCTATTTCCGGATACCTCTTTTTTAGACATGGTCTAAAAAAGAGGTCTATTCCCTGACACCGGTTCCTGATGGATTAACAGCTAGAGGTAGTTTTATATGTTCATTTTGCTTAGAAGAATTAGCCATCATCTTCCCAGCCTTTATTATATGATATACCTATACCG
The DNA here is from genome assembly GCA_905220595.1 of Spilosoma lubricipeda. Classification (NCBI taxonomy): domain Eukaryota; kingdom Metazoa; phylum Arthropoda; class Insecta; order Lepidoptera; family Erebidae; genus Spilosoma; species Spilosoma lubricipeda. The sequence goes on along the minus strand of HG992281.1, from coordinate 17,358,474 downwards.
TTTGTTAGAGGACTCTTCAGTATTTAAAAAAACTGATAGTAATTATCAACAACTTTCAGTTTGCGCAAATTTTCAAACATAATTTACTCTAATTTAATTATGATGAATTTATTATTATTTAGGTTTATGCATCCACTTCAACCAATTGCCGTCCACTGCTGAACGTAGGTCTCCCCCAAGGAGCGCCATCTATCCCGGTATTGGGCAGTCCGCATCCATCCGCTGCCAGCCACCTTCTTTAAATCGTCAGTCCACCGTGCCGCAAGGCGCCCTACACTACGTTTGCCTAATCGCGGTCTCAAGCATATTTGTGCTCCACCGACCGTCGGCACTCATGACCGGCCCATTTCCAGTTTAGCGTGCTGATTCTCCGTGCGATGTCGGTTACTCTAGTCTATCAGACAGAGAAACACCCAACATAGCACGCTCCATCGCATGCAATGGTCAGTGTTCTCGTCTCGGCTCCGTATGTCATCACAGGTAGGACGCACTGGTAAAGACCTTGGTCTTTAATGATTGTGGTATTGGCGACTCAAAGATTAAGATAATGATGAGATTAATTAATTAATGACTCAAAGGTTTATACATATTTAACATATTTTATAATAGAATATAGTAAAATTATATAAAAACTCTTACCGATGCCGCAAACACAAACACAAACAATATCACAACACGATACATGGATAATATTTTAAAGATCAGGTTATTATGAACACTGCATATTCTTTTTATACCAGAAATAATTTAAGCTCGATTATTCAATATCGTAACGCTAGAAAATTATTGCATGTCCTGTAATTATTGTCACCAATTTAATACATTGTAAAATTTGTGTTATAATTAGCGATTGTAACACTTAGTAAAAGTATAAAAAATCATGGTTCGGTATAAGTTAAATTGTAAATATTTTTTTATTGTTTGTTTTCCTGTTAGTATATGTTCCAGAACTTTTGGGTAAGAAACGATATCGGAAATGTTTATTATTCAACGATCTTTATTATTAAATTATTTTTGGGGAATATTGAAGTAACTGAAGAGGATGAATATTTATATGAGCAATGTCATGAGTTCAAACCCGAACCCAAGTGAATCAAATAATCTAATGCTAGACTTAAATAAGATGGACTCAAATACAACCAGTTATTTTTTTCTGGTAAATAACTTATAAAAAAACACTGATTTTTAAAGATTATAAAATAATAGCTACTACTACCCTTTCACGATTGAAGTTGTATTGATAAGAAATTAGGAACAAAATTGATGTGAAAAAACATGTAAAAGAATCTTTGAATCAAAAGTAGGAATTTGAACTCAACAGTTGAAAATTTATCGGCCTTGTGAGAATATAAACCAACTTAACATAAATATATATTAATACAGACAGATACTTAGGTATAAATACTGCTTATAACCCGATCATTGTTCAGTATCTACAAAGAAATCCTCAATGTCAGTTAAATAAAATCAAATATTTTAACAACATACACACAATGAACTTAGTATTGATTGTCATATGATTCATGCGATAATTACAACAGTTAACCACCAAACCATTAAAGTTAAATCATTGTGGCTGTGTTGTTATTGCATTCCACATTATCTAAAACTAAACGTGTCATATTTTTACTGAAATACGTCAGCGTCAGACGTCAATTGAAAATCAGCGCTGTGGTCATCTTCAGAAAAGTAGCACAAGCTGAGCTGTGGCTCTTTAGTCACATTATTAGATCATTTAATTGATTCGTAATATTTATGATAATAATTGGGTTGTCCAATATGACACAATTCAGCTAAAATAATTCCTCGTAAGATATGGTTATTGTTTAATAGGTACGTTATTAAATATGCGCGTTCTTACTTTTATTGATAGTGAATCTTGAATAATCCATCTTTGCCAATGCTTTTAGGTTCATGTAATGAACTTTTGTATTATAAGCAGCAATAAACTTCTTCTTAGTTGTACAGTTACGAGAATAAAATATATTAATATGGACTCGTCAGCAATGTCTTCATATTATTATATTTTTACATATTACTGAGGAATCAATGACCTTGACAGACTGAGACTCCTGACAGTTTGTACAACATTTTATAGGATAAGGCTATAGGATACATAAACATAAAACACACACATTTGTGTGTGCACACTGCCTCGGTGGCGCAGTGGTAGCGTACGCGACTGCTGTTCTTGAGGTCTCGGGTTCGATTCCCGGGTCGGATCAAATGTTTGTATGATCTGCAAATATTTGTTTCGGAGTTTGGGTGTTTTCTATCTATAATATGTATGTATTTACAAAAAAAAAAGTATATAAGTATTGATATCAGTTGTCTTAGTACCCATAATACAAGCTCTGCTTAGTTTGGGACTAGATGGCGTTGTGTGTTAGATGTCCGAAAATATTTATTTATTTATTTATTTTTAGGAACATGTTTAATGTTAACACACAATGTTGCAAAGCGATTCACATCATCTTGATTCGCTTTTATGCAATACAAGAAACACAAGAGTTCCACAAGGTAACACCTTTGCTCTTCCCACGCTAGGCATTCTTCCAACGCTAGGCATTCTTCACGCACAAAGGCACGGTTCGGGCATTGCAGTGGTAGCACTCAGGTGTTGGCTCGTCACGGATTAGACAAAGTTGATCTCTCTAGCCATTGATCCATAGGAGCGGCCCTAAAATCTAACCTTGCGGAACACTGCATGAGAGTTCATTTTGACCAAGACCGGTCTTGTTTAGGTAGACAACGGCTTTCTATGAGATTTTACAACGGCTGCCCCGACTTTACGATGGAGATATAATGATAAAATTAAAATTTATTGACCATAAGTGTCAACAATTTAATAAATTAAAAAAAAATGCTTGATTACAATGTACCAATTGTGTCTTATTAGCCTCCGCTGCTGAACTAGGTTGGAAACCTGTGCTTCAGCATACGGCGTCACTTCCTATAGGCCATGTACATTAACTACAGAGTATAATATAGTTCCAGTATATAATTCTATTTATTTCTGTAAATTTTAATTTTAAGTTTAGATGCTGAATTCCAGGACAAAGTGTTGAACGCATTGGCAATATCCGAGGCTACAACCAACACCACTGTGCCCCAAGAAACAGCTTTCTTTGCCAGAGCATTCACGTGCATGATCGCACTCACAGTGGAGCACCCCTGAGAAAAATCGTACTGGTTCTATGACAAATCCGGCTACATCCTGAAGAGGTTCTTGACGGGGCGCCAAGCAATCCCTCGACTAAATAATTTGCGCATCTCATCAAGCCACACTATGGGACGATAGACAAATGGTGAGTCTTTCGGGCTGATGAGGACCAGTATATGCGTCTTACACAATTTCGGAAACTGGCCCCGTTAGAGACGTGCGTATGTGACATCCACCTGATAATCGTTCATTTTCGGCTTACCTTCCGAACGGTCAGTGCTAGAAAGACGAAACTTTGCATGGATATGTGTGTTTACCAAGTCGACAAAAGCGCAATAAAAAACTGTCGTACTTACCCTTAAGTAAGGGGTATAAGATAAAGACGATTTCTATGATTCAGGCATCAGTTTGTGAGAGAATCCAACTCAAGCACAATAAATCGAATTACTATGAAGTAGCTCATTTAATAAGTTTGTTTGAAATCTACCCTCAACGTATACTTTAAAAACTTGAATCAACAATTTTTACTTTTCACCGTTCGGTAAGTTACTACTAACATGCATGATGCATGTAGCCCGCGAAAGTTTGATAGAAGGAATTTGTAAGTTCAAGTCATCGTAAATAAAGTGAAACTTAATTTACGGCAGTGACTGTACAGTCCAGTTTTAACCGCTTTATTTACAACTACTTAAGTTTTAAGAAATATGTATTGAAATAATCAGTAAATAAATTAAAAAAAAAACAATGTATATTCTTTTTTTCTCTTTTAAATCTAAAAGTTTTTCAGGATTTGAGATTTACGGGATCAATCATCGACGACACACCCTTGAACTACATCTTCAAATCCTTTGCATGGAACTTCATCACTCCATTTGGGGCATAACTGTATAAAATATAAAAAAGATTAGTAAATGTTGCAATATTGAAATAAAAATTATAATAGTAAACATAAATCTATAAATAGGAATATTAGATTGAAATGTGCCATGTGATGAAAAGTTGATTCTTTACGATGGAAAAATGCCATTACCGACCCAAGGTTCAGTAAGCGCGGTTACGGCGTTTGACCAGCAAAGCAAAGCTTACCAATAAAAGGTGAAGGTAGGTAACTATTTGGTGGTCTATTCATGGTGTTATTCTTCATAGCTTTCTTAGGTCTGGTTAAGCAATAACAGCAGATGTTTACTATACAGTCTATACACGGCCTTCTAAACTTAAGTAATGAACAGCGTGTGCTGAGGTTACCAGATTCATACTAGCCAAACTTCAATACTAACATTGAAAATTCGAAATTAAATCTATCTTTTGGTCTGTTGCACCTTCATAGCTAAACCATTGCACCGATTTCTATGAAATTTCACATGGAGATACTTTAATTCTTTACCACGATAACCAACAAAAATATGGACGGAGCCCCGCTAGTTTCTGATAAATGTGCTAATTAGGAGAGGCTTATATCCAACAGTAGACGTATTGGACTAAAATGGCCAAAATAATTATGATACTCCTACACATTGGCCTTTCCTCGTGGCTAAAATAATGATGATACTTCGATACATTTGCTATTGCTCGTTTTGTTATTTATTTACCTTCATGAACTGGTTGTCGAAACAGTACTGCATTTTCAAAATATCGCACATATCGGGGTGCCCGTACTTTGATATATCGCCATTTAAGCATTTATCTTTGACAGCGGCCACAAGTTCTTCATTGTTTTCAATTTTTTTCTCCAAGAAGTTCATGAATCTTTCTTTACTGAAACCATCGTCTCCATAGTAACCAATTTTTTTACCTATACATTCATCGACGTCACACTGAAACATTTAGTATATTTATTAAAATATTTCTTATCTTTTAGGAATTATATCCGATTAAATATTCTAACGCTTTTGTAGATTTTATTACATCCAAAAAATTTGAACGTTCTTCATGCAGAACAAAATATCAACGTAGATTATGTTTTATGTTGTTCAATGTTACAGACAATCTGTTATAATAATAATACCCATGCAATATGTACAATGGCCAATGTGCAGTTAGTAATGTGAAATCTATGCGTAAAGGCCAAAAACAATCCTCAAACTCATCTAAAGACACTATTCTAATCTAAAGTGCATGATTCTGAATGAAGTCCTTTTTTAACCGACTTCAAAAAAAGAAGTAGGTTTCTCAATTCGACCGTATATATATTTTTAACTTTTTTTATGTTTGTTCGCGGACAACTTCGTCATTTATGAACCGGTTTTGGTGATTCTTTTTTTAATGGAAAGGAGATGTCCCAACGGTGGTACCATGATCAGGACGTTAATATCTGATGATGGCATCCAAGAGAAATTGAGTCGAACCTTGAAGTCGGTTTTATTTTAACTGGAAATGTTTTATTTGTTCATATTTTATAGGTATACAACATTGATCAACAGATACCAAAATGGACAATAATATAGTACAGTACAGTTATTGTATACATTGCCTAGGTTTTGTTTAGAATACTTGAATGAAACAGATTGAAGCTTATGTCCAAAATAGAACGTTATTAAAATTGCTGATATCTAGTTCTTTTATTGATTTATTTGATCTAGGTTTCCCTTGGTCAAAATTTTATTTTTATTTTATGTATATATATATGGCCCGCCAATATGTCTCTACTCTACCTGTTGGAAAGCATAAGCAGAATCTAAAAGTGGTGGTCATCATACTCATGGCAAATGCAGACAATGCAACAATGCAGCATGGTGACCCACACCATGGTGGCCTAATGAAGCTTCTGCATCATTGGGCCTCTAACCAACGAAAAACGACAGCACGCATGTTGTCATTTTACGTTGACTTGATCTTAATACTATTAATACTGTAAATAATTACTTCTAGTACTGTAAACTTACTGAATATAGAGGAATAGCCCCTGGTGTCTTCGTTATATAACATTCTTTTAAATGTTCCCATATTGAGGGAACCCCCAAAGTTATTCCGGTACAACAGTGTATCATAGTCTAAATAACATATAACAAAATGATAAAAATCAATTGATAGATTTTATTGATGGCACATTATAATATTAATTAAAATCTCTTTTTCACTTTAAATAAGTAATAAATGATGACCCTTTACTTGATGAGCATTTCAGTAGAACCGTATCTGTTTAATAGGACAATGGCAGGTTTGTATGGGACTTTTGTATCGCTTGGCGTATGTCATGGAAGGGATTGGTTTTGTATTTATTTGGCTGCTAATATCACCGACAATAACATTTTAAATTCCTATATTTAAATAACATAGCAATAAAAAGTTATTTTAGTTTTTAGATTACAACGAAATACATGGATCTAAAATGAGTAGTCAATGTTGTCATTATAGTCAACAAGATGACGTAATATTATATTTTTGAAATCAAAATCACTTGTCTACGATTTTCGTGATTCATCATTAAAATGTTGCTCTTTTACTAAATTTACCAGTAAGCTCATTCGTAAATAAAGATTTAAATATTGATTTTTTTTTTATGTGGAATATATTTTAAAATAATGTAAAATATTTTTGGCAATCTGGCACAACGCCATCTAGTTTTCAAATTAAGTAGACTTTAATCATGGCTTGTTTAGAACACGTAGGAATGCGTTTTGTAAATGCAGTTGTGCATTAACAACAACATTACGTGCAGAATTAATAATAAATGCATTATCATACTTACAGAATGAAGTCCGTAACATTTTATCCAGGAGTCATCAGGGTTGGCCTTACAATAAAATGAAATATCAGTATTAAACTATAAATAGTTTCGTGAGACCTAATAAGGTATGTAAAACAACAACAACAACTGTGGAAAATCATCATATGTTGCGGCTCGATAGCACATTCGCAACCAGGCCGCCATCCTACCGCCACCGCCCCAGCCTCTGGCAGCTTGCGGCCCGGTCGACGGCTAGTATCGCCGCTGACGACCTCTAAGCTCGCCTTCGGCCCTCTTTAATCCCATTCAGTGCTCTCTTTCTAATGGATTACAGCTTTACAGAAGAGACCACTGCGCCACCTACTAGCATGGTAGTAATGATTGCTAGCAGAACAGGTCTTTGGACGACCGATTTGGTCAACTACAACTCCACGTTCAGATACCAACGCGGGTTAGTCCTCAAGGTTATGTGGCTGTGCGTAGTGGTCAAACGCACGTCGTCGACGTGCGCTTGACGATGCTTTAACCATCTGCCCTTCGGAGTGAGTATCCTCACAGACAACCTCTTCTAACAACACGTTCGATTTTTTGATTTCATCTCGGTTTGCAACACCGAGGTTCCTTCCAGCAGTTGCTAAAAACTGAGTGTATCTCCTCTCACTTAGTTTTAGTACATACAATAGTTTTAATTCTAATTATTTCACTCACCACTGCCAAATTAATGTAAATAAACAATAAGGCGACACGAAACATAATCATAACATGAAAAATCTGATTATTATGAACATCGTATGTTATTTTATAGCAGGAATAATTTAAGCGGTTCATTTCGATCGCAACATCAGAAAATTATCGCGCTGAGTTGTTACTATTGTCGCTTTTTTTAATATAGCCTGCCAAGGTGACTTGAATTTATTACTGAAGTACAATCACGAACAGTTTATAACAGCATAATAATCATGACTTCTAACTATGATGCTCATGACACAAACATTTCTTAAGGAATGATGTTGGATGGTGGTATGGCCCATAAAATCCGTGTTGTGTCCACCACCAAATGATGGGTTTAGATCTGTTATTGTTCTTAAACTGCCTGACCAAATTAGAGGAAGTTAATATTTGCAGAAGCAACTACATACTATCACACCCTAATAAATCAATAATACGAATGCTACTACTGACTAAAATGCAAAAAAAAAAACCATTTTAATCATCATCTTTCTTACTTTCATTAATCCCAAGATTACTTCTAGTATCTACTATTTCAACCGGTTCTACCTGAATGTTAATTTTTCCATGGAGCTACTGCCATCGAACCTTTGCAACTGTGAGGGTCAATTAAATATGAAGGTTGAACTAGTTGCGCGTATATTTGAGAGTAGTGACTTCCTAAAACATTTTCAATACTGTATAAAATATACTGTGCATATATAACCCGAAAAAATGAGAGCGCCCTCAAGCAGATCCACAATTTTATTTAAATAAATACCACACAATGAACTTGATTTTGATAATTATGTTATTCCCATGAAAATCACTGTGTTTAAACTGCAAAACCATTCAAGTTAAATTGACTGTGGCAGCATAAATGTATGTATATTTTCCAAGTATCGAAGTGCTAAATATAGTACATTTTGTGACATAAATAGTTTTTGAAGTACATACATGTTTACTTATAGCTAAATACTTTGAGGTGTTACGCTTACGTTTTGCATAAGTACCTCAGTTAAGTAAGAACGAAATGCCTCTTTGCTCACAATAATAATTTTCGTTTTCAAGTAAATTTTTTGAGGGACTATAATATTTTTTTTATATTTTAGCTAACTTTAGTTGAAAAATTTAACACTCATTCTAGCTTCTTATAACTTTTCGCTTAGATAATATATATGATATCATAACTATAGGAAAATTTAACTTAATAGTTCGAGATGCTAATACTAGAATTATGTTAAGCTCGTGAGCAATAGTGAGCATATGGTCCTATGTATGATAGAAAACAAAAAAAAAACAATCCTAACCAGGTGCGTTGTCCATAAAATCCTCCCTCTCATAAACACTTCGTCTTGATGCTTATTGTCATAAGCGAGATACCTGGGGATTTATAGCACACGTAGGTTTAATCCTTCCATAAGAAGTAGGGTCCCATTGTTTACACACATATAACTCATAAGCGTGAAATTTACTCGCAAATAACTTTCATATAACAAAATACGTTTAGATTTCCATAATTTTAGAAATAATCAGTCAATGTATTTAATGCTTTTATTCCTAATCTGAACATGTTTTCTAACTTGTGGTAGATACCAACTTTACCATTTTCATATTTATATGTATCACTGTTAATTATAGCTGCATATAATGTATGCAGCTGGAATAAATGAAATGAAATTATGTATTACAAAAACTTGTAACAACGTTACAAGCTAACAGATGTTCTAATTTCAGCGGGTAATTAAGAGATTTAGGGTTCAACGATGTAAGTAAATACACAGAAGCGAGTTAAAGAGGCTTAACATAGCAGAGTTATAATTAACTTTATCTTAATATAATGCAAACATCTTTATCAGTTATTTGTCTTCGATGTAATATGCATTATTCATAAAAATAACTTCAATACTGCCTTTAAAAAAACTTTTCAACTTTATCAATATTGATTAGCAAACTAAAAGAACAAAAGAGATTTATTTCTTTTAAAGGTTTCCTACTTCGTAATAAGATATGGAAATCCCAAAAATACGCTTATATAACCGTTAGCGTATATTTTTCAACCAACATAAGCATTTTTGCTATATATACTGTATACTACATTTAAAAAATAAAATGAAAAATCCATGAATCTGATTCATTCACCAAAGATTCTGAATGCTTAGACTGTTTGATTATAAACTGTAAATATTAAAATTCTTTTTAGGGTTCCGTAGCTCAAAAGAAAAAATGGAACCCTTATAGGATCACTTTGTTGTCCGTCTGTCTGTCTGTCAAGAACGTGTGGAGTTATCAATCTAAAATTCATACCTAATACTCAGATCTACTGTCCCTTATTGCTGTGAAAAAATCAAGCTTCTAAGCCATCGCAACAAAAAGATACAACCGTTTACGCTGCAAGTTTTCGACACCCGCAAGAGAACCAAAACCTACAGGGGACTTCCCGTGAACTCAGAATCTTGAAATTTTGTACGAAGTAACGTCTTATAATTTTTTACTTACATCATATTGGTTTCTACTGAAACCTCGGTGCGCAAGTCTGACTCGCACTTGGCCGGTCTTTTTTTATAATCATAATATTATGTATTACCCTTTTGCTCATGATCGCGGTAGAGGTATCAAGTTGAAATTCATATCATACTTGAGTCTAATTGCCTTAATAAAGAAAAATTTTATTATAAGTCAACTCAAAAACGCAAAGGTACAACCATTTTTACAGCATATGCATACTTTGAAACTCGCAACTAGTCGCGAGGGAATCAAAACCTAAAGACTACTTCCCGTTGACATTGACAATTGACATTTGTTACGAAGCGATAGCTTACAGTACAGGTAACAGAAAAATTTTGACCCACTCGCACTGAGCCGGTTTTTTTATTTTAAATACGATAATACTAGAAACTTACCTACGTAATCCTACCTAATATTCTATCTTTTAAGAATTAAAAGGATAGATATTTAGATAGCTTAAAATATATATATTTAGAGAGAATATAAATTAAATTTAATAGATAAGACAACTTTTATTTTTAGCTCCACGAGTTTTTTTAATGACAACGTTCAATTTGATTGAATACTAATACATACATACATATATTCATTCGGTCAGTATACTGATGGAAAAGTAAGGAGACAACAAAACGGACCTACACATGATATTCATCGACCTAGAGAAAGCTTTCGACCGAGTACCGAGAGAATTAATTTGGCACGCTCTACGGGCCTAGAGTGTCCCTGAGCATTACATATCAGCAGTCAAAGATATGTATCACTAAGTATCAACTAAAGTGTGAAGTCCGGCTGGAACAGGCGATGAATTTGATGTGAAGGTTGGTGTGCACCACGGTTCTGCCTACAGTCCTCTGCTATTTAATATTGTAATGAATGTCTCTACTCTCAAATCTGCAACGAGCACCGCCATGGGACATTTTATACGCGGACGACGTTGTCATCATCAGTGAAGATGTGAACAACCTACAGTTGATTTTAGAAAAGTGGAGATAAGCTCTGAAAACATCAGGTTTGCAAATAAGTGGAGAGAAAACCAATTACATACATTGTCACTTTAGTGGTGTCAGCAGCTAAAAGAAGTGAACCATTTCAGGTACCTAGGGTCAGTCATCAGTAAAGATAGGTCAATAGACACTGATGTCACCCATCGCATAATTACCGGGTGGATGAAATGGAGAGCACTATCAGGCGTGCTATGCAACAGCCGTATGCCCGTGCGCATAAAGGTACGAGGATACAGAGAAGCCGTCCGACCGGTCATGACATACGGAGCCGAAAACTGGCCACTCAGGCAGCAGCACGAAACTCAATTACACTGCGCAGAGTAACATCTATCCTGGATAAAATACAGGAGAGCCGTCTGTGGTGGTACATACACGTTATGAGACTATCCGACCACAGGACCAGAAAAGTGTTGGACATTGAAACCAAACCCCGAGGACGAGGAAGACCCCGAATCACATGAATAGCTGTCGTAAATAAGAACTTCAAAGAAGCCCAAGTCAACAAAAAGACGATCCAAGACCGAGTTGCCTGGAGACGCATGATACGGAGGGTCGACCTCAAATAAAATGAAAAGGAGCCAGGCAAAGAGAATATCCAATTTCATTGAAATATTTACAATAAAATTCATTCGTTGATGACTAATCTAGTGGTACCCTTGACACCCAAGCGGAATACAATTTGCACAAAGTCAATTGTTAGTAGAAAAAAGGCGATTAAAACATAACAAAACACATATAGCCTTAATTAAACGTTTGTGTAACCGTCTGCTATTAGAATAATGTAAAAGAAGTCACTTAGTGTAATCAGAAATAAAAACTCTTTTGTTGTATTTAGTCGACACTTATAACTTCAAACTAAAACTACACACTATAAACTGTGTATGAGCCTCATACTATAAAATGACTGTATAGTCATTTTATTAAACAGATACTGAATCTAAAAAATACAAAAAAATAGAATATATAAAACTTTTTTTGACTGCCTCGTTGGTCTAGCGGTTGCCGTGTGCGACTGCTGATCATGAGGTCTCGGGTTCGATTCCCGGGTCGGACCAAATGTTTGTATGATCTACAAATATTTGTTTCGGAGTTTGGGTGTTTTCTATGTATAATATTTATGTATTTACAAAAAAAAAAGTATAAATGTATTTGTATCAGTTGTCTAGTACCCATAACACAAGCTCTGCTTAGCTTGGGACTAGATGGCGTTGTGTAATAGATGTCAAAAAAATATATATATTTGTCATTTACAAATAAAATTTTAGAAATGTGGAGGTATGTATACAGGGTGTAAAAAGACTGCTCCCGAAAACTTGGGGGTTGCATTCAGACCATGATACTGAATAGGTTTAGCGAAACTAAAACGCAAAAAATATGTTAACTTGTCTAAGTTCTTTTTTGTTTTTTCTGGTTACATACACATAGTACAACATAATAGGACCTTAACTACATAATTATCTCATTTAGAAAACCAAAAAACAAATTAAACTAATAAAACAGTAATGTATTTTAATATCACTCAGCTGGCTGGGAGGTCAACGTACCGTGCGCTAGCGCGGTGCATTGACCGCGGGCGGACGTGCGCGCGCGTGTCTCCCCTCGACCCGCTTCATTTGCGCTGTACCTACTGATAATACAAATAAGACTAATACTGCCTAGTTAATAATGCTGCAACCATCAGGTGGTAACCTAGTACCTAGATAGCACAGCCCGCCTTCATTTTACAAACAGAACTTAGAAACCTAAGTTCTAAAAAAATGCAAAAGATTAAAGAAGGTGGCCATTAACAATGAATACAATTTAAGGCCCTAACTTTATGAAGCGTGCATCTGCGTAAACAATTGTCTATGTAGATGCGTATAATATTGTATTAGGTAGGTACAAAACTTTATTTTATACACGACTACAAGTGTTGATTTCGCCACCGCGAGCGCATCGGCGCGGCGGCGCGGCGCATCAAAGCTACGGCCGCGGGGCGCGGTGCGGGAGGGGTCATGACCAGTAAGTCGGTCAGTTTCAATTATGACTTCGTTAAGTGCATGTCTGTGATACTGACACTGTTTACTTTTCAACCATCGCAACGAACGTATGTGGTCAATGAGGAATACTAAATTGACAGTGTAAACAGTCTCCCGATCAACTCCTGTGGATTTATGAAGTGAAGGTTAAAAAGTTTAAAAGTGAATTTAATAAATAGTGTGTTCGTGTATGCAACATTAAGCATTATGTATGTATGAAATACGTAAATTAAGTTCTGTAGTAGTTACCAGTTGATTACTTAAACTTAAAAGTAACTAATAATAAAACAGTAGGTACCAGGATCGGAAAACATTAGTAGGTACGTATTTTGTGTTTGGTTAATGAAGGCTGACTTCTCGGGTGTATCGAACTCGAAAATTAAAAATCGCAATTTGATCACAACGAGAAGGCCTTAAAAAACAGATTCGTAAAATAAAATTGAATGTGTGATTGAAAAACTTTAAGTAGGTAGGTATCACTCTGCTACTCAGTTTACCTAAAACTTTGCCGAAATACTATGATTTTACTATAATTACAATCAAGTATAATAAGGCATTTTAACCATAAACCTAAATGTGTTTGAAGTCGTTGCAATAATAATATTTAATCAATCGCCGCCAGCGCGGCGCGCCCGCTGTGACTGCGATGAGCGAGACACACGTGACGCGATACGTGCGTAATTATTACAATATGAACGTATTTTGTGATTTTAAAAACGTTAATAACTTTATTGTTTTGCTTGGTTGACATTTCTATTATTGTGTTTTATGTAAGTACACACGTTCTGTATCCGCCCCTAGTTTTCTCTGGTAATTAAAAACTAACAGTTGATGCCATTTCTGGTTCGACCGAGGCTACCGCAGAATTAGGTACGTAGAGTATAAAGTCACTACCTACTTTCGTTAGTAAGCATAAGCAACTGTACCGACGCCGCGAAGCGTAGGTACTTAAATTGTAATAAATAATCATTCACTTAGATGCACGGTGCGCGCAATACATTGCTGGCTTCTGAAATGAATAAAAATCTTGACGCATTGTTTTTTCCGGCTACAATTTTTTTTAAGGGCAACTGTTTGTTTTTTTAATAGGTTTTGGGGTACTGAAGCTACCTCTTTCGTTTTCGGTAGATGTCTGGTTACACCCTGTATAGTGAAACAATTTTATGTTTGTGAATGATGAGCTAAAAAAATTTGTTCTGTGCTTCCTTTTATAATTAAATAGCCAAAAAATCTTTTTCATCATTTACTCGCATTACAAAAATCTCTTCAATTACTTATCAATAATTGGAGTCGTCTTAACACGGAAATAATTTTATCCTCTGTCACGAGAAAAATCTCAACTAATTTAATAAAAAATTTGCTCAATCGCAATTGCTTTTTACGTAATTAGACTCGTACGGTGGTAAGTACTGAGCGTTTATTTTATAACAAGCCTTCTTAATTACGAAACGCAATAGCGTCTGTTTTGCCTCAAATGGAAACTCTACGTCCTTTTTAAGATTAATTCAGTGGTAAACTAGAGTAAATGTTTTATGAGATACCTAATTTAATTTAATTCTACTTTGTGGCAGTAAAGAGGTTTGGTATTATAGACTCTTTACTATAAATAGGAAATGTTAACACATAAACCATTGATTCTAAAGGATCCCGACTAGGTTATGAAAATATTTACATAGCTAAAATGGATCTTGACTAAGTAAATGTTTGTCTTAGAAATAGTTTTACGATGATAGAGTAGGTGTATGATGATCGAGCCTCAAGCGTTTCGTGAAGGTATACCTTACCTAACTAAGAAAACATTTACTTAGATGTTAGCTGCTTTTTTCAAACACACATAAGTCTGCCAAAGTAATAAATAATAATGATAAATATTTCATTTAAAACGGACCGGCTCGACCCGGGTGATACCTCACAGAAAACTGGTGTGAAATAGCGTTTGCGCTAAGTTTCACCGAGTGAGTGAGGATACCATAGTGAGTGGGTTTGTCTGAGAATAGGACAACATCTATTTTTCATCCCCCTAAATGGTAAGGTTGACCTATCCTTAAATATTTTTATGGCAAAATAACGTTTGCTGGGTCAGCTAGTTATATTATATAATTGACTCTATGTTAATATTAAATTAAACCACTTTTATTTTTCCACAATGCTTATTTCAATAAACCTATAGGTTTAGAAATACCAACTAATCAAAGTAATTTTAAAAAATACCAATTAGTGTAAAATAGTTTTATAATCATTTGTATCAAAAGTTCTGATTAGAAGATTAATTAATCAAATACACCTTTAATATAACTCATTTAGTTATCAGACAAACTAACCTCATACATTATTAGACAAAAACTTACGTAACAGTACCTAATACCAAGTAGAGACTTTTCTAATACGTTTAACAATTCGATAAACGGTACATATATTTGATTTAAAGGACATATGTTTGACATACCATATATTTGATTGAAATAAAACAAAACCTTGTTTTAATGCAATTTAATTTGATCAAAAACTTTTACCACCCAAAAATTCACTAAATTAGTAATTGCCCAGACAAGCTTTAGTTAATTCCTTAATTTTATTTTCATCGCACGGTGCTTCAGTTTTCCACTCTTGACAGCTCTGCAAAAAAATCAAGTATCAAAATATTTAACATTTAACACGCTTTCAGTATAAAGAACTAGCTTTTGCCCGTGACTCCACCCACGTGTAAAATGGTTATCGCTGTAGAGAATAGCCTATGTCCTTCCTTAAAACCTACTTATAAATGCGTGACTTCTACATTTCTTGTTCGATTTAGATTTAAAAGCGTGCTGTTTTATTAAAAGATTGATGATTAAAAGTTGTCGAACTGTAGGAACCCGGCAGTACTCATAAAGCTGGTTGGAAGGGTATCGAAAGGGTTTAAAAGTAGACCCTTTCATAATAGTCCATTCATAAACTTCAAGTCGTTTAACGATAGATTTAGATGAGCCACCCCAGGATGAGCTACAGTAAGTTACAAGCTACAGTAAGATCAATGATTGGACTAAAGCCAAATAAATCTGTTTAAGAATTACAGGAGTGGTTACATATCTCAACGTTTTAAAGACGTAGTTCAATTTACGTATTCGTTTATTTAATGCCATTATGTAAATTTTGAAACTAAGATTTTCGTCAAGTGTAACGCCTAAGTTAACTGGTTTACAAGCGCATGTGTAGTTTTTCGTTATACTAAAATAACAGTCACGAGCAATTAGACTTAAGGTAGTGCCTATAGAACCGCGGTTTGAAAAAGTTTTTTATTTGTTTTTCTGTCCTTTTAGGCTTAATATGTTGTCATATAATCGCTTTTAACACTATAGAATTTCGAGGAAGTTGGAATGTTTCATTCCATGTTTTAGCGGCGAAGATGAAGGCAGTGTCATCTGCATATGAAATAATTTTGCTTTTAAATGAGGGTAGACATGAGAAAGAGAGATGGCCCAAGTATACTGCCCTGTGGCACGCCATATTTCACTGACATCTGGCTGCTCGTATAGGAGTTTAATGCAACTCCTATACGAGTTGTTTGATATTAGTTAGTTTGTTTGATCTTTCAGATAAAAGTAATATAATTATGAATGGATATCATTAACTACGTTATTTTACTTACCTCTATAGATTGCTTGAGCATGCAATGATGGATTTGTTTATAACCGCACACATCAGTAGGTTCTGTGTTCAAACAATTTTTCTTGATCATGCTCAATAGTTCTTGGCTATCTTCTAAGTCTTTCTCTATATAGTTTCTTAAAGCTTCCATATCTATTTTATCATCAGGCCTGTAGTACCCTAGTTTTTTAGCTACGCATATCTCTGTTTCACACTAAAACAAACAAATATTTATTTATATTGTTCAACAATAATAATGTTACTGCTGCTGATAAACATAATATATATTACATTCTAGAATAAAACTCACTTGTACTTAATCCACTATTTTATTATTCATTCTCAAAGGTTAGGTAAGGTTAGGCCATAAGGTGAAACCGGTCAGGTGTAAAATAAAATAAAATAGTGGAATAAGTACAAGTGAGTTTTATTCTAGAATGTATTATAACAAGTACCATCAAGTGCCAACACTTGAGAGTATAAATCATATATATTCCTAAATAAATTATTATATAATATATTACATCCTCATGCAAACCAAACCATCACGTAGGTATATTACACTAATATTTCTTTAGTGTAACAATTGAACCCCGGACCAATCAAGTCAAGATATAAATACTTTGGATATGTATTAAGATTTAAAAAAAATCTACACCTTAATAAATGTCAAAAATATATACATACATACAATACATTGGAATTGGATTCTAAAACAAGTGAAAAAAATGTGTTCTTATATCAAAATACTGTAAAAAAGTTTCGTTCGGTAATTGGCTTCAAAAATTATCAAGCTTACTTTGACGAAGACTTTTTTCTTAATTGTAAGAGTTGTTATGTATTACTTACGTTACGTGAAGGCTGCTCAGTTAGACACTCCTTTATTTCTGGTTTAGGTCCGATTCTAGGGTTTGAAGGTTTTGCGCAGCATTTCATCACATTCTGAATAGTAAAAGTTAACATGTTAAAATTATATTACCACCGAACAGTAATCATCAAAATAGTAGATCACGTTCGTCGTAAGTCGCCGTCAAATATCTTTTTGAATATTGCCCATGAAAACCAAAAATAGTTTGAAGACGGCTCTTTGTGTACCAAGACAGGGCAAAACTTTGATTTTTAGCTAAGCGATTCTGTAGATAGATTATGTAACTATGACGATCACGATTACAATATGATTGTCATAGATTATATGGAAGTGGGACACGGCTTAACTCACCAAGACACAGAAGGGTCTTAATGTGTTAAGAATATCATTGTACATCCAAAGACTGGCCTGGCTATAATAATAATATTAGCAAAATTTGTCTTATATAGTGTCGTTTCATTCTAGAGCAACATTAAAAACATTTGGATATTTTTAGTAATGATGATTTTTCCTCCTTTGCTAAAATGATTATTAATATAATTGTTGTATTTACTATTTAACTCTTCAAGATATATACTTATCTTTTACTTAACAGATTTGATATTATATATTATTTTGATTTACTTACATGTTTAAATTTGTGACATTGTTCTGGACTTTCTTGGTCTCCGGCAGCCTTAAAATAAAGTTAAATACTATTTACTTAACCAAAAGTAGTTTTAAAACTTGTCAACTGATATAATGAAGGAATCTTCTATATGTAATACCTAATGCTAATGATTTCATAATAGCTAAATACACTTAAATCGAAAGTAGGTAACAAATAGATGGACATACATTCAGTGGACTGTTAAATTGTTGTTAACGGTGAAGATAATTTCTGCCCAAGTAGATAAATTGAAGCGGATTAGCTTTAAGCCTTAGCGCATAGGACACTTAAGGTTTAGGAAAAAAGTAGTAACAACATCAACATTGAACCGAAAAAACTACGGTAAAAAGTTATGAATGTAAATATAATTGAAATGAAGTATATAAAATCATGTGTATCAATTTTTTAATATCTCTCTTAAATTTACTTACCAAAACTACAAATACGCAAACGAAGAAACCCACAGCACGGAACATCTTATCGTAATTTCGGATTCAAGACTCTCTAATTTACGAAACCATGTGTCCCTATTTATATCCAAAATAACGAGTGTCTTTGTTATTAAGTTGTTAAACGTCATATTTATATAGCACCATTATGATTATACTAAATTGAATACATTACGATAAATTTTATCTACTTTAATAGCGGACAGTCATGGACAACTGGACTAATTCTAAAAGCTAAACGAGCAAAACTTAATTTACATTTTCACGCTTGAATTTTTATAAGTACTAAAAAGAATAAGATAATTCATAGTAAGAGTTTACTGAGTTTATGTACTTTGCATAAATGCGTGTAAAAATAATTAATTTAAGAATAAGTAGAATAAAAATTATCAACTGTATTTTCTGGTTCTAAATTTTTTAAAGCTGGACATTTAATATTTACATAGATTCTGTGTGGTGATCGATTATTAATAAGGTCTGGCACCACTCCTACAAGGTGATTGTTGGTGTCATAGCAACCGACTGAGGGAGAAACGCTATCATCAATCGGTCTCGCCTGTGTAGTATAGAAGATACATTTTTACTTCTAAGGAGAGAGAGATTTTTGGCAGTGGACCAGAAATCGTCAGTGATGAGAGGTGAGAAAAGATGTAATGTGATTATAGAAATCGATAGTCACTCAGGGACTCATAATATTTTATGTTTATGGTCTTTCCCTGTCTATATGGATAAATTATTATTTCCAGCTAATTTTGTCTTCTACATTTTTTTAATAAAAACAAAAGTGGATTTATTACATTTTTAACATATTAATTTTCTCCAGTATCAAAACTCAGTATGTTTGTGGATCACTGATATTGATCCTGATGTACAGAATTTACAGTGACAGGTATACGGGAGAGGTTAGTTGCATTAAATAAAATTAGTGTATAAAGTAGGTAATAAGTTGCATTTTAAAATAAATGGAAAAGGAAGTAGGTAAGAATAAAAGCATTAATTGTGTTTCTGTAAACATTTAATCATAAAAAATTTCACTACTCCACGTGTACAGTGCTGTAAGGGGAGAAAAGTAAATTAAATATACTTCAACTTCAGAAAATCATCATCATGATGAAGTGCCATCCTCAAAATGAAGTTTGGAGGTCAGTAGGTAGTATCCTTCGCAATCATGAGCCTCTTTTAATTGGCGATATTCCAGTCCGGCCCAGACCACGATGTCATCTATCCACTTCCTAAAAGAAAACTAAATAAAGTCAGAAAATAAACTCTTAGAACTAAAAAACCTACTATAAATAAATGTAGTTAGTTTGAGTTCGTATGATTAAAACAAGTTTAGTGGGTTAGACTTCGTAATTGTGAGTGGTGTGGTGTGACCAGAAGATTTTTCTGGATAATGAATGACAAAAGAATAAAAAAAACTTTTGATTTCGTTCATCGTCTGGTTATTCAGACTATTTTCTTTGATTGCTTCCAGTAAAGGGTAAGCATTTTATAATTTGTTCTCCAGGATCTTTATATATTTTTCCTTGCCTAATTTCCTTTCATCACCGTAGTATTTTAGTTTTATGCAAAGCTTATTTCTAGACCATACTAAAATAAATATAATAACAAATTTTTTTAATATAATAATAAAAAATTTCCCTTTCATTAAATGTAAAGCAAAATCTCGTTTTAACATTATTTTACTTGCAAATAGTTCGTTTCGATCAGATAGTATGGTCTGATGTTTTTTTCTTAATTTCATTATCTCAATCGTATGTCGGAATATGTGAAATAAGTGAAACATATCTAGATGTTTATCTAGGTATCTAGGTCTAACATATCTACGTGTCTAGGCGCATGTCTACATTTAGCCAATTTAACAGATTATGATGAATTTGATTACTTTTTTGGAACGTTAATAATTATGCTCAAAAACTTTACATTAGCAAAATTTTACACACCTTTACTAAGTTTAAGGCACCACCTTGAACAAAATCAGAGTTTTGGGTCAGTAATTTGTATAAATTTTAAAATTATTCTGTGGATTTTAACAAAAAATGTAGTAGATAGTTAACACACTATTACTTACAATTACAAAGAGAGGAGGTAGAAGTACAACGCGCATCACAATCTGTATCATGAACAAAATCTGTCAAAGTATTTGACTGAAAACAATAATGTTGTAGACAACAGTTAAATAGTACTTATTCGTGTTTGTTAAGTAAAATTAAATATTTGTTGTATCTCCATACGAGTACTTTTTGTGTATCTGTTTTAAATATTGGTTTTGACTAGTAATGCAGTGCAACTTCATTTGCATCTTTTAAAAGAAATGAATTTACCCCGTTTTTGGAACATCCCATTCCAATTCCATTGATACTCGGCTCATATGCCCAAGGGAAGTAGAGATTATTTTTTATATAAATAAATGTGCTATTGTTTTATGGTATAGAGGGCAAACCAGTAGACGGGTCTTACTATGAAAAATGACTACCACGCCCCGATAAAGCTTCTAAATCTAGAGTTACAAGTGAGTCGACATCCTATGTGGTAGGAGTACGTTCTTTAAATATTGGAAGGTCGTTTCAGTTTCATTACAATCAAATCATGTCGCTTTTATCTGTTTTAGACTTAAAATGTTTTTTCTTATTTAATATAAGATCTTGCCATTTGCTTTACGCAAATTAACCCAAACTTATCCATGCCTTAGAAGCAGATTGTTTTTACATTAAAAGTTGTCACATTGTCTTTACCAAAATCTCTGTGTTTGAAAATAGGGTAATAGTTTTAAAAAAATACACTATTTGTAATTTCACTATACTCACCAAAACCATGACTATAAGCTGAGAGAAGATAACAATACCATACATGTCATGATTTTTGCATAGGAAATTGTCGTGCATTCTTATTTATATACTAAACAACTGCACTAATTTAAACAATTTCATTCAATGTTATCGTCAAATGGCAGTAAAATTTGCGTTATACTTTTAAGAGTACAGTCATGTATAATCTATATTGATTATATTTACGCCTTTTTTGTATCTACCACTTTTCAAAGCTGCACTTATCAGAGAGAGCGCATACACTTAGACATTACTGATACGTTAAATATAAATTAAAATAAAAAAAATACATGTCCACACAAATCCTTCGAAACTACCCAACCCTAGGTGAGGCGGACAATCATTGGAGCACAAGTAAAGATAAGCGAGCAATACCCTGAGCGAGCAATCTAAGCAAATTCCAAAGCAATCTGTGAGCAATTTCTTAGTATCTAATCACAATCATTGTTTTCTTAGTACTTAATTTCATCACTTGAGAAACCTATATACAAAGTTTTAAGTGAATCCATTTAAGAAATAAAAAGTGTAAGCGAGCTGTGTGAGCAGATTCCTAATTTCATTTCTTAGTACTCAATTACGATGATGATGATAGTGAATACATTGGATTAAGGCAAGATGAACCGTAAATCGTGACTTGAAACGCTTTTACAAGTTATTACTAAATTTGGTTTTTGTTTAAGTTTGACAGGGTTATTTCTTAGTTTTTTATCGTAAAGAAGAAAGATCTAAAGATCAATCATGATATCTTCTTCGTCAAGCTGTCGAACGGTATTTTGTATCTCATTCTTAAGTTGATGTGTTATAATGTCTAATTCTAATTTTATTAACTTTCGACGCAAAAAGAATCTGTCTGTATGTCTCTGTGAGATGTCTGTCTGTCTGTCTGTGTGTGTGTATTTTTGTGGCATCGCAGCTTTCAAACAGATGGACCGATTTCGATGAGTTTTTTTTTCATTTGAAAGCCAGATTTTTGGCGGTGGTTCTTAGCTAAGTTTGATTAATATCTGTCCAGCAGTGTAAGAGTATCAATCAGATCTTTTTCAAAATGATGTCAAGCATTTTTGGGGGGTATGATTATTCGATTAAGTGGTTTAGCATGCCAATATAATTGTTAAATGAAAATTACTCGATAACTTCGACCTGATGCACTGTAGGGGGCTTTTGAAATTTTTAATTAATAAAGAATACGAGGCATTAGCTTACCCACGTCTATGACATAACTATTTATCTGACATCTTTAAACGAGCAAATTTTTGTATTTTTATATACATATGTGTTTAAATGTATATATAATATAATTTGAATCTCGGAAAATTTGTTTCGGAAAAGCGGTCTATCTAGAATTCATTTTTAGAAAAGTTACCAAAAAAACAAAAGAAAATCCCGTTGCTCGGTATTTTTCAGCTCGGTCATTCAGGAACTATAAATATGGAATTTTATATACACTCACCTCTGAAAATATACTCAAACTTCCAAATACTTATGTAAACAACACTCGTAATGTTCTGGATTTCATAAGTGTTATATGCGTACAAATTGTTGATAAATCATTTACTTGTTTGGGAGTACAAAATCAATCAAACATTTTTAAGTGCTGAAAAACATCTCACGTGATGGTAAGTAAAGACTTGACTAACGCCACCTATGCCTGCTAAATGCCTGCAGGAATCACAAGGACTTTGCCATCCTTTGAATATTATCAATCTCAAAATATATCTATTTTGAGAAATCGTAAGCTTTGTTGTAAATTTTAACAATAACTAGAAATTCTGTATTCTAACCATTACAGAATAAAGGTTCAACAACAAATTTTATGTTCATTTTAGGCATTAGACTTGTTATAGTATCGAATATTCAGTTAAAAGGTTTATGACAGTTTTGCTTGGCATTCTAATTACCAAATGTAAGAGAGTTTGATAATATGTATTTGTATACTAGCAACTCTCCGCAGTTTCACCTGCGGAGTTCCCGTTCCCGTGGGAATACTTCAATAAAAATGGCCTATGTCACTCATAATGTACGATTCTTATGTTAAATTAATTTTGGAATCGATCAAGTACTTTTTGAGTTTTTTCTTTACATAAAAAATAATCGATTTCATTCCTCACACGACTATTGAAAACATTGAAAATGAATCCACGGAATTCGAAAAAATATTTTTGCTGAATGACGTCAAAGTCGCCGTCGTGGTAAGGAAAAGGTTACAAATAAAACTACAAAGTTAAATGATAATTATTTTACTTATTTATTTATTTACCAGCTGCACCAGATGTAATATTACTGACAATATACGTTATTATTATTTTTCTATTTATTTATTTATCTTTTTAATACACATATAACAAACAGAAAAAAAGATTTGCTATAAATAAATGTGACAATTGGTAGTCTTATTACTCATGGCGATCTCTTATAGACAATTTTGCACGGATATTATAGTAGGTGGCTTTAATTTGGGTAGCAGTAGTAGGGTGCACAAATCTAAAATGTATTATGTAAATAAAAAAACAAATTACCAAATTTAAAATAATTAACATTCATACATAAACACACATCTACTCATATTACACATATAAACATACACATACATACATACACAGACAAAAATATATCCATATATATATATATATGTATATAATTCTTCTGTGAGTGTGTATGTCACTGAACTACTCTCAAACGACTGGACCGATTTTGATGAAATTTTTGTGTGTGTTCAAGGGGATCTGGGAATGGTTTAGATTCACAATTTTGTCCGCTGGACAATGTTTTTTTAATTAATTTTTAATTTATTAATAGTTATGGCAAAACGACGTTTGCCGGGACAGCTAGTATATCTATATAAATAAAAGAAAGTCGTGTTAGTTACACCACTTATAACTCAAGAACGGCTGAACCGATTTGGCTGAAACTTGGTGGGGAGGTAGCTTAGAACCAGGAGACGGACATAGGATACTTTTTATCCCGTTCGACAGCGTTCCCGTGTGACTTGACATGAAACGTCATTCACTATAAAACAAAAAAGAATCAGACTTGGAATAAAAAAATGACAGCTATGTAATTGACGTATAATGACAGCTATGTAATGACGTATAGATGACAATTTGATATTTGTAAGAAATCAATATTGAAACTATTTCTATTAAATAAATAATTAACAATTATAATGTAATGATAGTGCCATTGCCAATTCGTATAAACAGTGAAGTGAACTATAAAACTCGGTATGGTTGAAAATTTGAGTTTTGAAATAAATTTTTAGGTGAATTGAAGTGAAGTGAAGTTTAATTAATAATGCCGCGAGCAAGACGGTCGAATATTTCCCGACAAAGCCGTAATGCAAGAAGAATACGAAATACTGCAAATGAAAGGACTGAAGAAGAACAAGAAATTGCACGTGAACAGCGCCGCGATAGTATGGCTCGACTTCGTGCTTCCCAATCACGAGAGCAAAGTGAAGCAGCCCGTGAAACAGCTCGGTTGGCAATGCGGAATCGTCGAGCGAACAACAGAGGTCAACAAATAGATAATTTGAGACGCAGAACAAGATATTTATCAAGTGCTGATTTGAATCGAGCTGCGTTTCGATACGATTGCAGCAATGATTACAGCTTGCATCAAAGCGTTTACATTGGGCAAATGGACGTTGTTTGTGAGTATTGTGGTGCATTAAAGTTTTCCGGAGAAACGGCTGGATTATGCTGCCTTAATGGTAAAGTGAAATTGCCGTTGTTGACTCCGCCACATGAGCCATTGTATTCATTGCTTTGTGGCGAAACACAAGAATCACGCCACTTTCTTGCAAACACTCAAAAATACAATGGTTGTTTCCAAATGACATCATTTGGAGCAGATATTATCGAAGAACGAGGATTTAATCCGACATTTAAGGTATTTATTTTTGTACTTACATAGAATGTAGTTAAAGAATAACTTACTTTATCTATTGGTTTGTATTATATTTGCTAATTCAGAACTCTACTCTCCCACCCAAAAATGTTTTCTAATTCTGAACTCTACTCTCCCACCGAAAAAAGTGTTTATAACCCAGTTAATACGGTCTGGTTTTTATTTTGTAGATTCAAGGACAGATTCACCATCGAATTGGATCATTACTACCTTTCGAAGACACATAGAATAAATTTTTACAAATATATTTCATGGGCAACATGGAAGAACAACTTGATCGACGCCTAGGGATCAATGCAGGAATGAAGCGAGCAATTCTTCAAGACTTGCAGTGTCTGCTTCATGAACATCATGCGTTGGTCAGGTTGTTTAAGAGTGCTTTAGAGCGCATGCCAAATGATGACTATAAAGTTGTCATCAAAGCAGATAAACGACCATCTGGAACACACGAACGCACATTTAATGCTCCAACATTGGACGAAGTTGCCATCCTGATTGTTGGTGAACAATTGGAAAAACGCGATATTGTGCTTACACGTCGCGATTCTGGGCAACTGCAACAAATATCTGAAACTCATCGATCATATGACGCATTGCAATACCCGCTGATGTTTTGGCAAGGAGAAGATGGATATTATTTTAATATTAAAATGATAAATCCATTGAATGGTGAGTATCAGTATCATAATTTATTTCATTTATTTGTGAAAGACACTGATTTAAAATAATGCTTATTAAAAAAATAGTTAATGTCAGTATTGTTTGCCTTTGAAATGGTTAATTATCAAATTTTTAATTTCAGGTGAAGAAACTACAAAGAAAGTTAGCTCAATGAATTATTACGCATATCGTTTGATGATTCGTCAAAATGCTGACAACTATTTGCTTCGGTTTCGTCGATTGTTTCAGCAGTATTGCGTTGACATGTATGTAAAAATAGAAACGGAACGTTTAACATTCATTAGGTTGAACCAAGCCAAACTGCGTTCTGAGGAGTACATCCATTTACGTGATGCAGTTAGTACTGAAGGAAATGCAGCTAATATTGGTCGATTAACTATTCTGCCGGCGACGTACATTGGTAGTCCACGTCATATGCATGAATATGCACAAGATGCAATGACATATGTTCGTCATTACGGTCGGCCAGATCTCTTTATTACTTTTACCTGTAATCCAAAATGGATAGAAATTACTCAATTGCTGCTTCCCGGACAAACATCAAGTGATAGACACGACATCACAGCACGTATATTCAGGCAAAAAATTCGGTCCCTGATGAACTTTATTGTTAAGCAACGCGTCTTTGGAGATACTCGATGCTGGATGTATTCAATCGAATGGCAAAAGCGAGGCCTGCCGCACGCACACATTATTATTTGGTTAGTGGAAAGAATTCAGCCTGACCAAATAGATGATATCATATGTGCTGAGATTCCTGATCACGAAGTCGATCCAGACCTACATGATGTTGTTACTACTAATATGATTCATGGACCGTGTGGTGCCATCAATCCCCAATCACCTTGCATGGTCGATGGAAAGTGCTCTAAACGATATCCACGGAAATTAACGGCGGAGACTGTCACTGGCAACGATGGTTATCCGCTGTATCGGCGTCGACCACCAGATGACAACGGTCGAACTGTCACAACGAAAGTGAAAAGAATGGATTTCGTTGTCGACAACAGTTGGATTGTTCCATATTCGCCACTTATTTCTAAAACGTTCAAGACACATGATGAACAATGTAATTTACGCTACGATAATGATCGGAAAATTCAAAGGTGAGGAAGTTCTTATTCCGAGGATCCCGATGATCCCAACCGATATGCCGTTTGAATTTAAAAGACTTCAATTTCCGATACGTCTTGCATTTGCCATGACCATCAACAAATCACAAGGCCAATCCTTAAAAGTTTGTGGTTTAAATCTAGAACATTCATGTTTTTCCCATGGTCAATTATACGTGGCATGTTCACGGGTCGGAAGACCATCTGCGTTGTTTGTTTTTGCGCCTGATAATAAAACAAAAAATGTCGTGTATCACAAGGTACTTAAGTGAAGAGCAACCTACCTATTAAGTGAACCTAACCTAAAATACAGAAATAATAATGAATGACTAATTTAGGTATTATTTTTTTTGTATTTTTTCCAATAAAAAAAACACAATCTGCTTATTTATTGCCATTAACGCGGAACAAAGTTCGCCGGGTCAGCTAGTATATATATATAAATGAATTGCCGAAATGTATGTACGCTCATAACTTCCGATCGGCTGCACCAAATTTAATAATTCTTTTTTTAAGTGTTCGTTATTGGGACAATTGGGTATATTAGGACAAGGTTTGTATACAAGAAAAATTAAAAGATAACGAGAAGTCTTTTTTATTGTCCACGACTGTACACTTTTCTTTATAAGCTTTTGAGGCAAAATAATAAATGCAGTACTTGTAATTATAATATAGCTGTCACATTCAGACATAGTGAAATACTACCAGCCACAGAATTGATATGAATTAGTAATGAGCATTCGTTCGGCTGATCTAAACATTTATCGTTCTTGATTCTCATTCTAACTCATTGCTATTTTGGTGTAAACGCTGAGAGCGAGTTTTCGTTTACATTAAAAGAATAAGAAAGAACTCTCTTGTTCTAGCTCTTTCCAGAAGTAACCACTTTAAAATAGTTGACAAACATTCTCAAACTAAACGGTTTGGTTCTTCATTTTTATGCTAAGCAGAACATGAAACTTTTTACCAGCACACGTGTATTCCTCCCACTATGATCCCGAGTATTTCCATACTTATAACATAACAAGTCCTGACTGACTGACTGACTGATTGACTGACTGACTGACTGATTCATTATCGCTGAGTGGAAACTATGATAGTTAGGGCTATGAAATTTGGTGAGTAGGATCGTTTTATTGAGTAGACATCCACTAAGAAAGGAATTTTGGAATTGTCTTTAGGCTTTTGATTAGAAATAAATGAATACCTATATCAGCGTTTATGGGAATTCTATTTCTAAAGGAATTAAAATAAGGGTCGAAGTTTTGAATAATATATTATTCATACACACTTATATAGTTTTAATTAAACATATATAATCAACTTCCACGCGGGCAAAGTCGCGGGTAACAGCTAGTATACATATATGAGCGTCACTATGCTGCAATGTCCACATTCGCTATAAGGATGGTGGCTGTCATTCTTGAATTCTACACATGCTTTCATATTTTGACAGATATTTATACAAAATCATAAGAATGTTGGCACTGAATATTATACCCAGAATCTAGATTACATAATAAAAGCATAAATAAAATTTGCATAAACATTTTATCATAAATTCCCAAGATTTAGTTCTTTCTGAATGTAAGAATATATTAAACAATTTCTAATTCTATGAGCAATAATCGACCTTCTCCTTGATGCCTTGACAGTCTCCTTCGTTACTCCATGCAGTACAATACTGTAAAGGAGAAAAATTAACTATATTTAATATGGCACAAATTACAAATGTCAAAAAATGTTCTCATATAATAAGTTCTTAGAACTAGAAAACATATAAAAGCTTAGATTCATATGAATGTAATTGAGTTGTTAAATGAATTAGACTAGGTAGCAATTGACTGATGATTAAAGCAGGAAGCATATAAAGGCAAAATGCTATATTGAATTCGATTTATTATTTAAACGTGTTTCTTTAGTTTTTTATTGTTATCAATGTTGATTGTGAAATGTAGAAAAAAAGTCCTTTGAAACCTATAAATCTAATTTTACCTTAGTTTTCTGTTTAATGTAGAGTTTTGAAAGTATTCTATGAAAGGTAGTCATAATTTACTTTCATTTTAGACAAATTTCCAAAATGTTTACTCTTTCTCTTTGAAAACAATATTATCAGTACATATACTGCATATACATAAGCACTGTGAATCATGATAACGATTATGGTTGCGAGAATTAATCTAATGCATAATGTCATAGTAATTAATTTGATTACCTGTTTGAATTGAAGATATATACAAATATGTATTTTAAGTAGATCACACATTGGCAGTCCTTCTGTAGTTATATCCTTTTCCAAACAATTTTTTTTAACTGCATTCAATAAAGGTTGGTCATTTTCGAATTTCTTCTCCAGATGGCTTGTCAATACTCCTTTGTCTATTTTGCCATCATCACCGTAGTATCCCAGCTTTTTAGCTAAACATTCATCAGGATCACACTAAAACATATGTACACAAATCATATATTACTTTTTAACCGACTTCAAAAAGAGGAGGAGGTTTCTCAATTCGAACGTATACATTTTTTTTGTTTTTTTTTATGTGTGTTCGCGGATAACTTGGTCGTTTATGAACCGATTTTGATGTTTTTTTTTTTAATGGAATGAAGATGTCCCAATAGTGGTACCATGATAAAGACATTAATATCTAATGATGGCATCTAAGAGAAATCGAGTTGAACCTTAAAGTCGGTTTTATTTTTGTTAAAATTGTACTTGTATTAAACACAAATGAAACAAAATGTATTTACAATAGGGTTTTTTTTTGTGTGTTTGTACAGAGTGTGGTATCCAATTTCATATTCCACAAAATATCCAGCAATAACATAATAATCACTTGTTGTACCAAAAATATGCAAGAAGGACCTGTTTTGATTTAATGAATTATGATTGCGAGTATTTGTTATGATTACGTTCTCGGGCCCTTAACTTTTCAAGATTTTTAGCATAAGTTAATATAAATTTACGGTTAACGAATGCACATTTACAGTAAAAACTTCTAAAACTTAAAACTATGAGTTTCAACAAAATAGTAATCATAACAGTAAAGTACATTTACATTTTTTTTTATGATATAAGAGGGCAAACGAGCAGACGTATCACCTGAACGTAAGTGATTATAGCCGCCCATAGACATCTGCAACACCAAAGGCGTCACAAGTGCGATGCCGACCTTTGGGGAAAGGGATGCGGGGAGGGGTTGGGGTATGGGTCTCCGTTATCCTCACTCACTCGGTGAAACACAGCGCAAGCGCTATTTCACACCGGTTGTATATGAGGCCGTGGTATCACTCCGGTCGAGCCATTCATGCCAAGGCGCGGCTCACCTACGGTATTATTAATAATAAGAATTACTTACAGAGAGGGGAGGTCCTGGAGTCTTATAACACTCCTTAATTTCCGTTAGATACAGCATTTCCGGGCTTATGTGGGTAGAAGTACAACAGCTCATCACAGCCTGTATCATTAACATTAGTTTTTTAGGGTACTTAACAGAACGGTTATAAATATTAAGACTTGTATAATACTCGTATTTAGTTCGATAAAATTAATATTTATTTATTGTGGTCTATTTAAATTTAGACCTATCATTTTTTGCTCGTCACATTCATAATTATCTGTTTTCATAACAGAGTTTGGAGTCATGCAAACTCTGAGAAAAGATGTTTTGTAAAAATTTCACCTTTCGGAAAATTATTTATGTTGAAAAATTTCCAGTATTATGGAAACCGACAGACTTAAAGGTATGAGTATCAATAGTACTTACGGGGTTAAGTTCATTACATATTTCCGCGACCTCCATGGCAGCCTTGAAAAAAATTATTTGTTATTAATAAGAAGCTTCATGAGTATATTTTTATTTGAAAATAATAGCCATAATTTTATAGTAATTGCTTCAGTAGGTACTAATGGGGTAAATAATACTAAATAATTTATACTAAACTTACAAAAGCTACGACTACAAACAGAGGGAACACAACAACACTGTTCATGGTTATTTGTGTGCAGAATAACCGTAGATTTTCATTTATATACTATACAAGACCAAACACTTTTGACAATTCAAATTAATTTGATCGTTAAATACCAGAAAATTTGCGCTTTTGTAAACTTATTATATTGCTTTGTAAATCGGTCATTTCAATAAGAGTACAATCAAGTAAAATTGAGATACAATTATGGTTTAGTGTCTGTGTTTATTTTATCACCATTATCAAGAACTATACAGATCAGTGAGGGTCGTGATCTACTTATGTCGGAGAGGATGCGAATGGTCGAATCAAAGATCTTCTTTGTGGATCTATATTAGAACCTCTTATATTATATACACGTCGAATTGTTAATTTATTTTGACTAAATATTCGACGTCAAAAACGAAAGGCTCTCACTTTGAGTGTTTTTTTATGTTTGTTACCTCAGAACTTTTTCTGGGTAAACCGATTTTGATGACTCTTTTTTTTATTTGTAAGCTGATACTTTCCGTGTAATCCCATTTCAATTTGGTCGTTATTGAAGTCGGTTTTTTCTTTGGTTAAAATTTTACAGTTAAGTAGTTGCTTAATCTTGCCCACCAGTGCTGGACCCTTGGAGTGGAAGGAGCCTTGTAATTAGCCTTATCTGGGCCCATAGAGACAAACTAAATACTCACAGACCAATCACCAGTGAATAGGTCAAGCAGAAGCTGTGACACCCGTTTTTTTTTCAACTTTGGCTCTTCCAGAATGATTCTACCAAGAGTGGTGGTCACCATACTGCGAATGCAGATAATGCAACAATGCAGCATGGTGACCCACACCGTGGCGGGCTAGTGATGCTTCTGCACCATTGGGCCTTCGGTCTCGCACTCACCGCCCGTTAATGCTGAAATCAGCGTGGCTCTACTACCTTGACCTTAAAAATTATATAACAATATAATATACCCGGTACCGATGACCGAGGAGGTCCGTGCAGCAATGAGGCGCAGGGATTAGTTCTTCCTCCGTTACAGGAAAGATCGATGTGAGGACAGATGGAATCGCCATAGGACTGCGAGGAATCGGTGTAATCAGGTGATACATATCGCTAAACGCCGACATATTCTACAAAACATTGAGTCCTCTTCTTTCAGTGTCTGAAAGTTTCTAGGTACTTTAGGTATTGGCAAAGCAGCATCCTGAGTTTAAGAATACATTTTGTTTAGAGGACATCAATTAGTACTTCTCTTCCACAACCACGGTAGATCTTCATA
The DNA here is from genome assembly GCA_905220595.1 of Spilosoma lubricipeda. Taxonomy (NCBI): domain Eukaryota; kingdom Metazoa; phylum Arthropoda; class Insecta; order Lepidoptera; family Erebidae; genus Spilosoma; species Spilosoma lubricipeda. Next base: position 17,326,058 of record HG992281.1, on the reverse strand, counting down.
CCAAGTATAAAACGTTGAGCTACATATCTAGTCTCTCCAGTCCCAGTACCGACTCATTCGACTTGTCTCCGGTGTCTTCTGGGGATATCAGGAAGATAATATTATCTATCACCTATAATGCCGTGGGGTATGACGGCATTAACCAACGCACGTTCACAACTATCCTGTAAACCCTCACGGTAATTACACACATTATTAACTTCTCACTTGACTCAGGTACTTTCCGTTCTATTTGACGTGAATATTATCCTATTCCCAAAAAAAAAAAATGTTATATAGAGATTTATTATATAGATATGTGATAGATATGTTATAGTAGATTTAATACAGAGAATGAGAAATTTATTTCGCATTAGTTACCACTTTCCTTAAAACGATTTACCGAGAAAATTAAACAACTAGCAGATTCAAGTTTCTCAAGCTAAGTAAGGCCTTTGTTATTAGTAGTCGTACTATAGTCGAGGCGAGAAACTGATTGAAATATGATACGCAATATATTTTTGTAAAAGAATCACCTGAGCAGATTATAAATGTGGCATGCAAACACTTTTGATAAAATAAAAAATATAAATATGAGCACTTCAATCGAGTGTTGAGTCGATGAGCAGTCCTAGGTCTTTGACTACAGGGCTTCATTGTATAATAGCGCCGTGGAGGACGACTGGTGGAAGTCAAGTTATGTCTACTCTGCGCATCATATTTTTGCTACCCACTACGATTGCCTTACATTTAGTAGGGTTTGTTGACAACCGGAACCTCATCCTTGTTGATATTGTCGATGGCTCGTGATATGTCCTCCACTCTTTCCTGTGAATCAATCAGCAGGTCATCGACATACAGGTGATACGCATACTGAAGGTGTTGAGTTATGAGGTTGATGAATAGAGAGAATAATGGGGAGATAGAATATCGCTTTGAGGGACGCCACCGTTGAGGGCAAACCAGCCCGAAGTGGAGTCTTGAATATGAACACACTGCTGACGTCTTTAAAGATATGTGGGGAACCATTCCAGTGCATCTTGGGTAATCTTAAGTTACGTAATGATAGATAGTAGGATTTCGTACCTGACTGTATTGAAGGCATTGGATAAATAAACCAGGTCTGAAACTGTAACTTTGGTGTCCTCCATGCCTTTTCGAATATCACTAGTCACTTTAAGAAGGGCAGTAGTGGTGCTGTGACCGGGCCTGAAGCCTGACTGTAGAGGACTAAGCACTTTCTTCAGTCTGAGTACAAATTCTGAAAGCTGCTTGTTTATTTACCCTCGATCCAGCCTTCAAATTTGTGCCTGTTAAGGTATTGATCGAGGCTCTTGGATATCAATCCGTGAGCAGATATGACAATTGGAACAATGACCATAGAATTCGTCATGATAACTTCGTCTTAAATCGCACAAACAAAACCTTTGCTTTTTCCCAAAATGTCACCATTTTTTTCCCCTCCCTCGGGCCGTCACCCCGCCGGGGTTTGCGGCGTGGCGGTGTGTCGGGATTGAACCGACTAAAACCACACGGTGTGCAACTTTGCGCCTGAAACGGGAGGGAACCGGAAAATGTTATTAGCACATCCGGACCACCCAAAATGTCACCATATCGTAACCACGGTGCAGATGCTTTAAAAACTGTATCGGGCCCATTCTGTGCTCAAAGAAGTCGACTATGATGGTCTATGCAGTTGCAAGGTTTTTGACGATCAAAAGTACTACAAATTTGCGCCAATTCTCTTTAGTCAGAGCAAACGGAGTGAATCCAGTATTCATTGCAACTACATCCCTATGCAATCCCACATCAGTATGTAGAAAATATTCTCTAAGAATGCATATCTCGCGATTATATACGGTCTTGATATTTAATAGACCACGACCCTCAAATTTTCACAGACATAATTCATCCTATTATCGTAGCCATTTACATATTATTCGTACGTTACACACATATAAAGTGTATTTGTGTGTGTGTGTGTGTGTGTGTGTGTGAATACGTATGATGATATGTAGAAAAAGTTAAATTTCTTCAAAATTCAACTTTAATAAGTATTTACGTACCTGTACCTTCATAGTTTCGTTCCATTCGGAATCAATGGATTGAGGCTGGAAAAGAGAAAGGACTTACCACAGGAATACTCCTAGTAAATGTTCCCAAAGAAAAAATGGAGCAAAGAATCTTAATACGCGAAGCCCTGACAAAACATACGAAGACAATCTTGTAATATGCTAAGTCTAAATTAAGTAACTCGTGTCAATATGTATGGTGCAAGGATGGAAAGGTATTTGCTAGAAAAACATTTAATAGTAAAATATATCACATTCGCTCAATCCGAGATATAGATCAAGTTCAAAAATACATAAATGCACACACTTAACACCCAATCTCTTCCATTGACGGTATGTACTAATCTTAAACACATTCCGTCTTATTACAAAACGTAGACTAACGTTAGTACTAGGTTTAAACCACCTTTAATCTAAGTACCAAACAAAATCCGTATTACAAAACATAGACTAACACTAACCCTTGGACCATCTATGGCAACAAAGTTAAACCTCCGAGACCCCTAGTTTAACAGTGGTCTAAATCGCAAACGTCAAAATTCTATTCTGTTGATTGTGAATGTTGTTGTATTTTTGTAGTTATTTACATAGAGAAAATTTAATATGCGGAAGTTATTTAGTTATAAAATGGATCATAACATGATTCATGTGATTGATTTGAAGGACATGATGGTAATAGAAACGCACCGGCAGCAATCCAACAGCATTCGCATTCGTGTGAACCCTTTTGTTTAAATATACTTTAATATAAATAATCAATCAATCATATTGAAAACAATCTGTTGATTGTGTGTAACTTGCACTTGAAAACCCATTAGTATATTTGTTATGATTTATAAACTTTAAGATTACGCGCGCATAAACTTTGTTTTGTTTGTGCAGTGTGCAGTGGTCTAAATAGCAAACGTCAAAATTCTATTGTGTTGATTGTGAATGTTGTTGTCTCTGTAAATAACTACAAAAATGTAGTTATTTACATTGAGAAAATTTAATATACGGAAGTTATTTAGTTATTACAAGTTAGCCAATAAAATTGATAATAACATGATTGATTTGAAGGACATGATGGTAATAGAAACGCACCAGCAGCAATCCAACAGACCTCGTATTCGTGTGAACCCTTTTGTTTAAATATACTTTAATATAAATAATCAATCAATCATATTGAAAACAATCTGTTGATTGTGTGTAACTTGCACTTGAAAACCCATTAGTATATTTGTTATGATTTATAAACTTTAAGATTACGCGCGTATAGACTTTGCTTTGTTTCAAGCAGCAATGGCTAAGTCGTAAGTTGATACTTGTACCGACAAAGAAATATATTAAAGCACAAATAAATTTGATCTAAGTAGCTAGGGTTAAAACTTAAAACAAGTTGTAACTTACAATATATTAAAATAATAAATAGCCCTCAAAAAGTTATTTATTTAACATTACATTTTAAGAAAATATCAACTCTACGGGAAACGGAACGTTATAATTGAATAATTTCAGATTGAATGGATCTTTTTAATATAGTCTGTGGTTGTTATTTTGGTCCAAGGACTAAATCGCGGTACTAGGTAGTCTACGGTTAGTTTTAGTTTTGTAATAGTGTCAGGTTTAAACCATGGTACTAATTTTGATACCGTAACAAACCTAGACTTTGAAGTCCTGGTTTAAACCTAGTACTTTCTGGACTTTTTGTAATAAGACCGATTATGTCAAAGTAAGGTATGGCTAGCCAGATAAAAGAAACCTTTAATTGTAATTCACTTAATAAATTCTTCCAATTACTACCTCCTAAAAGTCACGTGCAGTTTTCATGTCTACATATCAATATAAGATCACTGATTAAAAATTTCACAAAGTTATTGCAGATGGTACATAATTGCTTGACCCCACTGGATGTAATAGTGCTCACAGAGGCCGGTATCTCAGAAAATATTTCTCAGCTATTCAATATACCTGGATATAATATGCATGCACAACTACGAACTAATAAAAGAGGCGGTGGAATAATTATTTATGTCAAAAACCATTTAAAATTTACCACAATACACACAAAATTCATTACATTTGAAAGTATAACCGGTATTTTGAAACTTCCCTCTAAACAGGACGTCGTTCTGCTTGCAATATATCGGCCTCCATCAACTAACAAACACATCTTTGTGAGAGAGCTAGATAGATGTATCAATGGGTTCAATGATAAGGAACACCTCATCCTGATCGGGGACACAAATTTAGACCTAAAATGTGTGACACCTTCTATAGACTCATACTTAGAAACACTGAGCGGGTGCGGGCTGCTCTGCGGAATCACTGATTTTACTAGAATCGAACCAAAATTAAATGTACTATCTAGATCGTGCATTGACCATATATTTGCACGATTCCCCAAAACGAGCTCGTACTCCGCAGTGCTTGATGAAGTACTGGCCGATCACCGAGCGATTCTGTTTACATGCATCGACACTACGCCGCTAAAGTGTATACAGCGTGTTCGAAGGCCAGTTATTAACTATGACTTATTTTGTAAAGAATTAAAAAAAGTTAAATGGACTGAAACTAATAATATGAATAATAGTGATGACATATATAATTTTATTAAAAATTCGTTTAACAATGCAAATAAACAAGCAACATCAAACAAAACCTTTAAACACAGATATAAATCTTATAAAGTTCCTTGGATCGATGGAAATGTGACACGACTGTGTGAAAAACGTAACAAACTATTTAAAAAGTGGAAGAACGACTCATTTAACGCAAGCGTAAGATTACAGTATAATCAAATCAGAAATAAAACAAATAAAGTTTTAGAACGTAAACGAAACGATTACTATATTAACAATATAAAAGATAACTTTCGAAATCCTAAGAAATTATATGAGATTATAAATCAAATGCTTGGTCGTGTTAAACTTTCAACTGATGACGCCATTCTGAAAGCATTTGATGCACAAGGGCTCACAAATAAACAAATAGCTGAGAATTTTGCAAATGGTTTCGACAAATCTGTTAAAACTATCATCCCGAAGTGCAGTGTTTCATTGTTGAATCCAAAAGATTATTATGGACAAACTAACTCGAGTCTACTATTCCAAAAAGCTACAAGTACCAAAATACACAAAATCATAAAAACTCTAAATTCAAATAAGGCGCCAGGTAGATATTAAATGCTTAGGGGATGACATCTCAATCGCTATATCCAACTTAATAAATAGTAGTGTAAAATCTCGTCTCTATCCGGATGAGTTAAAAAAAGGATGTGTTAGACCCGTATTTAAAAAGGGCAAACGAAATGACTTCTTGAATTATCGTCCTGTAACACTTCTCTCTACTATAGATAAAATAGTTGAGAAATTTATCGCTGATCAAATGCAATTTGTTTACCAAAAGCACGACATAATATACAGAAATCAGTTTGGATTCCAAAAGGGCAAAGGAACGAATGATTTACTATCTGCATTCACAGATGAGGTCAATACACATTTAGATTCGCGGAAAATAGTACTGACACTCTTCATAGACTTTTCTCGAGCATTCGATGTTTTGGACCATAAACAATTAATAAATAGAATTGGTAACTGTGGCATAGGGGGACCTTTATTAACCTGGTGCCAAAACTATCTTACAGGCCGCAGTTTTTCGGTAAAAATAAAAAACGTGCTTAGTGATACAATTTCAGCCACGGAAGGCACTGCCCAGGGATCGGTCTTGGGTCCATTACAGTTTCTATCTTATGTGAACGATATGCACAACTGCATCACGAAGGGTACATGCTATCAGTTTGCTGACGATACCTGCATTGTAGTGGCTGATAAGGACCCTCCAAAAGTCACTTGCAAAGATGCAGACAGATTTTGATACCTTACTGAAATGGTGCCATGATGCGGGACTGGTAATAAATACGAACAAAACGAAACTGCTAGTTATTAAATCACCGTATCAGAAGCAAACCATCAATTCTAAATTAATTGTTCACACTCACAGCTGCCTGCACAAATCCCGAAAAGATGCGTGTAACTGTCCACCCATAGAAATTGTCACGTCACATACATACCTTGGGCTAGTAATAGACAGTCAGTTCAACTGGGGAAAACATATTGAATATGTTTGTAATAAGATGCGGCAATTCTTAGCCAACATTATAATCCTTAAAAACAGAATTCCATTTAAAATCAAAATTATGCTGTATCATTCATTGGCAGAATCTTATATCCAGTACGGTCTTAGTAGCTATGGTCGAACCTATAAAAGTTATATTAACAAAATCTACCAGCTTCAATTGAAAATACTAAAGACGATTGTATCTCCAAAGGTTAAATTATTATTTTATAACGACGAAATTGGCCTGTTTAAGCATTGCAATTTATTACCTGTTCAAACTAAACTTAACTTTACCATTTTAAAAGAAAATTTTTTTAATAGCAAATTAAAAATTGTCAAAGAACATGCTGTGTATACTAGAGCGGCAGCTCAAAACCGGTGGTGTACAGTGCGCGCGAGCAACACGTACGGCGAAAGAACTACTACCTACATAATCCCTCGCCTCATAAACAAACTACCGCCGGATTTAGTTAATAAAATTACACAGAGTAACATTAAAATTAAATTAAAGATATTTTTCTTAGACAACACTTCTAATCTTTCTGGATGTAATTGACCCCATTTGGGAGGCATGTATCTGGCTCTCGTGTTGATATAACACGCTTACAGATTGTGTAAAAACAATTGTGAATATACACGATACCGAATAACTGTGTAACACAACACAAAACCTTGAGGTTTATCGTGTTATGTATCTTATAAATATCTTGTATTATTGTTTTATGTGATAAATAAAAGAAAAAAAAAAAAAAGTTGCACTTTTGCGATCAGAGAGAGACATTATCTACTTAAAGTAAACACAATCGGTCAGATCGAAAATGTCCTTTAAGTGTCTGAGCTAGGTCCACTTGTTGAAACATAAGGCGCAAGTCATGTTTGAGTTTGAACCATTACGATGGTAATGTGCACCTAGTTGCCCGGCTTCTAGAATCCGAGGAGGCGTAAGGTTTTAGTCAGTTCGAGTCCGACATGCCATCGTAGGTTGTATCCAAGGACATCAGGAGAAAGAAAATGGTCATTATTGACCCAACAAAATGTTTTGTTCAATTACGACTAGAAAAAACATCTCACACTAAAACAATATGAATAAATTTCTAATGCACTTATTAGTAAACTAAAAAAATGCTGTAATAATAACACAAGAGAAAACACGAGTAACTTGAACTTTTGTTTGTGAATAGAAAATTGCTAACGATGAAACGTGTCTACGTTATCTTTAAAGTGATTTCTTCAACTATTTGAAGATAGTAGTGTAATTAAAAATCATAAAATAGTAGTCGATGGAGGTTCATATTTTGTAACTCATGACTTTGGGTGGTTTCTGACCCTATGGGCAAATATACGTTAAGGAACACTTATACCTGTTTGTTTCTTAAAAAGCATAGGGTGTATTTGAACAAATAAAAGAATTACTATACTGTATAGTTTAGGTTCATTGCAGCTATAACACTATATGTTTTGTGCATATTCGTATGGGATCCGACCCTAGATCGACCTGCACCGAGCTGATAATAGAATAAAACTTATTTTATGAAAAAAATCGTATATTATAAAATATAAATTATATAAAAAATAGAAGATAGATAGATGCTTGTCATATGATTACATATAATTTTATCTTCAATATAAGTGAGTGTAAAAGTTAAATATCTTAGTCTAGATTTTATAGAATAAAAGCATGATAGAATTTAAGTGATAATTTTATTATAATTTTGCATTTTTTTATGCTTTCACAAGACAAGAATATATTGAATGATTTATAATTCCATTAACAGTAATCAACTAATTCCTTGATGCCTTGGCAGTCTCCTTCATTACTCCATGCGGTACAGTACTGTAAGGATATAAATAAACACAATTGAAATTTTAAAAGAAATTCCTAAACCTACCAAGCTTGAATTAATATTGCTTGTTTTGTTGCATTTAATGTTATGGGCTGATAAAAGGAAGTTTTGTTTTTTAATTAAGTCCACCATTCTTCAATGTGTTTTAAAATATTGCTATACAACTAGTTAACTTTTTTTTCTTTTTGTTAATAAACGGCGCTACCTCTCTAATGCATATGTTAGGTATATATTATAAAAAAGAAATACCTTTGAAATCAGGTTATATCAACCGATGAACCTGACTACACGTTGGTTTTACGTAGGGTATAAGAACTATTACAGTTCATAAAAAGTTGTTAGTTAACATTTTATTTATGTATTTATGTATGGCCCGCCAAAATGAAACTACTCTGCCTGATGGAAAGCATAAGCAGAATCCAAGAGTGGTGGTCACCTTACTCATTGTGAACACAGACAATGCAACAATGCAGCATGGCGACCCACATCATGGCTGGCTAGTGATGCTTCAGCATCTTTGGGCTTTCAATCTCGCACTCACCAACGAAACACGAAAGCACAAACGCTGTCAATTTACGTTGATTTTCTATGCAAGGGTAGTATCGACCCGGTCGAACCGGCCCGTTCGTGCGGAAATCAGCGTGACTCTAAAGAAAGAAAAAGAAAGAAAGAAAACTCTTTATTTGTACACCGTTATAGTACATAGTTTTAAAAGTACATGAAATGTGAAATGTAGTGTACAAAGGGCGGCCTTATTGCCAAAAGCAATCTCTTCCAGGCAACCTTAGGATGGATTAAAATGTACAGGAGAGACAGTGGTAGTTGTCGGTGCAATGAGTTTTTAATTAATTTTAATTATATTATTTAACGAAAACCATATATATTTATATATATATATATATATACACATACTCATATAACACATACTTATACATACCAATAGATATACATACATATATACATAACTAAATCACGTATGAGAAATATATGTAGTTATGTATTCACAGCACTCTCTAAATCGTGCTTGTTCTAATGTAATGTTCATGAACCAGTTTCTTGAATTCGTTTATTGTTTCCGCTTTCCTGATTTTTATCGGCAGTGCATTCCACAAGCGTACAGCTTCAACAGTGAAAGACTGGTCGTAAAACTTTGTGGAATGCAGAGGCATCTCCAGTCTCAAATTCTCGGATGACCTTAGACATTTTTCATGTGTGTCATAAAGGAACTTGAATCGTTCTTTGAGGTAAAAGGGGGCTCTGGGATTAAACAAAATATTGTAAAGAAAAATGAGTATATGAGTATTCCGGCGAGAGCGAATCGGAAGCCACTTGAGCATTTGACGGAATTCAGAGACGTGATCATATTTACGAAGGCCAAATATGAATCGTATACAGAGATTTTGAAGTCGCTCAAGCTTATCAAGTTGTGCTTCAGTGAGATTCAGATAGCTGACATCGGCATAGTCGAGAATTGGAAGTAGAAGTGCTTGTGCAAGAGCAGCCCTAGTCGCAATCGGAAGAAAATTACGAAGTCTTCGCAGAGACCCGGCAGAAGCGAATATCTTTCTACTGACCTCTTGTAATTGTGAACCCCAAGATAGAGTATTGTCTATGTAGATCCCTAAATTTTTGACACTAGTGCTGATCTCAAGAGTGGCACCACCAAATTGGATTTGGGGCAGTTGTGCATAGTTAACTCTTGATATCATCCTGGGACTGCCAATAACACATACCTGCGTCTTAACGGGATTAATCTTGAGTCCATAATTATAACTCCATTCGCCAATGCGTCGCAGGTCAGTATTAATAGTGTCGAACGCCTTTGGTAACAAGTCAATCGAAGCTTGTGTATATATTTGTAGATCGTCTGCATAAAGATGGTAGAAGGAACTTAATTGATTAGAGATTGAGTTTATAAAAACAGCGAAGAGTAAAGGAGATAGAACGCCACCCTGTGGTACACCAGCAGAAATACTGCACCAGGAGGACACCGAGTCTTCAATGCAAATACGTTGCCGGCGACCAGACAGGTAACTAAGAAACCAATCAACTGTCCTCGGAGATATGTTAAGAGACCGTAGTATACCAAGCAGAATTTCAAAATCTACAGTATTAAAAGCATTACTGAAATCAAGCAAGGTGAGTACTGTGATCATTCCACTATCCATGCCCAGTCTGATGCTATCTGTAATGTGTACCAGTGCAGAAGTAGTGCTGTGACCAGGTCGAAAGCCTGATTGGAAGGGGTTTAGTAAAGAATTTTTAGAAAGGAAGTTACTCAGTTGATAGTGAATGAGGCGTTCAAGTACTTTAGATAGGAAAGGTAGGATAGATATGGGCCGATAGTCAGAGAATGAAGAGGGTTTAGCTTTCTTAGGAAGAGGGACTAGTTGGGCATCTTTCCATGCAGACGGAAAAACACCGCTTGTCACGGAGTGATTTAGGATATTGCATAGGATGTGCAGGATTTCGTCAAGGATAGGAAGAATCATGTTTCGGCTGATGCAATCACTTCCCACTGCACTGGATGAAATCGCCAGAATGGTCTTCCTAACATCACAAGCGAACAATTGATCAAAGACGAATGGTGGATAGTTGGGAGTTGGGGTAGAGGAAATATATCTAAGAGTGTTAACTTTAGTACTATCACTAATGTCAGACGAGGTAGAGAAATGTTTATTAAGTAAGTCAATGTTGAAATTTTTAGGAATAGACTCTTGACGAGACTTCCCAACTCCCAATGTTCTTAGAAATTTCCAGACTTTTGCTGGATCTCCGTTTTCTACGGAAGAGTGGATATGTTGGCGTTGTGCGTTTCTACACATCTTATTGCAGAGATTTCTCAGATACACATATTTTTCTTGGTTAGTATCCGTTGGTCGACGTCTGTATTTGCTTTTCGCTACACATTTTTTGGTCATAATCCGTCGTATCTCCTCAGTAAGCCACGGAGCCGGTAAATGTTTAAGTTTAATCGATCGCAAAGGTGCGTGTACGTTATACAAATTTATTAAGTTTTCGTTGAGTATTTGGACTTTTTCATTTACACTCTGTGAATTTAATAAAACAGACCAGTTGATGTCATGAGCGTCCTCTTTTAGTTTGGAAAGATTTATTGCGCTAAAATTGCGTTGCACAAGAATTCTCGGCTTTGCCTTGGGTGGACGGATAGCATAAGAAATAAATATCAAGTCATGATAAGAAAAAGCATCAGCGGGATACTGGCCATGGCTGATGACATGATCTGTGGAAGAGACAAGAAGAAGGTCAAGAAGAGAAGGAGTGCAGTTAGGAAAGTGGTGAGTAGCATCAAGTGTTAAAAGTGTTAAGTTATTGCAGTCCACTACTCTGCGTAACAAAGAGGAGCGATGGTCATTTTTTATTAAGCAAGTATTGAAATCACCCATTATTAATGTGTGGCTATAAGAGGGAGATAAATTTTCTAATAAATTTTCAAAAGAGGAAAAATAGTTAATACTTGATGAGGGAGAATAGTAAACACCCAGCAAAACTTTTGAGTGATTAATGTCTAATTCTAAGAAGAGATGTTCACCCGCGTCCGGTGGTGGGGGTTGTGAGGACATACTTACAATGGTGAAGGAAAGATGTTGTCGCAGGTATATACCAACACCACCCCCACCACCAGTCGCACGATCATTCCTTATAAGATTAAATCCTGGAAGAGTATATGATGTGGAAGATAAGCACGGTTTCAACCATGTCTCCGAGACTAAGATAGCATGTATGTTTTTACAGTTAAAGGTAGCCAGCATATCAGGGAAATGAGCTGGAATACTCTGGGCATTTATATGGACTACATTAAAATTCCGCGGAGCATCAGAAAACTGGTACTGGAGATTCTCTTGCAGTGAGGGTAAGCTAACGTAACTAGAATTGAGGCTGCTTATGGAGTGGAAACTGTCATCATTACTTATGTCAATGTCAGACATTAAGATGCAATAATAAATAAATAAATATAAATAAATACCTATTAATATATATATATATATATAAGAAGAAAATAGTAACTCTCAGTAGACAAATATTCAAAGCAATAAAAATTATCCACTTTGATCCATCCGCCAGTCGTGTGTTTTACATTTATAACACTGAAAGATATTTAACTAAAGTTAATAGTGAAAAAAAATAAAGAAAAAACAAAAAATAAAAACTGTACAAATAACAAAAGAGAAAAAAAAAATAAAACAGAAGAAAAGGAATTAGATTCAACAGGGCGAACTTTGCGAAAAAGACTATGTTCCAAAATGTCAAATACTGAATGCAAGTGTTTCAAAAGAATATTTGGTCTGGAACGCAGTTTTGACAGGTGACTTTAATTTTTGTAAAAGTGAGGTAAATTATATATTGAAAAGTAGACAATAATATGTGAAAGCGATTTGTAAATAATAATAAGTGAAGGTGATTACATTATAATTTTTTTTTAATGTTATAGAAAATTATAGTTTCATGCAAGAACTGATTCTCACTTGAAGCTCGCCCAGACAGTTGAATGAAACATTAAAATATTGTAAACAAACAAACCACAGACATCTATTTTTTTGTACCGGCAGCTGCTCTTCTCGGCTTCGCTGCCAGAGTTTTGGTTGCAGTTGGCTTATTTGCAACCACTGGCCTTATCGGGTCTAGATCAGCGACGCAAGTAACACGGTGGCGTGTCCCGTCAAGACCCAGAACAAAAACTGAACCTTCCTTGGTCCAACACTTCCTGATTCCGAATTCTTCGCGTGCTGCCATGAAAGCCGAATGTCGTGACCGGGTCAGGAACTCCGAGAGGGTCACACCAGTGCCTTTAAGTCTGGTCTTAGACCCCCAAATCCTGTCTCGCACTGCCACTTTACCAAATTTTACCAGAATGGGTCTTGGTTTATCATCCGAAGATTTTCGACCCATCCTGTGGCACCGGCTTACATCTTCAGTTGTAAAGGAGTCCAGACCTAGCTTACTTGCTACAACCTCTGCTACAACCTGGGATGTGTTCTCATCCCTCTTTTCTGTGATGCCATGAACAAGGAGTATTTTGCGACGGCTGCGCGTTTCCATGCTGTCCACCTCCCTCACAATAACCTTCATTTGACTCTGGAAGGATTTCAGCGTCTCAAGGACAAGAGTCTTAAATATTGTGAAATCCTCTGCGAGACTGGCCAGACTAGCAGCATTAGATGCTTTCTTCAAGAGATCTGCTTCGAAACTTGCCATCCTGTTTTCAAAGCAGTCCTGCAGCTCTTGTAGACTGTTCATAGTGTTGCTGTGATTTTCACTTTTGAGTTTTAAAAACTATAGTTATTATTAAGGAAATAACACTAAACTAGCAGGTATTTACTATTAAGGACTTATTATATTCATTAAATTGATTAAAAAGTGTGTTATTTCTATTTTTATTTAAAGTTACTTATAAGAGCTTTTAAGCTATATGTTGTACTTTCAACTACCCTCACTAAAGCCTACTACCTTTTAAACAAGTAATAATAATATAAGTTAAATAATAATTATTTTGCTTACAGCTTTAAAATGAAAGTGAAAACATCTACGCATTTTAAGTAGATCACACATTGGTGGTCCATCTGTGTGTGTCTGTCCAATATCAATCTCCAGGCAATTTTTTTTAATTGTGTTCAATAATGGTTGGTCATTTTCGAACTTCTTCTCCAAAAGGCTTGTCAATGCGTCTTTGTCTATTTTTCCATCATCTCCGTAGTATCCTAGTTTTTTAGCGAAACACTCATCGTTATCACACTAAAACAAATTTACACAATATATTTTTTATTTTTATGAAACACAAATAAAACAATATATTACTTCTATAGTGTTTTACAATTAATTTTTTGTGTTATTTTTTTATGATGTCTCCAAAAAGTATTTCACATAGTTCCGTAGTGGTTTCATTTCGTTGTTTTAAAAAAAATGCAAAAATATCGATTTTTATTTAACTGACAGTAAATAAGGATTAAATCTCATGATTATTTTCTTCTACCGTTGAAATTTCAATAATTATTATATTCAGAGTTGACAGTTATTTATGCACACTAAAAAGGCATAACTGTGATTCTAAATTCTGGAATAGTCTTTGGCTTCTATCAATATTTATTTTAAAAACCCATTGAATAACTCTGAATTTAATAAAAAAAGACGTTACATACGAATTAATGAATGAATATGAATTTACTTACAGAGAGAAGAGGTCCTGGAGTTTTAAAACACTCATTAACTTCCGTTAGGAATAGCATTTCAGGGCTAATGTGGGTAGAAGTACAACATTTCATAGAACCCTGTAACATAGATATTAGTTTTTATTATTTGTATTATATATTTTATTATCTAGTTTTTACCAACAAGACTATGTATGTATTTGTATTATGTTTGACCTTATACCTGTAATTCTGGTTAAGCTTAGCAATTCTTATAAAATAGTTCTTTAGGAATTACCCAAATTCTTCTTTTACGAGAAGAGAGAACAAAGCTCTTTTTAAAAATGTTGCCGTTTTGGAAAACCTGATCAATTTATTACCAACTGCGAAATAATCCCAATATAATGAACAGCAATAGACTTATGACCTAAGAGTATAAATTTTATTACACTTACAGGGTTAAGTATCTTACATTTTTCCAACCTAGCCTCATCGATGGCAGCCTTAAAAATAAAAAATCAAATATTAATAACAGAGTATTTGTAATATTTTTCAGGAAAATATACATGATTGTATAATTGTTGGTTGAATAAGTCCTTAACATCGATGAACGCTACCAGTAGGCGAAGATGTGAAGTTTTTTCTGACGCTTGTATGTAAATATTGTTATTGTTTTTTTATTGTAGTAATGTACATAGGTTTCTATATTATGTAATAAATGTATTCTATACAAATAAATAAAATTGAAGTATCTGTTTTTGTGTATACTCGTATATAGTAACTCCCAGATCTACCTACGATATATATAATGCTATTGATTAAATAAATACTTTTTAGTTTTTTAAGTAATATAGATATTAGTTATACACATTAGTAATACAGATATTTTTACACGTGTATATGTGTGGTTTGTATATGTATTACGTATTTTACCAAAAATAAAGTTATTATCAATTACCTAATACGATGTATTTTGATAAATCCTTACTATAATGTTATAAATGCAAAAGTAACTTTGTCTGTCTGTCGTGCTTTCACCCCAAAACTACTGAACTACTGACTGGACTTTAATGAAATTTGGTATACGATAGTCTAGAGCCTAATAAGGAAATATGGTACTTTATAATGCGAAAAGGCTGCTGTACTACTCTACTCTAAATACTCGTCGTCCTCCATCTTCATCCGACAAATTAATTATAATCTGCTTATTCATATTATTATTTATCCTATTCCATTCAAAAATGTTTATCCTTATCCCATTCTATTCAATGCGTTTATTGTTGCCAATATTGCAATATTTCAGGTATCTTAAAGACGTAAGGGAAAACTCAAAGTTCTATACTTACTTGATTTCAGCAATATTGTTCACATTGGCTGGCCACACTTGCAAGACTATTAACTAATTTATTACTTATCTGTTTGGTCACGTATAACTGCATAACTTTCTGACTGTTAAGAAATTTGAACTTGCGAAGTTGATTCACTCCCTATTATTGTCTATGCGTTAGTCATTTCGGTGTCAGTGAGGGCCTATATATTTTTTATATATATTTCAGGATTTCCGTAAAAGATTAATTTCTGGCTTATGCAAATAGTTTGATTTCTTAATTTCGTGCTATAATTTTAGCTTGTTCAAAATTAAAATTGTTTCTTCCTTTCTTAACCGACTTCAGAAAATGAGGTTCTCAACTCGATTGTATTTTTTTATGTTTGTTCCTCAGAACTTTTGACTGAGTGAACCAATTTTGATGATTCTTTTTTATGTGAAAGCTGGTGCTCACCATTTCTATTTAATCCAGTTCTTGAAGCTGATTCTTTTTTATTTGTAAACCGACAATTTGTAAACCGTCCCTTAACACCTGTCACAACTCGGGAGTCACAAATCGTAGCATTCCTTTGAGGCTGTCCCTAACCATCCCATTCGAATGGTGTTATTTGGGCTTTAGCAACCTCACTCAGTCAGTGAAAAGTAAAGAGAATATTTCTTAATACTGGTTTCTGTGAAGCCTTGTGTGTGGCCTTAAGCTGTCCCATTTGTGACTAGATATGACTCTCCCACGATTAAAAGGTCACTTCACCTAAGCTTTGAAGACTTCACATGCCTTAAAACTGATCTGTTAGGGTTCCAAGGTAATCAGTTTTGATTAAAATAATAATCAAATTTATAAAATAGTTTATGAAAACTCCCGCATTAGGAATATATATATACTGTGTCGCGGAGGACTTTACAAACACGGCACAAAAACATCAAGACTCAGAATGAAAATTTGCGGATCACACAAAGTATTGTACCGTGTGATATTTTAATTCACAAAACTTAGCGCAGCAGAGAGCAGCGTGGCGACTAGGCTCACCATGCAATATTTGGTTTAAGAACTCTGTCTCTTTTTAGAAAAATACAGACAGTAAATTTTTTAGTGTGTTACTACCTATTATTTCATTAAGTAATAGAAATCCTGTATTTTTACTACTATTATAGTTTACTAGTTGACCCGACGAACTTCGTTCCGCCATATTTTTGTAACCAAAAATATATCTCGTTAATCATTTATTTTCTTCTATACAAACCTAATCCTAATAATAACGATCATATAGAAAAATGAATTATCCAATTTGGTGCAGGCAATCGGAAGTTATGTGCGTACATACGTTTCGGAGATTTATTTCTATAAATTTAGACTAGCTGACCCGGCGAACTTCGTACCGCTATATTTACATATCTGTCTCAGATTTCCACAGGCAGTGTACAGTCACGGACAAAAAAAATACTTTCCCCGTTTTCTTTTAATTTTTCTTATACACTAACATTGTCCTAATAATAAGGAACAAATAAAAAAATAATTATTTAATTTTGTGCAGCCGATTGTAAGTTATGCGCATACATGCATTTCGGGGATACATTTTTATGTATATTGACTAGTAATTACTTTAGGTTCATTGTAGGCATTACACTTAGAATTAGTATCCATGCTGTATAGGTGCAGTTATATCAAAATGAAATAAACATTTTTAATTTATAATTAATATATGTGCTTAAAAAATAATTTGGCATACATATAAATTTTATTTCCAACATAAGTGAGTGCAAATGATGAAATATCTGAATCTAGACAACACAGAATAAAAGCATGAATGTAATTTGAGTAACACTAATATCATAAATTCTCAATATTTTATTCTTTTTGAATATAAGAACATACTAAATAATTTGTAAATTCATTAACAGTAATCAACCAACTCCTTGATGCCATGACAGTCTCCTTCGTTACTCCATGCGGTACAGTACTGTATAAGGACAAAAATAAATACAAAATTAGAATGTTAAGAGAAAATCTTAGTCTCGGATATAAAGCTTTAGAACTAGTGCAGCTATTAAGCTTGAATTGATATTTTTTGTTTTGATGCGTTAAACATAATGGACTTGGTAAAAACAGCCTGGTAATGAAATCGTATTACCGATAAAAAGAAAGTTTACTGTGGGGAAAGTTACTGCTTTGATTTTGTTTTTCATGTGTTTTTAAATATTTATTAAGTTTAACTATTTAACTAATTTGCTTTTTTTTCATAAAAGCCGTTGCCATTATGTTTATGTTGAATGTTAATTATAAAAAAAATATTTGAAACCAGGTTTTATCCACCGATGAACTTGACTACACCTTAGTTTTACGTTACGGTTATGGTTGTAAGAACTTATACAGTCCATAAAAAGTTGTTAGTGAATATAAATAGTAATTATTTTGCTTACCTCTTTAAATTTAACGTATAAACAACTATGCATTTTAAGTAGATCACACATTGGCGGTCCATCTTTGAAAAAATCAGTCTCCAGGCAACTTTTTTTAATTTCATTCAATAAAGATTGTTCATTTTCGTACTTCTTCTCCAGGAGGCTTGTCAATACTTCTTTGTCTATTTTTCCATCATCTCCGTAATATCCTAGTTTTTTAGCGAAACATTCATCGTTATCACACTAAAACATAATTAAAACAACATATGAATACACAACATACTTTATTTTTATTGAACACAAATACTTTATAATTTCAAATTTTAATAAAAAAAACTGACTTCAAGAACTGGACCAAATTCAAATGGGCCCACACGGGAAACACCAGCTTTCAAAGTAAAAGAGAATCGTCGAAATCGGTTGGCATGATACTGAGTTATTCGTCAATTTGTCGCGCACATACCTAATGCAAATTGAAGACTTATACAGTTTTGTCATGGATGACCTTGTCAGAACTGGATTAAATTTATATGGGACCACACGGGAAGCTTTCAAATAAAAAAAGAATCATCAAAATCGGTTCACCCAGTCAAAAATTATGAGGTTAGAAACATAAAAAAATACATAGCAGTTGATAACCTTCTCCTTTTTTGAAGTCGGTTAAACATATTAGTTTACGATTATAAAAAAAAACTTTTTTTTAAGTTGTCTCCAAAAAAAGCATTTCATATAGTTTCGTAGTAGTTTCATTTTGTTGTACTAAAAATGTGCAAAAAAATCCTGTTTTGACTGAACTGTCTTAGTAAGTTATCATTTACATGTCATGATTTTCTTGGACCGTTGAATTTTCGATAATTATTTTAATCAGAGTTAGCAATGACTCATGCACACTAAAACCGCATAATTGTGATACAAAATTCTGAGGTAATCTTTTGCTTCTTATAATATTTATTTAAGAAAACTATAGCATAATCTGTGTTAATATAAAATAAATACATTCAATACAAAAGTATCGCATACTATGAATTTACTTACAGAGAAATGAGGTCCTGGAGTCTTAAAACACTCTTTAACTTCCGTTAGGAACAGCATTTCCGGGCTAATGTTGGTAGAAGTACAACATTTTAGCACACCCTGTAACATAGATGTTAGTTTTTATTATACGTGTTTCTTATAACATGATATTACTTAACGACAATAGTACTCGTAGGCAGTTCCCTAGTTTTATTAACAAGTTTTTACCAAAATGAGTTTTTATATACCTCTATTATATTTGAACTTATTCATGTATAATTCTGGCTTAGTTTATCAATTCTTGTAATAGATTTCTTCACGAAAATCCTAAGTGTCAGAAGTAATGTAGAAGTCCGAGAAAAGCTATTTTGTGAAATTTCCCCGTTTTGGAAAACCTGATTAATTATCAACAACATTATCGAAATAATCCCAGTATAATGGACAACAGCCATTAAAATAATATACTATTCTTCAATGACAGCAGCCGACTTATTTTCTAAGAGTATAAATTGTACTTACAGGGTTAAGTATTTTACATTTTTCCAACCTAGCCTCATCGACAGCGGCCTTAAAAATAAAATGTTATTAATGACAATGTAATTGTAGAATTATTGTTTGAGTAAGTTCTTAACACCTTAAAAATCTAATCTATTTGGAAAATGTTTGAAGTTTTTAATAAACTTACCATAGCCGTAACTATAAACAGCGGGAACACAATAGCACTGTACATGATGACTTGTGTATAGAATCACCGTGGACTTTTATTTATATACCATACAACTAAAATTAGTTTTCATTTGATCGCTTAATACCAGAAAATTGGCGCTTGTGTAAACTTATTACATTGACCTGTAAAACGGGGTTTTTCAAAAAGAGTACAGTCAAGTATAATCAAGATACAATCATGATTTAGCGCCTTGTTTATTTTTAGCACCATTGCCGATAGATGTACTTATCAGAGATAATTTTAATATAGTAATGTCGGATAGAACGCAAATGGTAAAAAATTGGAAGGGTCGTAGATCTTCTTCTTCTGGTATCTGTATTAGGCCCATTCTTTAAAACTTTAGAGGTAAATCGTGAACATTATACGAAGAGACGTAAGAGTTTGAATAAAAAAAATAGTTACAAGATATATGTATATTGTAGGTCACAAGTTAAATTACTGATTCAGTCTAACATTTAAGTGCATGACTATTATTTTAATGTATGAGTGTTTTGTTTGACAATGATAGTGATAAAATAAGTAGAAAATTATTTTTAGTTTTGTAAGTAAGTAAATTTGTACTTACTTACATATAAAGATATATACAGATACTTATTTTACTTAAAGAAAGTTATTATCACTTATCTGGTACAGTGTATTTTGATAAGTATGTAGAAAAATTCAATATTTTTTCAAAAATTCAAAACCTAAACTTTACTCTAAATACCGTTGTATCTTAATTTTATTATTTTCCTTGGCTATCTTTAAACGGCAATTTAATTATTATTAATCTTCTCGGCTTTTCCTTTCTCAGCTATTCCTTTCAAAAATACATAACTAATCCCGTTTTAGTAATTTTTCTCACCGGCCATAGTACGACTACTTAACTCGTCAATATTGCAGACTGACGGACCAACACTGGTAAGAGTATGCGAAAGAAATATTAAGATTACTAGGCTTGTTAATATTGCGACCGATTTAAGAATCGACATGACTAAGAGAAATCTCAAAGTTCCATACTGGCTTGATTTCAGTAATGCTTTTAACATTCAGTACCACGACTTTTTCCTTGCCACACTAAACTTTCTCAAGATACCAACTTCCTATACTATTAAATAAATAAATAAATATTTCAGACATCTAGCACACGACGCCATCTAGTCCCAAGCTAAGCAGATCTTGTGTTATGGGATGGATTGATTCCAATCCTTATTATTGCGTATGCATCAGTCATCTCGATGTCAATGAGGACTAAGACTCATTTTTTTATTATGCAAATATGTTCATTACTTCAAATTTTGTTATAACCTCAAGTAGCTCCAGATTTGCTTTATACCTAATATTTGTACTCTTCAATCTAGAACGTCTTATTTAACAAAAAATCATCTAACAAAAATTCATAACTTATGAAACATTTTGCATTTATTCTACGAAACATAAGATGTGGGAAATCTAACAACACTATCGTAGAAAACATTTTAGTATACTATATCTATGTATGTCTTATGACAAATATTTTTCAGTACAAGTCTTTAAATTTTAACCAGAAACTATATGAAAATCAAAATCCCTTACTGCTTTTCGGAAACACGGAAAAGAGCATAATTCTCTTATTTCCGTAATAACTAACTATTTTATATTTGTATATATTTTTGCATCTTGGATAATATTGAATAGTCCATCCTGGTCTCCTGACAGCAATTGACGAACGGGAGACAACATCATATTAAAAGTACTAAAACAGATATATAAAAACGTTCTCTGTACTATTTGAAGAAATAAAGTGACATAATATAATCTACTAGCTGACCCACGCAACCTCGTTTGCGTCTCCTCTTGCCCGTAGCGTGATAATTTTCCCCCGTCTTTATTGTTAACCGTTAAGTCTTCATTGATGCTCCGCTCCTATTGGTCTTAGTGTGGTGATATATAGTCTATAGCCTTCCTCGATAAATGTACTATTCAACACTGAAAGAATTATTCAAACCGGAGCAGCGGTTCCTGAGATTAGCGCGTTCAAACAAACAAACTTTTCAGCTTTATATATTAGTATAGGTTAGTACCTATAGATTTAAATATGAATAAATCGCTAAATGTATTGCAAGGCACATAACCTGAGAACCGCTCCACCAATTATTTTTTATTTTCGTTAATGCACAAGGAATGTCCTTACGGAGACATTTTTTGTCTGCTCTTGGACTCTGATAGGTCAATAACCTTTGTTAGAATGAAGTCTGTCAAGGCATAATATAAAACTGATATAATTAGTATCTCTCCTAAGATTTAGTAACTATTCAAATAATGTAGATTCGTTAATCAGTAACCTGGTTGGTTGGTTTTAAAATTTGAAGTGTATTTTACAAGAGCTATAAATAATTGTGATTTAACTGCTACATATCCCTTTATTGATAAACGTTATTTAATTTGAAGCAACGGTTCTGTGTTATTTTCAACTTTGAACTTGCAACCCTAAAGTTGAAAATAACAAACTACAATTGCTGATAGTTAAATATGAAGTTTATGAATAAGGGGAATAGAGTTTATTCCTAATTTCTTTGGGTTTGTTTTGCATATTAGTTATCACAAACATTAATTGTTATTTATTTACATAAAAGCTTTAAGCATACGTGTAATAACTGTATGGTTGACCAGTGGTTTAAGCGATTGCCATGCCGCTTCCTACTGTGCCCGCCAATTAATTCTCTCTCTCTCTGCCTGAGTCTGTTGAATGAGTTGAATGATTCTTCTACTTCTATTCTTTTTTATCACTCGTCAGTTTACTACTTACTCCCTTTCCAAACATGTCCCGTTACACGTATCTTTTCTTTTATCGTTCAATACTTTTATATTCGTCAACATTCTTATGAACACCTGTATAGACAAATACAGTGAAGAAAGTTTCGAGTCTAACTTTTTTTCACTATATTTGGCTCGTATCTACACATGTCCATACTAAGCTTTTGTGCTGTTTAACTTTTCATCCACTGTAGTAATTTGTTACCATATCCGAATGGATATAGTAACAAATAACTAGAGTTAGTCACACTGCAAATTCATCTCAACATTCTCATTTAGGTTCAACTGTTGGCATCTCTGATTGGTATCCAAAGGTCTTAATGTTTAAATTGGGTGGAGTTTATTTCTACTAATTGTTATAACTATTAACCAGACTTCAAATAAAATAATATACGTTTTATTTTATACACTTATCATATTTCCAACGCCTCCTGTTTTTCTTCTGATTAATTTCGTTGCGGGTTGCAAGACAGTTAATTTTTTTTCCTGGGACTTCCCGAGTGTCATAACTCAGTGTGTTCGTGGGTCACTGCTGTTGATCCTGGTGTACAGGAGTTACAGTGGTGGTCGTGTGGGTGGGATTAGTCCCATACGTTTTATTTTCAACATAAACATATAAAGGAATTAGACTCTGAAATAACAGCCTGAACAGAAGTTGTGTACACATTTAATGATAAATTCTAAGGCCGACACCAAGATTATGTTCTTTTTTTAACCGTCTTCAATAAAGGAGGTGGTTCTCAATTCGACTGTATTTTTTTATGTTTTTTACCTCATAACTTTCAACTGGCAGAACCAATTTTGATGATTCTTTTTATATTTGAAAGCTGGTGCCGGTGCTTCCCGTGTGGTCCCATTTCAATTTAGTCCAGACTAAAGTCGATTTTTTCTACGTTGCAATTTGTGATTATTGATACAAGATATAATTACATTAACAAGAGTCCACCAACTTCTTGACGTCTCGGCAATCTCCTTCGGTACTCCACGCGGTGCAATACTGTTTAGAAAGAATAAAAGAAAATGTCACAACCTAAAATATTAATATGAATTATTAAAGTAAGAAGCACTAAACATGTTATACAAAACTCTACTCTAAGATAATAATAGAAATCTTCGCTCATTTAATCATCTGCTTCGGTCTTGTCCTGCACCATTTTTACACCACTAGAAGGTTGACTGGAAGAAAATGCCTAGGGCATTAAGTCCCCCGATGTGCAAATTTAGTGCATAAAGTTTAGAAAAAAAAATAAGCTCTAAGAAATAGTAAACCTAACTCTAGTAAAGTTTTGAGCTGGCTTTTATGTATTTCGTTTTGATGAGATCAATGGATGAATCTTAGTAAATAATAGGAAAAAAATCTACTATTAATAAGGTTCAACAATTACTGTGTATTATTTTTTTCTTTTTTTTTTCTTTGTGGACAATCCGCACTAGGAATAAATCTTGTGTCGCGGGGGACTTTACAAACATACATGAAACGGACACAAAGAACGCCCAGACTCAGAACAACAATTTGTGGATCACACAGTGTTGTCTTATGTGTGTGGTGGTGACTGCATAACCACTAGACCAAACGTGCAGTCAATTTAGAATTACTGACGTTGCAGTTAACGATAAGAAATCGCCTTAAGAATAAGTCAGTTTTTTTATTAATTTCTAAACTCTCAGAAGCATCAGCGCTTCCATGCTAAGGTCATCTGGTCAGTCAGTCTGAAACCTAGAAAAGAAATTACTCTATAATGGGTTTATTTTTTTAGTTTTACCAGCTAATCTAGAAAATATACCGAAGATTGGTATCATAATTATGATTGTTAGTATTAGAACTTATTGATTACGTAAGAAGTTTTCAATAACTATTGCAGTAAAAAATTTGCTTACTTCTTTGAATTGCATATAAATACAAATATTCATTCTTAGAAAATCACACATTGGTGGTGCCTGTCTCGAAGTATCAATGTCCAGGCAATTTTTTCTGATTGCGTCCATTAAAGGTTGTTCATTTTGAAATTTCTTCTGTAGGAATAATGTTAAGTCTTTCATGATAATATTTCCATCATCTCCATAGTATCCTACTTTTTTAGCTACACATTCTTCTGTTTCACACTGAAATACATTAATGAAACATATTTTACGTGTGCTAAATAATATGTGATCATTTTGATTTAGTTATGTCGTGTATCGAAGTTTGAAGTTACACAAACACACATTGTAACCGTACAAAACAGGAACAATGGCTACTACCTCAAAAACATTACACCTTTGCACCTGTTTTGATCTCATTGTTTTTCGTAGAAATTTTAGGAACAACATTGACTCAATTTCAAATTTGAAGTTAGGTATATTGAATAACATACTTTTTTGGTCAAAAATAATGTTATATTTAAAAGAAAAGTAAGTGGTCACACTTGGTATTTATTTTGATGAAATTAATTGCCTAGTGTAGATGATGATAATGATGAATGACCATAGTAATAGTCTACCACCATAACCTTGCCCATATACGACCATAACCAGTCACCATACCCCATTTTTTTTTTCTTGACCCCACACTCATATGTGTGAGACTGTCTTTGCATTTGTTATATTGTTTACTCTTTCATACACAGCTCTCGCTATCACTCATCTTCCATGCTGCATACTAATCATTAGATATTAACGGTATTACTTAACATAGGCATTCTTATAAAGGCAGTTTAAGTATACTATGCATCGTCATTCAGGTGAATTGGTATCGGGTTTGTATCAAGTTTTCTTTATCTTTTCAATAAATTTGCTACTTACAGAGAGATCAGGTCCTGGGTTACTATAACATTCCTCAATTTCAGGTAGCAACAGCATAACCGGGTCTATATTCGTAGAAGTACAGCAGCGCATTACACTCTATATTTTAAATATTAATCGGTTAACTTTAAACATATTATGGACAAATAAAAAAATAAAAAATATTCCGGATATTTAACACATAACGCCATATAGTTCCTTCACATCTTTAGCACATCTCTCGAAAAGAAGATTCAATGGAGAGACTTGTCGTATGGAGGGCACGAAACCGCGGAGTCAGCCCCCAACCCGATGGATTGAATTAAAACTACGACCAAATCGACTGCAGTACTATGTGCCTGCAATATGACAGACAGGCACAAATTTAGGGCTATCGCGAGATGTGCAGCAGCCCTGAGACTGGCGACGAGCCGCAACTCGTCGCAAATGCCCATCAACGGCCACGACCACTCTGTCAAGAATGTCCGACTAAGAAGACCTAGTTCCAAGCTAAGCAGAGCTTAAATTATGGGTACTAGACAACTGATAAAATAAAAATATTAAATTTTTAGTAAATATATGCATATTATACATAGAAAACACCCAAACTCCAAAACACATATTTGCAGATCATACAAACATTTAGTACGATCCGGGACTCGAACCCGAGATCTAAAGCACAGCAGTCGCATACACTACCACTGTGCCACAGAGGCAGTTTACTGTACGTTAACAGACGTACTCTAGGCAGATACAAATCTCTTTATTTGCTTACCATAATATTATAGAGGAAGAAGAGAGTACATAAAACTTGAGACGTAGTGCGAGACCGTAGACCTAATGACGTAGAAGCATCTTAATAGGCCGCCATGTGGGTCACCATGCTGCATTGTAGCATTGCCTGCATTCGCAGTGAGCATGGTGACCCATTTTGGCCGGTTCATACATAATAATTGCATGTGGGTGTAACCTATACTTACAGAGTTGATTTTATAACATTTTTTCTCTTCGTCATCTTCAATAGCAGCCTGAAAAAGTTGACAAATTTAAGATATATAAAACATTTTGTGTTATGAATATTTTATTATTTATTTATTATTATACAATATAACAATTTATATACAAACTCATTGATTATTAATATACAATACAAGTTAAAGGTTATAGAATGTGATAGATCTAGATCTGATTTAATTATAATTATCATAACATATTGTATGAGTTGTGATGGGAATTTGGTTGATAATGGCACTGATTTCGTTGTCATACACACAAATAATACGTTATTATTAAAATAAACGTTACCTAAATACAATCATATGAAAATAGTGTTTTGAAAATTGCTTTACTATTAATAACTTTATAAGAGAATAAAAAAATATTTCCAAAAATGTTTGCTTAGTGACGCAACAACAGAATTAGGTTCAATGCTTTCGTAATTGAAATAAACTTACCAAAGCCACGACTACAAATAAATGAAATACAGCAACACGACACATGATTATCGTTTGCAGAATGACCGTGTGTTCTTATTTATACACACTCAAAATAATTTCAGCAATTCAATTCAATTTGATCGTCAAATGCCAGAAAATTTACGCATTCGCAATTGTTATTCAATGTTTTGTAATTTGCTAGTACAGTCACGTACAATCGAGATAGTTTTTTTATCATAGGAGGGCAAACAATTATGGTAAATTACTACTTCCACCCATGTATTCTAAGGCTTCGGATTCTTTAGAGGTTTACCTCACTTCCGAAGTAAAAAGGAAGGAAAGAAGTGTTTAAACTCGTTTATGTTTTAGTGCCTTCTTAAGAATGTACACATAGTGGTTAAAGCGGTCGCTACGCCGCATTCTATTGCGCCAAGTGTTGTGGATTTAAATCTCACAAGGGACATTTTGTGTGATCCATCAATTGTAGTCCTGAGTGTGGCTGTTCTTGGTGTCCGTATCATGTACTTTTGTAAATAAACCCGCATCATAGGATGTATATTCAGCGGGCGCTGTCTCTAAAAAAAACGTTTTCAATGTTAACATTTCAGTTGTGGAAAGCTTTGGGAAGGCCTATGTTGGGAGTGTATGGGCCAGTGGTGGACGTCGGTGATTGAGATGATGATGATGATAATGAAAGTAGTCAGTCGTACAGAAAAGCAATCGCGCTGTCGTGTTTCGTTAGTAGAGGGCTAAATATAAAAAAAAGTAAACATATTTTTACCAATTTCGTAAATGAAAAAAAAAAATGTTGTTTATTATTTTGTTAGGCTTTCACACGTCGATTATTCAACCAATCAAAAAAATATTATTGAGTTATAATACTACTAATTTATAATTTTGTGTAAAACGCTTAAACTGCCTCAGTGGCGCAATGATAGTGTATGCGAGCTGTGCTTGAGGTCTCGGGTTGATTGCCCGGGTGGCACCAAATGTTTTTGTGATCTTCAAATATGTGTTTCGGAGTTTGAGCGTTTTCCATGTATATATAATATGTATTTATATCAGTTATCTAACATACATGGTACGAGCTGTGCTTAGTTTGGGCCTAGATGGCACAGTGCGTTAGATGTTCGAAATATTTATTTATTTAAAGACTTCAAAAATAATATAACCTCTATTTGTAAGCCTACTTTTTTGACTAAATAATAATGTAACTTAATAATAAAATACGTATCATAATTCTATTGATACGATACTTCAATCTACGGTTAGGTAATAGATGTTTTAATTCGCGAATAAGAAATCAAAACTTTGGTAACAAATTTTCAAATTTTCTGTTATGAAGACATTTATTTCCAAATACTGTTGATTATAATAATCTAATTTACTTTAATTCCAGCATTGCTTAGGAACGGCATAATTTAAAAAAAAAATAGTATTGCCAGCCTGAAAAGCTGCGATAACAGGATGAAGTCATAATATTGAGTGCTAGGAAATGAACGCGTGACGTCACTCCCAAGAGATCTTAAGGTGAGCGAAATTATATTGGTACCATTCAATTTTACTGACAACCTCTTCAATATTTATGGTAAAAGTGTTTTGTATAAAATGTATGACATGATTTGAATGGGTAAAGCAATAATATTAAATTTACACTTATATTTTATATCATCTTTATAAGTAGCCCACAGTGTATAAATTTGTTTTCAAATAAATGCCGTGACTCAATGATTTTATCAATTTTATCGCTGAACAAAACAAAAAATGATTATTCGTAAGGCTGTGGAATATATAGTGCCGGCAAACATGGCTCGCTCGGCTGTCGTGTACATGCTATTGTACGTGTGGTAGAGGCACAAGCTTATGCTAACAACTCATCTTGGACACAAATAATCATCATCATCATCTCACCCAAAGGACGTCCACCGCTAGACATAGGCCTACACTACGACAATATAATATTCTGATCACTTAGTTCAAATTTGATCTTCTCACGCAAGTGTCTGGCATCTTCCTTTATGTTTAGTTTATTATTTAAATGTGCAGGACAAGCTTTGTGCGGCCAAAACTGATGAGGGGATCGTGACTAGAATAAAGGAAAAGTCACGTGCGGCGAACACGCAATGTGCCACCCATTGGCGCATACACCCGACAGGGAGCATGCTTAATTTTATAATCACTGTTGTTGTTACCACTCTTATTATTTTTACTGTAAATAAATTATGAACACGTCTTGAAAATCAATTCTTTGTCTTTGTTAGTTTTAAAACGTATGCAAGGCATACATCAGTACAAATGAATTTCTTCAATCTGAGTAATATCACGACTTTGCGGAAGACCAGTCTCTTAACCGCAGAGAGGATATTGGAGTATAACCCCCTCCCCCTCCTCCTATTCTTAGACGGGATTTTCTAGAGGGGTTTTAGATTCAAAGGGCGGCCACGCACTTATGACTCTCCGGTTGAAGGTGCACATGAGCGGTAGTAATCACGACTCACTATCAGATAATCCATCGACTCACTTCTCCCCTTGATCATACAAAATAATCACGATTTAAACAACGTTATACCTATTTATTTCAAATAAATAAAAACTTGATGTTTCTCACCACCATCTGCTTACAATCTTGTCTGTGTTTCTACTGTACTAGAAAAAACCAAACTGCTATTAGATATACTTAAAAAAACAATATAAAAACACACTTTTGAGTTGGGATGCAGCCCACGACCACTCGTTTACTATTTAGAATTACTGACACTTTTAAATTCCTATAAGAATAACGATGTTCTGCATAATTTATAAAAGTTGCCATTAAAATAACAAATATGTATTTTAATTCTGAGTCTAAGTAAAATATGTATCCTTTACTCGTAGTTACAACTAAAGAAGATAATATTACACTAACATTTTCTAGTGATTCTAGTGAATCACGATTAGTACACTTTTCGTTATTGATTTGACTTTTAATATGTAAAAAGGTAATATTTTCACCTAACTTCTAACTAATAGTTTTTAAATGATGAACAGAATATCAACTTTTGGTGTTAGGTGTGTGGGTAAAAAAATATTTAAAACTAAAAATCTATTTTTCATAATTCTTATGTGTATTTTGAAGTTGTATATTAAAAAGTGAGCAGACAAATTTTAAAGAGTAGAACTTTTTTCATTAATCCAATTGTCTATTACGAATTAAATATCAGATCATAAGATATAAATTGCCATTTTACGTCTGGTAACATAGTTTAAAACTATAACACAAACTTTAGGAGTCACAAACTTTTAAAATTAGATATAATTTTATGCCGTAATCACATTAATATAATTATTCGTACTTACTTTATGTAAACGTAAAACAGTTACGTCATATCTCTACAATGTTTATTCTATATCGCAAATATAGTAATGTACCTATATTTAATCACTATGTATTAACTTCAGTGTATCATTGATCTTTATAATAAACGATCGTTTGTGTATCTGAAAACTATTTCTTTGATTTGATCGCCCTTGGATAGTTTGAATTATAGCATGTCTCGTTAAATATTTCACAAGTTTGGAAATTAAGCAGAATCAATCAATCGACTGTAATGCTTAATTATTCATTACATTTTACTAATAATGCCACGATGATTTCAGCACAAATGGACCGGCTAGACCCTCGTACAGAAAATCAACGTAAAACGACAGCGTTCGTGAGGTCATGTTTCGTCGGTGAGTGCGAGACCGCAGGCCGAATGATGCAGAAGCGTCATTAAGGTTACCATATGGCATTATGACACCACTAATCTTGGATTCTGCTTGCCATCAGGCAGAGTAAAGTCATTTTGATAGGGCCATACTCAAAAACGAAACGCTTTATTGTACAGCAGATAACTAAAAACAAAACTTGAATCTAGGTCAGTACAAATGACGGCTTTATTGCTCAACTCAAATTTCTTCCAGGCAACCGTTATGCTTTTAGTAGTTTTAGTCTAATAAAAATTATCCTTTTAAAGTTTTTTAGGTGTCGGGAGACACAGAAGTAATAAGTGCGGACGACATCCAACATAATTGCAGTTTTTTTATCTCATTTTATGACTTCAAAATATGTTGTCATTCCATGGTTATGGGGCCCAGTCGTTCCTTTTATTGGACTAAATATATATTTTGATGAAATTTAGTTAAATTTCTTAGCTGTTGAAAAATTCTTTATTTAAAGGAAACAAACAAGCATTTTTTCCAGTTCTTGAGCAATATAAAATACAGTTAAGTTAATAACAGTTAAAAAAGGAAACACACCGGCTTATTAACCACGAAATCTAGGAAAACAAACTTAGAGTATTTGTAAATATTTTTTTTAAATAAGTTTAATTAATTATATGATTTGTTTTCTGAGGGACTCTTAAATAATAAAAATATTAGTAAATTTGTAGTAGTAATTAAATGTAGTAATTAAATAAATAATTCATTTTATTTCTTTAAAGAGCGTAACAAAGGCACATTAAACATAGAAAGGTGAGACGAAAAACAGCCACAAATCTTAGAAAGCTTAGCATTTAAGTACTCAGCAAAAGCTAGTAAGTTATAAAACAGTCTCCAATTTCAAAAAAGAAACATTGAACTTCATAAACTTTTTAAAACATACTGACCATACACCGATAAAAATAAATTTTATTTAGTTACAGATAGCGAAAAAGTTTTTGAGATAAGATCTTGCTCGCTACATAACCTAATTTTATGTTACGGTGGACGATGCAAAGAATATTCTTACAGAATATTTTATACGGATGGATACAAAGCTGTTGTGTATTTTTAAATGCAACTGAAGAGACAACAAGTGCCATCTCAATGAGTACTGACTTGGAAGTCTTGTTTACTTCCTTTTTGTTAAGTTCCTCATGGGGGCGTTGCAGAGAGGTACCCTAGCCGGCAAAAGCGTCCATAACGTAAGATTGGCTGCCTCGGTGTCGCAATGCTAGCGTATGCAAATGCTGTGTTTGAGGTCTCGGGTTCGAATCCCAGATCAAATGTTTGTATGATCTGCAAATATTATTTTTTCAGAGTTTGGATGTTTTCTATGTATAATTTGGATGTATTCTATGCTCGATATCGTTTCATAACAGTAGTAGGTATTTTTAATTAATGGGACTTACTGTGGAAGAGCCACGCTTCGGCATGAATGGGCCGGCTCGACCGGATTGATAGCACGGCCTCACAGAAAACCGGTGTAAAATAGCGCTTGCGCTATGTTTCACTGAGTAAGTGAGGATACCGGAGGCCCATACCAAGAACTTAACCCAACCCCTCCCCCAAAGGCCGGCACGCACTTGTGACGCTTCTGGTGATGCGGGTATCTATGGGCGGCTTATCATCATCGTTTTCCCTATTCCGTAAAAAATTATAAACGAAAAAAGAAAAGGAGTAAATTAAATAAAACTTATAATATTTTCTAGCAAATTTGATTTAGGTGTTGACAAAAATCAACAAAACAAGGTCAGTTTTAATCAAATTTCAAGATTTACATGTTATCTTTGTAACTTAGTTTAACCCCAAGATGCTTTACGTAATGTCAATCAATACTAACAGTATGCTTAGACTCAGCTTAAGTTTTAACCTCATCAACATACGGCACAGAAGCAGCACAAAATATATTCAATTAAGTTACCCGTAGTCAAATACCTAGGCACTTGGCGTACCTAGCGTACACTATTCCGTTTGACTCTCAGCAAATACGTGGCGTATTTGCCTGACACGTTTATTGATGTCAATATTTATACGGAACGTACTTTCCTCAACTTCTCTGATACGTACATATGAACTTAAGACTGACTCTCCCAAACATATATTATGAGAGTTGGAAGAGAGTAAAGATTTGTTAAATTATTCATTTTCTTTGCTCGTCGACTGTACACGACATTCTTAAAGTTGATTTTATACTAGGCTGCATGTTTTCACTAAGTAAAAGAATATTTTATCAGCTTACGTTCGGAAATATTCAATAAAAATTTAAAAACCATTCTTGTCCATATTTTTGTAACATAATTTTATTTTTATACTTATAAACTGGATTTGTAACTCTCGTGTCTTGTATACTGAAATAGTTTTATATCTTCAAGTGAGTAATTCTTGCGTATCTCGGTAGTTAATTCAAGTATAGAATGTAATGCGTCTGGGGCTTTTATAATTAACGTTTAAATCTCGTGGTTTAAATTTAAAAAAAAAAAAAAAATTACTTAATCAAGCGTATACTCTTGTATACGCTTGATTAAATAGAAAAAAAAAGATACAACATTTATTCTGACTATTACAGGTTTATACAATAATAAAATTAAAATCATAAATTAGTGGAGTCATTTCTGTTGCATAAACCAACTGTTAGGTATGAATCTAAAACCTTACCCATATAACAATTTGACAACAACACACAATTTTAACAAAAATAAAACCGACTTCAAGGTTCACCTCCATTTCTCTTAGATGCTATCATCAGATATTAATGTGCTTATCATGGTACTACCGTCGGGACATCTCCTTTCCATTAAAAAAAATCATCAAAATCGGTTCATAAATGACGAAGTTATCCACGAACACACATAAAAAAAAAAAAATATATATATATACATATACGGTCGAATTGAGAAACCTCCTTCTTTTTTTTAAGTCGGTTAAAAAACATTACTCTTATCTATACTTATAAAATAACAAGTCCTGACTGACTGACTGACTGACTGATTCATCATCGCCGAGCGTAAACTATAATAGTTACGGCTATGAAATTTGGTGAGTAGGATCCTTCTATTGAGTGGACACCCACTAAGAAAGGAATTTTGGAATTACTACCCCTAAGGGGGTGAAATAGGGGTTGAAAGTTTGTATGGAAGTCCGTCATTTTTAAAGTTAGAAACTTTATTTTTGGGCTACTGATTAAACAAGAGTAAACACTTATTTCAGCGTTTCTGCATATTCTACCCCTAAGGGGTGAAATAGGGGTTGACATTTCGCGTATAGGTTAGTCTGGAAGTCCGACATTTTTTAAGTTAGAAGCATGAAACTTTATTTTTGGGCTACTAATTAAAAATGAGTAAATACGTATTTCAGCGTTTCTGAATATTCTACCCCTAAGGGGTGAAATAGGGGTTGAAAGTTTGTATGGGAGTTCGTTATTTTTTAAGTTAGAAACATGTAACTTTATTCATGTGCTGATGATTAAAAAAGATTAGATACGTATTTAAGCGTTTCTGGATATTCTACCCCTAAGGGGATGAAAAAGGAATTGAAAGTTTGTACGTAAGTTCGCCATTTTTGAAGTTACAAATATGAAACTTTGTTTTTGGGCTACAAATTAAACATGAGTAGATACGTATGAAAGCGTTTCTGGATATTCTACCCCTAAGGGGTGAAATAGGGGTGGAAAGTTTGTATGAAAGTTTGTCATTTTTTAAGTTAGAACCATGAAACTTTATTCATGTACTACTGATTAAAAAAGAGTAAAGACGTATTTAAGAATTTCTGGATATTCTACCCCTAAAGGGGTGAAATAGGGGTTGAAAGTTGGTATGGAAGTCCGTTATTTTTTAAAGTAGTACCAAAAAACTTTAATTTTGGGCTATTGATTAAAAATAACTAGATATCTATTTAGAGTTTCTGCATATTTTACCCCCAAGGGGGTGAAATTGGGGTTGATTTTTTTATGGAAATCCGTCATATTTAGGAATACATAGAAATAAGAAAGGTGAAACTTTACTTTTGGGTTGCTAACTAAAAATGAGTAAATACGTACCTATTGCAGCGTTTCAGAATATTCTATCCCTAAGGGGTGAAATAGGGGTTGACATTTCGTACATAGGTTAGTCTGGCATTCCGTCATTTTTCGAAATAGATGAATACTTATATCAGCATTTATGCGAATTCTGTTCCTAAAGGGGATGAAATATGAGTCAAATGTTTGTATGAAAGTTCTTTTAAATGGGCTATTGATCATAAATAAAAAAAGTCGTTTAAAAACATGAATAAAGTACTGATACATAATTTTACACAGTTTTAAGTAAATACATATTATCAACTTCCACGCGAGCAAAGCCGCGGGCAACAGCTAGTCTATATATATAAAAATGAATCCCTATTTGCCTTCAACATACTCTACATCTAGATAGTAACATCACTCTACGACCAATAGGAGCCGGGTATCATCAAAATCTATGATAAAGTTCAAGTTCTAATTTTTCTGTAATGGTGCTGGTCATAAGAGACGCGTGACGTCACACGCCAGTAAACAAATTCACTCGCTAGCCACAACAAAACAAAACAGGGCAGCTTAAGCGAATTTTATCAGATTTCTCCCATTTTATTAAATAAAATGGCAAATAAATGATATGTAGTGCCACAGAGAACAAATACATCTTTAAATACCGCGTTTATTAGCATTTCAAAACGTTACCTAAAAGCATTGAGATATACCTACCTACCTAAAAGTAAAATGAGATTTTACAAAAGTAATGAATGAATTTTTACAGAGGTAATTTATAGAAACAATTTCTATGTTGTACTTATGTATAGAAAAGTGCAACCATAAACGCGTCTATCTTATGTAGGTTTCTGTTATCGGCACGTACAAAATTTTGTTCCATTAAATAGTTTATCAAAAAAGTACTTCAGAAATAGCTCACATATCACATATATTAAAACTGCGAAAACATAAAACGCAAACAACACTGAATTAAGAAATATTTTGTTTACTAGCTTGTGACGTCACTAGAATTGTAACCAATCACAAAGCGTTCAAGTTGCAGATAAAATTTCAAAAAAATTATAATTTTATTTCGTGCAACCTGCGAAAAACTTACATTATTTTGTTTCATTTATATTTTGAAATACATTATAGAGTGCAATAAACGATTTGAATTTGAATTTGAGAAATTTTGAAATCGCCGACAGTTAGTCGTTTTCTCGCTGGTGATCAAACCAGTGCCTTAGCCCGAGTTCATCGCATTGCTTATCGTGACAAAACGTAGTTTATGTTCTTTTCCAAGATCCAACCTATCTCTTACAATGCAAACTAGTGTTGCGGTTTAGCCGTGAAAACGTAAGAAAGTTACTTTTGAATTTATAATATGGATTTTAAATACCGTGAGCGTAAATCATGTTTATGTATTCTATACCTACTTTTAGTTATTTTATAAATATATCAAGGTAATATAAAAAAAATATAGTGATTTTTGTGAAATCAGTAAATAAAACTCTGCAGATTTTGTACATCTGCACTGTCTTACGAAAACAAAAAAAAAATAACTACTAATCATAACAATTTACTACAGAAAAGAGCTTGTAGAACTTTAGTAACATATTTTGAAGATAAAACACTATTAATTAAACGATTGCGAACATAGCGATTGACGTTATTTCATTGGATGGATGTAGCAGTAACACCATATGTGTCCTATCCTCCGGGCATTCAAGCCTCAAAGCAACAGACCGTCTAAAACCGCAACCTGCAATATAGGGGCACATCTGAAGCGATCGTTGAAAACGAAATTGTGTTTTATCTTTATTACAACACAAGTCGTAAAACTTGAAAGTTAAGTATCGTCACGGTTTAAAAGCAGATACGATATCGCGTAAATCTATAGAAAATTTACGAGACTGTAACTTCAAAAGGTTCATGGCTAATCAGTTTAAAACAATATGAAATAAACTAAGTGCTAAAACGAGATTGTCTTTTTGTATATCACATTAACGTAAAATCAATTTCAATACTAAAATTAATACTATTTGAATTTAGTTTTTCGCTTGTTAGGCATTTATTTATCACGATTGCGAATACAAAATCAAACATAACCTTTTGCATTATGATCACCAACAGTCTTAAATAGTTCATTGCTGAACAGCTTTTCCGAAGAAATACTTAACTGCCTTAGTTTTTGAATAACTCTTAGATACTCTACTCTTTTTTTCCATCGTTTAGTACTATGGAGGATAAAAGTAAGGAGGATCATCTCTAAGATAGAAAAGTGTCCGCTAAAAAGCATGAAATAGGAAACGCTACTGCCAGAGTATACATTTTAAAGGGAGTGGCAAAATTAGAAAAGATAATCAAATGGGAAAGTGCCTCTGCTTTGCAATGGCGCGCTTTATTTTTAAACCACAATTTAATAAAAAAGAACTAAAACGGTAAACTTATCTGACACTGACTCATCACTACTCTAGCGCCACTGTGGTCGGTTCTCGAACTATTATTTAATTATGTTTTTCAAACACTTTTCACTTATCTGCCCATAAGAGATGGTACTCATTACCTCTACCCTCCATAATAAATACGTATGTGCAACGAACTTAGTCTACGCATTTTAAAAAGATGGTGCTAATTCTGTTGTTGACATCGCTAAACTATCATTGCACATGAATCGATGAAAATTTACGAACTTTTGCCAAACGGAAATCAATAGGTTGCCAACATTAAAATTTAAACATAATGGATATTCATTTATTTCATTCATATATTTATCTTAATTGTATACATATAATAGATAGACAAAATTGAGTTACAATATACAAATGCGACGATCTCTTACAGACAACCTTTGTACGGATATTATATTAAGTTATATTATACACAGACTAAAATTTAATACTTAATACGACAAGTAATTATAATGACAGATAATAATTCTTCACTAGCTTTTTAAATACAGTCAAGGTTTTGGCGCGTTGGATTGTTACAGGCAAACCGTTCCAGAGTCTTACTGCTTGCACAGTAAAGGATTTATCTGTAAACCGGGTGGAATGTTTTGGCATTTCTAGTTTCAAATTTTCTGATGATTTCTAGTCCCTACAATGAATGTTAAGTAAAAACTGAAAGCGTTTTTTAAGCCAAAAGGGAGTAGGAGGATGAAACAAAACACTGTATAAAATAGAAAGCGTATTGGGAGCCATGTAATTTTAGAACGAAACTCTGAGATATAGTTATATTTGCGTAATCCAAATATGAATCTAATGCAAAGATTTTGGAGTCGTTCAACTCGTCAAGTTCATTTAGTTAGTCTTGTGAGATCTAGATAGCTGACCTCACCATAGACAAGGATGGGAAGAAGAAGAGCGAGCGCAGTTTTAGTGTTTGTGGGAAGAAAGTTCCGTAACCTTCGCAGAGACCCCTCTACCGCAAATAGTTTGCGGCTAACTGCCCAAATCTGGGTATGTACCCATCCAGGTATGCCCCAGGATAGGTACCCATCCATAAGTATCAACAAGTTTTTTACTTTCTCACTGAAGGGAACAATCAAGCCGCTGCAAACGATGTTTGGTATCTGCTGGAAGTTGAACCTACAGTTTAGCCCGAGGCTACCCATCCATAAGTATCAACAAGTTTTTTACTTTCTCACTGAAGGGAACAATCAAGCCGCTGCAAACGATGTTTGGTATCTGCTGGAAGTTGAACCTACAGTTTAGCTCGAGGCTACCCACTATGATGACCTATGTTTTGGTCGGATTCAAACTCGGTCCATACTCCTTACTCCAGTCACATATTTTCATAAAATTTCTGTGAATTGTATTCACTACTTCCGCTAATTCATCTGGAGTACCTTGTGAGTAAATTTGTAAATCGTCTGCATAAAGATGGTAGAAAGAAAGTAGTTGCTTTGTAATTTAGTAAAAAAAATGAAAAAAGTAAAGGTGATAACACGCCGCCCTGAGGTACGCCCGCAGTTGTAGTGCATCAAGAGGAGTAAACATTTTTAATACAAGCACGTTGCTGGCGACCATATGGGTAACTACGAAACCAGTCAACAGCTGATGGAGATATGTTAAGAGAGCGCAGTATACCCACCAAGACATCGAAATTACAGTATTGAAGTTGCTGAAGTTGCTCCTCCATACCCCCCCAACATCATCCGTAATGTGGACTAGAGCCGTGGTAGTACTATGACCTGGACGGAAACCTGGCTGGAGATGACAGATAAAGAAGACAACAAGCTTAGCTGTCTGTGAGTGAGACGCTCGATAACTTTAGAGAGAAACGGGGGGATGGAAATTGGACGGTATTCTGTGAGAACGGTAGGATTACTTTTCTTGAGGAGGGGAATAACTTGAGCCAGTTTACATGCAGATGGAAATATATTGACAGATATAGAATAATTAAGAATATGGGTGATCACGAGTAGGTTTTCATCTAGTATGAGAAGAATTATACTACGACTGATATAGTCACTTCTTACAGCATTCGAAGTTATTCCAAACATCACATGCAGCAAATTGACTCAAAATGAATGGGAAATAGACGAAGTTAATGAATAATCTATGCTAAAAATATGTTAATCACATTATTTTAATGTCAAGGTCTATTGAGAAAGCTTATATATCTACCGAATCTATCAATGAACTTAATCGATTATTCATGAATTCAGCCCTGGACTAATATTGTTCTGGTCTGTCGAACTTTTCAACAAACTCCAGTAGAGAATTATTATTTATTACAATTTTTGACAGAAGTTAGTATTCAGTTCGTAAAGTAATTTTTGAAGCCAGTTAAATTATATTCTACTGTAGCTAGTTCAGTATAAAAAAAAATACTTAAGAATTTATTACTTAGCATATTTTTTTTATAACCCAATGGTTTTCAAAAAGCTATTGATCCCCATCATCAATAATAATGAACAAACAATATTTAGAATGCATGCTAATCACAGTAATTTATAAATGTGAAAGTAAGTTTGTTTGTTACGCTTTCACGCGAAAACACCTGACTGATAATCACGAAACTTTCTACACATATTCTTGGAGGTATTAGAGGTAACGTAGGATACTTTTAAGCGAAGCTACGGGCAAACGCTAGTTATCTATCTTATCTTATATCTTACAAACAATTAAAATTGGAGTGTCTGTTTGTAACATTAAAATAACCGCATTTTACTAAACGCATACATTATGTAAGTATACACGCTACATATACCAAAATATCATTTTTTATAATTTTTGTCTGTCTGTCTGTTTGTTCTGGCTAATCTTTCGAACAGCTAGACTGATTTTGACGGTGTTTTTATTGATAGGTAGCTGATGAAATAAGGAATAACTTGGGCTACTTTTTTACTACTTCGTTACGGCTTACGGCAATAACCGCGGGTAACACCGCGGGTCTCAACTTGTCTATACTAATATTAGTCAGAGGTAAAGTTTATGAGGTTATACAGAGTAGTCTCTGGATACGATATACATTTACTAACCTGATTTTGAAAATTCATTTTTCCAATAGTTCATCATCATCAGTAGGCAGCATCATTTGTGTCATCCTACTAATATTATAAACGCGAAAGTTTGTAAATATGGATGAATGGATGGATGGATGTTTGTTACTCTTTCAGGCAAACACTACTGAACGGATTTGGATTAAACTTTACAGTAATATAGCTTGTACATCATAATTGACATACACGCGGGCGGAGCTGCGAGCAAAACCCAGTAGGTCATAAATGAACCCAAAAATGATTATAAGCCGTTGGCAATAAATAGCTTGTGTTGTTATTAAGGAATTAATTCCACTGACAAAGTAAGAAACAAAAACTACTGTCATAAGAAAATGTTATGACAATAAATTTAAAAATATTATTATGAATTAAATCATTTGAAATCCGCGGAAATAAAGAATAATATTTAGTACAATTCATCTCAAAATATATAACTGATATTCCAAACTGGGATCTAACGAAACTAAATAGTGTTTCATAATAATGATCACCAGCCTACCGCAGTCCAATTACATATTTACATTACGTAAATATGACAGTGCATTGTGCATAGGATTGTACATACGCATGTATCATATTTCTATCTAATGCATGGGTGTGATGTATGGAGTCTTGCGTACTAGCATATTGCATGCAAGCTGAACCCCGTGGTGTTACCCTCAGTTATTGTCGTACAGCAGGTGACGCTGCGGGTCAAGTTTAGCATAAAAAGTAGCCTAAGTTACACCTTAGATCATCAGCTATCTGCCAGTGCCCGGAACAAACAGACAGACAAAAATTGAAAAAAAAATTTTTGGTACATGTACCGTGTATACACAGCATTTATTAAAAAGCGGTTATTTTAATATTACAAACAGACATTAAAGTTTTATTTATTTGTATAGATGTATAGATAGAAGCCCAACTATGTCCACGGACAAACTGTTTAAATCGGTTTTGTGGACCTATGTTTTAGATTAAAATATTATTGTGAACAATAAATTTTAAATAAATAATTTAAAAAAAAATCCTAGACATGGGCGTCTCCAATTGCAGGCCACTTAGTTCGATCCTCGATTTCTCGCATCCAGCTTCTTCCAGATATCTTACGCCAATTACGACTCCACCTGGCTTGTGGACGTCCTACACTACTTACTACTTTCATATTAATTATAAAACATAATTTATAAGTCACGTATGTACACTTTACAAGAATCTATCTATATATATATATATTAAAATGAATCTTCGAAATATATGTACGCGCATAATTTCCGATCGTCATATTTTTAATGTGTTCGTTCTTATTAGGACAAGGTTTGTGTACAAGAAAGATTAAAAGATAATGGTTTTTTTTTGTCCGCGACGGTAAGCGTACAGAAATTCGCAGTCAGTTAGTATTATAATGTAGTTATTATTACAAATAGCAGTAGTGACTGACTTTTTGTCTGTCAGGATAGTTCCCAATCAACTAATTTGACTGTGTACTGTTTTCGACCACTTTCTCAATTTTAATACGTACCCGCAATGTAGCTTTTATGAAAATTCATTACATGTAATAACAGTCTTAAACTATAGTATGCATCATTTTAGTAAATTTTCCTTTGTGAAAACTTTCCTTTATGTTGTACTGAACACTGTTGATGGGCGCTGTATTATATAACTTTTTTCATTATCGTATTTTGAAAGCACTATGAAAATAACCGTAAATAGTAAAGTTTACATAAAACATTTTCCAAAAATTTAACCTTTGAAGAACTGTTCCAGCACAAAAGGCTCAGCTTCGATAGAAGTGATACCACAATTTCACAGAACAGCGGTTTAAAGTAATTGTTTTCTTGCTTTTCAGCAAGTGAGTGAGATCCCCACAGTCTTATCCAAACGAGCAAACGGTTGCTCGTTTGCCTCCAATGTCATAAAATTTAAAACAAGAAAAACTTTAAAACGATAACTCAACTACGTAAAAACTTTCATGAAATTTATATAACCTATGTAATATTGACAGTTACTACGAATTTGTTTAAACCTCATTCATTAATGTTGGTTCAGTAATTTAGTTATAATGGTGGAACATATTAACGTACATGGGCTGCGAAACCCTTCCTTGTAGTTTCAACGAGGTCGGTTAAAAGAAAAAAATATTACAACTGTACCATTTTATGACGATGAGCTACATAATATCATGTATCATATATAAAGCTCATAATATACCAAAACTCACATGGATTTCTTCAGTCAGTTTTATATATGTTTTATTTTACTTTATTGACTTAGACTCTATAGAACTTTGTACCAAACAGTTAAAAAATATTATACTGAAAATCGACTATCCTTTTGAATTTTAACCTCTCTTTAAATGTTTTGTCTTAGTACAAACTGATATTATGTTTCAGTTTTCCACTTGAATTCATTTTCAATTTACTAAGAAGTTTCCTCACGTACCAATCTGTATATTAGCTGTTAATGTTATTCAGAAAAACCTTGTAGCCAATTTATTTTTAGAATACAAGTTGCCGTAATTAAAATCTATGGTAGAAACAGTAGATAGTATTGTTTTCTGACCAGTTGAACAATCCAGGGTTACGTATTACGTTGGACATAGAGGGAAGTACATATTAGCATACAAATAGCTCTGTGATCCGTTCTAGGCCACTCGGAGCGTGAATGCTATCAGTTGTAATTAAGCTGTCGTCGCTTGTCTACACTGAGGATAATTTTCGCCTGTCGAGTAAAGTATCGCGAGTTGATTACATACTTTTTGGGTCCATTTTTCTAGTGATTGATAGTTTCAAGGGAAATAGTTTTCTAGGAAGTATAAAATAGATTAATGTATATGTATATCCATGTGTTTATTTTAAAATCGAAACGAACTCTATCTGTCTGTTTGTATAATAAATAATAAATATTTCGGACATCTAACACACAACGCCATCCAGTCCCAAGCTAAGTGGCGCTTGTGTTATGGGTACTAGACAACTGATATAAATACATATTATACTTTTTTTTTGTAAATACATACATATTATACATAGAAAATATCCAAACTCCGAAACAAATATTTGTAGATCATACAAACATTTGGTCCGACCCGGGAATCGAACCCGAGACTTCACGATCAGCAGTCGCACACGCCAACCGCTAGACCAACGAAGCAGTCCACACACGTTATCGTATGTTACGTTTTCATAGCTATACCGATTTCAATAAAATTTTGCATGGTGATACTTTGATTCTTAAAAAGGATATAGGCTTTTTACCATAATAACCGATATTCGCGCGGGCGGAGTCGGCCCAAA
This sequence comes from Spilosoma lubricipeda, assembly GCA_905220595.1. NCBI lineage: Eukaryota > Metazoa > Arthropoda > Insecta > Lepidoptera > Erebidae > Spilosoma > Spilosoma lubricipeda. The sequence goes on along the minus strand of HG992281.1, from coordinate 17,282,991 downwards.
TGTAGTGTATAATATACCAGCTGACCTACGCAACCTCGTTTGTCGTCTCCTATTGCCCGTAGCGTGATAATTTTACCCCGTTTTTGACACATTATCTATTGGTGCTCCTCTTCTATTGGTCTTAGCGTGATGATATATAGCCATCGTAGATAGAATATACTGATTCATAGTCTTTTGTTTTAAGTGAATAGGATTCACATTAAGTTGTATAATCGCAATTCGACGAAAAAGTATAGTAACTATATGGACAATATTTCATATTTTCTCCTATTATTTTCTGCTTATTTTTATTTCGATCCAATTGAAATTCTATCATATGAACTATTTCAAAACGTAGCAATTCAAACTACAAAATATTGGGAATATATAAACTGAAAGACTAAATCCAATAACGTCAGTTCACTTGATAGATGGAACACATTAGCAACAAGGAGTTGAATGATAGCTCTCTCCGATTCAAAGCCTAGACTTAAAATTTATATCCCTACACAGTTCGTAGTACAATGTGTTCATTCTAGTTATATCTACATTCATTCTAATTTATTTCGTTTGTGCAGTAGAGTATGAAGTATCCAAGAATTATCTTAATGTTTTTGCAGTTAATTCTAATATAGCTTATTTAAGTTAAAAGAGGGAAAATGAGCAGACGGGTCAAACGGTGGAAAATGACTACCGTTGCCTATGTAGTACTGCAAGTACATTGCCAACCTTCTTTTTTGTTTGTTTAGAAATCCCTTGGATAATATCGGTGTTTATCTCGAACATGAACTGGCCAAAAATAGCACGCCGTCTAGGTGCACCCAAGAAACGACAAGCTCTCTTCCTTAAATCAGCTTTTGAGCTCCAGTAAGCTCACTCACACAATCTCACACAGGTAACCGAATAAAATTAACACAAGTATAATTTTAACAAAAATAAAATGGACTTCAAGATTCGACTCGATTTCTCTTGAATGCCAACATCAGATATTAATGTCCTTATCATGGTACCACTGTTGAGACATCTCCTTTCTATTAAAAAAAGAATCATCAAAATCGGTTCATAAACGATGAAGTTATCCGCGAACACAAATAAAAAAAATATATATACGGTCGAATTGAGAAACCTCCTCCTTTTTTTGAAGTCGGTTAAAAGGAATTATTTTATTCCAGCTTCGTTCCACGTTATGATGTTTAGTAGCATAATAAAATTAATTATACTATAATTTTATTTTAATATTCAGTGACTACTGTCATATCTTGCCTTGTAGTTAATTAATATTTTGTCTATGCATCTGTTTCAAATATTTACGCAGAAATACACCTTACGTTTAGTTTCTGAGACACTATTTCATAAATATACATTTTGCGCAGTTGCCAAAGGCGGCATACGGTCGAACGAATTGTGACAGGCCACTTAAAAGTTGAAATTTTATGACTGAACCGCCACTGAAATATGACTCTCATATCGAAATTATGACAATCAAATGTCTACTTAAGCTAAATATTGAGAGTTCAATTTTATAATAAAAATGAATGGGCAGTTTTAGTAGGTATTTCATTTAAACATTATGATTTAAAAGACAAATTTGTTAATTGTATTATTGCCGTGTTAATTGGGACAGTTTATTTTTTCTGCAATACCTGGAAGATCAAATCTATAATCTAGTAGGTTATAAATAAAACTCAACCTAAAATATAAACAATATTCTACAATTATGAACGTTGACGCTGGTTGTCAAATTTTGAAGCTGACTGCAGCAATATTGATTTCATTAAATAAAATATTATGTTATACCCTAGTGTATTAGTTACTCATATTTAGTGTGCTTCAGGTTTTTTGATACAGCCTTTTAACTTTATTATTCTGAAAAACTCATGATGTTGTGACTTTCATGGCTTTATATTTTAGTACAGCTATGTATTACGTTCTAAATCAATTACAACATTGCTGCATAAAACCGAATAGAAAAACAACGAAGGATGCAGGCAAACAAAAATGCAGTTCCAGTGGCATCAAAAAACTAGCCCGCAACCTGATCAGGCTGAGGAAAATCTCAGCAAGGTTATAGGTATCTATCTATCTATCTATCTGGGCATTGTTCCCTAAACAAGTACTTATTCACTATAGGTGCAACAGGCAAAAGAAATGCTGCACGTTCTTACAGAATATAGAAGTGTGGCACAACGGGCAAACATCCTCCAATCAACATCACTCCTGGTAACACGAAGTGTCTTGAAAAGCCTGCTGGGCTTCTGGGGTGATCTAGGTTGGTAAGAGTAAGTAGATGAAAAACCTACGTACAACAGCCCAATAAAAAGGCTTAGTGTGGAAACAGCCCGGGAAAACAAACAAACAATTCGTTCTAAACTTCAAACTAAAATAACTTTTTAATGCAAAATTCCAAAAATCTGGTTTAAAAGTTGTTGGTGATTTCCAAATTACAGACAAGTTTACTCAAGTGTGTTTCGACTTTAGGTACTTGACAACTTTATTTATTAAATCGCTTTTTTATTGGCCTACTACTCACAACATATTTTTGTGTTTCTGATTTGTATTATTAGTATTATTACATTACTAGTTCAGTATTATAAACACTTTCATTGATGTAGTCTCACTTTTATACAACGAATATTTTCGAAGGTAAAAAAAAAACTTTGTGGAAACTGAAAGTTGAAGAATTTTAAAAAAATATTCATATTGTGTACATTTATATAATAAGATCAAACAAAACATGTTTCGCTAAATTTCATTCAAAAACTTCTACATTTTGCTTCAGGGATAAAACAAAAACATTGTCCATTACATCCACCAAAACCGCTACTCCGACGATGTACTCAATTGCCGGAACCGCTCCCTTCGGTCTTAAATACTCATATGAAAAACATAACGGAATACAGGCGATATATGAAAATGACGATGGTAATGGATACCTGGCGCCATCAACTGCCATAACCATAAATGCTTCGTAAATCCCCCAGGAGTTTCACTACCGTGCTTCTGACAGTTCGGAAGCTCTCAAAAAGCTTACATGACATCATATTTTCTTCATAACGTCGAAAAATGGAGAGATTAAAAACAACATAAAATATTTTGTCGCTGTTTATTTTAGGCATTCGAAAAATTTTGTTTTACAAAAAAAATAGTAACGCACCATATGAGATTTTGCGCGTAGTTAAAAAGATTAATGGAAAATCCCCAAATGACATTAGAAATTGTCGTTCAATTTTGTGTCGTCACTCCCGTAATTCGTGATATATTTAGCAGATTTTAAAATATGTAAATGTATTTAAAACAGATTCGCTACTGTAAATTAGATAAATTTCTTTATTTGTGGTACGGCAAAAGATACAATTGAATATTTAGATTTGATAATATTGAACCAAAATATATGAGGTCTTTTTAAACCTCGAGCTTAGCCTTCGGTTGAGTGAATCTTTCTTCTTTGAATCTTTATTTTACAGTATCATTATTATAATCCAAAAATATAATTCATCGTTTAAATAAATTTCTTAAAATGACAGCATTTTTAAGATGATACTAATAAAATAGAAAAATATATACAATACAAACAACTTTTGGAAAAAGAAAAACCCTGCAAAGTATTTGTATAACGCAAATTGCTTTAATCTTAAACATCTAGGAACGAAGGAATATTTAGAGAACGCCTACACACATAATAAAGTATATTTCTACTCTTAATCCAACCAACATACAAATACGGGTATACAAGTAAAAAGATAATAAATACATTTAAACTAAACATGCTTTAATGCGGTTCAACATGCTTTTGCCATTTCGTAACGTTGATGAATCGTCGTATGAATCCCAAAAACATTTTTAAAATACTCATATTAACTATTCGTTACGCCAGAAAAATATGTCAAAAATTTCGTATGAAAGAGTAGAATAATGGGTACCTTATATTTAATAAGAATTGATGTATGAGTATTTTGGGACAAAAATTAATGGTTTCACGTAATATAAATTATATGTCAATCGATTCAAAATAACCAGTTCAACCTAATTATGGTTATATAACTTTCAGTTTATCGCAGTCCACTGTTATAAAGTACATAAATAAAATTGGTCTTTTGATTTTGGACTTTCTACTGTATTTTCATACAGTACTTTGTACATCTACAAGAAAATTACCAGTCGGTTGGGACCTACATCTATGGTTGGGACGCCACATTCTGAAAAGGTACGCTACCGCTTATCGACTAGAGATGTATCACTACACTAGTGATGTGACATACTTATGATGTTCTCCTAGCCGATTACGGCCACGGCGGCTAGTCTCAATGGAGACCAGCCAACTACACAGGAGATATTATAGTGCACAAGTGTGTATGTCTCTCATAATCCGATAGGACTGTTAACCGACACGTCCGGGCTAGATCAGGCGCAGTCGCGTAGAACCGACAGCTTTACGTGTTCTCCGAGGCGCGGGGGTGCAGACCCCAACTTCCAAACGCCGACCTGTTATTAAGTATTTCTATAATCAGAAAAACTCAATAAGACTTTTAGCCAGAGCTGGCATAGGTTGGCTAACAAACAATTAGTATTTTAAGTTTTCTAGATGTTTTAGCACAATTATAATAACATAAAAATAAATGTTAGATAAATCGGTTCAGCTCGGTCGAAAGCACCTACTAACGAACAAAAAATAATGCATTGTTACTAAATAAAACAAGAATTAAAGTAGTTATTTAGTAGTTATTAGTTTAAGTTTATTCCTATTAACATACTTTTTATCCTCACTCTTACAATTTTCATCAAGTGCTTCATAAAACTAAGGCATTAAAAGCAGCATATTAATAGGTAAATGAAGTAACGGCTACTACCAACCCATTCAGTTGTGGAGTACGATCCTATTGTTAAAGTTGTGAAGAAACTTTAACAATAGCTGACGCCAACATATTGTTCTGCCAAAAATGCTCTACTAGAAACTGTGTGAATTTCTAACTATGAATTTTTTGGATTATCTGTAGTTTTATCGATACAGTAGTAGTCAATTTACAAAAATTATAAACAAAATTTTGTTACACTTGTAACTCGTCAGATATAATATTTTAAAGAAGAAAATAGAGTTGAAAATATCTGGACATTATTACCCGGACTAGAATTAAAATAATTTTGGACTTATTGTGATATATTTATTTATAATGAAAAAAGTAATGATACCTACATACATATTGTTGGTTCATTATAATCATGTCGTAATATTTTCTTCACTTGACAAGGAAAATAACTATTAAGAACAAAATTACTCTATTTCATTTATAATTTCACCATTTCCTTCTATTAATTGTTCTTGTATTTAGGTACAAAATTAAAGCACAAGTTTAACAATAAAAAAATATGACTATACTATCGTCTTCCATTATAATAATAAAAAAGTGGCCAAGTGCGAGTCGGACTCGCTCATGAAGGGTTCCGCAGCAGCAAATAACATAATTATAAAGTTCTTGTAGTTCCTTGTAAGTTTGGTAAATATTTTCTAGATCACGTTCAAACCAATTATTGGTGGAAGTTAGCACGGTATTGTACAATTTTTTAAATCATTTAAATTTTTTAAATCATTTACACACGTATCCGTGGGTTGACACTTAATTATTTTATTAATAAAGTTTTATCATTATTGCTTTTCAGAAGCTAGTTAATAAGCTATTTCTTCATAAGATATATACCTGTTCTGTAATTACTTTCAGTTTAGTTATTTATGTTTTCCACTTCTTATCAAAAATGTATTTTTTTTATTAGAAGTCGTAACTGTTAATTTGAGAAGTTTAAATATTTGAAGCATTGACGGTCATAAGTTCCAGAGCCTCAACTACATATGTTTCGCTCAAAAGCTTATAAAAAGAGATAAAGTATTTATTTAAGAGACAATTAAACTGTTTGTTTAGTAGATACTCATATTCTCAATTAATTAAATATTTTTATTTACTTAACTGTAACAATTAAATATATTTTCCTGTATTAGACTATTTGGTTAAATCAATCAATTATTTTGTTTATATTCCTTTTTTAAATTTTACCACTACTGCTTTTGCGGTTATGATAAAAACCTTAACTGAACCAAACTGGTGCGATTTGCATCGTGCCAAACAAAACAAATAAAACAAAACAAAAACAACCCCGCAGGTAACATTTATGACGTCTATCGATATTAGCCTACAATTAGAAAGATCGAATATTAAGCGGAGAACCAGGCAAGTTGTTAATAATTAACTAAACAAAGACCTGAAACAGACATTGTTTCCAAAATTATTTTACGTCTCTCATAATACAATAATTTTGAAAAATAAATTGGTCAGTTACAGACATACGAGTACAAAGTTATCTCTTTAATTACGACTTATTAGATATAATATTGAATTAACATGCTTTCAGAGCACAGTCATCTCTTTATAGGATTAAAAAGAAAATTGGCAACAAAATAACTGGATGCACTTCAAATTTTATACTAAACCACTAGTCTCTAAATTGATTCGTACTTTCATAGGTATTTTCTATTCACTTTGAATTTCGATTTCACAGTTTGGTTGTTGTAAAGCTAAAAAAAACATGCAGAAAACAGATTATTTGCACGGTTCGTAGCAAATTTATTGTTGTTAAAAATATATGATGTTATTTTTGTATTTTAAGTTATTAAAAATATTAACGCTGAAAAAATGGCAATACATAAATTACATTATTATGTCCCATGGTAACGAGTTAACAAGATTAATGAGTTACCAATGTTTACAGTGAATAAAGGAGTTCGAATCCTTCGTGTATTAAATTATGTAGCACAATGATGATAGCACACAAGAAACGGCAATGATACAAAACACAAAAATACGTCGACACCTGCAAACGGCACACCGGCTCCCGCACTAATTAGGGTTCGATCGAAACAGAAAGAAACAGAACAGACTGAAAATGTACTATCGCTTGGTTCATTAGTACACTGGGTATGGAAGTTAATACAGTTAGTACAATTAGGCGTTGGCAACTGCACCTGGTCTAACCGCAAACAAATTGGGCCTACGGTAACGGTTTGCCAGCCTCTGAATACTATTATAAACTGGTACCTCTAAATGCTGAAATTTGAATCTTTTCGCTAATATTACATTTACTATTTATAAAATTTTGGAACCACTAATGTATAATGTATGCTTTTTTTCTTTCATTTTACTAAATATTTTATCCTGAATCTCATATTAAAGGAATTGTTTGATAAAAATGTAGCCGAAAAAATTTAAGTAAAAGTTCGGGAGCAAAACTCAGTTTTGGAAGTTCAAAACAACAGAATTTCATTTTTTATTTATAGTGTGATATAAGCAAAAATACCAATCAGTAATAGATTTAAAACAAATCTAAAAGAGATTCAATATATGAGTATATAGAAAAGTATGATGTATCCCTCCATTGGGAAGTATAAAGGATAACTTTCATTACGCGATACTGGATTAGCAGTTAGCCCGTAGTTTAGCGTTTTTTATTCGTAAATTAGCACCACGTCGTCACACTGGTTTCAATTCTTAGTAGTTTCTCCACGCCACGCTGATTTGGACTTCTATCTCTATCCGAGACTATCGGCGTCCTTTACCCTAATTCCTTATAATGTCTATAATTTACCCCACTTAGGCAAGCAATCATAAAAAAACTAGCCAAATTTCTTGCAATGCTAACAATCAAACTAATGATGATGCATTAAAATATTAGATTAGAAAATTAATAGAATTCGCCAAAGACACTCCGATAAAATATTTTCACTGGAAGCAGTTCATAAATAGTTCCATTCCTTAAGAAAGTCTCATTCCTATCAGTTATTCAATCACTTTATTCTATGTGACAGAGTTTCTTATTTTGCTGAGACGCGCAACTTAGTAACTGTCTTCATATCGTCAAAGAAACGAGTCTTTTGTTACAAAGAGTTCGCCCGTAATTTGAAGCACTGTACCGAAGTAGCTTTATGCTGAAACTTGTAATAGAGAATCTAATTGTACACGTTTAGAAGTGACGGTTTCATTTTTATCATCGTGACCAATGAGTTTCAATGTTATTCAACAAATTAAGCAAGATGTAAAAATAATTAGCGTACTAATTTTATTATACCACAGCAAAACAAAAGTTAAATTTGTTTGAGAAACAAAATACGAAAATTAAGTTCATTGTTTCTGAAGTTATTTAATCTAATTTATAATGTTATACTTGATTATTTGAAATATTTTAAGAATTTCAAACAGCCAATTTCACCGAATCAATTTACTTATCTGAAATATGGTATAACTGCGTTTTTTTTGCTACAAATAGCAAATTGAATTCTTTGTTTACTACCAAGTTTTCGGCCAAATGTATCCTTTTTTTATATCATAGGGGGAAACAACCAGATGTATCACCAGAAGGTAAGTGATTACCGCTGCCCATGGACACCCGCAACACCAGAGGCGTCACAAGTGCGTTGCCAACGTTTTTTATCTAAAACAGTTCAAAAACTAAATATGTTTTCGTTTTCTACGATCTATTCTTTTATGTTAATATTTTGGCTTTCAAGCTAACTCTTTTCACACTGGAAAAAGAATAAATCTAGGCTCCAAAATACTAATATACATTTACTACAAGTTACTATAATATATAATGCAATGTGGTGCTATAGTTATGCTATAGCTATAGCAGTGAGTCTATTCAGAAGTTGAGTTATACAGTAAGTCACTTCAAGCGACCGCAACATTACACTTCCTCAATGGTAGAGTAAGTAGGTCAAACTGTTTAGGGTTTTGTGAAAGATTAAAATTTATTCTTAAACCTTTAATAATCGTATTGTATTTTAATCCAAGAATCTAAACTCTTGTATTAATAAAAGCTTTTGTGTGTTTTACCACTTCTATTGTCACTGATGTTTTCGTTGTATATAAGAGTTAGTACAAAACATGGACTGTTTTTATATTAAATATAATAACAATTATTTCGCAGAGATGCTTTGCTAAAGTAAGCACATAAATTGTAAGTGTAGGAATGTCCTGTGAAAATAATTTTCACCTTTTCCTTACTGCTAACGCGTCCCCTAACGCGTTGTTTGAAACCTTGAACTTTTTTCATAAAAAAAGTGTAACTTGTTTTTTGGAGGTCGGTAAAAACGTGTAAAATATTTAACACTGAATGTTTTATAAATTAAATTACGCTGCATTTTATACTATCTTAGCCTGAGTTTTCAAAGATAGAATAAAAGGATCTCATAATTTTGAAATTTTAACGCTGATTTTCTGTACAATAATTTGAATTTTTTTCATGTTATATTTTTAAATGAAGCTAGCATCATCAAAAATTATTGCTTTTATCCTTTAACCTGTAACCTTCTGTACCTATTTATAAAAAAATAAAGAAGGAAGAAATAATATTACTAAGAAGTATCTAATTTATAACCTTCGTCTTGAACTTTCAATCTCAGCATAATTGAAAGGTATTTAAATATCAATTCCAATTGATTTTGTTAACACAAGCAATAAAGCTTTCTTAATAACCTCAGATCCTACGCAGTTTATTTAATCAAAATGTAAACAATTCCATGAGAGATGATGTAAAATACTTTGGTAATGTTCAACTTTGTAATAAATGTTACAATCAATCAGTTTCATTTGTCGTTTATATATGAACAAACATATGTAGTTCTATAATTGTCCACAAAACACTAATTTATTTCACCATCTTTATACATTAAAGTATTCAGACGTGACCAATAAATACGTTACGATAAAGGCTTTGTTGAACATCTATTCAGCACCTAACAATAGGCATGCTTATTCAAGTTTTTGAAAGCCTTCTCTATTTTCAATATACTTTTTACCCGAACCCGTTGATATTTTTTGTGCTTGACCTTTTTGATATAACAGCTTCGCAAAATGGCAGTTTGTAAATCATGAAACAAGGGCAGAATTTTGTCGAGCTCTTTTTATGTTATAATTAATTCCAAAGACTAAGTAGTTAAAGAAAATATTAATAAACTTGAAGTTTGTGAAGTACAGAAAGTTGTGTATAAAGGTTATTATGAATCCGAGAAAAATCTTTTTTGTATTTTAAAAGACTAACTACGAACGCGGGTCACAAATTGTTTTAAAGTATAATTTTCTGGTTGTGATGTCTTTATTTAGCAACCCAACTTTGTAGAATCACATAACTTAAGCATTTTGATTATGTACAAATTTTAAGATTTTCAAATGGAAATTCAAAGTATTTATTTATTTTAAAACTTTATGCACTACATTTATACATCGGCGGACTTAATACCCAGGGCATTCTCCTCCAGTCAACCTTTGGGTGGTGTAGATGTTTTGTAAGGTAGGTGCACAGAGGTTACATACCTATAAGAGGTATGCAGTCCATAACATATTTAAACGTAATAAAAAATATATACACACATATTAACGCAACATGGTAGCATACGGCAACTGCTGTGCACGAGGTCTCGGGATCGAATCCGGGGTCGGACCAAATGTTTGTATGATCTACAAATATTTGTTTCGGAGTTTGGGTGTTTTCTATCTATATTATGTATGTATTTACACAATAAAGTATTTATGTATTCATATCAGTTGTTTAGTACCCATATCCAGGCTCTGCTTAATTTGGGACTGGATGATGTTGTGTGTGTTTTGTCCGAAATATTAATTTATTTATATACATAAATATAACATACATATGTAAATATATACAAATAAAAATTAACATATACATAAATACTATATTTGTTTATATGAGTACACTGTGACCCTGTAATGTGAGGTATGCTATGGATAAATAGTGCTGTCAGTTTATTTAGAAAGAGTTCATGTACTTTCTTTGTGAACGTAAATCGGTTGGTGGACATCCTGATTTCGAGGGGAACTGCATTCCAGAATAGCACTGCTTGAATAAAGAACAAAAAGTTCACGAAGTCGGAATTGTTAGGTTGATAATTGTACGAAGATTTCTTTAGGTACCTATCGGAAATACGGAGCAAGATAGGTAGGTAACGATGGTGATTTGAGAAATGAACATAGTGAGGTAAGTGCTTGCTGATTGCGCCCTAGGCGTATAGGTAGCCATCTTAACTGGGAACGTAAAGCAGAAACACGATCATACTTACGAAGATTTAAAAAGTATCGAATGTAGTTATTGAGAAGACGGTCAAGTATTTAATATTGTTTTTCCTACTGGTAAACGACTCTTACGGATTCCTTACTCTTGTAGAATTGGAACCAACAACAAAAGCACCATAGATTAATTCTTATATTTTATTATCTGTGATTGTAAGCTTCCTTTCCTCTTCCGGTGTAATGGTGGTAGTGTTCTATAACTCTGCAATAAAACTTTTGGTAAATACCGTAAAACATCTTTGATTCCACAATAAAATCACAGGTTATGGGCCCAGAATGCAAAACCATTAAAATAAAGATAATAGTTAAAACTAAAACTGTAAAAAAGTGGTTATCGAAAGAAAGTACATTGCCGGACACGCGGATAGCAATAAAAAATGGCTACGTACCACGAAGTGAATAAACTCTCAGGTAAAAACAATTGGGAGACGTGGAGATTCGAAACTAGCATCGTTTTGAAAGGATTAGGTCTATTTGACATTGTAGCTGGTATATCATTAAAACCTGAAGAAGAAAAAACGCGGAACACATGGCTGAAAGATGACGCTAAAGCTCAATCAGTTATAGTGACTCGCATGGAGTCAGGTCCGCAGACTCATCTACTAGCTTGCGATAACGCACACCAAATGTGGCGTAAATTAATAGCGGTTTATGACAGGGATTCTGCTATTAGTGTTCATCTCCTCCAGCAGAAATTCTTCAATGTGTCATTTGAAGATTCAGTCTCAAATTTTCTTTCGAGAATTGAAGAATTGAGGGTGAAGTTGAAACAAGTAGGAGAGGAAATTTCAGATAAAATGGCAATCACTAAAATTCTTATGTCATTACCAGAGAAGTTTAAGCATTTCAGATCCGCTTGGGAATCTGTCCCGCTGGAGAAACAAAGCTTAGAAGAACTAACAGCTAGACTTCTGTTGGAAGAAGAGCGTCATCAAAATGATGGCGATGAAGTGGCTACAGCATTAGCGACTAGGGCTATTAAATGCTATCTCTGTGGTGGCAATGGACATATCAAGCGCAATTGCAATAAAAATAAAAATAAAATTAATGGATGTCAAATATGCAAGAAGTCTAACCACCAAACTAAAAATTGTTTCTTCAGAAAGAAGAATGAAAATAAATATAAAAATGATGAGACCACAGCACTAGTGGCGAGTGAAGAAATAAAAGATAGTGACTGTTGGTATATGGACAGTGGTTGTACACATCACATGTGTAAAGATTTGCAATATTTTGAATACTATAAAAAGACTGATTATGTCCGCTTGGTGCAAGTAGGAGATGGAGCTAAAGTTCAAGTCATGGGTGTTGGAAACATTAAAATGAAAGCATTCAATGGTAAAAAGTGGTCATTAGTTAACCTTGAAAATGTACTTCATGTTCCCGACATGAGAGCAAATTTATTTTCTGTCTCATCGGCATTGGACAAAGGACTTAACATGTTTTCCACTAGTGATGAAACCAGGTTCTTGAAAAATAATGAATGTATAGTGATAGCTAAACGCAAAGGAAAGCTATTTAAAATGAGCTTTGGTAAAAGTGACATTGCTTACTCTAGTGTAAATGTCATTCCAGGGTCTTTGAACTCAGACTTGTCAGATGTGAAGAAAAATAATTATTGTGACAACAATTGTGAGACATTCCAGCTTCATATTAGACTAGCTCATCAAAACTTCACCTACATTAAGAGATTGCAACTTAAAAATAACATGCAAGCTTGTTTGAAGGATCATTTTTGTGAATCTTGTGTACAAGGAAAACATTGTAGAAAGCCACATCCTAGAAGTGAAAATAAAAGTTATAATCCTGGTGAATTAATCCATGCTGACTTGTGTGGCCCAATGGAGGTGACATCACTTGGAGGTTCAAGGTATTTCCTATTAATTAAGGATGACTATTCACACTTCCGTACAGTGTATTGCATTAAACAGAAAAATGAGGTTTACTCGAAGTTAAAGATTTTCATTGCTGCATGTGAAAACCAAGACATGAAGATTAAAATAATGAGAACTGATGGAGGTGGAGAATTTGTAAACAACTCAGTTAAGAACATTTTAGATGAACATGGTATTGTTCATCAAGTCACAGTAGCATACACTCCAGCCCAAAATGGAAAAGTCGAGAGAGAGATGAGAACTGTGATGGAAGCAGCAAGGACAATGTTAATTGATAAGTGTTTACCTAAACACCTGTGGGCTGAAGCTGTCAACACGGCAGTCTTTATATTAAACAGAAGTGGCACTAGTTCTATTGAAAATAAGACTCCATATGAGTTATGGTGTAAAAAGGAGTTCAATATAAAGTTGTTAACTTTACAATTTGGAGCTGAAGTGTGGGTACATATACCAAAACAGAAACGTCTAAAACTAGACAGTAAAAGTAAGAAGGGATTGTTTGTCGGCTACGGAGAGACAACCAAAGGCCATAAAATCTATTACCCAGAGAGTAAGACATTCTCAATGGAGAGAGAAGTAGTAATTGTACCTTCACTAAACTGTGACACTATAGGTGTTAAATCAAGTAAAATAATTGAAATTGAACAAGACTTGACAGATACAATGAAGTCAAATAATAACCTAAAGGAAACTTTAATAGAAAATAAAAATACCTCTAAAGAATTAAATTATCAGTTGGCCATTGAAACCACGTCACCTATAAAACAAAATGAGAATGAACTCCAAAGATATGAGAAAGAGGTACAAGAAAATCATAAAAATAACAAAAAGAGTCCGGATGAGTATTATGATGCAGAATCAGCATTAACACTTAGAAAATCACAAAGAAATAAAAAGAAACCAGTAAGGTTTGGATTTGAAGAATCATGTTTAATGGCAATAAATCCGGATGAACCGAGTAACTTAGAAGAAGCCAAGAAGTCACCTTATGCTGCTAAATGGAAACAAGCCATGAATGCTGAGATGCATTCACTTGCTGAAAATAATACATGGTCATTTGTTGACAAGCCAAATACAGATATATTGATAGTTGATACCAAATGGGTATATAAAATAAAATATGATAAGGACAGAAAAGTTCAAGTATACAAGGCAAGATTAGTTGCAAGAGGTTTTGTTCAGAAAAATTTAAGTTTCAGTGAAGTGTACTCACCAGTGATAAAATTAATAACCGTGAAAACATTATTAGTTATGTGTTTAAAAAATAAGTGGGCTATTATGCAGTTAGATGTGTGTAGTGCATTCCTGTATGGTGATATAAATGATCATATATATATAACCTTGCCTGAGAACTTTATAGTACCAGTGGGTAAATTATGTAAATTGAATAAAGCTTTATATGGTCTAAAAGGCGCTCCTAAATTATGGTATGAAAAATTTAATACTTTTATGTTGAGTCAACATTTTATAAAAACTGAAAGTGATAATTGCTTGTACTATTATTGTGATTCTAGCAGTAAAGTCTATGTGCTCATCTATGTCGATGATCTGTTGTGTACTGGATTTGGACCAATGGTAAACTCCGTAATAATTAAAATGAAAACAATATTTAAAATGAAAGACCTGGGCATTGCAAGTTATTATTTAGGTATTAATATAAACCAAAACCTTGACAGTGGTACTATAACATTGGATCAAACCCAGTATCTTAAAAATGTGTTGTTCAAATTTAATATGAATGAGTGCCATAGTGTGTCTACACCTATGGATCCTAAATTTGACTTTACAACTCTCCAAAGAGAGAAGTCAGAATGTGATGAAATTGAACATAGATGCAGGCAAGTAATTGGCTGCATTATGTATGCGATGATAGGCACAAGGCCTGATCTATGTGTATCCATAAGTTTTTTATCTCGATTTCAATCTTGTGCTAGTAATGATTTGTGGGTGTGTCTTAAACGCATACTGAGATACATAAAAGGTACTTTGGATTTGAAATTGGAGTATAAGAATAATGTTTGTAATAATATAATAAAAGCTTATGCTGATGCTAGTTGGGGGAATAATGTTTTAGATAGAAAATCTACTTCTGGTTATTGTATGTTAGTATATGGTAATATTGTATCCTGGTGTTCTAAGAAACAGCCAACAGTGGCTATGAGTTCTTGTGAAGCTGAGTATATTTCTCTATCTTTATGTATCAGTGAAATATGCTGGTTAAGAAATATGCTTATTGAAATAAAATTGTTTGACTCTTCTAGTGCTGTAGTAGTGTATGAAGATAACCAGTCAGCAATTAATGCTTGTAAATCTTATCAACAGTTAAAAAGAATGAAACACATAGATATTAAATACCATTTTATTAAAGAGAAGATAAGTTTAGGAATTGTAGACATTCAGTATGTGCACACTAGTGAACAATTGGCTGATATATTGACAAAGCCATTGTCTTATGATAAATTTTTTAAATTAAGAAAGTTAATGGGTCTATCTATTTAGTAGGACTTAGGTTGTGATGGGGACTTTTGTTGAAGGTGGGTGTAGAATTGGAACCAACAACAAAAGCACCATAGATTAATTCTTATATTTTATTATCTGTGATTGTAAGCTTCCTTTCCTCTTCCGGTGTAATGGTGGTAGTGTTCTATAACTCTGCAATAAAACTTTTGGTAAATACCGTAAAACATCTTTGATTCCACAATAAAATCACAACTCTCAGATAGAAAAGAGATTTCACCGGCATGGTTGGCTGGTCTCCATTGAGACTGGCTGCCCACGCGTATGAGTACATAATTTTCAATTTAAAGATAATTAGAATTCCTAAATAAATTTTAATTATATTAACAAATTTAAAAAATAAATCTCAAAAAAATGAGGAAGTTAGTAAAACAAGCATAAAAAGCCATATTTTCATTTCCGTATTCACCTTAGAATAACAAAAGCATTTTAACAGTATTAAAGTTTAAAGCAAATAAATTTTTAGTAAGTCTCCGTTCCATATAATTTTGCAGTTTCAAAGGGAAAATACTCTATTATTTCAGCGTGACATCCCCTAACAATATAGATAAGACTTAATGGGCAAACAAACAGATCATGCGGATTTTATTGCAATACATTATAGAGATTGCGTCCCTGGCTGTTGGCAACTGTTAGGAACTGAATAATTTATTTTAGTTTGAGATTATTTTATTAATTGACATTAAAAATTTTACAAATTACAAAAAAATTCATTCATGATGGATGGTAGAAATGCGGATAATCCAAATTTCTATGGGCTGCCTCAGATATGTTATAGAAAGTTATCATAGTATTCTAAGCTCGACTCTCTCATAATCCTCATAATACTCTAAACATGACTGAATAATATTATTAAGGCAAACCAGGCTGGCAGAAATTGTGCTTTTAAACATATATGTATATCGCGTAACAATGCAATATTATAATGACATGAACCTGATCTGATGATAGAGCTGGAAGCTGGCCATAGGAACTCTGTAATGAGACAACGCAACCGCATTGAGATTGGTCTCATTTAATTCGTCAGTACTTACTATATATTATTCTTTTCTTGGGTAGAATCCATGGTCTGAGGATGAAGCAGGAAGGTAGTCATAGGAACTATTATAAAATGACATAAACCCATGGAGTGATTGACCCATATGATTTTTCTTGATGTGTATTTTGTCTCGTTAATTTAGTTGAAGGTGGCCATAACAAATTCGTATTAACACGACACAATTCCACCGAATTTGGGGTTGTTTGATTTGTTTACGAGTACCTTAAGTTTTAAAAGGGTAACCAAGATTTAATGATAAAGCTGGAAGGTGGTTATAGGATCTCAGTTATAAAACGACGTAACCGTTTCGAGTTTGATGAGACTTTTTTGATTATTTTTGATAAATATTTTTTTCCTGGGGATACTACAAAGGGATTTTACTAAGGTAAGATCCCTATGCAACCCATCAGACCATTCACCATTGTAGATAAACCACTGAATTAAATAACTTGATCTGAATGTTTTAAGTAAATAAATACAAGCGCTTAAATCTCGCGACAAGCTTTATCATATCCTAATATTCTATTATTATAAATATGAATGTAAGTTTGTTTGTTACGCTTTTACGCGAGAACTACTTAACCGATCATTTTGAAACTTTGTATATATATTTTTTTGGAGGTATTAGAAGTAACATAGGATACATTTTATTAATTGCGAGCGAAGCCGCGGGCGAAAGCTATTATCATATACATTGTATCATGACGTTACAAGTTGATAATGAATTTTTATGCGCATTTAAATGAAAACTTTTTTTTTAATGTGTGTAACTTGTTTGTAAAGTGTTTTTTTGTTATTGTGTTGTTTACTTTTAATCTATACTAATATATTAAGCTGACGAGTTTGTTTATTTTAACGCGCTAATCTTAGGAACTACGGGTCCAATTTGAAAAATTCTTTCGTGTTAGATAGCTTATTTATCTAGGAACGCTATAGGCTATTATATTAGACCAATAGGAGCAGAGCACCAATGAAGAATGTTGCGAAAACGGAGGGAAATTATTACGCTACGGGCAATAGGAGACGTAAACGAAGTTGCGTAGGTCGGTTAGTATGATATATTTAATACAAAGCTCATTTAAGCTTCGCCAATAATGTCGTTCTGAACAGTTTTATTTCACTGTGACTAGACAAATCTGGCTCTACAATAACTAAACTCCGTAAGACCTTACATATTTATTAGTTATAGCACTAGCTGTATGCCTTTAATGGTACAAACCATTTAAAAGTGTAATAAAACATTCATATGCCAACACAACTTTCTGCCTCGCACAACAAAACTGTGGAATGAACTGTCGCCTGCGGTATTCCCGGACCAATACGACCTTCAAACCTTCAAGAAACGAGCGTACTCCTTCTTAAAAGGCCGGCAACGCACCTGTGACGCCTCTGGTGTTGCGGGTGTCCATGGGCGGCGGTAATCACTTACCATCAGGTGATACGTCAGCTCGTTTGCCCCCTATTCAAATAAAAAAAAAAAAAAATATTAAAATCGTCCACAGTTCCTGCACGATTGGTACAATAATGACATGTTCAGTAGAGAGAAACAAATATTCCAACTGTGTTACAGCCGATTAAACTTCAAGACTCTTTAGCATAACCTCTTAGCTCACCATCCACTTGACCTACATTGTTGAATTTATTTATGGGTTTCAATGTTGATCGAGGAAGTCAAGAGGGCACGGGTATTTGAACACCTACGATTCCCCGAGACACTTGAAATCCTTAACATTTCGATCCATTGGCAGACTCCACGAGGAAGATGTATATTTGTTAAATTGATGTACGGATAGCATATATTTTTCTGCAAAGCGTTCCAATTTCAATTTGTTTCTATGATTTAAAAAAAAATATTTAAATGTTTATATATAATAAACTTAAGTAAAAAACATATTCTTAATAATAAAAATGATTAATAAATTTGTTGACTATAGTTTCAACAAATTGTGTCTGTTTTTAACAATGTGTTTATGGAATAGGGGGCAAATGAGCAGACGCATCGCCTTATTGTAAGCTATTACCACCTCCCATGGATACCCGCAACAGTAGAGGCGTCACAAATGCATTGCCGGCCTTTTAAGACCGCCGTATAAACTATTGATAAAATTTGTACAGCCTGTGTCACCAGGGCTATTTTGGATTCGCCGTAGTTGCGTAAAAAGATTTGCTGAATTTTATGAGATGAGGCAACTTCCACAAACAGCTCAATAAGAAAAACTATCTACCGAAGATACACCGAACTACGGAGTACCCAATCCTGCATCGCACAATAGAAGTTCGCGCGCCGATTAACTACATCCCAACATCAACCGTGGGGCAGTGGCCCACCAGGCATGATCACCTCGCCTGGTCCGAGGATCATCCCTTTATTGCGGAGGAACATAACCCCCGTTCCCCCACATCTGATATCAAGTAAGTACGTTAAGTTTACGTACGTTAAATTCTTAATTACAAAAATAATACCATCTCTAATTAAGAATTGCTTCGCTACAGTATCATTTTACGTGACCTAAATTAAAGGAGCCTACATTTTCAGTGGGTCGGAAGGTCTGCCATGCGTAAAAGTTTTTCTCATGTGACGTTATTTTCCAGCAGTGCTCCCACAACACTAAGTAAAGATGAACATGAAACATTAACCTCATAACCCAATTCGATACTTTCACTTGATATCTTTCTAAAAGCTAGAAATTCTCAAAAGAGTAAATTGGGCACAAGTTACAAAAGAGAACGCTTTACGTACAAGCCACATACTACTTGGTGACAAATTTTGTTTTCCTGTGTTGTTTTCGAAACGATTTTCTTAACAATACACTGCGGATTTGAAAGCGATTTTCAGATAGTAGAAAGATTTTTAGCATGATGCATGAGCGTGAGTTAAAGGATAAATGTTGGGATACTCTTAATTTTGCTGAAATAGCATTTTTATTAGAACTCTAAAAATGTATGACAGTATTATTAATAATCATGACGAATCTAGGACTTTTATAGGATAGGGCAGTTACCTAACTACTTCAACATATATTGCGATACAACAGTTTAAGTAACTCTTATTAGGGTTCCATAATTCACGTCCTGGAATCTTTATAGTTTCGTCATGTATGTGTGTTACGTCTTGTTTTTTTTTCTAACGGGGTCTGTTCGTAACGGGTTCTGCGGGGTCTACCACATAGAACATTTTGACACATTGAAAGGTTACTAAGACGATTTTTTATTTAAGCATCTACTTGCGAGAAATTCAACTTTAAAGCGATTTTTTTATTAAAAAAGAGTGTTCTCCCCGATTTGACTGACCATTTTTTTATGGTAGTCCATGTGCTGAACTTTGAAGAAAAACTATAACGACTTAGATAACTTCGTTAGTTCAGAAGTCATGGACCTGGGCCTAACTTCTGAAAATGCGCTTAGGTACTTGGAAAACTTTTTTACAAAAATTGAGAAATAATAAGTAAATATTATTCACATTAAAAAGTACCAACCCCACCTTCTCAATACACGTGCCAGTATGGGTGACTACGGAACCCTATTTTATGCATGGCCTGACATGCACTTGGTCAGTTTTTATAAACTCACAAACATCCTGAAAAGAACCTGTAAAAGGCTGTTGATGTGATGTGGTACAATGATACAAAAATCACACTTTTAAAATTTCAAAATATCATATTTAGAAATACATTGCATCTTTTTACACGGAGGCTCGTTCAAAGATGGTGAAATCTTTATTCTAAAGTTTCGAATACAAAATAAGAAATATAGAAAGTAGGATGCTTTCAATTTTTCACAATTGACACAGTCTAACACCTTGAGGCAGACAGTCTGAATAATCCTATTTCGCGAGGCTTTTGGCAAACATGCCGTATTTACACAATCCCTAGTGAGATCATTTCGTTTGAGCTACGGGGTCTGATCATCCAATGTACATCGAACTCGTACAATGCGATACGACGTTTGAAGGTTTTTGTCATATATAATTTATTTTCTGTAACCTTCTATGGACTGAGCTTGTGTATTTTCAATTCTATATGTAAAGAATTGAGGTGAATGGAAAAGAGAAGAAAGGATGTTTACAATATGTTCAAGAATATTTCTACTTCTATTTTCCATCAGGCAGAGTAGTCATTTAGCGGCATATATTATAAGAAAAAAAAACATTATGTTACGTAAACAATAAAAAAAGGAACTGTAATCGCAATCAGATATTTTAAAAATGTTAATAATAAATAGCAAAAACTTTCAAGAACTTTTAAATTATGAAGAAATTAATTTATTTCAAAATAATTACAACATGCATAGTCAAATATTGGCGGGAACAAGCTATTATTGAATATGTCTAAACTTTCAGGAAACAGTTAGCTTCATGAACTGCTGTGCAAACGTGACCAACTCTACTATTCAAGTATAAGTTACCGTTGTACACGGCGAATTGCGGTTTCTATCAGCTTTAAACAATCTACGTTATTCCGGTCCTACGCTCAAAAGTTTTTTTTATCCCTGCTACCCTTGTTAGCTACCATAATCGAAATTTTTTGTAAGTTGAAAGGTCTTGTCAAAATTATACCTCTCACGAAAAATTAGTTTGATAGTAAGGACCTGTTAAATTTGTACCGGAGATCCCGGATTAAAAGCTTTAATTTGTTTTCGGTTTCAAATTAGTCGTACAGATTGACTGCTTCCATTGATATAACTACCTCACAGAAACAGGAGAGACTTTCCACCAGAAATTACTATAAAATATTAAAATTCGAACAACTGTGTTATATGTTTTTAGATATGCATGTAATCGCATGTAGCGAGCATTACAGAATTTTATTTAGTATTGATGTAAAAGAAGTATTTTTTTTTTGAAATTAACTTTTGATTGAATTTTTTACACACACCCACAAAGCTGGTTGCAGATGTGCAAGCTTGCATCTGAAACCAGCTTTGGTCGATCGGTCGTCCCCATTGCTCCTTCACGACAACGCGCGACCCCATACTGCGCAACAGACAGTCTCCAAGCTGCAAGTGCTAGGGTTGGAAGCTCTCCCTCATCCGCCATACTCACCAAATCTTGCACCTACCGACTATTACTTTTTCCAAAATTTAGACAAGTTTTTAGTATGTAAAAAAATCAATTCCCGAGAGGCAGTACAAAATGCCTTTAAAGAGTTTGTTGCCTCCCGTCCAGCTGATTTTTACAAGAAGGGCATCAATAAACTGCCAATGCGTTGGCAAAGATGCGTCAATTGCATGGGTGATTACTTCGAAAAACAGAAATAAAAATGTTTGAAAAAATAAGTACTGTCACTTATTGCATACAAAACGGCAATTTCATAGGTAAATACCTATTATCTCCTTCATTTAAGTAAGTAGTATTAAGCATTTGATGATTGTTCAACAATAAATATAAGTGCTTTATAAAAAAGTTTGTCCAAAACGTATTTAACCTCGTTCGTAAGGCTCACTTAAACATTATGTCTACTGTGCCAAACTATATCATAAATAGTTTTTGAACGAATTTGGATAGATTTACTATATTAATTGATTTATTTCACTGGTTAGTAACTTACAATTCAAAATTACATTTTATTATTATAGGTATGATAGCGATAACCGAGCTTTCTGGGTATGTTTTAATTTTGTTACTTTATATATTTTAAGGTCTTATATAACATTTCTCTTTTATAACATGAAAATACTTACTTTGAAATGTTGTATATTACAAATAATTATGTTTACGTGTTAATACGTAGATAATAGACTGTTGTAACATAAAACGTAACGATGAAATAAATCTAATATATAAAATTCTCGTGTCACAGTTTTCGTTGCCATACTCCTCCGAAACGGCTTGACCGATTCTCATGAAACTTTGTGAGCATATTGAGTAGATCTGAGAATCGGCCAACATCTATTTTTATCCCCCTAAATGGTAAGGGTCACCCATCCTCAAAAAAAAATTATGGCAAAAAGACGTTTGCCGGGGCAGCTAGTTAACTATAAAATCAGATTAAAATTACATAGCAAATGATAAAAAAATCACAAAAACATCTAAATGTTAATTATTTTTGTTAGTTGTGTTTGTTGTCCCATTTTCATACCATGCACTTAATTCTTTGTACGCTACAGAGGGTCCTAGGGGAGATATAGGAGGCCATTATTTTTTTTTTTTTTTATTTATTTTGAAACCAGATAACAAAAACTTAACTTATACACAAAAAAAAGACAAATATTCAGGGCACAAGTGTATTGAACTCTGGCACCCATGATAAGATTTAACTTGTGTTATGGGCACCAGGGCTCTCACAAAATAAGCACATTGTCTGCGTAAATATTGATTAAGATGATCATGTAAGTAAAGGTGTACAAGCAGATAGTAACATTTCAAAAACAAATTAGAGATATAAATTTGAATAATTAAACAAGACATGCTAACAAGAATTAGTGTGATCCAGAAAGGCCAGTAGGACTAGAGGTAATCTAACTTAACATAAATCAATTCAACACAATCAAAATCAAGTAGCCTTAAAATCAGAATCAACCTTAAAATCATGTTCTTAATCAAAATTAAAATCACAATTAAAAATTACAATCAAAAACAAAATTCAAATTAAAGTAAAAATTAAAATATTAAATTAGAAATAAAATCAAATCAGAATTCAAATATAATCCAACATTAGAGTTTCCAAGAATTAAAAATTATATAAATAGCAGCACATTATGTACTGTTTTTATTGGCTAGAGGCTACTAATCTAGTTAACAGAAACACCCGCAAAGGATACTGGCCTAGTTTATAGTTAAGTTTTTCATAAAAGGACTAAGAGTTTTTAGATAATTAAAAACACGAACTACATTTTTTCTTTTAAGAAGACAATGAGAAGACAAGAGATGTCCGAAAAAATATAATACCCGTATTGTTGTTTTAATACAATTTTTTTTTCGATATTATGAATTGGCAATCTTTAATAATTCGTAATATGCCTTTACTAATAAATAAACAAGTACAATTTTGACAAATATAAAACCGACTTCAAGGTTCGACTCGATTTCTCTTCGATACCATCATCAGATATTAATGTCCTTATCATGGCACCACCGTTGGGACATCTCCTTTCCATTAAAAAATCATCAAAATCGGTTCATAAACGAAGAAGTTATCCCCGAAAACAAATTAAAAAAAAAAGTTTTAAACGGTCGAATTGAGAAACCTCCTACTTTTTTTGAAGTCGGTTAAAAATACCCTAACAAACGTTTTATAAGTTAGAACTAACGTATAAATGTATGTACTTGAATGGTTTTTATACCGTTTAATAGATTTCGATTTTAGTAATATTCTAGACTAGATAGATGTATTAAGGCTAATGCAAAGTAAGCATTGGTGGCAATCACAAAAAAAACATAACAATAAAATCAATAACTTTAGAAGACTTCGTGCACTTTAGGATAACATACGTATATAATAGAGGAGCCCTAGATATGATGACTGTCCCAATTTAACGCGATTTTTATACCCGTATATCACTACGTATTATAAAACAAAGTGGCCCGCTGCGTCTGTCTGTCTGTCTGTCTGTTTGCGATAAACTTAAAAGCTTTGTACGGATTTCTATGCGAATTATACCAATAGATACAGTAATTATTGAGGTAGGTTGTTGTATATAATTTGTTGAATTTCTGAGTATATTGACTTAAACATAACGAAATTTGTTTGAAGACGTCGGAAAAAAATTGCCACACATTTTCTCAGAGTAGTATAGACTATATTATATTTTCCGTAATGAACCGTGCGAAGTCGGGGCGGGTTGCTAGTATTATATTATCAAAGTCATAATATAATCATGTCAACTAAAATATAACCTTTTTGTTCTTTTATCATTCCTAAAGAGGTACAGTCGACACAATGTTTGACATTCATTCATTTTTACCTTGACATTTAACGCCTCGAGCGATTATTTTTGTTTTCTTTTGAAAACGTCAGACGAATGGTCTTAAAATGAAAGTATTGTACAAATTGGTATGTTGATCTTTAGTTGTATTCATCGTTCTTCTCATGTGTCGTTTGTGGGATACTGTCATTTAAACCAAAAATATTTTTAAGGTAGAATACCTGATTTTATTATCAAATACTAGCTGATATTCCACCCCTTCTGGTAAGAGCGTGATGATATATGATAGTTTAAAGCCTTCTTCGATAACTGAGCTATCTAACACTAAAATATTTTTAAAGGGACCAGTACTTCCTGAGATCAGCGCTTTCAACCAAGCAAACAATAACCAGCTCAATAATATTAGTATCTACTACTATCATTGCATAACGTGACTGCCTCGTCAGTCTAGCAGTTGATGTATGCGACTGCCAATCAAGAGGTCCTGGGTTCAAATCCCGGGTCGGGCCAAAATTGTTATTGAGTTTTCTGATTATATAGAAATACTCAATAACAGCTTGGAGTTTGGAAGTTGGGGTCTGAACCCCCATGCCTCGAAGAGCACCTGGGTCACCAGGTCCTGTGCTTGATCTCTCAGCGATCGTGTCGATTTAACCGTCCCATCGGATTAGGAGGGCGAGGGAACAGAGAGTGCATGGGCATAATATGCTTATGCACTATAATATCTCCTGCGTAGTTGGCTAGTCTCTATTGAGACCGGCCACCGTGGCTGTGATCGGTTAGGAGAACATCAATATTAGTATAGATTTGAAAAGAGTTGCATTGGTGTTTACGGGTGGCTTATTGTATTTCTACATCCTAATGCTGTCTAAAGATTATTGATTTATTTTTATAAGAATATTCATCTTGTTCGAAGGAGCAAAACCTAATAAAATATACTGCCGACGACTTTAGTTCAGATATAATATGTTTTAGTTGCAGCCGTTTCGTCACAAAAACAAAACAACAGTAAAACTAACTTTGTTCACACGATTCCACACCTGCGACTTGTATTTGATTTGGTACTCAATATAAAAGAAATACGTGTGTTATGAAGAAACGTAATATTATGTGAGCCAAGTTTTTATTATATTTCTGTATGCCCACGGTGGTTTCTCTCGCGTTATATTTCTTGTTATTTCAAAAAAGAATACGATTATTTTGGAAAAAAACATGATCTAAGAATTATTTTATCAGAAGTTGTTATAGAGATACTATTTTTATACAAAATTGTCAAGGCGTAAGGCTTATAAATTTGATTTGAAAATGAACTAAGTTTTGAATTTTAATGGTGACTATTAGTTTGACATTAATATGATTATCCCACTGACATTAGTAAATTTCTTCAATGTTCTCAATATATTCAATATCTTTTCAATCTAATGTATCTATTTCATGTATATATATAATATAGATTTCTTAAAATACTCGCTAAATACTTTCATGCATATTTAAGTAGTTCGTCTTTTTCCTACGAAAACAAATCGTGAAAAAGCGGCCAAGTGCTAGACGGACTCGCCCATGAAGGGTTCCATAGTAGCAAGTAACATAATATAAAAGTTCTTGTAGTTCGTTGGAACTTTTATCGATGTTTTAATAATAGTGTATTAACTTTTGCGGTTTACGATTTATGACGTATTAAAAAAAACTACTTACTAGATCTTGTTCAAACAAATTTTCGGGTGAAGTTTGCATGGTAATGTACATCATATATTTTTTTTAGTTTTATCATTCTCTTATTTTAGAAGTTACAGGGGGGAGAAACATTTTACCACTTTGTAAGTGGCTCTCGAGCAAACTATTGAGTTTGGAAAAAAAAATATTAGAAACCTTAATATCATTTTTAAGACCTATCCATAGATATCCCACACGTGTAAGTTTGAGGAAAATAAAATTGAGTTTCAATTCTAAGTATGGGGACCCCCAAAATTCTAAGTTCTTTTTCCCCTTTTGTGTGAAAATCTTAATGCGGTTCATAGATAACCAAGTTTAAACATTATAGTTATTATGGTTTCGGAAAAAAAGTGGCTGTGACATACGGACGGACAGACGTGACGAATATATAAGGGTTCCGTTTTTTACCATTTGGCTACAGAACACTAAAAATGACCCGTCTCATTTATTCTCTTATTCCTTATGCCACGGAAGATTCAAGCAGTGCTATATGTGAGTGCAATGTAATGCATGTGATAGTAATTTAAAAGAAAAGGCGCAATAAAAAATGAAAATAGTTTTATTCACTTTCAACTTCGATTTTTTTTATATTGAAATAGTAGTTACTGCCTAGCGCTAAATAACTGTTTAATACTATATTATCTCTTGTAAATAGATGTAAATTAAAGTAAAATTTTATATTTATCGTAAGAGACCCATACTTCTTTATATATGGACCAACACGTAAGACCATCACCATAGAAGACATGGAAAGCCTTTACCCTGGGTATTTTGAGATAGCACTTCAACCAATTCATTCTACTTGAGTAGCATGGAGTCTACTCTATGCTACTACATACATGCATACTACATAATTTATATATTACGGTAGATTACAACTATATTGATCCTCGAAAGTAAAGTATATAACAGTCCAGTTGAAGTTCTTTTTTTGATCATACACATTAGGAATATAAAATATCCTGAGTAGCAGAGGATTTTATAAACATACATGAAACGTACACAAAGAATGACCCTTGAATAATAACTAACTAGAAACGTTAGCTAGTATGCTATTTTAAAAATTAAACATATTTTAAAATTGTACACGGGTTGTATTTTTACGTTACCCTACTTTACAATACCGGCATCCCTACATACTTCAAAGTTACTTTTTGTTTGCAGCAGAATGTTAGAAGAGAAGAAATCCGGAGTTTCTACACACTAGACCTTTGAGACAAAGCGTCGTTTGTTTCAGCGTTTATTCTTTGAAGCTCTATTGTTGTGTTGGTAATTAAATGTACAGTCAGGATCAACAATATTGTGTTACTTTTAAAAGAACCATTAAATTTTCAAAGTGAATAGCATGAATATCAATTTTATAAATCAAACATCTTCTTAGCCTTTAATAATCCCGAGATTATTATGGATCAGAAACTAGTTCAACCGGATATATCCGAATATTAGTTTTTCAACGGAGCGACTGGCATCGGACATCCGCAACTTTGAGTGTGAACAAAAATTCAATATTGAACTGGCTGTCAGTATATGTGAAAGCACTGACTTCTCAATTACGAAAGCCGAATATGTTCATGACAATCAAGACCGAGTGCTTAACGTACTCTCCGAAGCACAGGCATATAACACAGGTATCATCCAAACTCCAATTTGTTTTCAAAAATTCCCAATGAAACACTTCAATTCCATAAATCAATAATGTGTATAATCTAGAAAAAAACATGTCGCAGCTGACGCACCATAACGTGTGTATAATTACTTTAATTAAGTTAAGTTTGCGATTGCCAGGGATCTTAACAAACATTCTTTTTTTCTATAATTAAATCTAATATGTAAGTTTTTATCTAAAAGTGTATGTACAAGTGTATGTAAAACTCTATAAAGGAAAAAAGTTGTATGTGGCTACGACTGGATGGTTGTCGAAAAAATTCATGTTTAAGAAAATGTTAGTCTTTCTTAAACTTTTTCTCGAAGCTGTTATGAGTGATAACAGCATCGAGAAAAAGTTGCATTGTTCAAAATTTAAGAAGATGATCACAATATGAAAATATAATTAGAATTAAAATAAAAAATAGAAAAAGAAACAATGAAATATACTTGAAAGCTGTTTTTATCAGCAATTCTAAATCATGTTGAATATGTAGCACATATTCACTTAAGCCCGAATTTAGTTCAGTTCAAACATACATTTACGATTGCCTATGAAACATATTTCATGCATCCAAAGTTTGCTCCAAGTTATAGGTGAAAATATTACAGATATAGCGTAAACCTTTATAATGAAATAGTACTTTAATGATTATACTAATGGTAATTAACGCATTCACGTACCCATATGGCCCAATTCACACTTTTAGTTTATTTATTTTTGATGAATAGATGAATAGGCATAGTATAGAATTATTCTGCTAAATTTATATAACGAGCGTGGTCTGTGTATGATGTTTAGTTAAAAAAAATTCCGTAGGGAACGACGCCTTAAACCAAGGTACAGGTTTTCACCGACTATGACCTGTGATCTA
This sequence comes from Spilosoma lubricipeda, assembly GCA_905220595.1. NCBI lineage: Eukaryota > Metazoa > Arthropoda > Insecta > Lepidoptera > Erebidae > Spilosoma > Spilosoma lubricipeda. The sequence goes on along the minus strand of HG992281.1, from coordinate 17,254,340 downwards.
TCCTAGTCGTAAGTTAAACAATTGTATTTCTATACAACTATCAAAAAACACTATTACAGTTAATCTTTGGCAACGATAAGATCTTTAGTTCAATTGAGATACTTCAAATTAATCCATTCAATTCACTGAGGACATTGAAGTTAACTTTACTATCTTTTACAATGTCTATTTTCATGTAGTAGTACGTTCGTAATTCTAAAAAGTTGTATCAAACAATTCGGTATTCATTTTAGAACATTTAGCCATACTAACATAAAGTCCGTGAACTTTTTGAGTTTAATGTTCGTTATTAGAGCTCACTAATTATTTCATAAATCTTTGGAGTAATATCTTTATAATTGTGTTCTCAGCTCCAAAACGTCTAGGCTTAAGTTACCCATTAGGAACTGCTGTTTCATTGCCACAGTTCAAGTATATCTGGCAACATCAACTTTTTTCTTCTCATGAAATGTTTGAAGTCGAACTTTAAAATCTTCCGTATCATAAATTTTATTATTACTCTGAATATGTTAATTTCTATTGCGAAGTATGCTAAGGTTTCTAATGTGTAAATCATTTAATAGTCGTTTTAGCTTATTCTTGTACCACGACCGGTGATGATAATCAGGTTTTGACGCTTGATTGGAGGCCAGTGGTTGATCAGTGTGTACAGTATCGAAAGATGCTGAGCCAAACATGGTAGACGCATAGAAATTAGAAATATAATCTAATTTTACAATTTATTTTTGTTGTATTTTTCTGTTGTAGTATAGAATAATAATTTGTTTTATCAACCTTTTCACAGGATTATTTTCATATGTATTATTTTAAAATCGTTTTTATGATCCAAAAGTGAATAAAATTAGTGTTAACTACTGTTCGATTCGCCAACGCTTCCAACTTAAATCTAGATCAAATATCGACTTTTGAAGGTAACGCAAGGCGTAATAATGATTGATGTTCACATTACCATATCTGGCCGCTATTTATCTTATATAAATCGCAATCGACTTGACGCGTTCCATTTACATTGATAAATCATAATAATATACGTTAACTATTGAGCCTAATTTAATACCTGCAAGAGTATTGAATGTCATATTATGGATATATTGGGGAGTTAGATAAGTAAGACTTATAATAAGTTTAATGTAATTTTACTGTTGCAATAATAAATGTCAGCAATCAAGTAAATCCACAATCACGGTAGCAAGTCACAAAATTGAAGTTCTTTTGACACTATTTTGATTGCTATCAGGAGATCTTACCATTTCTTCCAAACTACATATTCTGCCAACGTGTGTAGCTCCTAGTCCACAGTTTGTCTATCGCTGTAGTGGTACGCAGGCCTAGGTATTTATTGCAGATCAGACACCGGTGATCACTTTCATGAGCCGGTATCAAATAACCCGTGTTGTCTATAGAGCCAATATTGCATAAATGATACGTTTATTATTTGATGATGACGATGATACGTTTGCCACCTTTTATGAAAATCTATACGATATAACGGTCGGCCTTCTGCTTGTTAGTACAATCGCTGTGAACGTTTAAGAAAGGTCTGAAGATTTGCTAACAGACTGGTCTAAGTCACACTGAAGTAAATACGGTCTATCGTCTTTATATACCTCAAACCATAATAAAGCGTGAATTTCTGAAACAAATTCATATTAATGATAACATTTACTAACGCAAAATTAACTATAGATTTTCAAATACAATCAGAATTTTTTTTAGTGTACTGTCAGTCTCTAGTATTCACAGTAAGATTACACTTGTGTTGTGGATACCAGTCCCTCTCTTAACTAAAAACTTACACTAATAATGTGCTTATATATTTAAACTACATATTGAACGCCTTATAACGTGTGAGCGTGCATACATGTGTTTACAACCCGTGCTTAACTGCTTATTTCCATTTCATCAGAACAAATTTAGTAAGACATTTGAATTCTAAAAGATAGGAAAAACCATGTAAATTACTGTTGTTTACACACATAATACGAGGATTGGATTTCAAAGCCTTTGTTTGTAAAATAAAATTCTAATAAGTATAAGACACTTAATGTATATAATATATAAATTTATTATTATTAGTAAGTGTATTAAAAATATTCAGATATATTGTTTTTTTATTTTACGACTACAATTTTTTGTATAAATTTATAGTTGTAAAATAAAAAAACAATTGTTATAACTATGAATTAAATATTAATATATTATTATTAAAAAAAAATAAGTAAAAACTAAAACCCAACTACGACAAAAAGCGAAAAGTATAAAACAACCGCAGTGACGCAACCAGTTGTTAAAGTATTATGGTACGTTTCTATGTAACGTGTGACTACGGTTTTCAAACTTCTTTCATACTTTTTCAGCATCGTTTATGTCGTAGTTGGGTTTGAGTTTTTACTTATTATTTATTTAAAATGCTTTGGTGCCATTACATGGCCAACGTCACGAGCAAATGCTAATCTTTATATATATAATTCTTCTGTGAGTGTGTATGTCACTGAACTACTCTCAAACGACTGGACCGTTTTGATGAAATGTTTTGTGTGTGTTCAAGCGGATCTGGGAATGGTTTAGATTCACAATTTTGTCCGCTGGACAATGTTTTTTTAATTAATTTTTAATTTATTAGTAGTTAAGGCAAAACGACGTTTGCCGGGACAGCTAGTAATATATATATATATTTGTAATGTACAAGTAACGCCTTCCTTACAAGTAGCTTCCTTTGGCTTTGCCGTAGTCGGGTAAAAACAGACTTTCTGCTTCTGAGTTTTTTTCTTAGGAAATTTATTTTTATTAGTCTGAGACTTCCTAATATACGTTGATGACGATTTTCTCTTAGTTAATTTCGGCCTCGGCGGCCAGTCTCAACGGAGACCAGAAAACAACACAGGAGATAATTATTATTAATATTAATTATGGTGCATAAGCGTGTGCGAAACTACAGGTGCACTCTCTGTTGCTCACTCTCATAATCCTCTGGGACGGTTATTCAACGCGATAGACCAGACCGACGGTTTTACGTGCTTTCAGAAGCACGGGGGCTAAGACCTCAACTTCCAAACTCCCAGCTGTTGTTAAGCATTTCTATAATTTGAAAAACTCTAAAACTCAATTCCGACAAGACAAAACAAGACACAGTAACAAGATAGCAGCAGTAAAATGACACTCGGCGTATTTACCATGAGAGCTAACTTCGCAAGGCACAGCTAAAATTTTCTGAAAATATCTTGATTGTTAATCATAATATAGAACTGAAAGAATACTGTTTTAATTAGGTTATGTGTCTTAATCCTGAGATACCTCTAGAAGTTTGATACTAACAACATAATATATATGCATGGATAAAATAAGACGACGCGTAATCCTCAGCGCTCTAAAAACCGTGTGATTCTTTACGTGCCCAAAAAACGAGCAAGCTTTGTCGTAAAAGTTATCACAACAAGTGACGTTTTATGACATATTTCCGTAGCACGTCAGAAGCTGCCTGAGAGGTTGTAAACTGACGACAATGTCGTGTTGTCGTGTTATAACTAGTGACTAAACATGGTATGTCAAGAGCTTTACGTTCATGTTAGATGTTGACGTGTTGAACTGGAATTGAATAGTGCTTTGATCTTAAGTAGTATGAAGATATTTTTACATAAAACATGCTAAAATAGAACTAACTTGCTATAGGAATACTTATTATTGATAGCAGTCATTATTTATCTAATGTTAAATCATTCAAACTAGGTGCTAACTTGTCTATCGTGAAAATTCGTCTATCGTATTAACATAAATATGTTTCTGTCTAAAATTAGGTTCATACACTAGCGTCTGTATTATTTACTAAGAGGTACTTACGCAGACACATATTATACGCCCAGGTTCCGACAATGAACGCATTGATAGCTAGTTTCTGCACATCTAACTTTTATTTATTTATTTAGGTTCACCAACATTTGTTTACACTAAAACTAATATAAAGTACATTCACGAATATCACAATAATGTGTAACAAACACTTATAGGTAAACACATAATGGTAATATCGCGTTAACTACCTTATATTTATTAATTTATATACATATATTGGAAGGTACAAGTAAAAAAGAAAACAAAAATATATAAGAAGATAAAAAAATATTATAAAGAAGAAACACAAACTCAAGTGTGGATAATAATTACCTACTATAAAATGCAATATACGATTAAACATTTGACAACAGGCATACAAGAGGTAATCACTGAACCAGGTGGCCCATCGATCGTTTGCTTACTATTACTTAAAAGAGCTGAGCCCCGCGGTGTTACCCGTACGGGGGCAACGCCGCGAGGCGGAGCTAGTCTTAAAAAAGTTAGCTCTATATCATCAGCTTTCTGCCAGTGAAAATCCCGTTGAAATCGGTCCAGTGGTTCCAGAGATTACCGGTAACAAACAGACAGACAAACAAAAATTGTAAAAATGCTATTTTGGTATATGTATCGTGTATAAATACATATGCATATGGTAAAAAGCGGTTATTTTAATATTAAAAACAGACACAAATTTTATTTATTTGTATAGATATGCATACTGAACAAAACTGAAAGAACAACTATTAAGATCATCTTTAAGAATTGTTCTGAGTAAGTTTTTTTAATAGTAATATTTAATAATTCTTTTAATCATAAAATATGCTTAAAATTGTTTTTAATCATAAAATATTTCTTTTTATGATTAAAAAATTAATCCGTAATTCCGATTATTCCTATTATGAACAGTATTATACAAATATATTTCAAACTGATTTATTACAATTTATAACGATTAAACTATCAAAATACATCAAAAGAGCAGTTCATCACATTAAATTCAAACGGGGTCTTAACCGTGCTGTTTAAACAGTCGTAGGACCACTATTTATGAAGCAATAAAATCTTAATTTGGTACTGTCATGGACATAGTATAAAATGCAGTATATTTGAAACTCATTTTAACTTCTTTACTGTGTAGGCCTTATTAATACTTATAGTAACCCTTGAAACGAAAATTAAGACCATAATTTTGTTTATTTAAATAAAATATTATGATGCTCGATATTGTTGGATTTGTGTAATATCGCCATGAAATAAAAATAAGTAATATCTTGCATTGCGTGATGCTCATTAACATTATAATTGAATATTTTTTTATGACGTAACGATAACGCTTCAAAAATTGTTGGAGACTTTGTAGGAAGAAACTGTTTTGAATTATTGGTAGATTTCGTTGATAAAATAATTCGAATTGATTAACATTTTGAGGCCAGCAAGTTTTCTTTTTTTATTTCATTTTCAAAGAACGCAGAATTAGTAGTATACATCCATACTCGTTATATACCTTGTATATATAATAATATACAAACAAGTTAGATCCACAGACATCTTTTTGGTCAACCACAAACATAAGGAAAATATATGTTTTTTGTTCATAACAAGAACAAAACAAAACATAATTATGTAGGAAGACATTGACATGTTGTGTTTTTACGTTCCGTTAAACACAACTGTGTAAATTGTATTTGTTTCGAAATGAAAAAGGAAAATTAGAACCAGATCTTAATAATACTAGTAAGATAATTTTCTTATATACATTGTAATTTATTTTTACAAAAGAATTAACAAATATATATTTACTAATGCTCTTTTATATTGTATATTGTATTTGTCCTCAATTTTTTTGTATTATATTTCGTAGGTATAAACTTTTAACAGTATAACTTTTAAGGCTATTTTCAAAACAAAAATTCAATATTAACAATTATTTTTACGGGAATTAACGCGATCACTTATTAAAAGGTATTACACACAATACAAAAAAAAAAACATACCACCTCGCTTTTCTGCGCAGTCGGATAAACACCAGAATAGGAGCACATCGGTTTGCTTACAGAATAGGGACACTGTTAGTGTGGTATGTGACGGTACATGGCGAAAAAAAATTATTCAAAATATCGAAAAAGTGCGGGTGGACGAACAAACTTTTACTTCACGGATTCGACGACGGAGGGCGTGCGCGGCTGAGCCAGTCAGCCTGTGAACACGGCAGTGCAACCTGGTCGAAACGTCAGGCAAATCAGAGGTATGTAATACCTTTTAATAAGTGATCGCGTTAATTCCCGTAAAAATAATTGTTAGTATATCATGGAACGCGAAAGTTTAAAAATTCAATGTTTTCATATGTGCGTGTTACAGGCAGGAGTTGGATGCGAGAAGCCGAGGATCGAACCAAGTGACGTGCAATTGGAGAGGCCAATGTCCAGCACTGGACTACGATAGGCTGATGATGATATGTGTGTATGTATAAAGCAAACAAGTTGCATTTCCTAGCATCAAAATAGCATAGCATAAAATATTTATTTAACTATATTCTCTAAGCATGGGCCTATATATGTATGTGTATGAAGCTAGACAGTGACTTCAGTTATTATGTATTTTATTGACTTCTGTACTTCAAGTCTCGGAACCATTATTAAATAGTTACGTCATGTCCGTCCGTCTGTCCATCCGTCCGTCCTCGGCTTACCTTCCGAACGGATAGTGCTAGAACGATGAAACTTTGCATAGATATGAATATTAGCCTCGTCGACAAAATGCTAAAATGAAATCTCAAAATTTGATTTTGGGGCTCCTCCCTTGCACGTATTTAATTTAAATTATTTATCTTAGCGTAGCCTTTAGCTTTCCTCGATAAATGGGCTATCTAACACAGAAATAATTTTTCAAATTGGAACAGTAGTTTCTGAGATTAGCGCGTTTAAACAAACAAACAAACAAACTCTTCAGCTTTAAATATTAGTATAAATATATAAAGTCAAAATTCTAGACAAGTTTATTCTAAAAGTGCTGTGAGACGGTGTTTATTTTGTTTTATTTGAATAAATTGCTCGTTTTGCGGAGAGGGTGGTGAGCATTTGTTTTCACTTAGAAAACCACTCGACGCTCTCGCGAATCCACCACTTAGGTTGCAACCTTAAAGAAAGCGAGTTTTTTAAACAAATTTATAAAAGACTCTTATTGTATTTTCTAAAGGTATTCGTTCCTCGGTATGATGATCTATTTTAGAGCTTATTCATTTGTTTTTGAATGAAAAACACCTTAATTTTTTTTTCATGGAAATGTTAGTATGTTAATGCGAGTATAACTAGCTGTGCCCGCTATCTACACTTCGAGCTATATTTTGTACACGTGACATCAGTGACATGTGAATTTTTCCACCTTTTAAACCTTCCCTGGACTATGACAAACATTTCAAAACCAAAATCAGCTAAATCCAACCATTCATTCTCGAGTTTTAGCGAGACAAACGAACAGCAATTGATTTTTATATATTAGATTATAAATACAACTTAGACTGTTTAGCCCTTCAAATGGTGATATCTATACTAATATTATAAATTTGAAAGTAACTTTATCTGTCTGTCACGCTTTCACGGCTGAAACGGTGGACCGATTTAGATTAAAATTGGCATGGAGATACTTTGGAGTTCGAAGAAGGACATAGGCTACTACTAGGCTATATATTTTTTTATTCTACTCACGGTGTACATAAAAATAAGTACATTAAATTCTCTAGTATATGTTTTTTTACCGATTTCGAAAAAAGGATGAGGTTCTCAATTCGACCGAATATATATATATATATATATTAATGTGTGTTTGCGGATAACTTCGTCGTTTATGAACCGATTTTGATGTTTTTTTTTTAATGGAAAGAATATATTCCAATAGTAGCAGCATGATAAGGACACAAAGATCTGATGATGGCATCCAAGAGAAATCGAGTCGAACCTTGAAGTCGGTTTTTTTTTTACTTGTCTATATCTAACGTCTGTGCCTGTACGCTTTCTTTGTAGCCTATTCGTGCTATTGACCGTGTAGTCAAGCAGAAAGTGTTAAGAGTGAAAATTAACCCATGAAAATGTGGATTTATGAAATTCACAGAACATTTTCTTACCCAAATCTTAACATTATTTACCCGAGAGGTAGTAGAATGGAAGGGTATATTCTAAAATAAGGTTTGGAATTACATTGTGTTTAATCTACACGTTTCTTAGTAAATTAATACAGAAAATTAAATTAACTTGTTTAAATAATTAGTTGAAGAGCAGAATTTGTATATTTTTCATAGTATCAAACGTAAAATGAGTAGTTATCAAATAAACTATACGGTTTAAAATTGCATGTCCAGTTTAACAGTAAATTGTTTTTTCGTAGATAACTGTACTAGTCTTGGAAGCCATTATGGCACTTATCGTTATTAATTACCAGCTGTTGCCAAACTTGCAGTGACACTTTCTGCAACGTTTTCGGGGTAAGTAACGTCCTTTTACATAGTGTAAGTACATTAGAGAACGTCTGAATTGATTACTTTCAGAGAATAGTGAGGACAGAGCATTATCTTGGATAAGCGTGCATTAACAGTAAAACTTGAACCCGTTATAAAATATTCAGGTTGAAATGAAAGTTCTTCAGTGTTAAAATAATTTCTTTTTAATGCTTTTATTATTATTTTCGATTGACTAGAATTACTGGAATATCATTAAAAAATCCTTGGCTTACAATGTAGTTGGTAATAAGTTTACTATGTGACTTTAAATACAGTTATGTCTTTATTTAATTCGAACATGTACATAGATTTTATGGTCAATCAAATAGAGCAAACTTAAAAAAATACGTTTGTTGATTTTATAATATTTTATTGCTTTTAGCCAACTGAAAAAAATAATAATTTATTTTTGGAATATAATATGCTGTGATGTAATGTAATGTTATAAAATATCTAGTAATCATCAGGCAGTTTAGTATTTTGATGTCTTGTCCTATATCATTGACCAGTATAACTGAATTATAGAAATGCTATAATCCAGTGGCTCAAAGACCAAGCCGTTCCATAGGATTATGAGAGTGAATGAATAGAGAGTGCACCAGTGTTGACGTGCAAACTTATGCTCTATAATATTTCAGGATAAAGTAGAATATCACACACACATAAACTGACTTTTGAGCTATGGAATGTCAAAATTAATGCCTTTTGTATCAGCATTTAGATTTTTTGCATAATGTTATTATGTGCGATATTTGTTCCAACAATGGAACAGATTTTTTTCACTTTTTAATATTTATTTATAATTTCAAAGATTGAAGACAGTTTGATTTGATTTCTATTTCAGGAAGGTTATTTTAATTGTATCTCGAACACCATTCCGAATTGGATTAGGTCTCTTCCTTTTTTTATTAGGATTAGGGATTAGGATTAGATCCTTTCGTTGACTAATGAATGACGGATGATATATGATCATTACGATCATATATCATTATACACGACCGTTTAAAATAAATCTAATCTCTCACAAGGTTTCACTTTGATGTCTTTTATGTTATATACGCAAAAAAAACATTATAACAGACACTGTTATATCAACATTATTTTCGGTAATTCGATTTCATACTGGCCCTAATGTAGTTCGAAACACACCCAAAATAAAGAAGTATCCATCTTATTTTGGGATACATTAGTTTTTTTAGTAAGTCACAATATTACATGAATAAGTAAAAAATTAAAAACAATAATTTCATATCATAATTCCGCTGTTTTTCGAACCACATCAGTATATTATTTACAACATAACACGTGGTACGATAAAGTATTACAAGTATTTTTCGAGAGTCGAGAGATTCTCTTTTGTTTTATTCATAAATCTTGAGTTTCTGTTGTAACAACTTTGAGAATGTTTTGTTTAGGATATTGACGCTGGTCTTTAGAAGGTCAGTTTTCTCGCAAAATGGGTACTTTGGGAGCAAATTTCTTAACAAAATAATTGCCTAGTTACTACTTGATATTACAATTTCGACAAAACTTCGAGTCACAAGAGTTCAAATATTAAATTAACATATACTTTGTTCAAAATTTAACAAATTTCAGATAAGTAAACGTAGTTATTTACATTTATTATTTAATAAGGGCTACAAATGACTCAAGGATTTTTTTGACATATTTTAAGGAATTATTATTATATATACGTATTAAATCTAATCGGGTCTGACCTTTTTAAGCCTAGAATATGAACATGAATCCTCTTGAAACATATTCCTAATGATATCCAATATTTCAACATTTACAAAAATAAATTCAGAGTACAAAATATTATAATAAAAGTACCAACATGACACAATTAATGTTTTGTGCCGACAAAGTTTAAGATTTTTCTACAGAGACGCTTTTTATTCTCATTGTGGCACACGGTTCGTAACATCTGTAGAGTCGTATATATTATTAAATATAAAAGGAAGCTTCAAGTTTATTTTTTATATGGTGTCTACCCATCATTAGTCAAGCCGTCAACAACTCGAGTCAAAGGAAATACAGTCAACTTTTTCATTTATTTTAATTAAGTGTTTTTGTCAAGAAGTACTTTTGAGGATACGTGTGATTTTTTCACACATAATTATATTATCCGCGTTCTCTACTTATGTTTCATATAGGTACTCGTTTGATATTAAAAAAATATAATTATGTAGGGATAAAATAATTAAGTATGTGCCAAATAAATATGTGGCATATCGCGATAATTCTACTCCCCGTGGGGGAGCCACGCTTCGGCATGAATGGATTGGCTTGACCGGAGTGATACCACGGCCTCAAAGAAAACCGGTGTAAAATAGCGCTGTCGCTGTGTTTCACTGAGTGAGTGAGGATACTGGAGGCCCATACCCCAACCCCTCCTTACATCCCTTTGCCCATCCCTTAAAGGCCGGCAACGCACTTGTGACGCCTCTGGTGTTGCAGGTATCCATGGGCGGCGGTAATCGCTTACCATCAGGTGACAGACCTGCTCGTCTGCCCTCTATAAAAAAAAAATCGTTCAGTAATATGCAGTTCACGTAGGCTTCCTTAAGTGTATGCTGAGGTTTTGTTACAGATTAATTTGTGATAGGAAACCGTCTAGTTTTATTTAGTTGTAGTCTAACATACCACTTCCTTATTGAACTGAGGAGGTGGATATCTGGGAAATGTTTCACAACTATGATGGAGGTTAAGTAAGCGTCAATTTTATTTATTTTCTAGTCTAAAATAACAGTAGCCTAAGTTAGCTATCTGTAAGTGAAAGTAGTCAATTATGAGTGATATCACAACAAGGAAACAACTGAAGCCTAGAATAGAACAATAGCGCCTGCTTCGTTGACAAAGAAATTAGTTGAGTTCAAAACCAGTCTGGATTCCCGGAATCACAAGATATCTGTGGTAATGTTATGTCTATTGTCAAGAATATCACGTGTCATTTCTGCTGTAATATAATATTTACATCTATGAATAAGGAATCCTATGGAACTGCCCTAACCACGAAAAAGGCCTGCATACCTACGGAAACCAAACATGGCCGCCTAGTGTTGTACTAGCCTTAGCTTTTCATCAAAGATATCGATTAAACGTATATTTCGTAAAGTTTTCTCTATAACGGTAGACGGGAATTATGAAATAATTAAACTCGATGCACAAATTAAAATATTTTTGACTACACACACAAATTTTTTTGTGCTAATGAAAAAATATAAATATACCCAGTACGGTACTGACTTTCTGTAAGTTTTAGTTTAACAAGGTATCAGATGACATCGCAACGGTAGTAGATCCCCTACCAACTACCGTTGTCATCTGATACCAGGATAAACCATACTTTTTATTTGGAAACATTATGAATAATCAAACAATATTTAAAACATTTATTGAACACAATAAATAAGCACGTATAAATCATGCTCATGCATCGGTTTTGTCACGTTTTTCAAATAATATTCTAACTATTGTTGTTAGAATAATTAATAGACTACATTTTTTGTTACTCATTTATTTAAACAGTATTATTTTATTCTAAAATAATTTCGACAAGATATCGTTTCGGTGTTTTTCTTTCCCAAACACCTAAAGCTTATGGGGGAAAAAATTGGGACTCCGGGCAGATGTGAAACATCGAAATTGTTTTGTATAAGTTATTTGTTCTATAAAATAAAATGACTGTTTACGTTACATTACATTAATATTCAATTTTATTAAAAACAAAATGCTTTTTTTTTAAATTTAGGGGCTTTGTGGAAAGAAATATAGGCACAAAGAAAATTTCCTAACTTCTTCAGTACACCGTCTCTCTAAAGCTAATCTTTTGTCTTTCTCTATTTTAATTTTGTGCCTACGGATGAATTCATTGAGACATTTTATTTTTCTCTTCTGGCCAGCAACTTTATCTTGCGGAGCTTACTTTTTTTACTTCTGAAAATAAAATTTTGTGTTAATAGAGTTTATGAATTTAATTTAATAGTAATGGGATAAAGGGCACAATCAGTTGACCGTTAGATTGGTTGTCAAGAATTTATGTTTATATATCATACAGGATTTTGGCAACTGGGAATGAACTCACGTCTTTAAATTATGTGATTATTTGGTACTGATCCATATAAAATTAAGGTTACCTGTTTTTACAGAAATGATATTCCATCGCTTCTCAATCTTACAACGCCAAGTGTTCTGTTGAATGAACTTTCGTCAAAATATAAGGAACAGATAAATCTCTTTGATTTGAGTTGTCAAATTTTCATTTACAATGTCTTCTAATCACATTTTTTTCTTTGCTTCATTTCTAGGTAGCCTGAGTGTAAAAATACAAGTCAGTCGTGATTAATACCTATATAAAGTTATTATAGAAACTATCGATTACTTACTCTTAAAGCTTTTAGCACATCACTATTACAAAATATAAACAATGACCAAAAACCCAAAATATCAATATATGTTAACTAAATTACACACATATTGATTATACAGAACAGGTTCATATTAATTTAATGACAGACTAAAATAATTTCATGCATTTATGGGCTTTTTAATATTTTATATACATTTTACGTTACTCACTTGTGAAACGATAGATTTGGCAAATTTTGGCGTTTAGACGCACCACAACCCACAACAGCGCACTTAGAAGGCATCGCTATTTAGTGTCTTTTCACTTTTACAAACAATATAAACACAATTTCCTGATAAAGTAAGAAAAAAATAGCTAACAGTGAAAGTAAACAAAGGCAAACTTCACGTAATATACTCTGTGACGGGCAACCGAACATGGCGGATTAGCTCGCAGGTATATTCTAGTGACGATGTTACCAAAATCAGCAAAAACAAATATATTGACGTCCTGCTTTCCTTACGCGAGACAGTACAAGTTAGAAAGAAAGAGTAATATTTTTGGTATTGCTATATCGATTTCATTAACAAATGTATTTATGGTAAATTACGTTCACTCCATATTATTCTTACCTCTATGATTTACATAAATATCATATAAGCGCGTAGTTACATTTATACATTCCCTATTACGGTATAACATATATCTTAGAAACTGCCATAGCGATAACTTTAAACAGATGTCAGTTATAAGCATTTGTGTTTATTAGTTGCCATATCTCGCAATAGCGATATGCAGATGCTACCATAAATTATGAGATAGTTCGAAACATACTATGTACAACTACTACACGATATAATATATGAACTTCGATATAATTGTGAATTGATTTATCCTCTTCAAATTTTGTTGGTTCTTTGTCTAATTTACTTAATAACAGGCGGCAACATTCAAGAGAATTAAAACGTAAATTTTATAGTTAGTTACCGAGTATACCTTTGACATGCCTGATGTTTCAGTGAACCTGCGACTATAGCAGAAATTGCAATCTGGTCTTAACGTACCCATCGTGAGCTTGTTAATACCGTGAACATAAATATATATAATACTTATGTATGTATTTTTACTTTCGTTCTAATAATAACTCTCCTAAGGTTTCTTAGAAGAAAACTTAAATTTGTGAAATTAAATGTGCGTTGAATATCATGTAGATTACATAATAAATGTAAGTGAGAAATTAATTTTTTGTTTGATTAAAGGAATTCCTAAAAGCTCTTTCATGTTTAGTTTGCTTTATTTATATCTTGAAGCACCCTATTAAAATGTTTTAATAAAATGTGCTTTTTTATTATTGTAATGTTCGTTCTATTTTATTCTTGAATTATTAAAATTTTCTTTGAACATTTTTGGTTAGCTTTCTTTTTAACTTTCAATAAATGTCAAACTCATCAATATGTAAGCCAGAAATAAAAATAAATATTATGACAGGGAATGGCTTACTGAAACGCTATAAACTCTGTGCTATCACACAGTAAAAGTTTTATAGACTTCTTTACAGTTACGAGAATGGAAGTCTAAGGGGATTACGTACTTACTGAATTATGTATAGAAACTACTTTTTATATGTTGTAGGAATTTATTTAAGGTATGTAAAACTACATGCCATAGAGAATTGGGAGATAAAGTAGTTTAATGAAGATACCACTTAAGTAATATATTTGTAGATTTTGTAGTGTTGAATGAAATTCAAGCTGGTAAGAATTTCGATGCAAATAAGCAATTGACAGAGATAGTTATTATTACTTTTTTCTATGAACCACCCGCCACTTCAAAACTTAAAATACAATCTTGTCAAAAAGACCATAGTTAACGATTATATTATCTTTTAGTTGTAATTACGAGTATGTTTCTGATTTCACAAACATACTTCTTTTTAATATAGTTTATGGATAATGGCGTGTAATAAATAATAAAAAATAATATTTTTTATGTAAATACCATAATATTTAATTAAATAAAGTCGACTTCTCGCTGTGGAGGGTTTTGATAGATGACGGCGTTTTTTCTTAAATATGTGATGGATTGAGTTGAGGGTGCTTGCTTTTTAATTTTGGCGATGAACAAGGAAGGACGCAGTAGGAGACGATAGGAAGCTGAACGTTCTTGCGAAGCGGGGAATACTTACCGTGGACCACTGAAGCAAAACGTCTTCAATAGTAAAATTTGCATTTGACACAAGAATCCTCTCAAGCGCCGCTGTGGGTGTTAGTTTTCACCTTTCGTTGTCTAAAGGCTTGAGGGATGACAAGATGGAATTCGATGGATTACCTTAACTTAGACCACCGTTTTTGGAGTTATCGGGTGTTAGATATCCCTAAGCATCTATCCACTGCAGTAGGAAGAATTAAGCTAAAGCATTGCCCTGGATGAGTTGCAAGTGACCTGTGCCGGCATAGGATGGATGTATAGGGCATAACACTAGCTGCTCTATAGAAGACTAAATTTTGTAGACATTGTGTGAGATGGAAAGTGTTACCTTCATATAAAGTAAGATTGTATTTATCAAGAATGCTGAACTGATTTGATGAATGTTTTACTATTAAATTTGTAAAACTAATAGTTTATTGGTTACATGTTTATGTCAACGTGAGTAATCATTTATTTATTTTCCTGTACCCACGGATCAACCTTTTTGTTAACGATTGCTCTTATATTCGCTCTAAATAATATTTTGCACCAGTAGTTAGCAGCATCATTACAGTGATATCAGACGTGTATTTTTTTATATATAACATTTTCGACTACGGCTTTTGAAACTTGTTTCATACTTTTTAAGCGTCGTTTTTTTGTCGTAGTTGGGTTTTAATTTTTACTTTTTTTATGTATTACTTGTAGTATTAAAGTAAACGTATGGCTTTTAGATTGTAATACCCTACTGGATTAAATACCAATTTGTTACTACATCTGGTGAATTAAATTATGTAATTAACAATGTATTATTCCATTAGTAACTTTTTAATACGCAAATTGCGTTATTGTATAACCCGCATATGGCTTTATTTGCTTTTGAAACGGGAATCTGTTTAACAGCGAAATGAGAGTAAAATTTACTTTTCATTTAATATGCTTGAATACTACCGTAATTACTTTGTAATGAACGTTAAGGGAATTTGTTAATTAAAACTTCTGAAAAAAAAAAGGAAATTAAAGACTTTTTCCGGGTAGACCTCAAGATAAGGCTCCCGCTTATGAGATATTTCTGTGTATATATATTTTCATATAATCTATACTTCTTTACTCTAGTAATTTGATCATGTAAATGTGTACAACAAAAGGCGAAATAGTTGCTCCACAGGTTTTGTTTTGTAAAAAACATCTTCCGTATTAGGAATATACATCCTGTGTCGCGAGGCATTTTACAAACATACATGAAACATTCTCGTTTTTAAGATAGTAGAGCCACGCTGATTTCAGCATGAACGGGCCGGCTCGACCGGGGCGGTATTACCTTTGCACAGAAAATCAACGTAAAATGACAGCGATCATGCTGTCGTGTTTCGTTGGTGAGTGCGAGCCCGGAGGCCCAATGATGCAGAAGCATCATTGGGCCTCCGGGCTCGGATCACCACTCTTGGATTCTGCTAATGTTTTCCATCAGGCAGAGTAGAGTCATTCTGGCAGGGAAACATAATCTGTGAATCACAATATTTGGCGTAGTAGAAACCGGCGTGGTGACCGTTTAAACTGCTAGGCTAACCATGCAGTTTGAAGCCACGGTAATATTAAGAGTTCTACGTTTAGGCAACTCCCAAAATTTCAAATGGTCAATAGCGCTCAATGCCTATATAAAATTTAACTTTTCTATGAGAAATAACAAACAAGTTATAAGATTCGCATTCAGGCTTTACTGAGCTTAACATTTTAAATCTCAAAACAAAGGAAAACCGATTACAACATATAATGTCAATACAAACTGCAATAGAGTTTGTACAACATAGTTGCCCGTCTCGTAAAATTCAAATTGCTATTACATCGTAATCGAATAAATACGCCTATGTTATTATAGAGTGATCTTGAAAATCAAATACACATAAACTTCACACGCTGTAATGTAAAGAACGAACTATGTTTATTATTTACTTATTTTCAATAGTTTGTAAACGTTTAAAAATCTTTTAAATTCTAATTATTATATGTAAAGCATCGAATACTAAATGTGATAGATTGAAATCGATGAACTTACCTCTTAATATATTACGTAACTTTACAATACTTGTTAGCATACAAAATTGAACTTTAATGAGTACAAATTTAGTATTTTTATTCACATAGCACAGTGTTTGTATTAGTCTTAGTAAAATAAAGTTTCTAAAAACTTTAGTATAGTTTAAAAAAATGTTTTATGAAAATCAATTTGAATTACTTGTATTCATGACATTTACCTATTTTTGAATAGCTTCATAATCAACAGGTGCAGAAACACTGCCTTATATATTTTAAGTTTCGAATTCGGATATATGAATAACTTGTTTTGCTTTTTCCGAAGGCTAGGAAGTATTTTCTCACTACAAAAAGTCGTAAGCAAACAGAGTAAAGGAATGATAACACGGACAGAATAAAAATAATGAAATGTTCATAATATGATAAACGTTTGATGAATGTTAACTGGAGACGGTTTTGTGAACGCGTTTAGTGGAATGTTCAATGGATATATTTCATAATTTATCAAGGACGACGAGGTTTGAGGCCACGAGGAGAAATAAGATCTTCTCATGATTTTGGTGAAATAAAATTCCACCCATATTTTCATGTGTTGAATTAGTTGAGGTTTGTAGAATATTAGAATGCTAAACCACTAACAATAATATAGTAGTATAAATAATAAAATACTAAACATTAAGATATTTTAATTCATGAATATAAGGGGAACACATTTGATATAAAATATTTTTAAATCAACAAAAATCATTTTTGCTGTCCAATATATTATCGTTATAATATATTGACTGATTTAAACAATAACTAAATAGTTTTATCCAAGTTGATAATAACTTTATGAGAGTTCTCTTGAAGTTTAATCTTCTTGAACAGACAAGAAATTACTGAAAAATACTTTTTATCTGTTTAGCTATCCTTTTCAAAACTTATAGTTCATATCTTTGCTCAAAACACTAACACTATTTTATCGCTCAATATTATTTTTCCTGAAGAAGATAACACACGCTAAAATTCTATAACCATTTTATCTCCTGAACTCAACTTCCAGCTCCCTAGAGTGCCTTAAGCGCAGTTTCTTTAGTTTGGGGTCATTTATTGAACTAGGATTTGAAAATATGTATGGCAATTTTCATATGGAGTTTGTATAGGTTACATTGTAAAATCTCGTTACATTTTTTTATACTCTCGATTGTCGGCATCGGAATGCCATAAGGCGAAACCGGTCAGGTGTAAAATAAAATAAAATAGTGGAATAGATACAAGTGATATTTAATCAAGAATATTCTTAGTCTTCTTATTCTAATAGACTTGCACTGATACACCAATTTTTATTAATACCAATTTATATTGTATCATGGTGACGGATGGTGACGGTTGGAATATAGAGTTATCAACATTCGTTTGAATTTAATAAATGAAATTGTATGGTTTTTATGTATGTATTTAGGTGATGCGTCACTAGTTTTGATACAGGGTCCCGTTTAAGTCCAGGACAAATCAAGCACTCCCAAAATACATGTTGGAAAGCAAACCTTTAAAAAAATATAAATAAATTAAACTCATGACAGTTTTTAACTGACTTCAAAAAAGGAGGAGGTTCTCAATTCGACTATTTCTTGTTTGTTACCTCAGAAGTTGGGTGAACCGATTTTGATGATTCTTTTTTATTTGAATGCTGGTGTTTCCCTTAAGATTCCACTTCAATTTCGTCCAGTTCTTAAAGCTACATAATATAAAATACAGTTTATATAGTCCTGAAAATAAGTACATATGAAATCTAACATAAATTAATATTTTTTATATCTATAATAGATGAATTATAATCCTGTGAACTGATATTAAAAGTTAGTAGAGTTACATTTACTGTAAAATTATTATACAATAATACACAGCTAAAACTATTATGGTAATCGGTGATTTAAGTAAGTGTTGTAAGGTCTATAGAAATGGATAGATTGAGTATATTAAAGTAATTACATCGTTAACTGTTCTATCCTTATATTGAGCATGTTTTGTAATTTTTACTGTAACATTCTATAAGAAATTAGAATTACCTCCTGTTCTGTCAAGTCGCAATTGGAGAGTCTCTTTAGCCTTATTAAACAATACGTCATAACAATTTACGTAAATTCTAATTATGTTAAAAAGCGAATAATTGAAAATATAACATGTTTTAGCTCCTGGGATTTTTAAAAAGACGGTGTATTAATCTTGTATTCAGCATCTCCTTGTTATAAACTCGTCGACATCTCTCCCTCGAGGCTGCGTTACCATGTCGACTGAAGGTTTCTCTGGCTAAATCACTTGTCAGACTTTTTGAATTTTACAGATTATTGTGTATTTTTCCTTTTGTTATAGAAGAAACGCAAAGAAAGTGTAATTATACTGCAGTAATTGTTGTTAATAAAAAGCGAATGAATCTTTTGGGACGCAAGTGTTCAGATAGCGTTTTAACTCAATTGCTCCCTCTTCGTCAGCTTAGCAGCTACATAAAGAATTCTTATAAAAAAAAAACAAATGAACTGAGTAGCCATGATGAAATTTATTACCAAGAGAATTCTAATAAAGTTTAAACTTATAAATTAAATAAATTCTTGTCGAACATGGATTACTGGGTCACTAGATATGTACTGTAATGCATATATATATGTTATGTAAATGCACACCTATATATATATATACCTTTGGGAAGTACCAAAAGGCATTAAAGAGCGGCCAAGTGCGAGTCAGACTCACGTATGAAGTACGAAGGGTTCCGCAGCGTCAAGTAACATAATATAATTTTTATATTTATGTTGATGAATGAAAGGTAAATTGCAGTTTACGATTTATGACGTATTGAAAAAAAAGCTACTCACTAGATCTCGTTCAAACCAATTTTCGATGGAAGTTTGCATGGTAATGTACATCATATATTTTTTTAGTTTTATCATTCTCTTATTTTAGAAGTGACAGGGGGGGAGGGATACATTTTACCACTTTGGACGTGACTCTCGCGCAAACTATTTAGTTAAGAAAAAAATGATAATAGAAATCTCAATATCATTTTTTATCTATTTTTGTTTAAAAATCTTAATGCGGTTTACAGCATACATCTACTTACCAAGTTTAAATATTACAGTTTTTATAGTTTTGGAAAAAAGTGGCTGTGACATACAGACGGACAGACAGACATGACGAATCCCTTGGCACGGAACCCTAAAAACCTTGTAGCTCTTTAGCAGAATTTTAGAATTTTCAACAGGTTTAAGTTAATTTTTTTCTATTATAGGACTATCGAGATGTTAGGACATTGACATGTGCGATGATAAACTCTTTTACTTGACGCGATGTCTAGAGTTTTAATTTCCGAAGAAATTAAAACTCTAGACATCGCGTCAAGTAAAAGAGAAAGAAGAGTAAAGAGAAGAGAAAAGAAGAGTAAAAACGAATTTTTAAGCTACTTTTTTGGAATTTTAACGAATACTTGCAAATGTATGTTTGGTTTTTGCATGCTAAGAGCCAGTGCCAGCTGTGCACTTGATGTACGAGATAAAGCCGCACCTATTAGAAAACTTTAGCAGTAATTTTAGCAAATTTAGTCTCTACTAAAGTAAATTAATTATAAGTGGAGCACATGAACTATTCATCATCATTCATCTATTCATCAAAGAAGAATGAAAATGACTGCATAAAAACTAGACAGGCGCAGTTTAATCATGTAAACGTGGTATTTTATGTAAAGTCTGTACATTTCACTGGGAATGATTTCTTTCTCGTACGTCCTACTTAGTGAAATAAAACAAAATATACAATTTGTAATGAACTATGATCTAACTTGAATGATTAGTTCA
This sequence comes from Spilosoma lubricipeda, assembly GCA_905220595.1. Taxonomy (NCBI): domain Eukaryota; kingdom Metazoa; phylum Arthropoda; class Insecta; order Lepidoptera; family Erebidae; genus Spilosoma; species Spilosoma lubricipeda. The sequence goes on along the minus strand of HG992281.1, from coordinate 17,233,615 downwards.
AAAAATACTATTTGTTAATTATTATTTAACATTTTGTGGCATTATTACATAATATTTTTTATGTAATATTCCTTTTCAATAATCTCAATTTTTACCTTCACGGGGCCATTGTATCATTATTGGAATTTTAAATAGGTTACTTGATTAGAGATAATATTTGTTTTAAGTAAAGCTAAATAAATATTAATTGAAACTCTTATCGTTAATAACTTCTAAAAATATAACTAAGAAAATTTACCATACAGTATAATATCATTTACCGTTGAGTCTATGTTTTGTTAATTTTGATTACAAATACACTCAAATAGGCAAGTGTATTGGTTGTCAGACTTCTTAGTTGTGTTATATGAATATAACACAACCATTTTTTCACAAAATTTCTTGCATTCAACATTTCTTCATTTCCCATTTGCCATGTCAGCACGTCAAAACCAACATTAAATTAATTATACCGCTTAGTAATATTACAAATTTTATAGGAATGCCAACATGTCGTAAAACTAAATGTAGAATACATAAAGTTGTCATAAAAATAACATTAATTACAAACATCGCTTAAACACAGATTTAATGGACAATAAAACTTAGAATTTACAATTACAAAATTAATGGCAACACTATAAAATTGGGTTATGTTGAGGATGGCAACATATATTACGAAGGTTGGCACGTGACTTGCGACACGAATGGGTCTCCCAAAGGAGATGCACGTGGGATTTCAAACATGACTTGGTTTTTAAAAAGGATATAATGATATAATTTGTCTTGCTCATTTTTATTTCGTTTTTTTTTTGTAGAAATGGAAGGACAAAATATAAATAAATTAAAATAATTACACATCAAATATGTTTTTTTAAGTAAGTAGTTCTGCTTTTTCCCTTCGAAACGTTCATAAATAGAAGGTATCGTAACCTTTAAATCCCACTGTAAAACTAAACCTATTGATTAAAAATTAATATAAATAAAGATTAGCACTAACATACCAGTTGTTTAGTTTTTTTTAGTTATGGACATAATGTTTTACTTGGTAATGTTACTAAATCACATCTGTAACGTAAATTATATAGAAAAAAAATTCGTTCTATCAATACCAATTCGTTCAAATAAAGCCGTGAAGAAAACCTACTTAGATATTATTAGAAGTCTCAATTTCCCCACATTCCGTTTGGTTTCGTAATCACAGGCTAATGCCTTACATCTGAAGCTCATCGGAAATTGATATCTACGTTTTATGATTATTTCATTCGACTTTATATGCCAACGCCATTATACGAAAATGAAGGGAATAAAATGAAAATGGTTTAAATCGATAACCATCATAGGATTTCTCATTACGTCCTTGATGTTTTCTTATCCGTTAAAAAAAAACTTGCATTTGGTTTCCCATTTCACATATATACAATAAAAAATTACAAAAACCCTTTAAATCCCTAAATATTTGTAAAACTACATTACCTACGGAAGCCAATTTCTTGATACAGCATATAGTTTTTGTATACAACTAAACGTTATTATTAAAGTTGAATGCGGATCGAAAACAGAGAAAAATAAAAGATATTTTTCAAGAAAACGCGACTCGGACGAATTTGAATGCACAACAACGAAGACGAACATTAAAAATTTCAACTCGTATACAGACGTTTCGCAGAAATCGGTTGGAGAATTTCTGCAAGTACATGCGAGATAATTTCTTCGTTCACTCTCCGAACATTTATTGCTACGTGTTCAAACGAATTATGTGGAGCAACAAGCTGCGAGTGCTGAAGAAAAATTTGGCGGCGTGGAAGGCCGACGTTGGATACTTTTAAAGTTTGCGGAACCTGCATGAATGATCATCGGTGCAGACAAACGCCACTTTTATCAACAGTGAACGGTTTCGTGTATCCGAAAGAGTTTGACCAATCGTTGCTGTGTCCGATCGGCGAGAGATTAATATCGCCGCGTTTGGCTTTTATGTCCATAAGTCGTGTGGGATTCTTCGAAGGTTCCAAAAAGCTGAACGGTCAAGGATCAATATTCCCGTGGATATGCATATCATGGTTCGAGTGCTGCCTCGTGCTTTGGAAGATGATTATACGTTTAATGTCAGAATAAAGAAGAATCTGTTGAACAAGAGTATTTATATGCCCGAATGCGTTTTGAAGAGCATCGTGAAGGAAGCAAGAGACACAAAGTGCAAATTGCTGCGGAATGACGCGGTGCCCGGCTTTGCCGATCTCATTATGAACAGTCCGAGTAAGCGTGTGATACATGAGGTCAGAAAATATTGCACGGTTGTGCCAGAGCGCGAGCAACGAGCGCAATTAAATGGAGAACAGATTATGGCCCAGATTCAAGAGACTCTCTTTTGGGGTGAAGATTACATCTTGGAGATGGCGCCGGATCAAAATTCGAAACAGTTGGCTCTCGCATTTGACGGCGATGCCAAAGAATTGTCCTTACCGTCAATTTATTTGGGTGTGTGAAATATTAAGGTGCTGAATACTCAAAAAATGACTTGTACAATTCCCATTCAACTTGTAGAGTTCAAGAATGATGCATTGAAGTTCTCTAAGGGAAAGTGGAAGAATCTGATTCTCGAGCCGAAATACATTCATGGCTTAGCTGTAATTGCTATCTCGGGCTTCAAACTTACGCGTTCCGGGATAACGTTGGACATGTAGCTGGAGTTCCTGAGCTAATCGAACGTGCCGTAAGAGTTAACTGACGAAGTCTCGTCGCGTCAAACTGCTGTCAAAAAAATAATCATATCTTGCAGCAAATGGGCCGCTGATGGCCGAGAAGTGGTAGCCACATCTTTTTTTGCAATTTTGCAATTTGTTTATTCTCAACAAAGACAAAAAGAGGTCTGATTAAAAAGAAGACGTGTTTTGGAAGTAACATTAATTTAATGGTTGCGAACAAATATTTAGATATTTTGTCACTCATACTATAATTTGCCATATCTAAATGTCACACAATAATCTACTGCTGAACATTTGCCTCTCCTTAAGGAAGAAAGGAGGGTTTAACCTTTTATACTGAATGATGGGATGATACAGAGTTTGTATCAAGTTTTCCTTCTATTTACGACGTTGTTATCCAGCATACTTTACAGCGAAGATTATGATTTTTTTGACTTCTATACAGAAAATTAGGCCCTATAAGGTCTTATATTATAGTTGGATCCGTTCATATAGTATTGTAGTAGGTATCATTGTGCTCTATAAAAGAAATACGATGAGCTTGATGAATTAGTTGGGTATATTGTTATGTAGCGTGAGAGCCACGCTTACCGTGGGCAAGCCATGTTTCTGCATGAATGGGCCGCCTCGACCGGAGTGATAGCACAGCCTCACAGAAAACCGGTGTGAAATAGCGCTCGCGTTGTGTTCCACAGAGTGAGTGAGGATACCGGAGGCCCATCCCACAACCCCTCCCTACGTCCCTCTCCCTATCCCTCGAAGGTCGGCAACGCGCTTGTGACGCCTCTGGTGTTGCTGGTGTCCTTGGGCGACGGTAATCGCTTACCATCAGGTGATACGTCTGCTCGTTTGCCTCCTAATCCATAGAAAGAAGTAGTCTGCTCAAAAATAAAGCCATTTGGTAATATTCATGGTGACTGTTAATTAGTTTTAATTAATCGTCCAACAAGTCTGAAAGCACAATATTACAGACTCACAGACACAGAAAAACGGTGTAAAACAGCGCTTGTGCTGTGTTTCGCTGAGTGAGTGAGGATACCGGAGGCGCATACCTCAACCTCTCCCTCATCCCCCAAAGGCCGGCAATGCACTTGTGATGCCTCTGGTGTTGCGGGTGTCCACGCGCGTCGATAATAGCTTACCATCAGGTGATACGTCTGCTTGTTTGCCTCCTATTCCATAAAAAAAACTCTTACGACATCCGCGAAAAGAATAACACGTTGTATTCTAAATTCGTTACCACGTGGATGACATGTATATCTTTTTTAAGCTGTGGCTCATATAGGATGTATACCTGTTTTTATATAATTTTATCGTAAGCAAGTGGCGTTTTTGTTATATTCTCAACATCTCCAATTTACTACTGACTAATTATTAAATGGTTTAATTTAGCTTGCCTTGTTTGTTTATTTATTTCGGTCAAATCTAGTAATTGAATTTTGATTCCCTTCCTGTTGACAGATTGATCTGAAATTTGGTACACCCCTTTAGTTCTGGTGACAAGACTTTTTTTTTTTTTTTTTTTTTTTTTTACGGGGGGAAATCCTCATGGATGTCCTTCGCCCTGGGAAAAGGGCGAAGGGGTCTGTCAGACTCCTACTGACTAAAACCCCCCGGTGTTCCTGCTCTCACCTACGCCGGGGATCGCGGGAACTTGAGAGACAACCGCAATCCCCGACTGGTGCCGGCCCGCCTCTGCGGGCCACTTCTCGTCAGCGAGGGAAGAATTCCCCTCGCAACTTCTTAGAGGGGCGCACGGGAACACTACGCGCCGCCACCTCGGGTCCAGTTCATTAGGGGGGCAACGAACATCCCCAAGTCCGCCGCCCCTAGACCCAGTTACGGAGGCCGGTGGAGGGCAGCGTATGCCCTCCTCCGACGCCCGGTGCGCCTGCTGCGGGCCGAGAGAGAGGTCAGGATCTCTCTTTCCCTTTCCGCAGCCTCCTTCTGCGAGATGACTGTTTCGCAGAAGGACACCACCGCGTCCCAGGACTCCTCGCCGTCGACCATAGAACGAACTACGGCCGGCAGCGAGAGGTCACTGCCTACTACAGAGACGAGGGCACGGCGCGGCCCCTCCCAAGCGGCACACTCTGCCAGCGTATGCCGCGCCGTGTCCTCCCGACAGTCGACGCAGTGGTGACACCGAGCGTCCGGCTCCCTGCCTATGCGACACAGGAACCTCCCGAAACAGCCATGCCCCGAGAGGATCTGTGTCACACGAAACGTAAGGGAGCCGTGCCTTCTCCCGAGCCAGAGGTCGAGCACTGGCCGGATGGCCTGGTGACAAGACTAAATCAACTTTGTTTCATTGTAAATCTAAGATGGCTGCCCCTACAAAATGACGTTTAACAAATTTTGTCACGACTACCTCAATATGGGTATCAAATGAAAGGGCTTGAATAGTAAAATACAGATAAAAAGTATTATGTAATTAAAATAAAACTTGAAATAAAAAACTATGTAAGAAAAATTTTAAATGAACGGTTAAAAATAATTCGGTTGGATCCAGATTCCACTTACCACACTCTTCTCAATCATCAATCTAAGGCATTGATCACACAAAATAAAATCGTTGGGCGTAGCGTACACTGAGTTGACTGAATAGAAACACGGGCCCAACGATTTTATAATTACACACTAAAATTTACGGGGTCATTCTTGGTAGTCCTAGTGTACTGGAATTAAGTAGCGAGTTTGTCAGTTTCAGTCTTTTTAACGTAGCTAATTTGTAACTTTGAATTTTGGCTTCAGTTTCATAATAAACGATGAGTGCATATTATAACGTAAAAACTTGAAACCCACATCTAAGTTGACATCTTTTGTTCACTTAGCAAAGTAACTTCATCACCGCAGCATCAACACCAATGTAATAAAATCTAGACTAAAGAACAAGTTTTCGGTAGTAAGTACCCACTCACAAAACATTAACAACAACAACAAACTAAACGTTCACAATGGATCACAAAAAAGTAATTGCTTTATAATTGATTTATTATTATGATCTCCCTTTTTGTAATGCCCTCAACTTGATGTAATAATAGATTCAACCAGCTTATTAAGCCCTCGTATCATAATCCCAAGACCATTAACCCACTTATGCGAGTATAAGTACATAAGACAGAAGTCTACGGGGGCCGTGTCTTTTCATTATTTTTCCGCTACATTATTCATTGTCTTAGATATAATACTTTGGGTAACAATATTGTGTGGCCCGGAGTTATCTATCCTCTGAAACATGAAAAGGCACTTTTATAAAATTGAACCTTTTATAATTAATTTAAGAATAACGAACATTTTACCCAGTATTGAAAATTTCGCATTTATTTGGTTTCGTTACTGATTTAAATTGCGATGGAAAGATGCTATTAAATTGTTTTAAATCAAAAGGTTCAAGATAGATTCGTAAAAAATAATGTAATCTACAATGTTTTTAATTGAAATATTCAAACTTAATCTTAAAATTGGATAGAAAAGAGCAAATTTTTAACTCTTAAATGCCCCTCAATAACATTATTTTTCTAATGCTATCACTGCTTTATAAATATTTAGCATTTACTTAGTGATCTTAATTTATTACATTTCAAATATATATTTTTGTATGTTCTGGTAATTAATTTTGACAAATAATTTTTATCAAAATATTTCTTTTAAAAAAAAAACTGAGAAGTTTTCAATAAAAGTAGTTACTGAAATGACTCAGTTCTAATTTTAGTTGATAAAGCAAAAACTTTATATTAGATGAATATTCTGTAAGTAATGTTACAAAAAAAAAATCTATCAAAACTCAAGTCCCGAGTAAATTCAATACACGAAATATAATATAAATCAAAGTTACATTTTGTACATATTTCCGACTGAGCAATCTCATTTGATTGATTTTTATTGAGCACCTCCCAACTCGACTCGTCCCCATCTTAACAAGAGAGCAATAAATAGGTATATACTTTCAGTATATTAAGCTACATGGAAGAAAACTTTGATAGATTGGTGAGTGTTAAGAAAACGATGCCTCGGATGCACGCTATATAAAGAAACGACTCTTTGATAGCGCTTCAGTAAGACATTAGCTATTTAAAACTGCATTTGGTTATATCAAACTATGAAGTCCCTAGAACTTTTTTGTAACGTTTAGAAGCCTTATATCTATTAAGAAAAGTGAGGGAACAAAGACTTCCCTGATGATTGATCATTACTGTTACGAAATATAGACGAATCGCAATCGTACCACATTGTATTGTTCAGATAATGGTTCGTCATATAAAGGTAAATATCCTAGAATACCCTGAAAGAACCTGGGATTAAATAGATTAAATTCTTATTTATATATGTAACTTTTTAAACAGACTTTGATAGATTGGTGAGGATTAAGGAAACGATGTAGTAGAATATCAAGAAACGATTCTTTGATAGCGCTTCAGTAAGACATTAGCTATATAAAACTGCATTTGGTTATATCAAACTATGAAGTGCTCATAACTTTTTGTAACGCTTAGAAGCCTTAAATCTATTAAGAAAGGTGAGGGAACAAAGACTTCGCTGATGATTCATCATTACTGTAACAAAATATAGACGCATCACAATCAATGATTATTCTTATAAAGGTAGATTTTCAGAGCCTAGAATACCCTAAAATAACCTGGGCTTAAATAGATTAAATTCTTATTTATATGTGTAACTTTTTTTTGGATTATTATGTCTCTTAAGTACACTCTAAACTCGTGAAAAATATGACCTCCAGACACTACTTGAACGTGATGAACTGAGTACCTACTGAACGCCCAATTCAAAGAAAAACAGAGAGATATATTGAACCTACATTCTCGAAACTCTAACTTTAATCGTAATTTATCGACATCAAGCCTTTAATATAGTGTAATAGTGTTTTGTTTTATTACAAGACTACATATCATAGTATCAAACAACGGCGGCTTTTTGCTCAAAAGTAATTTCTTACAGGCAAGCAGAATTCACAAAAAAAGGCAGGCCGAATTCATAAGTAGTCTGTTTAAATAGAAAATACATTTTTTGTTGGCCTGCTTTAATCAACGATATGCTTTAAGAAATTTGATAGAAAACTTGTGAGTATAAAAAAAAACATAGACAACCAAAGAAGATAAGTAGTGGACAAGTGATATTGTTTTTATAATGGACTGAAAACAACCACTTTAACTGTTCAAGGTCACATATCTGTGACTCTAGAACGTTTAACCTCTCCATTCAAAAACAGATCAACATTCAAAACAACTCGGTAAAAAACAGATAAGGTTAGTAGAAAAAGAAAGTAATGTTGAGTCATCTATCGCTCGCAATAAGGGGTGCATTTTCGCACGATCGCTTTGACGTCATACCTGCCAAATCGAAAGAGACGCTTATTAAAAGAACAACTTTTTGTTTTTGGTACGTAATATATACGTTATAAAACCCACAGCTGTAGACAGAATGAAAATAATGGAATGTTTTATCTAAATATTTCACAAGAATTGGTGAACCATTCTCCGTTTGTTTAATTACGTGCAAGGTTCATTTTGGTTAAGAACCAAAATCCATTTTGAAGATGATTAGCATAGCCTTATGTTGATTTGATGTGTAAACATACGCTGTGTACATGTCTTTTAAGACCTTATTATTAGTTAAAATATTCGAGAATTTAAAGATTGTCTCTTTTCTTTAGTTACCTTCTTTTAGAATATGTTTATTTATTTATTTTCATTGTATACACAAAGCAATGACAGTTCAAAAGATGCGATATAAATATGTAAGTTTACAGTATTTCAATAAAAATAAAAATAGTAAAACGTCTGGAACATATACTGAATTAAAAATAAAGATGCTTGGTATTTGTTTTTTTAGATCGCCATATTTTCAGCTAGCAGACCTCTACAACAAACCACATTTTTTACCTTAGTAGACCTGTGCAACATCATCGAAGATCAAAAAAAATAATTGAATTAATGTGGAATATTAGTGTACAAATTATTTATTATAAAAAAACTAAGTTGAATGCAGTCCACATAAATGATAACTCTTATGTTATCTGTCAAACAAATAGAAAAATCCTATATTGTTAAAATTTGTAACATTACCATCCTTCGTAATGAGGGTATCATTACGAAGGATGGTAATATTACAAGTTTTTAAAGAAATGTTGTTGAACTTTGACCTTACTTGATTTACTTCTAGTTTTTCTCTGGAAACGTATTTGTCATTCAAAGTTGAACTTTTCACTAATAAAAAGGATTTCTTGACCCTTAAATTTTCGAGTAATGAGCTAGGTGCTTGTCGTAAGTACCAAGTAAAAAGTTATTTTTAAAGTAATTTTGCCATCTGTATCTTGCTATGAATTGCTATGGCACATTATGGTTTTAAAGAGATAGATAATAGTTTTCTTAGAGTTCGAGCTCGATTAGTGCAGATTTTTTTACATTTTTGAAGCGAAGACCTCCACCAGAGAAACAACATTTTTATATAAAATTATACATATGTATAGTATACTTATACTGAATTAATTATAAAACACTTGACTTATCTGAGAAACTCACGGATAGATCTTTAGCCACGAGTTTCTCAATGCCTTTTTATAGAGAATTAATATTCGATTTGACAGCATAAATAACTTTTAAGGAACTATAAAGATCAGAATATAAAATCGGGAATAACCATATCGGTAAAAGAGTTATAAATTTTCATATAACTGCAGCTAACGCTCATAGTTTGTAGAACAATTTATTGCACGCGTTAACGTGGGCTGCAGTGGTCACGGTACAGACATATTTTCGAACAGCTACATTTTCCTCAGTAGTAATTTTCTTTGGTATATTTCCTATCTATATAATAGTATTTTAGTCGAGGACATGGCTCGAGGTAGATCACTGTGTCGCTCAATTTCTTACAGGCCACGGTAACTTTAGGAGCAAACTACACTCATTTAAATTAGTCGATTCACCATTGTGTCAATGCTCAACACCTGATATTAGCTGTGAACAATCGGCTCATCATGTACTCTGGGAGTGTAGTCTTTGGTACAATGAACGTAACATAATGCTAAATAGCTTACAAATGACATCTGGGGCGGTATACTATGAGGATCTTGTGTCAACTGCGGTGAATTTCCGTGCGTTTAGGCGATTCTGCCATACATACTATAGTAATCAAATATAGCTCACTTAGGACCCCTAATACTTTATCCGTGGTGCTTCCCGGTTTGAAAAAGGTGTCTGCCTATTTTGACTTCATTTTGTCTCCCGCTTTGCTAAGGAGGGAAGTGGATTTATCATTTCCAACTCCTCCTGTTTTTCTTCTGATTAACTTCGTTGCGGGTTCCAAGACAGTTAATTTTTTTCCTGGGACTTCCCGAGTGTCATAACTCGGTGTGTTCGTGGGTCACTGCTGTTGATCCTGGTGTACAGGAGTTACAGTGGTGGGAATGTGGGCGGGATTAGACCCAAAAAAAAAAAAAATAGTATTTTAGTAAATGCCATTGAATCTTTTATTAAATTATTGTTCTAAACTTTTGTATACAAACGGAACTGATACAATTGATCCGAACCAATCCGATACCCTGTTCGGATCTAATTCAATGAAACAAAATTATCATTATATACCTCAGTAACATTCAACTCGACTCAGTTCAATTCGTTTCAAAAGAATTCAGTTTAACCAATTCCGATTGAATTCTATGTTGTTTTGTGTTGAAAATATCAAAGGGAACTAATCGCAAAAACTTGTTATTGTTATTTTGGCAATAATTATATACAGCATACGACTGTAGATAATGCCATCTTGGGTTCTATACTTGAAAGGGCTTAACAAGATTCTAAGTTACTGTTTAATAATATTTCTAAAAGAGTTTTACTACTCAAAAACAAGAAATTTGGTGGTCTCAATATCAAGCGTAAGAAAATATAGAAAGACACTCAATAACATTTTTTTTATAATTCATGTCAAAAAAAATCTATATAGAGTACAGACCTTGCTCCTTAGGGAGGTAATTAAAAAAGCAAATAATGACGAAATTAGATAACACGATTTTGTGTTGCAGCTGCATATCTCTCATCTCCATTCAAAATTCGGTAACAGCACTAAACAGTTAAGCGATCACAGACTTTATTACGCTAAGTAAAAACTGTGAAACATCGTGCACGTGAAGTAATTTTGCTGTGTTTTGAGATTCCTATTTATCATAACTTTTGACTCTGAAAAGTTACGACAAAGGTTATTATAACAAAAAATGAAAATGATAAAACATTAAATCTCTCTCATAAGTCTAAATCTCTCTCTTAATAAAAACCAAATTCAAATTCAGAGATCGTTAACGGTTAGCAAGGGTTTCTCAAGAGTAATCTAATTATACCAATAAGAAAATAACTATAGGACCGAGGCAAGCAGTGTCGGCAAAGCAAAAGAGACGTATTTACGTAAAACACACGGCTGTATCTATGACCCAGCCTCACCCCATTATTTATGTCGTCATGAAAAATGTAAAGTCGGCTAAGCGTAGACGATGAAAGAAGGAAAGTAAATGCTGTCGCCCACGAATAGTCGCAATTCAAAAGACAACTAATTACTAAATAAGTTCTGTAAATAACTTTCTAAGAATTTTAATATCAATTACTTATTAAGAAGAAAATAAACTGAAATAATGAATATGAAAGTAGTTTTTCGCGACTATTTTTAGTGTCAATTTAACAAATTGCGTACCAACTTGTGTAATGGGAAAAGTTAAATAGTCCTAAAGGCATTTAGCGTTATTTGCTGTTAAAATTCGTCACGGAAATCTATTAATATTCTACATACAAGTCCATATTTACAAAGGATCTGATACAATTTGGAAATTAGTAACAAAATTAATGTGGGAACTCCCTCGTGTGTTTAGTAATTTAGAGTAAACTGGCTCATACTTTTGGGTTTGTCTTGATTTTGTTTATTTTAATAAAAGAGGAATTATTTATTTTAGACTATGATTAAACCTCTTTTTGCCCGACTATGACGAAGTCAAAAGGAAGGGTGATATTTTTGTCAGTCTATATATTTAAGTTAGTATGCTCCGACATAACGTCTAAATAACTGAATCTATTTTGGTGAATGAGGTGTCAATAAATTCGTAATAATACCCTGGGTGATACAGGCAATTTTAATTTTTTCAAACAGTTTTACTTAGTCGGGTTATAGTATTTTTAAATTTTACTTGTTACTTATAAATTGTTCTTGTCGCCCTATAACATTGCATTCAAAATAATAAGAAAAAACTACCAGCCACCTACTTAATACAATCTAAGTACCAAAAAAAAAATTCTCATTCCTTAGTTTGAAGCGTTAGATTGCTGTTGAGATATTTTTCTTAATATTGTCTATATAGACCAGACCTTTGGTTGAAAAATTTCGAGTTTTTTCACTAATCATTAAAACAATGATAATTATAATCAATACAAACATACAAACTGACTCGTATTTATTGTATGTTAATATGAATAACACACGGCGCTGTAAGACTTAAAACTTTTTGTTTTGAATTATTGTATATGGCGCTGTTTATTTTTGACTAAACACAACCTACTTGTTATTTGAATTTAGGTTGTTGTGATATGAATGGGAATTTTGATAACAATTTGAACACACTCTGATATGTACGTATAATTAAATTACATACTGGTGTTGTTATTTATATTAAAATTCAGGTATTAGGTACCTCACATGATTTCAAGACTATTAGGTTTTCAGAATAGTAAACATTTAAAGCAGAATATCTGTTCGGAAATTTATTTGATCCGCCAAGAAGATCTAAACGAGAATTTGAATTTGATTCTTCGCTTTTTAAGTTCACATGCCTTATTTACTAAACATGTTATTAAGCTAATCGGTATACGTGACTATTATCAGGGGTACATTTTTTTCATACAACTATTTATACTTACTATATACTAAATTACTATCTATACTAATCTTATAAACGCGAAATTTTGTAAGTATGGATGGATGGATGTTTGTTATTCTTTCACGTAAAAACTACTGAACGGATTTAAATGAAACTTTACCGTAATATAGCTTATCCATCAAAATAACACATAGACGACATATACGTGGGCGGAGCCGTGGGCAACAACTAGTTCTAAATAAAACTTTAGGTGTTTAAACAAACATTAGATATTAATTTGTTCATTGTCATACAATAAACTTTTACTAGGTATAGACTGACTTCCGTTATAAAATAGCTTTAATCAGCAAGCTGTAACTCTAAATACTCATTTTCACAACTATACTTAAACCATATTTCAATTTTATTTAAAAAAAATAACACTCCTTGGTTAACCTAAATCACCTAAATCTTTATTGCCGTATTTCAAAACAAAGCTGGTTTATCACGGTGTATTCTTGATGTAATGAATAGTCGATTTCAGATCGAACACATACGTTATGTATTCGATCCCAAATCGACTATTTTGTAAATGTAGCATTAACTATTATGTTGCAATGACAACACTGTGTGATTTTCTTTTGGCAAATATCAAAGTGACACTTTTGTTAATAATGTTAGATAAAATTCGGTAAAAGACAGTCATATATATTTTGAGCGGCCCGTGATTTGAATGAATTTAGCTTCGGTGTTTGTTAGTATCGCCTAGTATTTGGTAAACTGATTAATATATACACGAGTTTTGAATTCCGCCAGAACGACCTTCTAAAAGTAAATGTTTCATTGTCGTGCGGTCGGCCGCAACGAATGTAAGATCTCGTAGGAGTGTTGTATGTGTAGTAACCAGGAACTGCCTGATAGCGTACAAAGGGCCCTCTTAGGACGTCAATGAAGCCTACAATATAGAAAAAGAGGTGTATCGCATCTAAGTTTCACTGCTTTTCCAAGAGGATAGTTCTTTGAGTGGCTGGCTGACTGGTTTTGTGTGTGGGCCCCAAAGGCAGGTAAAATGACTTACTGCAAGTATGAAGCCTTGGGGAAAGGAATTAAATACTAAGATTATTTATTATCTCTAAAGTATCAACAGTATTGAAAATATTCCATAACTCTTCCATTTCAATAATTTTAATCAAAACGTGCATCCAGTTTCTTTATCACCTTGCTAGGGGTTGGTTAGGTGATCAACATTTGAGCCCCTACATTTTAAGAGACGCCTAAGTACTTAGCCCCCCTAAGATTGGTGAAAACAAAAATATCGCTAAGGATTACCTAACTATCTCTAAGTGGTTCCTTAAATTTAGGGGACGTTGGTGAAAATGGCCATACGTCTCTGATGAACATGATATTTTGAAACAGTTTATATTTTTTGGAGTTCACTTCTTAAGACATTTTAATTGAAAGTAAAATCGAGCGCTTTATCATTAGTGAGTGTCAAAAATGCTTGGAAACAATGTTGGAGGCTAAAAGATATTATGAAAAATAAGAATATTAACATAAACAAACGGAAACTCTTTGATACCAGCACACTGCCAATACTTACTTACGGCTGCCAAATCTAGACACTTCATAAAGCACACATTAATAAATTAAATGTGTCAAAACTCCACGGAAAGGAGTATAATGGGGAAAAGACTATCCGATAAAATAAGAACTGACACAGTAAAGAAATACACGAAAACACAAGTTATCACAGAAGCAATAAAATAATAATAAAATGGAGATAGACTGAACGCACTATTATTAGAGGGAAGGAAAAAACATCTAAAATCAATTCAGATAATTTTTGATTGACTGTAAATTTACTGGTTCACAAGTGATAAGAAAAGGACAAGAGGAAGACTACTTAGAACATGGATGGATGACATTAAAGCCATAGCAGGAGGAACGTGGACAAGAATTGCTAATAATAGAGAGGAATGGAAGAAATTGAAAGAGGCCTTTGCCAATTAGTAGCATACAGACAGAGAGAGAGAGCAAAATGAAAAATATAATATACTAGCTGACCCACGCCACATCGTTTACGTCTCCTTTTGCTCGTAGCGTAATAATTTCCGCCCGTATTGGTAATATGCTTCATTGGTGCTCCACTCCTTTTGGTCTAAGCGTGAGGATAATAATACACCCTATAGCCTGAAATAATTTTTGAAATCAGACTAGTAGTTCCTGAGATTAGCGCGTTCAAACAAACAAACTTTTCAGCTTTATACATAAGTAAAATAGTTTCTCTAAGATAGGAAAATTAAATATGTACTAACTGAAATAAAGGTTTTTATCATTGTGATTAGTTACATCGTCTAACAAATTATTAAAATAAACAGTCGTGCAAGAACGCTCATTGTTAGAGCTAGTTTTTTCGCGATCAAAATGACGTAAGCGCCAGTTCAATTTTGCATCGGAGCTGACACATGACTTTTTAATTGTTTTACATTCTCAGGTTTTACACGTAATTACAAACTTCTTGATGAAATATAGGTGGACACAAACATACTGATATTGTTCACTTGAGTTCAAAAAAACCTGCCAGTGTAACGCAATACGAAATCTATTTTACACTAGTTTGGTGGTAAGTCATCATATATTATGGTTAATTATGTTTTTTATTTATTTTATGTCTTTACTTCTATTTAGACAATAAAGTAATGACTAACAACCACAAATATGCAAGTAACTCTAACTAATGAAACATTATGACAGTTGAGCTTAATTATACCCTACTCGGGATAGTTGATAAAATGATAATTTTATGAGTCAAGGTTTCAAAAAGCGAATGTCACGTCTCAGACCAGCTGTACACACTATAGAAAGGAATTTTGTCAAGTCACCAAAATGTTACCAGAACATTAAATTTTACTTACAACGATGTATAGAAAAAGAGGCTTTTAGTATGACTCCCATTGTTGCGGATGTGAGGTTGTAAATGACTTGTTTGAGAAATGACTCTAGTAATAACATCAAAGTGACATAATGGATACCAATTCAACAGCAAGTAATTTTTATACAAAGAAAATGTTAACTAATTCATAGAACAAAGATTAAGCTATTTAGATATATAATAACTAGGCAGTTTCACCAAAGTTACTCTACTCTGCCTGAGGGAAAGCATAATCATCAGCATCATTGGACCTCCAGTTTCACATTCACTAACGAAACCCAAATTTTTAAATTTATTTGAAATCGCGACAACTCAATTATTTTCATCAGTGACTTCGGTAAGGCAAAGCGTCGCCACCGCAAATCTTGCCACGCCAAAAATCAGGTTTACCCGCGCCTGTAGATGTTTCACATCAATTTTTTTTTTTATTTTTATGGAAAAGAGGCAAACGTATCGCATGATGGTAAGCGATTATCGTCGCTTATGGATACCCGTAATACCACAGGCCTCACAAGTGTATGGGGAAGGGGACAGGGAGTGGGAGGTGGGAGGGGGGAGGGTTTAGGTTATAGGCCCTTGGTATCCTCACTCTCTCGTTGAAACAGCGCTTGCGCGAGTAGCAATCATAAATAGAATATAACTAAACATAAAATAAAACATTGCAACATGTTAGACAAAGCACTCAAAAGCAGTGTACTATATAATTTCGTTCTGTGAGCTGACGATGAAAATTATCAAACGAATTTGTAAAGGTACGTAGATTTCTGTTATTGTTGTTAGTCCGACTTACAAATTCAATTCGGTCAATTAGCCTCAATTTTCCTCACCATTAGCAAAATACAAACCAAACACGCTTGCCAACCTTTTGTGTTTCAAACAACACTTTATTCCCAATTTTCTTTTGTTTCATGCTGGTTTTAAAATGTAAATTTACAGCGTAAAACATAAACACCTAATCTTTAACTCATTTTAACCACATAATACTTTTACAGCACCTACGAAGATTTTCTTTTCAGTTACTAACGTTTCTTTGGGTGCATGGCAAGATTCCAAGGCTTCGTATTCCCAGACGTAAGATTATGTGAGTGTAGCCTTATATAAAACTGTCACGTTCTTAATGCACGTACAGCTTTACTACGCCAAATAAAATTCATATAATTGTTACAAATTTTGTAATACTATCTTCAAATAATAAGGCGGCTTTCAATGCATTGTTGTCAAGCGGTACGTTACATTACTTATTGTATTTTATAATCACTATCATTGTAACTTCGTAACAATACTTCAGGAAGCGACAGGTACATATATACATCATGTACATAATAATTGTAGCAATAGATGACAATTGTACATTTATTATATGCTTAAACCAGCCCGTATTAAAATTATGTGGAAAATAGAAATACTTAATTTAGTTCTTGACAAATCAAATTAAAATATTGTTAAAGTTTATCGTCAAAATTGTGTGACAAAAAATGAAAATCTGTATTTATATGTTGACTAACTGTATGTTATACAATATTTTTATCCAGGTACTTTATTCAAAGCGTTAGTAAAACTAAATTCAGAGAAATCGTAATTTTACAAACTCAAACAGTTTCAGTTTATTCAAATAATACTAGGTATTTGAAGTGAGTTGTACTGTTATACTTTTTGTTCAAATTTAGTACAAAACTTTTCTTTTTTAAAAACGAATTTCTTTTTTTAAAATTACAGTAGTTTCATCGTAAACAATATGTTAGATGTTATCTTGCTTAGTTTGCTACTTTATTACCTCTTGCGATATCTATGGAATTAATAGGGATGATAACACTCAGTACTTATTCTGTCACCACGCGGACAAAAGTATCTTTATAATGTTAATTCTTTGCTTATTAATGTGAATCAAGTAGCAGCGTGGCAAAATTATTTCAGTAAATGTTTTTATCACTTCTCTTTCAAATTTGGAATATGAGTAGTATAGAAAGGGTACTAACACAAGAAGAACATATAATGCTATAGGAATTTATTGTATCTATCATGAAGAATAACATAAATAATAATTAACAAGAACATCACTCAGACAATAACGCCCTAATGGCTGAAGTCACGTTTCAATAAACAATAATTGATTTAGCAGTCCTATTGTAGTAAGTAGCGGTCACTAACTCGCAGCCACTTGTTTATACAGAATATTAAGTCAATCGTGAGCTTATGAGCGTCATTCACGAGAAAGACTTCTAAACATAGATAATAAACTTCAATTAGTGTGAAACTCCTAAATTCGTAGTCTAGTTAATTAAGTGTAATAATATATTAGAACTATAGAAGTACTATAGCTATCGAGATCACACACTAAGGGTGAAAAATCTATCTCTTATTGTGATTTCAAGTCTAAAGAAATGTATCCATATATGTTACCTACACAAATAATAATATAAATAAAAATGAATCACCGAAATGTATGTCTACGTATAACTTTCTATCGAGTGCACTGAATTGCATAATTCTTTTATTTATGTGTTTGTTATTGTCAAAAAAGTTTTTTCTAAAATAAAACTGGATTTTTATGTTGTTTTAGTCCACAACTGTACATTGTACAATACCCGTGGGAAGCGGAGCGTAAATACCAAAACAAGTTTTTCTAATATTTAAGTAATGTTCAGGAAAAAAAATACGGTGGTAAAAAGTTCGCCGGTTCAGCTGGTAAAACATAAATATTACTGTTAAATATTTAAATAATAAACAGTAACGTAGATTTCAGAGATCTAAATATTCAATTCAGAGTTTTGGAAATGGATTTCGGAGAAATAAAATAATAACTACGTAATTTACTTATTTATCTAGACTCCTACATGTATGAAACTGTCAAATCAGCATGTTTTTGTGAATATTAATGACATTTTATAGTCTTATCTCATAATGTTCACATTATAATAAGTTTTCAGAACACTCACTGACTATAATATCAATGTTGAATAAGTAAATTAAATGCCAGCTAACGTAAGTTAAAATCATAAGGAGAGTTAACGGATCATGAAACCGAATGACTTTGAATGATATGACTTTATTAGTAACGTTGACATTGGGTATATTGTGCTCTGGCAGACAAGGAGAATCCTTGGCTTAAAAAGCCGCAAAGTCTACATAATATTTAAAGATAATTAATTTGTTAATAGAGGAGGTGCTCTGAGAAGTGTCTCAGAGTACCTACTCTTACCTAAACAATACACTTATTGTAGAAGTGTAGTGTATTGTATTAAATTTATTGTAGTTTTTCTACACCATTTGTTATTCCGCTTGTATGTTTGCCGTTAGAGAATCATTCTGCGATAGGTACTGTCGGCGCACGAGCACCGATCAGCGGCGGCCGCGGGCGACAGAGGGACAGCGGCGCGAGGAGGCGATCTTTCGGTGCAACGGTATTCTGCGCAACACTTTAGACAGCGACACTCGCCTGATATATGTATTTGGTAGTACATAATACAAAGTCTTAGTTACACAGTCCACTATCTTAAATTTGCACACCGAAGTAATAGGACCCAACTAGACAGGTACAAATAGACCGGTTTGACCCGAGTTAGCCCAATGCTTTACAGCTAATCAGTATTCTATATATAATATTCTACTATACAAATAAACTAGTTTGACCCAAGTCAGCCTTTTTACAGTAAATCGTATAAATAATCTTTTCATTTCTTTTCGTCAAGTGACTAAGATAATTCTTCCAACCAAGGCTAAAGCCTCGTCGGCAACGCATTAGTTACTATTAAGTTTCAAGTGTCCAAGGGCGGTGGTGGTGACCAATCATATGTTTAACCGTCTGAGCGATATCAGTGCCTCTACTATTATTTATTTTTGTAACTTTAGATTATTATTTAATAAAAATTATTCAATAATCCTTAAAAAATGCAATTTATTTAAAATTATTTTTAGTAATGTCATCGTAGTCATACTAAATAGTTTTTAGTTTTACATTGTGGCCTAGATAGCTAAACTTTATTTACCTTTTACCACAATGGGGATAGATTTTAAAAGAAGTCTGAGTATCAAGTCGTAGGATGCACTTGTTTTTATTTGATCTTATGATTTAAAGATACCTTTTATACCATGGATAGTTTCATGAATAAACTCTTAATACATATGATCGAAATAGTTATAATAATAGTAAAAATAAATCCGGAAGCGAAATATATCTGTAACCAGAGAACTTGATGAATTTGCAATTATGATCGCTAGTAAGTCCCTTTGACACATCTAATACATTCGTGAGCTGTTTAGATCCGAATACGATATACGACGATAATACTTGATCATGTTTGGTGTTTTTATGAGCACTCAGCTTTGATCTTATTTGAGTCGCATTAATATATTAATAAAATTATGCTTCCGATGGAAAGAATCAGATTTGATCTTTTGGTGGTGATGATTAGATGAATCCATTATTTCGAATAAATATTTCATCTGGTATATTTTTCAGCTAATACTGATGTCACTTTGACTGCCTCGTTGGTCTCGCGGTTGGCGTGAGCGACTGCTGATCATGAGGTCTCGGGTTCGATTCCCGGGTCGGACTAAATGTTTGTATGATCTACAAATATTTGTTTCGGAGTTTGGGTGTGTTCTATCTATAATATGTATGTATTTACAAAAAAAAAAAGTATATATGTATTTGCATCAGTTGTCTAGTACCTCATAACACAAGCTCTGCTTATCTTGGGACTAGATGGCGTTGTGTGTTTAGATGTCCGAAAAATATTTTATTTGTTTACTTTTATCGTAGGTACTTATCAAAGTTATAAGATTTTAAAACCGAATACTTGGTCTCTGATTACCACATTCACTCAGTTTTTCGTCCATTGATTGTGTCTAAGTATGCCAACTTTGACATCTGATTATTAATTATGGTCTTTACTTTGTATAAAAACTAGTTTAAGTATATCTAAATGATTTTTCTTGACAAATTTCGTCAATATAAATTTTCTTCAATAAATACCGATAACAAAAACCGGGCAAGTATGAGTCGAACTCGCGCATATAGTATGTAATTCAATTTAATACCTCTACGCGTTCATCAGGAAAAGGTTATAAGTTCAAAATTATAAAAAAAAACATTATATCTTGTAACTAAAAATTTTAGCATTTTGCAATTTTTCCTTTATTTGTGCTATTAGACGTTGCTTCGTACTATTAAAACGACCTTGTCAAATCAGTTTAAAAAAAAGGAATTAAAGAACAAACTATATTTTTATTATTAAGCAGGTAATAAAAAAATACGTGATTGCAACTTCTACATTATTTACACAGCCCCTCTACAAAGATCTGAATGTTGACCAACAAAGGAAACGGATGCAAGTAGCACATATGAGAATCAGAACAAGGATATGTGGTGCTATTAGAATAGATGAACTGAGGAATACATTTGAGGAAGCCTAAAATACACGCCTGTGAATAAAATTTTAAATTGTAATACATTTTCCTGGTTTCGTGCTACAAGATTTATTGATTAGTTAATATAATAATCATAATTTTATTCGTGGGAATTGACGGAAATGTAAGTAAAAAGACCTAAGAAATATATTATTTAACAGATATATCTAGAAAATGATAAAGTGATGAAATGGTTTGTGATAGAGATAAATGGAAGAAGAATTCATTCATTCATTCAGTTAAGAATACGGAGTGTCACTATCCGTACCCATCCCATAGGTGTCGTAAGAGGCGACTAAGGGAAAAAAAAATCACAGGACAACATGAGTGTAAAGAGAAGGAAAATGTTTTTTTTTTTTTTTTTTTTTTTTTTTTTTTTTTTTTTTTACGTGTGGAAACCCCCTCGGGCCGTCACCCCGCCGGGGTTTGCGGCGGGGCGGTGTATCGGAATCGAACCGACTAAAACCACACGGTGTGCCACTCTGCGCCTGAGACGGGAGGGATCCGGGAACTGCTGTTATTAACACATCCGGACTCCTCCCAGCGCCTGCCCGCACTGAAGCGGGCACCGTCTGCTGATAAACTCTCTAAATAGGCGACGTACGGCACACGCGTAACGTCGCCCCCTCGCGGGTGACCACTAGAGCGGATGGAAGGGAAAACCCATCCCAACCATCCGCGGCCACACTCAGGGCGGCATGAGGCGCTGATAGGCGCGCCTCCGCCGCCCGGTTCGCCGGCGGCGGATCGGGTCCAAGTGGATATCATCCTCCCGGGCCTTCTCCGCCGCCTCCTTCTGCGAGATTACATCTTCACAGAAGGTTGCGACCGCGGTAAAACTGCTGTCGCTACCGGCCATGGAACGTGAAACAAATCCTATACCAACCTTTGTGGCCAGCGCGGTATAGTAGGCTAAAACCTCCTTTCTGAGGAGAGGCTTATATCCAGCTCTGGACTGTTAAAAGCTGTTGATCTGATGTAACAGAAGAAGAAAATTTATTTATTCTCATCAATTCAGAACAAGATCAAGAAGATAATGAGGTACATCAATAGCGACTACTACTATTGAAATATAACGAAAATAAACATTTACATTGCAAAGATACGGTTATAATTTAAAATTTCAGGGTAATTTGCCAACTGTGAAATAAATTACAGTTGATAGTTCCGCTTTTAACCGTAAAATTAAAAATTGATTCAACTTCATTTAGGGTTACTTCAATGCTTCCGTAAGTGACAGAGCATCAAATATAATGTAGTTCAATTTTTGTTTTATTCAGCTGCATGATTATGAAGACTAAAGTCTTTCTTATTGTAATTGCTTTGAATTTAATTGTAAGTACTCTTGACTTATAAAATGCTAAGGATATACATATATAATATTAGTTTTATTTTTTAAGGAAATGGATATATATAGATATAGTTTTAACATTAATAAAATTAGATCTAATTAGAAGGAAGCTTCCGAAAGGTATGGCCAAATTTTAGAAGCATCTCCTTACAACAGGGAACTTTAGGCGTAACGTTTTTTTCTTATTCATGAATGTCTTAATAACTAAAAAAAATGTTTTAAGTACAAGGACCGTATTGTGGCATCGACACCTAAAAAGGAAAATCCAAATGTAAGAATAGTAAAATACTCTCCTGAAAAATTATGCAATTATAGCAGATTGTTAATTTTCAAAGTAAGTATAAAAATGTTTTCAAGTAACCTCTAAGAAGTGAAACAAATTATTTTGAAAAAGTAAATCTTACTTTACTAATTCGCAGTTGAATAAGAGAAATGATCTTCTATCATCATCCGGGAAAGATAATTGGAAAAAACCTAGCTCAAAAGAGACATTCACCCCCACCATTAAAGAAAAAACTATAAATATGGTGCCCTTACTAAGATATTACGCTAACTACGGTGTTTCTAGAAAGGAAAGGAATACATCCAATAGCTGTAAAGAAAAATGCAGAAAACAAGTCATAGACCATTGTGGGGATTGCACCTTAAATGAAATTAATGTTTTGACAGTACTTTGTATTGAAGAATCATGTTATCAGAAAATTTAAAAGACTAATGTGATTTATGTCACTTAAAAAAAAATGTAGATATTCCACATTAACTTATGAAAACCGCTAAAATAACCGCCTTACGAGCGGTGACCTATTTTTTTAAGATAAAGAGAGGGCAAAAGAATTTATGAGTGCAAGTTAGGAGCCACAAGAAGTAGGAGACGTAGTACACTTTTTCCTTGAAGATTTGAAGGTCGTATCGGTAACAATAGTTTGTTTCACAGACGACTAAAGTGACTCTACTCTGCTTAATGGAAAGCATAAACAAGATTAAGGAGTAGCAGTCACCATGCTTATTGCGAGTGCAGACAATGTAACAATGAAGCATGGTGACCCATACTATGGCGGCCTATTAAGATGCTTCTCCTCCTCCTAGGGCCTATGGCGTCGCCTCATCAACGAAACACGACAACGTGAATAGGTAGGTCTTCTGTGAGAGGGTATTATTGCCCCGTTTGTTCGGCATTCGTGCTAAAATTTGCGTGGCTCTACTACCTTGAGGGACATAAATCTCTCACAATCTTCTCTCAAGTAGAGCGGTATGATTGAACTAGGTACGCTATCACAGTTTTCCAATATATGTAAGGCTTGTTCTGTTTTGTTTCCATATTATGTAATTAATAAATCTATAAAATGACACTTTTATTAAAAACATAAATTAAAAATTTATTTCTTTTCTTCTTTATTTACATAAAACGTCTTAAGTATAAATTAGATTAGAAGAATTAAAATATTTCCTCAATTGTAAGTAAGTGTTATTAAATAAATTGATACTTAATTAAAAATAGATATATAAGCAAACAAAATGAACTTAATGTAAAAGTTATTAAAAAAATTATGAACATATATTTATAACCTTAATATTACGATTTTTTCGCTCTCCGCCTTCTATCTCGAAAACTGTTCAAGGTATGAAAAAATGTTAATTACAATTGCAGAGAATTTAATTCTCTACATGTTGATAACAAACAGCGTAAAACTCACAGAAACCGTGGGAGAGACACGCTTCGTCATGAACGGGCCGGCTCGACCAGAGTGATACCGCGGCCTCACAGAAAACCGGTGTGTAGTAGCGCTTCCGCTGTGTTTCACCGAGTAAGTGAGGATACCGGAGCCCCATACCCCAACCCCTCCCCACATCCTTTTCCCTGTCCCTCAAAGGTCGGCAACGCACTTGTGACGCCTCTGGTGTTGCGGGTGTCCACCTGCAGCGGTAATTGCTGACCATAAAAAAAAAACAGATATTTGCAAAACATGTTAAAAGAACGTTTTGCTTTTACCTTTGACCCCTTA
This sequence comes from Spilosoma lubricipeda, assembly GCA_905220595.1. Lineage (NCBI taxonomy): Eukaryota > Metazoa > Arthropoda > Insecta > Lepidoptera > Erebidae > Spilosoma > Spilosoma lubricipeda. The sequence continues at coordinate 17,209,383 of HG992281.1, read as the reverse complement.
CTTTAAAACTTAAAACCTTTCGACCATCCAATTATATGTGAATTTTGAGAAGAGTTTTAAAATACCAGAATACAATTTTTTATGTGGTAATATACGGGGTATGTCGATTTTCCATGATATTCACCTAATTTGGCCTAAGATCATTGGACTAATAAGGATGAATAAATATTAAATAAAACCTCTTCTTAATGCATAAATAACTGTCTATTACTATAAAAGTTACTTTCATAACTAGAGATTTGTTAACTACTTTCAGGTGTCTTGTTAACATTTAAGTATAATTTATCTATGGTACATGGGTAGTTCCAATAAGTAGCAATACGTGACTTGTATCGAATAAAAGGGTGAAAATTTTATCGGATTAGTTTAATTCCTTAATAATTTGTGTTAAGTTTAGAATATTTTCTCATTTCAACCTATTTGATTCGCTGTTCTAATTTGGTACATAGCAATATTTTCAATAATCATACTGTCGATACTTAATCTCTATGTATTGGTGAAGTAATTTTTTTTTTACAAAACGTTTCGATAAGTGGTTACCTAAGGGTAAATAACTACTGTCACCTATAGACAATAACAAGAGACAAGTGTGTTGTCGCTTTTAAGTGCCTCCTCCTCCCAGGAGGTTTTACGGATTTTAATAACACCGATTCACCTAATTCGAGGCACCTCACTTAATAAAATGATATTTTTTTTTTTGTAATTAAAAAAAAAATGTGTCTGTTTTTTTAAATACAACTTGAAGGCGACGGTATTTTTTAAGATTTACTCTGAAAAAAAATGCCGAAATAAAACACTGAGGTGTCTTTTTTTTAAACTAAAAAAAATATAAAAAAATATAATAGTGCCAATACAATAAAATAATAATAGTACAATATAAAGTCTGGATTGTCCTTTTAAAGAAAGGACGACCATAGTTTGAAGTCGTCCTCTCCCTAAAGATGATATACGAGCCACAGCCATCGAAAGAAATGCTTAACTTTGAGGCTCACTCAGGGTCACTCGGTTGGAGCCCATGAAAAATGGGGAAGTATTTTGTACTTGAGTAAGATCTAATTTGTTCAAGAACTTTGAAATGACAAAGCTATTTTATACACATATTTTACAAATTATTACTATCAATCAAACTTTTTGTGAGTGGCATCATTTTGATGAGGGGCCTGAGTTAAAAATGATATAAATAACGGACACATTGTCCTACCAATTGTGTTTTACGTTATCAATCCTACTCTCAAATGTTTTTACCCTGCTATCCCTGTTAGCTATCACAATTGAAAATGTTTGTAAGGTGAAAGGCGGGCTTCTCATCAAAATGAAGCCACTCACGAAATTAGTTATTTGCATTAGCTTGATAGTAATTTCCGGGAATTCCGGAGTATTATAGATAATTCAATATATTTTCTAATAAAGTTTTATCGTTGTGACTGTAAATAAATATGTATTGTCTTATTGCCAGTTACACTGAACAGAGAGGAGAGAGTCAGAGGACATAGATCTCAACAAAAGTAAACTTGAAACGAATAGCACATAATTTAATGAGACATTCTAAATAAATAACCTCTTTGTTAAATAAATCCCCACATACGCTTAATTTGTGATATTACTGGAGTGAATATTAATAAAAAATCTGTTACAAGAATTTGCAAAGTTGCAAAGGTAATTTTTAGGTAGTTTTAAAACAATCACATATTGCAGTCTTCAAGAGAATTTCCCATTCATGGGCAGCGGTTTGGCTATGTCCCAAGAATTGCAGATAAATGCATCTAAATGCGGGAAAGGTGAAAAAGTAATGTATTACGAGGTAACTTTAATGCGATAAGAATGGCCTCGTTCATTTTGTTGATACGGCACTTTTATTTGTTTTTCGGACATTGCACTTTAGAATCTTAAGTTTATTTCCTATAATTGAATGTTTCTATGTTGAACATCTCTGAAGTACTGGCGATCCTACTTTTTGGATTTATATACTGAAAACGTAAATTATTGTTAGTTCCTATTAGTTAGGACACCAAGACCACTACCAGGACCAAGATTTCTTTTTAAAATGGATTTGGAAGTATTTTAAAGAATTACAAAGAAAATCCATTAGGGTTAAGATATTTTCTGAGAATAGTAACTGGACTAGTCTAGCGGTTAGAGTGTCTGTCGATCAATAGGTTTAGAGTTTAATTAACGGGTTGCGTCAAAAAGTGTTGTTGAGATTTGAAACAGCCCAGAGTATGAAAGTTAGCAGTATTACACGCTCCTGACTTCGAGAACACGTTAAGCATTTGGTTCTGGTTGTGATAAATATCTATGGCCATCATATTTGGAAATTCAGTGCCCTCAAATTTACTGACAACTAATTCTATCCTCGAATTCAGTTCGTCTTCAGAGTTGCGAAGGGTCGATGCCAGTCGCTATGTAAATAACTGACATTCAGGTGAAACCGGTCCTCCACAAGCTGAATCCAGATAACCTTAAGATTAATGTAGGCTAGCAAAATGAGTGACTAGTTTGACGGTATCAGAAACTAATGACAGAATTATTATTAAAGAAATAAATGTGTACATGACAGAATCATTTATATGTGACAGTACTACTAAATTTACTAGATTATAAATTATAAAAGGTTGCTTCAGTATTTCGTAGTATAGTATTTCCTAAAATTTTAATTAGTTACATCGAGTATCATAGTCGGAATTTGTGAAAATACTTGTGTATGACCCATGTCACTTTGCTTGACAGGTATATTAACGAATGTCAGCCGTTTCAAACTCAATTGTTTGAAGCCCTCTGACCATGCAAAAACTTAGACATTTATTCTGGATGTTTACTTTGTTTTAGTATTTACTGTCCTAGTTTGAAATTCGCAGCTTAACATCAGCTCCTTAGTTTATAGTTTAAATGAAGATCATGAGTGTGAAATATTAACAATTATTTTTACGAGAATTAACGCGATCACTTGCACACCAATTTCCCTGACGTTTCGACCAGGTTGCACTGGCCATGGTCACAGGATGACCTAGTCGAAACGTCAGGCAAGTCAGTGGTATGTAATACCTTTTAATAAGTGATCGCGTTAATTCCCGTAAAAATAATTATTAATATATCATGGAACGCGAAAGTTTAAAAGTTAATGATTGTGAAATTCCGTATTTTACTTTTTTCTTAAAACCACAATAATAATAACTTGAGACACTTTACGTATATAATACATACAAACACTTTAAAAAAAAAAATCATTTTAAAATATTGTACAATTGAGAGTATTCAATACACAAATATTCATCTTGCATAAGACACTCAATGTCTGGGTTAACAATTAGGGTCACATCATAGACTAACAATGTATATTTAATGAATTGTACAAATGTGAGTATAGGTATTTGAAGCTTGAAACGTAATTACAATGACGTAAATGAGACCATTTACTTTTCAAAGAAAATACAATAATGAATTGTATTTGCTGAGTGCTGAGATGACAACGGTTGTCATCTCAGCACTCAGCACAGCAAAATGGCTCTGAGTGGTTCCTCTCAAAGCTTAGACGCCTTTTTTAGGAACGTAATCGTGTGTGTATAATCGTAAACGTAATGTGTAAGTCACTATGCTGTATTGCTGCACTGTCTGCATTCGCAATGATTATGGTGACCACCACTCTTGGATTCTGTTTATACTTTCCATCAGGCAGAGGCCAGTCATTTTGGCAATGCCACACATAAAAAAAACAGAAGTTTCTGCAGGAAAATGCAGTGTTTCTGTAAGATAAGTATGGTACAACAATAGTGGGTGACACCGCGGGGTGCATTTACTCAGTATTAGATTTACAAAATATTTACCTCTTTAATTTTTAAAACTAAAAAGTCTATAGATACTAATATTATAAATTTGAAAGTAACTGTATCTGTGTATCTATCTGCTGTCTGTTTGTTACGATTTCACGGCTAAACCACAACAACGATTTCAATGAAATTTGGCATGAAGATACTTTGATTCTTGAGTAAGGACTTAGACTACTCTTTACCGCGAAACTCGCCATACACGCATAATTATTGTAATTTAAGTTAGTATTGGATTTTAAACATAATTTAAATCGATTATCAACTTACCACGACCAAAATCAGTTCAAAAAGTAGTCCGTGTGTAACCTGTTCGTAATCTGTGTTAGATGTAGCCAACTGCAATGTAAAGCCGTTTGAATACCTGCCAAAACTAAGATTAACTATTAGTAAAATTGAAAGGAGGCACGTACGCTATGCCAACGACTAAATTGAGCCAGGCCGCAATCTCATAGTTATTCACTCACTTATTTATTTTAATTTTCTATTTTATTAAAAACTAGCTGACCCAGCGAACTTCGTGCCGCCATACTTACATATCTATCTCAGCTTCCCACAGGCAGTGTACAGTCGCAGACAAAAAAAAACTTTTCTCGTCATCCTTAAAATTTTTCTTGTACACAAACCTAGTCCTAACAATAACGAACACATAAAAAAAAGAAATATTTAATTTGGTGCAGCCGATCCGAAGTTATTTTATAGGGCACTAGCCGACCCACGCAACCTCGTTTGCGTCCTATTTATTGCCCGTAGCGTGTAATTTTCCCCCGATTTCGAAACATTTTTCATTGGTGCTCCGCTCCTATTGGTCTTAACGTGATGATACATAGCCTATAGCCTTCCTCGATAAATGGGCTATCTAACACTGAAAGAATTTTTCAAATCGGACCAGCGGTTCCTGAGATTAGCGTTTTCAAACAAACAAACAAACAAACAAACAAACAAACATACAAACAAACTCTTCAGCTTTATATATTAGTATAGATATTATTATGATTGCTATTGATGAGTATTGAATTTAAAGTGAACGTTCCCATTAAAATTCTAGAGCAAAGCCTGATTCATTTTATCAGAAAAGAAGTATCTAGTACCTTTTAAAACAATTTATTAGGTGGATCATCAGAACAGATTTAAGAATGGTCTTGGCCGCAGTTTTCATTGTAAATTATGTTTAAATCATTGCCAGAAACTTCTTAATAAAACCATGGTATTCTTGTTCAAAATTACAAAACTTTACAGATACAAAAGAGATTTTAGGCAATGATTTTGCCACTTGACTTATCAATTGCCCGAATTTATCCGAATCCTTAACTTTCGATAACTCACTTTTAGGTCTCGTTTAGTTTTGTAAGGGATGTATTAGCTTCCAACTGAAAGTTATGGCGACCACTAATTTGAATAATAAATAACAAATATAAATAAAAAATAACATTACTAAAACAAAAAAAATATTTTTTGTAAATTTTTATAATGCAATGCCATTGATGTCAAGTTTAAGGAACGTCGTGTGTTATTTTTATTTTGATGAAAAGGGGTTTATTTGCAACTACCTAATTAAATATATAATAATAATATATTTTATTATAATTGGTGTTGATATATATACATTTATGGTATACATTTCTAAATATATTACAAATTTTATAATAATTAAAGAGATAAATGTGAAAATTCTTAGTAGAACACACACATTCTTCACACATTCTTAACATTATTTACATTGTTAGAGGAAGTGTTCTATCAGTTTATAGTCTTAACGAAATGAAACAATTAATGTACATTACAATTTACTAACTTAATATTAACATAGTGACAAACGTAGCTGAAATCCATATACAACCACCTAACAATGTCCGATAATCTGAAGACATAATATGTATCCTATCCGAACAAATATGAGTAGGAAATTAACTTAGTAGAACCAATTAATAACTAAAAGCTACGACTCAACAAGTTTTGAATTAGTTATAACTTGATTTATCATGAATGTAAAATAGTTGAAGTTATACGACTGTCTAGTTTTCGTTCGTTCTCATTCATCAAAATGCACTTCACATACACGTCGGTAGTGAAAAAGGGCAGTTACATGCTTGCGACAAAATAATCGCATTTTAAATAGTCTTTCAATATTTTACCAGTAAAAATCCGTATTCATTGGTTTATAGTAATCCTATTTCTTTTAAAAAAATATTAGTTAATATCTGATCCTAGTCCAACGGACAAAAACGTTGTTTCGATTTTGTGCAAAAAGTACTTCTATTTTCTAGGCAGTTTGCAAAATTTTTCTCAACCTTTTTTTACTTTTGAAATGAAATTTTTCTTTAACTATTTAGTTAAAGAATGGGAAAGGGAATAAATATTCCCAGACCCATCTAGCCATTCTCAAGGTAGTTTATAAAAAACAAACAAAACAAGAACAAAGTATTATTCATAATCGTAGCTGTCGATTCTGAAAAACACGATGCGTAACTAGACTATCATTTCTTTCCGCCGTCCTTTTTCATTTTACTTCTAAATCAGATATGAAATCAACAAAATTGGTTTATATAAATCTCTGTAAGTGTAACAAAAACAGACATATTAGTTACTTACCGAAGGGCAATTAGGAGAAAATATATGGTAAAGTAACTATAAACCAATGTAAACAGAAAGTCAGTAAACATTGAAATAGAATTGTGTTTGACAACAAAAGGAGGGAGAGGAGGAGAGGAAAAGTTAGTTCAGCTGATTTTAATGTAAATTTATGTAGTCTTATCGCGTTGGCTGTTTATACTGATTACAATAATATTCATGGCAACGACTTGTGGAAGTAAGCAAATTGGACGGAATAATGAATTGTTGTTATTCGATTTTGGCTGTTGTTGATAAAAGCCTTAAATTACTAAATCACAGTCTTTACATGGTATTTGAAGTTTAGTAATCACATACATATCATGTTCAGAAAACGTAAAAGTAACCATTTATTGATAAAACATTGTTTTTACTATCACCCAGTAATATAATAGTAATAGGCCCAATATAATAAATAGGAGGCCCAATGATGCAGAAGCATCACTATGCCGTCATGGTGTGGGTCACCATGCTGCATTGTTGCATTGTCTGCATTCGCAATGAGTATGGTGACCACCATTATTGGATTCTGCTTATGCTTTTCATCAGGCAGAGAAGAGTCATTTCGGCTGGCTCATATAGAAATGATGACTACCATTATTTAAAAAATAAACATGTGATGTTAATTGTATTATATATTAAAATAAACTAACAGTAATACACATTCATATAATAACCAAATAATAAACAAATAATGATAATCCATAATAAAAGATTAGTGCGTACTTAGGAACTTTATTATACCAAAATAAGATAATTAAATATAAGATTATTTCAAGCTCTTTGTCTGTTTATCTAAAAACAAACAAATATAATTAAACTCATAATAGGTAGACAAGGAGTAATCTAAACTGTACACGATCACGTGACTAGCAGTTGCGTGAGACACGATATTCTGGGATCTATTATATTGTTTTTACATAGGATTCGATTCAAATACAAACGTAATAAATACATATTTTTGGGTGATACGAAAATGAGAACTAATAAAGAACTGGTTTACTTTATTCGAGAATCTTATTATAAACACAATCTTATCTAAATTGATTAAATGTTATTTTGCACATAAATGTAGATTATTAAAAAATGAATTTTACAAGCGAAATAAATACTTGAAGGATTTAAATTACCATCTGCTGATCAAATGGACCCTGGATAAGTTTTAACTTCGTTCTTTAAAAAAACGATAACTCGTGTATTAGGAATATACGTCCTGTGTCACGGGGGACTTAACAAACATACATGAAACCGACGCAAAGCACACCCAGAGTCAGAACGACTCAGAAAGAAATAAGTGGACTATACAAAGTGTTGTCATATTTAAAATTTGAACCCTCAATACGCAATCAAGCGGTCGCTGCTTGGTGTAGTGGAAAGCGCCGAGCGACCGCTTCAACCACTGGGAGAATGATGCTGAGAAATAAGAATGGCAACTTATGTATGTTTAAACTAACATGGATTAGCTTTATCAGTAATAAAAGTGCTAGAAATTTTCTTAAAAATACTCCTGCTGTAATTTCATATTTTTAACCCGGGAGGTCCATATAGATACGTACTTCATAACGTAGCTTGTAGAGGAAAGATTTAACAATTGGTGGAGTGTGCAAATATGGTTTAGTTATCAAATGTATCTGTTATGTTCCGGTAAGTAATGACCAAGACTATGATGCAAAACCTGATATTATATCCTCTATTGATCAAATCTATACTAATGTATAAAGTTAAAGAGATTGTTTGTTTGGACACGCTAATCTCAGGAATCGCTAGTCCGATTTGAAAAATTCCTTCAGTGTTAAAAAGCGCATTTATTGAGGCAGGCTATAGGCTATATATTATCACGCTAAGACCTACAGGAGCAGAGCAACACTGAAGAATGTTACAAAACCGGGGGAAAATTATCATGCTACGGGCAATAGGAGACGCAAACGCGGTTGCGTAGGTCGGCTAGTTAATAATGTAAAGAAGATGATAACAATATTTTTTTATATTTTATTGTCATTGTGTTTGTCTCGTTAATTCAATAGAATGCTTCTTAAACCACACGGTTCGAAGTAAGTCATTTGAATTTACCTCGGGACGTACGTTTTTCTAAATTTACATCATAAAATCCACTCATATGGTCTACCTTACTTACCCACAGAAGTTCTTCTTTCGGCGGCATTCGTGCGTGTATGCAGATATTTGCGATGCGTTGCGAAATCGCAGTTTATTTGTGGGAGCCCATACACGAACTAAGTAAAAATAGATTGTTAAGAATTAATCACAAAATTCAGAAATTAATCGCTCGTGCACAGCGGACCTATATTTTTGTATGAATTTCACAGCCGCAAGGCTCAACAGGATCTTCATTTGTTTGGCTGTGATTATGCCCATTCATTGTCCGACAGAACCATTGCAATGCATTGTATGCATAGTTTTTGTCTCATAAATAATAGCGAATTCTGATTGGATGGTAGCTATGCATAGTAAAATGTGATGAGATAGACCAGAATGGTGATTTTAATAATTTGGATATAAATAAATTTTAAAAGTTATGTGGCTGAATGTTACAATGTGGTAATGGTATTCCGAAACGATAGAAAGTGCGGCAAACTGACATAACGACATGAGATAATAACATAGCTTGGCTTGGTTTTTTTACGATAATTTTTCTAGAAATGTATTCTAAATCGATTTATCGCCCACAAAACTCTCTGCATACTAAATTTCATGAAAATCATTGGAGCCGTTTCCGAGATTTAGATTTACATAGACAAAAATTGCTCGTTTTAAGGTTTAAAGGTAATATTATAAAGAAATGAATGTTGTACAACTGATTGATTGATTGCATTGACTGATTTTCTATCTTTCTGTCTTTTGTACATATATTTATTCTTTACTGTATAACTAGTAAAAGAAAATCTTTATTATAGTTGCATTATGCTTTAATGTTTGTTTGTTATGTTAAAAGTGAACGCCTAAATGGCTAATCTGCTTGAAGAAAAAAATGAGTAGTATCCAAGAATGGTGGTCACCATACTCATCACGAATGCAGACAATACAAAAATGTAGCATGGTGACCACATAATGGCGGCCTATTGAGATGCTCCTGCATCATTGGACCTCCGGTCTCGCACTTACTAACGAAACAGGACATTACGAATGCTGTCATTTTATTTTGATCTTCTGTGAGAGGGTAGTACCGCTCCGGTCAAGCCGGCACGTTTGTACTGAAATCTGTTGTTGTTTGTTATCTGAACATCTATCTATACTTATAATAAAAATGTAACAGGTCCAATTCTGTACATTAAATATATGTAGAAAATTTATTTTGGAGGGATTTCTATAATCGATACTAAAGCCAAAACTGTTTTTTTTTTCTTTTTTTTCTGTCTCAACTATGTGAAACACACAACACACAAAGAAACACCTTATTCTGACAATAACACATAAAAAAATTCATTGGTGCAGTCAATCGGGTGTTATGCGCGTACAAACATTTCAGTGATTCATTTTTATTTATATAGAAGATGTTAAGTTATAGGAGGATGGTGGAGTAGCTAACAATGAATGAATTAAAATTAACGAACTTTATAGAAGCAATCCATTAATTCCTTCATACAGCGTTATCGTTCCGATTATTATTTCATTAACTTGTTTCACCAGTACACATAGCGACGTGGATTTAATTAAATTTTTAACAGTTTAATAAAAGAAATGTTAATAATGTTTCGAGCGTCCAAGCGGATTTATGAAGTTGTTTCCATTTACATTTTGTTATTTATTGATATTTTTATGCGTAAAAGTAGATTTTTTTAAAAAGCTATTAGTATAAATTATTTTTTTCTAAAACATAACAAAAAAAACAGAAAGTTTTTTTTGTTATGTTTTTTTTTGTATCATCTAAAGATGTATGTAGTGCCATGACGAGGCCTAGGATAAGCTATTAGTAATTATGTGTATTCGATTACATTCACATAATTTTAATGTTTATCTATAAATGAAGGCTTTTAATTGGCCTTCTAGTTACTGTTAAGACGATACATATAATGTTGTGGATTGCTATTAGTCTTCCATTCACTTATTAAATTAATTTAATTTAAGTAAACTTCGAAATTTTAATTCAGGCCAATTTTTCAAGGGGATTAAAATCATGTTTATAAATTAAATAATAATAATTAATAATTAATTAATTCGTTACAGACATACATACATACAGGTGAAGCTAGTAAAAGCGTGTTAAAAAAATCAGCTTTTAATATCAGCTACCGCTTAGTATTTTTCCGACGAAAAAAATAACTAAAATTATTATAAAGCTACTTTGTTGTCTCCTTCTCACGCCTTCTCTCATGAATATTGAAGATTAGCTTTCTCACTTGCACATACTGGCCCTCTACTACGTTTAAATTATTTTATGTATACAACATAATTCCTGCTATTTAAATTTTTATAGATGTATGTAATCCCACAGAAATTGTCCATTATAGTGGCGGCTCTTGCATATTTAAAAACGTCAATCTAACATGAGCTACGTGTCATTGAGGTTGATTGTCTGAATTTACTGTGTTGTGTATTATACTGTCTCATATTTTATACGGGTTCTTTTTCATAATTCGTATTAAAATGGGACGTTTTGTGCTTGAAAATTAATGGCATATGGCCAAGTCCATTGGTTCAAAGAAGTAAAAAAATGGCACGCGGACAAGATATTAAAAAAAAATATCAAAATTAATTCAATTAGTATAGTATGACGACCTAGGTCTATAAGTGTTCTCGACAATATCTCCGTCACATTAATAAATAGTGAATTGTAGGTAATGGAATAAATATTGGACTTCTTAAAACAATATTTTTCTTTTTTTTATATACACAGCACATACTGACAGTTATCACAATATACACGAAGTTACGAGTTGTTTCTTAATTAATTCTTGACTAGTTGAACCCCGCAGTCTTACCCGCGACTATTGTTATACCGCGAATAACGCCGCGGGACAAAGTTATTATAAAAAAAGTAGCTTTAGTTACTCCCCGGATCATTGGCTACCTGTCATTGAAAGTACCGTCAAAATCCGTCCAGCCGTTCCAGAGATAACCCGGAACGAATAGACAGACAATTTTTTTTAAACTACGTTTTTGGTATAAATAATATCTTTTTAAATAAGTACTTATGATTAAAAGTGTGGAACCTTGTATTTTTGCCCTTAGTACGGATCTCATGAAGTTGTAAATCCTAGTCAAAGCGCTTATTCAATCGTTTTTATGAAAGTGTGAACAATCAACTTTAAATTATTTTTCTATCTTTAACCCATTTATATGTCAAAACTACGACATTTGTCGCGGTACGAGTATGTGTAAATAAATGTAAGTTACAGTTACTAAAGAAAGTATAAATTTTAAATGTTGTTATTATTTTTATTTACTAACTAGAATCTTAAATATAAAAATCAGTTGCTGTTCGTTTGTTTCGCTAAAACTCGAGAACGGCTGGGCTGATTTAGCTGATTTTGGTTTTGAAATGTTTTTAGTAGTAAAGGGAAGGTTTAAAGGGTGAAAAATTACTGACCAACAAACAAAAAACAAACTTAAATTATAAAAAAATCTGTTTGTTCCCTCCAGGGTTGTTCATTATATACTAGAACTAATAATCTAAATGTCACGTTTACGAAGTAGTACGGGCACAGCTAGTAAATATTATATAAGTTAGAACCAATTGAAACTAATCACTATGACAATTTGAATTAGAAAATTAAATATTTACCGAAGAATTGAAAAGTTAATTATAAAAGCTTTCCTTTTTATAAGTCATACAGTAACAATCAGAGAGATCTCTAAGATGGAAGAGGCACCTACTTAATGGTAGGAAAGAGATTTTGATTTTATTTGAAATTGAAAATGTTAACAAAAGCTTGATCCGGCTCCCATACCTATAAATTCAATCTGACTATAGCTGGATTGTATTAACCCTCTTACGATACAATACATACGCCAATGAAACTTAAATTATAAAAAAAACTGTTTGTTCCATCCAGTGTTGTTCATTATATACTAGAACTAATAATGCAATAATGGTTGGTTGCCACATCGCGTTAGTTAATATGTAATACAATTGTCTGAATTCATGAATGTAATATATTATCCGATACACTGTTCACACCTTGTTTAGGTTACATATGAATATGTTTCGATTTATTACAATATATTATTTAGAAAACTATTGTATTGAACTGAAGAAGATCGAATTTATATGCATCCTTTTTTATTTGTTTAAGGTGCCAGGTTCTTTTTTGAAGATATCCCTTTATAATGTATCTCTGAAATCTTCTGCGAAAATAGACGATTGTACTAAAAGTAAGGTTTTTATATTAATCAAACCGTGATCGCCCACAAATTATTATTATTACTAGCAGACCCACTCAACCTCGTTCCTATTGCGTCTCCCATTGCGCGTAGCGTGATAATTTTCCCCCGTTTTTGTAACATTATTCCTTGGTGTTCCGCTCCTATTGGTCTTAACGTAATGACATATAGCCTATAGCCTTCCTCGATAAATGTACTATCCAACGTTTCCTGAGATTAGCGCGTTTAAACAAAGAAACAAACTCTTCAGCTTTATTTGGGGATATACATATATTGAGGAGTAGAATATTATTTCATAATACCCATGTTTATCGTCACGAAGTTACTGCACCCTAATGTGTTTTTAATCATGTTTGCATATAAGCAAATATTCTAAGGTTACTGTCATTACTTTGTGTGTTTTACAGATAAATTCAAAATGACGTTATAATATTCAGCAAAGTCTGTCAACAAAAGTCCCTTCTAACCACAAAGGATACCAGTACTCAAAGAAAAAGAGTAGTTTACAAAAATATATGTGCATTTTCTTTCTACAAAAAGTGGCGTCCCAAAGCGAAACGCAGTGAACTGCACATGACGCCTCCAGCGCTTGGAAAATGAAATTCTAAATCGTGCTATAATGTCATTCTAGAGAAATAATTGAGGATTTATAGTGAATATGTGTGTAATATTCTTAGAACTTTTTGTATTCTTACACTGACTGATTGGGTTTTTGGAGTTTAAAGCAACATGCATTTTTCTATTTTACGTTTAATGTAACATTTCGAGATGTTTGAATGTCATTTGGTTCTTGAGTTTTCGTAATAATTCTCTTTTTTTACCGAACTATGGCTACATTAAAAACAAAGGTAATATTTTTAGCAGCCTATGTATTTAATGTTTATATGTTCCACCGTAGTGCTTGAACTATTGAACCGATTTTAATGAATGAGGTATCAATAGATTGGTTTTGATAGCTCGAATGACATAGAATATTTAAATTTTACAATAGGTTTTACGGAGTTGGGTTATAGTCTTTAACCGACTTCTATCAACAACTAAAAATTCTTTTTGTTTTCAAAAGGGTATGCTCCCCATGTGGTTCCATTGCCACTATATCACTATATATACTATATCAGGCCCAAGGAAATCGAAGGAAACCCTCAAAGTTGTTAGGTATGTTTTTTCATATATTTTCTAAAACTATTGCAGTATTTACACCTGGTATTCATCATTTTATGATGATGAGCTGATGATGGAAGATACAACTCCTTAATGGTTAGGAGTTGGAAGACAAATCTTTAAATGTCATATGTGTGTATGTTACCATTACTCGCATTATTTCAAGTTATTTAGGTGAACTGATGATGGAAGGTACAACTCCTCAGCAGTTAAACTCAAGATCAATAGAATAATTCTTTCAATTTCATTTGTATCTATAGTCGTACAAAATACAAGAATAAAGACTTAGTTGCATTCTTTCAAGTTGTTTAGGTGATCTGACAGGTAAGATTAGAAGACAGATGAAACCGATATATCGATAGAGATACCGATCCAATAACTAGTAGTCATGCAAAGCCATTAAACAGACAGACAGACAGATGTTTAGTTTTTGAAGTCGGTTTTTTAAACGAAGTTTTTTTAAACTTTGTTTTCTTCATAATGTAAGATTATAATGAACTTCTTTAATACTTTCTTAGGCTTAGACGTATCGAGAAAATCAATGTCTTAAAATCGTTCAAACTTTTTTTGAGAATTTAGTAAATAATTTAAATTAATTCATTTCTAGTGATATACACAAAGTAAGTTTCACTATTTGTATTATGAGTAACAAAGTTTGTATATTTCAGGCTTTAACAGTTTGTATGTATATATACCGGCAAAGCTATTAACATCACTGAGTCTACATAAGTCAAGCCAAGTTAAGTATTAACATTATATCTGACGTGTATATACGAATAGAAAAATTATGATTTCTTAATAATGGCTATAACTTTAAGAAGTGAAGTGAACGATAAATTTTTTACCAACTTTATTTTTTCGAAAACATTTTAAAAAAGAAACTAAAAAATAAAGTATTTGATTAATCTGTTATGTTATTTGATGTTAATGCTTCATTTTGTCTTATTCAATAAAGCAAACTTATAAGTTTACCAATTTTCAATGAGACCATTCGGTCTGATCACTAGTATTTATTAATAACTAGCTGACCCACGCAACCTCGTTTGCGTCTCCTATTGCCCGTAGCGTGATAATTTTCCCCCGTTTTCGTAATATTCTTCATTGTTGCTCCGCTCCTGTAAGTCTTAGCGTGATGATATATAGCCTATAGCCTTCCTCGATAAATGGACTATCTAACACTGAAAGAATTTTTCAAATCGGACGAGCGGTTCCTGAGATTAGCGTGTTCAAACAAACAAACAAACAAACTCTTCAGCTTTATATATTAGTATAGATTATGACAAGAATATTTGGAATGATATTTGGCCGATGTTTTTCTATTAAATAACGATGTCTGTTAGACTGCTCTTTTACTGTCTTTATATAAAAACTTTACGAGAGAGGGCTCAGAGTGTAATAAAGTGACCTTCCATGCATGTTTAAACACACCATAAGAAAAAAGAACAACTTCGAACTTTTTCACTTAAGATGTTTCTCACGTATTTTGCAAAATGTCGGCGAACTAAACAGCTTCATGCAACTTATCTCTTAACTTTCCAGAACAGACTGACCACAGTCGTTATCCAGTGTGCATTTGAAATTTATATTGAAACAGTACATTTAGATGTTCTAAGATATATAATAAAGAAAGAGTATTTCTTATAATATTTTGAAACAAATAATCTTTAATACAGGATTCTTGTATAACGTTGTTGCTCACAATGAACTCCAAAATTATCTAACCGATTTTCACGTTTATTTAATAACTAGCTGACCCACGCAACCTTCGTTGCGTTTCCTATTGCCCGTAGCGTGATAATTTTCCCCCGTTTTTTAATCAATCTCCATTGGTGCTCCACTCTTATTGACCTCAGCGTGATGATATATAGCCTATAGCCTTCCCCCAAAATATTCAACACTGAAAGAATTTTTAAAATCGAACCAGCCGTTCCTGGGATTAGCGCGTTCAAACAAACAAATAAACATACACACTCTTCAGCTTTATAACATTAAGTATAGATAATACTGACAGACAAGGCTCCTTCTCTTGCATCTATATAACACTTACCACCAATGGCTAAAGTGAGGAAATTTATTGAGATTAAACGAAATCAAGGCAGAGAGAGGAGAATGAAATATATTTCACGAATGCGTAGTAATTCGAAAATCGAAAATCGTCAATAATATATCTTATATATATACTCGACTTTAATTGTTTAGTTTGGATCTACGTTATATATTCGACAGCATATTTTACAAGTTCGTCAAAAAGGAATTTTCAAGAGCATAATTAACGAGACGTTACCTTACAACCAAACCCTTAAAAACATATCTCAAATTACCAAGAGAATTATTCTTTACTCAAACTTCCAAGGAAAATGTTGTGGCTTCATTTTACTGTAAAAATAAAACTGAAAAACCTACTGTTATCAAAAACATCCGTGTAAAAGTTTCGAGTTATCATAGCTTTTTTTAAATACATTATTGTATTGGTAATTTTATAGAAACAAACCTCTTGAGATCTTAGGTACACAGCTTACAAGTACAGTTTACAGTACAAGGTCACAGGTAGTAGAGCCACGCTGATCTCAGCACGAACGGGCCGGCTCGACCGGGGCAGTACTACCCTCGCACCGAAAATGACAGCCTTCAGCCACAGTGCTGGCGTGTTTCGTTGGTGAGTGCAAGACCGGAGGCCTAATGATGCAGCAGCATCACTAGGTCGCCATAGTGTGGCATGTTGCATGCACAATGAGTATGGTGACCACTACTCTTGGATTCTGCTTATGCTTTCCATCAAGCTGAGTAGAGTCATTTTGGTAGGGCCATTCGTAAAAAAAAGACCATAAGAAGATACTGACTAGAGACTGTGCTTATGTTTTTTCTAGTTAAATATTGATGATTTTTCTTTCTTTATATTACATGCCTCTTAAGGAAATATCTATTAACTATATAATAATAATATTCGTCACGTTCTAGAATTTTACTTGTCTGCAAAAACAGACGACGGTAGATGATTGATGACTTTTTTGTTCTTACCTGACGTATGACGAATCAAGAAAAGAGTAATAGTTTTGGCAGTTTATGTATCTATGTATGATCCACCGTAGCGCCTAAGCTTAAATCGGTTCCATATAACCGACTTAAATGAATGAGGTATCAATAGATTTGAAACAATGTCTGAGAAATAAATTTAGGTCTTTTGTACATCGGTCTACGATGTTGTGTTCACAACCAAATAAACAAATAAATATTTCAAACATCTGGTACTTAACGTCATTTAACTTCAAACTAAGCAAAGCTTATATATACATAGTATGACATTTAGATTGACTGATAGAATAGTTACAATACTTTTTTTTCTAAATACATTCTATATTAGACATAGAAAACAACTTCGAAGCAAATATTTTCAGATCACATAAACATTTGGTCTGACCCGAAATGTCACCAAAATTTTCTGTGAAGCGATTATATATTTCGATGTACAAATGAATTAAGTATAAACGAGATAACACATGGGCTCATGAAAGTCTGAAGTTGTACTTTCCTATTTTCAACATTTAAATATTTACAAAGCAAAACACACTACTGCTAACTAATTAAGCATGATATCAAACAATGCGGTCACTAAAATTACTGCGCTAGTACGCATAAGTTGCTTGGGTTATAATCTTGCAAATTTGTTGTACTAAAGGAGGACAGGGTCACCGTGGGAAGCAATCCGTACACTGGCAGAACGCGAGCCTTGGGAGCTGATTATGTGGCAAAAACGTAGGTTGGCTGTGTAACAAGCAAGGTCAAGGTTAAACTTATTTGAATAAATATTTTGGTTTTACATAGATAATGAGTATACGTGATAAAGTTTTTAAAACTTCCTTTCTAAGGATAGTCCTATGTCCATTGAAAGTGTAAAGACTGTTGATGACTAGATAATATTTTATTTTAGGTTTTTTCTTCATCAATTGCACGCAATCTTTTTATGCAAGCTTTAAATGCGCGATACCTATAAAATGTTCTTTAAATATCACAATCGAAAATACAAAAAAGTATTTTGTACGTTTTATTGACAAAATATATGACATTAGTTTTGAAATATTTGTTCACTTTCAAGAAATGTGAAAAACATTTACTTAACTCCACTACAAACACAAATAATAGGGTAGTTGACACCTTAGTCAAATCAGTTACTTTTTATCATCTGTCAAAATGATAACTTTGTATGAAAAATGAACTAAACACTATCTTGTGACTTCAAAATTTTAGACTACTGCATTGAGGAATATATTTCAATTTTTATTAGATTAAAATTTATATTAGAAATGAAAAGCTGTAATAATTATATTTTCCTTTATGTTTTGTAATATTTGTTTCAATAAAGGAGACATCTGTATTTATTTACGATACAGTCAACTATCCTATTAGCCGTTATAGCCGTGGATGAAAATGTGTGATACATAATTATTAGATAGAAGATGAATCTGAGAACAAGTTGAATCTTTTCGTTCGTTAAAGTGTGTTTTCAACGCTATTTATAAATATAATCTAGCTCAACTTAAAACCTGGCCCTAAATATGTAGCAGATTTGAATAGCGGGTAATTTTATCCGATAGAAAGTAGGTAAGTTCCTTTTCTGGCAATTTAAACAAATCTATAGGTTATATAGGTTCCAGTAATAAGCATTAATAAATAAACAGCTTTATTTGCATCTGCTTAATAAAATCGGTACCAACTGATACTGTAAACGCCTACGTGTTTGCGAAATTGCTAATTTTCTTATTGCATGAGATAGTACAATACAAAACGCGTGTTTCGTAGCAATAAAGCTTAGGTCGGTATCATGAATGCAACAGGGTTATTAATCAGTCCTAAGAAATGGTTAGCAGCGGTTTGCGACGGTGTTTTTGGATTTTAAGATAATTTATGACGCGGTTTTAAGACTCAACTTAGCAGACATTTCACGACAATGTTCACAGTATTATGTTCTGAATTTAGACTGATATGTCAGTTTCCTGTTAGCGAATTAGTATGGTCATCAAATTAATTGCAAACCATGCCAAAATTGTTTTCTCATCTACTGTTCCTTTCCAGTTACCCTGTAGCAAAGCTGTGTAGAGTATCCGACGATGCCCCATAATGTTAAGGCCCTCGTCTCCACCCTAGCAGAGTGCGGGATGGGGCCACAACGTTTTCTTGCCAGTGCAATAAAACGTTGTGGCCACGTATTCTTGGCGTTGGATGTTTTTAAGGCGCCCAAAAGCTTTCAACTAAGCTTCACGACTGTTATCCTATGATAATAACAGGGACCTTCTGCTTAGCGTGACCTTTAGATCACGGAACGCTCATGGTATCATGCCACCAGCGGTCACCCATCCATTACTGACCACACCGTCTTTGCTTTAATGTTCACTTATTGACACAAAAATATACTTTAAATTCGTCATACACTGACAGTGTCCAAATTAAAAAGGCTTGTATACACGTCTTGTTTACAATTCACGCTTTTAAATAATATTATGCTCAAGAGAACGTTATGGGCCGTGGCATACATTACAAGAACCTTATGTCCAATGAAACTTCAATAATTTTATTGATTCACTAAGACCAAAAGAAAACTTAAACTGAACAGCCCCGTTGAATTAATGCTGAGGGTTTCAATAAAGTTAAAAAAAGTAACGTAACCATATATAAATATTTCGGACATCTAAATACACAACGTCATTTAGTCCCAAGCTAAGCAGAGCTTGTGTTATGGGTACTAGACAACTGATACAAATACATTTTTTTTTTGTAAATACATACATATTATAGATAGACTTAAATATATATATTTATATATATATATATATATATAAATTACACTTAAATTTATTGAAATTCTGGAAATCATACTGATTTTTAAACTCAGGTAATAAAAAATCCATTATCGTTATAAAAAAATGACGTACACAAAGCATAATGGCATATAATATTTCATTTACAGAGGTTTCATTGTTTTTAGGGCATCAGCGAACATGATATGGCTCTATTATTAAGATATACGCTACAGATTCTGTCTACTTTCATTAATGTAGGATTTTTCTACGTCCATTTAATGAGAGTGCTATTAGAATTGGTTACGTAGGTATGTTTCACGTGTACGGTGTTTATTCAAACAAGTAGTAACAAGATACTGAATTTTATACAAAACTAGCTGAACCCCGCGGTGCTACCCGCGGTTATTGTTGTACCGCGAGTAACGCCGCGGGACAAAGTTAGTCTAAAAAAAGTAGCCTAAGTTACTCCCTGGATCACCAGCTACCTGCTAGTGAAAGTCCCGTCAAAATCGGTCCAGCCGTTCCAGAGATTACCCGGAACAAACAGACAGACAGACAGACAGACAGACAGACAGACAGACAGACAAAAAAATTTTTAACTACATTTTTGGTATATGTGCCGTGTATACATACATATGCATTTAGTAAAAAGCGGTTATTTTAATACTACAAACAGACACTCCAATTTTATTTATTTGTATAGATAAACAGCGTAAAAACGTCTTCTTGATCTTTATATATTTATATGAGACTGCCTCGTTGGTCTTGCGGTTGACGTATGCGACTGCTGATCGTGAGGTCTCGGGTTCGATTCCCGGGTCGGACCAAATGTTTGTATGATCTACAAATATTTGTTTCGGAGTTTGGGTGTTTTCTATGTATAATATGTATGTATTTACAAAAGAAAAGTATATATGTATTTGTATCAGTTGTCTAGTACCCATAATACAAGCTCTGCTTAGCTTGGGACTAGATGGCGTTGTGTGATAGATGTCCAAAATATTTATTATTATTTATTATTTATTATAGGCACAATAGATTTCGATTTAATTACGATTTCTATGGAGTTTGTTTAGAAATATACGAAACTAGTTAGGTCGAGGTTCAGAGGAAAAAGCGACGAAGGTAATTTTTTTAAAAAGAAGTGTATAAGAAAATATGTCAATGATGATGATGATGTTCTTTAAAGCCGATTACAGCCACGGCGGCCAGTTTCAACGAAGACCAGCCAACTACGCAGGAAATATTAGACTGCCTTGCTGAAGCGTATGTGACTACTGTGCTTGAGGTCTAGGGTTCGATTTTAGGGTCAGACCAAATTTTTGTATGATCTGCAAATATTTGTTTCGGAGTTTGGGTGTTTATATGTGTAACTAGCTGACCCACGCAACCTTGTTTGCGTCTTATATTGCCCGTAGCGTGAAAATTTCACCCGTTTTTGAAACATTCTTCATTGTTGCTCCGCTCCTATTAGTAGTAGCGTGATGATATATACCCTATAGCCTTCCTCGATAAATGGAGTATCCAACACCGAAATAATTTTTCAAATCGGACCAGCGGTTCCTGAGATTAGCGTGTTCAAACAAACAAACAAACAAACTCTTCAGCTTTATATATTAGTATAGATATGTATGTATTTACAAAAAAAAGTATATTTGTATTTATATCAGTTGTTCTAGTACCCACAACAAAGCTCTGCTTTGGTTGGGGCTACACGGGGTTGAGTATTAGAAGTCCGAAATATTTATTTACTTATTATATTTATTACTAGTTGTTGCCCGCGGCTCCGCTCACGTATATGTCGGTTATCGCGGCAAATAGTAGCCTATGTGTTATTCTGATGTATAAGCTATATTATTGTAAAGTTAAATCCAAATCCGTTTAGTAGTTTTTGCGTGAAAGAGTAACAAACATCCATCCATCCATACTTACAAACTTTCGCGTTTAGAATGTTAGAATAGATAGTGCTAAATGTGTGCGGAAACATAAGTGCACTCTCTGTTCTAATCTCTCTGTCATAATCCGATGGGTCAGTTAACCGACACAATTGGTGAGAGATCAGACGCAGGACCAACAGCTTTACATGCTCTCAGAGGCACGGGGGTTCAGACCCTTCCAAACTTTCCAAACTTCGAGCTGTTATTAAGTATATCTATAATCAGAAGAACTCAATAACACATTTTTCCCGACCCGGGATTCGAACCCTAGATCTCTTGATCGGCAGTCGCATACGTCAACCGTTAGACCAACGAGACAGTTATTTTTTTTTTATGTAATAGGCGGGCAAACGAGCAGACATATCGCCTGATGGTAAGCGATTACCGCCACCCATGGACACCTTCAAACACCAGAGGCGTCACAAGTGCGTTGTCGGTCTTTGGGGATAGGAAGGGGAGGGAGAGGGGATTTGGTTTATGGGCCTCCGGTATCCTAACTCACTCGGTGAAACACAGCGCAAGCACTACTTTACACCGGTTTTCTGTGAGGCCGTGGTATCACTCTGGTCGAGCCGGCCCATTCATGCCGAAGCATGGCTCTCCCACGGTTATGTCTATAATAAGAGAAAGAAATCCAAAATACAAAATTGTGAAGATCAACATTTTCCTTCTAGTTTCTTTGTTGTTTAACCATATGAAAATTTAATTTTTGAGACAATCCAAGTGTGGCATGGCATGACTTATTATTTCATTAATTTCCTCAGCAAACAACCGGTTTGCAACGCAATAACCAATAGTTTGACAGTTAAACGTAGTTTCGCTTGGCACCGTTAGTCACTGGTTTACAAAATGAATATTGTGTCATTCAGTATCATTGATATGAACATCACTTACAACGAATACACAATTTTATGCTTATTCAGTATCGGTACTTATCGGCTATTGCACTTGTGAAACCTCAAACCGTTAACTAAAAACATATATTACGCTAAAACCAAAAGCAAGTTATAAATAGGCCTACAAATATAAATGTTAAATTATGTTCCATTGGGTACGTACTAGAAGGCATAAAAGTCGAAAGTTGCCCAAAAATACAGAAGTCGGAACATTTTTCAATAAGTACCTAACAAGAATGCTGATGACTTTGCCTATGTCGTCGATCAATAAATTCCGAACTTCGGAGCCTAATATCTTTGGAGTACATAAAGGCGTCAATGTTCGGATCCATAGTAGGGTGGCCAGTTAGTTAGAAGAAAGTATAAGGACAAGCTTTTACACATTCCGTCCTTTATACTTTCTTCTAAATGGTTACTAGTTTTTACGGGTATCAACCGCTGTCCGTACCGGAAACAACGACTATTTCTTTGGTCTGGGATTAATGTAACCTTGTGTGATTTTTAGTATGTGTGTGATCTTTCTTCTTAGTTTTCTGCAATTTGTTTTAATGCTTTTATTAAAAAAGATGAAATTGTGTAACAAGAAACTATAAAAGAATGATGAATGGTAATTATAATAATGTTTAGTTTTTTGTATAATGTCAGATGTTAGACATTATTTGTGACTCCTAAAATTTGTAATAAAAATGACAATGTTTTCTATGTTATTCTATTTTAATTTATGGTTATATTTTTGACAATTATATTTTATTATATTAAGCTCACGAACTCATATTTTTCAAGTTTTTTTTTCAATTTCAAAATATAATGGCAAAACCATATTGTATCACTCTGAGTATTTTTATTGCTATCTACAATCAGCTAATGCTAATATTTTACCTATTATTACAAGATTTAATGAATCACAACATATTGTACATTAATAAAAATATCCTGAGTTTACTAAAAACCTGGATATCATATTTAACAAATAAATATTTTTACGGGAATTAACGCGATCACTTATTTAAAAAGGTATCACATACCTCTGATTTGCCTGACGTTGACGAAAAAAAAAAAATATCATATTTAACATTGATAACTATATTCACCACCGCGCTTAGGCAAAATGCTAATTTCGAAATGGCTTTAAGATGAGTTTTTTACACTATATGTATATTTTTTAATATTATTTAGAACTTTTTTATTTAGATAAGAACATTTAAGCACCTGTGTATTCTTTAAGACGTATTTTTATTTTAGGTAGTTACAGATTTTTAACATATAATGAGGACATTAAGTACTTAATCTAAACGCGAAATAAAACACATTTTTTTTAACTATTTTTAAACTTTGAATATGGAAGTTATTGTCATTGATGATTGGCACATGGCTTCTTATCACTTGTCTTACTAACGCTCAAATTGACTCGTCATCCTCCTGACTGTCGGGAAAGGACTTATAAGACGGGAACAGACTACAGATATACTCCTGAATATTTACTCCTGAGAGGCAACTAAAACTTTTAGGTTGTTTATTGAAATGAAATAGAAAATGACATCCTCAATTTTGGTTTATAAAAATAATATTAATACCCACACATCACAAAGATGGCCGTCTGGTTCCAAATTAGGCAGAACCTCTGCTATGGTAACCGCAATGCTGACAAACAATCTTAAATATTTCTGAAGAAATACATGATAAAAATAAATTACACCCAGACACAGAAAAAACACTACAGAAAATTAAAACTTTATACCATATCTATATCTATAGATATCGTAACAACACCGTATTGCATGTCTACTGTTAAGTTTTAGTGTGTTTTATGTTTATATTTATTGAATAAGAAGGTATAATTTTTTTCTTTTAGTTTCATTTTTACATACAAAATTTAAAAGATGTTTTATACCTACAGAACGTAGTGTAAACGTGTGTAACATACACACTACATGATGCCAACCTTTTGAAAAATCCATTTACGTGATACATTTTACAAGAAAATCCTTAAAATATTTAAAATATTTTAATTTATATGCAGAAAAAAGAGTGCAATAAAATTTATTGCATCATTTAGTGTACGCACGTAGAACAAAATTGCTTTAAGTGTATTTACAGTAAATGATTTGAATATAAAGTACTTATATAACGAATCATTAAAGTAAGTTTAAATATTTACTATAAGAGAAAAAAAATCAAAATGATTTCTTCGATTATACTAGCCGACCCACGCAACTTCGTCTGCCTGTATTTACAATCATGCTCAGCTCTTATTGGTTTAAGCATCATGTTAACTATCTTCCCTCAGAAACGCCATCAAAACACATATTTAAAAAACGTGATTATCGGTTAGATGGGCATTCATCGTAAGCACCGTGATACGAGAAGCGTGTATAGATTAAACTTTCACGACCCACAACCCACCCACTGTCGCACTGGCGCAGTAGAAAGCGGCGTGGTGACTGGTAAAACCAATGGACCAACCGTGCAGTCATTACCAAAATACAAGGAAATTAAAGCCTACTTACATTTAAGTAAAATATAAAATAATAATATTGAGTACTCTAAAAGTTAAGCCCTACTGAAACAATACTTAAATTCTTTGTATAATATTCTTCAATTCAGAAAAAATCTTACCAATTCCACAGCAATCTTCGCGAACGACAGGTATCCACCCACCTACGTTACACACACCCCGCTCGTATACAAAGAAGGGTTTAATTTGGAAGTATTTGGTCAGGTTCTCCATTGGGATTAAGTGTATTGTCCCATTGGTACCCTAAGCTTTTTCCATTCGGCAAAATGAACTCGTTAAATCAGATTATATGTCTCCGAAGTAACCAAATATAGGTATACCTACAGTATCTTCTATATGTGTATGCTCTATAACATCTTTACAAATTACAATTTTAATGTCTATACTGAATAATACTGATACTATAAAGCTGAAAAGTTTGTTTGTTTATTTGGTTGGTTAGTTTAATGCGATAATCTCAAGTCAAAGTACTGTTCAAGAATTATTCGTAGTTAGAAAGACTATAGGATGTATATCATTACGCCATGACCAATGACAGCGGAGTTAATAATTCCTTTGAGTAGGTCTTTTCAGGTAGGCTCACAAAAACCTTTTTAGGGTAAACAAAGTAGTTCAAACTGTTTAACATCACGCTACGGGCAAAAGGAGACGCAAATAGCATTACTGCATTGCTACCTCTAAGAAAAAAAATTAGTAATAACCAGAAATTGTTTAAATTACACAACAGTATTGGCGCTCTGGTTAAACTAGTAAACCCTCAGATTGAAAAAATCGATCCTTAAAATATATCGAGGCGTTTAACTCTGGACTAAACTATCCGAACAGTAAGCCCATAAATCTTTATACCTAAATAAAAACTTAACCGAAAAAGTTTTCTACTCCATAAGAACCCCATAAAAATGGGTATGTTACTGTATGGTAATGCGCTTACTACTATTCAGGTAGCTGTTTATGATGTCTTTAAATCTTGTCACAGTTGAAGCAAATTACAGTAATTTATACTTAAAGTTGAAATTAACGTATATAAAGTTAATACATTAAGTTTTTCATTAATAATATGCAATGCAATGCAGTACTAGTCGGTTGTGCCAATTAAGGACGGTTGTGAAATTCATCAATTATAAAAAAAACTGTTATAAGATAATAATAATATTTTTGATTCCGTCAACACATTGACTGCGATTTCATGCGATGGTTGTCGTAAGAGGCGACTAAGGTACTTACAAATTACGCAGGACAAAATCACTGCAAAGATAAGAAAAACTTTAAACAATTCTTCTGGTCAGCGTGGTTTAGTAGGCCGAAACCTCCTCTCTAAACAGAGGTCAATGACAAACAGTGGACTGTTAAAAACTATTGATGAATATTTTACTATATACGTACTAAAATTTATCAACATGTTATAATTTATCAAAAGTAGGCTGTAGCACCTAAATTTATTGTCGCCTACTAGAAATATTTCAATGAAAGTTGTGGCCGATCGGAATTATTGAGAATACAAACAGAAATACCGTGGGAGAGCCACGCTTCGGCATGAATGGGCCGGCTCGACCGTAGTGATACCACGGCCTCACAGAAATCCGGTGTGAAATAGTACTTGCGCTGTGTTTCACCGAGTGAGTGAGGCTACCGGAGGCCCATAACTCAAACCCCCTCCCCCTATCTCCCCTCCCTATCCTCCAAAGGAAAGCAACACACTTGTGACGCCTCTGGTGTTTGCAGGTGCTCATGGGCGGCAGTAATCGCTTACCATCAGGCGATACGTCTGCTCGTTAGCCCGCTATTCCATAAAAAAATGCTGCAAATGGTTTTGTCCAAAGGAGTCATGAAAACTGTGGTAGATGAAGAATGATTTGATTAAAAGGCAAGGCAACGCGCTGTTCCAGATATTGTACTTGCATACAAATGGGATATTTCTAACGATGGTATTCATTACAACGTAGAAGTCAAAACTAAAGTTAACATACGGGTGGTATACGACTCTTGTAGTAAACTGTAAATTTTTATTAAATTACATATATTTTCAAACTGTGAGGATAGAAAGTGACATACATATAGATCATACCGTACCGTTTTAGCGTTCAAAACTAACAAGGAACAGTGTCAATTCATAAAAAAAATACTACGTCTCATATCATTAGACACCTCTTCAGTTTCACGAAAATGCAAAAATAAATAAAAAATAACATAAGCGGGTTTTATTTACCTTGAATTTGACTAGTCATACTTAATAAAGCATAGGTACTGTTTTCTGTAACAGTTATAATTGGTGTAAATAAACAATTACAGAAAATATTTTTAAACAACATGTTGATTTCAACTTATTTCCAAGAATTTTTAGCCCATGTGTTGCACTTAAACAAATTATCGGATTTTACAAGTATTTATATTTTGCCCATCCTAAGTTAATTTAACTTTAACCTTTGAATTATGTCACTGTTATACGTTTAAAATAACAAAAACATATGAATCTCTCAAAATTAACTATATGAGCTTCAATTAAGATAAGAAACAATGTAGCAACGTCTTTTTACCTAAACTGCTACCCACTTATGATAATGAAGATAACGTAACCGCTACTTCCTGACATCTAGCTTCTCAAATAGTCTTATCCAAACCGTTCCGCGTAACTACATCTGTGACTGGAATTTCCTTAGTATTAAAATTAAAATATTCTTCGAAATGAAGTTCTCGTAGCAATTGGAACAAATTAAACCTCATTCAGTTTGTTATCATAATACTATTAATATTCAGGTCAGAGCCTTTATGGAGAAACTGGACGGGTTAGTGTTAATGGAATCGATGTAGTTGTAGGCAGATTGTCTTTCAATTTTGAATGCCCCAGTCACTGTCGTTTGCGATAGTCGTATTTGGCAGAACCCAACAAAATTAAGAAGGTAACACTTATTAAATCACTGATATAAAATTTGGAACTTTTGCTAAATAAACTATCTCAATAAATTTCCTTACTTAAGTTCTAGATTTTCTTACTGGTAATATAGGAATCAAAAAGAAATATGTACATATGAAAACCATTACTAAAAGCTTAGTAGCAGATTTTACAACTGTAGTCAGTATTACTTCAAACGTCAAGTTTTACAAAAAAGAATTCAATTCAAACTTGACCTTTTGTTTCTCAACTCTACTGTAGCCACCGATAAGCCGTTATTAAAGTCTTGCTACTTTTACGATCCACCCTTATTAGCTGTAATCATTTCTGTAGTAACACTTTTATAGTTTTTGAACATTCTTTGGTCGACGCGTAAAGCTGTTGTCCCTGGTAGATAAGGTTGAAATACTCACCCAAATCTGTTTCGAGGGGAAATTAATTCCAAACTTTTTCGATTTTGGGTTACTGTTAAAACTGAGTGAGGATAGAACACTTTGAGGTTAGCGCCTTCTAATTTAGGCGTTCAAGGTCATTGACTTGTTTTACTTTAAGAACAGTAATTTTTTATTTGATTTACTGCACGGTTGGCTTAGTGGTTTAGCAGTCGCCATACCGCTTTCTACTGCGCTAATTTTTGTGGGTTCGAATCCTACATGGGACAAAACTTTGTGTACACTTATAATTGTTGTCCGGAGTCCGTATATTCCTTGTATCCGTTTCATGTATGTTTGTAAAGTCCCCGCGACACAAGATGTGTATACCTAATACAAAAGTTGTCTTTTAAAACAAAATAAATTTAAGGATACACAGTTTATGGCAGATAATTTATAAGACATAAATGGTAGTACCCGCTTACTGAAACCTCAATGTGTTTAAATGACATGCATATTGGGTAAATGAGTAGCCGACTTACTTGACCACGAAAACCTACAACTCAGTGGCAGTGGCAAAATGATTTTTTCCTTAAAGTAAAACTTTGTCCGAAAATAACGCTGGCAACTAACTTACTTGTAAATTGAAGTTATTTTACTAGACAAGAATCTACTACTTATACCAGCAGTACATTAAACCAAGAATTAATCCCATGATTTAAAAACTTATTTGTATGAAACTACCAAGTGCGAGTCAGACTCGTGCACAAAGGGTTCCGTACCATTATCTATATATTTTAATCTTTTACCAGTTGCCGTTATTAATATCGAGCAAAAAACGGCAAAAAGCACGTTTGTTGTTTGGGAGCACCCCTTAAATTCTTATTTTATTCTGTTTTTAGTATTTGTTGTTATAAATGGCGACAGAAATTGATCATCCCTGAAAATTTCAACTGTCTAGGCGTTCCACAATTCATGAAATACACCCCAGTGATAGACAGATGGAGGGATGAAAGGACGTACGAACAGACAGATGGACAGTGGAGTCTTAGTTATAGGGTCCCATTTTTACCCTCTAGGCACGGAACCCTAAAAACGACTTTTGACTTTAAATTTTGGATAATCCTCTCATATTGGTGTTATGAGTATGTTAATATTCCTAATGTGGGAGTTGTCCTTAAAAAAGAACACTTGTATAATCGATGTATGTATAATATCATCAAATGTGCCCGATGATTATTAAATCAATGAATAGTGATTAGAATTCGTCTAAAATTCCCAGCAGGATATACTAAGTTTACTAAAAAGTAAGTAAAAAGCATTCCTAAATTCAGTGGTCATCACAGAAATAAAAATATATAAATATATATAAAAATATATAATCTGCAAACTTATATATTTATATCACAATCTGAGGTAACTCTTCTCTCTGCAAATGTATTGCACGTGCTCAGAATTGAAATGATATCTTCAAAAATATACTCACCACAATATATTTATACATAAAAAATAAGCAAGTCTTACGATCATGTTTTCCACGGTTAGTTAAACAAAGGTACATCTTAATAAATTTTACCTTCTTTTGTTTATTGATTACTAACGTTTTTGCACGGCTTTGCTTTTGTTTTCGTAGTTTTTTTGCGGGATAAGGCCATACATCTTCTATCTTATCTTACATCTTACAAATAAATAAAATTGGACTGTCTGTTTGTAATATTAAAATAACCTTTTTATACTAAATGCATATGTATATATACATCTGACATATTTTCAATTTTAGTTAGTCTGTCTGTCCGTTTGTTCCGACTAATCTCTGAAACGGCTGGAACCGATTTTGACCGGAATTTCATCAGTAGATAGCTGTTGTAATAACGAGTAACTTAGGGTACTTTTTTCTATATCCGAGATTGTAAAGTTATAATAATAACCGCGGGACTCGGCTTGTATAGCCTTTAATTAATGCCTCGGAGAATACATTAAATCAACGATTTCCGCTGTTACACAAACATCTGTGGCAATTGTGAGGTGTAGTTGAAGACCTAAAAAAGTTCAGCTATATAGTATTAATAATATCTTTATTGTACACCAGAAGATAATAAAAAGGACTTAAAACTAATATATTTCGTCGTAATACATTTAAAGTCGACCTAGATTAAGCTAGGCAAGAAGAATAATAACGATGATTAAATGAAGCTCATTTAACAAGGAAAGATCTTTTATTTTTTCTCTTTATTTTAGACTAGTTTTTGCTTGCGGTTTAGCCCGGGTATTTTTCGGTTATCACGTCAAAGAATAGCTTATGTCCGTTCTCTAAAATCAAAGTAACTCTTTGCAAAATTTCATTGGAATCAGTGTAGGGATTTGGCCGTGAAAACGTAACGAACAGAAAGGAAGAACGGACTTTCGAATTTATAATATTAGTATGGATTTATTCTAGAGTATAATCTATCTAAATATAAATATCTAAAGTCTGTGTAGTTTTAGTTATTAGCGATTAACTGAAACTATCGGAGTTCCAGTGATGTAAACAAGCGTGCGCGCTGAGAATGACAAGAATATTTAGCGTTAAGTACTCCAGATTTTCTACTAAATGTGTACATGTCGTACTATATGACGATGATGATGATGTACACCAGCTAAACTGTCTATACTCGATGAAAATTAGCATACCAAGTTAATTAACACTGTGTAAATCATCATGCTGCATTGTCTCTTTGATTCTGCTTATGCTTTTCATCAGGCAGAGGAGAGTCATTTTGGCCGGGCAAAACAAAAAAATAATACCTAATATACCACAAGCTCATATGAACCGCTGGAATAGAATTCTAACTCTATTAAGAGTCACTTTGTAGTCAATTATTATGTTCGTTTAAAGTTGTTAGCTAGCAGCTTTGTTGTCACTCATAGCGAGAAGCCAACAATAAAAATTGTAATGGAGCCTATAAAAATGCATATTACAAATATTATAATTATATGAATAATAATTTGTTCTATGCATTTTTATAGGCTCCATAAGCTTTAATTACGAAGTACATTATTTATTTTATTATTATTTTTAAAGTAAAAAAGCTTTGTTTTTCACCTTAAAAATAAAATCAACACTGAAATTATTCATTCGAAAGTAACTCTGTCTGTGTGTTAGTCACGTTTTCACGCCTAAATCGTTACACCGATTTCAATGAAATTTGGCATGAAGATACTTTGATTCTTGAAGAAAGATAGGCTACTCTTTACGGTGAAAACCGACATAGACGCGGACAGAGCCGCGGGCAAAAGCTAGTATGTTATATTTTTAAATTTATGAACTCGCTTGTACTTTTGAGAACTCACTTGTACTATCAAAACTATATTGACTGATGAAATAATCATACTACACACAGAAAATACTTAAAACCCAAAAATATATATTCGCAGATCATAACATTTAAATTTTTCATCCAAATGAAACGTGTATGCATAAGTTTAAGCATTTACTTTAAATGTTAACACTATGTCAAACACATAACCTCATCTAGAACAAATCGACATCTCACACCATAAACCCTTTCTACATCACTTGTTGGTAACAAAACAATATCAGTTCCCGATATCTATGTTTCCAAGTTTCAGATTATGTATGCAGCGGTATCCGTCGGGGCGTTCTTAGTAACAATCAGACAATAGAACCTTCTTGTTTCGAATCTAATCAATTGGCAGTCCCTTTACGGACTAGCTTAAATATTCATTGTTGAAGGACAGATTTGTATACGAATATGTTTTAGATAACTTTAGGGTACCTACGTTATTTGTATGTATATATTTCAGTTTTAGTAGATATACGATTGTAGTATTACGAATAAAATCTTGTAGATTTATCTAACGGTATAATCTCTAATAAGTAGCTTACGTTTTACTCAAAGTACTAGTATATGGCTATGTGACTTGTTTCTTTGAAAAAATGTGTAAAAAAGAAAGAAAAGGCCCAAATTTCAAGAAAAAAAAAGAAAGAAAAGGCGCAAATTCCAAAGTAATATGCAAAAGTATTTAGACAGTCCAAAATGTAATAATTTGAATTTGTAATCTTTACTTATATTCCTATTTTTGTATTTAAAAAAACATACTAAAACCGATTAAAAAAATCTATATAGGTATATTTTATGTCAGGACTGTTGTTTTCAATCTCAAAATTAATAAATATTTATAATTCCTTCAGAAGAAATTATGTTGTGATCATTGAGGTTGCCTAATCCTCAATAGTAATAATGATAAATAGTTTTGATTTCCGTATAGGGAAAAATAACTATAAAATTTAGAAGTTATTATACGGTAGATCTAAAAATTAAAAGTTTTTGGTGCATGGCAATACTAACAGGTACGGGTTTGAAAATTAACATTGAGCATTGAATTATACATACATAGTTGTATTTGATACGTGTAGATACCAATCGTGCAATGTTGCGCAGCGATGTACTTCGAAAATCTGTTTGTCTTTAAAGTGAAACCTGCCAAAATAACTGTATTCTGCCTTACGGAAAGCATGAACAGAATTCAAGAGCGGTGGGCACCATCCTCATTGCAAATGTGGAGGGCTTAGTGAGATACTTTTTCATGCCTCGCTTGAAGGATCTTAGATCATAGTGGCAGGAAAACATGTGCGCTGGTAGTGAGTTCAAGGTTTTGAACGCTCGGCATAAGAAGGAAGACCAGAACCGTTCAGTTCAAGTGCGTATTGTGACCACTCTAAAACAGTGATTTCCAAGGCTGGCATGTATTGTTGTGAAGAGGGATGGAAAAGATGAAACCAGTTGAAAGAGCTCGTCTTAACATTCTCCATGATAAAGGCAATAGAAAAATGCTGTAGATGCGACACCTCTTTGGAACTGCAAAGGCTGCTCGCGGCTGCAATCGGTCGAGAGTGTCTAGCAAATACTGCGCGGATCTATTGCAAAGATGAAAACAGTATTCTATCTGTTCAACTGTCTCATCTTGTTCAGTATGCCCAGATTCAGCGAGGTTGCCTTAGTGACGCTCTGAACTCGTACTCATGAGGGCTGTGATCACTGCAAATATAGATACCCAGGATACCAAGCTTATCCTGTAGTGGGAGCTGAGTGATATGAAAGATGGGAAGACGGCAGAGTGAGGGGGGATGGAACGGTGTGTAGAATTTACTAAAACCAAAATCAGAAAAACATTTAGTACATTCAATATTTAACTTCATTCTCACTCATCTTTTGAAAGAAAGGTCACAACAATAGTTTTGGATTAGCAATTAGTAACATTGAGTCCATCAACATCAAACTAAGAGTACGAGTAAAATTACCACCACTTAGATATAATCCGGGATAATCCATGAGCAAACGTACCCTAGCAACTCTAAATGCTTTAGAATATACATTAAATTTAATGATGTGATCCCAATTTTGGCTTTTAGCCCCCAAGTAATTTAATACTTTGGTGATACTGTGAGATGGTCAAATGGAAATGGTCCGTTAATGTAGTAACAGTTGGAAATGTACAGTAGCTTTATTTTATTAAAGGTTTAATACGTTTATTTGAGAGTAATCTTTTTGTGGTTATTCTTTTAATCGTTTTCCTAACAATGAAAATTCAATTTAATTTTAACTGGTGTGTTGGTGAAGACTTTTTGAGATGGTCATGTAGCGGATATTCCTACTTAATGCCCAAGACATCAATTATAGAATAATAACTAGGTCAGGAGCGATCCTCATAGGAGAAAAAAACTTAGACCGGTTCAACTGGACCCATACTATCTGATCTTAAACATTGTCGAGCGTGAGCATTCAATGACTCAAAGTTTATGATTATTGAGGTACATATGTCCATGGGCAATGACAGCCACTTACCATGACCTGTTTGCTCTTTTACCTTCTAGGTCGTTAGAATTGTAGTGATTTAAGAACGTAACGCGAAATTTGGTGTTACTTTTTCCCAAGAACGGCCAAGATCAACATAAATCACTGAAGAGAATTTTATATTCAAACTTTTCTATCGGGAAATGGAATCGACTTATTGGACAAGAGAAATACGAAATTCCAGTGAAGAGAAGGGGTGTGGATAGGGTGCTAAATGTCTTTTCCAACTCATAAATCTTCCATTAAAATCAGGGTCAGTAATTGAGCGAGCAATTTACAAATTCTTGATCATCAATTGAATGAAATCTTAATTTTGAGAAGTAAAATATTTTGGAGAAAGTAACGTTTTAATAAATTTGTTTAGTTTTCCAATCTAGAATATTTTTTGTATGAACAAGAAACCTAAAACTTTGTATATACATAATATTAAGAAATTTCTGGTAGAAATCTTATAGTCGTCGTGTCTTATAATATATAATAAGTAAGACTAAATATGTCATTTTGGCGGTAAATGAAATAAAATATGTTTATAACTTTATTTTGGCACAAAAAATGTGAATCTGCACAATTTTATCACAATTTAGGGGGCCTATCCCCCTATCAGGGAAAATTGGGCGAGTGAACTGTCATTTTCTATGTTTTTTTTTCACTGAATAGAAGAATCAAATCCTAACTTGTAGTATCAGTATTTGCGAGATGTAAAGTTTTTTATATAAAATAAAATAATATGGGGCCCCAGTACTCGTGCTATAGCTAAGCAACTTATTGACGCTTCTCATGACCTTCTGGTCTGGCCTTTTTCTAGCACAGAGAATCAGCAATGCCATTCAACGTGGTAATGCTGCCAGTCTTTTGGGAACGCTACCAGTAGGCCAAGATGTGGACTGTGGAAGAGTTTTTTGACGCTTTTATGTAAATATTATTATTGTTTTTTTTACTATGGTTAAGTACATAGGTTTCTATATTATGTTACAATTAGATTATTTAAATAGTATTCATTCAATAAAATTCCGAATTTGGTTGGGACGGTCGATCTTAGTATTTATTTACGTTGAAATAACATCATATATTTTTATATAATATGAAATGATGTTTATTTTTTAAATTTCTTCCCTACCCATAGGTATTGTGGTAGGACTCGGCAGTTCCTCATTTCCAGAACCAAAATAAAGTTATAAACAAAGTTTAAATATACATATTTTACTCCTAAACATGCTATTTTTCCTGTACTAAAAGAAAACTTTTTATCAGACCGAAGTTCAGAATGATTAAGTCGTAAAACCATGCTATAATCATTCGGTACTTACTAGAATAGGCAAGACTTTTTGTTTTATCTTTATGTCTAATTCATCTTTTAAGGTATATGCGAAAATGTGACCAAAACTGTCAACAGATAACATTGTCTTAACCTTGAAAAACTAGCCTCTTGGATTTTTATGTTCTATATTAAAAGTTATGTAAACTAGTTTGAGCGAAAGTTTTCTTTTAAAGTAAAATGCTTTACGAAACTTACAATCTCTCATTTCAGCACACTGCTGGACATAAGCCTCCCTTATGGCGCGCCACTTCTCCCGGTCCGCAAACTTACAATAAGAATTATATAAAATGAAAATAGTGTTTCTGATCTTCAATGCTCCGAAGTAAATTTGGAACAAGACGATATGAAAGTTCTTTTGTGTAGACATTCTTAATGTTAAATAAAATAATGTTTATTTATTTGCATATTTTTTTGTGTATTTGTATATATATTGCATATTTTTAGAAAAATTCAATAGGCATAGAACGATAAATTACTAGGCAATGTTGATTTCACCTCACCTAATAATTGTGTGCCGTCTATTTTATATACACATAAAATACCAAGATAAGTTATTACAACTTACACAAAAGAAAATCCAAAAAGAATTTTGACTAAATTTATTTTAGATGAATTACAAAACTCGAACAGTTTAGATTTAAGCTGTTCTTATTTACAACTGTTTATACTTCGTTAGAGTTATACGAAGCCAAGCTGCATTAGCAAAATTATACGAAATAATTTAAAAATAAGTTTTTATTAGATTAACCTACATAGTAACTAGAGAATCAAGTAAATAGAGCAATTTCCTTAAAATCATACCAGACGTTAAGTCCTTTACAAAATTCATTGACCGAATTTAATTGATTTTAGTGTATATAGTCTGAAGGTTAATTTAAAGGTTTCAAAATTAAATTAACAATATCTTTTCAAATTTAATTGTAAAAGAGTATCTTACTTGTTTATAGTTGATTGTTCAAATATAAAAAAACAGAAGAACAAAATTAATGCTTTATTAATCAATTGAAACATTTAGCTTCAAACCAAATAAATAAAATTTCATTACAATGTTTTTTTTATTATTTTGAAATATTTATTATTATTTTTTACTAAAGTGCGTAGTACCTACTCGCTTTTTGAGTCTATTAATTAATAACTGTTGACCACATCTCCGCCTGCGTGTATGTCCGTTATTGCGGTAAATAGTAGCCCATGTGTTATTCTGATGTATAACCTATATTACTGTAAAGTTTCGTGCAAATCCGTTCAGTAGTTTTCGCGTGAAAGAGTAACAAACATCCATCCATCCATCCATCTATCCATCCATCCATACTTACAAATTTTCGCGTTTATATATATGGTGTCGGTTGGTGTATCGTGATGGGTTGGTGTGATGTGGTGATGTGGTGTGAACCACATCACACCAACCCATCACGGAGACTATGACAGAGATAAACTCTCAGCACTTCCTCCATATATTGTATGCTCTAAGGTTTAACTTAACTTTTAATTGAAATACATATCTTTAATTCCAGACTTCTAAGACTCATGTCTGTCTGACTGTCTAAGACAAAATTGTTCAGGAATTTCATTTTTGTATATGTTTCATTGCTAGATGCAAAAAAAAAATACTTCGACAAAATTTTGAGCCGCGTTCCACATATTTAATAATATTTGTGTAATCTTTAAATCAAATTTTAAATGTAGGTCTTGATTTCTTAATTGCATTTCGAGACTTTAGTTAGTATATTATAGTCGTGTCATCCAATCATGATTTTACTAAACTTCTTTGTTTCGTATTTAAATATTTCGGACAAATATTATTTTTAACATATTTTGGAAAATCACGTCATAATTGATCTAGCCGTATCAGAGATCAACCGTAACAAACATCCAGAAAAAAATAATAATCATAATATCATTGGCTCAATGTTTCAGAATGACTTGTGGATGTTCATGTTTTAATAGTAGACAGTAGGAAAATTAAACACTGATAAAATTGCATCGTTCTTTGTCATGATTTATGATACATAAGGAAGATTTTGTATAATGTCTATTGGTTATTTAATAAGTAACTGGTTATAGAAACTGATAAGTACGTATAAGCTGTTATATCGGGCATTATAAAAAAATGAACCGTTATTCTCCTTGGTCTCGACGACACGACTGAACCAGGGGCTGAACCAATTATGTTTATTCTTTTTTATTATTTTTATTATAGAAGAGTTATTTCTTATGAAAGCTAGTAAAATTTAATTTAAATTATATATATAAAATATATATATTATATACACGTAAATCAGCATCAGAAAAAGGAACTTAAATCAACATAAGTGATAAGTCTTTCACATCGTTAAAAAAAAACAGTACCTAAACTTCAAAGTAAACGTAGAAAATATAGTAATTCTTACTCAGTAGCCAAGTAAATAATTTCATAAAAATATTAATGAAAAACAATGAAGATTGTGCTTTAGAGTTAAAAGCCTTTCGTTAATTATAAACGTAATACTGTTACGACCTACTTTTTAGATAAAAGCAATGTTTTAAGCTCTTTAAATATATTAGGCGTTTCAAAAAGTCGTTACTGGTCAGATCTTTTCAAATTCCATGAACATGAATTTTTCATAAAGCTCCACTAAGACTTCTAATAATTACTCGCCTTTACCTAGCCCGCATCTAAACCAAGAAATAAGCCAAGCCAATTTTTCTACTTTAAGTACTTCACCAAAGATTTTCAATAATTAATAAAACGTCCATCGGAATGAGGGTTGAATAAAAACATGAATTGCGAAATGGAATCCGTTGAATCGTACTTAACCGTTATCTCATTTTTAAACGATTCGGTTTTTGTGCTCAGCCATTAATATCTGTTGAGTGGGAATCAGAGATGAACGTTGTAGGGTTACTGAGCTGTGTATTAATAAGTAAAGAGATTGTCATTAGGGAATAAATTAATATTACAGTAGGCACTTGCTACCATTTCATCCTCTAATTATTGAATTTCAAATTACTTTGCCATAAAATGTATTAATAACAAAATGATAGTAGTCATTTTGTTATTAATTTTATAAATATTATTAGGGATTGGTTAGTGTTTTGCATTATGTTTTTATCAAACTTCAATAAAATACTGCAAACACATGACTCCATGATGGTGAGCGATAAGGCTCCACATGCCAATTTATAGAAACCGGTAATTTCACTTGCATTTGACTTTTATAATCTTGAATTATCTGTGCTAATAACTAAATATAATACCTAATAACTAATAATGTGCATGTGTGTATGCACATTATTAGTCTTTATCCTTACCTATATATATATATACTAGCTTTTGCACGCGGCTTCGCTCACGCAGACTTTCATCCCCTGATTTACCCCCTTAGGTGTAGAATTTCAAAAATTCCTTTCTTAGTGCTCACTTACGTTATATAAAGAACCTACATGCAAAATTTCAGGATTCTAGGTTCAGCGGTTTGGGCTGTGCGTTGATATCTGGGTATGTCAGTCAGTCACCTTCCTCTTTTATATATATAGATAGATATATAATAATTAATCACCGAAATGTATGTACGATCATAACTTCCGATCGACTGCACCGCATCTAATAATTCTTTTCTTTTATGTGTTCGTTATTGTTAGGACAAGGTTTGTGTTCAATAACAATTAAAAGATAACGGGAAAAGTCATTTTTTTGTCTACGACGGGAAGCTGAGATATGTAAATATGGCGGTACAAAGTTCGCCGGGTCAGCTGCTGATTATAAATATTAGAATAGTTATGCAAAATTAAAATAAATAGATACACAAAGGAAATGCAACATTTTTACAAAACGCTATATAAACTTTAATTACGAAGCAGAGTTCGTAGAAAGCGTAGGTACAAAAATGATTTTTGAATACCTACAAATAGGTGCCTATTTATTGTAGATATAAAATAAATTATACATAGAAGAAATGTAAACTACCTTGCAATATTATTTTCTGGATTCCTCTGGTTCTTTGGTTCTGGATAGTTACTATTTACACGAAAAGTTTGTCTACGAACTTTTCGTACCTCACAAGCTAATTAAAACTATCCGTTATCGTTCCCACAAGTCTCAAGTAAGCATTCCTTTTCCAATATACTATTATCTGTGTTCTTCTCACTTACATTGAGAATCCATTACTTTTACCTAAACAATATAACGACAAACCAGGTAGCCTTAAAGCACTTTTCCATTAGACTTGGTTTCGATTAGTTTTGGTGAAGCGTTTCTACCTGGGGCACTCAGACTTTTGTTAGACCGTCAACAACATTCGTTTAAATGAAAGGTCTTAAATAAGACCCGAATGAGTTGCTGTGAATGGCAGACGTGAACGCGTTTCTAAGGGCCTCGGGTGAAAAGTAGCGCAGGGGTCGGAAAATATCGTGTTTGTATGGTGTGTACTTTTACTGTTTATGAATCGTAGCTGTGGAAGTTGAAGTGAAACGACTTTAGCATGCACTAGAAATTTTTACGTATGTTTAGGATTAGAAGTTTAATAATCTGTTTTTATAATAAAATTTTAGTACTTTGAGAGCCATGCTTTGACACATTTGGGTCTTACTCGAACCAACCATAACATTCACCACAGGATATAAAAATAGTATTTCGGACATCTGACACGTAATGACATCTAGTCCCAAGTTAAGCAGGCACTAGGCAACTGATATAAATATATGTATGTATATACATATATTTTCTTGTCTTTGGAGGACATACGTTATCGATGGTGAGGTGTAAGATTACTTATCAATTTTTGTTTACGGAGCTTTGTCACAATAATGACTATGTCGCACAAGAACGACGGTTGTTCATACATGGTAATTATATTGTTAAGCTCCTATATATATTATATCTGTAACAGTTGATGTACAATAAAGTTTATTCTATTCTACAAATGTTAATTCTATGTGTACATAGAAAACACCCAAATTTCAAAACAAATATTTGCAAATCATACTTTTTCATCATCGAGGTAATAGAGGAGATAATAGATAAATGGAATGTCGTGGAAAAGTCATATAAACCTAGTTTGTGATAAACTTAGAGGGATTCTGGCTAAGTTCTCTCTAATTACGAGAAAAATACCTAATCAGATACGACTACAACTGTATACAGCTCTGGTTGAATCAATAATCGGTTAAGGGTTATCAAGCTATGGAAGAACGTACAAAACCCATCTTGACTTAATTTGTGCACTTCAGGTGGAGTTGCTTATACGAAAATAATTACCATGCATTTTTTGAGTTTTGAAAAGTATTACCAATACATATCAAAATTAAATTATATATATTTTAAAGAAAAAAGACAGTACAACAATAATAAGTTTCAAACACGCCATATTTTATAAAAAAATGTAATTTTGCCTAAATACACCAACAATTATGGTAAAAGAAAATAGGTATATGTCATTCCATTTCTGATTAATGAATTGCAAATTGCACAGAAAGATCAACTAACTCCTAAAAAAATTTAAAAGTAGATTGTAACAGTATTTCTTGCAAAATATAAACATTTTTACGATTTAGGTGGCAAACAGGCAGACGTATCGCCTGATGGTAAGTAATTACGACCGTCCATGGACACCCGCAACTCCAGTGGCATATACACCACTTGTACATTCAGAATTTCAGAACTCACAACTTTGTTTCACAGTCGCCTAGTCGTCTTCATGGTTTAGTATGTTTATAACGTGAATAAAAATTGCAATCATTGTTGTTTTACTTTACAGTAGTGTATCACTCTGTATAACGTAATAAATATCTCTGCATAAGAATGATATATATTGTGATCGGAACATCGAGCGCCGGTCGGCAATGATCGGTGCCGGTGATGAACGCGACTTAGTAGGGTAGATACAGATAAATGTCAATGACTATCCTCTCTAATTTATATTTAATTGTTGAGTTCTTCAATGGTGTTTATACGATCAATGGTTTATTGTGTTTTATTTCTTTGATTGAAACGAAACATGTTATATGATGAAGTATTTGGGAATGCTGGTTCAACCTTAGGTATGTTTAAATTAGCAATAATTGTGTGTAGTATGTAATTAGATTTAAATATGCATTGGTGATGACACTGATGCACGGAAAAACTCGAATGAGTTCATATGGCATCTTACATATAAGTAAAAGTATGTACCCTTTTAATAAATAAATAAATAAAAATAAAAAAATCATTACTTTTTATCGAGTCAGTGAAGCTAACGGAGTCCCTTCTTCCTGATTATGGAAAAAGAGACTCAGAGAGCGTCAACGCAATAGTGACGTGACTTACTATTTGAGGAGTAGTCAGCTCGTTTGCCCTTCCTATAGCATAATTATAAATACAATGTGTATGGTGACGGGTAAATATACGATCTGTATGGTGAGAGAATAAAAATACAGAGTGTCACCACCCCATAGGTCGTAAAAGGGAGTCGCGTTTCGTTAGTGAGTGCGAGATCGGAGGTCCAATGATCAAGAAGCATCTCTTTAGGCTGCAATGGTGTGGGTCACCATGCTGTATTGTTGCATTGACTGAATTCGCGTGCTTGCAATTTTTATGTCTCACTTTTTTTAGATTATTATCATTCAACAGTGATTCATAACGGTATTCGTAACAGAATTTCATACTGCTTCAAAATAAAATTGGAAGTATGCTTGTTTGCCATTGAAGAAAAATATGGACGTGCAAATTTAGACGTAGTCTATGCTATGATAATCAGACTGATAATGATAATAATAAAAGTGGGTAGTAGAGATACGCTGATTTCAGCACAAACGGGTCGGCTTAACGGGGGCGAAACTACCATCTCAGAGAAGATAACCCTGAAACGACAGCATTTGTACTATCGTGTTTCGTTGGTGAATTCGAGACCGAAGGCCTAATGATGCAG
Source organism: Spilosoma lubricipeda (assembly GCA_905220595.1). Classification (NCBI taxonomy): domain Eukaryota; kingdom Metazoa; phylum Arthropoda; class Insecta; order Lepidoptera; family Erebidae; genus Spilosoma; species Spilosoma lubricipeda. The sequence goes on along the minus strand of HG992281.1, from coordinate 17,166,991 downwards.
AAGCGTCTGAATAGCCCGTCACATAGGTCACCATGCTGCATTATCTGCATTCGCAATGATTATGGTGACCACTACTCTTGGCTTTTACTTATGCTTTCCATCATGCAGGGTAGAGTCACTTTGGCAAACTTTGTCATATATCTGTTCCTCTATCTTTGATCTGTTTTTATGTTACTTTTATTATTTTTATTTTTTTCTTGTTCAAGCTTGTAAAATGTGTGTGTCCAATAAATGTTTCATTCATTCATTCATTTATTCATATAAAAAGTTTTTTTCTAAAACCACAATTATTTTACATTAATACAGAATAAGTGATACTGCATATCACACAATATTTGTCCTAGTTGGAAATTGAACTCACAACCTCACCTAATTCAGATTTCTATAAAATAATTGGAAGCGTATGAATATTTTTTTTTTATTCAACTTACCTAAGCATTTACTTTTTTCTGATTGCTGCTAATTCATTAGGTACTTTACAGAGCAAATGCCTTTGTATTTTACGATTGTGTGATTTAATGGTTCTATGAATTAATAAAACATTGGTTTGTGTTTGCCGGTAACTCCAGTGTGAAATGTGTTCAGTACTTTGTCTTTGCACCTACCGAATCATATTTCTACATCACCTAAAGATTGTCTGGCAGAGAATGCCTCATGGCATTTAGTCCGTCGTTGTGCGTCATGTGAAAGAAATTTTAAATAAATAAGTAAATGTGGTGTATTGAATTTGTTTCCCAATTAAGTTTTAACTCTCATTAATGAGACACGACATATTCAGGACATATATAATTTTTTGGTTTTGTAATTTTCTGATATATTCAAACTAAGCAGAGATTATATTATAAAAGCTAGGGTGAGTGTTGGGATATTTTATACTTTTTTGTGTAAATACGCACACTTAATACACATAGATATATCCAACTAAAAAAGCAAAATACATTTGCAAAATATACAAACATATGTCTTATCAAATGTGGTGTAAGGTCTCAGGTTCTATTCCCGAGGCAGTCAAAGTATTCAACATACATTTATTTGATGCCTGTTACATTGTAATTAGTCAGGGTGAGTCGTTTGTGGTTACCTCCCGTAACCGGGAGATTCTTATAGTTTCTTAAATCAATCAGATTGGCGTGCAATAGGAGAGGCTGCTTATGCTTATTGCAGTCCCCTGCTAGACAGTCTACCAGTGGACTGCAATACGCTGATGACGATGATGACATTGTTATTATGTGAGTATAAAATAAAACACATCCCTATGAAAATGGTATTTTATTTAAATCAACTTTAAATATGGAAAACAATGATATCTATTTCTATTATTACTTAGCTACATTTTTACATCGTTCGTTTGGTTCATTCTCAATCATAATTGTTAACTAATCAATAATCAACAAATAATTCCGTATCAATCATGATTGACAATCAACTCATTTATTTTAAAATTGTTTTTAATGTTTAGAAATGTGACTTTGTTAAATTGTTATTCTAGTAATAAATTTGAAAGTTACCCTGATGCTTAGGATATATTCTATGCAACGTTGGCACAGATTATTCCACTCAGGCGTAGATGTAACTGAATACAAAATCAAAAAAACAGATCACCAGATTATTTACATTTCAAATACTGATTACAGTCTTAAAAAATAATTTTATTTTTCGTAACACAAAATATTTGGTATATTCATATAATTTCTCATAAACTTAGTCGTAGACAATTTTAAAAATTTAGTCGAAGAAAAATTTAGTAAGGGAAACGTAATCACAGGGGTTCCCTTGATCGTAGTAATACTATTTCATCTGTGATAGGTTGCCGTTTAGTCGACTGATAAACTTATTTAACGGACCACAAAATTTCGATGTCACTTCACTGTAAAACACTTATATTCTATAGTCATTATAGTCAATATCATACAAACACAACCGTTCTTAAAATTGGTAAACAATCCAACGTGTCTTTTGCATCCTCATTTTTGCACTCACAATTTCGAAGCTTACCACTTCAATTTTCGAACTTTCATTTAAACACTCGAGTGTATTCAATTAAGTCATAATCGATTATATAATCGATATTTTAACACAATCCTTTAAATGTTCGTTGTGTTTATACCGTCGAGTAAAGGTATATAATACTGGCGAAGTATAGGAGGGTGCGTATGTCGAAACGGCTGGCCCACTGCGCGCTCCCCTGCATGGCGGCAGGCGTCTCACCTGTAACAAAATAAACACACATTGAGGAAAGTCTAATATTTATATTCGAATCAAGTTGTCGTCTTTGTGTATTAGGGAAAATATTATTTTTATTTAATAGATAGCGTGGTTTGGATTTGCTTTACTTATATTGAGTGATGTGATTTGAAAAGCTTGTAATACATTTTCTATTTCCTAAGGGAAAAAGGTTTGGATTAAATGAATATGCGTCTTTGACGTATGATTTGTAATATGTACATACAGTATGTCCAATCTAAGAATGTAATTTTTACAGGTGAGACTGATGTTCTGTGACTGGAGAACGCAACTAAGCACTATTGAAACGCATTATGAATCTGTTCTAATACAAGTCGTTCAATTTTTATATACACAATTATATATACGGCTAAGTTGTATTAATGTTGTGGGACATATTTCAGTTTAACAGTTTAAAAAACTAGTCACTAATTTGTTCGATTACGATTATTAAAACATTGCATAGATTTCCGGATACATACCTGTTAGTAGAGTGAAAAACTTTTAATTTTAAGTTAACCGAATTGTATTTATAATTAATTTTTATGACAACAAAGTTTCACTGAACTCATTGTTTTCATTTATACAATTGAAAGTATTTTTATAAAATTATAGGATGCTACGTATCGTACACGATTATGCTAAAACTTAGAGAACTTAATTTAAAAAATTAAAATTTTTTATAATAAGAGAGAAAGGGTTCTTAAATTAATGTTGTTGTTGAATATCTATACAAACATAACAGGGGACCACATCCAAGGACCGAATCTAAACCATGATGTATATGTGTTTATATATATATATTTATTATGATAAAACTAAAAGAAGAATTTCACTCTGAGCACTGCTAACACATCAGTTTGTAAGTTGTTTGTAACATAATATTTCTAACGACTAACGAGTATATTAGTACACTAGCAGACCCACGCAACCTCCTTTGCGTTTCCTATTGCCCGTAGCGTGATAATTTTCCCTCGTTTTTGAAACATTTTTCATTGGTGCTCCGCTCCTATTGGTCTTAGCGTGATGATATATAGCATATAGTCTTCCTCGATAAATGGGCTATCTAACACTGAAATAATTTTTCAAATCGGACCAGCGGTTCCTGAAATTAGCGTGTTCAAACAAACAAACAAACAAACTCTTCAGCTTTATATATTAGTATAGATTGAATAGCAAAGATACAATATTATTAAATTTCATGACAATGTGCAATATACATCAACATCGAATAATTTAATGATTCATCGTTCTGTGCGTTTCCTTTCAATCTATTGAAAGCTCGTTGATTTGCAAAATTGTTTACCGAAACACATGATATTTTTCACATAATAATGGTCGTGCTGGCATTGATTTCCCTGTTCAGTCATTTCTTTTGATATTGTTTGCAATTTAATTTTATTTATGTTTCATATAGATTCTTTTAAATACCCTATTGTTAACTTATTATATACTAGACATATAGTAAACTAGCTGAACTATACAACCTCGTTTTCGTCTCCTATTGCCCGTAGTGTGATATTATAAAAGCGTGGACGAATTTGTTTTCCGTGAAAAGGTCAAAGTGTTGGCTCACTTTGACCTTTTTATGGAAAACAAATTCAATAAACGATAAACACAAGGGCTGTTTTTTAAACTTTTTTGGATTTTCATACATTTACTTTTGAATCTTTAAAGCCGCGTACACGAATCCAGCGAGCGGCGCGTTCAAATGCATAGACTTGTAATATGGGAGTGTTAACAAACCTAGCGACGCGGGAAGCAGGTGACGAGGGGCGTACGAACGGTGCGCAACAGTATAAGACAGTGTAGTGTCAGCTAGGGAGGGAACAAAACCGCAATCACCTATGATTAATGTTTTTTAATTTTGTCAATTTTGTGATTGGTTCCAGTTTTTTAATTAATAATATTTTATATTGTATTTATTTGTTACTATTAAAACATTTTATTTATTTTTATTACTTTTAATTTTGTTTTCTTTGTTGATGTTATTATTTATCATTGTGCTTTCTGTGATCTTCTATATGTGACAATTATGTAAACTTGCTTTTAAATGCGGCTTCGCTCACGCAGATTTTCATCCCCTGATTAACCCCCTTAGGGATGGAATTTCAAAAATTCCTTTCTTAGTGCTCACTTACGTTATATAAAGACCTACATGCATAGAAAAATAAATTTTAAATAAAATACTTATTTATGATGCTACTAGCTATTGCGCGTGGCTCCGCTCGCGTATTTTTCAGTTATTGCAGAAAAGAGTAGCCTTTGTTTTTCCTCAAAATCAATCATTACAAGTATCGTTTTTATTGTAAATCGGTTTTGTAAATTATTGTAAATCCGGGTATATATAAAACCGGGTAAAACAGTGGTTGTAATCGGTTCGAGTCTGACACAGTGTCATCGATTCACCATAAGCCTGATACTCATTGGAATTTCTACACGATATAAAAAAGGGTTTGTGATCCCTGGTTTACAATAACACATATTTGAAGATTCGTAATATATTAGCTCACAGTTATATTTTTACTTAAAATAAAAATTTCAAACCTTTATTATTTCAGAGGTTTGTTCAAATTTGTACAATAAAATTTAATGCTTTACTGGCATTGCTCAAAGACGTCAGAGTCTAATATTTGAATGCCGTATTATAATGTTCTTCTACATATCAGAACTGCAAAATAAAATCGCAATTTCATATTCAAACATCCTCAATATTGAATCTAGCAACTGACAGCTTTAACTAAATCTGTAATAAGAAAACTAAGTAGGAATTGTTTTAGTATGCATTCTCGTCTGTAGCGACGATATAACTGGCATACAGAGAAGATGTTTACCAGAACTAATGTTGTAATTTGCAGTACTCGTTGTTTTGGTCGTTAAGCAAGTAATTACAGCAAAATGTATGTTTAACCCGGAGTTTTCTTTAACATATTTTCCTTATTTTACTCCGTGACTAGCCTTTTTGGGTAACTAACTGTGAATAATCGTGATTTTATTTAAATTTTAGACATTTATACATAGTCGTTTAAAGCAAATTCAAGAAAGTCAGGCTTACAATTTTCAAATCGCATTCCCGTGGTAAGTTTTTTGTTTCTAAATATCAAAGGACATTTTACATTTAAAGACACACAAGTTTACATTTACTTCCTTTTATTCATATCCTTAAATAGTATTCAATATTAAAAGATATTTTAATACCGGATAAAAAATACTATTGTCAGATGAACCTAAAAAAAAATCCATTAAAATACTAGACATATTCGAATCGCATTAATAGAAAGTTTTTAAACAGCTAGTTGACGATTTGCCCATTGGAAAACTCTAAGACACAAGAGAGGACATGAGGCAATCAAATCAACTCTTCCAGATAAAGTTATAGATGAATTAAATTTTAATTAAACAACTTCACAGTAGCCACAAGTAAAAGTTCTAAAAATAGAATTTGATTGATGTCACGCTTTCCCGAGTCTCTAGAATCCTTTTCAACAGAAAGTAACATCCTTTTTAAATGTACAAGTAAAATGACTTTATACTCTTATTAGAAAACTTTGTAACGGATCTACGTAACTTTAAAGAAAATGACAAATCTGTAATCGATTTGATTTGTAGACGCGACTAGAACAAACATGTAGGAGGAAGGGAAGTCGGTGCTAATGCTGTAATTTGTAACGTTGTGCCGGGATCTAGTAATGAATACATTAGTTTAATGTCACTCGAGTGTAGGATTGTGAACTGTATGCTTTGGGGGTTTTAGACCGCATGATATTAGGTTAATCACATTTAGTTTAAATTATTTTTTAATGAGTTTGTGTTCTTTTATTTTCTCGTTAAAGGTAGTGATACAATGAAATAAAGTAGTAGAATAACTAGTTATTTTTAATCCTTATTATTACGTTTAGTTTGTGTGGCGATTAATTTAATTTTTACAGAAGTAGCATGGATGTTAATTGGGAGTCATACAAAAAAAGGATCAAGAAACTGCCTCATTAAAAATTTATACCCTCTCAATTTTAGTGTATGTGTGTGGTATATTAATGTGTTTTTTACTTCAAGTAAATGCAAGTTCTAAACCTTGCATATTTTGATGTATTACATTGTGCTTGTATTGATGATAAATGAAAAACAAAACGCACGCGAAAATGAGTTAAAAACATTTTTTTCCTTTTGTCTTTGAAAATTTTAAAATTAAATTCAAATTTGAGTTTAATCAGTTCAGAATTTTTTGAGTTTTTAGATTAGTATTTACATTTAATTTTGTAACAAAAATCAGTGGATCAGAAAAAAGACTATGCTTTAAGTGAAAGTGATATTCTTAAACAAAAATACGTTGTAAAATAAAGCAACAGAAGCTAATTTAAAAGCAAAATATTAATCTGGCACAAACGGGTAGCTAATTTAAAAGAATTGCCAGTTAAAATATATAAATCATCTTGTTATGGTTCAACTTTCAACTGAAACTACTTTAACGAAAGACAAGTCAATTATAGAACCTCTCAAGTTAACAATTTCTCAAGCTAATACAACACTTGAAATTACTTGAGTCTTTATAGTCGCCAACTCCATGCTGAGACATCTGACGATTGTCGGTTGACGAACACTCCGGTCAACTAATTAGAACTTCTAGCCGTTTGAACCGTGCTCCGGTTAATTACATCAAGAACAGGAATGATTTATTGTATATCTTTCAGCTAAGGGAAGACTTAATTAAAGAGATTTTTAATTCTCTAGTTTCACTACTCATGTTTTAGTTTTATAGGTACTTAATTTGTGAAGATGCTAACTTTGTGTTAAGAGTTTGTTAATATTATAATGGTGAGTTTAATTTATTTTAGGTTTATTGCTTTGAATACGTTTTGGTTTCAAATTATTTCACTCAATTTGCTACCACTTAGAGCAATGTAATATTGGATACTATAAATATTTCATGTTAATATCCAACTTCGTTTGGAGGAAACTTTGTTTTAAATGCATTTGAAATATGAATTTCTTCCAAGCTTATTCATTGTGTAAATGAAAAACACATTCGCAAAGCCTTATTTAGGCTTATCTTATGTTAAATAAATTTTACTAAAATGATAAAAATATAATAACAAAATGTGGTTGCTTAATAGCTCTCTGTTTCTCTTTTTTTTCTCCCATGCAGAAGTCCCCTCGGATACCTGGGGGGTATGTTGGCCTCGAACCGACTAGAACCGTAGGCCGTTTCGGGTACTACAAGCCAGGGAACCAGGTTCACCCTAGAAAGCAAATCCTGGAACTCCGACGTACTTTGGGTCAACTACGGTTTGTAGATGACCCCCTACTGTGTGGAAACGTCTGCGCCGCTACCAGGGCCTACTTCTGCTAGGGTGACAGATGGCTTCATCTGTTATTCCCAGGCTTGTGCTCATGGAGGACGGAGATCGTTTTGCGCTCTCCGGCGCCCGAGTCACCTGCGGTACCTGGTCCGCCAGGTACCTGGCCTGCCAGGTCCCGCTCCCGCTCCACCGTTTCATTGGTTTAATTTCACGTGGGAGAGCCACACTTCGGCATGAGTGGCACAGAAAACCAATGTGCTTGCGCTGTGATACTGAGTGAGTCAGACTACCGGAGGCATACCCCAAAGACCTCCCTCATCCCCCTGGCTATCATCCACAGGGGGGCAACGCATTAGTGATGTCTCTGGTGTTGCGGGTAGTCAATGGGCGGCGGTAATCGCTTACCATCGGGCGATACGTCTGCTCGTTTCCGATAAAAAAAGCATAACTTGCTCGCAGAAAGAAACGGCGGAGTTCCACGCGCTCTCGCTTCGCAACATGGCCGCAATCATGTTACTGAGTGAGAGAACCCCAACCCCAATGGCCACCACGAGATTCTCTGTTTCCCCTGCGTAGTTACATATAAGTGTATGTATATAGATAATTACTTTATCTACCTAATTATTTCATGTTTATACAGCACGAGTGTTTATTTATTAATAAAGTGAGGTCGTCAACTTGATTGAATTTACACTTTTACCAGAATTGCATTGTTCCTTAACGTCAAACACGTAATTTGATCTTCACGTGTAAAGACTGTCTTAAACAGTCTTTACACGTGAAGATCAAATTACTTAATTTGAGAATTCAAACATATATTTTATACTTATAAAAGAAATGTTTGAATTCTCATTACAAATCTGATTGAGACAATTTGTATTTTTTGGCTCTAAATATTCAAACAATTTAAAATTTAGAGCCAAAAAATATTATATGTAAAATAAAAGGACAGCCTCTATCATCGAGTTTTAAAGCCTCTGAATTTAAGAACTCTTTATCTATCCAATTTATTACGTTTTATTTTTTCAGTACGGTCATATATACGGTGTCTCTATTATGGTGTAAAATGCATAATATGTGTTCATTTTACACCGACTTTCACATAATTATAGTTAAACCAACGACTTAATGTAATGCTACGGTTTAAGTACATAAAATATTTCAGTATAAACTGTATTTTTGAGACCATTTCAAACAGGAACGTAAAGCTTGGCACAATCCCAGTAATTAAAACCCCAATTACTTAAGTAAAAGCAAACATTTGGTGTAATATATTAGAGCCACAGTCCCAGAAGGCCATGTCAATAAAGACATTCCCTATATGTGCGCTCATAAAAATACGTATCCACAATTTTTTAATGTTTGTTTTTTTCTGTGTATTCTCTGCAAATGTGTAGACTTTTAATGATGTAATTTAAGTAACTGTATTGTATTTCCTGATTGTAATTTTTAGGTACACTTGTGTTTTATCCTTAATCAATTTGCAATCAGTAAGCTTAGTTACAACATATTTAGATGTCAAGCGCACGGAACTTCACCATAATATGTATGTAAATGTTATGAAACAGTTTTATTAAGAACCACTACTAATAGACTGAATTATTTACAGTATTCCAATACATCTTGCATGTGACTTAGTATAAATTAAGATGCAAATCGCATCGATCGCGTAAATTGCAATTATGAAAATTGGAGAGCTCTGTAATAACGTGTTGATTCGAATGTTAAGCGGTTACATAAGCCTGTACCCATTCAGTGTAAATTTGACTTGCCCTAAACTGTAAAAATATTAAACACAATGGAGGTTTAAGTTTAACAACAATAATATTGACAACAATAACACCAGGACTAAATACTAGGTAAGAACAAGTGGGCACCTTATTGCTAGGAGGCAATCTTTTACACCTTACCCTGGAATGTAGAGAATACATGACTAGGAAAAGGTATAGGGTTGTATCTGATATATTAAAAGTATCTTAGATGGAAATTAAAGAAGTGTGTATGATATATAAGGTTATAGTAAGACAAAGCGTGGATTATTAAATAAACAAGGACATTTAAGGGTAACTTAATAATAACTTTATTTAAAAACAAAGGAAGATTGTAGTATAAATCTAATCAATTATACAAAACAGGTATTCAAAAGCGCACTCAAGAATTAGTTCGTTATTGTTATTATAGAATTTTAACTCACCAGTTAAGACATGTACTCTTGCTGTGGCAGATAGTGCGTTATCTGGTGCACACTGATATGCGCCCGCATCTGATGTTCGCGCTGCTTGCACTAGCAGCCTGCTACTACTGTGTGTACCCTTTTCCGTGACAAGGGATATACCACCGCGCGTTGAGTCGAAATTTATCGTCTGTTGGAGAAAAATAAAATAATAAATAAATAAATAAGATACTGACGTCCTGCAGCGCAACTTAATGGTAAGTAAAAGGTAGACTTATACTTAGTCTGGCCATAAATACTGTTTCGATTAAAAATAAACAAAATATTACTTTTGAATTTGGAATCCGTTATTTATATACGATTCTTGATTATGTTTTTTTTATTTTCGCGCACAATTTCGTAATAGTAAAATGGAGTGGGGTGATAAAGAGAACCGAATCGCTGTGATTGCATTACATAAAGTAACTCTGGAGTCAAATATTTTTTTATAATACTCCATACACTTGATATTAGTGAAATGTTTGTATACCGGGCTATGATAGATACAATGAAACCTCCTCTCTTTGTGACAGAAAAAGATCTGAGCGTCCACGTAGTGTTCGTACGAAAAAGGCGACCAAAGTAGTAAGGAAAAGAATTTAAAGAAATCCTGTCCGAAAGCAAAATATTTTATCTCGGGAGATAAAGATAGAACCTAGAATGATGTCGCTTATTTTAAAAGATGATTTAATACTTGCAGACTATAAGAGACGCACTGGCCATTTCTTAACTAATATTTATAAAACTTGAGAGGTGTCAAGGGATACCCGGATGGAACGAAGTTCACTATCAGGATTCATTATTGTTATTATTTTTTATTATTTATTATGTACAAAAAACCTGTATACCCTCAAGAAAATAATCGACGCGACACCACACTGTTCAATGCGAAATAGAAAGACGAAACGAAAATAACTGGCTTACTTTCTATGAGAGAGAGACAGACAGAGAAAAACGCGCATGCTGCACGGCTTACAACTGTAGCAAAAAGTGTCGTTACAACTTTTGGCCTTATTTTTTCCATCTTATCAGCCCCTTTTCACAACGCGCGATAAGGAACTTCGTTCCAAAAAGGGTGGTAAAATCAAAACAACTACTTAAGCGGTACCCAATGGGAGGTCAGAGACGTCACAGTTACTATCACAATCTATTTTAGAATTCCTCAGCAAAATTCTCAGAGGGTAGTTCTAACTATTAGCACACATTTAAAGTGATCTCTCATATTTAAATAAAATTAAATAGTAAAACTGTAATTTTAGACATACCTATATGAATTTATATATGTACGTATAGGCCACCTGCCGGCTGTGTGTTATCTCCTCTCATAAATATCAGCAACTGTGATTTGTGCACTTCATATAAACACTCATCTTCAAACATGGATAACCTCAAGGAATCCTTTTCTGTAGTCATGTCTGGGATAGAGGAGAGGATGGCAAACTTCGAGATTGAGCTGCAGAAGAGTAGCAGTAACACAGGTACCTCTCCAAATATTAGCGCAATAGCAGCAGATTTCACAACATTTAAAATGTTTGTTATGGACACTGTCAATGCATTTCGTGCTCAAATTGAGTTCTTAACTCGGGAGGTGGACAACATTGAGATGCGTAGCCGTAGAAAAATGCTGCTGGTGCATGGTATTCCAGATGACAAGTCCGAGGTTACTTCACAAACACTAGTGAGTCTTGCAAAGGATAAACTTAAGATCACTGATTTAACAACCGCTGATATCCGTCGATCCCACAGACTAGGGAGATCTGGAAGCGCAAATAAGCCTAGGCCAATTTTAGTAAAATTCCAGTCTGTGACCACCCGAGATAAAATTTGGTTTACAAAAACCAAGCTGAAAGGGACCGGTGTGACCCTTTCCGAGTTCGTCACTCGTGCTAGGCATGAACTATTCATGGCAGCACGGGAGAGGTGTGGTGTTTCCAAGTGCTGGACTCGGGAGGGCCAAGTTTATGTTATTGACGCAAATGGAACACGACATCGCGTGGGATCTTTAGGTGATCTAAATCGGATTGCTCCCGACAAACCAAAGGAGATACCAGCTGAAAAACCTGCCACTAAATCTAGACGTGCGGCAACCAAGAAATAACATCCCTGCACAGGTTATAGTTCTGTTTGTTGCACCATTCAAGTCATCATACGCAGTTTTCAATGATATCCGATAACGTATTTGCTGACTAAATAGTCAGTATATTCGAATCAATTTTTCTCACGATACCTAATTAAAGTAATTTTTCGATATACCGCATTTTCTACGATTCAGTACTTTTTTATTATTTGTGACACGCGATATAAGTAAGGCTGTCTTGACGTTTGACATTTCTGCTGTCAGTGTTGTCACGAACTTTCGTTCAGAAATCTTGTTTTATTTTTATTTTTCTCATTATTCTTTTGTATTACAATTTTGCTGGTTTGCGTTTATAATGTTTTTTTTTTTTTCTCATTAATGCATTTCCTCGTACTGCTATTGTGACTGGTGGTGAATCAATGTTAAATGCTTTTCTTTGTCTTCTGTGATCTAATTCTTTTAACATATTTATTTAGTAGTATGTTTTAATTGTAGAATTTATTATGTATGCATGTATTCACGTTTTTACTGTAATATGAGTAGCGCAGCCGGCGGATGGTACATGCGTACGCGTTCATTTTATTTTATTTTCTTATTTTATAGATATAATATTCTAATACTGTTTATCATATTTTGTATTACATATATAATATTTATTGCTTATAAATTTTGATAAATTATCATTCTATTATGTCAAGTATAAATACTGACAGCGACACAGACAGCTTTAAGTCGGCAAATAGTCATAACTGTAGTTTTGTTACTATTCCGTCATTATCTGAAATTTTGGAGTCACAGTTTTCCGATGTACCTAAGAATTTTAATGTAGTCCACATAAACGCCCAGAGTATTCCAGCCCATTTCCCAGAGATGCTGACCAATTTTGACTGTAAGAATATTCATGCCATTCTTGTCTCCGAGTCATGGCTTAAGCCATGTCTCCCTTCAACATCTTACTCGCTACCTAATTATAATCTTATTAGGAATGATCGTGCTAAGGGTGCGGGTGGTGGGGTTGCCATATACCTGCGTGAAACAATCACGTATCGTGTAGTGGATCAGTCAGCTCAGCCGCCACCACCAAATGCTGGGGAGCATCTATTTTTAGAAATAGAGTTATCTCATAACAAACTCCTTCTTGGGGTATATTACTCTCCTTCTTCACGTATAAACTTTTTTTCTTCTTTTGAGAGGCTCCTCGAGCGTTTTACACCTGCTTACAGTCAAACTATCATAATGGGAGATTTTAATACATGTTTGCTCAAAACAGACTCCCGTTCTTCCTGCTTCACCAGCACCATCGAGTCATGTAACTTATCTATCCTGCCATCAAATGCCACTCATAATTTTCCTAACTCTACTCCTTCTCTTCTTGATCTCATTCTAGTTTCCTCACCTCACTTAGTCGCTAAGCATGGCCAATACTCAGCGGATGACTTTTCATACCATGACTTGATATTTCTCTCGTACAAACTGCGTCCCCCTAAACCTAAGGCCAAAATCCTAAAGCAGCGCAATTTTAGTGACATGGATCTCATTAAACTTCGCCAAGATGCCAGCATAGTCGATTGGAGTTCTCTATTATCCACAGACTGCATTGATGAGAAGGTGAATATATTAAACAGTAAGCTGACTTGTCTTTACGATGTACATGCACCAGTCCGTGTTATAAAGATTAAGCATCTACCCGCACCTTGGCTTACTGCTGAAATAAGAACACTCATATCGAGGAAGTCCATAGCCAAGAACAGGTTCAAAATTCGCCCAACGACAAGCAATAGGGATAGATATATAGCCATACGAAATCTCTGCAGTAAGGCTTGTAGGAAAGCACAACGCCAACACATTCACACTTCGGTCGAGAACGGTGACCCATCGAAAGTATGGAAATTTCTTAGAACACTAGGAGTTGGAAAATCACAAGTAAATATGATTCCTAAAACAACCAATATTGATTCGCTAAATTTGCATTTCTCTTCTTCGTCTAATTACAGTCAAACCTGTAAAGATAATACCTTACAATATCTTTCTTCACTTCCAACTCCTGACTTTTCCCCGTTCTTTTTTCATCAAATTACTGCTTGTGATGTTAAGAAGTGTATAATGTCCATAACTTCCAATGCTGTTGGAAGTGACTGCGTCAGTCGTAACATGATCCAACCTATTATCGATGAAATCCTTCCCATTTTATGTCACATTCTAGATCACTCCCTTGCTAATAGTGTTTTTCCTGATACTTGGAAAGACGCTCATATTATTCCTATACCGAAAAAATCCAATCCTTCATCCTTCTCCGACTATCGTCCCATTTCTGTACTGTCTTTTATGTCAAAAGTCTTAGAACGCCTCGTCCACTTACAACTAACTTCTTACCTAATGAAGAACCAGCTCCTCAATCCCTATCAATCGGGCTTCCGTACAGGTCACAGCACGGTAAGCGCGCTGGTTAATGTCACTGACGATATCAGGTTGGGTATGGAGCACGGAAAACTGACTATACTTTCCCTACTGGACTTCAGCAATGCGTTTAACACAGTAGATTTCGATATCTTGCTGGGCATTTTACACTCTATTAACATATCTCCAACGGTGGTTGACTGGTTTCGTAGTTACCTGTTAGGGCGAAGGCAACGTGTACGCATTGAGGAATCATTTTCTTCGTGGTGTAATACGTCTGCTGGAGTACCGCAGGGTGGCGTTTTATCTCCTTTACTCTTCACGATATTTATAAATTCTATCTCTAAAACATTACTCTCATCCTACCACCTTTACGCAGATGATCTTCAAATCTATACGCAAGCACCATTGAATAAGTTGTCGGAAGCTTTTGCAACTATGAACTCTGATTTAGAGCGGGTGTGTAAATGGAGCAAACAGTATGGTCTGATTGTTAATCCATCTAAGACTAAAGTTGTTGTTGTAGGTAGTCCCAGAATGCACGCAAAGATCAATTGGACTGATTTACCAGACATTAAATTTAATGACGTTATACTTCCTATTAGTACATGCGTCAAGAACCTAGGAATTCTGATCGATAGTACGTTGTCTTGGGGCCCCCAAATACGTGAAGTTAGTAGAAAAGTATTTGCATCGGCGGGTTCACTGCGAAGACTTCGCAACTTTCTACCCACAGTTACTAAAATTGCGTTAGCGGAATCCCTGCTCCTTCCTATACTCGATTACGCTGATGTCAGTTATCTCGATATCACTGAGGAGCAGCTTGATAAACTTGAGCGCCTTCAAAATTTTTGTATTAGATTTATATTTGGCTTACGCAAATATGATCATGTGTCTGAATTTCGCAAATTGCTCAAGTGGCTCCCAATTCGACTTCGACGGAATTCTCATATTCTTTCTATACTTTATAGTATTTTATTCAATCCCTTTACTCCACCTTACTTAAAGGAACGTTTTGTATTCCTCGGTGACACACATCTGAGATCCTTAAGGTCGTCGGTAACTTTGGAGCTAATGGTACCTAGTCATTCTACCACGTTCTATGATAAATCTTTTACGGTACATGCCGTCAGATTATGGAACTCCTTACCGATATCCATTAGACGGGCCCAAACACTGATGGCATTTAAAAATATGGTTAAAGACCATTACTTGGAGACATAATCCTAATCTCAGTGGCTGTACATGACTAAATGCTGTCTATTTATGGATATGTATTCTGTTTATTTGTATTGTGTATGCGTTTGTGTATATGTGTATGTATGTATGTTTATGTATGTATTTTATAGTTGAACACCATCATAGCTTGAAAACACCTACACTACCCTTTATTCCGTTTATTTCTTTCTACAGTCAATATATCCATCCAAAGGTTGCCTGGAAGAGATTGCTTTTGGCAATAAGGCCGCCCATTGTACACATCTTCTTGAATTTTATAAGTGTAACAATTTGTAATTGGTGTACAATAAAGTATATTCTATTCTATTCTATTCTATTCTATAGTGTACATTCTTATTCATTTCCGCAATACGCGACGGCAATCTGGTAGTAAATGCCTGTGGCATTAAGTTTCTAAGTAACTTTTCAAGGCTCAGTCAATAAGACTAAAGTAATTAAATTTCACGTTTTCTAAGCGTAACTACTTAATGAAGTCAAACAACTACAAGTCACACGAAATAAACTTGGTCTACGTTCATATTTTATTAAGCCCTCAGTAGGCATAGACGCTAATCTGAAATAAAAGCAAGGAGCTAGGGTGTTTATATTAACACTAATTTAATAATATTGAAACATGTTATAAATCCACTAAACTTTGATTAACTTGGTTACATCTTTGCTCGTCATTACTACTTAGTAAATTAAAAAAAAAAAAAAACCTGATCAACAAAATTTCCAAAATATTATTGTTTCGCTCTAAAGTTTGGAACTAGGCTAGTTAGATTTTTTTTTATGTATAGGTCTGCCTAAATAAATCTACTCTGCCTGATGGAAAGCATTAGCAGAATACAAGAGTGGTGGTCACCATACTAATTGCAGACAATGCAACAATGTAGCATGGCGACCAACACTATGGCGACCTAATGATGCTTCTGCATTATTGGGCCTTGCGAGGACCAATGGCTTGGAGTTTGCGGGGCTTAATCGATGCGTCATTATTTTCTTAACACTCTCCTTTACATAAAGTTCTGGATAGATCAATAAACAGGAACACAGCACTAGACAAATAATCTTCTCATCTATACGAGTTGAATACTCAGATATTGAGCACAATAAGTTACTATAAACAACACAATGAAAGCTTTGGCGGCCAATGCCTATCCATATGACGGAGACATTTCACCTCTTCTATTAGCATGTTAGTCAATAAGCTCATTAGACTCAAAAACCGCATACTGTTTACCGTGAACTATGCAAATGACCTGATTATTCTCGTCAGTGGTGGTCTATTTGAGAATGTGGTATGTGACTACTTAATATACTCAAGGAGAGGAGCAAAGAAGTTTTGTATAATAATAATTTATTCGTAAATGTGATTGTTTAATTTAAAGACGCCCAATGACACCGACACTAATTACTACAAGTTAAAACTACAAGTAATTCATAATATTTGCCTGTGACAAAAAATGTATGCACTCTAATGCTATAGTACTGCATAGAAATTCAAACGGGAAATGATTCGTAATAATTACATGGAAATGTCGAAACAGCATGAAATATGCAACATGCAAATGAGTCCTAACCGGTTTAACGCCTGCATCACTTTGATTATATTGTCATTAGTCAGTAATGTTTAACAAATTTGTTTATGTTGCCTTCATGTGTTTGTCTTAAGTTTATATGTTGTAGACTTCTAAGCTAATACGTTTTAAGAGCGCGCAAGAGCATTATTGCACGCTTTGAGTCGTATAATTTTATAACGTTCATTGAAGGGTAGTGTTGCACTACAGATAAAACTAGCTTTATATCCAGGTTGTAGTAGATGTCCTAGAATCCCATTTAACATAACCTATTTTTTGTTTTTAGCAAAACATCTTTAGAAATAAAACTTTAATTAAGCAGGATTTTTTAAGGCAAGGACAAGTTTAGGCAATTAATTAAAGGATAATTAATGTAACATACTGTAACAGTAAACTTTTATTTGGCAGGATTTTCAATGAATGACATGAGGACTATAACCACATGTTTCTTCTGTTTGATAACAGAAATAAAATTGAAGTGTCGTGTAGCACACACTATCCGCGTTTGTTGTTACAAAGCTACAAACATAGCCACGGGTAACACCATAATGTAATTTCCTGTCTCCGACTTTTGTTCTTATGTATTCATGGTTTGATGAAAAATGTTTACGTTATTTTTGTCATAAACACTTTTGTTAAACCATAAAAACTTGAAACCAAATATCATCTTTTGTTAAATTCCTATTATATCATATTTTAAATATAATATCAATAGTTAAATATTCAAGTGGATGTGGAAATCATCTCGAGTACACGGAAATGTTCACATTTTATTGAGGTAGCAAAGAACAAAATAGAATTTAGTTATTATAAGTCTTTTTAACATTTAAATTCATTTGTTTTAAATGAGAATTTAAGTAGATTTAAATGGCATGAGACTATAAACTTGAATTCTCAGCGCAACAAAGTTGACAACTTGGAATACTTTTCGAAAGTTACTTTAGACCAACCTCGAAGAATCCTAACAACTACCAAGACTAGAATAAACCACTTTTAGAAAACAAAAATAACTAAATAAACTGTTAAACGGCAACAACTTGGTTGTTTCTAGAACAAAATTTTTGGAAACCTCCAAGAATTTACAAGAGAATGTACCCCATAAAAAACGTTACAAACTTAGTTAGTCTGTATCGTAGTGATATTTTGAAAATAGATAAGATTTGTGACCGATTTCAAAAAGAACATAGATACGTGATTAGCAAAAAATGCTCATGGAATATATAAATTTCGAGACTCGGCCACTAGTACTCATACTTTTTAACCGACTTCAAAAAAAGGAGGAGGTTTCTTTGTTCTTTTTTTAAGTGTGTTCGCGGATAACTTCGTCGTTTTTTTAATGGAAAGGAGATTTCCCAACGGTAGTATCATGATAAGGACACTAAGATCTGATGATGGCATCCAAGAGAAATCGAGTCAAACCTTGAAGTCGCTTTTATTTTTGTTAAAATTTTACTTGTTTAATGAATATTTCATTCTTTAATTATTAGCTTGTTGCAGTCCACTGCTAGATATGACCTCTCCCATTGCTTGCCACTCTGATCGGGTTTGGGCAATAATATTGATATAGTTCAAATATGTGATGCTTACCAAATACTGTTTTTGTAAATTTTTATTACTACTTCCTCATACACAAGAATGATGGTTTTTAGGGTTCCGTACCGCAAAATGAAAAACGGAACCCTTATAAGATCACTTTGTTGCCCGTCTATCTGTATGTAAGGCCCTTTATTCCGGGAACGCGTGAAGGTATTGAGTTGAAATTTATACCGCATACTCAGGTCTACGGTCTCCTGAAGTAATGAAAAAATCAGACCTCTAAATTTACATAAATAAAGTTACGGCAAAAAAACGCATATTTCAACACTTCCAAGATAATCAAAACTCATAGGGTAGTTCCGTTGACTTAGGACAATGAACACAGTTATATTTTTTTGTACACGGCATACTGTGTCGATGTCAACAATTCTGCTTATGTCGAATGTATGATGCGTGTGTTTGTAGAAGAACAAATATGTTTTAAAAGATATC
This sequence comes from Spilosoma lubricipeda, assembly GCA_905220595.1. Taxonomy (NCBI): domain Eukaryota; kingdom Metazoa; phylum Arthropoda; class Insecta; order Lepidoptera; family Erebidae; genus Spilosoma; species Spilosoma lubricipeda. Next base: position 17,147,959 of record HG992281.1, on the reverse strand, counting down.
ACTGAACTGTATGTAATCTTTTGTTTAATTTTAGGAGAGACTAGCTGAACCCCGCGGTATTACCCGCGGCTATTGTTGTACCGCGAGTAACGCCGCGGGGCAAAGTTAGTCTAACAAAGTAGCCTAAGTTACTCCCTGGATCATCAGCTACCTACCAGTGAAAGTCCCGTCAAAATCCGTCCAGCCGTTCCAGAGATTACCCGGAACAAACAGACAGACAGACAGATAGACAGACAGACAAAAATTTTTTTAACTGCAGTTTTGATATATGTATCGGGTATATATACATATGCATTTATTAAAAAGCTGTTACTTTAATATTACAAACAGACACTCCAATTTTATTTATTTGTATAGATTAGCAATTTAAAGGACATATTTAAGTTTCATAATACTACAACGTATAAAGATCATCAGCTACTGAAACAATTTTGAAGATGAAGAGTTGTTGACCAATAGGTTAACTAATTACAACCATGCCTATGTAAAATTATGGTAACGTATTTGTTGGGAATAGCAAAACAAATCAAAGTAAATAGTAAGGAAATTACTGAAAACACAGTCATATTTTCTTAGGAGTAAACGTGATAGCTCTTCGCTAGGAACTGAATAATATTAAATCGCGAAGTAGTAAAGATTTAATCAGAGTACGAAACTGCGAGCTAAAGACAAATGGTGTTTACATTATTCCTTTAAACTTTCCACAGAAGTTATTAAAGGGTACAGAGAGAATATTTTTTGTTAACTGTTAGATCTTAGCAAACCCACTGTTTAGATTATATTAACTATTCTTGAAGACGCATAATACTGCCCTGAGGATCTTTACAACTTACCCCAAAAATGTGTTATTGTAAATTAAATATAATGTTTTCATTAATTTGAGAAATAAAAAAAGTAAGAATGGATTTTTTTTTAGTTTGACAACTCACGCATTCGTAATATACAGCATATATCGTGGGGGACTTTACAAACACAAATGAAATCGACGCAAAGAACACCCAGATTAAGAAAACAATTTGTGGATCACATAAAGTGTTGTCCCATGTGGGATTTGAACCCACACTAGGCGCAGTTGAGAATGGTGTAGTGACCACTTAAATCATTAGGCTAACCATGCAGTTAATAAGTCAAATATTACAAAACAAGTATTTCTTTGTAATTGTTTGTATCCAAAATCCTAATACCTTAACGTTTCTACTTATAGTAACCAAAAACCCAAATTAAACACAAAATTTTATTTGTCGCCCACTGATTTATAACATGGTCACTCTTGCAGTCTAAACTGGATATACCTTTTTAATCATTCAGATTGCTCTATGGGTTTCTGGTAGGTAATCTTTTTGGTAGGAGAAAATCTTATGAGTTCGCGTCACCGCGTCACCGACATGCTGACATGACAAAACTTCTTTGGCCGCGTTCAACACTTTTTTGTAGGGGTCACACACCGTCAGGCCCATGTTTGATGTTGATTATTTTAATTTAATCATTATGTTTTTTTCTTTATTTTACACATTAATTTTACAAAAACATTCTAAGTTATAACTTTTCAAATTCTGTCTCTTGATTGGCAAATGTTCATTACGAAAGTTTTTACTCACCCACAGGTAAAACAATTATTCATTGTTGCCCAAAAAGATAAACAGAGGAAAATAACAAAAACTGACCCAACTTGAAATTTCAGAAAAAAACTTTTAGTAAACCTTTTGGACGTAACACGGTTGACAGCTACACAGCTAGTACAGACAATTTGTCACACTCTCCCCTACATAACATAATATATTATTAGATTTAACTTTCATTACATAAAGCAAACCCTCTATGAATATGAATAGTTAGAGAAATGACACAGTCACATAAGTTTCAAATACGTCTGGATCATGTAATGTTACTCGTATAATTTATTAAAGGCCTGAATACTCAACTAAATATAGTTATAATTTGAATGTGGGATGTGTGTGGGTGCGTAAATACGAAACGAGTGTGGGACTGTATATTCAGTTACATAAATTAAACATTAACTTACAAGGTTTGTTATAAAAATATTATTGTATGTATTCTAAGAGCCATCAATAATAGATAAACACAAACCTATTATTATAATGTGTCTAAATTTTACCTCATCAATAAGTAAAAAAAAATTGAAAGCTGTTTTTTTTAATCAGGGGTACTAACTGAAAGTATTTTCTTATTTTTATTAATTCTACAAATTTTCAGACCTTGGCGCTTAGTTACGACTCTATGTGTTATTTCGAAGTTGCTTCTGAACGAGATCATGTACAGAAGCGTCAATTATCTTGGGCAGTCCGTATCTATCCACAGAGTCGTGCCCCAGAATCACAGGTCGCGTCGCCAACCTGATAACTTTACCACTAATAAATACCACTTAAGCAATTTATGAGATTTAGGCTTACTAATACCAAAATCCCTCCGTAAGCCATATTTTCCTAATCGTAGTTTCCACTGTAGCACGTGTATTTATGTGGTAGACTAAAAACCTCCCAATGTGCACTGGATATATGTATTTTATTTCATTTCAAAATAGTTTAATCTTTGAAAAGAAACCCACTCATAATTACGTATTTTCCTCATACAATTTCGAAATAACTAAGTTTGAGCCAACGTATGATATTTCAAATTTAAACTGAGTAAAATCTCGCTACGAGTGCTTCCAACCTCGTACAAAACAGCGCCCTAGAGTTCTATGACTCCGGTAATTGTTTGAACGACTCGCCTGCGTTTCATGATATGCCAAGCTGATGTAAAATATATGGGTTCAGCGATATAATAATAATGTGTTAAGGAAATTTCTGGAAAAACGTTATTGAAATTTAGAAATGGATATTTTTTTTCGATAATATTTCATGTTTAACTTAAAGAATCTCATATTAAATTGTGTATCGTAAATGAAACGAAGTACTGTTTATATCTGACATTTATTAACTCTCTTGTTACCCTGTAATACGCTGTTTCATACACCGTATAGCGATTTCTGTCCATCCGTGGCCATTTCAACTAACTACATTTATCTAATATTATTATGTTTCAGATCCATGGTCCATATATCCGTCTATAATTATTACAAATTATTACATTTATTTCAGTGAAACCAATGTAATGGCATTTCCAAACTTCTTTGTTTTGTGCTTAAGTAAAATCGAATAAAAATTAATGACCACCTGGTAATTCAATAAGCATCATTCCTCTCATCGTGAAAATATAACTGCATATAAAAATCTCGTGTTACAATGTTTGTTATCGAACTCCTCCGAAAGGCTTTTGACCGATTTTTCTGTATTTTTTTTGTAAATTTAACATGTCGTAGAATTGGTCGTTGGCTATTTTTAGTTAACGACCAATTGACAAATCTATCGCTTTTTACCTTTCTACAAAAATCCCCTATTTTTTTTATCAATACATCTACTAGAAGCAAGTTATACGACAAAACGATTCTAACGTTTCACGGATCATAGTCTGGGATCCCCGGTACCAATTTTACAAATTACTACTATCATGAGACGAGACCTCTTGTTTTCCTATTACAAAAATTCTCGATTGTGGTGGATAACAGGGTCAAAAGAGACAAAATAACCTTGGAGCGTAGGACCGGGATCACGTAATTTGTAGGATAATATGGCTGTTAAATAATATAAATATTAACTAAGCAACTGTTAAAAATCAGCTGCTAGTATCATTTTTGATGACTTTGTTATCGTTATTATTATATTATTATGTTATCGTATATGTTCGAAGGATGAAATCATACATTCTGCAGGACATTTTTTTTTTTTAATGTGTAATAATGTTAGTTAATAAATAGACAATTTAACAGCCATATTGTCCTACAAATTGCGTGGAACGGTACATAATATTGTTATGTAATATTTAAAAATATAAAAAAAAGTTCTCAAGCTCCCCACTAAAACAGAATATTTTATTACATCTTGTCATATTTCAAATGTTTTATTATTTCTGAATGCAAAATTATTTTTATTTTCTACGATCTACTGGCATATTAAACCAACTACGATCTAAATCTATGCACAATATACAGTCATCCATGTGGATGCACCGAGTTTCCATCTAATTGCGATTTCAGAGAGCGTTTACAATTTGTATGGGACAAATATGTAGGAAGCTACAACCTCAGATTGAGATGATGGCTATAGATTTTGAATAACCTTAAATATTTTTAATTTACAATAGCAAATAAGTATAGGGCCTGGATTAGACTAAAATAACATTAATTAAAAGAGGTCACTCATGATCGCGAGGGATACCGTCCGTTGACCTCCACACTTCAGTTAAAAGATAAGATAAAGGTACCCCATGAAGATGATGAATTGCAAAGTTTGAATGATTATCTCAAACTTCTATCAAATTAAATAGTTTGGATTGATAGTAAAATAAGAAAATGATTTGAAAACAATAAAAAAATATTGACAGTCAACCACTTGTCAGTGCGTCAAACCTACTTTAAAAAAAATAACTTTGTTACTTAGGTAAGGTCCTTATTTGAAATTTTGGACGAAACTAACATATTTATAGTATTTCTATGATTATCAATTAGTGAACTTCTGTATATACATATAAACGGTACTGTAGTCTTATATAGATCATCCTTGAGTGGTAAAAGCTAGCTATGGGGGAAATACGCATGTAACGGCGAACATAAGGAAAACTTAAAACATCTTACACCATCTAGCTAGCGTGGTATAGTTGAACAATATTTCCTTTCTGAGCAGCAAGTCAGCAGTGGATTGCTAAAAGTTAATGGCTATGATAAAACATGTAAGAATCTTTATAGTCTTACGACTAAATCAGATACAATTTCACGTAGTGAAACGGCACTTTTATCACGTTTATTTTCATAATTATCGTTTGTTTAATAACGCAGTACAAAACCATTTTATTTAAACTTTTGTTTCTAGCATAAAGAGGTTATCATCTGCTATACTTTTTACGATATTCTCAATCGTTCGCAATGATCTCCATGAAAAGAGATATAAGGAAGGAGGTCTACGGAGGAAGGGTGTAAAGGATTTTACAGGTGTGTGATAGGCTTGACATCGCAATATTCAAAGGGTAATTCAAAATTTATCACTTGTCAACAGAGGTATAAAGACCAAGGTTTAAAGTAAGGAATTCCCGGGTTTCATATTAATAAATAAAAAGTATCTAAAACTTAGAAGAAAAGACTTGTAAATTTGATATAAACAACCACTCTTATAAAAGCGTTTGAAGCGAGTAAAAGCGCCTGACAGATATTAGTAGGTCGATTTATAGTAATTATTTTATAACAATTAAAATTATTGTACTACTGTTATGCGGACAAACCGTAAAACAAGACTTTGTTTACATAACACCAACACAGTGGCGGTCGCCACGCCGCTTTCTTCTACGTCAAGTGTTGTGGGTTCAAATCCCACATGGGACAACACTTTATGTGATCCACGAATTGTTGTTCTGAGTCTGGGTGTTCTTTGAGCCCATTTCATGTATTTTTATAAAGTCTCCTATGACACAGGATGTTTATTCCTAATGCGGGATTTGTCTTTTTTAAAGCAAAAAAATAAAAAGCATTGTGACAGGCCTCTCAAAGTTGGCTTTTCTGAAGTGACAGTGGGTAGAACACAGCTCACAAACCGTTTCAAAAACGCTTTGCCTCTCAAGTCGTGGGAGGCAAAGCGAAATAGAGATCTTGGTGTGCAAAAATATCTAGAAAGAAACCCACTGAAAACGTGCTATAAATGGTAGTATCACGAGTTCAGATTGAATAAGTAATTTTTGTTGGAGACCTGTCTCAAAATTGTGAAGAACGCTAAGAAGGAGACGAGGAAGTTTTCAAATACTTCTTAAAAATTTTGAGATTTCAACTTTGCGTGGTTTAACCGCTAAAACCGAAACAAGTAGCATTATTAGTTTTCAAAACACTAAAATGTTTATATTTTTTAGATTTAATTAATAATTATAATGCTCATATATACCAGACAGTTGTCTAAATTAGTCTTAATTCTTACCTTCCCTCTATGCGTCCAATTAATGGTATTAGGTGGCTCTGGTGTATGTCGAACAATACACGTCAAATTAATTGTAGATCCAGCGTATATAAACAAGTCTGGACCCCCCATAATCTCAGTCTCAGGCTCTGTGGACAAAGTAATTAGATTAAATAATGCTACTCCAATGTAAGAATAGTAAAACTATTTTTTTGTGCCCTATAAGTGGTTCTATCTTTTGTATTTTGGTTATTCAAAGTGAATTTGTAGATCTAAGAATTTTGATTTAGAAAATTATTGAGATATTCTAATTATGCTGAATGAGCTAGAAATGAAGAATATCTAATTGAACACGTTCTTACTTGTAATTATTTACAGATGGAACTTTCTTAGTTCTTGTTTACGAAATATCTTACCACAAATGATTTTACAGTAAGAAACAGATAATTTTTTAGAGGGTAAGCCAAAAAATAAAAAAAATTAGTTTGTAAAAACAAAACGGGCTTGAACTACAAAACGCATTAAATGGATGCAACATTATAAACTTGAATGCATTTTTACTATATTTATTAAGAATTTTAGAAAAATCGAGATATCTTATATGAACATCTTTGATTGTTGAATAGTTTTAGTAATTTAATCAATCTTCTTTCCTATAAAATATTAGCTTATCGACTAATTTTGCAACTCAATTCGCCAGTTTTTAAATAAGGATTTACAAGGCCTTATTTTTTGGTCTTGTATATGATTCCACAGTACCTACATCCAAAAAGTGCTAAACTATATTTAATTCAATACACTTTATAATCTGATTTGATTTTACGTATATAAATTAAAACTATTTATGCAAATATTTATTTTGTGTCGTATGTTTTATAAACTAAATCTATTGCGAGTTAAACGTTCTTGTAGCAGTTTGATTTACTGTCTCAAGCTACAAAGGTATTAGTTTATAGTTAGTTTAATTAGCCAGCGTCTTCAAATCGTTAAAAGTTTATGGTGATCATGTCTTTCCTCAAGAGTCAAAGTATTTCCATGAAATTTCACTGAAACCATGCAAGTATAATGGAAAATCGACCGAAAGACTGACAGAGTTACTTCCTAATTTATTATGTTAGTTAGCTGATATCATAGTTAAGTAAAAAAAACAATAAAATCGATTTATCACCTACAAATATTAATATAGAAATTGTTTATAAAATATTCTTGGATACATTCATTCGCAAGGTGATTTTACGTTGAATAAAAATAGGTGCGAAATATATCAGACCTTTTTTCTCTGATCTGTAATAGAACCTTTATGTAGAGCAACAGCTGTCTCTCACTTTCAGAAAACGTCAAACTTTTTTTGAAGCGTAATGAAGCAAATTTCATCGAACTATTTTTTGTTTGGGTAGGTACTTATCCCTTGCGTTATTGCGTTTTTGTCAGCGTACATGATGCTGTAGACTTGTTACACGTCTTGTTACAATAGTATGATATTTTTATTTCGGGGTGTAATTTACTAAGTTACAAGTAGATGTCGTGTGTTTTTTTTTATTATGCAGATTTTTTTTTGTTCAATAACTTACTTTGAATGAGTGACAAACGGGTATTAAGTTATTTACGTACTTTTAAAGCAAATTTACATCTTTTTTTTAAAGACAACTCCCGCATTTGTATTGTAGGTCCTGTGTCGCGGGGGACTTTTCAAACACACATAAAAAGGACACAAAGAACACCCAGATTCAGAACAAAAATTTGCGGATACCATGTGAGATTTTAAACCAAAACACTTGGCACCGTAAAAAGCAATGCGATGACCACTAGGTTACTTTTTAACCGACTTCAAAAAAAGGAGGAGATTTCTCAATTCGACCGTATATATATATTATGTGTGTTCGCGGATAACTTCATCGTTAATGAACCGATGTTGATGATTTTTTTTAATGGAAAAGAGATGTCTAAACGGTGGTACCATGATAAGGGCATTAATATCTGTTGATGGCATCCAAGAGAAATCGAGTTGAACCTTAAAGTCGGTTTTACTTTTGTTAAAATTGTACTTTTTATTGTGTCAGTATGGTTACTGAAAAAACTTTCATCCCCTCCTCTTATTCTATATCTATGTAATAACTAGCTAAGCCATACACGAGCCCTTAATATTTCTTAAAATGATAAATCTATGGATGAGGCCAAATGACACACCCAGAAGCAAAGAAAAAACAATGCTCAACTGTACTATCTTTTTTGCGTAGCTATTTAAGCCAATTTCTAATGTATAGCAACTTGGTTAATAGTCTAAGTAGCAAGGAAGTATAAACGGAAGGAAAAGCTAAAAAAGTATTTAGATCTGTGGCCAAATTCACTATCAAAATATTATTATGTTTAATTAGCTAGTTATGTACCAAGTTATAAAGAAAATAATAATATTATAGATGTTTTCACTTCCACAGATGATACTAAATAAATTAAAAGGTACCAATTTTATATAACGCGTTACCACGTTCAACGTGAATTCGTAACGTTGGATTACAAAATGGGGTGAAAGCAATAAAAGGAGGTAGTGATTTGGGAAAATGGGTTAACATTTTAGAATCCTTACCCTCTATTGCACATTCTAGTATCCAAATAATCAGTTTAACCTCCTATCTACCGACAGGCAGTCGCTGTCTAGTCGCCGACAATATTTGTATGTTACATCACATTTGAGGATCATTTTCAATCTATGATTTGTTTGACTATTTTTGTGACAAATATATTAAACTAGCTAACACGCCGAACTTTGTACCACCATATTTTTTTTTGTTAATTTTTTTCTAAGTTGCCGAAAAACTTTTTTTGTACAAGTATTTATATTCGCCTTAGCTTCCCAGGGTTAGTGTACAGTCGCGGCATAATTTTCTTTTGTACAAAGTTTGTTCTGATAATAACAAACATAAAAAAATAACCAATATGGTGCAGTCGACCGAAAGTTATGGCGTGTACGTTTCGATGACTGATTATTATTTGTTATAAAGATATTAATATTTATATTTAAAAGAAAGAGGAACAAACGTAATTTCAACGTAATCGTCAAGTTGCAAAATGAACAGATTATTTATTTTTCTGTTATTTCTTTTAAAACCATACAAGTTACCGCTAAATAACATATGGGAATATGAAATATAGATAACTTATAGTGCTTATTGAACTGTTACTTTTTTCTTAAGTTTTTGCCATAACTCGGACTAATGCCTTCTTCGTGAATTTTAAAATTTAAAGACCTAAAACAAATTCATGCAACAACAAGCCCGGAGTATGAAGGATGGCGGTATTTCTCGCTTGTGCCTCAAGAGCACGTTAAACCGTCGGTCCCGGTTCTCATGAACATATATGGCAATCGTTATTGGGAAGTCAGTGCCTTCAAATATACTGACAACTTCGTGTAAACCTGATGTTTAGGTAAAACCGGTAGTAGCCGACCCCAAATCTTGAGAATAATAAAGGCTAGGAACATGATGAGTTTAGTAGGTTCAAATCAAATATAGTATATAGAAGTATAGGCTAACTTAATTCAACAGTACTCGTAATAAAATATATACCTGTTATTAGATCTAGACTAGACAATCTCAGAAATTATTTTGTTAGTCATGTAACATTTTGCCTCGCATCTGACGTACGGGGATTTGTTGTATGACTTATTTACTTTCCAACTCTATCGAATTAATGATCTTGAGAAAGAGCATTGCTAGGAAAGTGATTTTTCATAACTATTAGAATAATGTCCTTATAACTTATTGCCTTAATGAAAATGGAGCGAAGGAGCTGTCATCTAAAATGGCGCAGTCAAACTACACTGTTTTGATATATTTAGTTTTTGAATAGGACACAATCATAAAGCCAGATAAAATGACAAGTTTAGTTGAATAGCTCATAAAGTATAATATATTTCTGTATGAATTTTAATGTTCGTTAATCACACTCCCCCGACAATATTATATTAACATAATACAACTTTGTTTGAAAAATAGTCAACTTTTTGCCAGAGTTCCTTAAAATATAAAAGCAGAGTAACTACCTTAACTACAGCAATCAATTAAACCCATTCAAAGAGTCAAGAGTATTAAGAGTATATTAAATAATCCGTAATCATTACATGATAAAATTACATACACACCCCGCAATTACATAATACTATACAATCCGTACTTGTGACTAAAAATAAAATTCTTACCTGATAAAATGAATTTTGCCTGAGTCAGAATGGAATATATTACTGTATTAAGTTACACATAATTGTTATTATGATCCTCCTTCATCTGAATTTACACGAACTCAAAATAAACAGATACCGTGTAATACATTTACCTCGGGGACATAATATAATGTAGTAATGGAAGACAAACTAACAATGTCAATACACATATTACATTTCCAGACGACAGTGTGAAACACAAACCATACAAATAATAGTTCTGAAGTGTCCTATTTAACTTTGGCTTCTACTTCCTATTTGTAGTTAGTTCTTGGTCTGCCCTGCTTTTAGATATACAGTGACGATAAGCTGTTCTGTGTTGAAGTTTACTTTTGTGCCAAGAATTTGATCAATTCTCAAACGTATATTGGCCACTAAAATGATTTCTCATGAAGAATACAGAACGATTATTTAGTTTGTGTATCTTAGAGGACATTAAGATTCAAAGGTCGATTCCTTGCTCTAAATAGAGTTCATTCAAAGTAATTGGAACGTGGCCAAATGCAATGCAAGAGGATACTTTAGAAGTGCTTAAGAACGGAATTCCGTGTTCCAACTATTTGTGTAATTACTATCTTTTAAGAAACGTATGTTTTAAACATGAATACTAAAATATTTGTTTTTAGAAATGTGTTTAAAAACACAATCTTTAAGATCTTCTTTGTTCTTAGTTATATTAGTTTTAAGAGAATTTACACATGTTTATAATAAAAATATTTTAATATCTTTTTTTGATTGGTTGAGATTAGAACGACAAATTTTGCATACATTAATGCATTAATGTCTGAAGAATCAAGAGATTAGTTCAGTATAATCTAAAGGTTAAAAACAAACCTTTAAACTTGTAAAAAATTTACCCCAATACTTTTACTCAGGTTTATCATAATCTAGGCTATTATGGATGTACTCGTATATATGGATCATCTAAAGTAATATTTACGAAGTAACTTGCGAAACAAATGCAAAACACTGAGAGAACTCACTTTAAAATGTTATTACGTGAAAATTTATGATAATCACCAATTATAAAACGTGTCTACTAACCCACAATATTAAGGTGAACTGCATGTCCAATAGGTGGTGTGGTAGATATCTGACACTCGTATTGTCCTGAGTCACGACGTTGGGGGCTGCGTATGCGCAGCGCCCACTCTTCTGAGCGCGGCTTATGCTGGGCCTCGAAGCGCTGGTCTGACGTGTAAGTGTAGCGACCAACTGTTAATAAGTGGATGTCGCGATGTCGGACCCATGATACCTGTGTAAGAGTAAAAAAAACGCATAGATAAATAGACGGTAGACTGGTAGAGAAAGCCTATGACATTAAGTCTTATCTATCTATCTAAGTCGTCCATTGTACATCTTGTGCATAAAGTTGTTAAATTAACAAGTATTCACATATCAGGAATTGCCCTAATTTTCTATACTCACATATCAGAAATACTCTGAATTTACATTGAATCTCTTGAGTAGGCAAAAAATACTACCGTATGATGTTTTGATGGTTGCAGTAATTAAAGAAAACTTTGTAGTAAGACCATAATGTAGGTATGACCAAAAGTATCCATGTTCCACCGATATCTTATACCTAGACTTATCTTCATTAAACTCTTACGGAGAAATAAAGTCATCAATATTGTGACACTACCTTCTAATAGCTAACAAAACTACGAAATTTCTGAACATATTTCATCAATTACATACTCGAAAATCAATTTCAATACGTTTTCAAATGAAATATACTTTAGAAACTTAAATAATATTCGTATTATATAAAATGAGAGCAAACCAGGTAATCAAAACGGTATCGACGGCCACTGATCTAGCAGATTGGCTTGTCTAACTTATTTGAGTAGGGTCGAACATTGATAGCAAAAAATAGTCATTCCCATCTACTTCCACTTTCAACCTAACTTGCTTTGATGATAAAAGAAAAGTTATGGCTTATATTCAATTTGAATACGATTATTGTTAACCTTAACAATATTATGATATGCTTATTTATAGCAATACAGTGCTTTTTCACGTCAATAGTTCTATACTGGAATATGCTGTGAATTTATAAGGAAAGTTTTTTATAAATTTGGTTATTTTTTCTTTTTTTGTCTAGTCATTTGAACCCTGTACCATAAAAAAAGAAAAACACATAAAATATGGATATACTCCTAAGTTTTAGCTTTGCTGCGGCTGTTATTTTTTAAGAACTTTCGATATGCCATTTCTACTTCTAAAGTAACTTTCAGTTCAGTTACAGAAATGAATTTTACACATATAGGAAATTGCCTATTGTAAGTCGAACAAAAGTGAACTAGAAGACTTTGCTCACTTGAACAGAAACCTATCCGAGCTTAATATCACAGTTTCAATACAACTGGGAATATTGCGACACCTGTTTCTGAATGGAACTTTATTAAAGTTTAATGATATACTCTACAGTAGTATTTGAATTAAGTATTGTATTAATATATGAAGTTGAAAAATATGCATTTAATATATTATGCTTGTCATGAATCATGTTAAAATTTCTAGGAAATTGAATGTCAACTAAAGGGGGAATTTGATGTGAATAATAATAATTTAGATTATAACTTTAAAGTGAAGTGAGTGTGAGTAATTTAACTCAATTAAATAATGATATAAAAAAGATGTTACATTTATTACTGCATTCATACTTTTGTTTGCTAGATACTCATTACTAATTTTAATTAAAGTTAAATAATAAACTTTGTTTAAACTGCAACAGTTTAAAATATATAGGCGAGTTAGGATAGAGAAAAATATTTACATTTTGAAAAACAAATGAACCTAGTTTATTTTAAGGGCAAAAAATAATCGTAAAACGACAATCATTTATTGTTAATTCCTAGCGATGTTTGAGGATTAAAGTGTTTTACAGGCTTTTATGAATTTATGTATCAAAATCCAGGGGAAAGGAATAAGTGGCTGGTAATATTTTAGGTATTTTTGAAAAGCTTGAGAGAAGTAATTAAATCACTCCAGTCTACTAGTAACAAGGTTACTGATAAAGTTGTGAACACGATATCTTATACAAAAAACTGAATTGTTATTCGTAAGAATAGAATAAACTTTATTGTACACCAAATAAACAGTTTACATTTAGGAGTATATTAATTTTACAACCATGTACAAATGGCGGCCTTATCGCTAAAAAGCAATTTCTTACAGGCAACCTTTGGATGGACAAATAGAATGTATCAAAACAGATTCATGGGTAGCTTTGGTGTTCGAAGAAATGAGACTTAAATTCACATAAATACAAACAAATAATTAAATAGGAAGTAATGCATAACATGAATAATATCATAAAACATTTTTAAGCACTATAAATTAAGATGATAAATAGTGTTCTTTTACTAATTTTTTAAATATAGGCAAGGATTTGGCTCGCTTTATAGCCAATGGCAAAGCATTCCATAGTCGGACAGCTTGTACAGTAAACGACTTATCGAAGAACCTGGTGCAATGAGTCGGTACTGCTAGTTCCAGAGATTCGGATGACCTCAGGGATCTTGAATGTGTGTCACTGAGGAAAACAAAGCGTTCCTTTAAATAAGGTGGAGTGCACGGATGAAATAGAATACCATAAAGTATGGAAAGAATGTGAGCATTCCGTCGAAGGCGAATTGGGAGCCACTTGAGCTGGTTGCGAAACTCAGATACATGATCATATTTGCGTAGTCCAAATATGAATCTAATGCAAAAGTTTTGAAGGCGCTCAAGTTTGTCAAGTTGCTCCTCCGTGATATCGAGATAGCTGACATCAGCATAGTCGAGTATGGGAAGAAGAAGGGATTGTGCAAGTGCAATTTTTGTTGTCGTTGGGAGAAAATTGCGCAGTCTACGTAAGGATCCCGCTGACGCAAACAGTTTTCGACTAACCTCACGCAGTTGGGGTCCCCAAGTTAAAGTTTTATCAATATAGATCCCTAAATTTTTTACACAGGAACTCGTAGGTAATGGAGTACCGTTAAAAGTAATGTTCGGAAGTTGTGTCCAATCTATTCTTGATACCAATCTAGAACTGCCCACAACAATAAGTTGCGTCTTAGAGGGATTAACAACAATTCCATAGTTATTACTCCAACCACACACGCGTGCAAGATCGAGAGTAATAGCTGAGAAGGCCTCCGGTAATTTATGCAACGGTGCTTGTGTGTAAATTTGAAAGTCATCTGCATAAAGGTGGTAGGATGAGGTTAATGACTTAGAGATAGAATTTATAAATATAGTGAAAAGTAAAGGAGATAAAACGCCACCCTGCGGAACTCCAGCAGACGTATTACACCAGGAAGATAAAGATTCTCCCAGGCGCACACGCTGCCTTCGTCCAAACAGGTAACTCTGAAACCAATCAACAACTGTCGGAGATATGCCGATAGAGCGCAATATGCCCAGCATGATGTGGAAATCTACACTATTAAAGGCATTGCTAAAGTCTAGTAAAGAAAGAACTGTGAGATTTCCATTCTCCATGCCTCGTCTGATGTCGTCTGTAACATTGATCAACGCACTTACAGTACTATGACCCGCACGAAAACCGGATTGGAAAGGATTTAGGAGTTGGTTTTTATTGAGAAATGAATTCAATTGGGTGTGCACAAGACGTTCTAGGACTTTCGATAGGAAGGGTAATATGGAAATTGGACGATACTCGGAGAAGGAAGTAGGATTGTTTTTTTTGGGTAGTGGGATAATTAGTGCTTCTTTCCAAGTCTCTGGGAAAGTGTTGGAAAAAAGGGAGTAATTTAGAATATGGCATATGGCAGGTAATAATTCCTCAAGAACTGGTTGGATCATGTTACGGCTTATACAATCACTTCCAACAGCGTTGGAAGATATGGACATAATGCACTTCTCAACATCACAAGCAGTTAGTTGATTAAAACAGAACGGGGGGTAATGAGGAGCTGGAAGTGTAGAAAGATATTGTAAAGTATTTGCCTTACTGGTCTGGCTAAATGAAGAGGAAGTAGAGAAGTGTTGGTTTAGTAACTCGAGATCAATTTGTTTAGAATCTGAGCATAACTGTGACTTACCAACTCCTAATGTTTTGAGAAACTTCCAAATTGTAGCAGGGTCTCCGTTCTCGACCGAATTGTGAATATGTTGGCGTTGTGCTTTCCTACAAACCTTACTGCAAATGTTTCGGATGGATATATATTTTTCACGGTTGCTAGGTGTTGGTCGTGATTTGAACTTACTTTTAGCTACAGCCTTTTTGGAGATTAATTTTTTTATATCATCTGTCAGCCATGGTGCAGGCAAATATTTCAGTCTCACAGCTCGAACCGGCGCATGCATGTCATAGAGAGCAGTCAAATTAACATTAAAATAGTTGATTTTTTCCTCAATCGAGTTCATTTCTGACAGCAAATTCCAGTCAATCCCAAGGGCATCCCGACGGAGCGCTTCCAGATTCATGTCCCTAAAATTGCGTTGCATAAGGATTTTGGCTTTGGGCTTAGGAGGGCGTAATTTATAAGAAAGGAATATTAGGTCGTGGTAGGAAAATTCAGCTGCTGAGCACTGTCCATGCTTAGCAACTGAACTTGGAGAAGAAACAAGTATAAGGTCTAGAAGGGACGGAGTAGAATTGGGAAAGTGGTGAGTAGCATTCAAAGGGAGAACGGACATATTACATGACTCGACTACACTGGAGAAGGAGGAAGAACGACAATCACTTTTTAACAAACAAGTGTTAAAATCCCCCATAATGATGCAATGACTATAAGAGGGCGTTGTACATTCTAATAATTTTTCGAAGGATGAAAAAAAGTTAATGCGTGAGGAAGGACAATAGTACACTCCCAGTAGTATTTTAGTATGAAAGAGCTCAACTTCCAAAAATAAATGCTCACCTGCGTTTGGTGGTGGTGGTTGTGGTGACATGTCTATGATTTGAAAAGGAATGTTGTTACGCAGATATATGGCAACACCTCCCCCAACACCATTCGCCCGATCATTTCTTATTAGTTGAAATTCAGGAAGGGAATAAGTGGTAGACGGAAGACATGGTTTAAGCCATGACTCTGAAATAAGAATTGCATCGATTCTCTTACAGTTAAAGGAACTCAGCATCTCTGGGAAGTGGGCCGGAACACTCTGTGCATTTATGTGGACTACATTAAAGTTCCTGATTTCATCCGAAAACTGGGTCTGTATTGTGTCGGAGAGTGTAGGTATACTCACGAAGCTGTCGTTATGACTACTGGCCGACCGGAAACTGTCATCATCACTGCTGTTGCCTAAATTTAACATTATGATGGCGAACAATTTTAAAAATATCGTTTAAATATATGTATGCAAATATAAATGTAAAGTAGTTACCTATATTATATTTGTCTGTGTTTTCCTCAGTTTTGTCCACCCGCCAGTTGTGTTATTATTAACAATAATAAAAAAAGAAAAACTTAATTCGTAAAATCAGAAACACACTAAAAACTCTAAGAGAGAAAATAATAACAATTGTAAACAACAAATAGAAAAAATAAATAAAAAAATAAAACAAAACCACTAAAATAAAGTAACAACAATAAAAGCATACGCATCTCCTCCATGATCGATTCATCACAAAATAATCGATTTTCCAGAATATTAAATTTTTAAAGAAACGAGAATATCAGTTATAAAAATTCATTACTAAACGGGTCGATGTTAATATTGACAACCTCAATCTGACATACGTGTCACGTCAAACTGAAACTTCATTCAAATCTCAAAATCAAATATTAAAAAAGTTGAGGTATTTTGAATCTATAAAAGTTCAAGGTATTTTGAAAATGTAACAGTATATGACACAACAAATAGAATACGTAAGTTCGGGTATAAATAAAAATTGATAACACACTAAAAAACAAAAAACAAGAATACCTGTACGCACGGTTGTGATGAACTATCAACACGGAAACAATATACAAAGATCTACTTTTTATTCACGGCTCGCCTGGATTTTGTCGTGGCTTTCTCGACCGTAACTGTTTTTTTTATGGAGTCAATCCGATTAAGCTCACTCAGAGAGACTATTCGGTGCCGTGTCCCATTAGGGTCTAGTACGTAAATTTGACCCTCTCGTGTCCAGCACTTAGAGACACCAAAGCGCTCACGGGCGGCCATGAAGACTTCATGTCTAGTCTTTGTAATGAACTCGGAGAGAGTGATGCCAGACCCCTTGAGCTTGACTTTAGCAAACCATAGTCTGTCCCGAACAGCTACATGTTGCAGTTTGATGAGAACAGGCCTCGGCTTGCCAGCACCCGGGTGACTTCCCAGTCTATGGCATCGACGTATGTCTGTCGCTGTGAAGTTGTCCATCTTAAGATGGCCCATTGCAACATTCACAACCAATTGTGCAGTGTCTTCATCTTTCTGCTCAGGAACTCCATGCAGTAACAACATTTTTCGACGAGCACGCATCTCCATGCTGTCCACTTGTTGAGCCAACAATTCAATTTGACAGCGAAAGCCTGACATAGTGCCCACAACAAATGCTTTAAAACCCTCAAAATCTGATGTAAGTGCTGCCAGGGTTGGTGTGCCACTAGGGTTTTTGGAAGTCCTCTGCAACTCCATCTCGAAGGCAGCCATGCGTTCCTCTATCCCAGCCATGATTGTCACAAAGGATTCTTTCATGTTGTTCATTTTGAATGTGTGCAGTGTTGATTGAGATAATGTTTTGAAATAAGGATACTTGAGAGGAGATAACACTCAACTGGTAGGTGTTTCAAGTTGACATTAAAATTATTACAAAAAAAGACTTAATTAAATGTTATTTATATAATTAAATTAATTAAAAACGTAGACACTTAAAAATTTGATGTTGCTATCACAACTACCCACTTAGACTTCCTCACGTAAGTCGCCTAAGTAAGCCTCACTAAAAGTCAGGAATGATTGGATCGATTTGGCTGATTTTGATCTTAAAATATTTATGGAACTCTAGGAATAGTTGATTTAAAATGTGAAAAAAAAAAAAAATATTGTCGTAATAATTACAATTACTTTCTAATAACACAAAATTTAACGTATACGAAGTCACGGCCACGGCTAGTCATTTAATCTGCATATCTGCATGCTCCACTCGTTGGTGGAATATTTGAAAACTGCACAGGTTTATTCGACTTCGTTGATTTGACGTATAGTGCATAACGAAGATGATCGATAAACTAACAAATAACTGAGGTTAGTAGAAAGTGGTCCCTTGAAAAAAAAAGACGATCATATAGCAACAACAATACAAATGAACATCTGTCTCTACTGACTATAAATAGAAAGATTCGTACCATATAATGGGGGTTCGATTCCTAGGTATAATTTTTAAAGTTATGAAAGAATTAAAGAGTTAACGGATTTTAAACAACATTATTTTCTACTTCAAGTGCTAATGAGTGTGTAAATGATTCATTCATGATTTAAGTGTAAATGAGAATATAATTACAATGTAATTGAAGTATGTCCCTTAGGAATTTTTCAATTACCAAAAGAGATTATGAGTATTATTAAATTGATAAATTTTTGAATTATTAGAAAGAAACATTGAATTTAATCTAAAAGTTAATAAAAAAATATAATTATATATTACGAGTTTTAATCGAGACTACCCGTTGACCTCAGATAATTGTCTGACCGCGCGCTCTATGCCCTCTATCTCAAAAGCAGTTCAAGGTATAAAAAATGGTAAATACAAAAGTTGTAAAAAAAATAATTTTCTACAATATGATAATAATTATCAATGGAACAATTGATAAATAGATACACTGAAATGAGAAACTCACTAATTGTATGATATTTACTGGGTAAACTGTAGTGAAAATAGGGACAGGCTGAATTTATGCTAACCCTCCGTCCGCTGTCGTGACCGCAACTAAATGTTTGGTGGAATTGGCAATATTAACTTATTAACTTTCAACCCATTTAGCATTTGCAAAATTTACAAATAACCGAATTATCTCTACAATTCTAAAACCAGAGACCAAAGCAGACGGGTCACGATCATCGTGAGTGGTTTTGCCACTCATCTAAATAGCATCTAAGGATTTAGAAGACTATAATATAATTAAATAATTACTTTTCAGAATGGTTTCCTGAGACAAAATCTTTATAGTATTACCTATTACTTTCTTTAAGGAACATCTAATACAATGAAGATTGGACCTTTATGACAGTAATGATGTATAATATATAAGGTAGAGCTGCAATACGTCGCCATGCGCATGTATCTACTCTAACACTGATTTTAGTCAAGGTGATTTTACACTCTTTATTTCTACAACTTTTTTTTCTTTTAAATTTCCTTACCTTATTTCTGGTAACTTTGATGTAAGGTAGTGAATTAAACTTTGCTGTTGTACACTAAATGAAATGAATCACTTACGGTTCTGTTTTGTAGATTCTTCACTTTGCATAAAAGTGTAACTGGGTGTCCAACAAGACCGGTGACGTTGTCAGGCGTACTGGGATCGAAATATGGAGAACCAGGCGTTTGAGGCCAATCTTCTAAGAACTCTGTCCGAAATCTTTTTGAAGACTCTGACACTGTACTTTGATCCCGTGGACGGCTGTTACTGTTATCTTGACGGCATACTAAAACAAAATGAGAACTATAAACATTTAATTACAATATTAATTTATGAAGTCATTGAACACTGTTATTGTTATAAATATTTTAGTAATATGGCTAATAAAAAGTCAGCGTCCTTCACAAAACTTTCTTCCCATAAATCAATAAACATGCTCAAATAACCTCACCGATATGTGAGAAAGAAAGAGAAAAAATATGTCCACGAGTTGCCAGACGCTTATACGAACTTCCACGATTCATCAAGTATAATAATTTTTATTCAGATCTACATACTAGGCCCACGTCTATAAATTGATTTCAAAAAGCTATTTAGGATATTTTAGAATAGGAAAATTAGGAGTAAGTTAAAGTAAAAAAAGACAAAGTAAGTAAAAAAGGAGATAATCTGACGTTAGTTAAGAGATACTGCTCATACTAATGATTTAAGAAGTATTAGCTCGAGTGGAGCAGTAATTAGCTAATACAAACTTTGTCTATAAAACATTTCTAGTTAATATAATGTTTAATTTTTGTCAGACATAAATAAATATGCCTTATTGGTCTATTGGTCAGCGTAAGCGACTGCTGATCAAGAGGTCTCGGGTTCCATTCCCGAGTCGGACTGCAGTTGGGTTTTTCAAACAAAAAAATCTTGATAGCAGCCCGGAGTATGTATGATGGCGGAGTTTCCCGCCCGGGTCTCGGAGAGCACGCAACATCTATGGCAATCGTTACTAGGAGTCAGTGCCCTTAAATATACTGACAACTAGTTCAACCTTCGAATTCAATTCACCCTCAGGATTGCGGAGATCTGATGCCAGTCACTTTGTGTAAAAACTGATTTTCAGGTAAAATCGGTTGAACTAGTAGCCGACCCCAAATCTTGGGAATAATAACAGTTAGGAAGATGATGATCAGACATAAATATTTATACCCCATGTGTTACTTATTAGTTATTTTAATTAATGAACAAACATAGGCATCATTTCCATACTAATATTTATATATTCAACAGAACTTCTATCTGTTACGCTTGCAAGGCTAAATCACAACATCAATTTTAATTAAATTTGGCATGGGAATATTTTGAATCTTGTAGAAGGACACAACACAGACTACTCTTTACCTTGATAACTGATGTACACGAGGATGAGCCCGTGAGCAAAAACTAGTACAACATAATTAAAGACAACATTGCTACTAACTACTAATATAATTAAAGATGATATTGTAGCAAAAATAATTGTTATTTGAAGATCTTCTTCAAAAGTTTGAATTTAAAACATTAATACAAACATACGATTGATGATGTTGAGATGTTAATATTTCATTTTGGAACTTTACAAATGATATTGCGGTAAATTGAATAATCAATGATCATTTGATGAATGAACATCTATATAAAATGGCTTAAGAAATCGGTAATTGCATTTAAATATTTGTCTAAATTTCATTTAGAAAAATGGAACTTGCTCATGCTTAAATACATGCAAAATAGAGTAAAAAGTTAATCTTATTTATAGAAATCAATTGCTGTTCGTTTGTCTCGCTAAAACTCGAGAGCTGATTTTGGTTTTGAAATGTTTTTTTGTAGTCCAAGGAAAGTTTAAATGGTGAAAAATTGAACATTACTTGAAAATCCAAATGTCACGTGTACAAAGTAGCGGGCACAGCTAGTACTGAATAAAATACGAGATTAGGTGGCAGTAAAAGAAACTTTTTGTAAGGAAAAAACCGTCACAATGTCCAAAAGGATTTGAGGCTTTCCATAATTTTAAACTTATTTAAGGTACTTGGATAAACCATAATACTCTACATTTATATTTATTCTTAAATGTTTTTCATTTCATAACTAAGTTTAATGAAAACAGACAGTGGTTTACGAAAACCTGGAGTCGGTTTGAAATGTCTATGGTGACCTTCCACGTTTCACACCCCTATATCAGTGCGTGGACGATGGACCGACAATTATTTAGATCTTTACAATTAATGTAAAATTCTTATTTAGACCACACAAGTGTGTGTAATGTCGAAACGTATTAATGTAATAAAAATTTTGCTTACTTGATGTAATCAAGTAACAACTAGGTTTATAAAGTTCTTCCTTCATTTTGTTCTTCTTTTGCCTAGCGTTATTATTCCCAAGATTCATTGGGATCGGCTACTAGTTCAACCGGTTTTAACTTTTATTTCATTTTATTAATTAAGATTAATTTTAACTATCTTTCCACTTTAATATACTTATAATTATTACACTTTTAAATGGCGAATTGCACATGATGCCATCAGACTGATTCCTATAACGAGAAATATAAAAAAATAGTAAGTATCAATCAAACACCTTCGCCATGCGTAATTGTACCAGTAAGAAATGATGGTAAGAAATAGCACAATGCAAAAACCCACCCTTAAGAAGAAACGTGGAGCTGACTAAAGAGAGAAAGCTAAATTTATTAAGAAACATTCAGAAGCACCTAAACACTTAACAAGAAATAAAATGCGAGAATCCCAACAAGAATTCCAAATTAACCAGCCAAAATCCTCTGCGGTAAGCAAACGCAATCGTAAATCAAATGTAATTGTGAATATTCACGCCCAAGTACAATAAACAAACGATAACTTCATTAATTCACCCGCCGACTGGCAGGATCTCCATCAGATTAATGGAACCCTCTGATAAGATTAAAAATTAATCGTATTAATGACCTGAGAAAAGTAATCGAGTAGAAAATGAAACGTCCACTGAGGAGACGTAAATCGCGATTGTCAGCTGAAGCTTGATTAAGTGTTAAATTTTAAATTATGATCCCAGAGCTTTGTCGTGTCGATGGACGAATTTACTGCTCAGTTTATTACAATAGAGCCTCAGCGGTAGTGGTTGCGTAACGAGTACGGTCTCGCACGATCTCTTACCTATTTTATGACGAACATGAAAAATGTATACTGAACGTCTGTCGTTCAAAGATAGATCGCACCTGCATTGCGTGTTTTTGCTCGCTTTAAAATTAAATGATAAAATCTTGATGGACGCAAATTGTTGGTTCAGAGTTTCAATTGACCATGTAATTACCACGTCCGCCGCTTCAACGGGAAATGAGAAAAGCTTCTGTTTAAAATTGTGTTTTTGCTTAGTAATTTATTGTGAGTTGTTTTACTCGTTAAATTCTGAGTGACGTATACTCGCGGTATTGTAAGCCTGGTGCTTACAATGGGCTCATTAAGATATGAAGTAGAAACTTATATCGTATTAGTTTCAAGTTGTCGTTAAGATATTCTGTTACATAATTGCTCTAAAGATCGTGTTAGAAAGCGGTTTGCGTATTATTATTTTAGATATTAGTATTCAGGTCTTTAGAGTAGCATAATGAATGATATTTCGCATCGGAATTTCATTTCATTTCACGAAAGTCCTTGAGTTTAATTCTCAAAGCTTTGAAAGGTAAATAAAATATATTAATGTCTACATTATTATACATATTGCATACTAGCTGAACCACGCAACACACAACCACTTCAAAAGAAACGCAGATGAAGATCTATCTGCGTCTTTGTTGAAGTTTACAATAGAATAGAACAAAGTTTATTGTACACCAGTTAAAACAGTTCATATTCAGAAGCTTATCAATTTAAAAACCACGTACAAATGGCGGACTCGTCTATCGTTAAAAAGCAATTTCTTACAGGCAACCTTTGGATGGACAAATTGATTGTGGAAAGTTGAAATTATGGGTAGTGTTTGAAACCAAACGATGTAATTGTAATGCCAACATTATAGCTTTGTCTTTTCTTGGTTTGAAATTTTGAAATGTCATGTCACTATTAGATAAACATCAGTCGAGAACAGTCGAAATATTTGGGCGGGCCCTGGTTTGAACTGTATACCGGTGATCGGTCTGAAAGTGCTCAGCTTGTCTCTATGGGTCGGATATGGCTATTCACTAAGCTAAGTCCAGCATTGGTGTACAGGATTAAACAGGTAGTTTTCGTATGAAATACAACCTTAAAAAATACATTCTGAAAAATATTTTGTTGAAAATTTATTGTATTTTCACAAACATAAAAAGACTTCAAAAAGAAACTTTAACAATATAAACCTTTAATAAAACCGAATGATCTAAAATGCATTTTATCTAATGTACAAGCATTCAAGATCTCTGTTAAACACTCTATAATCTACATACCGATAATGCAGGTGAGGAAATGAGCTGCGAATAAACACACGGCCGTAGCACGCGCCATGTCTCACCGCTCTCGCCTCGAGGTCATCGCTCCTGGAACAAAGAACACACTAATAATCTCTGAAACCTTCATTTGCCTCAAGGGCCTACTGTAGCCTGGAAGTAACGAGGGCGAGCGTACCAGAATAAGTAGTCTGGTCATAAATAATGTTACAATTTAATGGCTTTTATATGTCCTGTTTTTTTTTGAAAAATGACTGAACTAATAGGTTTTTGTGGTTTTGATAGAGTATGATGTGAATTCGATATCATTCGTTACGAGTGTTGAGTAGGAAAAACAATATAATAATAATAATAAATCTCTTTGTTGTACCAAGTTAGTAACAAGGTTAACTTAACTAGAAACATTTTAACTAGGGAAGTACAATTTGCGGGCGCCAGTAAGCAATCTCTTACAGGCAACCGTGATCTAAAAGGTTTGAAATGTAGAAAAATATTTTAGAGTTTCTTTTAATTTATGTTAAGGTAATATCAAAAGCAAAATTTAAAAACTTAGATTGCTTTAAAATTGAATATGGCAAAGGCAACACAAGGGATAAACACAGGATTATAATAGTATATATTTACCTATATATTGGTCGAAATTTACTACTATTGAACAACTCTCTAGTAAATACTTCTTTGAGGTAGAGTAAGTAGCAGTATAGCTATACTTGCATACTTATATGGATATCAGCAGTTTAGTTTGGTGAAAATATACGCTCTGCCTATTTGAGATAAAACGGCAGTATGTTAGAATTATTATTCATTAGGTATAAACATTTTTTTTAAATATTTTGTACTATTTCAGTGTTATTAATTTACGTTTTGATTTTTTTATGACTATAATCTATATCATTTAATTGAAATTTATATGTTATCAATTCTAGTTAACTGTATTTAATACGTCAATAGCAACTTCGAAGTTTAAAAACAAATTTAAATTGTTTTTCTTTGTAAACTAAATTTATTTAAAAAATTCAACATTTCACACTGCTTTAAAATAGTCTTAAGCTTTGGTTTTTATTTACCAAAATACTTTCGTGTTCAAATTTAGAAAATTAAAGTGAAATTTCTTGGAACTACTCTAAAGTATTTGCCGGAGATACTTCATTAACATACTGCAGATACAGCCACATATTCATTACATCATTTATTGCTTAATTTTCTAAGAGAATTTTTGAATATTGAAAACCAGAGATTTTTTTTTGTAAAAATGCTAAACCCTACAAAATACATCAAAAGTAAAATACAAATCGATATTATCAAGTTCACATTAGGTAATTACTTTAAATTATTACGCTAAATCCCAAGTTTATATTTTTAGGCGACAAAAACTCATAATTAAAATTCAAAATCATTTATTGCCGCCACAGCTTGTACTATTTTGTCAAGGTAAATTATGTTAAAACATCAAAATCTACTGCACGCTTGTGTCAATCCATAACTTCCAGTTTCTAAAATGCGTTGAGCCTTATTAGAGGAATACTGACCAAGAAACTAATGACCGCTCTTTTTAAAAGTCATAAATATGTCTGAATTTTTTATTTCCATTTTTGTTATTTTCCTTTGAATGTTGTAATATACATAAGATTTAATGTAGCAACAACTGGTTGTCCAAATAAATAAATAAATCAATCAATCACCAGCTGCAATAGTATTAGTAATACATGAAAGGTTAATAGTATGCAAGATGTTGCCACCTGATTTTGATTTTATATGCTCCAAAATCTAACGTACCAACAAAAAAAAAACACTCAGTGATACCATTGAAGGTTTGTACCCATTAAACATGGAAATCATTCAAGGTGCACATTCAGTTGCAAAGTCTACTGTAAAAATAATTCATGAGTGAATTAAGAGGCTAGAGTTGCAGATGAACGAACCAAAATAATAGTATTGACAAAAGCATCGCTGATAAGGCTGACCAGTCACCCCAAGCAGCACTCATTCACGACCATGATACATGGACCAGCCATCATCTTCTTCACTTCTTAAAAGGTATTACATACCTTTGATTTGCCTGGCGTTTCGACCCGGTTGTACTGGCCGTGATCATAGGCTGACTCTTTTAATTTCCATAAAAATAATTGTTAATATATCATGGAACGCGAAAGTTTTCAAGTTTCAAGTTTTCAAGGTAGTAGAGCCACGCTGATTTCAGCACGAACGGGCCGGCTCGACCGGGGCGGTACTACCCTCGCACAGAAAATCAACGTAAAATGACAGCGATCATGGTGTCGTGTTTCGTTGGTGAGTGCGAGACCGGAGGCCCAATGATGCAGAAGCATCACTAGCCCGCCATGGTGTGGGTCACCATGCTGCATTGATGCATTGTCTGCATTCGCAGTATGGTGACCACCACTCTTGGATTCTACTCATGCTTTCCATCAGGCAGAGTAGAGTCATTTTGGCAGGGTCAAACATAAAAAAAAAAAAAAAAAAAAAAAAAGTTTAAAGTTAGTATCATCTTTTTTGGCATCATATCAGAGGGAAAGAAAGGACCCGCCCATGACGACACCGCAAGCAATGACATTTAATTGAGCATGACAAACCATAGTCAAGATTCTGATAAAAACACTACTAATGAAATCACCATAATAATCGTCACGCCTTACTTTCAACTAACAATGGTTTGTTAATAATTTTTCTAATGAAGTTTGTCGTTTAGATAATCGTTGATCGTTTAGTAATACTATTATGTTATTTTTATTAAATTATCGTTGTGATTTCAGCAGTGTTCTGTCATTTTTTTTAGTTTCTCTTCTGCACGTCGTCACGTGTACACTGAAGACACGTACCTCAGTAAATAAAGAATTTTCAAAGATTTCTCGTGGAAAACAATTATTATTGTTTCCTATCGAATTCAACCCTAATCGAAGTCTAAGTATGATTGCGGTTAATACCAGTCAATCGAAACTTGCCAATGAGAGTTATCTAAAGTTTCGATAACCGGTCTCCCGCTATCCAACAGTTCATTTGGAGGGTTCAAATGACAGATAAGGGTTTTACTACCTAATTGTTTATATCCGATGACTGACGTGCAAAGCTAGTTGTCTATCAGTTTATAGGACTCTGTTCATTAAATGTTGAAACAGTACGTTCTGATCTAGCTGTGACTTAAATTAGTTACTTTAAGTGTAAATTTGTTTTTATTTTATTTATTTATTTATTGAAACGTTAAAAAGGTACATAGTTCAATCCATATGAAGATGCCACATAAACTCATTCGAGTTTTTTCCGTGCATCAGTGTCATCACCAAAGCATATCCAAATCCATCCATATATCACACACGTTTTAAACAGTATGATGAGTTCAGAAAATAATATGGAATATAATCTCTCAAAAGCATATACTAGTTAATAATTATCAATCAAAATTATCATAAATGTTAAATAATATTCTTTATTGCATCATATTTTGATTATTTGATAAATAGAGTAAAACTGATTTGGTGTGAATTATGTGAAATATTCTATTCAGATAAATTATCAAGGCAATATTGACTGCCTCGTTGGTCTTGCGGTTGGCGTATGCGACTGCTGATCGTGAGGTCTCGGGTTCGATTCCCGGGTCGGACCAAATGTTTGTATAATCTACAAATATTTGTTTCGGAGTTTGGGTGTTTTCTATGTATAATATGTATGTATTTACAAAAAAAAGTATATATGTATTTGTATCAGTTGTCTAGTACCCATAACACAAGCTCTGCTTAGCTTGGGACTAGATGGCGTTGTGTGATAGATATCCGAAATATTTACTTATAAAAAAAAAAAAAAATTGCATTCTGACAACAAATTAAAACAAGGGACTAAGATTAAATTTAAATACATTTTATATTATAAATTCAATTAGTATTAATAAAAGTAATGAATCATCAAGTGTACCTTAATTTTGTATTTCAGAAATAAGGCAACTTTGTGCTATGCTTGTGAATTTCTCTAAGCTAAAATTATAAATGTCTATTTTGTGTCAATAACGTTAATGATCCGGATTATGCGCCACAAATGGGTAAATTTATGTAGGTTCTCGCCTGCCGGGACGCTGAATACTACTGAGCAATGATGAAAGCCTACGCGTCATTTAGCTGCAGCTGCAGGCACCCCAACATGGCCGGCTTGTGCAGTCGACCGCGCAGCACGTGCCGCATGTACGTAATAATCATATCATAGAAGATAGGAAACTACATCAGATACATTTGTCATGAACTAAAACAAGAGTATAAAAGTTATAGAACAAACAATATAAACTTTAAACGTCTATTAAATTCGCAAGTACGTCCCAGTCGTATTACATAGTAGTTTTGAGTCAAGTTGCACACAATGTCCGTTAATTGTATGTTTGAGAAGTTTCCGCAACGCAGTTGTACAGTTCGTTTTCCCTAGTGTTCGGACTAAGTACAATGTAATCTGTATTCTAAACATTGCTCAAGCTGAACTAAACACTCAGAACTTTAGTTCGGTTTCATTCTAATTTCTATTTTCTTTTTGTCATTCCCAATATTGTTATAACTTTTTACACAACATCAAATGTTTTATACTGGAGTATTTCAATGTTGTTTTAGTAGTTAGATAAAGCACTCTAATTTGTGTATATTATACAAGTTTTCATTTAAAAGATACTACAACTAAATATTACTTAATGCAACAAATAATTTATAAAGCTCATAATCATAATTAGTCAAATTTCACACAAGCCACACATTAGGTTTCCATTGAAATCAAATGTAATAAAATATGATGGTATAATAAATGCTTACTTTCAAGAAGTATGGACTTTAATCAAATACAAATTAACGGAAAATAATTCTCGTCAAATATAGTACGAATAAAAGTAGATACAAAAGCATTCATTGTCAAGTTCACTATAAAAAGTGAAGTTCATAGTAAACAGATAAATCTTCATAGGTTTTACAATCTTTCACCTTTAACTACATAAACTGCGTATATTTTTAGGCACTCTCTAAAAAAACTATAAAACTAACTAGTGCTCTAAATGGTGCTATTTTATTGTATTTTTACCTTTTAAATGGTTTTTTTTTGTATAGAATTTATAATATTATAAAACAAGTAATGAACCAGTACCTATGAACTGACTTCAAAATAAAAGTTTTGCACATAAATATAATAATAATAATGTATATTTCGGACATCTAAAACACAATGCAATACAGCCGCAAGCTAAGCGGAGCTTGTATTGTGAGTAGAAAACTGATATATACGTGATACGTATAATGATAAATACGTATATACTTTTTTTGTAAATACTTTTATTAGTTGTAAATCACATATATATCCATTATTGTTACCAGATTAACCGATTTTGAATGACCTGGTACGAATTTTCATCTTAATTTTTAAAATTTTGTTTAAGTTTTTAGTTATCGAATCTAGAAATTCCTGGTGTTATTTTATTCATTAAGTAAGAACTTGCTTTTATAATCCCTAAGAGCAAGATGTCTGTAAAGTCTACTTACTGTAAGCAATTTCGCTGCTATTTAATTACTGTTGATTACAGAACACAGTTGGAACACGATCAATAAGACGTTCAAGCCTCCAAATTTCCTAGCAAACTTTTGAATGTCATCATATTGTTCTTGTTTCGAAATTCAGAATTGAGACAATAGGCTTAGTAAATAATTTAATCAAAGGTTCTGTTTTATCGGTTAATGATAAGTTGCAGATAGCTTATATAACACAGTTAAGTATGATCCTGCCAAAATTACTCTACTCTGCCTGATAGAAAGCATAAGAAGAATCCAAGAGTGGTGGTCACCATACTCACTGCGAATACAGACAAGTAGTAGTATAGAAAAATAGTCTCGTTATAAAAGTTTAAAACACCATTTGTATGAAAAAAAATGATAATAAGAATATATGTCCGCCGTAATTCATATATAAAAAAATTCAGACTGAATTTATTTAAAAAGCTTTGTTTTTGTATACTAAACTGGTATAAAGAAAACATACCGCCTCCGTGATTTTCAGAATGTGAATTTTCTTATGCAAATTTA
This sequence comes from Spilosoma lubricipeda, assembly GCA_905220595.1. Lineage (NCBI taxonomy): Eukaryota > Metazoa > Arthropoda > Insecta > Lepidoptera > Erebidae > Spilosoma > Spilosoma lubricipeda. The sequence continues at coordinate 17,117,942 of HG992281.1, read as the reverse complement.
GTTACATAACAACACTTGTTTATGCTTACAAAACATAAGCAGGCTACCTAAACAAAAGCATGCAACCTTTACTGTAGCGAAATTCCAGGTAAGTATGTTTTAATACTGTTTTTAGCGCACAATCTGTAATTTTGTCTTTTGTTTTAATAAAAGTGAAAGAAGGATTTCAGTTTAAGAGATCTGCTATTCTCTGTATACGAACTAAAGTAGTAAATTTATTAATACGTTCTAGAATATTTTTGATTTTGCTAACCGATTTCACTTGTTACATCTCACAGTGCAAAACACAAAAATTTTAAGTTATCTGTAATCATGTATTATTTAATGCTGTTAGTAATGATTTTAATTTGCTTAGTCTCTGCTTATGGTTTACTTCTCAAACGAAAAAATATGGTAAATGTGTTTGAATGTCGTACGAAACTCTCTCAGCACTAGTTTATGACTTTAACATATTAATCTATCAGTTTATTATAATTTACTGTATAACAGTGTTTCAGCATATTTGTTTGTTCCACTAAGTTAAAAGAAAACAAGCGAAATTGATCGCCCTTGATTTTCTACCCCCTTTACCGACCTTCAAGATATACATCAATATAGATTAAGGATAGATACGGATCTTTCATCAATTTGAAATTCTGTCAGCATTGTTATTGGGAAACTCCACAGTAACTTTGTCCTCATCAAATCACCTCACCACCTCACGCATTCATTACCGCAGAATTTATATTTCGTAAGCCAAAATTTGTACCCAAAATAATTTCCTACAGACCAATTAAGGACATTGAGTTGGTTCCTTTTGGGGAAGATGCAGCTGCTGTAAGATGGAATATTCTATCAGAGTTGAACGATGTGGATGTCATTGTTGATGATTTCACGAGGGCCGTGATTACTCTATTTGATATTTATGCTCCAATAAAGACTCAAATCGTTCGTGAAAAACCTGCTCCGTGGCTGACTGATAACGTGAGACTCATGATGAGGCTGCGTGACGCTGCCTTAAAAAGAGCTCGAGTTAGTCAAACTATAGGACACAGAGCCTATTACAAAGACTTAAAAAAACTAGTGGGACAGGCCCTTCAAAATGAAAAGAAATGTTACTTTAAGTTACACATTAACAGTAACATTAAAAATCCTAGGAAACTATGGAAGAACTTAAAGGGTAATTTGATGCCCTCGAGGTCGTCAGAAGTACCTTTGTGCGTAGGTACTGCAGATCACATTAACGATAATTTTTTAAATATTCCCGGTAGCCTAACTGTTTCCATTTCACAGTTATCATTTTTCGAGTGTAATCGCTTTGGTGGTGGTACACTTGCTCTCCACACTGTTGACACATCTGATATAATTAATATACTGAAAGGTTTAAAATCTAATGCTAAGGGTATTGATGGTGTGACATTGGACATGATAAGCTTACTGCTGCCATACACAGTGGATGTACTTACCACTATAGTGAATAAGTCCATTGTGACATCCAAATTCCCTTCAATGTGGAAAACAGCAATTGTAAGGCCAATACCAAAAAGTAACGATGTAACTTCAGTACGCGACCTCCGTCCTATAAGCATTCTACCATGCCTTTCCAAAGTTTTGGAGAAAGTCATAGCCATACAGTTAACGAAATTTCTGGAGCTTAACAAGATATTGCCAGACAAACAATCAGGCTTTAGGAAGAGTAGGAGTACAGCGACTGCGTTGTTGGACGTTACAGATAACATAGTAGCTGCACAGGATGGGGGGGATGGATCGATTTTGGTATTGTTGGATTTTTCCAGGGCTTTTGATGTTCTAAATACGTCACTACTATTATCAAAGTTGTCTTATTACGGCTTTGAGGATTCTGCTGTGCGTTGGTTTGATTCTTACCTGAACAATCGCTCTCAATACGTTGAGCTTTATAATGAAGATGGATCAACCTCTTGTTCTGCTGTGAAGTCGGTGACGCGGGGAGTTCCTCAAGGTTCAGTTTTGGGACCGCTTTTATTTACTGTATATAGCGCTGACATGGTAAAAGTAATTAAGTATTGTAAATTTCATATTTATGCTGATGATGTTCAATTATATTTATCTTTTAAACCTAACGAAACTTTAAATGCAGTGGATAAAATTAATGAAGATCTAAGTAATATATATAACTGGGCTTTGAATAATAATTTATTACTTAATACGAATAAGACTAAGTTTATGGTTTTGGGTTCCAGGGATCAAGTTAAAAAAATAGGTATCTTGAACCCTCAGATATTAATCAACGGGTCTAGAATTGACCGTGTATCGGAAGCGCGAAACTTAGGGTTAGTTATGGATGAGGAGCTTAGGTTCGAACATTATATCTCTGACGTAGTGCGAAACTGTTTTTACCGACTTAAACTGTTATATAGAATAAGAGATTATATAAGTACTGACCTGCGCATACAGTTATGTGACTCGCTTGTGCTATCAAAGTTCAACTACGTTGATGTAGTATATGGTCCTAGGCTACTCGCTAAAACGGCTGGTCTGGTTCAGAGAGTACAGAACGCGTGTGCGAGGTATTGCTTTAATATTCCAAGACGAGCCCATGTTACACCTTTTCTGAATGCAGCTGGTATTTTGAAAATGCGTCAGCGGCGGGAGCTACATTTGGCTACACTGTTGTTTGGCGTTGTTAGATACAAAACGCCGGAATATTTGTTTAAGAAACTGGACTGGATGGAACGCAAAATGCACAAAAGCAGGGACGGGTCTGTGCCACTGCGCATTCCTAGACACAGAACTACAGCTTTTAAAGGGGGTTTCCGATATAGTGCAACAAAGTGCTGGAATAATTTGCCACCGCCGCTTCGCAACCTAGTTAGTCATAATTCTTTTAAATCAAAAATTAGAGTTTTCTTTTTGACATTACAAAAATCCAGTGCTTTGTAATGTTTTTGGTCTTTGTAATATTTTTAGTCTTGAATACGTTCCTGTTCCTATAGTTTTGACTTGTGTATGTGAATCTTATATATCTCGGGGGTTTAATGTATTTTTTTTATTTATTTTCATTATTTCCTATATGTTAATTGTTAAAACTGTGCACGCGTTCGTGAAGTGTTAAGTTGGGCTACAGCTGAAAATCAGCGCTGTGGTCACTTTCAGGACCGCAGCATAAGCTGAGCTGTGGCCTTTTGGTCACACAGCTAGACATTTCACTGCTTTTATTTTGTTTGTTTTGTATATTGTTTGTTGTTATTTACTCTAAGTTAAATGTCTTATCTTTCTCTTTTACATGTATGTTATGTGTGACTAATAAATGTATTCTATTCTATTCTATTCTATTCTCATTTATTCACTTTATTATCAGCATTTAGACCTGTATCTCATGTAACCTAAATTTAGTTGTAAACACATAATGTTGCACTCCAACGGTTGATGGATTAACAATATCGGTTGGTCTAAAAGCGTTCGAGGTTATTTTTAGTATATAATATTCTATCATCAGCTATTATATGATTTGCGTTACGTATCACAGTACTCTTCGTAAGTCTCAAAAGATTCGATAAATATTCACATTTAACCCTCTTAGAGATTTTCTCTATAATCCACTCAGACTCGCATGACTAAGTCGATCAATGGTTTTTGCCTAAGGCCTAAAGCGGTCCATTAGATCACTAAGTAAATTCAGGCAAAACTCGACCGAGTACCTACCGAAAATTTTGATGTACATTATTATTTTTTTTTAATTAGATTTGGGTCTCAAGTTAGTGTCATATTTTAAGCATATTTGATACTGTTAGAGACATTCGTGAGATTCGCTGTATATAGGTTTAAACTTAATCCCAAGTAATGGACTATTCCCATTGATTGAACTAAACTTACGTTGGTGTTATCTGAATTTTCAACATTTGTGATGATTTTATGTTTAAAATTATACACTTTCACTCATGATTCACGATCTTTCTGAAGCTTCTCTGGCACTAGGTAATAGTTTTTAACCCCAAACAATCTCGGGAATAATAAGGCTAGGAAGAAGAGAGACTAGGTAATACATTTTTCTAAGGTGTATTTTTTTTAGTTTTTTTGTCTTTCTTCCAATCAGAATGGTGAGACAAAACGTTAAAGAACTAAAACCATCGCGTCACAGAAAATCGTTGCTAAGCATTACACATTGTGAGTGAAGTTACCGTATTGAAAGAGCGACAACGCACTTATAACAAACGAACAAACGAAGAGACGGGTCACACTAAATCTTTTACAATTTATTTTAGGGCTATTTTATAATACTTATAATATATATCTAGTTTGGAAACAGCAGAAGTTAAGCATTTGAATAAATTATGATATAAAACCAACTGTACATATCTTTATCGATTAAACAATATCTGTCATCATAGTGTGCGTGTCATCCCTATGCCAGCGGGGAAGAGAAAATGAAACGAATCTGTCCTCTGTTACTTGTGTGTAAACAAGAATAATGGGGTCTCAGATAATATATCATGCTTGTGGTCCGTTTAACCCCACTCACCCCTTCAAAGAGCTTCCATGCTATCAATTAGGAGGTTGTTATTGTGATTGACGGTGTTCATTAATCTTATACATTTTAAAGAATTTTTTTTTTATCCCTCTAGTATTATAAATATGGATACCCAAGTGGTAGGAAGGAATTTTAAGTATTTAGATAGTGTTAGGATCTTAAATTTAAGCAGGGAAGATTAAATGCATCACTTAAAATATTTAAAAATATAACAAGTATTGCAGTATATTAATATGACGAATAATGTAGATTTATATTAAACTAGCTGAGTTCCGCGGTGTTACCCGTGATTCGACGTTAACCGCAGGGTTAAACGAAGCTAGTCTAAAAAAAAGCCTAAGTTACTCCTTATATCATTATCTACCTATCCGTGAAAGTCCTGTCAAAATCAGACCAGCCGTTCCAGAGATTACACGGAACAAACAGACAGACAGACAGACAAATAAAATTCAAAATACGTTTTTGGTATGTGTATCTTGTATACACACATATGCATTTAGTAAAACGTGATTATTTTAATATTACAAACATATATGTCCCCGTATATGTCGGTTATCGCGGCAAATAGTATCCTATGTGTTAATCTGATGTAAAAGCTATATTACTATAAAGTTTAATCCAAATCCATTTAGTAAATTTTGCGTGAAAGAGTAACATCCATCCATCCATCCATATTTACAATCTTTCGCGTTTATAATATTAGTATAGATATTTTATAGAGCATTTAAATTCATAAGGATTAGTTCATAATTAAATATAAATTGAAAGGTGACTATACTAAATTTTAAACTTTCGCCTTGACCTGACCTGACCCTGACCTTCAGTCAGCCTAAGACCACGGTCAGTGCAACCTGGTCGAAAAGTCAGGCAAATCAGAGGTATGTAATACCTTTTAATAAGTGATCGCTTTAATTTCCGTAAAAATAATTGTTAATTTATTAAAAGGTGACTGTCAAATTTAATTTACTTTTTTGGTTATCTCACAGAGTGTGTGAGAAAACCATAGGTTCTAAAAAATCTAACTGGAATATGTGATATATTTTCTTACCATTTGATTCTAGTTTAATGGACACAAAAGTATATCACTTATGAAAAAAATGTTTATCATTACTTTTAAAGTCTATTAAATTTAATTAGCAATTTTCGAAAGATTTATTTTCAACTCAGGCGACTTTCTCTCATTCAAACATGTTCAATTCTTTTATTTGATATATTGATGTACAGGAAACATTCAAGCCTTGATCAGAGACTCAATGTTTCTTGTGAAGTCTGATCAAAGATATGAAAAGTAAGTTGACTTTATGGAACAGCTTTGATTACCGACTCTCTAAGTGTTGGACGATGATTACTGCCATTGTAAAATTTGTTGCAAAAGTTAGCAAATTGCCATAACAAAGAATTAATATTACTGGCTTTGGTAGGCTTTTGAACGGTACTGAAGGGATTTCACCGGCCTATAATAATATGAAATTCAAGAGTGGTGTTTTAATGGAGATATGTTTTTGGTTTTTGACGGAGATGTTAATTGGTATAAAGTCTTTCTATTCTCGAATATTTATCCTGAGTTTAGGATTAGTAAATTCATTCCGTGGAACATTTGAGAACAGTCGGTAGTAGTAGAACTTTACAAGAGTAGTTATGTCATAATGTACTGAAATGAGAGTACTAGGCACTCGATCTAATGATAATCTAAACTACACGAATGGCGTAGTGGTTTAAGCGGTTACCTCGTCGCCTTCCATTAGCCTCGGTACTGTGAGTTCGATCCCGGGACAGCACTTTATATGATCCGCAAATAGATTTTCTATGTCTAGGTATTTTTTTGTGTTTGTTTCAAGTATGTATGTAAACATACAGGTGACAAAGAATTTATTCCTGTGTCACTTTTGTAGAGATAGATAACACTTGGGCAATAAATAAGTCTACTAGCAAGAAACAGCTTGTTGTTTTATTTTATTTCAATATCAAAACACTTCATTGTCGAATAAAACCTTTTCAGTTAATATCTGCGTCCATAATCTAGAATGTAGGATTTTCACTCGTATTTGGTAAAAGTCTCTAGTACTGGTCCGCAGTAAGTTGCTAGGACCACTTTAAAACGTTTACTTTCGTTTACCTTAAGCTTTATATGCTATTTGTGTAAAGAATAACAATGCTACGAGAAACTCGAAAGTCTCTCAGAGTAACTTGAAAGTAATATAGCGAGCGAGATACGTTTGCAAATTAAACTTTGAAGTGCAGTTCTTATTTGAACTTTTATTAGAAATGGCAATAAAAGTTTGCACGGCAACCATGTAATTATTTGACATTCTGAGGGTAGCAACTTTATTATTCTTATAACCGTCCTTAGTTACAAGTCACTTGTACGAAAAATCATATTCATAACAATAGGAGGCATAACTTGAGACGATCTCGAAGATAAAATGAATACTGGGAAGCAAAACAATACAAGGTATGGAATGGGTGAGGAATATGAGTACTTTCATAAAAGAATATTGCTTGCTATATATTTAAGCATCATATCAAGTTCTGCAGCATAACATTGAGTAATTATTAGAGTTAGTTATGAAATATTTGATAAAATTCAATAATTAGCAGTAGTGGTGATAAGTTTAAGCTAACTATTGTGTAATATTATTTACTACATAATTACAAGATAGTTAAGTGACGGGCCAGTCAATCTAATGGTTATTCATCCTGGCTAATAAGTCAGAGGTGTCGTGTCGATTCCTACCTAAGACAAAGTTTTATCATAAATTTCTCCAAAGTATGCTGTATTCTTAAAGGATTCCTAAAATATCAATGAAATGTATTCAGTATATTTATAACTTTTTTGTTAATTATTTGTAACATCGTGTGTGAATGCAGATGTGATACAACGAATACAGGTGGCGCTCATCTATATATACGTGTAATATCACAGCCAATGTTTTACCTGCAACGCCTACGTATGACGCATACCTATTAAATGGTTCTGAAAACAGTGAACTGAAATGAAGTCATTTATTCTGCAATTAGATTACATAAACTTTTGCAAGTTCAACTTTTTTTAAAACAGAAGGGGCCTGAGACGAAAGGACGGAACAAACTCAAGGATCATCGTCTTTAAATGCAAAGGACATTCTCTCAATGAATAAAAGAAGCGATAATTATAATTTGAGTCATAACTATCATAATTTTAATAAAATGTCAACAACAGCTATAGTTAAAGGTGAATTAGTATCAAATTATAAATTTCGTCACATCAAAATAAAAAATAAATCTAAACATTCAAAATAAACAGCATGTGCAAAAAGGGTAGCTCAATGAAAAAAATTATTTATAAAAAAGAACCATATTAAAAGTTAATATGTCAGTGAATATAACAAGTAACATCTGAAGTAAAAACAGGTACAAGTCAACATAATAATTCAGTAACTGTCTTATTTGGTGGCCAGTAATTCTTTCTTTTATTTCGTAAATGTACCCAAAATGCGATTCGTACTTGTCCCTATAGCGGTCCCTATAGCCAACAGGACTTTATATTTGAATAAGTCCTTTTATGCGGCAATTAAGGTACACGTTGAAAGGTTTGCCCTTTTTCAAAATACAAATGTAGAACATTATGTTGGATTTTAAACGGCTTATTTACGTTTCATTATTTGGTAACCAAATATGGTATGTGCTTACTTTATTCTTTTATGACTTTTAAATACACAAAGATTTTTATTACACAGTCACTTGTATGAGTCCAGAGTAAATTGTAAATATGACTACAAAGTCATATTTTTTGTGAGTATAAAAACATTACTTCATCTTTGCAAAATAGTTGAGAATATTTCTGTTAGTTTCAAATATTTAATCTTACTTCTTATTTGAATCGAAAAACATAACACTATTAATAAATTCTAAAAAGTTTTTAGTTTTTCTTCTAAAAGTAAGTTAATAATTTTTGTTTTACGATTTAAGGTTGTAAAGTGACAGTTGTTTGAGTTTTTTTTCAATAGTTTCGATCATGCGTTGAAAGAAAAAGCGTTTTCTTTTTATTTATTTATTAAAACTGATAAAATGTTATTTTTTTATGAAAGTTACTGTTCAATACTTTTAAGAGAATATTGTTTTATTATGGTTTACATTATGCTTTCAAAAGCTTTTTCTCTGCTAAATCAAAGCTGACACAATGTAGTATTCATTAGTAAATACTCTATCCAGTAAAACAACATTCAAATCTCACTGATAATTTCAGAGTTTACAAACAAAAAGCTCTTTAGCTCTATTATGTTAGTATAGATTTCAGTTACTTGTAGCCGGGAATACTAGCATTTCGCTTGAGCCTTTTGACTTAGAATAAGGAATGTCCTAAGCTCGCAAGCGGAATAGAATTTCTTAGCTTTAGAAGAGGTTCTTTGTTTTGCCAATATAGTTCTCTCGTTGATTATGTGTTTATCCATCATTCGTTTCAAAGTGTACTTATATATTAATTAATAACCAATTACGTTATTTATTTTCACTTTTTAAAATTTAAGTGATAAATCAATCAAGTTTGACCATGATTACAGCCCACTGAAACCATTACAAAAAGTAATAAATATGACCTATATCATATTTTTGCTTAAAAATGTTTGATTAATTGTGCTTTGAGGTTAAATATATAATTCATTTTTCAATCATAGACCTCGCAACTTTTCCTCTCAGATTGAATTATTTTAATTTTAACATTGTTTGCCTATGATTGGTTAGTGCACGAATTTACAGATCACGTGATATTTTTTGACTGAGCTAAAAAAATATCAAAAAAAACGTAACTTTATATGATTTAATGATAATTTTACATTACATATACACATAAGATAATATTTTCGACTCAATGGAAATGCAATTGTACCAGAATGTAGCGTTTTGTAAAAGCTGTTGAAATTAACTCAGATCTTAATATCTTGCAGACAGATATTTGATTTGATTGCATTTTGACTAAACGGAATCTCAATGGTAATATGAATATGAATGAACATCATAATACAACTATAGCTACAAATATGTTTTTATAAACTTAGTTGCGAATCTTACTTTTATTACAATGTTTATGAAGAATTATTTAAACTTTAAATTTAAATCATTGTTCATTTTTCTGGAAGATAGTCATCCAAATATAAAACGAGTTTTAAAAGATCTTAAAATGTTATAAAAAAAAATGATTGAAGATTTTTATAACAATTTTAACACTAACCTATTAAAAACTGTTTTACAGTTAATTACACAAATTTTTTTTTTTTTATGAATTTGGTTATTTTGGTTATTAAAATACTCCCTAAAATTTTCTTAACGTTATATAATATTTATGATAAAGTGTTCAAAAATATACCACTCAATGATGAAGTGTTTACTTATTTATTTGTTTACTTATATTTAACAAAAACCAGATTTGACCTAATAGTCAATGTCCTAATTTTAGACAAAATTTACGTCCAAACTAACGTCACAATTTTATCATCAGTCTGCAGGCAACGTGTACTTCAGATCGAATAATTGATGAATTAAATAATTAATATTATACATGCGTGAGGAAACTGCTGTGTTGTGACATAATGTTCTTAATTACAATCAATTACAAAGTTAAGCCGCAGTTTGTGAAGTAACCATCAATTTCCGTACCACTTTGGTGTTTGATCTTTCAAAGAATGTTGCTCCCAAAATGTAATTACAATTTGTGAGTATATACTCTTGAGAACGTTCTATAAAATTGTTTTTAGCATAAGGTTCAAAATTGTTTGTATGTTGCCGAGTTTCACCCCTTTCTTATTGTTTCAGTGTCGTAAATCTGAATATTTGTTATTTTGGTAACGGTTTGTGATGCCACGTGTGTTGTTTGATAAGTGTGTCAAGTTCGTGGTTTGTAACTATTGTGACTTTGTAATACGTATATAGTTGTAATACGAACGCTTACACTTATATATAGGATTAACTATTAGAATTAAATAAATCTAGAACTAGATTACGTTTAAGTAAAATAAAGATCACAGAATATATTTCCCAGTGAAGAAGTTGTTTTTGAAAATGCTGTATATGAATACAAAATCATTACTAACAGAATATTTTTTTGCAAGTTTTGCAATATAGAAATGCGTGTAATATCATTTAGATGCTCGATATAAAATAATATCATCTAGATATATAAAAATGAATCCCTATTTGCCTTGGTCACGACATCACGCGTGAACGGCTGAACCGATTTTGCTAAATCTTTTTTTGTTGGATAGCCAATGGGCTATCCAACAAAACCTTTCTCGCTTAATGTAGCGAGAAAGGTTTTAGGCTATGTAACATCACTCTACGACCAATAGGAGCCGGGTATCGACCAAAAATGTTGGGAAAATGGGAAAAAAATATTTTTTATAGAGAGACGCAAACGAAGTTGAGGGGGTCAGCTAGTTACAATATATTTATAATCATTTTACTTTGAGAAATCATATTGAACATAACTTTAAGCTTTATTACAAACAAATTAATTTATTCAAGACCAGATAGTAATGCAGTAATATTTACACTTAAAATATGTGGTTTAGTTTTATTTTTTATTATTATTTTGTTTTTACTTATGAAATCCATCTTTTTTGTTTTATGCCTTCGATTGCTGTTTTAAGATTGTCGTAGTAAATGTCAAACTGTAGCTGTCAAAGACAGTATAATATACATGGGTGGGTGAAACTAATATGTTACGATGTTTACTGTGAAAAAGAGAAATAAAGTGTTGATTTACGAAATCTATTTTGCCTTGAGCTACATCCCACATAGGGTTTATTTATTTCTTAGAAAAATATTTATTTGTTATTCTACGTCTATCTATACTCATTCTTAAAAAAGAGATTACCTAATAAAGTGTTATAGTGCGTCTGTTTAATATTTATTTCTTCGAACTTCGTTCGAACTGAGCTATCATCTTAACACAAATATACTCGTAAATTAAAAGGCAACGAGTGTAATTGTACCTATTTATTTATAAATATGGTTCCAAATGACACATCCCAAGTTCCCAGATAATTAAATATGTGTTTACGTATTGTGTGGATCATAGAGGTAGAAGCTTGTAGTATTACGATTATGACGAGGACCCTTTGCAGGATTAAACTTTTAAGTAGTGTACATTGTTTATGATGTAGGAAAATGTTGTATTGTATTTATGAATAGTGTGAGGGTCTGGCTTGTTACTTTCATTACATAAACTCTGAAGGTTGAGACCTATTTTTAGAGTGTCGTTCTCACTATATATTTTCTTTTTATTTTCACTTTTCGTTAAATAATAACCGCACATAATATACGTGGTGTTGTCTTAATCTACTTTTTACCCAACTACGGCAGAGCCAAAGGAGGAGATTTTGACAGGCTATGTATGTATGTATGTATGTTCATTTGTTCCCTCCTAGCTCCTTAACTACTCATTAAATTTAGACAAATGAGGTGTCTCTAAAAGTTTCATGATCGTCTTCTGGTTATAGGCTATATGACGTGTCTGACTGACTGAATCTAATGTGGCGCCCTCTAGCCGACATAAAGTACTGTATTAAAAAATAAATTTGAGATAAATATGCTGTGTTAGGTATCATTGGAAACTTTACTTGTTACTTGTACATTTCAAAAATACATATACTATTATCATTTGTTCGTGACTTTGTCCGTATTTATTCGATAAGTGTGATATTTCTATGTATGCTTTTTTGTTCTCAGATTCTTTCTAAACTAGTCAGAATAAGACAAATGAGGTATAGTTAGAAGTGACTCGATTGTCCGCTGCTTAGAGGTTATATGACGTGTCACTAATTCGAATGTGGCCCCCTTTAGCGCACAACAATAAGTATTATAAAGGCACCAAAACATTTTAAATAAAAAAAAGTAAAATCTTAAACCCAACTACGACAAAAAACGACGCTGAAAAAGCATGAAACAAGTTTCAAAAGCCGTATTCACGCGTTGTTAAAGTGTTATGGACTATGGTACGGTAAGTTTCAAAAGCTGTAGGAATGTTTCATAGTCCACAACACTTTAACAGCGCGTGACTACGGCTTTTGAAACTTGTTTCATACTTTTTAAGCGTCGTTTTTTGTCGTAGTTGGGTTTAAGATTTTACTTTTTTGAACATTTACTTACAACATTAACATTATATCAACCAGTCTACTACTTGACAAAGGCCTCTACTTAGATACTTATTTTAACTTAAATATTTTATTAATTTTCTCGGTGTTGTTGATTATCAGAATCATGATTAATTTTTTCTACTTCAACTTTTCTATTTCTTATTTTGAACCACCTAAGTGTTGCGAACAAGTTTAAAAAGAGAATTGATCTTTCTCTTCTTCAGTCAAAATGAACTTGCCATGACACGAATAGAAGAAAAGAATTGAAAACTTGGCATTAGAGAGTAGTTTTTTTTTTGTTTGTTGACAGCCAAGATTCAGTAACTTTTAAAACACTGAAACTACCAATCAATATTCAAAAGAAAGGTTAATCATGCTTTACAAACTTCAGTTTACGCAGAGAGCTTCAAATTATTTTGTGTAGGTATATTTCATACTCAAGATTTATTCTTACTATAAAATTAAATATAAGAAAATATTCTCTCAGATAAAAATTCTATTCATACGTCTTGCGTTTTCAAAGCAATACAGACAAAATGCTTTCTATTCTTGGAATTTCATACAAATTTCAATTTTATACTCAACACTGGAAAACGTCAGAGAGGTTAACAGTGAAATAATATTATGCTAGTGAACATTTCACGTCTAGCTGTAGCCTGTTCATTTCCCAACGGCGTTAAAAATGTATTTTTTCATAAGTTTAACTTAAACAGTGTGGCAGCAATAAGATTAATATTCTTTTCTTGACTTATTTTATAATATCATGATATGCATGAAGATTAAATTTGAAATGTGATATGAAAAATAGCTTATCATATTTTGTTCAAGTGGAGTTGACTGCATTTTCCAGTGGATTTAGTTTTGATCACTTATTTAGGAATAGTATACTGTCATACCACTCCAAAATGATGACTTCCAAGGCCTGCACGTATTGTCCTGTAGAGAAAGGGACATGGTAGGACCAGTTTGAAGAGCTCTTCAGAATCAATCTCAGTGATAAAGGCGATAGAGGACTCCCATAGAGGTGATATCTCTTCGCAACTGTAGACATAAAGTATACATATGGAAATAAGGTAAAGTGACACTGTAAAACGCATTACCTGCATCATCAGAAATCATATCTATCACTTTCTAAATCATACTAAATTTTCTAGTCAAATTAGTGATCGTACATTGTGTCATAATGATCCTAATGATTTGGATGCATGCTCGCACAAAACCGCAATTTCAGTAGGTCATAGGCTAATCGTTTCTAGTGTATCACATTCAAGCCTGAATCTGTGAAACAAACGACTATTAAGCTTGGTCAAACTTGTCATTAGCATTAGGTATATCACTGCTGATTTTATTCAGGAAGTCCTGAAAAAAAAAACAATGAACTTAAAAGCACTAATAAGGTTTATTATAAGTAAAAAAATAATTGAGTACATATCACAATGAAGAGTAAAAATCTATCCATAGATGACGGAAATATGGATGAACATTCTCTAGGAAAAAATACTGCCATACGTAGAAAACCCTACTTTTTGAAATCTGTTAATAAAGTATTATTATAGGTTTTATTATGACGAAGGAATATAAAAAAATCTATGTGCGTGAGCAATATCAAGACATATCTTGTTTAAAGTACTATACAAACAATAACTAAATTATAAATCTGTAAACTCACAGATTTACTTTTGATTAAATTCGTAGTTTATTTCACAGAATTTAACTTCACGTGTCGCCTCTGGCCCTGTCGACAATGACGGTGACATCTGTTTTTGATCCGGATATACAGAAATTATAGTAGTAGTAATGTCGATGGGATTAATAGTAAAAAAAATATTTGAAATAAGTGTAACAAATGCTTAAAGATTATGTGAATTATGCTAAAAGTATGCGACCATTCTACAAAGATATTTACAAATAGACATTTACCTAAATATATAATATATATATATATATATATATATATATATATATATAAATATATATATATACATTACTAAATGTTACTAATTTCTAACTTATTTTATTCATAATGTATTGACCAAGTTAACACAGAGATGTCACTTTCAAAATTAAATAATATTGCAAAATGGGCATCTTATTAGCTACATACTAGCTAAATTTGGTATTCTAAACTGTCCAGATTTAAAAATAATATCTCAAGAAATTGCATAAAAAATTATAGATCACATATAAACCACCAAAGAAAAAATATTTCTAAAATGGAATTTTGAATATCAAAAAGGATAAGACAACAGTTTTGGATCTGATATTTTTTTAAACATTCAACAGCATTAATCTTCGAAAAGTTCATAATTCGAATTAAAAAGAAAAATGTCTGGACTACCAAGTACTACTAGGCAAGAGCCTGACTGGATGGGGTATTCTTTTGCGATTTAAAATCACGTTTTTTTGAAGATAACAAAAAGATTATGAGGTCTAGACAAGCATAGCTTTTCGACGGAATGATATTTTTATCTCATTGTGTTTGCACCTAATTGAAGGAAATGTACCAAGTCGCTATGGAAAATAGTTTAATGAAATGACATTATCCATACTAATAATAAAAATTTGAAGGTACCTAGCTCTGTCTGTCATGCTTTCACGGCTAAATTACTGCACCAATTTCAATGAAATTTGGCTGAAGATGCTTTGATTCTTGAGAAAAGACATAGCTTTACCGCTACAACCGATATAGACGCAGACCGAGCCGCGTGCTAAAGCTAGTAGACAATATGGAGGGAATAAATAAAAAGTTTAAAGAGCATGCCTAAAAAAGTTAAAAAAAGGGTAATGTTTAGGATTGTGCAACTATACCTAATACAAACACATATATTATTATTTTATACATATATAATGACGCGATTATAAGATAATCGTCGAAAATTGTCCCTGTAACACGAACCACTTCATTCTATCACAAGCTTTACTTAAAAGCTATTCAAGCAGACCATAAAACTTGAATCTTTCGGGTCGTTCTGAGAACTGATCAAGTTGAAGCTTAACTGTGATCCCTCCTATCGGAACAGCAGAGGATTTTCAACTAAGTAATTACGTGTAATGGTCTTAAGAAGTACAGTTTAAGCTGCTATTACGTTCTTAGTGTCAAGTTTAAAAGGCGTATCTACAAGTACAGAAATCCTGTCATTTTTAATTAAATTTGTATCACTTAAACTACTTTATTATTATTACATCATAATGTTTAATGAGAACAGAAGAGTATTACATCTTGTCTATTAATAGACGCATAGTGTTCGTGGTCGTTTTAAAGTTTTATTTCTATACTTCGGGAGTAGGACTCTGTGACTATTTACTATATGATCTTAGTTTATACAAGTTTGATACATCATTGAAAAGACGAGACGTCAGACGTGAAATGTTTTAGTGTATTATATTAGTGTATTAGTGTATTTCACGTCTGACGTCACGTCTCATTTTTGGTTTTCCAGCTTTATTTAAAGTAAAACATGTGCATGGCGTCCGTGTACTTGATAACGTAGTATTGTGTATGGACTCAAGGTGGTCCGACGACTTGATGAAAGAAGCGAGAAGCCGTTAAATGTGGGCAACACAAGCCTGTAGCCAGCAGTGAACTGGTTTTGGATCAGATGAAGATGACGAATCTATTATATAACATTAGGTAGCTTTAAAAATATATATGTTACTAAAAATAAAGTCTTCCAACTTCAACATCATTATATATGCGTAACATTTCTTTTCTCGTTATTCTTTTTTGTGATACAAAGTTTCTACGATGAAAAGAAATACTGAAATTCCCATAGTTGAGTAATTGTCACACCTTTTAACAATATTGGATGTGTTAAACTTGAAGCGTTAGTGATGTACTCTGCCATTTTACCAAACTCTTGAATCAGCATGCGATCTATTGAATTCAACGTTAACGAACTATAGAAACGTGACAACGAACAAATTTTTTTTTCAAATCAAACATTTTTTGTTCACAGGCGTGTTCTGAATTTGAATACTATACGGTTCTGTTGCGTGTACTCTTATTTCTTCTTTTATGATTTCGGGTCTTGTTTTCATAGATAACGCTACGCTAGCTCCCACTTGAAATAAAATGAATATTTTTAATCCCACAATACAATAGATAAATATCTATTGTATTGTGGGATTTCTGAAGTGATTAATTAATTATTCTTAATATAATATAATTGGTAATAAACGAAATGAATGAAAATCTGAAGAAACCATCAAAGGTTTTAAATGAATGTTTCAATTTTCAAGAATTTATGTGCACTTATGCATAACAAGGTGTAAGCAAACCATTACATCTACTAAGAAAAAGAAAGTAGAATTGAAATAAAATCTTTTCTATTTAGAAAGAAAGACAAGAAGAGCGAAACAGTGAAAGCAATTGAAAGTTATAAAATATGCTTATAGAATACAACTATTATTAGACCTGGATCTACGACGTATGATCACCACACCTCGTCAATCCTCTTTCTCCCTTAGAGTAAGTAATAATACGTGTCCCTCATAATTTAAATATCAGAATTCAAATCCGTATTAGGGACTAGTCATGACTAGTCAACTGCGGAATGCTGATACTATTTTTTTTCCATAACAATAAACATTTTAACATTATTATGTTCAAATGTTACCCTTCCTTCTATCTTTTAGATATATGGCCAGTATATCAAAAAAAGGTACCTGATAATTCTTATCTTCACGACTGACTAATTCCCACCGACAACTATTTTATAATAGTTTAAAAATATAATTGTATTAATGTTTGAATATATGTTCTGACCATGATTTTAAGTTATTTTTATACGTTTACTATGACAATCTTGCCTGAAAGAAATTAATTTGTAACTCCTGTTAATACTTCTTTTAAATCTACTCCAGCGATCAGACAGTTAATAATCCAGCACAAATATATTGCTAAATCATTTAGTACATACCATCAACAGACGTTAAATACTTCTTTAATAAATATGCGAAAAAACCAAAGACAAGTTGTCTAGCATTGAAAATACTTTATTTAAAAACTATCAAATAACCAACGCTATGCTGAAAGGATTTTAGTACATTCATGACCGTCATATATTCAATTTGAAATATCGATAAAACTATACACTGTCTAATGTATTAAAAATGTTTTCTTCATTAACCATAACAATTAAATTTCTTATTAAATTCTTAGAGAGTCTTCCCTTATTTCCAAATGAAATTTTACCTCTATAAAGAAGGAAGGGCATTTTTGCAAACCCAAGAGAAATGCCTTTCTCTATTCGCAATGCCAGAGCTAAGACGGGCTGTGAATGTTGATAACGGGACCCATATTTCAAAACTCAACCTACATAAAATACGGGAAATAGGTACATATTTCTTGACCGCATTTATACATAACAGCGTATACTTGAAAAATTACTTGTGGGTTTCTCTTGTATCTAAAAATAATTATAGATGTTTTTCTACGGTACATTTTTCACGCGAACATAACTAGACACAACTCACATACGCCTGTGTGATCCCAAATTAGAAAATACTTGTATTATTCTAATCAGAATAGTAATAAGCATGCTTCTATATTTTCAAATACATTCATGTTATGGATTTATGGAATTAAAACCAGTTAAAAATTAAATTTGTGATATATAAATACTTTTAAATGACTGATGCTTGTACAAGGTTGCAGAAGCCATATTTATTCTATAACCACATATGTATTATTTACTACAGAAATTAAATCCATCTACAGCGAGTGTTCGAATCTTCATATATCTAAAGTCCTAACGCACACAACTACACGCCCCAAGTACACTATTTTGTATACAACTTATGTAATATCTGACACAATATCAAACTCATTTTACTCGGGACTCTCCTCATAAAAAGTAATGTGACAGTATTTCTTAACTGGTATTGTGAGTTGCAGAAAGGGGCACATCACTCTCGCTATGAAAGTCTTTATTTAAAAATTAGTCTAATTTAAAGTAATGGTGTTTTGCTGCCAAGAATGAACAGTTATTTTGACTGCCTTTTAATTGTTACGTTGGTGCAGTGCAGTTGCTCAACGCGACTACTGTGCATGAGGTCCGAGGTTCGATTTTCGGATCGGAGTAAATGTTTGTAAGATCTGCATGGATTGGATTCGAAGTTTCGGTGTTTTCTATGTCTGTATTTACAAAATAATAGTCCATTCTAGCAGTCAATTTAGTTTTCATAGTACAAGCTCTGCTAGTTTGAAGCTTGTGTTGTGTGTCAGGTGTCGGATAAATATTTAGCTCTCATTTAAACACTAGGAACAAACGTTCATGTTTAGTCAATTCAGTGCTTGACATGTCATTGATAATAACTTGTATTATTGACACTGTGTCTTTAATCTATATATATATATATATATATATATATATAGATATATGAATCGCCGAAATGTATTTACTCGCATAACTTCCGATCGACTGCACCAAATGAAATAAATCATTTTTTATGTGTTCGTTATTGTTGGGACAATGTTTTTATACAAGAAAAATTAAAAGGAAACGAGTAAAGTCATTTTTTTTGTCCTTATAAACTGTAGACTGTACACTGACTCTGGGAAGTTGTGCCAGATTTTGTAAATACGGCGGTACGAAGTTCGCCGGGTCAGCTAGTAACTTCTAAAACAGGATTTTAATTTCCTGAATGTCTTTGCGTGTTGTACTTTACACGCTGTGTAATCTCTTTTGCGGAGTTTGTCTTTCTTTATTTTATACTAATTTATAGCAGCTCTTAAACATAAAAATATTTATGATAATTTATAATGGAATTATTTATGTAATTTCAATCTGTGAGAATCTATGAATTAAAATTTATATGATTAATTTCTTATTCATGTTATATTACACTCTAAATGTAGTCGGACTACAATTTGAAGTAAATTAATAGTGTTATTAATAACGATCTTTATTTACATACACTTACTAATTACATAACTTTAGAGAACTCAAGGTAGTAGAGCCACGCTGATTTCAGCTCGACCGGAGCGGTACTACCCTCGCACAGAAAATCAACGTAAAATGACAGCGATCATGCTGTCGTGTTTCGTTGGTGAGTGCGAGACCGGGGGCCCAATGATGCAGAAACATCGCTAGCCCGCCATGGTGTGGGTCACCATGAATAAATAAATAAAATAAAATAAATTTCCATCAGGCAAAGTAGATTCATTTGGGCAGGGCCAAACATTAAAAAAAACAGATCCTTTCAAATGGTTCTCCATTTACTAGCTAAGAATGTAAATTAACCAAGTATTTTATAGAAACAGTACATATATTATGCTTTCGAACGTAAACATACTTATATACAAATGATAATCTCAAATAGGTACATTCATTTCCGCATACTAAACAATAAACCAGAAAAAAAAACATTTAAAACTTTTTTACATCCAATCCGATAAAATATTACTGACAATACTTTACGTACTGGCAATTCCCTGTGAGTTCGTAAAGAGAAAAAAAACTACACTCTATGTTCGCGACAAAAGGCAATTTGTCTCGACATGTAACCGTAGTGATGTACGCATTGACATAAATCATCTTGGGCCAGTGGGAGATCAAGATACGGAGCAATATATCTTACATTGGCTTTTGAGAGTCTGTTACAATAAATATTCTATATGGTACGGTTTTATTGAGTTCGATGAGAACGTAAAACAAATATATTTATAATCTAATACATAAAACAATTTGGTTAATTTTGGTCTTTAAGTATTTTTAGGAATCCCGTGAAAGTTTAAACTATATGGAATAAACAACTTGATGATAATATCCCTAATAATATTTTATGCAAAATTAAACACATATATGCATATATTGTTATAAATATAGAAGAAATAAAGTCACGATAGTATTTACTAGGTTCCTTACAACAAAAGTTTTAGGAAAAATACATCGGTCAGTTACTGAAAAGAGACAGTAATTGTTTAAATTATAATATCAAGTGATAGAAAAGCGTTGACTCTTATTGTGACCCCATAAAACAGAAATGTGTTAGTCTTAGACATTAAGTGCGGGATTTTTAACGAATCATGACTATGTATTAAATATCATTTCAAGGTTTATAGAAGTACGTGGGTTTTTCTTTTGATTTTCTCAGGGAAAGACCTAAAGACAAAATTCTGAACAACTCTGTTTTATGTGAATATGCAGACATAATGTCAAGATACTTTATTAATTAATTTAGAATTTCATCTTAAAATTAGTGTTTTTTTAATATTTATTTTTGCCGTAGTATTAAATTAGTACCTGTCATAAATATTTTATATAAATCATTAATTTTAGTCACTCACTAGACTATATATTTAGTTACTGACTACACTGAATGTGTTATTAGAACTACATTTAGTTTTATCTTTGTAATTATATGTTTAAAAAGGATGTAAGTTCTTGCACAACTAAATGTTAAGTTTTCCAACATCAATATCCTACTGTTATAGTATACATTACCCTTAAACGACTTTACGACAATGTCATTATTGGAAAAACGATAAACCTTCTAGACGTACAATTTGATTTGAAATAAAATCAACTAAACGTCCCTTTCAGACTGCGATTCAATCGTGATACGATTATATTAATGGAGAACAAACTATTTTTACAACCATCTAAGTCTATAAAAGTTGTAGCTCACCTTATAAACAACGACCACCAAACTCTTCACTGATAAACAAAAAAAAGTCTATGAATATATTATAACTGGCACAAAAGTTTTGAAAAAGTTACACAATGTTTTTCTATACACAAACACATAAAAGAACACTTTCTAAATTTAAATTTGAAAAATAACCTCAACCACTTCTTCACAAAAACTTTAGGGTTGTACCGATAATTTGAGAGCGTGCACTTTCCAGCGTGTACGTAAGTACCACGGTAGTTGTGTGAACGAGTGCTCGTGGCGTCAGTAGGGCTGCCACTGCGATGTACAGTGCGTAGCGCGCCTGCGTAGCTTTGCGCTACGGACTCTGCACTCCTGATACATTTCTGCTTCAATTAATCCCAGCACTGTACTCAATTACACCTACTAGTGCTTTGTCGGTAGCAAGTTTCAACTGTTCGTAGAATATTGAAATGATAATAAACTGTTTAATTCTGCAAGTAATTTAATGGGAAACGTGATCATTCATAATAACTTGCGACTATGAAATAACAGATAAGGTGAATTGTATTAACTGAGTAGTTTACTATATAGGTAAGATAAGATATCAAGTTCAATCAGTTTGATTTCAATTCCGTGTCTCACATAATGGGGTAGTTGACACCTTAGTCAAGTTAGTTACTTTTTAATCATCTGCCAAAACGATAACTCTGTATAAAAACTGTAATAAATACAAACTTGTGACGTCATTGTTCTTGGTTACTCAATTGAGCAATTTATTTCAATGTTTATTTGATTAAAATTTGTAACATAAACGAAAAGTTGTAATAATTATATTTTCTGACATGTTTTGTAATATTCGTTTTAATGCAGGAGACATCGGTATTTATTTATGATACAGTAATTTTATTTTATGGTATTAACTTTATTACTTTCTTGAATTGACAATAGAAACATTAAAAAAAAACTTTTCGATTGTTTTGGTGACACAGAGGTAATGTATGTGATTGCTGTGCTTAAGGTCTCGGGTTCGCTTCTCGGATCGAACCGAAAATTTTTATCATCTGCAAATATTTGTTATGGAAATATCGAATTAGATGAAATTGATCGGATATGAATTAAAAGGAATTAAACTATAATTACATCAGATATAAGTTATTGACAATTGTAAGCGGAGCTTCAGTCATTACATAGTTACTCGGTCTGAGAAGATCCCCAGAGCGGACAAACATTAAAAAGTTATTAAAAATCGTTTTTTAGCATTTAAGCCGCTTCAACTCACGCAGGACCGTAGTACATAGGAATAAGTGGTTTAACAAATTTAATTTTCTGTTATACAAACCTAGTATATATATATATATATATATATATGGTGCATTCGATTGAAAGTTATGTGTGCACATACATTTTTCTGATATTTTTTTTATTTACATAGATTAATAGATTTCTCATTAAACAATCCACTAGATAATCTGTGAAGAACAAACATATTAAGTTACTAGCTTTCGACCGCGACTCGCTCGCACTTAATAAAAAGTATCCTATGTTACTTCTAATGCCTCCAAGAATATGTGTACAAAGTTTTATGATGATTGGTATATATCAGTATATATCGGATAATAGCTTTAGCGTGAAAGCGTAAGAAACAAACTTACATTCACATTTAAAATATTACTTGCTTTCGCTTTCGGCTTCGCTCGTATTTATAAAAAGCATCTTATGTTATTTCTAATACCTCCAAGAGTATGTGTACAAAGTTTCATGATGATCAGTTAAGCAGTTTTCCAGTGAAGGTGTAATAAACAAACTTACTTCTACTTTTTTAACATTAAGCGTGATGTTAGGAATAGGATTTTTCATGTACGTTCTTTTATAAAATCAAAAGAACAACCCTCCTTTGACTTTGCCGTATTCGGATAAAAATCAGTTGTTCAAAATGTTGGAGTACTTCATAATCACTTAATAGACGAAATTATCTCAAGAAGCTTATATTTTCATAGCTCGTAAGATCCATTACTAACGCTATTAAAGAAGAATAGCCTCTCATTCTTGGCAAGAAGCACTTTAGTAATTATTTTTTCTTAAATAATACATGGTAGTTTATAAATAACAATAAAATATAGTACTTTTCAAACAGTATAAATTTAAAACTTATCTACTCGTTATTTTCCTATCCTTTTATTTATATATACCCTTCCTTATATTATACCCTTCAAGCGGGGCGTGAAAAAGCATCTCACTAGGCCACCACAGTGCTGGTCACCATGCTGCACTGTCCATATTCGCAGTGAGGATGGTGACCACCACTCTTGGATTCTGCTTGTGCTTTCCATCAGGCAGGGCAGAGTCATTTTGGCAGCACAAATATAAAAAAAGAAAAAAAAAAACAAAAATCTATTTCATTTGGGGTCGGTACAACAAATTTTCTTCATCAAATCTCCTCTTATCACTCATCAGTTAAAATTTGAAATTTATATTACTCCTAATTCTAAGATACAATTAAAATTAGAAAAGATTTAAATATCTGGAAATATTACGTAACATTTTCTTGAATTTAGCAAAGAGCAATTAATTTTCATTATCAGATAAACTACATTTCACTAAATTATTTAGCTAATACAATCATAATAACGAAACGCCCCATACACTATCAATTGATCTCAAATTATGATTTGATGCCTTTACAATAAAAAGCACATTATTGATAAACATATTTTTTTTATTTAAAAACATTACACTCATGATTAATTTCACCCAGACAGTATTCATCATAATAATTTCCCTAAGAAAGTATAAATTATACGTATTAAAATTAATATACAAATTATTGCTAGTGTCGAATTATGACTCATGTATCTATACAAATAAATAAAATTAAAGTGTCGGTTTGTAATATTAAAATAACCGCTTTTTACTAAATGCATATATGTATGTGTACAAGGCACATATACCAAAAATGTAGTTAATTTTTTTTTGTCTGTCTGTCTGTTTGTTCCGGGTAATCTCTGGAACGGCTGGACGAATTTTGACGGGACTCTCACGGGCAGGTAGGTGATGATCCAGGGAGTAACTTAGGCTACGTTCTTTAAACTAACTTTGTCTCGCGGCGTTACTAGCGGTACGACAATAACCGCGGGTAACACCGCGGGGTTCAGCTAGTTTTAAATAAAATTAATCAGATAGCGAGTTAAATGCTGATCATATCATCATGGGGTGCCATCTTCAAAATGAAGTTTTTAGGTCAGCAGACGGTATCCTTTGCGAACATGAGCGGCCTATTTCATTTGGTGATATTTTTCCTGTCCAGTTCAGGCTCTGATGTCATCTATACACTTTCTTCTTAGTCGACCTTGTATCTTCCTAAATGCTAATGTATAGTGAAATCTTTTCATTTACCTGCCTATAGCTTTATCAAAATATTTCTGACTGCCTCGGTGGCGCACTGGCAGCGTACATGTGCATGAGGTCTCGGGTTCGATTTCCTGGTCGAACCAAATGTTTCTATTATATCAAATGTTTGTTTCGGAGTTTGGATGTTTTCTATGTGTAACATGTATGTATTAAAAAAATATATAATGTATTTATATCAGTTGTATAAAACCGTTAACACAAGCTCTGCTTAGCTTGGGACTAGATGGCTCGGTGTGTGTTAAATATACAAACATATTTATTTATACCTTATTTTTAAAGCAGTTGAGATTAGGTATAATAATAATAGGTATGTCACCATCATCATCATGATCAGCCTATCGGAGTTCAATAATGTTGATATGATGTGACATAGATAGAGAAAACAGATTATACTTTGTCCTCGGAAATTTCAACTATTTTATACCTATTTAACTATTAGTAGGTCAGGTGACTCCTATAAAATGACTGCAATTCCTAGCAGAACGGTCTATACTCGTATGTTTTTTTTTCTGCTTTTAATCTATATATAGCTGTTGCGCGCGGTTCCTCCCGCGTGTATATTGGTTTAAGCGGCAAATATTTAATAGTAGCATATGTGTTATTCTGATGTATAAGCTATATTACTGTAAAGTTTCATCCAAATCCGTTCAGTAGTTTTTACATGAATAAGTAACAAACATACACACTCACAAACTTTCGCCTTGATATATTTAACGACTGCCTCGTTGGTCTTGCGGTTGGCGTATGCGACTGCTGATCGTGAGGTCTCGGGTTCGATTCCCGGGTCGGATCAAATGTTTGTATGATCTACAAATATTTGTTTCGGAGTTTGGGTGTTTTCTATGAATAATATGTATGTATTTACAAATATATATATATATATATGTATTTGTATCAGTTGTCTAGTACCCATAACACAAGCTCTGCTTAGCTTGGGACTAGATGGCATTGTGTGATAGATGTCCGAAATATTTATTTATTATTTATATTATATTAGTGTGAAGTGTGATGAATCGCCAAAATGTATGACTTCCGATCGGTTGCACCAAATTAAATACTTCTTTTTTTTCATGTATTCGTTATTGTTAAGACAAGGTTTGTGTACACGAAAAATTAAAAGTAAGGGGGAAAACACTTTTTTTTGTCAGCGACTGTACACTGCCTGTGGGAAGCTGAGACAGATATGTAAATATGGTGGTTCGAATTTCGCCTAGTCAGCTATAAAAGGTTGATCAATTATTCAGACGTTGCGATTATAATCGAAGGAGCTTATATTATAACGTGTTCGTGGCAGGTATTAGGTATTCCCTAAAAAAAGATATCAAAGTTACTAGGTCCATAATGTGAGAATTTTAAAATTTGATATTCATGCTCGTTCCCTCTCGTTTCTTCGTAAAATTTCTTGTAACATAAGCAGATCATAATTTAAAAGTAACATATTTGGTACCTACTATTTGCTTAAATTTTTAAAGGTAATTTTTTTTGCGCGCGTGTAGAATTTTAAGTTTAATTTTAAATAACATATTTGTAAATTACTTATAATATATATATTTATTTGACAACATCTTTACTGATTATTTAATGTAGCATCTTAAATAAAATTAAATAAAGCTTGTATTTCGATTATCAGCGCTACTCAATCCCATCTAATTATAGTATTGTCATAATCTAGCTAATAATTTTCAATTTACTAGTTGTACTGTGTTACAAAATTCTTGTACCAAAATCCTTAAACGGCGCAAATACTAATAATTTATTGATTACATTTTTTAATTGTTTAGGACTGAGACGCTATGTTTATGCGGTCCGAGTGCCCATGCTATATGTATAGCTATATATAAACAACTAGCAAAGCAACTGATTTATGCTGATGACCAAAAGGCCGGTCTTTTATAGCGTAGAGAATTAGCATTACCAATAAATGTGACAATACTGCCAGTCTTTTGTGAACGTTACCAGTAGGTAGATGAAGTGGAGAAATTTTTGACACCTATAAGTAAATATTGTAAACTAGTTGTTGCCCGCGGTTCCGCCCGCGTATATGTCGGTTATCGCGGCAAATAGTAGCCTATGTGTTATTCAGATGTATAAGCTATATTACTGTAAAGTTTCATCCAAATCTGTTCAGTAGTTTTTGCGTGAAAGAGTAACAAACATCCATCCATCCTTACAAACTTTCGCATTTATAATATTAGTAGGATATTTTCATTGTTTTGTTTCCTACTATTTTTATTTAATTTCAAAGTTAATTACTTAGGATATTTACGTATAGTTTCAAATAACTTTTGTTGAAAATAAAGTTTACATTGTGTGTTTATTAGATAAATAATGTTGGGTTTATCAAATTTCCGCATAAAGTTGTGATCTGTTTTGATTACTCATAAGGAACTTCATACCTTCTTTCAAAAACATCACAGACCTTATTAAATTACATTTATTTTAATGTTATACCTTTCTCTTTTCCTGTGAAAAATAATCGTGAATAGTCGAACCCGGTTGGTTATCTTCAGAAATGTAAATAACTTCTAGTACGTTTTGACTTAGACCGCAATTTTGTGCTTTGACCGAATAAATGACCCTTTGAGACGTTCGAATACTTTGTATTAGTGTCGTCAAAAACGATAACGGCATATATATACATACATATATGTATGTGTATGTATAAATATATATATACATATTAATAAATAATAAAAAAAATACACGATAATAAAATGCTTATAAGAAAAAGGTTAAGGGTTCAAATTTAGTCATTTGATTTTAATATCCTACTATTATTGTAAGTTTGTAAAAGTTTTTTTTTTTGCAAAATTTTGTATATATGGATGGATGAATGGATGTTTTTTACTCTTTCACGTAAAAACTACTGAACGGATTTGGATGCAACTTTACAGTAATAGAGTTTATACATCAGAATAACACATAGGCTACTATTTGCCGCGATAACCAACATATACGCGGGCGGAGCCGCGGGCAATAACTAGTGTATTATATTTTGACTTTAGTTGGCTAGAACTGCAAAGAGAAAATGAGATTAAATGGGTCCAATTTTGGAACACGTGTAAAAAATACTGAGGTCTACTCAGACTACTATGAATACGAAGTTAACCTCGTGATATTAAGATTTTTTTCTGCCTAATGAGTAGTAAATTAAATAGAATACATTTATAACAAGTTACGTGCTAATAACCGTATTCCTTCAATTCTTTTCTATGATATCTGTTAATATAGTGGTCCCTTTTGTTTCCCTTACATTCATAACAATATTAGAAATTCCAAAGTAACCCTATTTGTCTGTTATATTTTCACGGGTAAACTGCTCCACCGGTTTTAATGAAATTTGTCATCGAGATTCTTTGATTCTTAAGGAAGGACCTAGTCTACTCTTTATAGCAATAACGGACATACACATTTTTGGAACCGCGGCCAAAAGCTAGTAATACATTAACTAATAAAATAAACATAATACGGTAATAATAAACATCAAAGAACTCAAAGTTTATAATAACCAATTAAGAAAAAATATTGATATCTAGTGCAAAAAAGGATTTTCAATTAAAATTTCCATAGAATGTAAAGCCAGACGTTGCTTAGATTTTTTTTAGATTGGTTTACTTTAAAAAAAACTATTAATTAACAAGAAAAATTTGTAAATTAAACGGTACATAATCTTTTTTACGTGGAGCTAGATTTTAACACAACAAAGAGTTTATTGCATTGAAACTCGATCAAACCCTTAATAACAAACTCTATGCTATCCCAACAAGATGATTCCCTTTTATTATTATAACTTAATATATTTAAGTAAATTAGATAAAGATGTCAGGGTACATGTCCCGTTTTCATCTCAATTTAACCTTATATTCAAATGACAAAATAAGAGAGTTTTTCCTAACAAAAGTAGCCCTTTTACCCTGTTTGCTTTTAAACTGATGAGGACACATGCGCGCCGAAAAATACTAAAGCCAATTTTTTATGCTCTTATTCTCCTATACTGTCCCAGTATAGTATAGCTTTGACTTTTTGAGGATCAAAAGAAAGGAGGCATGCCAGTCACTAAGACACAAAGAAAGGAGACATGCGTAAGTATGAAAAAGTTTTAAGTCCTACGTTCTTTAAAACGTAACCTCACAAAAAGTGTTTTGTTATTTCTGATACTTTTATTTTTTACACTTAGTTAGACTAGCAACTTAAAATTACTTGTTATAAGTATCACTGACAAACTTTACGGTGGGAGAGCCACGCTTCGGCATCAATGGGCTGGCTCGACCGGAGTGACACAGAAAACCGGTGTGAGACAGTCCTTGCGCTGTGTTTCATCGAGTGAGTGAGGATACCGGAGGCCTATACCCCAATCCCTCCCCCTATTCCCCTCCCCATCTCCCAAAAGCCGGCAACGCACTTGGACGCCTCTGGTGTCGCGGGTGTCCATGGGCGGCGTTAATCGCTTACCAGATTGTCAACTATTTCATTAAAAAAGAATATACCGCTATGTAAGCACATTGTATACGACATCCTCACTCAGCAGTCTTTAAAAGAAATCGAAAGATTTGTATTCCTCCTTTTCCTATCAATATGAATTATTGAGGTGTGAAGCATTGGTAAGCTATAACTTCTCATAGACTTTCAAGGCTTTTTCGCTTTAAGAATTTTTATCAATACGTTTTACAGTATTTTATAGTTGATAACCGATTATTATATATTATATGGTTAATTGTTGTATTCGTATATAAATGTATGTATATAATGCTTTGTAATGTATATTTTCGTTGTTTAAATATGTGGTGTCTGAGGTAGGTCTTCACAAGATTTCTACGCCAAGATATAAGAAGAAGAAGATAAAATAATAAATAAATAGTTACATATTGTTTATCAGCCAAGTAACTCCACAGTAATTCTGAGTTAGAAACAACTTCCTAGTCTTTTTTAATTAGAGATACGTTGAACTGGACTGGACTTTGAATTTCCTCTGTGCTGCTTTATTTTACTCATAACATAAAAACATCACAGAGCAATTTCAAAGTCCAGCACCCGTTTAAGAGCATTTCTTTTCGTTCACGACAACAACTAAACAATACGGTTTTTGGGTCATTTTGCACAGGCCGTCCTCCAGTTTCCTCATCGAACTTTCTCTCCAAATCACCCACCTAAACAAATTACTTTACTTGACGCCACGGCCATTGTCAAGGCTGTGTAATTTATCGAGAGCGGTTCTAGTGATATATTGCATAATCTTGCAGCGCCCTAAGTGGGCGAGGAATAGTAAAATGTCCATCAAGCTGGAAAAAAGTAAGGACGGATTCCCGTGATCCGTAATACTATAACCAGTACACCGTAACTGATCGATGAAGAAATAATATTAGTACGAGACCCAGAGCTTATGGTCAAATAGACCAAGCTTTACGCATCGTTTGCTCCTTCTCGTTATATCAAAATCTTTTTGCCTTCCTATTATAAAGAGTCCGAGACTCATTGTTTGGGTTTATAGACTCTTAGATATCTGTGGTCCGGAGATTAGACCCTTTTATACGGTAGATACGTGGACGATGTTTTAGGCCACAGTCTATCTTATTGAATCACAAAGGTTGGATGGCTTGTGGATAGCTAGCCATTTTTAAACCAAAAAAGTATTCCATGTAAAACGTTATACCTGTAAAAACTGAAGCTACTTATTACTTACTTACACAATTATTAATAAAACTAAACATAAGAAATAGTAATCAACCATGATAATATTCATGACATTAAAAAAATATACATTTATAAATGTTAATACAAAATTACATTTAATATTCGCCTAAAATCACTCTAAAGCAATAAATGGTGATGTCTGTGGTCTGTGTATGAAATGTATGTTTTTTCATTTGACAGTCATGTTATAACAAGTTTTTAGGTCTTTTTTATCCAACTACGATGTTCAAACAAATCTGTTTTAAGTAATAATTATTCCAGTTTAGTAATTTTGGCAGTAAATTTAGTAACACGAATGTAAATTCATATTTAAATTAGTGAACGCTCTAGTAATTGCCATTAGGAACTTTAAATTCCATTTACACGCATTGAGGTTTCCATGTCATTGACTCAGGTTTAATCGTCTGAGTAGTCTAAATGATTACACCTGATCCTTTGAACCAAATTCGGTAAGAATGTGCGTTCGGGTTTATACGAATAAAACAGTGATACATTGTACATAGATATTTATATATATGGTCCACTTTATGTGTTTATGTTTTAGGGTAGGTTACATTGAAGCTGTTTCGTCTCTGTGGTGACGGATTTAGAACACAGTGTCACCATTCTATTCTATTCCATATCTAACCCGAAA
This sequence comes from Spilosoma lubricipeda, assembly GCA_905220595.1. NCBI lineage: Eukaryota > Metazoa > Arthropoda > Insecta > Lepidoptera > Erebidae > Spilosoma > Spilosoma lubricipeda. The sequence goes on along the minus strand of HG992281.1, from coordinate 17,087,014 downwards.
GTCCCGCAAGACTGACTAAGGCAGCAAACTACGTAGAGCAAGGAAAACTTCAAAAAAATCCTGTCCTATATATACATATATATATATATATATCTAATAAGAGGTATATCAAGCAGTGTAAAGGCTGTGGCTATGAACATTTCAACTTTTAGCACTTGTTTGATAGTTTTGTTAAAAAAATTGTGTAAATGTATTTAGTCTTTTTTTTATTTATTTATATGATTATTTAATAAGAAATACTTTCATTTAAATTTTCGCCTCACTAGACAAGACTGAAAAGAGCAGAACTATAATAAATTATAGGTGAAAAGTTTTTATGTGCATTTTATCAACTATGTAGACATAAATGAATTAATAATTCATTTGTGTCTTTTTTTAGTATAGCATATAATTATATATATTATATATATTATATATATACGATACGATACAAACGTTACGATACAAAAAATACTGTAATGTTTGATTTAAAACAAAATTATCAAGACCTCCTTTCTCAGTAGAGACAAAACTTAATAAATTATGATCAAAATTTGACAAGCCGCCAAGATTTAGTAAAAATACTTTTATATTAAACTTTAAACTTCAAGTTCGCAAACTAAATGGTCGATGAAATTATCGAAATCTTAAAGCACGACGTTAACTTTTACTACGTTATAAACCAATTTGATCGTGATGTTTATTATAAATTAAATAGAATTAAAATCTGTGGTTTACCTAAAATTTATTAACAAGTAAATTCAATTTTGATGTTTTAAGGTTCCAACTACATCTATTTTCAGTATATTTCAACAATTAAACGGATTTACATCCAATGAAATGTCATATTAAAATCTAAAATATATAAGATCTAAAAATAAGTGATTTATCATTAGTTTTCATTGACTGACACCTCAACGACGTATCGATATAAAATTATTAGGTAGTATTATTATTAGGTAAAATTTTGTAATTATTAGGTAGTAGACCCACACTGGTTTCAGCACGAACAGGCCCGATTATCAGAGAAAATTATGAAGAACCACACAATGGCAGCCTAGTCATGCACTAGGCCGCCATTGTGTGGGTCAAGTATGGTGACCACCATTCTTAGATTCTGCTTATGGTTTCCATCAGGCAGAGAACAGTCACTTTGGCAGACACATACATTAAAAAAAAGGAAAAAAAAAATCTAACACAATGAATATCTATTCAATAAAATAAGAATAAAAAAAAAAATGTCTTAAGTTCGCATACATAGTGATTGCCTCACATTCATTCGACCTAATTGCTGACGGTACGGTATATTTTATTTCTACGCAAACATGCTGCATTTCGAGCCTACCCACATTTAATTGCAATATGTCTAGTCTTAAATTTAAGTCTAAAAATTATCTATGTACATTTCTTAGGAAGTAAGTGGCCACTGGAACGTGCTTTAATTGTGTGGATACCTTGCTTAACGTCTCGGGATCATGGATTGTAAACGCATAGGTACCTGCCCAGTTTATTAATGTTAACAGTTAACTACTTGTTCTTCTGTATTGTTTTTTGTGTTTTAATTACCAGTGACTGTTGTAATGTGTAAGTTGTGATGAATTCTTGTGTGGAGTATGTGTGATACCAGTGTGTCGAGATGGCTCAGTAAGTTTGATCTATATTCTTATAGCTATTCTTACGACAGGAAAATGCATGTATGTGTGTATATACTGTTTGAGTCTGGCCACATTTTGATGCTGTGTACCTAGGTCTAGTTAAATACACATGTTTTTATGATATACTTAAAACCTGGGAAGAAACTAACGTCTAAGATACAGGCTCGGCCTAGTTTAGACGTTAGTGACCATAGCCATACTGTAGACACCTAGTTTAAGAGTACATTATGACATATGCTTAAAAACCAAATTGTTTTATCGTGGTGTTGGTGTTGTATCAATAAAGTTATTATTATTATTATTTTCTTAAGTGGCAGCAGGTCATATTTCATTCAAAAGTTAATAAATCTGTTCTTATATAAAAAATCTTTCTAGCAGTTCCTTTAAAAAATATATTAGCGACGTAGTCTAACTGAGTCGTATTTTTATTACGTCGAAAGATGTATCCACATTTTCAGTTTATTTGTACGAAATGACCACGCATAAAATACATAACCTAAAAATCTAAATAAAGTGCTTCGGAACATCATGTGGTACGTTATTCCCCTCGCACCGCAATAATATGTTACTCGCGAACCATTTTTTATAAAGGGACTGTAGTATGTCCATAAAAAGATCAACCATTTCTCCTAACACAATATTAACTTTGTCTTACTTGGAAAAGATAACTTTTTGTTTAAGGAAGTAAAACATTCAGATTTTCGAAGAAATTATTTTTAATTTTACTTCACTTAAAAAAATACTTGCATGTTAAAAGACACTTATTTGATTCTGAAAGTTAGATTATTTTATGGTTTAATTAAAATTCATGTAATGATGAAAGAAAGTCATTCCTTACAGGTTTTATCAAAAGAGATAGGTAAAATTTAAAACTAAGCAAACAAAAAAAAAATGGCAACCTATTGGTGTCGTAAGAGCCGAATACGGGAGCAAACTACTAATGATAATGCAAAAAAAAAGAAAATTTAAAAACAAACCCTATTCTAATACCATACGTATTAGAATAGGGTTTGTTTTTAAATTTTCATGGTATGATTTAGTGGACTAAAACCTCCTTTCTAAATAGAGATACATGTTTTTGTTTGGAAAAGTTAAGCCTATTATGAAAAAAAAATCTTAAATAATAAATAAATAATAAATATTTCGGACATCTAAACACACAACGCCATCTAGTCCCAAGATAAGCAGAGCTTGTGTTATGGGGTACTAGACAACTAATACAAATACATATATACTGTTTTTTTTTTGTACAAACAGCTGTTAACTTCAATCTGTTTTACTATTACTTAAAAAAATTAACGCATGCGCAAAGACATGCATTTATTTTACAAATACCGTAGTTCCATTATAAGAATTTTGCAATTTACAGTTCATTCCAACTACCGGATCCATAGGGAAACCGAAGGAGTCAATAAAAGTTTTTCTAAAAAGAATCTTGCCGCGAAATGAACTTGTAACTCAACTTTCGCATTTTGTCGACATAGCCACGATTTTACGGATTTTATGCTTCATATGAAATAAAAACGATTCTCGTGGATTTTTATGGATATAACTTTTTACCTTCTTATTTATTTAAATCTTTCATCTTTCTAAAACACTCTTAACTGTTAAGTTTGTGAGTTAAAGAAGTTTATTTTTAAGCTAACTTAACAAAAGTGCGTTGTATATTCTTTGAAAATAAAATTGATTGAACGCTGAATTATAATAAAACTATTACGATGCGTTTCGATCACAATGAGCCCTTGAGACGTCTACTAATTTTGCGCTATTTAAAGTTTTTTTGCGTGTTTTATAATAGTATTTTGATTTACAATTTGATTGGTAAAATTAATATATAAAATAACTAAATATAAACACTAATAAAGTAAAGAAGGTTAATAGTTTTTTGAGTATCTCACTGCAACGAATTAATTAAGATTATTATTGCGGGTACCTATTTGCTAATTTGATTCAAAACCAGTTGTGAATTTGAATCCTTTGTTGAGAATTCACGGGTTGTAACCTAACTTTATACTTAGTAATTAGTTAAAACTTAGCCACCACCATTTGTTAGACTACGGTTAGCATAATTATAAGTAGTTATAAGGTTTGCTGCAAATTAATGAAGTGGGTAATGCTTTTAAAGTGAATTATTGTAAGCATCTTTTAGAAGTAGAGTCAGGAGAGACTAGTTTAGGCTAAGCTATGGTCTTTTAGTCACATAGTGGGCTTATTGATTAATATGATAATACGAACAGATTACCAGACCATGATCTTTTTTTAAATATGTGGTGTTTCCACTAAAACCTATCTCGATTGCAATATTTGAAAATTAATCAAAATATTGGTCACAAAATAATGTAATTATTACCACTTTTAATATACGATAATATCAGAAATATTTTTAAGTGTTAGAAGTGGAATTAAAAAAATACATTTTTAGACCTAATTCGTAATTTCCGAGTTGAAAAATTATTTGACATCTATGTAACCAAATATAAAAATATGAACAATCGTTTCAATCGTTACATATGGTTAAAAATAAAAACTTTTAAAATAACATTATTAGCAGTCTGGGAAACAATTCTCAACTAAAATAATTCTATAAAATACACGAATTTTTAAATGACAAAACAATGACGTCAGTTTACAGTTACTGCAATTTATTTGCCAATCAAAAGCGTGCCAACAGATAAAAGTTCACTAATTCCGTTATTTGCTGGCAAATAATAAACATATTGTTGAGTCAATTGGTCGATTGCCAAAAGATCTAAAAAGTTTTCCTATTGTACCCTAGAATTGAAAAGTCGGACGGACTACAATCTAGGGTTTCTTAAAAGACAATAAAAGTAATTTATATATAGACCTACAAACATAGCAATAGAGTACTTTTTACCATGTTTTGATACACTCTAAATAAACTTTACTATTTCCTTTTGAAGTTTGTTTATATATACACCAATTTCTAACCCGTAATTCATTTACATGACTGTCAGATTTGATAGGTATTTGTATGAATTTGACTATGAAAACATATAAATTTCGTCTCTTGGATCGGCACACATAATTTGCTATCTACTGATTGAGCAGATGGGTCACCTTATGGTAAGTGACTACCATCGCACATGGACGCTGGGACACCTGCAAATCAAATACACAAGTTAGCACGATATGAATGACCATAGAAAGTTTTTTGGTTATTATTGACTAAAAGAGTACAACAGTTTGTTCAGTTCATGACCAAAGTTTTGGGAAGAAACCAGAAGTGCACTTGTGGAATGAGGTATTGGAAATGAGGTATATTGCGAGTAAGTCTGTAAGCGACTTTAGGTTTATTCTGCAAAGAAAACCTAAGCACTAGGAATATTATATATTCATGGGTCATGCCCAGTGTGTGTCATTGACAAACGTACATGAAACAGACACAAGGAACACCTAGATACAAAATATTAATTATTGGATCACACAAAGTATTGTCTCATATAAGATTTTAACCAGTCAACACAGTAGGAAACGTGCACGCCATACGTGCAGTCATACTCAATACGATCCATTCATGTAGTCAGTTTTTTTACATTTTTTGTATTTTTATACGGTTTTATTTAGCCTGCTTTGCATGTATTTTTACCAGATTGAAATAAATATGATGTAATCAAATTTGAAAATTGTGCACGTCACACCATAAACTGTTAACATTCTTATGCTGAAATCATTTGCAATACCCATCTAAAACCTTTACAACTAAATGTTCAATTCATAGTAACTGAAATTTATTTATTTTTGATCTCCGCCCCATTGTAATGGATATTGCTAAATTGGTTACTGGATTTCTCGGGAATCGAATTTATATACGAAACAGTTTCTCAGTATTACCGTTGAATCTATTTTTTTTAAATCGAGCCTCTTGAGATCATAATTTATTATGATATCAAGAGGCGATATATGTTAAAGATATATTCTTTTTTTTGTGAAACAACACAAAGGGGATTTTCCAAAAACACAAAGGGGATAGGCCCTTAGGCAAATTGAAATAATATTATGTTTCAAGTCAACTTTTAGGTCGGAACTTGAACACTTTCATATTCTCTAAAATATCGATATTGCTAACTTAACTTCCATACTTAGTTTAATAGTTATTTGTGCAACTAAACTTTCAAAATAGGGTTCATTTAAATTGAACTTCATTTCTATAATTTATTTAAATGAACCATTAAGCCCATTTGCACATCTAAGCCGAAGAGGATAATTAATTAAGTCTATAAAATTTGTTAGACCCACGGGAAGGGGACAGAACGTGAGTTTATTTTGAAAACACAATTATTGCACCCCGTTGGGCTTTGTACAGTAATTTAATTTCAGTATAAAGTATTAAATTCCATTTTTATGTACCATTTTTGATACTTAAATTTTAGGTCTCGAAATTCATCTGTAATAGTAAATTGTGATTTTTACATTCAAATTAATAGAATTCTTTACGATCTTGAGAATATTTGTCTTGTCTTGTTCAAGTCTATGAATAGGTAAATATGCCCTATGATATTTAGTCCTTTAAGTATATTACACAAAACATTAATCTTTAAGTGAATAATAAATAATACCTGCAGACTAAGTATTTAATTAAGAAAGAACAAAGTAAACGATTATTTTTAGCCTACTATTTTAATCTTGAGTTCTTGCTTCCTTCTACTCCCTTCCATAGTTAATCAACGACCTAGATACAACATTTTCAAACTAAAACGTTTGTCTTTTAGGCCGCGTTTTCAAAATTAGCGGGGAGCGGAGCGGCGGCGGCAGCGGAGCGAGTAGCGGAGCAGGTAGCGGCGCGACAACGCTAATCTGATTTCGAAACCAGCGGGCTAGGCAGCGGATGCTAAAGCGGTTTAGTGCTGTATTATGAGAAATTATACCTCGTAAAATATAACTTGATACGGATGACAAATGTCACAAAAAGTGATTAGTGATTAAAAATAGTAAAATCAATCAATGTTTGATAATATTTTGTTTCATTTGGGTACCTACTCATGTAATAGCATTATAAATAAGTATTTTTAATTTATTTTTCTTATATCGTACAACCCAAGTCGTATAACCTTAGAAAAATCTTGACTAGTCGTAATTTAAAACACACATAATTTACTAAAATTTACATAATGGGGAGTTTTGAAAAAAATTAAAATCATTAATCACAGGTGATTTCTATTTTATTCCATCCCTATCTGGTGCGCACCACTGGTGCGCACAGTTCTTACGCAGCTCTTCACTCGCTCCCCGCTCCGCTGTGTTCCTGAAAATTAATAAAAATGTTTTAATTAAGAGTTTTATGTGACTTTATATAAAATTTCACTTAAAATTCATATGAAAAATCATTGTACTTTTTCAACAAATATATTTATTTTATATTAATAAAGATAAGTAAGAACTTATATTTTCGTTTCAATGGGAGTACTGCTGATAGCATAATGGTCCAATTTGAAACAGTTTCTTTAGATAAGACTTTTGACAAAATATATTTGCTAACCTTTGTTTATTTAGCAATGCAAACCCGTCTGACATCGTATATTTTTAAATTACACTCTGGTAATATAAAGATATCTAAAAAGTTTTTTGAAAACACGTGATATGAACGCAAAATATAAATAAGTACATTTTATAATTTCATTACAATGTAAAGTGATATTTATATAAAACTCGGTCCTAGCAAAACATGACGTTTTTTTTCTAGTTGAATGCCACAATGCCTATCAATATAGAAAGTACTTACATCTTGCTTTCGCCTTTTGTCCTCTTCAATTGGCATGTAAATTCTTAACTACAGCACACGGTGTCTGTAGGCAACATATTTTGATAGCAAATAGAATAGAGTCGCATTAAAGTATAACAAAAAAATATTTTGTCATAAGTCTGAATAAAATGTATTACTATTATTATATCTTAATAGATAAATACACTACTACTTACCGTGGGTGCCGTATAGTCATAGAGCGAATAACGATTTATGATCACTTTAAACTGAGTGCTAAACAGTAAAAAGAACAATATTTACATATTGTGCGATGATATAATATTTGTTACAAAGACACGCATTTTAGGATGCATAAGCTTGATTTCTGCCCTTTAAATACTGAGAAATCTGATCTAATAACTCTTTTAAATTACCTACCTACCTATACCTAAGAAAAGGCTACTAAATTGGATTTTAGATCACTAAATACTTTTACTTACTTATTTACGGTACTATCTGTAGAAGAACAATTTTGTTTTTAAGCACATAATTATGATATTTATTTAATAACATTACTAATGTGTACTAGAAATTGTAAGTTGCGTGCAATAAGAGTAGATCTCGAACTCAACAAAATTTCCTTTCAGAAAATGTTCTAAAATGTACTAGATCCTGCCATTGAGTAGTTATCAATGGTAAAATTACGCACATAGATACTTATCCCTTTCTGAATGTAAGTAGTTCAGAAGACAACTGAACCCTTTCTCTTATCATCTGGCTTCTAGACATTGTAGTCACATCTATAATAGCTTTTAGTTGAATTTTGACAAAGATCCAACCGATATGAACAGACAACCGACTATTATACATCGTCGTAACGTATTCTAACCTTTGTCTGTCACCGATTACCTAAACAGTTCTTCAAACAAATACCAACAAGCTGAATTCAATCCTACCCTTTAAGTTACAAGATCGGAAGTCCTCTACTAAAGGCTTGGATTACATTATCTTCTTACACATGCCGATAATAATGTAATGCTAATGTATCATCGTCTAGATTACTATAAATTTAACATTATAATCAGATGAGACATCATAGAATAGAGACATCATACTATATATATTTATATAGTATGATGTCTCATCTGTATATTTCGTATTTACTTAAATGAGGTTATTTTTTGCAGAATACGGTTATCAATATCTAATTTATAACTGATTATCAAAGTCAAAGGCAGTAATTAAACAGAAATTCGTAGTCAGTAAATATACTGTAACCATTTGCAAATTGAACGATCAATGACAAAATGAAATCGATTTATGAAGCAACACATAGTTGTAGAAAGCTTTAGTTTTGAGCGTTTTTAGCTTTAGTTAAGTCGATCTGTAACTTCAAACTAGAATTAAATATGAAATAGAAATAATATTAAGATATATTTATATACGATCTTAAGAGGATCCTCTCTAAAAGGATAAAGATAAATACGATATCAGTATTTTGCGATGTCTACAATATTTTACTTGGCAATTTTATAAAAATGGAGTTTATTTAAAACTAATACTTTAGTCACTTTGGATATCTTCTATCTATACTAATATATAAAGCTGAAGAGTTTGTTTGTTTGTTTGTTTGTTTGTTTGAACACGCTAATCTCAGGATCCGCTGGTCCGATTTGAAAAATTCTTTCGGTGTTGGATAGTCCATTTATCGAGGAAGGCTATAGGGTATATATCATCACGCTACTACTAATAGGCGCGGAGCAACAATGAAGAATGTTTAAAAAACGGGGGAAATTTTCACGCTACGGGCAATATAAGGCGCAAACGAGGTTGCGTGGGTCAGCTAGTACTAATATATAAAGCTGAAGAGTTTTTTTTGTTTGAACACGCTAATCTCAGGAAACGCTGGTCCGATTTGTAAAATTATTTCAGTGTTAGATAGCTCATTTATCGAGGAAGGCTATAGGCTATTTATCATCACGCTAAGCCCTACAGTCTCGCTAAAACTCAAGAACGACTGGGCCGATTTAGTCCAGGGAAGGTTTAAATGGTGAAAATTTAAAAATAACTTGAAAAACCAAATGTCACGTGTACGAAATAGCGGGCACAGCTAGTACTTTATAATTAAATTAAATACTAGATAGATAATACATGTGTTTCAAACAATTATTATGTACAAGTACCTGGATGACTGAGCTTCGTAATTTTTCTAAAAATGGATACCAGCTAAATCCCCTTCCATACTAAATTTCTTAAAAATCATAGCATACAAGAATAGCTCGTTTGATGTTATTAAATTATAAAACAATTGTTTAAGAATATTTCTTTAGAAAAGGCGAAGAGAAATACGATGGAATGACGAATCTTATTCGCTAATACTTTTATACATTCTTTTGTTTTGAAGATTAAAAGTAATCAATCGGAACTTCTATGTATACAACATGTATTGAATAAATAATCACTTACTATAAGACTCACTGTACAGCTATCTTAGAATAATAAATGTATAATAATAAATGTGTAATAATAAAAACACTGTTTATTATTCTTACATAGTTTTCAGTTCTCATATATACCAGTCAAAGACTTCTCAGATACATATACCAAACTTATATAACGGATAGTTTGTGGAGTACATTTGCTATTCTTTTTGTGGGAATGTGGTCTCGCGAGGGCACTTAAATATGTTCCTAGGAAAATATTTCTAAGCTAAGGAGAAGAAAAACTGTGACGTTAATATTAGTATCAGATCTGATGTGTTTTTTTATTTAAAAATATTTTATTATAAAGATTACAAATGTATAAAAATTTACACTAAGCGATATTTTTAAACATCTTGATATTATAGTAATTTTCTACTAACGTTTTAAAGTTTTTGATTATTAACATAATCAAAACTTCTACTATATAGAGTCTATATAGTAGAAGTTATATAGTCTATATTATATACTATATTCGAATTATGTTAAACATGTTTAATTAATTACCGAAGCGTGACATGATTTCGATTCAATATTTATTGCTCTATATTGTGTTTTTCGTAAAACGCCGCATTAAATTGCGATCTTTGGTGCAATAAATTTAGAATGGATTGTTTTAAAACATAATTAAATTGCTTTTAGTAACTGTTTCTTTTATTTCCCATCAATTCATCGAGAACTATTAACAATACTAAACATACTTCTATTCGATTGTTAGAATTGGATCCATTTCTTAATAACTCAGTTCAATGATTCGTTAAAAGTTGTATTAAACTGATATTTTATTGATAGTACATTACCATTCTTAAAATTCTTATATATTTTTTTGTTGTAATAAAATACTGTAAATAATGTGATTTCAATTGAATATGTTAAAGAAACCACAATAAAAGCATTTATTAATACTTTATGAATAAATGAATACCTACTACTTGCATGTTTTTTACTTTAATGTGGTTGTTTTAATATGATTCAACAACAACTTGATGAATATGCGTAGATACATTATATCTTAGTCTAAATTCTAATTACTGTATCGATGTCTCTTGAGTAAATGTATTGAAGATGACACCGTATTAATTGAAATAGAGACTAAAAGTACTTCTTTCCAAATGGTCGCAGAAGTCTTATGAACTGCAATATTAATAAAGTCTAAAGCACATCCACAACGAACTTCTCAACAACGAACTCATTTAAACAGTTTTAAACAAGATGACGCTTAAAATTATCACATGTAATCTTCTTGAATTCTCAGGAACCCAAACAAACGTTAAGATAATTATAATAATAAAGTCTCATAACCTTTGCGCATACATAATATTCTAAAGTCAATGTACTGAATAACTCGCAAAGTTCACGTGATGACTTCTAACTTGAAGTGACGACTTTGAAGTCAAGTTTCAATAATTAAACGTACACCAGCTACTGTTTTACATAAAATTTTACTACCTATGAGTTTGTTTTATGATATTGTACTGATTAGATTTACCAAAAAATACCTACATCTGGCTATCTACATTTGATCTGAAACTTGATAGAAGTAATAGGTTTATTTAACTGTAGTTGACAAGCATTAACTTTGTTAAAATCTAGGTACTCTTGTTTTATCTTTGTTGTCAGATCTTTGTAAATAGAGATATGAAGGAAAATTGGAATCATTTTATATAAATGACCGACAAAAAAGTACGTGTGTACTTGGTAAATTATTATTATTGGATTAAAGCATTTTTTTAAGTATACATTAGCCCTGAATTTAATCGTGGGAGAGCTACACATACGATAGGTCAGTACATAAAAATTGGTGTTAAGTAATACTTTGGGCGGTCTTCACAGAATAAGTAAGGTAGCAAGAGGACATTCCGTGATTCCCATAATTCTGGGGCAAGGATTTGAGGAACGGGGAAACAATTCTTATTTTTAGGTGTGCAGGTTGTCGATAATAGTAATTTACTATCATCTGATATGTCTGGCTTGACTGATACACCATTGTTAGGAATTCATTTTGTTCAAACAAATGTCAAAGTAGGTTTCATCTACTCAAAGAAGCAACCAGCTAAAAACAATGCGTTTAAGTCCAAATTCGGTTAGTTTACAAGCCAATTTATGACGTTCTAATATCCAAATGTTTTATTTTATATTTCTCAATACATCAATTTTCCATAAACAATTTCGTATTAAAATAGTATACCAGCTGTGTACCTATTAGTCATGTGAATGGAATTTTTGATAGGAGATAGATTAAAGCAATAATGATTTATTTCTTTAAATAACATTTCTAAAATTATTTTCTTGTATATATAGTATACATAACATTTAAAATATCCATGTTATTCTTCTCATAAAATTGTGGAGTCAGAACCAGATCACATTAGACTTGGTAGTTCCCCTTGTTTTGTTGACATTTAGTTTTACAAAAAGGGGGCACTACAAAATTCAATGATTAACTTTCTACTAGTACAGAATACCCAATTAGATACATATTTGATTTTATTTAAATATTTTTTTATTTTAATCTATATTTACATTATACAGTTTTTGTTGCGATTTAGAAATATGAATTAATTTGCGGAGCGCATTTCCTCTCACATGCGATAACTTCATGATTTTGTGTTTGTTTCAAAGTATATTTTATGTAAATATGATCGTACGTTAGAATTTTTTTCCTGGCGGTATTTAGTTTCATAACTTAAAGTCTAAGTATCATAATATACATTAAGAGGACAATGAGGGCAATGAAGCAATAGCTGAATGTTTCTGGTAAATTTTGTTTAATTTAAATTCCATGGTCTTTTAACCACGGCCTCACGGAAAACCGATCGAAAAGCGAGTGAAATAACGCTTGCGTTGTGTCTCACCGAGTGAGTGAGGATACCGGAGGTACATACCTAAACCCCTCCGCACATCCCTTTCCCCATCCACCAAAGGTCAGCAACGCACTTGTGACTCCCCTGGTGTTACGGGTGTCCATGGGCGACGGTAATCGCTTACCATCAGGTGATACGTCTGCTAGTTAGCCCCCTATACCATAAAAGAACAAAATTTGTGCTAAACCTTTGTATGTTTGACTAGTATTTTTTATGGAATAGGTGGCAACAGACGTATCACCTGATGGTAATTAATTAACGCCGCCCATCAACATTCGCAACAGCGTGGCTCTCCCACGGTTACTTATTACGCTATCACAGAAGAAAAACTATATTTTGAAAACGTATGCTTTTAAAAAAGAATTCAACTAAAATTGCCGCATGATCATAATAATAATATATAGTAAATATCATCTAACATCTGATACACAACGCCCTCTAGCTTCAAACTAAGCAGAGCTTAGAAAAAAAAGTAAAAACTAAAACCCAACTACGACAAAAACGACGCTTAAAAAGTATGAAACAAGTTTCAAAAGCCGAAGTCACGCGTTGTTAAAGTGTCATGGACTATGGAACATTTTTAAGTTTCAAAAGCACCAGTGTAATGTACCATAGTCCACAACACTTTAACAACGCGTGACTACGGCTTTTGAAACTTGTTTCATACTTTTTAAGCGTCGTTTTTGTCGTAGTTGGGTTTTAGTTTTTACTTTTTTTTTATTTAAAATGTTTTGGTGCCTTTATAATAATAGTTATTGTTGTGCAAAGTTTATTTTAAATAGGTACCATAGAAATATCACACTTATCAAACAAATACGGACAAAGTCACGAACAAATGCTAATAATATATATATTTTTGAAATGTACAAGTAACGCCCTTTCCAATGATACCAAACACGGCATATTTATTTCAAATTTAGTTTTTAATACAGTACTTTATGTCGGCTGGAGGGCGCCACATTCGATTCATTGACACGTCAAATAACTTCTGAGCAGCGGACAATCAAGACACTTCTAACGATACCTCATTTGTCTTATTCTGACTAGTTTAGAAAGAATGAGGGAACAAAAAAGCATACCACAGAAATATCAAACTTATCGAATAAATACGGACAAAGTCACAAACAAATGCTAATAATATATATATATTTGAAATATACAAGTAACGTCCTTTCCAATGATACCAAACACGGCATATTTATCTCAAATTTATTTTTTAATACAGTACTTTATGTTGGCTAGAGGGCGCCACATTAGATTAAGTGACACGTCATATAGCCTATAACCAGAAGACAATCATGACGCTTCTAGAGACACCTCATTTGTCCAAATCTAATGAGTAGTTAAGGAGCTAGGAGGGAACAAATGAACATACATACATACATACATACATACATACATACATACATACATACATACATACATACATACATACATAGCCTGTCAAAATCATAACCCTCCTTTGGCTTTGCCGTAGTCGGGTAAAAAGTATAAACATATGTATTTATATCAGTTGTCTAGAATCCATAACACAAGCTCTGCTTAGCTTGGGACTAGACGGCGTTGTGTGTTAAAATATTCAAAAATTTATTTATTTATTTATTCTATGATGGCTAAATTGACTGGTTACATACTTTTAAATTTCTTTTTGCAAATACATTCGTATTATACACAGAAAACACCTAAACTCCAAAACAAATACTTGCAGATCATACAACCATTTAGTCTAAACCGGGAATCGAACCCAAAACCTCATGTACAGCAGTCGCGTACGCTATCACTACGCCAACGAGGCAGTCATCTTAAGAGGTGATCACTGTATGATCACCTCTTCATTCGTGATTATTTTGAAAAAATTGTTGCCTAAAAAAATAAAAAAATATTTTTATTTAATTTTCAGAATATGTACTTATCTTCAGGACTTTAACTTTTAAAAATATGCACTTATTTTCAGGAAACACTTTTGGTTATGTCTCTAACCTTTTTCTCCCAAAAAGTAAGAATCGTAAAATTTTGTCAAACAAATTTGTCGTTCTAAAATTTTCCGATAATGCAATCAACCATGCAAACCATTAAACTTAAACGTACAAAACGCGAAACTCACCGCTTCCTATTTGTGCCTATTTATTTTCAATTCGTCTATAATACGCCGCGCTGCCGTGACCCAACGCAAACTGTTCGAGGCTCTGTGTAATTAAAACGTGCGGATTTCAACCGTGTTTGACGTGCAAACATTGTGCTACTGTGCTGTGTGTTCTACAGATGTTGGACAATGCTTTAAAAGTAATTTCAGATTGGGTGTAAATATGCCATGAAATGAAATTATTTTAAACATATTCGTATCTTTATTAAGTTCTATGGGAGTTACCAATCCAAGTGACCAAGTCTAAGTAATTGCAAAATGGAATTTTCCTATTCTAAAGTTCCATTATTCCATAATTAAAATAGAGAAAACGTGAGGTAAGGCTTAACCTCAGTCCTAACCAGAACCCAACTATTTTTCATCAGCATATTCCCAAAATAATTCACGGCCCAGCTATGGTCCTCAAAAATAAATAAAAAATACTTAGATTAGTTTCATCTGAGGCCTTGCAATCAAAGGGTTTTGTATTAGTGAAAGGTTACAAGTTCTGCATTTAGATTAAAAAATGTTGGCTGGATGAGCCAACCAGCTCCTTCCAAAAAAAACGACCAGTCTTGAGGCGTTTAGGTACAAGCTTCTAGAAGCCATATTTTATCATTCATTACTCCTGCAAGTGATTCTATGATTACGCGCAGCTCATTTTTGCTTTGAGACATCTTCTATTAAAAGGGACTATCTATCGCATTGATGGCGAATTATAGTTGGTTGAAGGCAAGATGTCCCCATAAAGTTCCTGCAACTATTCGGATGGTGAGACTTCAGTCAGCACTAATTTGAACCGCTTGCAACTGGATCTAATGTTGTGAGGGGTACAGAAACAAACAAGGTGCGGTACAAATATTAAAATATTAACGGACTGTTATCTTGGTTCTTATGAGAAATTCTACCATTGCAACTGTAATGTGTGCGTAATGTACTTAGTTTAACTGAAATTGGCTGTGCAAACTCTTCCCTTAGACCTCAAACTCGCTATGCAAATATATGCAATGGAACATAACATGTTAAACACCAACTGCCTGACTAACTAAAGAAATTTTAACAGTAAAATAATTATATTGTCTACGTCTAATATTTTTTTTTAGGTATACTATATCGTATAGTATAGTATCACCGTGGGAGAGCCACGTTTGGCATGAATGGACCGGCTTGTCCGGAGTGATACCATGGCCTACCAGAAAACCGGTTTGAAACAGCATTTACGCTGTTTCACCGAGTGAGTGAGAATACCGGAGGCCTATACCCAAATCCCTCCCCCTATCCCCCTCCCCTTCCCCCAAAAGGCCGGCAACGCACTTGTGATTCCTATGATATTGCAGATGTCCATGGGCGGCGGTAAATGCTGACCATCAGGTGTTACATCTGCTAGTTTGCCCCCGAATTCATAAAAAAATATCACTGAAAATGTATAAATGTACTCGTGCTACCTAACAGCCACTGATTAAGTTTTTAGGTAGCGACATTTCGTTTTTTATGTTATTATGACCATTTTAGGCATGTACTTACTACACTTTTTAGTCAGGATAAGTTTTTAAACTATTACAGATTGCTACACCTATAATAAATAATCTTGAAATGTAGGCTAATAATACAATTGTAAGTTAATAATACAATTGTAATATCGGTTTCTATGAATCTAAGCATCGTCTAGATAAATATGTTTTGATTTCTGTAACGGCACAAAGGCACTTAAATGGTTGAAATCTGCAGAAAACACAGAGGAATCTAGTACGTATAACTGTTCGTAACCATCCAATAAAAGTTAACGGCGAGCTACAATGGCTCTTAACAAGGTAATAGTAATTGTTTGCTCGTATCCTAAGACAGGTAATGACAAGGCTTATCACTTGTCAAACTGTGTTATGTAATTTTTAAATGATTTGTTTTAAATTTCAATGAATAATAAAAATTAATGACTCGGTTTTAAATTAAATACTTAGGTGTATTTTTTGAATTTTTATCTTATTCCCAGAATTTATGGCCTGGAGTGTTATATAAGTCAAGATTAGTTGAACTATTTAAAAAGAAAAAATTAATAATAAAGCACAAAACTGAAATCTATCTTATACCTTTAAACGACCAATTCTTGTACATATATATATGTCGGAGAGCGGGCAAGGTCTAGCGGTGGTCGATCCATAATTTTGTCAGAATTGCCATCCATTGTCACACTCCAAAAATATACGCACAAGCAGATAGAACATAGTTGATTTATTCAGAATCACAAATCACTTTTACAAAATATAACGCGATGCACTTGACATAACGTGATTGGGTTTACAGCGAAACGTGGTGATCTCTGCGGAAGGTGCATGTCTGACCTGTTCAACATTTCAAATCAGAGTTACCATAGCGGTCTTGGTTATCACATGCCATTGTGAGCGGCGCAACAGCAGGAACTACAAAATATGAGCACACTTGCTTTATCCAACGTCCCATTATTCAGTTGTATCATAAGTTCACTAAGATAAAGTTAGGTTAAGAGCCAATATGTTAACACGTCCGCACCTCGTGCGGCATCTCTCTTTATGCAGGCCGCTCGCCATTGTCTGAGAGGTGACACCTACCACTGTATTCAGGTTTACCCGCTTTTATTTTAGTAACATTTGATATTGCTTACAGAATCGACTTAAACTAAACTACAATTATTGAATCAAGCTATGATTAATCTAAGACGTAATAATCATGTCGTTAACAAATAATTTGTGCGCCGTCATTTACATGCACCGTTCACAGATTCCACCCAAACTGCCATGTTTCTCGATGAACAGTTTGACGTTTCGAACAACTGAATGAACTAAATAAAACTTATCTAAATTAAACATAAAAACTACTCGTTCTTCGAGACATATAATAATCTGAATCTCGGCAATGGCTCGAATTATTTACATGAAATTTAGTATACGGGCTTTTGGGGGTGAGCAATCTAGCTAGGGTTAATTTTTAGGAAAGCTCGGTAGCTTTGCTCGGTATTTTTTTTTAAATTTAGTAGTAGTCGTACCTGGGTGACCGCACCCAGCTACTGTTTATCGTTTACTATTATTATAAAATGAATCAAACTGCGAAAAATCAAAGAACAGTTAAAAGACGATGAAATACTAATAAATTCAATGTTGACTTAAACGTTGGTAGTCGTTAAATAAACACGTTTTTGGATAATCTTAAACTGTAGGATTTAGTTTTAAAAATCGAAATTCATGAGGTGATAAATGTTTTATTATATGTTGATAAAGTAACATTATTGTTAAGATATCGGCACCACTGACTGTGTCTAGTTTTACTTTACCTGGATTAAAATAAATACAGTCCATTGAAAAGTGGCCTGGAAGAAAGGCCGGCTTTAGTAACTTACATTTGTTGTTCGTTTTATTGCTTTATGGTATTCGTATAACTCTGGTATACAAATAAAGTATTATCTATCCATTTATTTATCTAATAATACTGTAACTAAGTCAACTTAAACGTATCGGCAAACAGAACAGCAAACAGTCTTGTAATATCACGATTTCATTTTTACATATCTTGAATTTTATATCGCTCAATGTGCAGTTTCAATTTCGCTGGAATTTTCATCTTCAGTACTGCCATTTTCAAAACGTGTTAAATTAAATAGAAAACAAACGAGCCTCCTTACACTTTTATGTTTCCAATAACTACGTATTTGTAAGTTAATAAACGCAATTTTCCAGGTGCTTACGAACATCTGGAACAATATTAAATGCTAAACTCTCTTATTGTCCCCGTACCTCGTGGTAGATGGAGTAACGCTACATTTTCGGCAGTATAGTGTGTTCGTATTTATAAGAATTGTATTTTATTAGTTTATTAATTCTCATGCAATTTACAGCTTATTTTATTTGCAGTATGTAAGACTCTTAATTACTGTTATTGAAATATGTATTTTAAATATTACAATTCAGTTTAAAATGATAGCATCGCTCCATTGCGCCTTGTAGTTACATAAAATAAATAAAGACAATTCAAATCTAGTGCGTATTTAACTTTTTATGTACCTATAAGTAAATCAATAGTGAAAATTTCTAACTCTCCATTTAAACTGTCCTAAATTAATTTACTACCATACCTAGCTATAAAAACTTTGCATTCAAAATTCAAGAGGCAGCTTTAAAGAGGGTCGACATTAAATATATTACTCAATTATCAAAATGGTATTCATCTTCATATCTCAAGCCGACGACGTAGTCACTCAGTTTTATGAATCGGAGTTTTGCGTGCTCAATGTTTGACGTAACGAGCGACTAAAATAATAAATTTACCCCCAAAAGATGGTAGTCCACAGAAAGAGATGTAAATATTTTCAGTATAGTAGTAGTCAGCTGCAGCAGTCAGTAATATAAGACGATCAATGACAGAAAATTGGGTCGTCGATCGTCGTCGAACGAACTGACTAAAAGTTTTAATCGATATTGCATGTTCAATCAATGGTGATAATCACATTAGACCTTGGAATTAAAAGACGTCTATTTTTTATACATAAATAATTATATTATCGTTTGAATGATATTTATGATCTTGAAGTATTTCTCTTAGGCTTGATGTTTGTCGTGATCAAATAAAAGCTTTTATAAATCGAACATTTTATAAAAAGTACTCGTACTATTTAAATTATATACCCTAAAAGTAATGATTAAACTTTTACTGAACGTAATATTTCAGATATTAAGTATCATTGTAGCTTTTAGTGGCACTTAGTCATAAAGAAATGGTGTGAACCAAGGAAAGTTAAATTAACTATTATGTTTTGGGTAAACGAGGTGAAAATATATGTATTTAAAGAGCACGCAAGTACTTTACCTGTTACCTGCTCGTTTACCGAATACCACTAACTAAATTTCCTAGTTTATTATTCCGTTTGGTTTTGGTAATGAGAATTGTATTTAGACATTTCTTTTTTAAAGTTTTGGTATTACAACAGAGTTGTGTTGATAACAATGACTCTAAAATACATTGCTTGAATTTGTTTATGAAGATGGTTTAAGTTAATAGAAATATGTATGTAAACTACCTCGTTGGTCTAACGGTCGATGTATGCTGGCGACTGCTGATCAAGACGTCTCGGGTTCGAATCCCGGGTCGGGCCCAATAGTGTTATTTAGATTTTCTAATTATAGAAATCTTAATAACAGCTCGGATTTGTTAGTTGGGTGTCTCATAGATTTTGGAGACAATCATCATCTTTACAAAACCAGGCAGTGAGTACCCCAAGATTTTCACTCTGAATTGTGGGAATACTTAATCATGCTGTACGATTACTTGACAGTTGTAGTTGCAACTTAAAAATATAAATTAAACAACTTTGTTCAGGTTAGAACTTTTAATAACATAAATATAATAGTACTCGTAATATACAATATGGACTTAGTTACGATAACTTAAGGGATAATCTCGAGTATAATTACGAGCCTCAATGTAACTTCATTACGCATTCACACTATCTACAAAAGCCATCACGTCACAAGACCCTTTGCTATCATTGTACCTGAAGTAGTAACGTAGATAATTACTTACCTCCAAATAGGTTATTATATAGTGGTTTATTATTATTAGACTACCTCAGTAGCTTAGTGGTAGTGTCTTCGACTGCTGTGCTTGAGGTCTAGGATTTGATTGCTGGTGTGTCGGAGTTTGGGTGTTTTGTATATAAAATATGTATGCACATATTACGTACATAAAACAAATATACATGTATTTATATCAGCCTTGTGCTACCCATAGTCGAAGCTATGCTTAATTTAATAAAAATATAATAATGTAGTAAAATGTTTTTATTATTTACAATCTTATTGTTTGCGAAGATGGTTTATGTAAATTTATTTCTTATACTAGCAGATGGGAGCTGCAGTGGACAGTCGCTTACTGAGAGAAATAGGTAAGCCGTGTGCACAATGACTTGACAATCATACAATCTGTTACCACAAAATGTACTACTGCAGAATTCTATATAGCACCGAGACATTATATGGGATGTTGACATGGTTTACTATAACTCATCTTTATTGTTAGAAGAGTACATTTAAGCGTTTATGTATAACAATCACACAATTATACACCGATTGTTGAATATAAATCAACACTGCATCGCATAGAAAATCAACGTAAAATGACAGCGTTTGTGCTGTCGTGTTTCGTTGATGAGTGCGAGACCGGATGCCCAATGATGCAAAAGCATCACTAGGCTGCCATGGTGTAGGTCACCATGCTGCATTGTTGCATTGTCTGCATCCGCAATGAGTGAGGTGATCACTACTCTTGGATTTTGCTTATGCTTTCCATCTGGCAGAGTAGAGACAGTTTGGCGGGCCATACATAAAAAATAAAATAATAAGCCATGACAAAGTGTGATTACTTTTACATACATATAATGATACAGAAAAACCCAGTAAACCTTGGTGATTTAAATAAAATAAATAATCTTTTTTTTTTCTACCATGGCTCGGCTTTATACTACTAAGAATCTCATGACGGAGCCAGTCGATGGATAGGGAAACTTTTAAGTGACTATTACATGTTGAATACTACTTTTATTTCAGAAGATATATATTAATTTAGTACATAATAATATATCATAGAACAGATGCGTAACTTTGAATGTGGCAAATACTTCATTGGTAGATATTTCTACATTACACTTTCAAAATAATTTACCCAAAAATTTTTTTGTGTACTTCAGTATGCTGTAAAAGCGTATTTTTTATCTATTTTTAGTATGTGGTGATAATGATATTTATTTCTTTTGATAACGAAAGTTTTATGAATGATTAATTAAATAGAGTTGTCACACAAATTCATGAATATATAAAAAGTAAAACTAAAACCCAACTACGACCGAAAACGATGCTGAAAAAGAATAAAACAGGTTTGAAAAACCGTAGGTATGTGTTGTTAAAGTAATAAGGTACGTTGCTATGTAACATGTGATTACGGCTTTTCAAACTTTTTCAGCGTCGTTTTCAGTCGTAGTTTTAGTCGTCGTTTCAGTTTTTACTTTTTTTAATGTTTTGGTACTGTTATAATATTAAGTTTATTTTTAAGTTACTTATTTTTTTTATGTTTTAATGTTTTTATGTTATTAAGTTACTTTATTTAAAACTTTATTCATGTTAGAGTATATTCTTGTATTTGTAGTTTAAATGAAAATCATAATAAGTGTAAGTATGTTAGTTCTAAAATATGAGGAGTGTCGTAGCCAGATTGACATACATTGATGCGTTTAAATACAGCAGAGGATGAATATTTTATTATTTTTGTTTTGAAACTATTTCATAGCAATTTTTGAACGAATTGCGACTTTAAGAAATACATCTTAATAATCAATATAATTTATTGCTTAATACAATAACACAAAAATAATTTGTTACTACAAAAAGCTTTGCCCTATTTTCCCTTTTCAAATATTTGATTACGTTACTTACTTACGCATCTTATCTGATAGAAAACTTAAACATTTACCCTCAATATCCACAAACTCAGAGAGTAAAGACACGCAGTCTACCCAAAAATAACAATCAAAGCGGATTACTTTCACACGCGCGTTCAGCGTCCACCAGCGTGCACACGTTGAACACAAGGAAATTGCTTTAAACAACTTTAATTGGACTCTCACAAGAAAAAACTTTTCCAATCTGCCTTTGTAAGTAAAGCTTTAAAACCCGAGATTAAAACTGTTATTAAGCACAGCTTGCTTATGTAAGATACATCTATTATTCATGTTGTTTCACGTACCTCTTTGGATTATACCCATTTAGATATTTCAGCAAGGTATTTTATGGTTGCATAAAACTTACCCTTTTAAAAGGGTTCACAAGTCATTACAAAAAAAATGGATTAGTGAAATGTTTTATCAAGCTATAACGAAATAAAGCGATTAAAAACTACGTTCTTCATTGTTCAACTTTTCAAATGTACTACAGCGTGGTTTAAACAATTTCCAAAGCTATACCGGTATCGTTCATTTTCTTCTTTAGTAATATTCTGAGAACCAGTTAAAACTAGTTTAATTATCTTTCATTGATGCTTCATCGAATGAGGGAAAGTTTTTATTTTATAAGTGAAGAAATTAAAAAGTGTCATTGATATTTTATAACCTTCACTTCTTTTGTTCTGTTACTTATTTAGCGACACAAATATTAGCAATAGACTGAACAAGAAAGCGACTGAACTTCAAAATGAAGACCTTTATCGAAGAAGTTTTAATTTACTGCAACACTACTTTATTGAATATAATTTTAAAAATATTATTAAAAAAATTGTGAAATATGTAAAATAGGTAGAAATCATAAATAAATAAAAGCAGTCAGGCTTAAAAGCGTTTCGAAGAGAAATTTTCTTAAACGATTATGAAGCGGAGAATAATTATAGGTTCTCTATGTGACATAGATGGAGTGAAGGTCACAATATTTCCCCCCACCCCTCTTTTTCTTTTATTCGGTTAAAAATATTTACTGATTAATTGTCAAATTTGTTTATACACCATTCTACAATTCTCTTTCATGTCGTATGTATAAAACATCAACCAATCGCCATCCACTGTTGTATATATTATGAAAATAAAGTGATATCTGTGATAACGGCTTTAACACATTTTAAAAATCAACAGGAGTGCGTACTATAACTAACTTTCAAAAGCTATAAAAGCGCCGGAGGTTATCCTAGAGAGAGACCGCATGTCTCAAATGGAAATCTAACTACCGTACAAAAACGGCGAAGAACAATGTTAACTATAACTGTTCTATCTCACCGCTGCAACTGACAGTTTTATATGGTTTCCTTTGTAATTTACAGCGCTTTGCTATGCTTTACAAGATAGCCTTACACTTCTTCTACTACTAAAATAGGTAGTGAAAATATTTGTGTGTTGAACATATAAGCCGAGGATCGAACTAAGTGGCGTGCAATTGGAGAGGCCTATGTCCAGCAGTGGACTGCGATAAGCTGATGATGATGAACATATAACCAACTAGCTGAACCCCGCAGTGTTACCCGCAGCTATTGTTGTACCGCGAGTAACGCCGCGGGACAAAGTTAATCTAAAAAAAGTAGCCTAAGTTACTCCCTGGATCATCGCTACCTGCCAGTGAAAGTCCCGTCAAAATCCGTCCAGCCGTTCCAGAGATTACCCGGAACAAACAGATAGACAGACAGGAAAAAAAAATTTGAAATACATTTTTGGTATAGGTAGCGTATATACATACCGTATATACATAGTCTAATTCAGACACCAGTCCTCTTACAATTACTGTATTGTTTTGTATTGTGAAAAAACAATAATCATATTGCATGTATTGGTGATTGTAAGAAGAGAAATAAATAAATTATTATTATACATATGCATTTAGTAAAAAGCGATTATTGTAATATTACAAACGGACACTCCAATTTTATTTATTTGTATAGACAAAAAAAAAGTTCAATTTCAAGAGCTACAAGTTGCTTTTTGTCAGATAATATGAGAATCAAATATAGATGACCTATCTTAATTTATTACTTATCATATTTTGTCGGCCTATAACACCAGGAAAATACAGTTCATATGATATAAATCCGTTTAGTCCAAAATTAATTAATACTTATCTTGATAAATCAATATGTAACATTTAACTGTTGAATATCTCAAATAAACATCGATGTGGATGAAATATAAAATTATTTCCGTAAAGAAAAATAAAAATCCTTTTAAACTTAATTCGAAAAAAAAAATTATACTAAACACTTACTTAGTCAGAGTATGGTCACTTTGTTAATAAAATTATCAGATGCAATTGAACTTGTTGTATTCACTCAACGAATAACATTTATAATTCTAAATGCCGACAAACAATATAAAATATCGCTCACTATATATTTAGATATATCGGCCTTGATAACAAAACGATTGTGCAATTCAGATAGCGTGTGAAACCGCCATCTATCGAGTGGCAGGTTAAACTTAGTTAACATACTTTTGACACATACCTACAAAGATGAAACATGGAAGCAGAAACTAATAATTTTATTGAAAACTAGCTGAACCCCGCGGTGCTACCCGCGGTTATTGTTAAGTTAGTCTAAAAAAAGTAGCCTAAGTTACTCCCCGGATCATCAGCTACCTGCCAGTGAAAGTCCCGTCGAAATCCGTCCAGCCGTTCCAGAGATTATCCGGAACAAACAGACAGACAGACAAAATTTTTTTTAACTACATTTTTGGTATATGTATCGTGCATATATACATATGCATTGATTAAAAAGCTGTTATTTTAATATTACAAACAGACACTCGAATTTTATTTATTTGTATAGATGTAAATGTTTCACATCCACGATATAACTTTGATTACTTGAACTACCTACATACTTAACACTCCTGATACGGCAACATGTCAAAGTAATCGGCCAGTGTGCAGAGATAATTGTCCCGCACGTCCGCTTGACTTCTCAGATTTGCATACTATCAAAGCGTGTGGTTGTGACAGAACAATCCCCTATTCTATTATGCGTTGCTGTTAAACACTCCTTGATGCACAGTGTCCGAACACAGAATGTTGTCTTCGGGGAAATTAATGCAATACAGAACATAATATATTTATCAGTGTTCCTTGATGGAAAACAGATAATCCTGGCGTTACGCCAGTCATGCTAGTTTAGTACCTATTGATTTGGCATAATGTGGTATCACCACATCTATTTATCTACTAATTTGTACTAATTTGTATCTACAAAGTATCAACTTTGTAGATACAAATTTAGTAAATAAATAGATGCAATTTTACGAAAAAAAAGATACGAAATGAATTCTTTACATTTGTTAAAGAAAGAATAAATTAATATATTAATTATTTTTTTAAATATGAATTTAATAATTGTATTCATGAAAGAATCCTAAAATGTTTTTAAGTTGACAGCAAACTACTCACAAGATATACATTCCAACATGATTGAACTTCACACCAAATTTTGATTAGTTGCTATTATTGTTCCTAAGGCAATTACTTTGAGACATTCTTTTTTATTTAAATTTGATAGCTATTAACAAAATTGATGTCCATAGTAATATGATAAATTCGAAATTATCAGAAATAAATCTGTTATGCTTTCACAACAAAGCTGCTGCACCGGTTACAGTGAAATGTGATATGGAGGTACTTTGATTCTTGGGAAAAAACAAAGACTACTCTTTACGCTGAACCGCGGGCAAAAGTTACTACACATAGTAATGGCTTACGTTTTCTGGATCAAACATATCGGTTTTATTTTCAAAAATATCTGTTAAATGCCAAGAGTATGGTTTCAACCTACTAAGTTCTGTAAAAACCTGAAAATGAAATGTTTAGAATAAGTGATAATACCTGGTATGGTTTCAACTTAACGGTAGAAGTTAAAAGGTAGGTTAAAACACAAAAGTTGACATAAATACTTTGACTTGTTAAAAATTAAGAATAACACACAAATTTTCTCAAGCATTTTTTCAGAATCGCTAACACTTCAAAAATTCTAAGAAATAACGATAAAATCTTATTAACTATCTCAACCAACAAAAAGTAATTAAGTATAAGACTACTAAACACGAACTATATTTAAGATCCGTTTAAGTACTTATGTAAATTGGCAAACACTCCGTATTTGCCACCTTTAGTAAGTTAATTAGTTTACAGTTAGTTGTTTTAATATATTGTTTCGAAGGAAACGCTAGTACGAAATGCAAGTGCACTTGGCCAGCCGCCAATCCTACGAAGAAAACCTGTAAGTATCGATTTAAGAGCGAGAAACACATTTACCTTAAGGCTAAACATTTGGCGAGCATTTACAATTTGTGTTATTTACTGCTCGAAATGGAATGCCGTTTTCAATAATAATATCGTCAACAACCCATAACATCCCACTACTGGGTTCGAGTCTCCTCTCAGGAGAGGGTTAAGGCCATATGTCCCCAGCTGGCCAAGTGAGGGTTGGATGTTTTTAAGCCGCCCAAAGGCCTCCAACTAAGCTTTACGACTGTTATCCTACGATAACAGCCGGGAACGACTGCTGAACGTGACCTCTGCATCACGAAGACGCTCAGGGTATCATGCCACCAGCGGTCCCCCATCCAGGTACAGACCGCGTCGGCGTTGCTTACCCTCGGTGACTGTTTCTAATCACCGAGTGAAACTGGGTTATGAGCGCCTCTTATAATAATATGCTCGGTACTAGAAATGTCGATTTATCATACTTGGACAAGTGGACTATAAGTCAAAATTGTTAATTCTTTAAGATGTAACTGCTTAAAATTACTTATCTAAAAAAGACTTATAAAAATGTCTATGTCTAAAAAAATATGGTACAACCATATTTTTTTTACACTCAATAAAATGAGTGCTCTAGTCGACATATTTTTTAAATAAAAAGGTTTCCACATGATTAATGATGATACTAATATTTAATAAGCACTTTATGTGCAAAAAACTTTCATTTGCTCTTAACATTATTATTCTATTCGATATGTGATGATTACCCTTCTCTATTTTAGAAATATATTTTATTAGATATAACTATATCTAAAAAAAGTAACTACTTTAAAGTGTGTCATCAAAAAAGATTTGACAAAATTTTGGCATCGCTATTTTTATAAATAGACTGGATTTTATCATACATTTTTAGACGTAATATTTTTTTATTTGATATAAATAAATAAATATTTCGGACATCTAACACACAACGCCATCTAGTTCCAAACTAAGCAGAGCTTGTGTTATGGGTACTAGACAACTGATATGAATACTCACATACTTTTTTTTGTAAATACATACATATTATACATAGAAAACACCCAAGGTAAGGTATTAAATAAGGTATTTATAAACACAATAGTAGTAAGTAAGGTAGTATAACAATGAGTGTCTTGTTTAAAACTAGTTGTATTGAAGTTATCTTAAAACATTTAACATAAATATGAATTATTGATATAGGAACCAATTTAAAATGGATTGGAATGGAATTTAAAGCCTATGTTAAACTGTAGTTCCTATGTTAAATCTTCTATTACCAATTAAAAATAATGTAACAGTAATACTGAACTTATTAGGCATAAAAGTAATTCTACGATACGTTGACTGCCTAACTGACTGCCTTTATGACATCTTTTTAATTAAATGAAGTTCGTTACATTGAAGCTCCTATTCACTAGAAATGTAAACGCAATTATTACTCACTAAATGGCTTTAAAGTTTGACTTTTATCGTGAAACTTATTTGATTTTGAGTGACAATTTCTGCCTTCGTGTCTTCTTTGTAGTGTTAAAAGGGTCTTTGTGATGTGATCTAAATTAGAGAAAATGATTTTTGTAATTAAAAGTTCTGTAGTGAAACCAAGTCTGCCAATGTCAGTATTTTATCTCACTATAATTATCAGTAGTACTAAATATATTTTGTCAAAGGTATGACATCCATTTCATTTAGCTACCGGCTTATAACAACAGACAATGAAAAACCTTACTTTTATACTGTGTGTAGATTTTTGAACACTTGTAGAACTACACAGAGCTATACATATGGCTTAGTAAAAAAGCTTTGCGGCAATGATAGAAATGGCATGTTGAGAGGTCGCATCCCTGTTTTACCAATTTGTAACTTAGTATGTAGAACGTAACGTCACTAGTGTATAATGGACGCATTTCCGATACATGGCAGACAGATTGATTCTAGACTGCGAAGTGACTACATTGTGTTAATTGTATTAAACGATACCAATCCTGAAGCCGTCTTTTAATCAAGCTTTGGAACATAACTTGGTTCTCTGAAGTCGTTCATTGGGATTCGTGTGGTCCACACTAAACTGGTGATAAAATTTAATGAAACCGGGACGATCGAGTAAATTTTAAATAAATTTGCATTTGTCCACAGGGGCAAAAAAAAGGGTTTATCTCTACCGTAACTTTATCTTACCTGGCTTGGTGGCATTTACTTACTTCTCCAAGATAAATTTTAGTTGTCTTGGATAGTAATATTTCAACGTTTCAAATTACATCTCCATACTCCAAGCGTTTTCTTACATCCGTTCTCATTCTACCGTGGGACAGCCCCACGCTTCGACATGCATGCAAAGGCTTTTTCGAAACCTACAATTTAAGATACACCTCCCTTTGCCGCTCTGATGCCTGTTCTAGTATAATACGGAGAGTGCTAATCTGGTCTGTACACGACCGGTTCGGATGGAATCCTGCTTGCTCACTCTATGTTAAGTCTTTCCAAATATTTTTATTTATTATAACTAACATTTCGCAGCAGTGACTCTTGTATGCCAAAGTAGTCTAAGTCAATCTTTTATGTTCTGGATGTTGGAATTTAAAATTATTAAGAAACATTTTTAATCTCCTAAACCAATAGTTTTTAAACATGGCATAATAGCTATGAACATTAGATAAGCTTTCAACCCGTTGAAATAAATTATTTCATTTATAACTAAGGGACCTTTACGCCTAGTAATAAATTAACTTATAACTCTAGGTAAAAACGGAAATAAATCATTTTCTGAAGTACCATATGAAGTACGCCTTCTATTTCGTGCTCAAAATTGTAATTTTGCATGACCAGAAGTCGTAAATTAGTTTAGATACGGATATTTTACTGATAATCATAATTTATGTAATATTTACGTTTGTTTTTAAAATTATATGGAATTCGTATATTACTATTAAATTGGAAGTAAGTTTTATCACGCAAATAAATAGGTGACACGACGCACGAAGGTTTGTGATATCAATGATAAATGAACTCCCTAAAAAAGGTGTTAAAGAAATAATTTAGGGGAATCTTATCTTAGATATTCAAAGGTTTAAGGTTACTACAAAAAAAATTGAATTAAAAAGTCACAAACTTTTAAAACATTGATAGTATCAACAACCACCCCAACATCACATACATACACAATAACTAGTTCGCTCGTTGGACAAAGAGCTATCCTTAGAAAATGGTTCGGTCTACCATACCCATTGACCAGGCGGGCTTATATAGGCTTCTCGTCAAGTTTTCCTTTGCTTTACAGTGATGTTAATGTATGATGTGTTTTCTTACTCGAATGTTCTTTAAACCTTTTATTCAATTTATTTTTTTGTGTGGTTCTACCAAAATGACTCTACTCTACCTGATTTAAAGCATAATCAGAATCCAAGTTTGGTGGTTCCCATACTCATTGCGAATGCAGACAATGCAACAGTGCAGCATGGTGACCAATAATATGGCGACCCAGTGATGCTTCTGCATCATTTTGTCTGTTTCTCTCTGTTTATCTGTCTGGACTCTTAACTGGAGCAATAATTGGTCATGCACTACTAAATAAACATCTTTTCACTATAGGTGTAACAGACATCCCTCTATGCAGAGCATGCATGGAGGAGGAGGAAACAGCCTCGGAAATAAAAATACAGTGTATACGTACTACAAGTTATTAAACGTCAAAATTATTCTGCTTTATCATGGTCTCATTACTTGGTGGAAAAGGGAAGTAAAGCGCTTGCATTATTACCGTCAAAATGAGATAACGTTAGACTTGGTTAAACTTCTAATGATTTTATGTTTAAGGGAACGTAAACACGTCCTTTTTATTTATTTATATTTACACAATATCTAGTCTTGATTTTGATATTGTTTTATGACGTATTTCATGTCTATTTTCGATAACACATTTCGAAAATAGACATGAAATACATCATAAAACAATTCAATTTTTTTCATAACGATACGTTAGTAGATAATTTACGATTCATGAAGTGATATATCCATGGAATCACTTTGCAAAAGGGCATTCTATTTTTGTATCTCTCCAAATGTTTTCTAAAATTTTCTCAATATGTCTGCCTCTTATTTCTTCATAAATATATACTCACGGTATATAGAACAAGATTTGTATTTGTACATTTACTTAAACTTTTCATTTTCATTGTTAAAACAATACTATGGCACTCAACACTATCAATTTCTTTATTTATTGTATACTTAGTTATTGCTTTACGATAAACTTACACAAATAAATTAAGATTAGATTAAAACAAGGACGCTTTTAGTTTAAAACGCCATAATTTATTTTAAAATTATATTACAAAAAATGATTACAATTCTTCATGTCCAACATGCTCGGTTTCATTTGATATTACTCTATGAAATTCTTTATTAAAATAATCTGATATCATATTCCAAACACTGACTGAATACCAAATTAGCACGCTTAGCGAAAATACCATTCTAAACAATAAACCCAACATGGTGATAAAAATTTTATGGCAATCGTAATTTTTTACAAGTTATTCCAATCTTCAGAATTTATGGAATATAAAAACAGCTGGACCTTGCTGTTACACTAAAAAGAATGTTGGTTTTTTCATCACATAAATCAATGATAAGTTTCTTACAAGCAATTACTTAAAAACCTCAAAAAAATATTCAATTATTATTAATTAATTTATACATATTTAATGATATCTATTTTATTCAAATTCTCAGACGTTAACACTAGACTAAACATTTATGACATTAAATTTTTGTGTACATTAAAAAGTAAATGGTGCCAACAGCATCAAAATATAGCGATTTAAATCAACAACTCGATTATATAATTACAACATCTACACAGTTCTGCTGTAAACGTTTTTAATTATTATATTACAAAACTGACAATAGATAAAATCTCGGTAGCAAAATCAAAATAAGTATATAATACATTGTAATCAAGGCTCAAAGTAATATCAATTTTAAGATAGAACTGACTTAGGTTTATGCCTATGCTATATTTAAATGTGTATATAATTTTACAAGGAAAAAAGTATATCAGCAATCTCTTTAAACTTGCAGTACAACTAGATCGCAATGAAAGCCTATCTCAAGGTTAAAATAATCTTTATGCATAGATGGACAACAATTCAATCTTCGTACACAAGGTCCGTACCGTATATCATATCGGAAACGATTTCATAGACTACTTGAATGTGTGGGTATACGAGAGTCGTGAGCATGACGATACTGTTCGCTATTACAAATAATTTCATAGTCTCCAGACCGTCCGACGACCTGAAATTATAACAAGAATAAGTTTAAAAACTATGACCCAATCACGTAACATTTACATAGCATACATCACTCTGGCTATTGTTACGTATCTATTGACACCTCATTCGTTAACATCGGTTCAGTCGTTTAGGCTCTTCTATACAACATGTATAGACTGCCAAAGCTATTACCCTTCCTTTTGGCTTCGCTGTAGTCAGAAGATCAGCGTAAAATGACAGCGATCATGCTGTCGTGTTTCGTTGGTGAGTGCGAGACCGGAGGCCCAATGATGCAGAAGCATCACTAGCCCGCCATGGTGTGGGTCGCCATGCTGCATTGTCTGCATTCGCAGTATGGTGACCACCACTCTTGGATTCTGCTCATACATTTCCATCAGGCAGAGTAGAGTCATTTTGGCAGGGCCAAAAAAAAAACTAAAAAAAAAAAACTTTTTATTATTAAATTCTGAAAGCTATGCAAAATCTAAAATAAGTATGTTGAAAAACTTACTAGGTAATTTCATGCACCTAAATCTTAGACAGTGTGAAACGAAAATTAGGTTCTAAATTTTCTCAGTTCGCTAAGTAAGGAAATATAGCATTATATTTTTAAAAACCATGCAGCTTTTGCTACATTTTTAAAAGAGTAACGTTGGAACATTATGTCAGCTACACTGTTGGGTTAATAAGCGTCTATACACTTTAAAGTTACTTTCTTTTTCTATATTACTTATTATCCTCATCCTCCGCACGTTTTCTCTATAACTAGGTAGCACCGCATTTCAATCTAGTGTAACACTGCTGAACTTTGTTTTCTTGCGTGAAGCGACTACTATCAGACCTCCAGAAACCAAGCCTAGGCGTTATAAAAGTTCAGTACACAAACTGTTGTGGGACTTACTTAACTTACCCACAATGATAGCCAGCCATAGCAACCGGAGTGCTTAACGTGCTCTATAAGGCATGCAAGAGTCTCTATGTGTTAAGAATGTTCACCTCTCTTCTAACTGACTTGGCCAACAATGTTTTATTTTTCAATGTGCTAATATCTACTTGGCTATTATTTACGAGTTCCTCTTGCTCTAAATTACCATGGAGCCTAAACTCATAAACTGTGCGAGTTAACTACTACTACTTATAAAATCCACTATTATTATATTTGCCAAAGTGTATACTTATATGCACATATCATACTATTATTATGAATACCAAATTCAATACTTTATTTTTGTTACTTATATTTCATTTTTCTAATATAAATACTCATTTTAAGTTCGTTCAAATATTTCTTGTGATGGAAATGTATTCAAACAATTTCCTTTGATTGCTTTCACTTTTACTCCAAGGTTTGTCTCAAATATTTGAACAAGAATACTTTATGTATCTAAAATATTTAAATTATTTTATTAAATATTTAATTGACATTTACAAAATTCTAAAATACTTTAGTGGAGAACAAAATGTTGGAATAGGTATAAATATAGAAGCATGTAAATGATTTTACAATTATCACATCTTTTTGTAACTGTTAAAAAATTAGGTTTACATCATAATGGATTTAATTACATCTAATCAAAGTATTTCTAATGAAGTAAGTAGTATGTAAGCAGTCATGGGCGGTATGCCTATAGCCAGGGGGATTTAATTAGAACATCAGTAATTTTAAGGTAGTATGTAATAACTATTTATCGTGAGTATTTTCGGCTTCACAAGGAAATCTTTGAAATTATACATACATAATATGCAAATATTATTCATAATATATAATTCTTCCTCTTCAATCACTTTGTCTATTACTAATAATGTGACTGCCACTTTGATCTCGCGGTTGGCGTGTACGACTGCTGAACATGAGGTTCGATTTCGGGTTCGATTCCCGGGTCGGAATAAATGTTTGTATAATCTACAAATATTTGTTTCGGAGTTTGGGTGTTTTCTATGTATAATATATATGTATTAAAAAAAAAGTATATATGTATTTGTATCAGTTGTCTAATAACCACAACACAAGCTCTGCTTAGCTTGGGACTAGATGGCGTTGTGTGTTAGATATCCGAAATATTTATTATTATTTATTAGTTTCTACATTAAAACCCGTTGAATACTTTCAAAGATTAAGCAAACAGACAGCGGAAGTGACTGAATTATATACTATGTATAAAATATTCAATATTATGAACGTGAAACTAATCAAATTTTCCTTTAAAAACACGGCCAAACTGCTGCACCGGTTTAAAGACTTTTTTGTCCTCGAGGAAGGGCATAGGCTCTTTTTACTGCGATAACTAACATACACGCGGGCAGAGCCGCGTGCAAAAGCTAATATACTTAATAAACAGACACATTACAAAACCATCTGTTTTTAACCGACTTCAAAAGAGGAGGAGATTCTCAATTCGACTGTATTTTTTTATGTTTGTTACCTCAGAACTTTCGACTGGGTAAACCGATTTTGATGATATTTTTTTTTATTTGAAAACGGTTGCGTTCCGTTTGTTTCCATTTTGAATTGGTACAATTCTTGAAGTCGATTTTTTTTGTTAAAATTTTTGTTTGTGTGTTAAGTGAATACCAAAATTACCTCAACCATCCACCAAAGCCTTGTTCTTCATCATCCAAAGAATCAACATTCACAGGGGCTGCTTCAGTCTTTTCCGATTGTTTCTCTTCTACTTTTACTGTGTTTTTCTTAGTAGCCCCACTATTGAGTTTATTTTTCTTCATAATCTTAAAAAGAACCACAACATTATGCATTAAAGTTTTGATCGAGTAAACCTAGAGGAGATAAACAAAAATAATGAGGCATGTAACATCATATCGTTTTACAGCCAGGAAACCGTCTGCAATTTTTTTATCTATACGTCAAGTGAAAGTATTTTCTTTGAGTAGTACGTCCAGATTATAAAAGCATCCAAAAAGGGATTGTTTAAAGTGATCATTAACACAATAACACATAATAGATTTTCGCAAACAATTACGTCACATTACAATACTGAATGTGTTCAGCAGATATTATCCCTTACTCTAATGTAAATCTAAGGTAAAATAAAGAAACGTCTTTATCTTCAAATAGTTTCCTTTTTTTATTTAAAATATCAAAGTGGAAAAGAAACATTATCTATTAGATTTAATTTACAAAAATTAGTTTGACACGGTTCAGACATATTAAGCGAACAAAACCATTTGAAAGCAATTTGTCGCTGCCACAACACTGCCCATAGTGCGTACACTGAATATTTCAAAAGTTTCGTTAAAACAATTCAAAACGTTTATCCAGGCATAACTTTCGAGTACATGGATGGATTCGACTGATTTTGTATTGGCCAATCCTCATTTCAATAGAAATGTTAGACTTCTAAATAAAAGTCGCATTATTTATAAAAGCAGTTCTATAACACTTTTAAAAAATGTATGGTCGACAAGCCTTTTTAATTTTAGTCTGTCTAGATCTAATACCACACAAATATGTAATTCAGAAACAAATACTTTAAATCTATAACTGCCTATTTTCATAGATTATATTAGCAGCAAATAATTCAACTAAAATACTCTTTTCATTTAAGTGTAGAAAAATTTAATAAAAACATAAGATCTACAGGCTTCGATAAATAGCTTTGTTAAATATACAATGGCTCTCTACATACAAGAAAAATAAAACATAGTATTGGCCTAAGCTAAATAAATATTTAGTTTCCAAGCGTAGGCGGTGGGTAAGTTTACTCTCTCTATCCTAATAAACGAAAGATTTGTCAAACTACTATTTTAACCCAGTCCAGTCAAATAATACTTTAAGTCAAGAGTAAGGTCTCGATATAAAACTTTCCTTGGCACAAATGTCTGCACCTTCTAGAAAAAGAAAATGACCATATAAAATATCAAATGATAATTGTCAAATGCAAAGAAGTATACTAAAGTATGGTTGGACTTAAATTTAAATCAAAAGTTACATTCTGCGTTTTAGAGAAATATTGATTACAATCGGTGTTATTTTTTTTTTAGAAATGGATACTCTGTGAAACTTTAAAAATTTTGAAGACTTCTGACGTGTAATCATTTTATTTTGTAATTTCGACACACGTAACAATTTTAAGATAACTTATTAAATTTAACGCTATTTAAGCATTGTTTTACATTTTTTTGAAGAACTTGTATGAATATTTCAGAAATTGCACAATCAAGGAAGGAAAAAAAACTGTTAATTACGTGGTTTATACTATTAACCGGATATTACTTAGCACGGATATAAATAAAAGCAAGTATATTTATAGTAAACTAGTTCTCACTGTTGATAATACAAGCAATTATCATAAGATACATAAAAAGCCAGAGCCCGTACCCTACTAAATCAATAAGACTCAACTTAACTAGACGATACAACACTTGAAATCCTTAAGCCAAACAAAAGACTAGCTGGAAATAACACCTGGGTACCTAATCAAATATTATTTGATTCAATATTACCTCCGTAGCAAAGGGTGTGCGGTATGGAAGAAACAAGAGGCACGCACGCCTCTCACACTAAACACTAACACACCTAACGAACCGCATTCAGTGGGAAACCTCTGAAATGCTGATCGATACTTCACGTACCTACTGCAAGTTTTTGAGGTCAGTGCTGATGAAGGCGGAGCGTTTTGGCGAATATAATTATACACAACCAATATTTCCGTTGGAAAGCCGCGCTTCGGCGTGCATGAGCCGGCTCGACCGGAGTGATACCACGGCCTCACAGAAAACCGGTGTGAAAAAGCACTTGCGCTGTGTTTCACCGAGTGAGTGAGGATACCGGAGGTTCATACTCCAACCCATTCACTTCCCCATCCCCCAAAGGCCGGCAACGCACTTGCGACACCGCTGGTTAATCGCTTACCATCAGGCGATACGTCTGCTCGTTTGCTCGATATTACATAAAAAGACAAAAAAATCTAAGAAGATAACTTTTATGGAACCATAAATAGATCGATAATAACTTTTAAAGAACCTAGCAAAAAATATGTAGAGTTTTTCATGTATCGTGGTTATTTGCTTACTTACTTTGGAGAACTGTTTTACGGGTATTCCCGGAGTCACCCAAAAGATTAATGAATAAAATTAGTCCTAACAAATGCAAATTTAAATTAAGAAAAACCTCTTTATCTGCCTTTTGTCATCCATTTAATTTAGTTAAATTGAAATATTTGAAATTGAAAACCTATTCTTCAGATAGTTCATGGATAACAAAAAGTAAATTCAATTTTAGTTCAAATTGAAAAAAACGAAAAGGAATGTATGATCTGCCGAGTTCTTTTTATTCTCCATTTACTTAAGTTTTCCAAACTGCATATTTATGTTGTAAATATTATATTAACCTCTTTCTGTGTTGATAATAATACTACACATTATTATTATTATTTATTTATTTACACAAGCGCAATATGAAAATCTAATGTAAATGGTGTTGTTACACCCATATTATAGATTTCATACATATATCCCTTAATGTATTGAATGTAATTATTTGTTAATTAATGTTATTAGTTATAAAAGAGACAATATTAACAAGTACAATTTTAACAAAAAGGAAAACGACTTCAAGGTTCGACTCGATTTCTCTTGAATGCCATCATCAGATATTAATGTTCTTATCACGGTGGTACCGTTGGGACATCTCCTTTCCATTAAAAAAAGAATCATCGAAATTAGTTCATAAACGACGAACTTATCCCCGAAAACACAATATATATATACGGTCGAATCGAGAAACCTCCTCCTTTTTTTGAAGTCGGTTAAAAAAAGTGAATACAATATCATAATGGTACGATTTTTTTTTATTGTAGTGTGTAGCAATATACTTAAATAAATATTTCCTTGTCCAAATACGAACCCCAAAGTTACACTCAAAAATATTTGTCAGTTATAGTGAATCTGATTTAAAATCCTCAAGTTTGTAAAATATTTGTGTAAGTACGGTAATTCTTAAGCAACACTCAGTACACAGCCGAACATTTTGTTGCCGACGGCTAACGTGATTATGAATTATTACAGGTGAATGAGTGAGTGAAATTCAGCTATATTCCGCACATTAAGTAAAAGTAATTTATGAGTTCTACAAGAAAAATTAAAGAAAGTTTTTTTTTAATATATAAAACACTACTTTAAGGTTGAAATATAGTTTGCGTAGTTTTAACTAGTTCATCTCTAGTTTAACGTAAAATAATTAATTACGAGAATCACAAACAAAACGTAGACTCATAGGTATTTTGTTAAAGTATAAAGCTGCTACTATATTCCAGTTACATATATATATATTTAACAGATTTTTGTTTCGAATGTATGGTCTGAAAAATAGAACAAATTCGAAACCTTAGTCGAAAAAAGGTTTGATTGTTAATCATAAATGTTTTACACGATATTCAACACCGTGAGCTCGTAACGTGTATCATTTATTCCCCACTATACTTATTATTATTTTTAATTGCAATATTTTCCTAACCATGTTTTCTTGAACTAGTAATACCTATTGTTTGTTACACATATAAGCAACCTCCTTTCCTTTTAATCTATCTTTCCTCTGAATATATTTTCTGGAGTGGAGACCGCGTCTTGACAAACGTAGCGTGGGACGCCCTCTGGCCAGATGGCGGGACGACTTGCGTAAGAGGGCTGGCAGCGACTGGATGCAAAATGCCTGGGTATGTGGTGTTCCTTGGGAGAGACCTATGTCCAGCAGTGTACTGCAACGGGCTGGAGATGATGATGATGATACTTTAGTCGTTTAATACCTTAAGCACCCGGCTTTTAGTAACTAAATTCTCACTCACTCATACACGGTCATCTGATCCTAAACTAGGTAAAATCTGTATTATGGTAACTAGATTGCTGATGCACGTTCCAATATATTTCTAAATACATACATATTATAGGAAAATTATCTCAGACGCAGAAAAAATAAAATGCTCATCAAAGAAAGATTTCTTATTGACGGGAATGGAACTTACAACCTCTGGCTTAGCAGTCGGGATCACTAACCACTAAATTAAAAAGCTCGTTACATTACTTTTTATTTATATCTATTTCTTCAAGCACAACGTTCAATTAATTTTGCTTATTTATACTAAATGGCATTATTTACAACGTGTCGTTTTAGATAGTACAGTAGACCGCACGGCCGACGAACTTTTTTTTTTTAATACTGTACTATCCACGGACGCCCAAGTGACTAATAACATCAGGAAAAAAATATATCATGATGACTTTAACAATAATAATATATTACACTAGCCGACCCACGCAACCTCGTTTGCGTCTCCTATTGCCCGTAGCGGGATAATTTTCCCCCGTTTTTGTAACATTTTTCATTGGTGCTCCGCTTCTGTTGATCTTAGCGTAATGATATATAACCTAGAGGTTTCCTCGATATATGGGCTATCTAACACTGAAATCATTTTTCAAATCGGACAAGTAGTTCCTGAGATTAGTTTGTTTGCGATTCAAACAAACAAACAAACTCTTCAGCTTTATAATATTTGTATAGATATTTAAAACTGATTAAATTCATTTAGTTTTCATTTGACATAGAAAATTTTAGCATATCTGAATATGACTATGAGTGTTTATGCATAAAAATGTTTGTTATAAAGCATTTTACAATCTTCATTTGTTTCGCGGATAGCAATAATCACAACACAGAATAAACAATTGGTACTTTTCAGAATATTTTTATTTTATTCTATGAATAAATTATCAAAAATTTAAAAAAAGTGGAAATTGAGTTATTAAAATATTTATAATTTATATTTGGAAGGATCACAGCTTGTCATAATATTTCAAAGTTGACAATATGGGTCAAAAATTTCATTCTTTTCTTTTGCCATTTAACAGTATGAGAATTGGACACACGACTCAATCTAAGTCAGGGCTACTTAACACTATGCAAAGAGATCATAAAAAAGTACTATTTCTATATTAAAAACGTTTGCCTCTAAATATATCTTTCCCTCGGTTTTAGTTCTGTTAACTGTCTACGTCACACCGTGAAACTTTCAGATAACAACATGTAATCAATGTTAACAATAGTTTACTAAGTTAAAATGAGTAATTATAACATTAATCATACATCTGGAGCTCTAAAATAGTATTATAATTATGTGTCCTAGAATATGTATTGAATATCTTTGTGTGTATGTATGTAACAATAGCACATAAGTCACCTTGTAGGGTATCGCTAACGAACTCGTGTCTTTGACTTGTAAAGGCGTTACAGAATTTATACAGGCTGATTTTTTAGTCGCGTCATGTTTTTTTTTGTCACTTATACATATATCTTAACGTACATTATTTACAAAATAATGTCATTGGATGCATATTATTCTTACTGTAATGAAATGTTTGGTACTTTAAAAATGATTTTTTTTTTGTTAATGCAACTACATAACAGGAAATCACGAAAAATATGTTTTATTTTCTAACTCTGTTTAACGTTTTGTTTAACTAATGATATTTCATATTATGTGAAATATCATTAGTTAGGTGTTTTAAAACATTGCGAGATTAAACTAAGACGATTTTTTTATTAAAACAGTGCGTCGTCCCCCTCTAGAAACTAAACGGCTGGCTCAAAAAATCTGGAAAAGTTCATGATGGTAGTCTATATGAAATTTGAAGAAAAAATAATGAAATGTTAAGAAAACATTATTCATAGTAATAAATACCAACCCCACATTCTGAATTCACGTGCCATTATGGGTGTCTATGGAACCTTACTCCATGCGTGGCCTGACACGCACTTGGTTGGATTTTCTTTATCTATATTCTTCATCATTTATATTAAAGCTTAATATTTTTTTGTAATCTGACATTGATCTAGTGTGTTTTATGTGTATACAAAATATATATTATTGACATAAATATTTTTACAAGCACTTTTTGGTATTTTTTGTTATTTCTGTGTTTTTGACGGAGTGCAACTAACAGACGGGTCACTGGATGGAAGAAACTACTGCTACTATCTAATAATTTAAGCGTACTTTGAAAGAACATCTTATCTGAGTCGAGTCAGAGTCTAGTCTAATCGTGTCTGAGTCGAGTCAACTCGTAAGTCCAACTCCAGGTGTTCACGCTTCACTAATCAAATAATGTTAGGTAAAACACTTCCTTATTGAATCCAATTTAAAAAAATATTTTGAAACAGCCTGTACATGACACAATTTCACGCCTTTATCACATCGATGTGTTAGCCTATTAGAGGCACAAGCTAGCCGTGACATGACACATCCGTAATTGTAGGGCCGCACAAGGATATTGTCTTGGTAAGTGATATTCGGCGTATCAGTGCACATAACCTGATGCCAATGATATGGCTACCTATACAATTAGTGTCTTATTCTAAAATAAATACCAGTACACTTGTTTTCGAAAGTAAATTTAAAATGCTAAATTTAAATTAGATACCTATTTTAAGTAATTCCACACACGTTTGATGTTTCCGCTATTGTTAATTAAAATAGGTATTTCTTGTACTAATTCCATAAATTCTAATCATGCTAATATCCTATTGATCGTGTACTCAAAAACATTTAGCAAATACATACATTGACACAGCCAGTAAGATGTCTAATTTCACTTACAGAGAACTATTGTGATGACAGTTGTTTTTGTGTCACTCCGGGACTTGTGAGACAAAAAATCGGTCGACTTGTTTGCCGTATACTTGACCCCAGAGATGGGAATGAATAATGTATCCCGACATGGTTTTCAGTTCACCAGTGTGACGGTTTGAGTTATTTTTTGCTACTTATTGTTTGGAGAGGTAAACGGTAATTTATTTGATTTATCGTGTTTATTTCTCATGAAAATTCAGAACCAATCCGGTTACATTAGTAAAATAAGCTTTATCATGTATTTTAGCAATAATTTTAGTTACACATATTATGTGATAGGTTAAAACGTGTTATGATTTTTTCAAATAATTCTAGATCTTACTTGAGTACCCAAAAAAGGATATTTCAGGTGATCAAAACTGTTTACTTTATTATAAAATATCACTTTGATGTTGGCGGACATACGTACGTTTCAGTTTTACTCCACTTTTCAACAATATAAGAGAGATACTGTTTTAAATAACAAGGTTAAATAATTTAAATGAGTATAGAACTGATTTACGTGTAATAAAATTTGACAATTTGATTTCAACTTGAACTATGATTTGGACAAATATACTTTAGCCATTTAAATGAAGTTCAATATCAGACTAATTTTTTATTATCAGAAAGATAAATAAATTCAATCGTCCATAAGATGATTGAACGTAAATGCAGATATTTACCCTTACAACTCAACCATTCGAATTTTCTCAATCCCGAAACCTCCTTAAAGTAGATAAAAGGACCAAGTACTAAATCAATCACTCGACGAAATTATACTTTAGCCTTAGATTCAAACACAAAGAAAACGCTTTAGGAGAGGCTTACCGGTATCAGCATAAACAAGTACCAAATTTATATCAAGTATGTTTTGACCCGCTTCTGTTTTCTTTTTAATCTTTATTTAGGGAGTTAGCTACAATTATGACTATGTCGCTCTAATATTTATTTGCTACCGGCTTTTGTCCACGGGTTAGGTCTTGCACTTTGTACCTCCACAAATATTTATATTTAGTTTTAATAAACGAGTTTAAGATTCATAATTATTGGAACCTACCTAATATATCTTTATTTTAAATTACAATATTGACATAAAATACGAATGTTTTGACTTATTCTGATGTTAAGTAACAACGTGCTGCAGTAAGGCAACGATAATAATTTCATTTCATTGAAGTTGACAGACTATATTATTATGACTCATTGTTTGTTTAACTGGACTTAGTACAAATAATATTATTATTTTTACTAAGTCCAAATTCGAAACTTCCTTAGAACTTTAGAAGAAACACGTATTCTTGAAATCTAGCAGTAGATATAGTTAAAAATCTTTTGAGTATCTTTCGTAATTTAAAAATAAACATTCTTGTTCGTTAAATTAGACTTGATAATTTGAAATTATAAACTCTTCAAATAGACAAGAAATTACTTCTGGCAACGATTTTCAGTTATGAGCATAGTCTCGCTAAAACATTACGAAAATTTCATTTACGAGGTTCAAAGCTGTCCTATCTGCTTGAACGTAAATTTCATCTTTATCCCTAAAGGTGTTTGTTTTCTGATTTTACTATCATATTTTTATCTCGGATTAAAGAGGTCGTCTGTTAATTAATTTGATATTTTCTTGTTTACAATCTATGACCTTTGTCAAGCCCTATTGAGTTTGTTCAAAATAGTAATACTAATATGCTACCAGAAGTATTAATAGTAATAAAAACATTACCTTTCTTTGCTGCAAGTTTCTTTAAAATACGTTTATGCAAAGCTAATTTGTATTATAAATAAACCTGGCAGAGCAATATTAAGTTAGCATCGGATATATATTATTTATTTTTTTATTAAAAAAAATA
This sequence comes from Spilosoma lubricipeda, assembly GCA_905220595.1. Classification (NCBI taxonomy): domain Eukaryota; kingdom Metazoa; phylum Arthropoda; class Insecta; order Lepidoptera; family Erebidae; genus Spilosoma; species Spilosoma lubricipeda. The sequence goes on along the minus strand of HG992281.1, from coordinate 17,043,714 downwards.
CCGTATCATCCTTCCTTTTTACCGGTGTTAATAGAAACTTTCAAGTTTCTTTTTTACACGGATTAGGGTATTTATGTTAATGGAATTATGTATGATATTATAATACCACCTGCTCAAAACGTGATTGTAGCCTTCCTTTTTGTGAAAGTGTACCGCCGTCAACCGTGGGAGAGCCACGCTTCGGCATGAATGGGCCGACCGACCGGAGTGATACCACGGCCTCACAGGAAAGCAGTGTGAAAAAATGCTTGTGCTGTTTCACCGAGTGAGTGAGGATACCGGAGGCCCATAACCCAAACCCCTCCCCCTATCTCCACTCCCTATCCCCCAAAGGCGGGCAACGCACTTGTGACGCTATGGTGTTTGCTGGTGTCCATGGGCGGCGGTAATCGCTTACCATCAGGCAATACGTCTGCTCGTTTGCCAGCCTATTCCATAAAAAAAAAACTTTTAGTCATAATTATGTTCAAGAAGCTAACACAACTTCACTATATTATTTCGTTTAAGATTAAAAATAAAACTTCAAATGCTTAATCTTTACAAATAATATCAAGAATTTCTTATTTAAACTCCATCACACGACACATACTAAACCTATGTGAAATACTGCGTCAAGAAACCTTCCAAGCTTAAGAGAAGACAAGGACCAATTCTCGCTTCGTTAGAAAGCAACGGGTTCAGTATAGCACATCGTCTCTATAAAGAGCTTTTAGTTTTCCTTTTACACGCCGTGTCAAGTGCAAACTTAGATAGGAACTCTGGTCTAGGATACGAACGTGATTTGTGAAGCGTATGGATAGAATACTGAGCAGTTTCAACATCTAATACTATTGATGAAAATCTGTTCTCAAAATCTGTAAGTTTCGTATTTCTTTTATGCTGATCAAACTCTTTTATTTTAATAAAAGAGATCTTTTACTGTCAGCCATCTTCACAAAACGTACTTACATTATTTTGTGTGATTTTATGCTAAATTTGAATAGTGTTTTAGAAAATATTTTAATATAGGCTACACTTTTCTAATTACATAAATTTTACTATATTTGAAAATCAGATAAAACGATGGAGTAAATGAAATACTACTGTACTACTGAACAATTTTTTTTTTTATTTATGACTTGCCAAAATGACTACTCTACCTGATGGAAAGCATAAGCAGAATTCAAGAGCGATGGTCACCATACTCATTGCGAATGCAGATAATGCAACAATGCAGCATGGCGACCCACCATGGTGGCCTAGTTATGTTTCTGCATCTTTGGGCCTCCGGTCTGGCACTCACCAACGAAACACGACAGCACAAACGCTGTCATTATACGTTCATTTTCTATGCGGGGGAGTACAGTTTCAGTCGAGCCTTCCCTAACGTGCTGAAATCAGCGTGGCTCTATTACCTTTGGACTACCTCTTAAATTGTAGAACACACAAAAAGTCTATGTATTTTTATCGAAATTTTTGACGCTTAAAACCATCATTTTTCGATATAGTTTTAGAGATTCCTGAATTATACAAATCTTAAATATTAATAATACCTAATCAGGAAAACAATTAACACAACTTATGAAAACAAATATCTAAAGGGTAAATGTATTTCTTAGTACATAGTTGATCTGTGCCTGCTAAATTAGTTTTGTTAGACAAACAGACAACTTATCAATTAGTCAATGTTCATTACTCAAGTCCTGTGCATAGTTTATTGTTCAATCTTGAGTTATAGTTTCAGCTACTATATAATCTGCCTTCCTCCTTTGTTCTTGATAATGATGTGTGTAAGGATGACTCCGAGTCTTCGTTCCAGACCAGGCTAGGTTGAGTTCGGCTTTAGGTCTGCTATTATAAAGATTAACACAGATTTTTTACGTTAAGCGACTGCCTTGAGACTTTTACAATTCAAGGAAATAGAGCCACACTGATTTCACACTACATAATATGTAATTGTATTTTTTTTGTTGCGAAATGAAGAATAATTTTAAACATAACCGTCTAAATAGTGTGAAAGTATTAGTACCAAAACCTCATTTCAAAGAAGAAGCTTATGCTCACCAAGCTTATATGATGATGTCATATGATGAAGTGAAGTTAATTCGATGATACAAATTGAATGAATTATTTTGATTAATCTAACAAAACACGTGGCTAGTCTTGTAATATTTTAGACTTCAATATGGACTTACTGATGCTATTTATTGCCTGTTCTTAGATACATCAAATGTTATGAGTAAGTTTATTTAAAAGAACACTACTAATTGTAACTGAAAGCGGTCGAAATCTCGATCGAAATTTTAGGAATTCATTACAATTATCGGCAACACAAACATATTATCTTGTATTCGAGAATTTGCACTAAAAACATTAGAACTGAAATATTAGGAAAGGACAGTTGAAATCTATCACATCTTTTTATTTAATTACTAGCTGAACCGCTATTGTTGTACCGCGAGTAACGCCGCGGGACAAAGTTAGTCTAAAAAAAGTAGCCTAAGTTACTCCCCGGATCATCAGCTACCTGCCAGTGAGCAGTCCAGTCCCGTCAAAACCCGTCCAGCCGTTCTAGAGATTACCCGGAACAAACAGACAGACAGACAGACAGACAGACAAAATTTTTTTAGCTACATTTTTGGTATATGTACCGTGTATACATACATATGCACTCAGTAAAAAGTGGTTATTTTAATATTACAAACAGACACTCCAATTTTATTTATTTGTATAGATATTGATTAATAGCTTTTGCCCACAATTCCGCTTACATGTATGTCAGTTATTGTGGTAAAGAGTAGCCTACGTCCTCCCTTAAGAATCAAAGTATCTCCACGCAAAATTTATTGAAATCAGTAAAGCGGTTTAGCCGTGAAAGCGTATCAGACAGAAAACAGACAGTTACTTTCGAATTTGTAATACTAAGTACAGGTTATTTAAATATCTTTAAAAAATAAATATAATAAGTTGAAAACTACGCTACGAGTCAAAAAAGCACTCTACGGCCATAAATTTGACCGAATCTTCAATGAATATATTTATTAACTCCAACAAGATAAATGATTGTACTGAGTGAGCAAGACATCAGATATTATTACATTCGTGATATAAAATAAAAATACTCTTTTTTTATTCCTAACTTTACTACTTTTAAAAAAGAGAGGTAAAAATATCAACGACGAGGATACTTATAAATAATTCGTTTTGCAAGAACTGGATATACTTGAATCTCTATTCTATATTGGTATTTTTAGCGCTTATACATTTTGAACGTTTAAGATATGCTTTAACATATCTTAAACGTTCAAAACGAATAGATATTTTTTTAACATGTTTTTAAAATTATAAAGTATAATGTACCATCGTGTATACCATTTTTTTACCATAAATTGATAGTCAATGACAGATAAAAGTGAAAACTTTGTGTAAAATTAGAAATTTCTTAATGTTTAAATTCAAATTATCAACATCAAACATTAGCATGTCGGTGACGCAAACTTATAAGATTTTCCCCTAAAAAAGTACTTAATGTGGCTTAAGAATTTTACATTCGAAAATGTCATGTCAGCATGTCGGTGACGTGAACTCATAAGATTTTCTCCTACCAAAAAGTGGTCAACGTGGCTAAAAAAGTTTTCACTTCAAAAATTATTTGTCATAACAAAATAAAGTTTGGTATTGATGATGTGGAAAAACGAACGTCATGTCCCTTTGGCACAAAGGGCGAGGTGATCAAGCCTGGTGGGCCGTGGCCTGACCGTTGATCTTGGGAAGTTGTATATATGATAATCGACACACGAACTTATATATCGGGATGCAGGATTAGTAGTTACGAAATATATATTTATTTTAACTTCGTTTTTCAACTCATCGTTCGGAACCTCGTAGGTAATTATTTGCACCGTCTCGAAAAACATCAAATTTCCTGTTACAAAATATGTACTGCCCTCGTCTTAGAAATCATTAACGAAATTTCCATTAATCATGACTGCCTGTAGCCTTCGCGACTGCTGAGCGAGAGGTCTCGGGTTCAATTCCCGTGTCGGACAAAATGTGCTGAATGAATTGCAAATATTTGTTTCGGAATTTGGTTATTTTCTGTATATTTACAAAAAAAGTATATGACAGTATTCCATACAACAATATAATGATAGAAAGCGTAGTCTAACAATATTTAATAAGTACGATGTTTTTGTAGTCTGACAACTTGTTATAAAGCCCAGTTATATTCGTAGTACAGCTATTTTCGTCTAATATTGATTTCATTACGGACTTAGATTAATAATTGGTGGGTAGAAACCCACCAATTATTAATTAGTTTATTATATTTCCTCACTTCTTGGAATTGAGTAAGGAATTAAACACATATAAATTACATTCTCTAATTAACTAAAACCAAAACACATTTAAGATTCGCCCATATCGCGTATAAATCCGTTAGGTTTATCGCGAGACTGTATTCAGGACGCGACCCATTCGTTCACCAGACATTATCTACGTGGCCCACGTCACAGATCCGTTTGTCACGAGATACTCAACCATGACAGCGTAATACCGGCCGACGTACACGATTAAGGAACTTTCGGAGATAGATATAAGCCATTGCCTTAATGTTTTAGAGGTGACTAATAGTTAGGGGCTTGGAAAATGATTATTTGAAGCAGTCTGTATGTTCCTGGGCTTGTATAATAAGTATGATAAGTTAACTTAGACGGATTAGCTCTGTATCTTTGTTTTATCAATTATCTGAAACGTATTAAAATGCGTATTAACTTTTGGGCTCAAAGAAATTGATAAATAGGCCTTACGGGTGCCTTTTCGCTGTTAGCCCAAGCGTTTTGTGTTGTGCTGGTTTTATCAGAAACATAACTTAATCTTTTATATTATGTTTTCAGGTATGCGGTAAAAACTCAACACAAACCTAATTCAACATATTATTATCAACCAATCACCGTCCACTGTTGAACGAAGGTCTCCCCCAAAGCGTGCCAATTATACCGGTCTTGGGCAGACCGCATCCACATCCATAATTTAAAATATGAAATCAAAATACAACATTTTTTTTTTTTTTTTACAAAATTAATTGTTGCTAGCAGGTCGGACTCCCCAAAAGCAGCTTCAAAATTTTCTTGAGATTCTTTGAAGAGTAATCCTCGTTTATAAACATAGAAAACCATAGCACGAAAAGTTTCCCGCGAGACGTCCATTGTTGCAAACAAAAGAAGGGTGACAGATCTTTAAACCTAGATGTAATAATGCCGCCGTACCGTATTCGTTACCTGAGAAAATATTTGAAAAATAGTAAAGAAGTATAGGAAATAATGTATGGATTTTAAATTTTAAAGTAACGAATGAGTGCTGGAAACAATAATAAAAATAATAAATAAATATTTCGGATATTTGTCACACAACGCCATCTAGTCCCAAGCTAAGCAGAGCTTATGTATGTGTACTAGACAACTGATATAAATACGTATAAACTTGATTTTTGAAAATACATACATAGAAAACACCCTAACTCCGAAATAAATATTTACAGATCATACAAACAATTGAATCGGACCCGAAATCTCAAGCATAGCAGTCGCATACGATAATAGTGCGTTTCCGAGAATACGAGTTAGTAGAACGTTTAACTTATAAAATTGCGATATTACCTTGATTTGTATTTCAAAGATCTTATGCATTTTCTTCCTGTAATTGTGGTACTTCAAGGAAATCCTTTACATGCTTTCTACTTCTCGTTCTTTGTATCAATACGTTTATTTTAGTTCTAGTTAGTTTAGTTCGTTCGAGTTCTAATATTGTGTTTCAATAAGTATTGGACATATTATAAATTTGTAGACAAATAATTTAATGATTAATTATTACAACAACAATAAAATACTGTTTTTTTTATTGTTATATTTGTTTTGTTATTTCTGTGTAGTTACTTAGTTAGTAAGTACACAGAAATTTAAAAAAAGCTTTAATTTATGATTTAATTGCATTTACTATTAAATATTTGTAATTGCCATAAAGGCAAAATAAACAAATAATTATTAAATTATAATGTAAGTAAGACAGTCAAAAGAAAAGAAAAATACAATTATTAAATCTTAACGTTAATAATTGAATGGCAAAGTACAAATAACAATTTATTGATTTGATTAATGTCAAACGTCAAATTATACTTCTTTCTTAATTAGTTACCAATTAACTGTTTATTTTTCTTAAAAGATTAATGTACATCTCTAGTTCTAAGTGATTAAAGCTATCCTGTTATTTATTACTTACCTGTATTTTGTACTTAAAATAATGTCTATGAATAAACTGTGAATGCTTTTGAAAAGTAATAAAAAACGATCTCACAAGTCTCATACAAATTATACTCACGTATTCAACAAAAAAAATTTAATAAAGACCGCAGAATGATATATTTTAATAATAAAAAGTGAAGACTCTTCGGTATACACATATTTTACTATATTTTTGGCAGTTCAATAATATCAGGTATTTTTATTTACATTCTTCAGCGCTTTTGTTTTATTTTAGGTAATATTCAAACTGGTAACAAAAAGCGTGTCATTAATTTATCGTACACAATGTATTTTAGAAATAGTATTGATTTAGTTTAACGATTATAATTGTTTTTAATTTTTTTTATTGGAAAACTAGCTACGACACGGGTAATTCAAAAAAATAAAGAAAATCCAATGACAAGTTTTTCTGAAAATAACTCTGAAAGAATAAATTTATTAAATGAACAGATAATTTATATTTGTAATTATTCATAAAATTAATAATCCTTTATTTAGTTATGAATTGAAATTGCTTTTCTTAAATTGTTTTTTCATTTAACCTATTCGATGTTTAAAACCACTTTATGAAAACGTATAAACTAATGTTATAATGATCAATTTGACATAAAAAAAGCAGTATCAGCAGCAAATTGGTCTTCTTTATAAAGTCAGTAAAAAACTACATTTAATAATTAAAAAAGAAGAGACTGTACAAGGAAAGTTGATAATTTACTTTTACCTTATCTACCAACTCTGACTTCTTAACATCCATTTGTATAAACATCACTTTCAAACTCGGTACCTTCACTTTGAGACATTTGACATGCCTTACATTGGGAATATCAAAGAGGTTTCTTTTAAAAACACTCAAAGCCGGTTTGGGGACTCCACTTTCAATGGAGAGTATGAATATATTTATGTAGCAGACCCGCTTTGGACCGATGAGATAAATCTTTCATTTTACACACTGTATCTCATTCTGTTTTTATTGAAATTGTAACCTTTAATCTTATTTCAACCTACGACGTGAGTTCTATATCAAGAGGTTTAATGGCCATTTTATTATAAATAAGGGACGTTTTTTCCTTATAAATAAATGTGGTGCGATATCTATTTCAGAAGGAATGATTTAGTTTCCAATACATTATATTTTATGTTATCATTTTTATTATCTTGTCTTGGCAGTATCCTTATTTTTATCTGTGAATATTTTTGTGTGTGTATAATGTTGATAATGTTAGAAGCAAATTATATTATACAGTAATGTTACTTTACATACATTGATTTTACCAAAACAAACAAAATAATAACTCACTTAAACAAAATAGATAAGAATAAATACGAAAATAACTGCTTCGGTATTTTAATTAAATATTGTAATAAAATTAAATTATATATATATGACTATACTATACATCTAGAAAAAAGATTCTAAAATCGTTAATTATTGAAGAAGAAACAAAAAATAAACATTTTTATGTGTAAAAAAAAAGTAAAACTAAAACCCAACTACAATAAAAAACGAAGCTGAAAAAATAAAATAAAAATAAAAATTAAATATTTCGAACATCTAACACACAACCATCTAGTCCCAAGCTAAGCAGAGCTTGTGTTATGGGTGCTAGACAACTGATATAAATACATATATACTTTTTTTTTTGTAAATACATACATATTATACATAGAAAACACCCAAACTCCGAAACAAATACTTGTAGATCATACAAACATTTTTTTCGTCCCGGGAATCGAACCAGAGACCTCATGATCAGCAGCCGCATTTTTAATAGTTACCATAGAAATATCATAATTATCGAATAATAACGGACAAAGTCATCTGAAAATGCTAATAATATATATATTTTTTAAATGTACAAGTAACGTTCTTTCGTATGATACCAAACACGGCATATTTATCTAAAATTTATTTTTTAATACAATCCTTTACGTCGGCTAGAGGGTGCCACATTACATTCAGTAACACGTCATGTAGCCTGTAACCAGAGGACAATCAAGACGCTTCTAACGACACCTTTTGTCCAGTTCTAATGAGTAGTTAGGGAGCTATGAGGGAACAAATGAACATACATACATAGCCTGTCAAAATCATAACCCTCCTTTGTAAGGCTCCTCATAAGCTTTGCCGTAGTCAGGTAAAAACCATCTTTGGATTTATCTGTCTAAGATGTGAGAAATAAATCCAAAGATGGTTTTAATGACCAACAGGGGTAAATCTTTTGTTTATTTACTAGCCGACCCACGCAACCTCGACGTGATGATGTATAACCTATAGCCTTCCTCGATAAATGGGCTATCTAACACTGAAATAATTTTTGAAATCGGAAGAGTAGTTCTAGTTAAAACAAACTCTTCAGCTTTATTTATTAGTATAGATTAGTATAGATGTACATTAGTCACCAACAAATGTAGACATATACTTTTACTTGTTTAAGCTGAATCATTATACGTGCTCGTTTTATCTTTGTTTTTGATAGAATCTAGAAAAGCAATAAGTTACATGCACTAGATTGTCGTCTGGGTACTGCGCAGTAATTTGTCACGGTGCAACTGCTTGCAAGTGACCGTACCGAGCCAATATTCAGTCTTTGAAAAAAAGTAATAGTTTTTGAACCCATATATTGCCATTAACAAATAGTTTTTAGAACGAGTTACTGTGAAAAATAACGTGAGGTTAGAAGATGTATAACTAGTTTACAATAGAATCATGTTGAATCATGTTTATTGAACGTTCGTTTTGCAATATTCACAAGACAAACCCTAAGATAAAAGTTTTTTGTGAATATTTTTACCTGAAGGAATCAGTTAATATAATTCATGAATATAGGGTTATTAACCAGGTTGTCCTACCTGTAATAGCATACAGAGACGTGGGCTCTTACCAATGGACTGGAATGGACGTAGGTTCTATTGATGTGTTTTCTATTTCGGTTCTCTGGTATTCGATAGAGAACTAGAACTAAGGTAACCGGCATTGCAAGGGGAATCAGTATGCTGAAGTGAAAGTGGACCGGTCATATCTTCAGACGTACGGAAAAAATATTCAAGCTGTTCCTTTATTTTAAAAATTACTAAATAACTTTTATAGTAGCATTTTAATTTTTTCACTTTATCAATGATTTTACTGTTTTGCAGCAAACGATAGCACGTAAAGAATTTACATATCTTTTACGCTTATCATTTTAGGTAAAACGCTTTGGAATCTCTACTTTACCTTCCAGCTTAGTCTTATCTACTTGGCGAAGTATTTTTAGATTGATATTTGAACTAGAACCAAAAAGCCAGAACATTTATTTCTAGCAGCGGGAGTGGGAAATAAATTTGTGGAGATAACGGTAAAGCTCTAGTAATAAAAAGTCACTTAGAGCAAAGGAAAGAAATACATGGATAGCATAACAGTACTATCTCTGAGATTTTAATAAAGTTAGTTTATTATATCTCATAGAGGAGAATTAATGTTTATTCTACGCTAAAAAGTTGGTCCGCACAACACGTTTATTTCTAAAACTATATACTGGTGAGATTTAAAATTAAAATTCTTTGTATTAAATATAGAAAGCCGGTACTTCATGGGTAAATATGTGAGAATTTATACAAAATAAATGTTTTTATCATATGCATAAGTAAACCTTTAACATGAGAGAGAGTCGCCAAAACGCTAAATCGCGAATCTAATTAGAATTTTGCAAATAAAACTATTTTATTCGTGGCTTATAGCTTTTATATACTTAAATAAAACATTGATAAATATATGATTACTAAGTTATTCACACAACTTCGTCTTTGTTTTTTCAATCATGCTTGGCTCCTACTTTTCTAAGCGTGATTTTATCTATCTTATCTTAGGCACGTCAGCAAAACACTTGTTCAATAAATAAAGATAAATTAAAATTTAAAAAAACAAGCACTTAATCGAGTAATCATACTCCAAAAATGCCTTACATCATTTCCGATAAGAGCTAATAGTCTTACACTGCTGGACCGATATTAACCAAACATAGCTAAGAACCCCCAAGGAAACTGGCTTTTAAATAAAAATAACGAATCAGAATCGGTCAATCCGTTTGAGTGCTACAGTGCCACACAGTCAGACAGACACACACAGACAGACATCGACGTAAAACTTATAACACCCCTTTTTGCGTCAGGTGTTAAAAAACAATGTGAAATCGGTTAGATAGTTTGGAGTTCATCATGAACAATAAGATGACACGTAATAAATGAATAAAATTATCACATTAATGTACAAGTAACATCATACCGATACATATTCCGAGAAATTTTTGTAAAATATATATCGATTTAAGACATTTAAATTAATCTATATTTTATGACGACGTTGTCACAAACACCAATTGAAAAATAAAATAATGAAATAGGCTACATACTCATTTAGAATACTATTATTATTTGTAGTCTTTCTGTTACAAGCGTAGCGGTAGCATTACTAAGAAACTCTCTGTGTAGCTACAATTAGGAACGGCTAGAGATTAACACGAAATTAATAATTTGATAACGCATTTACTAGAGTTTCAAATTCGTGTTGAAGTTTACATCTTGAATGTTATCCCATTAAACTCTATCGCTTTTACTTAGAACTAAATTGCATTCAATTGAAATAAAAAAACACAAAGCACTCATGAGGATTGCCGACAGAAGTAAAAAATCTCTAAACTATAAACAAATAGTTGTTAAAGCTCAGCTGAAATGAACAAATTCACTTTTAAAAAAATGCACGTTTAAAAAAAGTAAAAAAAGATGCTTATTGTGTTGTTATACAAATATATGTTAATGCTGTACAGTAGATATAAACATATTACCTGAGCAAAGCCGAGTTCTTATCTAGTATTTTTATAAAGTACTCACTCATTTAACTGCCTCGTTGGTCTCGCGGTTGGCGTGTGCGACTGCTGATCATGAGGTCTCGGGTTCGATTCCCGGGTCGGACCAAATGTTTGTATGATCTACAACCATTTCTTTCGGAGTTTGGGTGTCTTCTATGTATAATATGCATGTATTTGTATCCGTTGTCTAGTACCCATAACACAAGCTCTGCTTAGCTTGGGACTAGATGGCGTTGTGTGTTAAATGTCCTAAATATTAATTTATTAATTTATTTACTTTCACTATTTCTTCTATCTATCTAAATAAGTTTTCACTGCAGAATTGTTCTGTACTTACTATATCTGATGACAATTTCAAATCAGTTCGAGTTTCTGAAAAGTTGAAGAAGAACTTGACTAATAACAATTCGATATTGAAATGAGCAATTAAAATACGCAGGACAAAATCAGTGCAAACAGAAGGAAATCTTGAATATGAACCCGTTTGACTAGTGTTCTATAGCAGGAAAAACTTCCTTTCTAAGGCGAGGCCTATGTTCAGCCGTTGACTGTTAAAGACTTTTCATAATGATCAAGTAGTTTTATTTAATTATGACTAACCTCTTAAAAAAATTTATTCATTAAGTAGGTAGATAAATTTAGTTTGGTAACAGTCATAAATTTTTGAACAAGTAGAATTGAACAGAAGGAATAGAAATAAATCTTTCTTTATTTCACAAAACAATGGCTCTTAAATATACACTACCACATTGGTCCAGCGGCTAACGTATACGACTGCTGATCAAGGAGTCTCGTATTTGATTACCGGCCGAACAAGAAATTTTTAATAACAGCCCGGTGTATGGAAGTTTGGAGGTGTTTCACGTGTTTATTATTATGAATACCTTCGGATTTGGTTCCCTCTCAAGGTTGAGGTGGACAGACGCGAAATCTGATGTTCAGGTCAATCCGGTTGAACTAATAGCCGATCTCAAATAATAGTGGGAATAGTAAAGACCAGGAAGATGATATACATAATTATAATAAGAAACAAGGAGGTTTTATAATAATCCATCAGTCTATCATCATACATAAGAGTAAATGGTAGCTAAATTGCAAATGCTACATAATAAAAAAAAATTATGATTTACTGAAATAAATAAATAAAACGACACGATCTTACGACACGACTTTTAAATTTTTTTTTTCTCATTACATAGTTACATTGTTAAACTTTTAACTGCTTATAATAAAATTTAAATCAAGTTTCTATCACATTCTCTTAAAAGATAGCCTTATGTTTTGACTTCTCATTCTACTTTTAAAACATTTTTAAATGGTTATAAAAACTTTAATAGAAAATAACTATTAATTTTAAGATTTCTAAGCTTGTTCCCTTAAATCTGAAATATACTACCTGGCTAAATACTTTTATCTCTCAGACACCTTTGTTAATTAAATTGTTTTATGTTCTAAGAACCACTGTCGAGACACTGAAATTCCTAACTGAAAATCATATCTCCTGTGCCCAAATATTCTGCTTAGTTAGATTTTTAACTTTTAAATTTAATTAACCAAATATTATCGAAATAAGAAGTAAAACATAATGTACAATTATTTGTGTTTAAACTAATGAATATAATGCTGTGTGTTTAAGTTGTTTATGTACGTAAAAAAATGTGCACCTACCTTTCAAGATTTCTACACCACACAAAGGTTGATTGGTACAAAATACCCGGAGTTTGAAGTACGCCGACGTTTAAAATTAGTAATTAATTTCAATTAAACGTAACTGTAACATAAATTACAAAACACTTATTTGGGAAAAAATGCATTACTTTCTTGAGTTGAGTATAATAATTTTATTATTAACTAGTTGTTGCCCGCAACTCTGCCCGGGTATATGTCGGTTATCGCGACAAATAGTAGCCTATTTGTTATTTTGATATATGAGCTATATTACTGTAAAGTTTCATTCAAATCCGTTCAGTAGTTTTTGCATGTAAGAGTAACAAACATCCATCGCGTTTATACTATTAGTATAGATTAAAATTGATAATTTTTGGAAAGATTTAGTAATTATTATTGTAAAAAGAATCAAAGTAATTTAGATCTAGAAATATTTCATTATCTTAATTGCTTTTTTTTTGAACATTAGAATGAATAATGTTCAGATCATATACTAAAATAGATACGGTTTACCTGAAAACAAACCTACAGAAACCTACAAGGAAAACAGTAAAAGAAAAATTTATAAACTCTCCTTAAATTTAATTAAATTACCAAGAAGCATTCTTTTGGAAGCAAACAAAAGAATGTTGAAGAAAATGTTTCATTAATTGTGTACTAATTTAATATTTACGGAGGGTTAATTAACCAGAAGGACTTGAAAATCTTATTTTGTCAGAGTAATAAAAAGGTAAGGTCAACAACATTTGATTTTCTTTAGGGTACCGGAATGACGACCTTTCATGTTTTATTTTTTTATAAAATTGAGAAAGAGATAAGATAATGTGTTTTAGTTTGATTTTAATGGTGACAAATAGATATCATGATGGTGATCGTTTTTTTTTTATTTTATTTATTTGTGACACTTAATTTTTAAAGGTAAATTTGACACAAACGCAGACTATAACCAGTTAACAAACTCTATGTCACGCTCACCTAGATTTTAGTTATAATAAGTACAAGACTCTTTATACTTCAAACATTAGCTTTTAATTTACATTATATTATTCGTAACTATAGTTCGACAAATTGTCGACGTTTAATCCGATTAGGCGGAGTGAATTGAGTATTTGATATTCTCGTTTCATTATTCATTTTTATGTACCTAAACAAGTTGCAGTAATCTGAGAGACAAAATCATACAACAATAGTACATCTTCCAACAAATTCATTACACTATCATGTTATATCTAGCAAAGATAAACAGACTCTAAGAGAATATCGTAGTGCGAGCCGCTACTGAAACTGAAATTCATCAAGTTCAGCCTTTGTACGTTTAGCTAAAGCATACCCACTTTAGATAATCCATTGTTCAATAGATGGCGCTACGAGTATCGTGTTTCGTTGTATTGTTATGCTATTGATTGTACCGTGATACAATTATATGAAACTGGACTGTTTAAAAGAAATATGTATTTCAAATCTGTGTACGAAACCTTAATACGTTTTTTGATTAATATTGTTTTTCGATGTATTTTTGTTACCCAGTCTTTAATTATATTTAAACAATCGAGTTTGGAAGAGATCTTCATTCTATTAACATGCATTTCTTTTCACTAAATTGTCTTAATTCTAAATTCTCAAAACTCACTAAACTCAATTATCATACCGTGGGAGAGCCACGCTTCGGCATGAATGGACCGGCTCGACCGGAGTGACACCACGTCCTCACAGAAAACCGGTGTGAAATAGCGGTTGCGCTGTGTTTCCCCGAGTGAGTGGGGATACCGGAGGCCCATACCCAACCCATTCCCATATCCCTTTCCCCATCCCCCAAAGGTCGGCAACGCATTTGTGACGCCTCTGGTGTTGCAGGTGTCTATGGGCGGCAGTAATCGCTAACATCAGGGTGATACGTCTGCTCGTTGGCAACCATATCATGAAAAAAAAAATTGCACTCATCTAAGTTAGCGACTAAATGGAGTTTGTACCTTAGTACTTTTAACAGTTGATATTATTAATAGTTTACTAAATTTTAAGCAAGCAATAAAAAAAAGTTAATGGAAACAAGTTTATAAACATGAAAGTTAGCACAATGCCTGACAAAAAATTTCTTGCAGTTTAAAATTCCAGAACAATATATCATAAACTTCTTATTCAGTTTGAAAGTAGCAATTTAATGTTTAATGTGCCGCAGTCTTGCTATTTATTAAAACCACTTAATTTTTTTTATGGAGGTAAAGGCACTGGCACATTATAATACTTTTTAACAAAGTTTCATGCGTGACATTAATTTTAATAGAAATGAAGTAGGGACTGAAGTTTTCGAGTGAATAAAAAAATCAAACATTGAGAATTTAGATGAGTGAGAGTGAATTTGAAGAATAAACTAAGAAAGCTTGAAGATGTAATATACATGTTGTAAAATTTAATGTTCCGATTTTCTTAAATTACTATTTGTAACCTTTCTGAATAAAGTATGTAGAAAAACAACAATTTTATGCTGTTAAATAATGCATATTTATAATATGACAACTGCTTTAGGCCGACTGAAGTGATTTTAATAAATAGGGTATTACAATCATTTTTTAAAAGTGTCGTCATTAGACTTTATAGTGCAATTAAACTACAGAGAAAAACACAAAATGTTTATTCAATCGATAAGTGCAGTAAAAATGCATGAAAAATTTACATTTTTAAATTTCGCGCGTAATTTGTCAAAAACGCTTGCCGCAGTGGACGCCATATTGCTCTGTGGTAATGACGTCAGTTCGCTTTTCAAAATGTGGATGACATGAATATAATTTCAACAAACAATATAAAGCATGCGCTGATTAGTTGACACTTTAGTGTATTTACAAAGCGGTGTCACGCAATAACATGGTGGCTACTATTTTATGATGTTATAGAACATATTAAAAAACTGAAAGCTTTGAAATAAATTATAAAAAAATATTTTATTATAAAATAATAAAATATATAATAAAATATTTTTAAACTTTGAACTAAAACTAACATTTTCCGACTGGTTTTTGCCTAAGGTATTTCAATATTTTTTTTTTGTTTTTTTCTCGTATACATTAAAATACCCATTATAAATGTTTGTATTATCTATTTATTTCATCCATAGCTATAACATGAATTCTAAAGTAACTCTATTTGTCTATCCTGCATACTGTTTGTTATTATTTTACGGCTGAAACCACTGAACCGATTTAAATGAATTTCGGGACCTATACAGATAGATTAGACCTTGGGAAAGAACATAGGTTAATTTTTGTTGCGATATCCGTCGATTACGAGGGTGGACCCCCGGTTAGAAGGTAGTAAAATATATTTCTGAGAAGCTCAAATCTCTAAAGTAAGTCACATTTTAGTAAAGACTAATCACAAGTAGGTAACACATGCGGGATCAGGGAATGACAAAAAGGTAAAGCTTAGAAGTTGATGTGAATATGTTGGAAATATTAACTGAATTTGTTTATTTTGTGATACCTAAGTATTTCTTATAACTAGAGACCGGATTACATACATTTTTTTTTATTTGTTTAAATAAGAAAAACAGTAAACATTAATAAACATAAAACACCCATAAAAGCCTTATAGGTTTATCTTGGGTGTGAGTGTACATTCCTCATTTCATTTATTTGATACAAACCAAATATTTGTTTAATAATATCTACACGCATGGTATAAACGAGTAATCCGATACATATAAGAATTATAAAAAAATTGTTGGTAGCACTACAAGAATTAATAGGTGCAGGGTAGGTAGGCGTAAAAATATTTCTTGCGTTTGACCCATAGATGTAGTATTCTATATCTATGGTTTAACCGGTATAGTTGTTTATGTTCGATGAGGAAATATTATTTTTACGTCTTATCTTGCTCAGAGTCTACATTACTACTGATTGTTAACTATTACGTTATTTTCATTTTTTATTTTATAGAATATCCTGTTTTATTATGGTTTATGTTAGATGATTTGCATATGCATTTGCATATTTATACCATCCTCAGCGGTAATAGCATATTTTACGTAAGATCTAGGTAAGATGCACATTTTCGGTACATTTTCAATTTTTTCCCAGTTCAGTACACTTACCCTTCCGAAAAAAGTGATATATCCAGAAAACAACCAAATTTAATACTCGCAACATATAGGGGTTAATGAGTATTAATTGTGACTAGTCGGATTTGCATCGCATCGGATCGCATTTCGGTCAGTAACTGCGCGTGTCTTTTGTTTTGAAGAAATGATCGAAGATACAATCTTATCACTGAATACGTACCAATAATCCTTGATTGTTTATGTTTACAACAATCTATACTAATATTATAGTATGGATTATATAAGTATTTAAGTAAGTAATTATATAAGAATTATATAAGTATGGATGGATGGATATTTGTTGCTCTTTCGCGCAAAAAATACTGAACGGTTTGCATGTAACTTCACAGTAATATAGCTTATACATCAGAATAACACATAGGCTACTCTTTGTACGATAACCAACCGAGCCGCGGGCAACCACTAGTATCAAATAATTTTAATGTCATGTAATGTTACTCTACCTATTATGGCCTATCAAAGGATAATTTACTTATTGTATGCTGATATTGTTATAAAAAAATTAAAACTGTTTTTTTTTCATTTTTATTTCTAAAATTAGTCATTTAGTTTTGCATATTTTGCCAATTTTCGTGAATGTTCAAGAATTTTCCATGCATATTTGCTTGCATATTACAAGCTTTTTGTGTTGCATATAATCCGGTCTCTACTCATAACTTTAAATTTCTAAAGGAGTTCAATAGTAAGAAGAGTATTTCCTCCTACCTCATAAGACAGCAGCTTTTAAAGGTAGTTTCCGCTATGCAGCATCGAAGATTTGAAATAATTTGCCGCCGTTTATAAGATCGTTAAACACAATCGGCACATTTAACTACAGATTGCGGCAATATCTAATTGACGCACAGCGGAGACTGGATAAGGTGAAAATAAACAAATCTCTAATATAGCGAAGACCGACGCCAACATGCATCGCTTCATACTCATTTCCGAAATGCTGGCGAGCGGTCCCCGCAATGTTAAAATATGGTGGAGTATGGGGTAGTTAGTAGGAAGACGCGCTCATAGCCCAGTTGCACTCGGTGATTAGGAACAATCACCGACGGTAAGCAACGATGGCGCGGTCAGTACCTGGATGGGTGACCGCTGGTGGCATTATACCATGAGCGTCTCCGTGATTCGGAGTACACGTTAAGCAGTCGGTCCCGGTTTTTATCTTATGATAACAGTCGTGAAGTGAAGGCCTTTGGGGGGCCCATTCATGCCGAAGTTGGTGCGGGAGTTCCCTTTAAAAAACAAAAACAAAAGACATGTCCGAATTTTGTCACCTTAGAAACAGTAATGTTTTCCAGTAGACTTGAAAAACGTTACTGAACCATAGCAATTATGAGTAATGTCTAAAATAAATATTTCAGTCAGCATAAAAAACATACACACGACAAAAATGGTAAAAACAGACCCTTTAAAATTGTCGCGTGTTAAACTCTATAACAGTTATAAGTATATTGCAGTATTTTACCTTATCATTGCACGTAAATTACCCTTTTGACTGAAATTGCATATAATTTTAATATACGAAGCGTAATTTGTAAATATAATAACATAATTTATGTTTAATTTCAACGAATTTTCTGTAGATGTTGAAAATATTTCCGTGAGTTAATAATGACGTTTAATTATATTGTGTATATTTAGTTTAATTCCGTGCTATATTATTAACCTACTTCGAAGAACATAAATAATGAAGTTGATTTATTTAAAAAATTTAAAAGGTGAACCACTAGTGATGTGAAAGTAGTACTTTCTATAGGTATACCCCAGTTGGTCTAAGCTGTACAGCACTTGATCATATTTGGTAGCTATATAAAATAATACCACAATTACAACTGCTTAGCAAACAGTCGTGAATTAATGTTACCTAAACTACTATTGATAACTGTATAGTTCACATAATACGAAAGTATAATCTTAGAAGATCACCGACCTATTTTGTCTTTAAGTATACTTTCTAAACCTACATTGACCACAAATGATCGTATTTCTCCACGGAAAATCATATTCGGACGATATCGTGGCCATTATTTTAATTTTATTGTACATAAAATGGCTGCCACATAGTTAATCGTACTCATGTGGAACATATAAAGAGATCTTAATATTAACTTTACATTATCATCCTACAGAATATTAGTATACATTATCATTCTGTGGCAATTGATTGAAAGCGTATAATAAAATTTATAAAATAACGTCCATATTTTTTTTATTGTGAATTAACATACTTGTTTATCCCTATTTATGGATATATATTTACGTAAACAGCGTCTTCACTCAAATGTAGTGATGAGATTCGCCTGAATAATCAAGATCATATATGATTAATGATAAGTGAACGATCATCTGTATTCCGTTTCTGTTCTACCCACTATACGTATGATACATATTCCAAATTATCTTTTTCCGTTGTTAAATAAATGTTTTGGCTTTTGGTGATAATCACCATTATGTTAGCCACGAATGATCGAGATAGAAATGTTACATTTGGAACTAATGGTATAACTCATTTTTCATTTTTTTTTATGTTATAGGAAAGCAAACGAGCAGACGTATCACCTGGTGGTAAATTATTACCAACGCCCATAGACACCTGCAACACAAGAGGCGTCACAAGTGCGTTGCCGACCTTTGGGGAATGAGGAAAGGGATGCGGGGAGGGGCTGGGGTAAATGGGCCTCTGGGGTCCTCATTCACTCGGTGAAACAAAGCGCAGGCGCTATTTCACACCGGTTTTATCTGAGGCCGTGGTATCACTCCGGTCGAGCCGGCCCATTCATGCCGAAGCGTGGCTCTCCCAAGATAATAAAAAAAATGAAAATCTACTCTACTCATTGTTTATTTAGAGGTTACTGTAGAATACTTACTACGTGTAATTAGAATACTAAGCTGCATAGAGCTTGATTACAATAACACAGTACAAAGCGTTAGTTAGCATTAGTAATAGGTTATAGCGCTCTAAATTTAGGCATCTCATTAGGCATAGCACTATTTCTATTAGTTAGAATTCACGTCATAATAATATTCTGAAGGTTGGTACCACTAGAGGCTAATAACATGGAATCTGCTAAAAAACGTAATAAATAATATCACTGACAAAAACTAGAAAATTAACGTCGTAAATGACTGCAGGCTGCAAAAAAATATACAACCAATATATAATTCGAAATTCAATGTGCTTCTGTGTGGAATAGATTAGACATTCGCATTCTATTACACACACGTGAGCTCAACTACATTCCTACCGACCAATGTTATATATTACGTTTCTAAGTATCAAAAAGGTAGTAGGCATCTGTATAGATATTTTTTCTTAGAAAGAAGATTCTTACAGAGTTAGCTCCTTCTGTCGGCACTTACGACACCTGATGGGATAAATAGGGTTGAATCTTAACACTGCACCATACAGAATGACGAGAAAATAAATCAATTAATAAACTTGAACAATATTATAATATGTAAAATATCAAACATAATACTGCACTATTCCATTATAGTCTTGTGAAGTTTGTGTAGTGTAGTTTTACGCCAGTATTGTTTATAAATACTTACCTTGCACAAAGTACTTTAAATACTTTGAGCTTTAAAATAAAACTCTGAGAGTTCTTTGAAGATAGCTCTGTAGAAAAGCGAGCGCACACATCGTTTTGGTAAAATATTTCGTAGGTGAACTTATTTCTACTGTATAAAACAATACTGTAAGTTTAGTGCTCTTGAAGTAGGGCCTTTAAAAAGGGAACGCTGTAAATATTTATTCAAATTGTATTTGTATCAGATAATCTTTTTCGCAATATATCACTATTATAAAGCCTCATACATATAAACTTATCACCTTATGACTAAAGTAAATAAAATACCTTAACACTAAATAGCTTTCTGGTCACCAGCAATCCAAAAAAAAGTTCCTTTAATGACGTAGTGTAAGGCGCCTTGCGGCACGGTGTACAGCCGATTAAAAGAAAGTGGCAGGCAGCGGGTAGATGCGGACTCCCCAAGACCGAGATAGTTGGCGCTCCTTGGAGGAGATCTACGTTTAGCAGTGGGCAGCGATTAGTTAAAATGAATGAATGAATGAAAACTTAAAAATTACAGTGTTTATATTATAATCTTGTCTTCTTTTTGAAATTCCTTTCATTCCTTTCATCACATAAAGAAAATATAAAAAAAAAACTTTTTAAATAAAATTTTAAAATGAGTTTAAATATTAAGTCTTCAAGACTCCTTAAAAAGGTCTAATCCTACCCATTGTGTTTTCAATTCTTTACCAAAAAGATTTTAGAGAATTATATGAATTTATTCTTCTCATTTGCATAATATCTAAAGCTGGGTGCACACCTGCGAACTTCTGACGTGCATTGCATGAATTTATTTAGCGTATTAGCGCTGCTACCGTGTGACATGTGTGAACATGTCTGCACTTTGCATTTGAATGTGCAAAATGAGACTGTATTAATAATCTCAGAACTCACTGCCTTATGACCCTCATTTGTCTTTGTAAGATCTGAGGGTTGAGCAAAAGGAAACTTTACTACTTGGTTTGTCTATTTTTGGTACAAATGTTTACAGAAACATATTTGTTCTTAACATACAAATCTACATTTTCAGTCTCTTTAATTAGATTAGAAGCGAAATATCGTATTGAGGCTTGAAATTCGAATTTCGTCTATTTAGTTTAGGTACTGCTCTTATAGTAGAAAAATACATATTATATAATAATGTGATATACATTTGTATCAGAATGGTTAGCGTTCTTTGCGTTCCCCCTGGCCTTCGTTCAGGAATAAACGGCAATGGGCTGTACGAGTACACATTTCACACAAAGCCGTCTGATAGTGAACCGGTAGTCTTGTTACCTGTTGTTGTACAGGTTAGTACAACAACAGGTAACTTATTACTATGATTACCTATTAAAATAATTTAATGTTTGTATGTATTATGTGTATGCATTTACAAAAAAAAGTATTTATGTATTAGTATCAGTTGTCCAGTACCCAAACTACAAGCTCTGCTTAGTTCGGGACAAGATGGCATTATGTGTGAAATGTCCGAAAATAGTTATTTTTATTTATTAACTCATATTTATGTAAAACAATCAATAACCTTGCAAGAATAAACTGAGAGCTAAACATTATTCGGTATATTCTATTCACCTAATTTTGGTGCTTTAAATTCGTAAAGTTTTTGAGTAAAATATATTTAGAGCACCAGCATTATTACCTAAAATTCGAAAGGTGCTTTTCGTTGAGTTGTCAATGTTTCGAGTTTTGTATTCAAAATTTCGTTAGCACCAGTTATGTGTATCTCAAAAATAAATCTATAAAAGAGCCACCGACAGCCGGTGTAAAATAATTAAGCAACACAACTTTTAATTGAAGTTTTAATGAAAGTAATGGTCACTGTGAATCAAGGAGTTTAGTTCACTACGTAAATTATTTATTTGGTAGAATTTTATATTGTTTTCTTTGCAACTAAGTTCATTAAGTTTAATTGTATACCTTTTCTTGTAAAATTGTTTCTTAATTGTGAAAATATTGGTGAAATCTGCATCAAAACGCTTTAGTAGGAGATAAACGCACAAATTGTCTTTGTTTTATCCTAAATAATAAAAATCAGAAATATTTATATTCAATAATAAATAATATTTATTATATTATTATATAAAATAATATAATATTTATTATATATATATTCCACTATTTGTCTTTTATTTGCATAGCAATATTTGAATTAAAAAGATCAGAAGAGAAGAATATACGAGTCTCGCCAAGTGGCCTGATTAATTTTAGACACGATGAGACTGACTGGATGCGAGAAGCCGAAGATCGAACCAAGTGGCCCACAATTGGGGAGGCCTATGTTCAGCTGTGGACTCCGATAGACTGATAACGATGATGATGCGACTGTGCGACTTAATATCCATTACTCAATGTTATGGCGGGTTATTATTGATTTTCATAGGGGTAAAATAAAATAAGTTAAATCTCCATATTTCTTTATGTATATGTTTAGTTGTAACTAGTTACTGTAACTAGCACTTTAGTTGTTGTGTAAGTACATCAGTTCTATATATTTATTGTCAAATTTATTACCTCTGACTTCCACCACAGTGCTCCTGAAGGCTGCCGATGTACAAAAGTGCATAAAGTTATAAAAGAATAAATAAAAATTATAAAAAAAAAAAGAAACAGGCTGACTCAGCCTGTGACCACCGCCAGTACAACCTGGTCGAAACGTCAGGCAAGTCAGAGGTATGTAATACCTTTTAATGAGTGATCACGTTAATTCCCGTAAAAATAATTGGAACGCGAGAGTTTAAAAGTTAGTAAAAAAGAAACAATAACAATATTCCGCTGCATGATAGCTTATATTTTTTTTTTAAATAATAGAGATAACAATGGTTATTCGATGGGGAGGCAGTTAACTCGTTGGTTTCGCAACAGGATCGTACTAAGGACGTCTGAAGGTATGCAAGTTTTATTGTTCCTTAATTTCTTGTCCTATAAACCTGTACTTGAAATATACTGTTCCTGATAAATGGGAGTCCTCAGCTTAGAATAAGTTTATAATTTTTGATACATATTGAGATTGTAAGGACTTTTGTGAATGTTATTAATTAAAATTTTGAGCCAGTTAGTTTATAATCATTTTAGCTAAAAATCGAGAATGCGACAGTGCTAGAGAGACTACAGCTAGCTATTAACAATATCAAAGTCTAAATATGAAAATAATCTAAAATAAATAATAGAAATAAATATGAAAATATAAAAAAACTTTATACAAAAACATATTCTAGAACTTCAATAAAAGAAAATGTTATTATATTTGTATAATTCTCGTGCCACGTTGCTGCTCACGATGAACGCTAAAACTATCTAATCAGTTTTCATAGATTTTTTCAAATGTATGTTTTGCTAGTGTACCTAAGGTAGGATAATTAACATCACGTTTAAACCAATAGGAGCTGAGCATAATTGAAAATAGACACAGACGAAGTTGCGTGGATCAGCTATAACTTATATAATGTTACAGTCCCGTATGTTACGTCCCGCGGTGGCATATTTGATTGTTAATTCGTTTTTTGCTGAATGTAAAGTATTTTTGTGATTGTAAATTTATTTCATGTTGAAAGTATCTCACAGCTTTAGACTTAGTTACATATAATAATCGTTATGGCAGTATATTAAATTTGTGATTAATTAAAGAAGTTCTAACTTAATCTAACTCTATGGCCATTGAATGGCCGTAACTGCCGTACTGTAAAACCGACCAATCAGGGACAGTTGACAATTTGACGCGGGACAGATTATGATTTAACGGTTTTACTTATATCGATCTATTATAATCGATATATTATAATCTAACGAAAAATAGTACGTTAAATTGTAAGCAGTATGTCATAGTTGACAATCTTTCGACAGTTTACAATCACCGTAGGTAGATCATAATCTAATGGTATTTACAATCTTACGTCATCATTTATATTCGTATCACAGAACATCTAAGGTAGTTTCGTGGCTATAATGCGGTTGTATTCCAATCCTATTACTCATCCTAATGGCCGCTTATTATTGCTGTTTCACAGCATTATCCTATACATTAGCTCCCATTGACCTACACACAATAACGCAATCCTCCAAGGTTATTGATTAGATCATTAGTGGCAAAGCTATGACCTTATTGCATTTTAATATTTATCTTTTGTTTGATTGTAATTTCTCTATTATATGTATGTATTTTTTTTGGCTGTCTTGTTGGTCTAGCGGTAGCCGAAAGAGTTTTTGGATTTTTACTACCATAACTTTAGTTTAAGTAATATGTTTTTAGTCTATGATGCTCACAAGTACCTAATGAGGATTTATGTTCTAAAAGTTTGATAATATTTCACACAATTGCCTCGGAGTAATAATTAATTATTTCTAATAAGATACATTTTTTGTATGCAATGCAATTGCTCTTTTATTATCATTTTAAAAAAAATACCAATCAAATTGAGAACCTCATCTTTTTGGAAGTCAGTTAAAAAAGCTTCTATTGCAGTTTTATAAAACGTGTGTTCACAGACATGACGTTTCCAAAATTTTCAAAAGCGCATTTGAAATGCTCAGCCATGCATGCATTAGCGCTATTCGAATTCCTGCCGATATCGAGTGGGTGAGTATGTTCTCCGAGATCTCAAATGAAATGCAAACCGGGACTCGTCAGAAAATAACTCACATGCATATCAAATGTCTTTGAGCCCACAAATTTTTCGTCCGCTATTGCCACGCTTCAAAGCTGAAAATGTGGTCTCCTCTGATTTGTAGAATGTCAGCAATATTGCTATCTAAAAGTGGAAACTTCTGACATGAAAAAGAATTTGATTTGAATTGTACAAAATAAAATTTTGTTGTTTTAATTTGAAACAATGAAATGTTTAAGTGTATGTACTATTTTCATGCATTTGATTGGCGAAATTTCTAAAGAAAGGAAAATATTCTATTGCATTAATTGTTTTTAACGATTATGTAGTACAATCTAACGTGAAAATTATAAATTTTAAAAGCCAAATGTTATATTATGCAACGTGTCACTGAATGGAACAGCGACTCCGATCTGCACCGATTTCAAGCACTTCAGTACGCTGTTACAAAATAAGGGCGAAATGGATAGGTGTGTGCAGGATGGATAAAGTGACGGCACGTAACAGGAACTATTTGCGATCCCAGGTTCACTTTAACTTTAAAGAGACAAATATATAAAACGATCATCAGACCTGCCGTCCTGCATGAATCTGAGTGTTGGCCAATAAAGAAAACGGATGAGAGACGCCTGCATGTAGCTAAAATGCGAATATTGAGATGCATGCATGCATGCATGCATGTGTGGTATGACTATAATGGATAAGGTGATGAATGAATACATTAAAGGGAGTCTGAATGTAGCACCAGTGAATGAAAAGTTGAGAAGCAACAGGTTAGTCTAGTATGGACATGTGATGCGTGGAGATGAGAAAAATGTAGTTAAAAAGTGGTGTTAAGTATGGAAGTCGACGGATATAAGAGTAGAGGACGACCAAAGAAATAATGGATGAACTTCATTAAAGAGGATATGGCCAGGGAGGCAGTAAGCAGTGTACAGTGTATTAACGAGTGATAGAATGGAGGAGGAAAACTCATTGCACTGACCTCAAATAAATTTGGGAAAAGGATAGGGAGATGATGATGATTGTATCATATAACCATATTTTAAGTTTTTGATCCTAGAGTGTCCGGTTAACGGTAATAAGCTTGACTATTAATACGTAAGTATACTAATTAATGAATGGTTCACTTTTCTTTATCATATTACAGTCTGATCCCTGTAGTGGGGAATAGTGACTTGAGAGTATTTAAACAAAGGAAACGCATGTCAACCACACAGTATTTAAATCACTCAAATATGACACATTTTTTGTTACATTTTTTTTATCTATACCAACTGATATAATGAAGATGTAAAATTTGTGAGGTTAAAAGTCAAAAATGAACCGATTTTGGAAATTCTTTTACCTACAGAAATCCACATTACATACTTGTTAGCGTCATATTCGTAAACTATAGATTAACCCAATAAATTATTACCCCGATATCCGACATATACACCGGCAGAGCCGTGGGAAAAAGTTAGTTTGCTATAAAATAACATTCCCTTTACAAAGAAAGGTAGGAACATAAAAAGTACTTGACATAGAAGAAACAAAAATAGCAAAAATGAACATTTTATTACAGTTTTTTTATAACCTTACAACCAAATTTGACTTAGGTGTACCTACCTATTTCAACAATTTCAAAGGATCTTTTCATAAATATTTAGAGCATGTCTTATAAAATATTGTAGCTATGAACACCTAATCTACATGTTATGTTGTATGGAAATGGAGGTATGTCTTGAACTCCGCTTTCAAAGTAAACATTAAACTGTGTCAAATTCACTTCCATTTGCTAACACTGCTCGTATGCCGTGAGCTTAGAGTTTATTGTGATGGAAAGGAAACTTAGACTAAAAAATTGATCATTTTACTTTATAGATAAAGTAAAACAACGTCACATTTTATCTCCAAAACGTCTTGTACCTTTAGATTTTTCATTATGTAAAGAGATATAGATATTTATACTGAGACCGAACAGAATAAAGTAACTGGTTTTGATATCAATTCATACTAATATTATAAATTCGAAAGTAACTGTCAGTCTGTATTTTGGTATGCTTTAACGGTTAAACCGCTGCACCGATTTCAATGAATTTAGCATGGAGATACTTTGATGCTCGGGGAAGGACATAGGTTACTTTTTACCGTGACCGATATAAACTCGGAAAGAGCTAGTATAGCTATGAATATGAAGGGTACATTGACAAAACGTTAAATGTACAACACCTTCACAACATTCTTAAAGAAAGCAGTTAAGTAGGTATATTATTTTAATTTATAATAATAGATTTCTTATCCTAACTTTAACATATTCCAAGTTACACGTTAGATTGTACTATAGAATCTTATTTCATATCTATGAATATGCAGAGAATTCACAATTAATCTTTCTGTGTCTGCTTTTAGCGTTCGCTATTTTTACCTTGTATGTTTTTTTTTAAACGTGACGTGCATTTTATTTTTTGTGTGAGATTTGAATAAGATATTACTCGTAAATGATGTGTATAGTTGGTACTCGTGGTTGTACCTGTATTTTTCGTGGTACCTTTTTCTAGGTAAACTCTGTTTTAATGACATAATTTTTTTTACTAATTTAACTATCTTGACAGACAAAATTTTAAACTGAATTTCTGAGCGTGAATATAAAACATAACGTAGGTAGGTATGAAAAGTTTTTGAAACTAGAATAACCCAGAAATCACGTATGCTGTAGATATAAATGTAAGTATTCGTGTTTAATAATACGACTCGTGAACATAAATACTGAAATCTGTTTGCTCTAAATATTTCTGTAAGCTTGTAGCGTATTCACAAAGCTGTCGAGTTGCTTACGTGATGAAAGATTAAATAAGTTTACGGCGTGTTACTTCTGTGAGTTTTTGTTGAGATAAACGTTGAAGTTATGCTAACACTACGTATGAGAAGTTGTAATTACTTCGTCGTATAAAGAAGTAGGATAAAGTTCTCATCATCCTGGTACCCTAAGTACTTTCAAAAATTCTTTAGAAAATTGAAAAACATCAAAATGATTTCAAGGGAATGTGGCTTAAATGGATAATTTATTTGTGACTACTAGTTTACAGTGGTAGTACTTACATTACACATAATCATATTACATTGATAAATATTTTCAGATGTATAACATACAACGCAATCTAGTCCCAAACTAAACGGAGCTTATAAAAAGGTACCAAACAACTGATATGAATACAAATATACTTTTTTTTGTAAATACATATGTATTCTAAATTCTACTATCTATTCTGGGTCTACAATAGGAATTCATATTCAGACTTTAAAATTATAAATTCGAAAGTAGTTCTATCTGTTCGTGATATTTTCACGGCTAAGCCTTCACCTTTACCCCTTTTAGAACGTCATATGCTACTTTTTGTCACGATAACCGACATACACGTGGACAAAAGCTAATAAGTTAATCAAAATCCTAATTTAATAGACTACAGGCCCGTGTTAAACATTGATGGGTCATGTGAACCACCAGAAGATCTTTTTGGATAGATACAGGGCCATAAAACAATTACATTCAGCACTATGCCGTCACTTGTAAGCTGTCCAACTGAGTATCAGTGAAGGTGAGAGGGTAGCAATCCTCGATTTTTCTCCCTTGTCACATGTTTCATCATCAAGGTAGTAGAGCCACGCTGATATCAGCACGATTGGGCCGGCTCGACCGGGGCGGTACTATCCTTGCACAGAAAATCAATGTAAAATGACAGTGATCGTGCTGTCGTGTTTCGTTGGTGAGTGCTAGACCGGAGGCCCAATGATGCAGAAGCATCACTAGCCCACCATGGTATGGGTCACCATGCTGCATTATTGCATTGTCTGCATTCGTAGTATGGTGACCACCACTCTTGGATTCTGCTTATGCTTTCCATCTGGCAGAGAAGAGTCGCTTTAGTAGGACCAAACATAAAAAAAAAACGGCAGCGTTTTTACTTTACGCAATTACTTTTTTTTTCACACAACGCCAACTTGTCCCAAACTATGCATAGCTTGTACTATTGGTATTAGATAACTGATAGATATACATTTATACTTGTTTTTTGTAGATACATACATCTTTTAAATAGAAAACACGCAAACTCCGAAACTAATATTTGCAGATTACACAAACATTTGATCTGAACCCGGAATCGAACCCGAGACCTAAAGCACAGCAGTCGCATAAGCTACCACTGCGCCACAAAGACATTCTGAATGAACACCACCTCGTGTAAATATAAGATATCAGCCAGTGGCTTCGCTCGCATTTGGTTCTGGTTATCGAGACAAAAAACAGCTCATGTACATCCTCAAGAAACAAAGTATCTTCATGTCTAATTTCAGGAAAATAAATTTTGTATTTTGGCCATGAAAGCGTGCGGATAGACAGAAAAAATTACTTCTGAATTTATAAATTGGTAACGATAACCGTAACTGCAGTTAACGTAGCCATGATCATTAATTATAACGCAAATCCTTCATCATTGCCAATATACTAAAACCTTAGTGCAATTTTTCATCGACTTATGACCAACAGACTAACGATGAGACGTCATAGACTCGTCCTGTTCAGAAAGATGACTTGATACTGTAGGAGACGAATGGTGATAGGTACGAGTAAGCCTGACAAACGATATCAGAGTAACTACGTGGTAGCTACAATGATGGATTTTCATTCTGCATCTATAGAATAATAAGTGGTATTGTATAAGATGATTTCTGAATTGCCATCCTTGAATATTTCGTGGTTAAAAATATTGTTAATGTTACGTAATTTTGTGCTATTTTAATAGTGATACCAATTCGTCACGTCACTCTCTATTGATTCATTTTATTTCAGTCACTACTCTCATAGACTTAGCTACTAAAATAGTCAAAATCACTGAACAATCAAAATCTAGATCCATAAAATTATAAGAGGTTGAAATCTGTACATATATCTATATATATATAAAAGAGGAAGGTGACTGACATACCCAGATATCAACGCACAGCCCAAACCGCTGAACCCAGAATTTTGCGAATGTAGGTTCTTTATATAATGTAAGTGAGCACTAAGAAAGGATTTATTTTATAATTTCACCCCTAACTATGCGTAAATCAGGGGATGAAAGTCTGCGTGAGCGAAGCCGCCTGCAAAAGCTAGTAGCATATATTAAAGGCAATTATGTATTAATGATGAAGAACTGCTGCAGCACCATGTTGCATTGTCTGCATTTGTAATGAGTACAGTGATCACTACTTTTGGATTCAGCTCATCTATTCCATCAGGCAGAGCAGATTCACTTTTGCAGGCTCATAAAAAACACCGACGAAGGGTTTTTTGTCTGTTTGTATGTGTCGTAGTGCACGCTAATATGAGAAGGGGCTTAACTGATATGGATGCGGTTTTTCTTACGTAGCGTGGTAAACTTGACATTAAGAGTTTGTTTTACTTTTATCGGCTAATATAGATTCTTAAAGTTATATCAATTTAAGAAACACGGGGATTAACGACATATCATTCAGGCGGGCGGAGGCGCAAACAAAAGCCTTCATGTTTTTTTTCATTTTATGGAATAGGGGGCAAACGAGCCGATGGAACACCTGATGGTAAGTAATTACCGCCGCCCATGGACAACACCAGAGGTGTCACAAGTACATTTTCGGCCTTTGGGGGATGGGGCGAGGGGTAGGAGTATAGGTGAAACACAGCGCAAGTGCTATTTCACACCGGTTTTCTGTAAGGCCGTGGTTCCACTCCAATCGAGCAGGCCCATTCATGTCAAAACGTGGCTCTCCAGCGGTAGCATGTAAACAAGAAGATGTAAATAAAATTGTAAAATGAATATTAATAATTGAACATTGAGCTACGTCTATCAACAAACTCTCCTGCAATTTGCCAGAAGTAAAAAAAATATTAAAAATTGACAATGTATTATAAATAGTTTTATTTTTTATTAGTCATAGGTATGTAATAAAAAGAAACCTCCGCACATGGACATACGTAATCTACGAGTCATAAGTACTGCCCTTTGATATCTTCCCCCCGAAGCAGGAGTTAAGCTCCGGTAAACTTACTACAGTCCACGAAGAAAATCGTGGTTCAGAAACATAAAAGAGTGGAAAAGGATCGTCAATGTAGAATAACATATAATAATATTTCATTTATTCAAGTAATTAAATCTCATTGTGTTAATAACAATTTACCTTACATCTATGTTAGTAAAATATATTTTAAAAATTATGTAACTACGCCGCAGTTCCAGCAGAGAGTCTGCAGCACCGGTTTACAATCCCGCAGTCCAGTCGGCCGGAGATCATTTTTAGGATGCTGTTGATGCTGCCCCGCACCCTGCGTACGAGGGATGCGCATCTTTTACGCATTACAGCATAGAAGCAATCAACGCGGGCTTCTGCAAACATCAAGAAGAACTGCTTCGTGTGGCAAAAGGCAGAAAGGCGTGTGCAGAGCTAACGGCCAACCTAAATTGGTGTGAAAACACCTTGAGAAGAAAACTTACTCCATGAAAGTAAGTTAATATATTTTTTTTAATCTTTTCGAAATACTCCCCACTAGCCCTCCATACAAAGTTTCATGCGTCTGAACCAGTTATTGATAACCAGTGATCGATTTAGCTGATTTTGGTTTTGAAATGTTTGTCGTAGTCCAGGGAAGGTTTGAACGGTGAATAATTCGAAATAACTTGAAAGTACAAATTGCAGGTGTACGAAGTAGCGGGAACAACTAGTAGTTCATGTAAATTAACTCAGTTATTCCAAAATAAATTGAGCGGGATATTCGATTGTTCCCGATGATTGCATAACGCATTCCGTGAACGGGTCATCAATTAATCTTTCAACGACTGGACATGTTCGTGTCATACGATGCCATGTGTTGACGTGTTAAACAGATATTAATGGAGATAGTCACCAATTTGTTAGCATTTACGGTGATTATTGGATAGTTACTTGGTTTTTCATGTTTTATGAAATAATATACACATTTAGGACAACATTCAGTTCAGTTCAGATAGTCCCTTCATGTGTGACTATCAAAAAAATTGTTATCTACTAATATTATAAAAGTGACTAGTTTGTTTGTTTGGTTGGTTGAATGCAATAATCTCAGGAAGTACTAGTCCGGTTTGATAAATAATTTCACTGTTAAATAGCCCAGTTATTATGAAGGCCATATCTAGGCTGCACTCGATGTCGTTTTAAAATCTAGAATTTTTTAGTGAAACCTTATTGAATTGAAATGCAGGTAATGTTTTTTAAAAACGGACACAACTTAAATTATTCTAAAATACTTATTTTTTCTGATTTTTTCAAATTGTTTTCTTTTTAAAATATTTTGTTTCTAATGTGGAGACTTGTAGATGGCGTATTGTTGCTATTTTTATAACCTATTTTAAGTGTATTGCTGTAAGTTTCCCTAATATTAATAAATAAAATAAATAAATTAATAAACATACGTTAACTATAACCGTTTTTATGGTAACCAAATTTGTTTATAACATCACGCAACTGGTGATAAAAGTATAATGTCTATTATGAACTTTGTAAGATTACAAACACTTCGTTTCTAATGAAGAGTCTTTTACAAGAAAGACGCGTTAGACAGTTAAAACAAACAGTATTCACACCAACGATATCCTGACACTCTGTCCATGTGTTTTATTTTAAACAAGCTGAGCCCCGCGATTCTACCCGCAGTACAACTAGTCCTAAAAAATAGCGTAAGCTACTATTTACATCATCATCAATGAATGCCACTTTAAAATCGGTACAGTCATTCCAAAAATTAGGCGGAATCAACAGACGGACAAAATTTCAAACAATGTTTTTTGACGCAAGTATCTTAAATACTTTCATATGCATTTGGTGAAAAGCTGTCAATTAAAAAATACCAGCAGACACTTCAATTGTATTTATTTGTATATAGTTCAACAAATAGTCAATTAGTGACAACCAAGGAGGTTGCCGCAAAAGCGTATAGGAGTGTTACTTGAAAAAGGATTACTGTCGTGCAGCCAACGTAACTTTTAAAACATTTTGTTTGCACAATATATATTATTATTATTTTCTCTCTAATTGGTACGGTCCTTCAAACCTGTCAAACAGTGGATGAGAACAATTTGGAAAATTATCTCTGCTTGCCACGTTAATACAAAAGTTTTATTATTTCATTTACGAGTTGACAGACTGTTATAAATATTTTTTCTTTGCGTGTAATAAAAATGTAATTTCAGCTTTTTGATCCATGTTGTTGTTGAGTATTTTCAAGCAATATATAGTAACTTCAATATTCTCAAAAATTAACACAGAAAAAAACTAGCTGCTGAACTTTTAACATGTCTAAATATCGTAACTTCTTTGAAAGCTTTCAACAGGAACTAAATAAGAACTTCCTATTATGGAAAATATATATATATATATATATATATATATATATATATATATATATATATATGGAGAAAAGAATAAATGCAGTACGACTTAGAACATCTTTTGTTTCTTTTATTTTAAAGCCTGCCGATGTGACTTTATTGAAAAATAAAGAAAAGAAAAGAATAAAAAAAACTGAAAAAAAATAGAAAAAAAAAACCATGCGGGGAGCATGAGTAGAATCCATGTGGGGCCATTTTGTTCACTGCGAATACTGACAATGCAGTTGCAATGACCCACACAATGGCGTATATTAATTATGTGTGTCAAATGTATTTTTTGCATGAAGCTTTAAAGTTCTTTTTACAAAGTAGAAGTGAGTAAATATTTTTGTAATGTGTAAGATAAGACAATAAAAGTAAACTATTCACAAAATAGTAAAGCACGGGATCAAAATTGTATTTACATTTTGTGACCACAAAGGTATGTCAGCCTTGTAGTCACTCAATATAACGAAAAGTTTTACAGAGATATAATGGAAAGTTTTCTTTTTTTTAATTTAAAACACCTCATATTTATTTAATTTTACCCTTTTATATTTAATTTGGAAGTTGCACTGTCGTTCATAGTAAGGCCCTAGGTATAGGAATGGTTAAAACTGAGCATGTTTTTAAAATCCTCTGTAAATGTTTAAAAGTTCGTAACAAAGGGTTATTATTATCTGCATTACAAAAAAAAACTAAAGATTTTTATTGTTAATTATTTTGTCTCAAAATCCTCTTCTATTTGAATATTCTGCCTCGGTGGCGCAGTGGTAGCTTACGCGACTGCTGTTCTTGAGGTCTCGGGTTCGATTCCCGGGTCGGAACAAATGTTTGTATGATCTGCAAATAGTTGTTTCGGAGTTTGGGTGTTTTCTATGTATAATATGTATGTATTTACAAAAAAAAGTATATAAGTATTGATATCAGTTGTCTGGTACCCCATAATACAAGCTCTGCTTAGTTTGGGACTAGATGGCGTTGTGTGTTAGATGTCCGAAATATTTATTTTATTTTATTATTTATTTATTCATGCTAATAAACTGTCGCTTCCCAAATTTTAGATATCTTGTACAACACTTGTATATAATGTACTTGAAATTAAAGTTTAGTTAGTCATTTTATTTCACTAATTAAAAAGTGGAATTAAAGTAAAAGTTAGTTTTAGTAATGTATTATATATTACTAGCTGACCCGGCAAACGTTATTTTGCCATAAAAAATATTTAAGGATGGGTCACCCTTACCATCTAGGGGAATGAAAAATAGATTTTGTCCGATTCTCAGACATACCCAATACGCACACAAAATTTCATTAGAATCGGTAAAGCCGTTTCGGAGGAGTTTAACTACAAACTCCGCGACATGAGAATTTTATATATTAGATTATTATTTATTTATTTATTTATAGGTAATTACTATTAACCAAATGGCAGCAATTATTTTTACTAGTCACTCATTTTTTTTACTTTTATACAATACACTTCAAAAGTAGAATCACTAAACATTTCTATGAACTATTCAACAAAGTCAATTTGCGCTATCGCAAAATCGACTGGTATATCCTAGATTTTTTCTACAACTTCGCAATACAAGATTTGTTCCTCGTTCCAATTTAACTTTTCCTCACATTCATTACTATTTGTGGAACATCAAAGTTCAGAATTATTGACTATTTGTAGAAAATATTGGCTATACGAGCTATGTGTATTGGGAAGAATTTCTCATCAAAACTTTATATTGAGGGGGAGGGGCTTGGGTTATGGACCTCCGGGTATCCTCACTCAGTCGGTGAAACACAGCGCAAGCACTATTTCACACCGGTTTTCTGTGAGGCCGTGGTAACACTCCGGTCGAGCCGGCCCATTCATGCCGCAGCGTGGCTCTCCCACGGTAAAACAGTAATAAATGTATTTTAAAACTTACTTCAAATTTTATAATCACATCTTTTTAGAATAAATGGTGAGTTTTAGTATAAATAAACAAATTAAAATGGGTCCTTACTTTTATCAGAAATCATCAAATTTAAAGTTAAAATAGTGGCCTTAAAAAATTAAACAGACATATATTTTATCGACAAACGTTTATACGTATACTTTATTTCTAATCCAGAGGTAAGTCGCCTACAGTTCCCAATGAGACGATTTGATCCGCTTTAAATCAAGTTGAGGTTGAAGATCGTTAAATCAAACGATTACGTACTGCTCGGATTCAATTCATAATTAAAAAGGTAAACGTAGAGTTTTCAAGACATTCTGATTTGTTTTCTTAAGGTGTGCTTGAAATATTTGTTATTACAAGTCACTTGAAAAAAAAACTGTTTTATTTCAAATCATCAATTACTTTTTTACATGAACCTGCTAAAGTGGCTATACTCTCTTAAGAACAATCAACTTAATATGTATTAAATAACATGGAAGCACTAGCAGTATGGTATATTAGTTTACACTTAATATAATAATAAGCAGATTCTCAAGAACTCGTAAAGCAATATCCGGTGCTTAATACAACAAATAATGCTGGAAAGTTTTCATCGTTGGTCTGTGTACTGAGAAAAGCAGGTCTAAGAACTTTGAAATCAGCAGTGGAACTGTTACTTCAAAATTACTATTGTTCGAGAAAGTTGTGAAGTTCTGTGGCTCTTTATAAATAGGCACATGGCATATACTGCAGACAAACGTTTTGTAGAAGACCAATATGAGAATAGAATGAGATTCAAACAACTTGTGCCTCAACTTTGACATGCAGAAATAAATCCTCAAAATACATTTGTTTCTCAGTCATTATATATTATTAAGAGGGACCATGTTTGAACCAGTTTGTTTTTGAGTTTCTTCTCAGCGAGTGAATGAATTTATCCCCTCTACCCTATAGTTAGGGGAAACTCTAAATGTCGCAAATCATCGTTGTATGTTGTGTCTTATCTCTTACTATAACTTGTTACCCGTTTGCTCAATTACCGAAAAATCCGTTTCCATCAAATGTGAAGGTGGGAATCCATTTACTCGCTGAAGATGCAGGTTCATATGCTAGTAGCTGCTTACCATCGAGTATACTGTTTGTGCAATTGCCCCCTACAATGTAAAAATCTATAATATATATCTAATACAAGTGATTCTATCCTCTTTAATATAATGATGGTAGTGTATTAAAACAAACACATGTATTCCAAGTTCATGAAATTTAATGGGTTCGAATCGGTCTATATGGTAATCAAGCAGAGTAAGCGAATCCCAATAAAATAAATGTATTAGTATGTTAATTTATAGCTCACATTTACCTATTGACATTCGGATAACAACCAGCCAATAATTGTATTGGCTACTGTTGCCACATCCGTGAATGTGTTTCGCTGTGTGATAAATGTGTGTATATATTGTAGTGACGCATCAACGCTGTGTACTACACACAGTTTATACTAAACGACTTCTGAAGTTTCCATAGAGTTAATGAGAATTTTCTGCTCTTAATGTTCTATGAAGTTTAATACGTATTTAATTATTAAATATTAGATTTTATGTAAAATTGATTAAATATTAGTGTTTGACGATCATTTAAAAGAAACATTTTCTGCTTTTATGACGTGTATAGTATAGACGTAGAGACGTTGATCGTGATAAAATATAATAAAGGGAGAGAAAGCCTAAATTATTTTGACTAATACTTATTGATGTACATTGAACTTGTTCATAGAAACACGAATCTTTCAATATTGGTTTCATAGCAATCTTTAACCGTTCGTAGCTACAAGCATGAACATGATGTATGCACATTATTACTGCATGAGATTTTATAACATGACCACCATGTACTACTGTGACTATGACCACAAATAACCTGTGTAACATGGTAAAAAAATTATGTAACTTAAAGATAAAAACCCTAAAGTTTGAAAATTAATAGTGTTATTTTTCTAAAATAAAATGATTTGGAAAATTAATGATCGTTAAAGCTGTCCATCTGCCTTACCCGTATGTCACCACAAGTGTATTTGAAATAGTCAGCGGCCAGTTATACGGGCTGACAAATGACGTCCGAATATGAGGCCAGTGGCGGACAATGATAATGTCGGCAGTAACAAATGGTAG
Organism: Spilosoma lubricipeda; assembly: GCA_905220595.1. Classification (NCBI taxonomy): domain Eukaryota; kingdom Metazoa; phylum Arthropoda; class Insecta; order Lepidoptera; family Erebidae; genus Spilosoma; species Spilosoma lubricipeda. The sequence goes on along the minus strand of HG992281.1, from coordinate 17,006,151 downwards.
GCTGCAACGAATAGCGGTGCCGACGTGATTTGAGGATTACGATATATTATTACCCAACGACACTATCGCCCTGTAGGCCGATGACACGCGATGTGAAATGTTCCGACGTCTACGTCTGGAGGTTTATCGCTTTGAATTTCTTAAGACTTTGTACTTTGTTTTAGTTACTTCTGTTGGTTAAAGAAATTAGACGAAATTTAGCCTTCATTATTTAGTAATGTTTTCAATTCCAATCGTCGTGTTGTAAAATGCATTATAATTTATTGACCATACTTTTTTTATGGGATAGGGTTCTAACGAGCAGACGAATCACCTGATGGTAAGCGATTACCGCTGCCCATGGTCACCTGCAACACCAGAGGCGTCACAAGTGCGTTGCCGGCCTTTTAAAAAGGAGTACGCTCTTTTCCTGAAAGTTTCAAGGTCATATTGGTCTTATATTACAAAATACTTTATTCAATGAAGTCCATGAAACTGACACACCATTCCAATTAATATCCTGATCTCATACATATTAAACATATAATTAATTAATTAATGTAGCGGTTGTAGCGGTATAACAGTATACAAAACTGATATAAAATATGAGTCATCTTATGGATAAACGTCTAAATTAGATGAGTGGTCGTTTAATTGATAAAATTACGACGCATCGCGTTACAGGTACCTTTCGGATAAAATATCAGTCAGGGCTCCCAATACATGTCTAACCGAATAAGCATAAGCATGTGCTACGACAGTCACATCTCGTAGCTCGTAGCCTGCAGCCGTAGCATTACGATAAAAGCATCTGTCCTGCGTCTCTTACAACTTTTAAGTACCTCTCATACTTGATCTAATACAAAATAATATAAATTGAGTTGATAGAAGTACAATTGACAACTTCACGAATATATTGTAAGAAATAATTTCAAGAACCCAAAGACAAGCAATAATCATCAAACACTAAATTGTTTTACAGTGTATGACTGATTGTTTGTTTATGTGTGACTTATTGTGTACCTTAGATAATTTAAAGGTATAATACCTATCATATGAGTCTCACACATACACAGACTTGAGGCATATCGCAGTAGACTTAAAGCCGACCCCAAAAAAGTCTCGGATGAAACATGTAATTTAGTCAATTGTCATGCATGTCATGTAATAACATTTGTTGTCAACAGAGGCTTATTAAACGTATATATTTTTCTGCAAGTTCGCTGTAAGGTCCAAATTCTAATCAATTGTTATAATGATTCTAATTTCTTGAATAAATTCCTTAAAACTACAACAATTAGTATGGATCACTGTTTTACACTCAGATATGAAAACAGCCGCTTTTAAACTTCAGAAAGTTAAACTCACAGCTCACAACTCACCCTGCACCTATTCATAAATTAATGATAATGTTTATTTAGGCATCTGTTTAGGCAAATGTTACTGGCATTTAGCCGGTAACATTTGCCTAAAAAACTTTGCCTAAAAATGTGCCTAAAAATTTGCCTAAAAAAATTGTATAAACCTCTCCGGAATTTTCCGGAGAGGTTTATACAATTTTATTTATGTACCGTAATGTTGAATAAATTTTAAAAAAAGTTAATTATGCATGAAATATATTATATGAGTGACTAGTTTTTGCTGCCAGCTTCCCCCCTCCCGCCCCTCTTCACCATGTACGTTGGTTATCGCGGTAAAAAATAAAGTATATCCATGTCAAATTTCATTAAAACCGGTGTAGTGATATAACCGTGAAAGCGTTATAGACCGACGAAAAGTTATATAGAGGTTAATTTCAATCGACGATTTTGTACTTCAGTAATATACTTAAAACATACCATACTAATATCATTTATGGATACTCGTTTGAGAAGCATATGATGGAAAATTGCGCAAAAGTGCGGTAACTAAACGCAAAAATATGCTTGAGATTCAAGGACATTATGTAACGTTATGTTTACGTTTATTATAATTTACGCATTGATACAATATGTATTACTTTTCAAAGCAATAAAAATAGGCTTAAAATTTTTAAATACGTATTCTTACGTATGGTAATTTAAAATAAGTGACCTGATTTTCATAATACAAACAATACTAGTTATTCCTACAATATTTCCATCAGCAATAAATAAAAAAAATAACTCCCATATACAACATAAAAGTTTTTAGTCAATTAATAAAACTTCATAGCAAGGATAACAAAATAAATCAAATGAACTACAAAATTAATACCAGCATTAACCCTGTAATGTCTCTAAATTTCAGTTGATAATTATTTAATCTCTCAGGTAACCTAGCCTAATGTTCATATATCGACTTTAAGTATAATCATATAGTATTAAGAAATAATACAGATCATTAGTCGAGGATTAATATTATTAAGCCAAAGGGAATTCATTTATTAAACTGTAACCCGTTCTCCACCGCAAAGGTTCCGTCGACAAAAGCAATAATGCAAATTAATGTTTATTACAGATACAGCCTGCAAAACGATTGAGCAAAATATTTATAAAGTATATTTTTGTTTCCGGCTTTATATTTATGGTGTAAATGAACTTGCTTTTATTATTCAATGCTAATGAGTGTTTTTACGTTTCGGTTTAAAACATAATTACTTCAACTGATGTGAATTTACATGAATGTTGTGGAATAAATTCACAACATAAATATTGAAATTTGTGTATGTTAAGTTTTTTTATTATATATTGAGTTGCTTACTATCGTGTTATATCTATTTAAATTTAATTGAATATTCATAATTAATTATCAGGGCAACTTAATTCGTGCTCTATGTTTTTAGAACCTTCTTTTTAGCTGATAATCAATGTTTGCATTTTGTTGCCTGAGATAGAGCATTTTAGGGTTAAATAATAATAACCTGATAACTTGACACATTTGATCTTCACTCTTTTAATGTAAACATAATAAATTACGCAAAGATATACAACAATAAATGCTCGGCCCACAATATTTGTCCTCTGTGGGAATCAAACCCATACCATCCAGCTCAGCAATTAAGTTCATCAACCACTAACAAGTCAGGAGAAATAATTTTATTTATCGCTAAAAAGATCTACAGAATCCTCAAGAAAGCTGCTAAAAACTAAATGCTAAATTTTAGTAAATTAAAACATAAATATATACAAAGGTATATATCCCAAAGCTCAGTAATGTAACATACAAATTTCGTTAGACTAAATAGTATAATCAATTAGGGCATTCATATCGTTGGTCAATAGAAGGGCCGAGGTCGACAGGGTCAATAATCCTTTCGCTGAAAGGGAGTATGGATAGGCACGATAATTGCAAGTGAAGTTTTTCGGACGTTCGGGAATGATTAGGGATTTGTGATGTTTATTTTTTTTTCTCCGAAAGACTTCACGTTGTTCTCTATACCTTGTTAGTAGTCTCGTATTACTTCCCCATTATATGTAGTACTATAGTACATATAATGTGGATGCATAATATTATAGTATATACATCAATATCTATACTAATGTATAAAGCTGAAGAGTTTGTTTGTTTGTTTGTTTGTTTGAACACGCTAATCTCAGGAACCGCTGGTCCGATTTGAAAACTTCTTTCAGTGTTAGATAGCCCATTTATCGAGGAAGGTTATAGGTTATATATCATCACGCTAAGACATACAGGAGCGGAGCCACAATGAAGAATGTTACAAAAACGGGGAAAAATTGTCACGCTACGGGCAATAGGAGACGCAAACGAGGTTGTGTGGGTCGGCTAGTATATTATAATACTATTGGCAACGAAAGTTTGAGTGGTGAGACCACAATAAATCAAAAACTTGATTAATATACGTGATGAAAAATAATACAGCAACAAGCGGCCGCCTCTGTTAGTATATAAGTTACAATAAAATAACGGAAGATTCCATTTTCATATTTATATTACCTAAGCAATTGCTTATACATATTTCAACTTATTGTCGTTAACTACTAAATTAACATTTTATACAGATGTGAATCTATACAAAATTTTCATATAGTAGTTAACGTACGTGTAGATCCAATAAAATAGAAATTTCGTATACAATAAAAACGCGAGGCTTATTCTGCCATATGTTGGTTTTCAATCAATGTTCAAACCGGTGCGTAGTTTTAGGTCTACCTAAATAAATATATGTCTTTATTGATTTATCTAAAATGCCCGCTAGTAGCGTAACACATATGAATCAATACGATTGTTTTTACTTGACGATTAGATTCTGCTGCGGTTTTTAACTCTCAGCCAATTAATACCATTAGACAAATTAGCTCTTTTATTTCAAACTTACATCTATAGAAATTGTTTAGTCCGTGCACCAGTGCTTCGTTTCCCCCATAAGTAGGAGAAACCCATGTTACTAGTCTATATGGCCACATAGATATAAGCTAGACAATCGAAGACTGGTCACTGGTGCACGGAGGTCAACTTGAGGCGATTCACCTCGTTCAATATAAAATAAAGAAAATATTAACGGATGGGGTAGTTAGGACTGTTCATTCTTCGCTGCGGAGAAGTGCGCACCTTGTCGAACCACGCAGATCATATCACACACTACCATTCTTTTACAATTACAATTACACTCCTACAAGGTCAGGTCGGATTCCCGAATTCTAATACACCCGATCGCGGCCTCGCCGCCCGATCATTACATTAAGTTTATACAATTAAAGCTCATCAACTAGTGACCGTCCGAGACCAAGGTCACTTTAGTTTTAAGTTTATAAGCCCCCGGTAGGTACCACAAAGCTATCAGGCTCCCTGCAGGCACCACAAACTTGGCTCGCGCCAAGATCTTCAACAAGACACCTTTCGTACGGTGATATTACATTTTCCGAACCAATTTGAGAGCATTCCATTGACCGAGTGAGATGACATTTCAACTTTGACATAACCTAAAATGTCATCATAAGTTACTTTTACCATAGAACATACAATAATAGAGGAGACACATCTTTAGAGCATATAATTTTCCTCACAAATACCAAACAGGCGATTTGGTATCGAACAGGATTTTTTAATGCCTTATAAAGTTTTTGAACGTTTTTTACATTAATTAAATATCAAATCAGTTTAAGAAAGATCAGAGTCATTTTTAGAACTGCTACTGTAAAATATTCTGATTGTGAAATATAATAGTTTCATTGAATTACTATTGTCATTTTCATTTCATAGTCCAATCCCAGATATAAAAGTTTCCTTAGAAAAAAGGTTTTGAAACTACTCTAACATGCTGGTCAGATGGGTTGATATAGGAATTGTTTTAAATTTTACTTGTTCTTAAGGAATCTCTTGCCGGTTCTTTTCCATAGGAATAACATTTTTTGGAACCCTGCAATTAAAGTTAGTAATGTAATGTTTCGAAAGTACCCGAATAGGCCTACTTCAAACAAAAGACCCACGGAATGTATAAGAGTAGTGATATTCCTAATTCATACTGTCATCACTTCAGAAACTTGGTATATATGAATAACAGGTCTGATATATGATATAGATCAGACCTGTTATTCATAGATTTCCTATAGACAGAACAACTGAACCAGTACACCGGAGGCAAGAGTAAAATATGTTTGCTGTCGGAGATTGAATTCGTATGATGTCTGTATATTGAATAACATGAGGACGTGGAACGGGTAACATGCCCCTCCAACACATAGGGAGGATCCTCTGACCAAGCGAGGTGATCATTCCTGGCGGGCCGCGGCCCAACGGTTGATGTTAGGATGTTGTATACATGATAACCGGCGCGAGAACTTCTATTGCGCGATTCAGGATTGGCAGTTACTTAGTGTACTTCGTAGTTTAGTGTATATTTGGTAGATGGCACTGTCACGTTTTTGTTCCCGCTGTATGTGGAAGTAACCACAAGCATACAAAATACATGTCTTATTTTAGCATAGAAACCTACAGTAATTGAATTTCACTCAGTACCTATTTCAGTCAGGGATGGGCGGTATAGTCATGCCCGTTTCCTGCGTTTAATGAGAATCTGTTGGCTGTCACTTTGAGCTAACCTAACGTCCTATATCGTAGCTTGCTGTCTGTGTCCTTAAATATTTCTGTGAGTATTATTTTCAGCTATTTTAGTCAGTATATTATTACTTAGGACAACTTCTTTTTTGAGGAAATTTAATTGAATTTCCACATAGTTTACGATTTACATGAGACTGCCTTAAAGCAAAAGTTCAATTAATATCCATTTATAAGGTTAATTATAAAATTTTGTGCATTTTAAAGAGGAAACAAAAATAGTCCAGCTTTTCATATACTTGAAGAGTCCCAAGGGGTCAAAAAAGAATGTACATAAAGTAAAACTACTTTTTATTATAGTTTGAGGTTTTTTTTTCTTTTTAATTGTTAATTATTTGTATTATTAATGGTTTCATTTATGTTCTCATTTACGCCTAATTGATCTAATAGAATTAATAAAAATAAAATAAAAATATATGAACTTTCTTTAATACCCAACCGACTTAACTTCTTCTTCTTAAACCTTCTTCTGTGGTGGCGCAGCGGTTACTAAATGTAAATATTAAAGTTCATAATATATGTGTTTATATCAGTTTTCTCGAGCCCTTAAAATAATATCTACGTACTATCTAAGTAGATCTCTAACCTAATTTTGACTAATATTTTTATACACTAAAAGCTTTCGCTGGCGGCTTTGTTCGCATTTAATAAAAAGTATCCTTTACTATATTTGTACAAAGTGTCATAATAACCGGCTTAGTAGGTTTCACGTGAAAGCGTGACAAACAAACATACTTTCAGATTTATAATAATAGATCAGAATTACTAATCTGAATTCTTAATCACAGTAGCAGTTTACTGGTGTATATTTTTTTTAAAACTAAGCTTAACTACGGACTTAATGTTATATTCCAGTCGTTGGTCCACCAAGTTAAAAGGCATTTAACCACATTTTTATATCTCCACTCTGGTAGTAGTTTTATTAGGCTATCCAGTCTTACATCAGAAGCCAGATGAGTACGTTACATTCATTTTCCTAGAATATATGAAATTTTTTAGAATTTTACTTTGCTTTGGTTAACGACACCCTGGTTGGATAAATCCAGTCTAGTTTTATGCTCATAGTGTTTTTTTGGAATAAAAAATGTAACACACAGGTCTATATAGCAAAGAGGAGTTGTGCATGCATTTTTTTTCTCCAATTCTATTATTATATAAAAACCAGCTGACCTGCACAATTTCGTCTGCGGCTCTTTTTAATTGTGAACGATTCCTATTAGTCTAAGCGTGATGTTAGCTATCCTATCTTAGGCATGCTAATAAAATATACATTAAAAACGTGAAAATCGGTTGGGTAGTTTCGAATTTCATCGTGAGCAACAACATGACACGAGAATTATATAAAATACATAAAACTAGGCTTTTTATCCATGTTCTATCTAGAGCAGTGGTTCCTAATCTTTTATTGACCAGTGAACACTTTGATTTTTATACTACTAGGGGCTATTTTAGAAAGCTAGGTAGGTAACAAAAATTTTATCAAACTAGCTGACCCGGCGAACTACGTACCGCCGCATATTTACATATCTGTCTCCGCCTCCCCTTTGCGGACAAAAAAAAAAGAGTTTTCCGTTGTCTTTTATTTTTTCTTATATACAAACCTTGCCCTAACAATGGAATACACATAAAAAAGAACTATTTAATTTGGTGCATCCGCAGTGGTGGATTTACCACTAGGCTGAGTAGGCTGGAGCCTAGGGCGGCGAATTTTAGGGGCGGCAAATTTAGAAGACTTTTATAATCATAAAAGAATTACATTATTGTAACATAAACGGAGGAAAGATGTCTTGATAGTTTAACAAAAAAAGGAAACAATATATTATGCAGTGTACCACAACATTACTCTCAACTCTTATACTATTTAAAAATTTACATCGCTTAGTAAAATATATCTTTGTAAATATGGATTTTAAAATCTAAAATGCAGTTTTTATTACAATTTAAACGATGCACGGAAGGGGCGGTGCATTATAATACCTCCTGCCGCCCTCAATAGTGTTAAGAAAAATGTTAGTCAAAATTTTGTAATTGGCTGCGGCGAATTATGTTCAAGTAGAAATTTCCATTCCTGGTACTTGCCGCCGCCTTTTTCTGCGTGATGTCATCTTCGCAGACAATAGAAGATAAAACATTTGCCGCTAACGATCACGGTGCTTAATACAGTTGGCAGTGAGAAATGCTCTCTGATAACTGCAATGAGTATCAAACACTGCGATACCTAAGCACTAGCACAGTGAATCGTGCTGCCGCCCTACCCACTTGAAAAACAGGTTGGAAAGCCGAGCGGTTTTCGGACTCCACCCGGAAGCTTGCCGCCCTCCGTTAAACTTTGGTGCGCACTGTCACCTTCAAATCCTACGGGAGATTCCGACCAAGGTGCACACCGCCTCGGTCGAGATGGTGCGGTAACCGCATATGGTTCTGATCGCCAATATCCTCTGAGGGGACCAGAAGGCGTGCCCTATTCTGAGTGGTCAGAGCCGCCACCCACACCGCTGCATCATACAGTGCCATCGAATGGACAACCCGTGTACAGTTGTCTTATCACGACGCTGCCTCCACCCAAATTGGGTAAAAGTCACCCAAGGAGCAGGCTGTCGGAAGTGCTCTTCAAAGAGCCACCTGTCGTCAAGGATCAGGCCCAGATACTTCATCTGTCCACGATGTCCAGGATGGTGACCACGATGGAGGCAACGAGGGTGGACCACGACGGGGCCTATGGAACAGCAGGGCCTCCGTCTTCTCCAGTGCCACCCGTAAGCTCAACGCCTTAATGCGCCCTACCACCAAAAACACCTCTTGTGGCCAGGCGTGCTACCCTTTGGAAGTTCGCCCCCCGGCCTGTAACTAAAGTTTCAGTAGCGTAAGAAATTAGGTCTAGCCCGGGGGGAGATGACCTCGAAGGACCCAGTCGTATCCCACGTCCCACAGGAGTGGTCCAAGGACAAATCCTCGAGGAACACCTCACGAGAGCCGCCGTCTCCATGAGATAAATAAATAATCATCACGGCCCTCAGATGCAACACAGCATCGATTGTCAAACGCCCCTCTCAAAAACCGAATTGGGCGTCCGATAGATCGGGGCCCACCTCTTTTTTTTTATGTATAGGCCTGCCAAAATAACTCTACTCCGCCTGTTGGAAAGCAAAAGCAGAATCCAAGAGTCACTATACTCATTGCGAATGCAAACAATGCAACAATGCAGCATGGTGACCCCCACCATGGTGGCCTTGTGATGCTCTCGCATCGTTAGGCCTCCGGACTCGCACTCACCAACGAAACACGACAGCACAAGCGCTGTCATTTTACGTTGATTTTCTGTGCGAGGGTAGTACCACTCCGGTCGAGCTGGCCCGTTTGTGCTGAAATCAGCGTGGCTCTACTACCTCGCACATGATGCGGGCAGAGAGTATCCTCTCATATAGTTGGCCAATTTTATCCTACAATACGATGCACCTATAGGTTGCAACCGAATCAGCAGGCCGTCCCGGCTTCTATTGGCAGGACTGGTCGAAGCTAGGACCAAGACACGGGCCGCTAGTGATTTGGGGTAGCGGTATTGTAACGGCTCCTATCGCCGCATCCGTGAGAAGTGGAACATCATCCACGTTCTGCTCATTGATTCCGGCTAAGGAGGCTATAAACGTGGACGTTTGTTCCACCTGTGTTGTACGGAAACGCCTTCAACAACTTTTTCACCTGCAGAAACTGGTAGAAGGCCAACTCTTCGACCCAACTATCTTCGACTCAACTATCTAGCTGGGCTCACGGGTTGAGTTGAGCTGGGTCTCCGAAATAAGAGCCTGATGGCGCAGATGACGATAATTGTAAATCCCTGCAATTAAGGCTTATTGACTTAGCCACAATTGAGACATAATCCGCTCCCTTCCTTCACGCGTAAAAATGGGTATTGAATTGCCCGGGTTAGAAAGGGCGGCAAAAATTTAACAGCCTACTGGCGGCAAATATGTAAATCCGCCACTGTGCATCCGATCGGAAGTTATGCGCGTACATACATTTCGGCAATTCATTTATATACATATATATAGATCGATAGAGATAGATGACCCACGCAACTTATTTTGCAACATTTATCAAAAGTGCTCTTGCAATATTTTTTTTGAAGCTAAAGATACCTATCAGTGGCAACGTGATATCACTAGCTTTTACCCACGGCTATGCTCGCATTTAATAAAAAGTATCCCATGTTACTTACTTCTAATACTTCCAAGAATATATGCACAAAGTTTCATGATGATTGGTTAGCTAGTTTTTGCGTGAAAGCGTAACAAGCAAACTTAATTCACGTTTATAATATTAGTATGATTAGAATTATCGATTACAATGACACATAGCAACAAAGTATTTTTTCAAATTTGCTCGGCAAAATAACTGTCATTAACGCATTCAACCAAACAATCAAACTCTTTAACTTTCATATGATATAAAAGGTTTTTCAACGTGAAAAGTCGTAACTTATCATATTGTCTTTAGCTTTTTTTATGATATAAAAGGTTTTTCAACGTCGAAAAGTCATTACTTATCATAATATGGCTGTTGATCTATGATTAAAAGTAAACTACATATTTCTGTTGTAATTTACCTTATAAATTAATACACCAAAAGAAAATGTCTAGCAGTACATTTTTGTGAAAAGGTACTTAAGTTATTCAAGGAAATTTAAATCTATTTCAAGTTAATTTTGTCTCGTATTTACCTGATAAAATTATATTTATACATTTTGTGGCCAGCGATGGGTGTCAGACGTAATTGAATTTAAATCTGCCGCAGTGAAATTAAAAAAGTTAGAAGATATTTAGATTTAATCTCCAACAATTTAGAAATATATTACTTTTTCAAATGGTTATCTCGAAACTTTTTCGAAAAACGTTTTGTATTTATTCGAAAACAAATCTTTGTCAGATAAAATATCTATAATCAGATTAAAAATTTTAATCCGTCGAAACGTTGATAAATGAACTATAATTTAATATTACAGATAAAACACGTACACATGCAATCAAATGTACAACCAAGACTTTCTGACACTCTCAGTTTATCACGGAGGCACGGTTGTCTAGCAAGGGCCATGCTGTCAGTGTGCCTAACCACTGATATACTGCTCTTGACAGCAACTGCTTCGGTGTACCATAACCCTTATTTATATACATGGAACGCCTCTTTACACAAAAGCAGTTGATGTAGTACACAAACAGCATTTTGGTAAACAGCTAGTAAAGACATAACACTAAGCATAATAAATTGTTATGAAATTGTCATTTGCGCTTATCTTTATAAGCTGGTCTTAATTCGAGCAATAATTTTTTTTAAATTCCATTTCACATTTTCTTTTTATAATATGAACTTTGTTAGTTAACCGAATGATTTAATGTTTTTTTATTTATGAGCCTGCCAAATTGACTCTACTATGCCTGATAGAAAGCAGATTTCTCAAATAAATTCAAGAAGAATTAATTCAATGAATTACAATAAATGAATAGCATTCCATTATCGTTGTACCGCTAGTAAGGCCGCGGGACAAAGTTAGTCTAAATAAGTAGCCTAAGTTAGTCCACAGAACATCAGCTATCTGCCAGTGAAAGTCCCGTCAAAATCGGTCCAGTGGTTCCAGAGATTACCCAAAACAAACAGAAAGACAGACAGGCAGACAGGCCGACAAACAGACACACAAAAATTGTTATTTTGGTACATGTACCCTGTATACATACACATACATATCGACGTAGGAAAGCATATTTGCTGTAAGTAGACAAAATACCTAAAGTGACTTTTTACCATCATTAGAATCAGAAAAAAAAGCCGCATCGACTGACCCGGGTCCTATGGCTCTACGATGAAAAAAAAATTACATACGCCGTTGAAAACGCCCGTACTTATATTTTTTTTAGCAAGATGAAATGCTGTATGTAGGCTAAAATCCAGTCATTTTAGACATTTTATACTTACAGCAAAAGAAAGACTGCATTTTTTGCTTTACAAATACTTACTTCTTCCCATTTAAAAACTTTTCGCTACTTACAGCATATTTGCGGTGTGTGATTTTTACATTCGTTTACTTACAGCAAGTTTAGGGAACCTATCGTTTTAGTTTTCGTTATTTACAGCAAATCATCACGTATTTTTAGACACACGGTTTTTTAGAAATTTGAGATAATGCATTTTGATAAATCATTTATATTTCTTCTACTCTAAAAGGGTGACTGCGAAGGCCAGCACGTGTTGTCCTGTAGAGGAATGGAGAAGGGGGGACCAGTTGGAAGAGCTCTTCAGAACACTCTCCATGATACAGGCGATAGAGGACTGCCGTAGAGGCGATATCTCTTCGCAGCTGCAGAGGTTCAAGAAACTGCTCGCCGCTGCAACCGATCGAAAGCGTCAAACAGATACTGTGCGGCACCATCGCATAGATGAAAACAGTACTCCCCGCACGAGCGAACCTGGGTCTTGTAGAGATGACACAGATGCCCGGGCGAGAAGAAGCGTCTCACCTTGTTAAGTACACCTAACTTTCGCGAGGCCGCTTTAATGACGCTTTCGATGTTCTCACGCATGTTGAGGTCATGGCAGACATCCATACCCAGGATACCGAGCTTATCTTGTAGGGGCAGTTGAGTGTTCCGAAAAGTGGAGAAGGGAAGGAAGGGAGACTTTTTGGTAGATAACGCGCACACCTGTGTTTTCTTGGCGTTAAACTCGACCAGATTCTCAGTGCCCCATTGAGAGATGCGGCTTAGGACCAGGTTGAGCTCAGCGACAAAATCCTGTCGCTTATCCTCAACACCTGCAGACTTGGCTGTAGGGTGACCAAAATATCGCCCATGAACTGTACTGTCGTCTGCATAGCAATGTATATTGCCTAGGGCCAACATGTCATTGATATGCAGAAGAAACAGCGTGGGCGACAGGACAGAGCCTTGAGGTACACCAGAGTTTACCTGCCGATAATCAGAGGCCGCACCGTCGCAAAGGACCTTACTGCGGCGCTGGTGCTGGAATGCGGAGACCCATGTGCAGAGTTTGGGAGGCAGGCCGACTGCGGGAAGTTTGGAGAGAAGCGAGCGGTGCCAAACCCTATCAAAAGCTTTGGCCATGTCGAGGCTAATGGCCAAGGACTCCCCATGACCATCAATAGCTTCACCCCAAAGGTGAGTGACATACACTAGAAGATCACCCGTGGATCGGTTCGGCCTAAAGCCATATTACCGATCATTTAGCAAGGAGTGATCTTACAGGTAGAGGACCAATTGCTTGTTGATGATCCGTTCGAGCACCTTGCAGATGGATGGAAGTTACGGCTATAGGTCGGTAATCAGCCGGGTCTGAACGGTCATCTTTTTTGGGGATAGGTTGAACGTTCGCCTCTCTTCAAGCCCCCGGAACAAGTCCTGAGGAATAGGACAGGTGGTACAAGGGTGTCAGTACGGGAGACAACTCTGGTGCGTAGTTCTTGAGTCCTCCCGGAAATGGTTGCCTGGTCCCACCGTCCGGTCACCAAAAGGCACGACGAGCCACTCCGTGGATTATGCGCGACCTGACGGGGCAGCCTCCCAGCGTGGTTAGCCGTGGTTGGATCCCTCTCTATGCCGCGGGCGGCCAGCGGCACCACCGTTTCTACGGGTCTCCCTAGCCGACGGTTCGATCCAACCTTACTATGACTTCGCGAGCACTCTTTCGCTCACACACTTATCACGTTAACCGTCACTCCTGCATCTATGGGCCTCCAGTCTCGCACTCACCAACGAAACACGACAGCACGAATGCTGTCATTTTAGGTTGGTCTTCTGTGCGAGGGTAGTTCCGCCCCAGTCGAGCCAGCCCGTTCGTGCTGAAATCAGCGTGGCTCTACTACCTTTCCCTTATTACATGTTTTTGATTGAACACAATGTCTTCATGTTAAGTTTCAATTATAATTGTATTTTCGTTCTAAAATAAGGCAAATTGCTACTAAGTTTCTGTTTTTTACTTTTAAATAAATATTTTTTGATTGGATACAATGTTTTTATTTACATCTAGCGTTATTAATTAGTTTTAAAGCCTTATTTTTTTTTGTATTTTTTTATGTTTTATCTCTTATATATAAGAGGAAAATACTTTCTTGATTCATTGTATTGTTGAAAAAAAGTTCTGGCAGTATAATTAGAGTTTAAAATTTTGTTTCAACAATTTAAAAGACCATAAGTAAGTTTTCCTACAATTGTAAAATAAAATAAAATAAAATAATTATTTAATTAACCATTTACGAAATTTTATTTCAACCAAACATTACATTACCAACTAACCCACTGCATTTCTAGATCTAATCATAATTATAAATTTAATCTTACACCTTGAATTGCAGTACCCATATAAATAAATTTACTGCATACAGCACATTTACCGCCTGTAAATTGATAATATTTCCATCTACGCGTACATTTTTCTTCCTTAGTTACAGCGTTTTAAAGGTATGTGATTTAAAAAACTGATTGCTGTAACTAGCCAAACACATACTTATAGTAACTTTGGATAAAAAGTTTACATTGCAAATGGTGACTGGCAGTTAAATAAACCTATGTTCCAAAAATGGTAGCAATATCATGGATAGGTCAGAAGCTATTAATTTTTTTCCGAAATCAATAAAGTTTTTTGGCTCTGGTGAACAATTGCAATATGCCTACTTACAGCAAATATGCATTCCTACGTCGATATACTCCAATTTTATTTATTTGTATAGTTGTATAAATTGGAAAGTTTTAACTCTACGAAACAGTAATATATTTCAAACCATCACCTTAATTCTGAAGGACTATAAACTGATATGACACTTACTTTACTACTTGATATTACGTTCCCCATTTAAATTTTACATACAATAAACCTAAACTATAACTCTTGCTGTTCATATACCCAACACATACAAACGGATTCGAGACTTCGTTTTTGTTATTTAAAAAAAAGTACAATAGTTACTTTCGTGTTCATATTCACTTTAATGTTTTAAGCATAAGCATTAGTTTGATATTGAGTGGGTACGGGTGTCATGCCCGTTCAACGCAAAGGGAGTTTCCTCCGATCAGGCGAGGTGATCATGCCTGGCGGGCCACTGCCCAACGGTTGATGTTGGGATGTTGTATATAAGTTAATCCGTGCGAGAAGTTCTATTGCGCGTTTCAAGATTGGTAGTTTCTTCGTTTCTTTCCTTACTCCGTAGTTCGACATATTTTCGGTAGATGGCGCTGAAATGTGTTCCTGTTTGCATTGTATGTGGAAGTCATCACAGATATTGATTCGAAGACCGAGTTCTTAAAATGTATTTACTTAATTGTATTTTGTCTTCATTTTAACTAATATATTTGTTCGTTGCATTTAAAATTATGTACACAAAATATTTTTATCATCATCAACAGCTTTTAAATCCAAATCCATTGCTGGATATAGAAATATCTTTAGAAAGCAGGTTTTGGCCAAATATACCACGCTAGCCTGTATAAGACTGAAACAATGTGTGACTACGGCTTTTACTAATACTATACTTTTTCACCGTCATTTTTTGTCGTAGTTGGGTTTTAGTTTTTACTTTATAACTTGGCTAACGGTTTGTTTCCAATTTTTCCTTTCTTTGCTGTGATATTGTCCTGCGCATTTTGCTCCCATATTATTCATCATCATCATCAGCCCGTTGCAGTCCACTGCTGGACATAGATAGGCCTTTCCCAAGGAACACCACAGAGCCTGGTCTATTTCTTTCTGCATCCAGTCGCTGCCAGCCCTCTTACGTAAGTCGTCCCACCATCTGGCCAGAGGGCTTCCCACACTACGTTATTAAAGTTTACACTAGTTTTTTTTACAATACGTTTTCCATCTTATTATATACACGATATTTTATTTAATAATCATTATAAGTCAATAACACGTTGTACTACTTTCTTGTACTTTTCTTTCGATATTCTTTCGTAACTGTCAACTTTTTAATATTAAGATCGGATCATGCCATGCTATGAACAAAACTCCTCTGGCGTATACAGATATTGTTACAAGTAAAGTTTATTACCTTTAATTATATTTGAATGACTAAATATGTTGTATCATAAAGGATATAAATGATCTGCCTTAAAGGCTTATGTCACAAAAGTTTTTGAGGATGAAATTTTACGTGGATTATTTACTGGATGAAGTTAGACATATACGTACGTACGTGTGTATTATACACAGTACACAGACGTCATAACTTATTACAATGAATAATGGGTGTTCTAGTTTAGAACATATTATAATACAAATATTTTAACTCGACTAATTACACTCAAAGTTTACGTAATACTTATGCAACAATTACATGTTTCACGTTATTTACTCAGTGGTTCATATTGGTAGCTGTCACTTTTTGCATTAAGAATTTTATTACTATAAAGGATTATAATGATAAGAATCTCCATCTTGGATATATAACTGATATATAATAGATATTTTAAAGTAGGTATTATAAGTCTGTCTTTATTTTATTTCTTACATCTTAAAATTTTTAAACTGCAATTTAGAACTCTACAGTCAAAGAAATAAATGGTAAGTTACGTAATACTTTTGAAAATAGTTATCTGCCATTTTGACCAGGTCGACTGTGCTTACCACCTAACTAGACTAGCTTATTGACCTAGACGTGATTATATACTCGTACCCTAAAACGAGAAAGTTGCAATATAGTTAAGCTATAAGTAAAATATATTGTTTTAAACTTTCATGGTCAGTAACATTAAAATAGGAATCTGCGGGATTGCTACCATGTACCTTTTTGTTTGTGATTATCCAATCCGAAATTGTCAAATGTCTGGAATCCAGTAATTCGAATATGCAAAAACCGGCGTAATCAACAAAACATAGTTTCGCGATCTGATACTGTTAGTGTTGTGTGTCGAGAACAGTTACGAGTAAATAGTGAGTTAGTGAACTGTGGTACCGGGGACGATCGTAATAAAAGGTTACGAAAGAGGGTAGACCGATATGTCTGCCAATAACAACCCGCAAGATCTTCAGTTACTCCGTCGTCATGGAGCTTGCAACAGCGCCGAAATATCGGATACTCACTAACAAAAAGGTACATGGTAGCAATCCCGCAGATTCCTATTTTAATATAAGTAAAATGTATAAAAAAGGAAATGCAGAGAAAAATATATATCCTCATAAAATTCTTTATCTTTACTTCGGTAATTACAGTAGCGCACAAATATATACATAGAAAAAAAAGAAACGATTACGAGTAAATACTTCAAAGCAATAAAATTTTGTTCAACATTTATTGAAAGCAAAGTTCAAATGGCCTCAGGTTACGTTTATTTGAGGATACATGCTGAAATTTCAAATGAATTTTCATAACATATTTTGTTTTACTGAAAGATTCTATACCTACGTACAAATATAAAATAAGTTTTTTTTTATATTTGGCTCTGCCAAAATGACTCTACTCTGCCTGATGGAAAGCATAAGCAGCATCCAAGAGTGGTGGTCACCATACTGTTGATGCAGACAATGCAGCATGGTGACCCACCCCATGGAAGGCTAGTGATGCTTCTGCATCATTGGGCCTCCGGTCTCGCACTCACCAACGAAACACGACAGCATGATCGCTGTCATTTTACGTTGATGTTCTGTACGAGGGTAAGTAAATAATAAATAAATAAATATTTCGGACATCTAAACACACAACGCCATCTAGTCCCAAGATAAGCAGAGCTTGTGTTATGGGGTACTAGACAACTGATATAAATACATATATACTTTTTTTTTCTTTGTAAATACATACATATTATAGATAGAACACACCCAAACTCCGAAACAAATATTTGTAGATCATACAAACATTTGGTCCGACTCGAGAAGCAGCAGTCAAAGTCCTTTAGGCAAGATGCAAACGTCGATTCTCTTTCTACAATTTCTCTATCCTCTTGTATTATTGGCAAATATTTTGTTTTGACCATGTGACTTAGCGTTGAGAGACGTCATTTCCATATATTTGTTACTTTTCTATTAACGTTTATGTTTATAGAATATTAACTAGACAAGGCGGAGAGTACGTGCAGTAAACGATTAAATATCGTAGGAATGCATTATATACTATTAAAATACTCGGAGTTTATTTGCAGCTCAAGTGTAGCTTTCATAATTGAAGCTTTCAAACTTGACGGCACGGTTGGCCCATTGGTTTTAGTGGCCACTACGCTGCTTTCTACTTCGACAAATGCTGTGGATTCAAATCTCACTTGGGACAACATTGTGTGATACACAAATTGTTGTTCCGAGTCTGGGTGTTTTTGTGTTAGTTTTATTATGTTTGTAAAGTCCCCCGCAACACAGGACATATCCTAATCTTCTTGTAATTTAATAGAAAAAAACTTAGTAGTCGCAACCTGTACAAAACCTGTGTTGTTTCCTTTATAACAACAGGTAATCTTGGCCCTTTAATATTAAGATTTCTATGAAGCGTAAGTCCAATTGTATGACTCACTTTCTTCAATTACCCTCTTTTTCTTTCTGTACACCGCACCGGGGAAGAATATTACGCTAAAACAGGTAGGTAAAGGTATGTATATATCAATCTCAATTTAAACGAAACTCTTGTACTATCTTGGTTTAGCACAGCTGTATATTTTTCTTTTGCTAATCTTCCTTTTATTAAAAAATAAGTTCATCAGAAAATTTTCAGAATTTTTTAATATAGAATTAATGAAAAGACGGAGTATTTAGACTCCGAACAATTACCTACAAATTACAAAAGGTTATCGAACCCACAAAAGAATAAATAATATTTCGAGTATCTAACTCACAATGTGATAACATGTGTGTCAGGTGTGCCAACGTGTGTGTCAGATATGCCAACGTGCAATGTACATCTAACATCACGAGAAATAAAAAATGTGACTATGAGATATATCGACTACAAGCTGACCCGGCGGACTTCGTACCGCCATATTTACATACCTGTCTAAGCTTCCCACGGGCAGTATACAGTCGCGAAAAAAAAATAACTTTTTCCGTTTTTCTAAATTTTCTTGTACACAAACCTTTTTTTTTTTTTTTAACGTGTGGAAACCCCCTCGGGCCGTCACCCCGCCGGGGTTTGCGGCGGGGCGGTGTGTCGGAATCGAACCGACTAAAACCACACGGTGTGCCACTCTGCGCCTGAGACGGGAGGGATCCGGGAACTGCTGTTATTAACACATCCAGACCCCTCCCAGCTTGTACACAAACCTTGTCCTAACAATAACGAACAATTAAAAAAAGAATTATTTAATTTGGTGGAATCGATCGGAAGTTATGCGTGTATTTTTTTATCTAAATAGGTAGATATAAAACATTTTCGAGGCAAAATTTTTTTTCAAACCGTCACGTGGCATATTTACTACTAGCAGACAGATCTACGCAACCTCGTTTGCGTCTCCTATTGCTCGTAGCGTGATAATTTTCCCCCGTTTTTGTATCATTCTTACTGGTGCTCCGCTTCTGTTGGCCTTAGCGTGATGATATATAGCCTATAGCCTTCCTCGATAAATAGGCTATCTAACACTGAAAGAATTTTTCAAATCGGTCCAGTAGTTCCTGAGATTAGCGCGTTCGAACAAACAAACAATTAAACTCTTCAGCTTTATATGTTAGTATAGATGTACATTAAAATCTGCAGATGACAGCCTGTCAAGTCAGTTTAAGCTGCTTTTTTATATAACCATTTGTCAGTGGCGCCATTTTGCTCGGAATTGGCACAGCTGTGGGGCGATTTCGACAGTACTCCCGTTAAATTTTCGCCTCTGATTAAAACGTCGATGCCTAATAATAAAGGTATCGGGGCTGTATAAGATATTGGTATATTTAGAATGGTTATTAAATAAGCTATCCGATAATTAATGATGATTTTATATAGAGAAAAGTGACTAAACCGAAATAAAAAGTCCCTCCTTAATTGAATAATTAGTAATAATAGTAATAACTAATAATTCTTAACCCTTCTTCTTGTAATTGAATCACGTTAAAACAGATCAGTTGCAAAGAATTCCAACCAAATATTTTCTAAATATAATAATAATAATAAATTTATTAAGTTCTCTTACAATGTAAATTACATAGCAATCAAGTACATACATAATCAGTTAGTGGTATGTGGGTATACAGTGTTAACATGGAGTGACTGTTTCAAAAATTACAAACAGCAACACACTGACATGTGCATTTTAGTAAGGTTCTCCAAAAGTTGTGTATGAACCCAAAACTGTGACAAAAAAACTATTAAACATACATAAGTAAATTAACAGTAACTTACCAATGAAACACTATACTGTACACCTTCACTTTACACATGTTATATTCTTGTTTAACATTATCCTTGTTTTATACATAGTATACACTATCCTGATTTATTGAATTTTCAATAAATCAACCACCATTATGAACGTATGCATAATTGTATAAACACTGGTCGAAGAACTAGGAACACTGACACAATAATAATATAGTGGACACTAGCACCTGAACTAGGCCGAGCCTGTATCTCAGATGCTAGTTTCTTCCTGAGACATTATACATTTATTTACTGTATATTATTGACACAGAGATGGTTATTAGGTTTTATTGTACACTTTCACAGTCAATGCAACCACAATATGTAAGTACCCTCGCCTAGAGAATTATGTAAACAACGTTCAGTAAAATAAAAGTTAGACCACGATATGTTTGAACTGAATACAATTTACAACTATTTGACAATTTCGAATAAAATCTCTATTTCATCGTAGTTTTTAGTTTTTAGCCAGATAGTTAGGGTGTTTTTGCATTGATGCTTGTTTTGCGAATATATATTTAAAATTTTATTTAATTTATTGTATAACATGGGTCCCAAATAACATGGAAATTTGTTTATGTAGAATGTTTTGAACTTTTCCGTTGGACAAATAATGTCCCGTCGTCTAGCCCGGATTAGAGCGGGATCAAACTGTATTTTTTGGTGTTGGGTTAATATTACGTCCAAAATGAACAGTTTCCTGACCGTAAGCACATCACACTCATCGTATAGGTTAGTTGTTGGATATCTAAAAGGTTTGAAGGTTATTACCTTCAGTAATGATCTCTGAGCCCTTTCCAATTCCAATATACTCCGAGATTTGACAAAAAGTACATGATAAAGATAAATATTCTAGAAAGTGGTACTACAAGAGAAAATATACTCAGAAAATTCCCTGAAGACATATTTCTTTTCAAAGGCCATTGTACAAGAAATTGTCGTACAACAGCACCAATGGCCTACAGAATGGGCTATCTGCTGAAATTTCGTTTGAAAGTGATATATTGGTTACTGAACGTGTCCAATCTGGTTGATTTACAGGGCCAATAATCTCCATCGTCACGCGACACCCATCAGGTGTCAAGCGGAGCTGCGGTGCGCTATTGTCACGTACGACATTATGAAAACATACAGTTCAAATTTGTGTTATCAGCCGTACTTACAGAACATACTTCGAAAAAAGTACTAGCTGACTCACGCAACTTTTTTGCGTCTCATTTCAAGCTTGCTCGGCTTCTATTGGTCTAAGCGCGATATTAACTATCTTATCTTAGGCACGTCAGCAGTTCAAATAAGGGGGAAAAATTAGTAAAAAAAATCGGAGTTCATCGTGAACATGACACAAAAAATAATTAAATATTATAATAGATCAATGTTGAATTTGCTTGTGTGATGACTTATGTTAGTAAACCTACTTATTACAACGGGTTATTACCTTCCAGAAGTAGAAATAGATATGAATAACTAGAAACTTTAATAAAGTTGTGATTATTTTTTCTTTTTTTAGTTAGACAACGCAGTTTCATATTACAATAATTTAGTATTATTTTCGTAAAATTATGCTTGTAGATAATGGCACCATCACCACGCCTGAAAGTAAATTCGAATACGTATCTGTATCAGAAACAAGGTATATTCACAGGAGGCTAATAACTTAGTTGGTAAATAAACACACGGCCCGTCTAATGGTAACCGAGTATTGCTGCTTTTAGACATTACAAGCCTACTCCCAGTAGAGTTCTTGCCAAGCAGATTACTATGAAATTATTGTGTTTTTTTAGAAATATAACAAAGCAATAATGTTTGTTTGTTTTACCGGGCCATTTCCGCACTTAGGATCTTGATTGGGCCTTTGTACGTGGGTTTGTCATCTTCCTACTCTAACCATCTTAGATCATCCCAGAAGCTCAGCAGCCTTTTCAGGTCACTACATGCTTCCGGGAGTGATGTTATTTGAAGGATGTCCGCCCATTGATCTGCCACACTTCTACATTCTGTGACAACGTGCTGCGGCGTTTCTTCTGCCTCCATGCATCCCCTGCACAGAGGGCTGTCTGCTGCACACATAGTGAATAGATGCTTGTTTAGGGGACAGTGCCCAGTCAGGATCCCTATGACCTTCCTGAGATCGTCCCTTGTTAGTTTAATCAGGTTGCGGGCTAGTCTTTTTGATGCTACCGGAACTGCGCTTTTTATTTGTATGCATCCTTCAATGTTTTTCCATTCTGTTTTCTGTTTTTATTTAATATTGGCGCGCAGCCATGTCTTATTTGGGGTTGGGGCAAGGGCAGTAATGGTTCCGGTCCACAAACTGTCGTTTTCTATCCCTTTTTGGTCAATTCATCTGCAGCGTCATTACCAATTGAGTTCCTATGCCCTTTTATCCATTGCAGGGTTTTTTTTTTTTTGTGGTTGCAATGGGCTGGAAATTGTCATGACATTCAAGACATGAAGCACGGATGCACTGTCAGAGACAATTTTGATGTGTGACATCTTGATATTTAAGTCGTTCGAGAAGATGCCAGCTCCTGTACCCTATTGAGTTTTAGAGCCGTCTGTATATATGATAACTTCGTCGATGCCAGAGCTATCTTATGTTTCTGCGGATAAATGGATATGATAACTTCGATCGAAGACATGTTGACATGAAAGGAAATTCCACTCATCGAGGTACCTTTATCTTTTAACAACTAGTCTTTTTCACTGATTGAAAGTTTTACAGGGTTTTCTTGTCTTTGCTTCGATTTGAATCGGCTAGTTCAATTTGTTGTCAAAAATAATACCCAGATATTTTACCTGAGTTGACAGGGAGAGGTTGGTGTTGAATAATTTTATTAGCTTTAGTTTTGGTAAATTCCTTTTGTTGGTGAAGGGGATGAGTTCTGTTTTATTTTGGATTTACTGACAGTTTCTGTTTGTCCCACCATTCTTCTACAATCTGCAAAGCCGAGCCGCATGACCTCACATAGCACATTTTCCGTGCTCCTGCTTATCAGAATTGAGATGCTACTGTAGAAGTGCTAGGAAAACTTCATCCAGTCCCGAGAATTTAAAAGGTTCGAAGCTCATGAGGGCCGATTTAACTTTATCCTCGGTTACTACATTGTAGGCGACTTCCCATTCTTGGGTTTTTGGTGTGTAGTATTTTTTGTCGTGCCATTCCTTTTCAGATGTAATTTGACATCCGGGATAGTGTGCATCTAACAATACTGCACTGGTTTCATTGTGTTGGTGTAAGTGCCGTCTTCCTTTTAAAGGGAGCCTAAGAGGCTTAGGTCACCTTTGGTTACGATATTCTTTATTTTCGCTTGGTTTGTTGAATTTATACTGCTACAAAAGTTACGCCAGGCCTCCGTTCTCCGGAATCTGATCCGCTGAAAGCAATAACATAAGGAGGTGATTATTAAAGGTTTATTTGTATTGCATTATAATAAACGACATAACCGTATGATGACTTCTCTATGTGCCGAGTCGTGGTTCAGACAATATAGTATATATAAACATGTCTGAACTACGACGTCACTATTAATCTTGTGTGGCAATATAAAAAGTACTCACGTCGTCGATTTAAATATATAATGATGTATTTCGTGACGTCAGTTGTTGGATTACAGTCCGTCAAGTATGATCAACTCGTCTGGTTGAAGAATCCTTAGTTTGTGTTAGAGGTACTAAATAAAATTTAAAATTTATATTTTCTGTTAACGATTAATAAGACAAATTCAAGTGAGCAAACTTCGTATATGTATCATAATTGCGTTTAATTTCTCGTTCACTTTAATCTCCCGTAGATCCCCTTTAAGTGCAAGCGAGCTGCAAAAAATGTGAGATTAAGGTCAAATACACAATGAGGTAGGGCAGACACTGTCGTCCAACTTCTGTTTTGCTTGGCTCCGAGTCAAATGTTGAACTTGGAAAATGAAATGTTGCCACTCTAAATTTTTAAAGGCTATTGTATTCTTATATCAAGACGATTATATTTGAATACTATGTTTTTTTTCTTGAAAAGTTCTTATAGTAAGACATTTGAATATATGCCCTTTCTATGAATTAGTTCTTGTAAGAGAAACAAACTCCATGTTTATTGTATTTAAATTCCTACAACTCTAATCTAAGGAACTTTCGAAGAATATTAATATAATAGTAATTTGTATTTCTTTCCAAATGAATTTTCTCAAAGGAGTTAGTTGAAATGAATTATTTATAAAGGTATGTTTTAAAGGGACCAGACAGGTCACAACCTGCCCTGTCACAAATGCTTAGTCAACCTTAGAATGCCCTGACCTGTTAAATGTTAGATTACATTTCTTGCAATTCAAATTTGGATGAGAAAATGTATTGTCAATTTTATTACAGTGTCGGACTCTACTTAGATTACGAAGGAACACTTAGGACTTAGAGGGTGTTCAGCAAGTACCCTAGTAAACTTTTAATCGATACAAGTAAATAAAATTGGAGTGTCTGTTTGTAATATTGAAATAACCTATTTTTACTAAATGCATATGTATGTATAAGCGGTACATATACAAAAAAAATATAATTTTTGTCTGTCTGTTGGTCTGTCCATTTGTTCCAGGTTATCTCTGGAATGGGTGGACCGATTTTGACGGGACTTTCACTGGTTTTGTTCCATGGCGTTATCCGCGGTACGACAATAACTGCGGGTAACACCGCGAGGTTCTGCTAGTACTATATAAAGTAGCATGATTTTTTTAACAGTAGTGAAGTTCTCTGCTATTGCTAACCTCTATTAACTGAGGCGCCAAGAAGGGAGGCGACGGAAGGGAGGGGGCTAGAAGCTAAGCACGAGATAGATTATTATCTATGTAGAACAGTGACATGCTTTTGGTTTTTAATTAATTATCACCAATCAAATCATTACTGTTAAATCTTTCGTGGGAAAATTAATAAAATTAATTATTTCTGTAATATAAAAACTATAATTTGTGAGGTAACTTTATATAACAACTACTTTTACATCTAAATTTGATTCAAGATAATAATTTACATATGAAAAAATAATACAATTCCCAACAAGATGGATTCTAGTCATGCTTGCCATCAGACAAAGTAAAATAATCATATTGTGTTTATATTATAAGGTACATATTTTAATGGCAAAAAGATATCTTAATCCACGACATAAAAAAAATTGGTTTCAGTCGGATTTCTTATGATATATTATTCTAAATTGACAGAAAATAAAAAAAAATGATGAATCTATTTCAACTGCGCAATACAGATCTAGAGACAATTGCACTTCTCAAAATGCCAAAATCTTCAATCCATGTGATATCACACAGCGGGGGGCGGTTGTTTGATTTTACAAAGTCCACACAACCATTTTAGTTGACAATTGTAATTCCAGTTACACGAAACTGATTTGGGACGATACAATTTTATTATACATCACACACCCTTAATCAATTTTCTTTTTATTATTGAATATGGGACAAGCAAGCAGACGTATCGCCTGATGGTAAGCGGTTACCGCCGCCCATGGACACCAGTGGCGTCACAAGTGCGTGCGTGCACAAGGTTTGAAGGTCGTATTGATCCGGGAATACCGCAGGCGACAGTTCATTCCGCTGTTTTCGTCGAAAGCGACCCGATAGGCACATATCCATGACTGATATTGACATGGTCTTACAGAGTAATAATATAGGTTAAAAACTAACCTTACCTTTAAAATTCAGTTAGAAACATTTAACCCCTCATGTGGTAGGCCCCGGCGGGCGCCATTCTCGCGTGTGGCGGGGCCTCTGCAGGGTGGCCGCGCTACGTATGCGCCGATACATTCTTTTGTCAATTTATCTATGATTTTCTAGGAAGACCTACTAATATTTATTATATTTGGATTCCTGATAAAATTTCCTACAATGAAGTGTAAAAATATTATAAAGTTTTTTACGTGCCCGTTGTTAAAATCGCTAGAAATTAAGGGAGAGGAGAAAAAAACGATTTATTTTTTATAAAATCCCATATATTTTAAAAAATGAATCATTCTTACATATACTTTTTGTGTTATTCTAAAGCTAAACCTTAAATCTATTCAATTTAATCATCACTAGACATATTTCAATACAAAGTTTTTACACCACGGCTATCAGAACTCGGCGCGCCATTTCTCCCGCGCTCGTTCACTCCTAGAACAACATGAGAGTTTCAAGTGGCTTTGACGACAGATGCCGTAATAAAGTAGCTCGATTTATATGTTTCTTAATAGTATGGTTCATGAACGGTATATAATATAAGAATCAGATGTATAAGTTCCTTTACTTCAAAGAACGTAGCATTTAAATCAACCCATTCAAAACGAAACTCATATGGCTAACTTTACTATTTACACTTTGAAGGGGCATCTACCCGTTTTTGTCATTACCGCTTGTTTGTTACAAATAGTAAACAATAATTACTATAGAATACATAAAAAACATTAAGTACTTGCTAACAAAAACAATTAGAAATAATCTTACAAACATACACGACAAGAGCGCGACAAGAACGCGACAAGAGCACGACAAGAGCACGACAACAGCACGACAAGGAGTGTGAATTTAACATTGCGCGGGAAACTACGTGTGAAATGGATATGGCATTGTTATAGTCACAAATTTTTTTTCATATGATTTTTTTAAATGTTATATTTATAAAAAATATCTAATGTGAGTATTGTTTTTTAGTGTTCCGTGCCAAAGGCAAGACAGATGGACATGAAGAATTTATAAATTCGTCATGTCTGTTTGTCTGTCCTTCCGTATGTCACAGCCACTTTTTGTAACTATAACAACCATAATGTTGAAACTTGGTAAGGATATGTATTCTATGAAGCGCATTAAGATTTTCACACAAAAAAAGGAAAAAAAATTTGGGAGTCCCCATATTTAGAACTAAAACTCATTTTTTTTTTTATCTCAAAGGGGCGTTTTTTTTATCTTTACGCAGGGGGCGTGTAAGGTATCTATGGATAGGTCTTCAAAAATTATCTTGAGGTTCTACTATATGTTTTTTCTAAACTGAATAGTTTGCGCGAAAGACACTTAAATTGGTATAATGTGTGTCACATCTCCCCCCTTCCCCCATAACTTCTAAAATAGGAGAATGATAAAACTAAATAAAATATATGATGTACATTATCATGAAAACTTCCGCAGAAAATTGGTTTGAACGAAATCTAGTAAGTAGTTTTTTTAATACGTCAAAATGGTTAGAATTTCTTTTAGACAACCATAACATGACATTAGGTATTTAAAAATTTATCGTAGTTTACATACAGGTAACCATAATAATAATAACTAGGTACTTTATGGTCGGTTTTATCCTTAGACTTGACATATGTGTATACCCGTAAGGAATAGAAGCAAAGTACATTAAATATTAATGTTGCCAGTTTAAAGCTAATTCTGCCTTATTAATTTCGTTTACTGTAACAAACGTTTAACAAGTCTGTCTAATAAAAGCAGGCCCTATAATCAGAATAGCAGGCCCTGCGCCAAAGTGAAAGCTGAGGATGCAACCGGGATCCAGATTGATTTGATTGTAAATAAACAAATTTGAGAAGCTTGTAGTAATTATTGGCCTTTTAACGAAGTAAGTTTGTTAAAGAAATTTCTAACATGTTTCTCTTTAGTTATCAGCATATTTTTTGTGCTGTAATGTATCCTTACGTTCAAATTTTATTTTCATATAACTTTAATTAATAGCACATAATAAATAAATAATAAATAAATATTTCGGACATCTGAACACACAACGCACACACTATGGGTACTAGATAACTGATACAAATAAAAAAAAAAGCACTTATTATCTAAAAACACATTGTGTTCCGTTTTGCGAAAAAAATCCGCACTCAAAATGGCAAGAACACATTCGCGTATACTTTATCGGTGCCCAATCTTGTAGTCCAGTAGCTTTTAACCACATTTTACGCACATTCTCATACTTAAGATATCTATTTTTAAATCAAACCAATTAAACCATTTTAAAAATCATAATTAAAATAAACTTAAAAATAACAGTTTAGATAGAAATCCCGAATGTTATGGAAATGAAATAAATAATAATAATCTATACTAATATATAAAGCTAAAGAGTTTGTTTGTTTGTTCGAACGCGCTAATCTCAGGAACCGCTGGTCCGATTTGAAAAAATATTTTAGTGTTAGATAGCCCATTTAGTGATGAAGTCTATAGGCTATATATCATCACGCTCGGACCAATAGGAGCGGAACACCAATGAAAAATGTTTCGAAAAGATACGGGCAATAGAAGACGTAAACGAGGTTGCGTGGGTCGGCTAGTAAATAATAAAGAAATAAAGAACATTACTCATGTCCAGCCATCTGCCGAAACTGACCGTGGGAGAGCCACGCTTCGGCATGAATGGGCCGGGCTCGACCGGAGTGATACCACGGCCTCACAGAAAACCGGTGTGAAACAGCGCTTGCGCTGAGTTTCACCGAGTGAGTGAGAATATCGGAAGCCCACACCCCACTGCTTCCACCACTGCACTCGTGACGCCTCTGGTATTGGGTGTCCATGGACGGCGGTAATCGCTTACCATCAGGTGATATGTGTGCTCGTTTATCATTATTCTATAAAAAAAAAAGTAAAAAAAGACTTGTGTAACATAAAAGCAAACAGGAACAAAAACCACTCTTACATAAAATTCACCAATTGTCTGTGAAAGTCCCATCAAAATCGGTACAGCCACTAGCTATACATGAAAAAATACACTAGAATAGATGACCTCCTCCTTCTTATTTATATCTTTATACATGAGCTATCTGCCAGTGAAAGTCCCACCATTACAGAGATGACCCGGAACAAACAAACCGACAATAACTATAAAAATCTTATTTTAGAACATATGTACCGTGTATACAATCCACATACTATACAAATTCAAATAAACAAATGAGCACAGTTTCTGCTTTTACATACCATATCCATTTCCAACCGACATCGGTGGAACACGGGTAGCGAAGCACTTGGCGCAAGCGGCTATTGCCACGGCTAGGTGTTTAGATAAATAATTATGAAATTACTGCACCGATGCTCTCGATTTAACTTTCGTTCGTCACTTGAGTTATGTTAACACACAATACAAACACTAAATATAAATATACATACGTTTTAGTTTTCAGAATAAGACACAAAATTTATTGATGGCGGCCTTGCACGAATACATTTTTATTTCTGAGACAATTTACATTTAAAACACCAAAAGAAACTCAAACAAAAGGTATTATATAGTAGATTACTTACCCAGGCATCTTTTTAATATCGACGTAGGAAAGCATATTTGCTGTAAGTAGACAAAATACCTAAAGTGACTTTTTACCATCATTAGAATCAGAAAAAAAAGCCGCATCGACTGACCCGGGTCCTATGGCTCTACGATGAAAAAAAAATTACATACGCCGTTGAAAACGCCCGTACTTATATTTTTTTTAGCAAGATGAAATGCTGTATGTAGGCTAAAATCCAGTCATTTTAGACATTTTATACTTACAGCAAAAGAAAGACTGCATTTTTTGCTTTACAAATACTTACTTCTTCCCATTTAAAAACTTTTCGCTACTTACAGCATATTTGCGGTGTGTGATTTTTACATTCGTTTACTTACAGCAAGTTTAGGGAACCTATCGTTTTAGTTTTCGTTATTTACAGCAAATCATCACGTATTTTTAGACACACGGTTTTTTAGAAATTTGAGATAATGCATTTTGATAAATCATTTATATTTCTTCTACTCTAAAAGGGTGACTGCGAAGGCCAGCACGTGTTGTCCTGTAGAGGAATGGAGAAGGGGGGACCAGTTGGAAGAGCTCTTCAGAACACTCTCCATGATACAGGCGATAGAGGACTGCCGTAGAGGCGATATCTCTTCGCAGCTGCAGAGGTTCAAGAAACTGCTCGCCGCTGCAACCGATCGAAAGCGTCAAACAGATACTGTGCGGCACCATCGCATAGATGAAAACAGTACTCCCCGCACGAGCGAACCTGGGTCTTGTAGAGATGACACAGATGCCCGGGCGAGAAGAAGCGTCTCACCTTGTTAAGTACACCTAACTTTCGCGAGGCCGCTTTAATGACGCTTTCGATGTTCTCACGCATGTTGAGGTCATGGCAGACATCCATACCCAGGATACCGAGCTTATCTTGTAGGGGCAGTTGAGTGTTCCGAAAAGTGGAGAAGGGAAGGAAGGGAGACTTTTTGGTAGATAACGCGCACACCTGTGTTTTCTTGGCGTTAAACTCGACCAGATTCTCAGTGCCCCATTGAGAGATGCGGCTTAGGACCAGGTTGAGCTCAGCGACAAAATCCTGTCGCTTATCCTCAACACCTGCAGACTTGGCTGTAGGGTGACCAAAATATCGCCCATGAACTGTACTGTCGTCTGCATAGCAATGTATATTGCCTAGGGCCAACATGTCATTGATATGCAGAAGAAACAGCGTGGGCGACAGGACAGAGCCTTGAGGTACACCAGAGTTTACCTGCCGATAATCAGAGGCCGCACCGTCGCAAAGGACCTTACTGCGGCGCTGGTGCTGGAATGCGGAGACCCATGTGCAGAGTTTGGGAGGCAGGCCGACTGCGGGAAGTTTGGAGAGAAGCGAGCGGTGCCAAACCCTATCAAAAGCTTTGGCCATGTCGAGGCTAATGGCCAAGGACTCCCCATGACCATCAATAGCTTCACCCCAAAGGTGAGTGACATACACTAGAAGATCACCCGTGGATCGGTTCGGCCTAAAGCCATATTACCGATCATTTAGCAAGGAGTGATCTTACAGGTAGAGGACCAATTGCTTGTTGATGATCCGTTCGAGCACCTTGCAGACAATGGAAGTTACGGCTATAGGTCGGTAATCAGCCGGGTCTGAACGGTCACCTTTTTTGGGGATAGGTTGAACGTTCGCCTCTCTTCAAGCCCCCGGAACAAGTCCTGAGGAATAGGACAGGCGGTACAAGGGTGTCAGTACGGGAGACAACTCTGGTGCGTAGTTCTTGAGTCCTCCCGGAAATGGTCGCCTGGTCCCACCGTCCGGTCACCAACCGGCACGACGAGCCACTCCGTGGATTATGCGCGACCTGACGGGGCAGCCTCCCAGCGTGGTTAGCCGTGGTTGGATCCCTCTCTATGCCGCGGGCGGCCAGCGGCACCACCGTTTCTACGGGTCTCCCTAGCCGACGGTTCGATCCAACCTTACTATGACTTCGCGAGCACTCTTTCGCTCACACACTTATCACGTTAACCGTCACTCCTGCATCTATGGGCCTCCAGTCTCGCACTCACCAACGAAACACGACAGCACGAATGCTGTCATTTTAGGTTGGTCTTCTGTGCGAGGGTAGTCCCGCCCCAGTCGAGCCAGCCCGTTCGTGCTGAAATCAGCGTGGCTCTACTACCTTTCCCTTATTACATGTTTTTGATTGAACACAATGTCTTCATGTTAAGTTTCAATTATAATTGTATTTTCGTTCTAAAATAAGGCAAATTGCTACTAAGTTTCTGTTTTTTACTTTTAAATAAATATTTTTTGATTGGATACAATGTTTTTATTTACATCTAGCGTTATTAATTAGTTTTAAAGCCTTATTTTTTTTGTATTTTTTTATGTTTTATCTCTTATATATAAGAGGAAAATACTTTCTTAATTCATTGTATTGTTGAAAAGAAGTTCTGGCAGTATAATTAGAGTTTAAAATTTTGTTTCAACAATTTAAAAGACCATAAGTAAGTTTTCCTACAATTGTAAATTAAAATAAAATAAAATAATTATTTAATTAACCATTTACGAAATTTTATTTCAACCAAACATTACATTACCAACTAACCCACTGCATTTCTAGATCTAATCATAATTATAAATTTAATCTTACACCTTGAATTGCAGTACCCATATAAATAAATTTACTGCATACAGCACATTTACCGCCTGTAAATTGATAATATTTCCATCTACGCGTACATTTTTCTTCCTTAGTTACAGCGTTTTAAAGGTATGTGATTTAAAAAACTGATTGCTGTAACTAGCCAAACACATACTTATAGTAACTTTGGATAAAAAGTTTACATTGCAAATGGTGACTGGCAGTTAAATAAACCTATGTTCCAAAAATGGTAGCAATATCATGGATAGGTCAGAAACTATGATTTTTTTTCCGAAATCAATAAAGTTTTTTGGCTCTGGTGAACAATTGCAATATGCCTACTTACAGCAAATATGCATTCCTACGTCGATATAATATAATCACAAAAGTCCTCAATAAAAACACTTTTTATGAATATTTAGTTCTCGGCACAATTCACCCACACGCTCTGCGTCTCGTACGAATTGGAAAGGGCTGTGTCGAACGAAATTTCTCTATGCCTGGCTAAAACTTGGCGTGTTAGCTGACCTTGTCCCTCCTTGGCGTAATAGTGTAGGTGCAAGGGCAATAGGATTCGACAATTTCGTTCTACAATGCATTATAAATCAACATGAGCCATCCGCCTGCTCCCGGCGCCGCGCCACTTTTGTAAATATTATTGGCGCCTGCTCCTGGCGCCGCACCACCCGAGATTTTAACATACATCCGAAGCTAATAAACGTGTGTTAAAAATACAACTGCCTCCCCGCTCGATTCTGAGAGGAGGGTCGAAAGAGCGTGAGGACACTCAAAGAGCGGCCATGAATTTGTTGTCAACATCAACAGATACAACAGAACTAGTTGAGACTACTTTCAAATAGCGTAGTCAAAATAAAAACCACTAAGTTTCAATGTAAGTAAAATATTCTTATACTTAAGAACGCCGATAACAGCGACGAGTTAATATTTAATTAGAATTTACTTTTAAGTTAGTGTAAAATTTTGTATAATGCAATGATAAAGCTACCATATTATCCGCCAACTTCGTGGCCACAATTTAAGTGAAACATTTTTAATATTCATCGCAACGCTTTCTCTGCTATTTATGTCAACGACTTCGTACCTAATTTGACAGCAAAAGACATTGCTTTTCAAACAATATTTTTTCTTACTCCCTTCCTTTAAATATTCAATTTAATTATGCTGGTGTAAGGTTTACTCTCACACGTGCTGTGAAAGATATTATTTTAAACGATCCGTCTTTTAAACCTTGATCTCTATTCTTCTAATAAACAAACTTGCTAGTTTCTTGTGTAGTTCATATCAAGACTTACTTATTTACTTAATGATATGGAAATAGTTGTTTCTTGGTTTCTTCTTTTGTTTTTTATGGTGTAGGGGACAACAAGGTCACCTGAGGAGTCACCTCTCGCCCACGGACTCGTACCACTCAAGACTGACATGTACGTTGGCGGCCTTTGAAATGGAAATAAATCCTTTTTTAGCAATTTGAAAGCCGTATCGGTCCGGAAATACTTTTTACTAGTTTACCGGTTTCTTTTAAAGATAGTGGACAAAGCACAATTTTATTGTGGTGTCAATGCACCCGAACAAATAAAATGAACAAGCGAGTCGCTATCTGATTACCGGATAAGATAAGATAATTTGGGTCACCATACTATATTCTCGATGTTCCCATTGACGATGTGCACGATCCTACGGATCCTACTGATGCTTTTGATCAGGCAGAGTAGAGTCATTTTGGCAGCTAATACTTTTAAAAAATCAGATAAGATTATGTACTCATATCTCTAAAGAGAGAGAGAGGTAACTTGAACATTTAAGGGAAATGAGAATAGAAGTCATAATAAAGTTTATAGTTGAAAGTCTCTTAACATTCGCTTGCAGCGTAACTGAAGTGGAATTATTTAACTATTAATTTTAAGTACCTAGACACTTTTAGTAGTAGTGCTAATCTTTTGTATTAAATCCACTACTCAATCTGAGTTTTGAGAAGCTTACGGTCTGCTATCAGCTCCAGTTTTGTTGAGTTCTTCAACTTTATCATTTCCATGAATTTTGGAAATGAAAGGGAATTGCATTTGATCCTATTTTATTTCGTTGTCATGGGTCCTATAAAACCATTATAATTATTTGCTACTTACTTATTGAAACTTGTTATATTGTTATTGGAAATACTTGAAGAATATTAAATACAGCTAGATCAGAATATTAAATACAGCTAGATCAAATGTACCTATACATTTCGTTCGCTGAAAGTCAAGGGTGCGGTTTCGAATCGCACTCAAGCCAATTATTTATTGGCATGAATAGATTTAAATCTATTCGAATTGGAATAGATTTTTTAGTATCTAAATGTTTAAATAAAATAATTCCTTTTGAAAAAAAATGCGACATCAAACAGCACTACGAGATTGCGTAAACAATGCATATGTATCCGATTGCAGCAATCGCTTTTGATTTGTTGTCATTATTTAAAGAATTTCCTTATCTACCTACAAAACTCATCTTCATTATATCTGAAATTTAATTCGAGCCATTTCGGGATGAATTACTATTGAAAAAAAAATAATTTTGCAAATGCGTCTATAAAAGATTGAGTTATGTTCGAACATTCATAAAAATACTTCAAATGGAGAACCTCCTCATTTTTTAAGTTTTTTAAAAGTTATATTTTAATTCGAACTCGAAATAGGAGACTATTTTCAATTCGTCAGAATCATTTTGTAGTATTTTAATTCGCACGACATTAGACGAAGGACACCAATAACAGCCTTGGAATGGAACATTTAAAACAAGTAAAATTATTTTAAAACACCCGACTGCGTGAAAATCTGTCGTCTTTATTAAATTCAGTTTTTTTATAAAACATATAAATTATACACATATTCGTAATCACCATTAAAAATTCTTCTTATTGATACCACACTCGATGTATTTTAAAAATATTAATTTCTTTTGAGATTACTTTTGGCGGCGAAATTTTTTTTTTTTTTTAATTTTGATGTATTGCCACTCTCACCACTGAGACGAATCTATTGACATCACTCGAATAAAAATAGGAGCCAAAGAAATATAACTCGTAAACATCCCTCTTTCTTTCGTAATCGGGGATTCGGGAACTGCTGTTATTAACACATCCGGATTCGGGAACCGTCTGTTGGTAAAACTCTCACTTTGGGTGACGTACTGCATTAGGCTAACCACTTAAACCACTGAGTTACCAACAACATATTGCTAATGTGTATGCCGCAAAAATTATAAACAAAATCAATATTACGGCAAAAACAAAAATAACATTCTGAGTAAATTCAGATTATTCTTAGAAAGTTTGTTTAACATTGCTTGTGTTGTGTTTAGATCAAAGTTTTTATCGTGATCAGTCAAACGATGTCGGAGTTTCTTACTGGTATATGTATGTAAACAAGTTGTTGACATGTGTCAAACGTTATTATTTGAACTACTCAGAACTATTTAATTCACACATAAGATGTAAAACAATAGTCAATCGGTCAAAGATCTCGATCTGCATATAGATACAACCTTGATTGGGCTTATTCAGGTAACCAGTGTTAGTCAAAGGGTCACCAATACTTTGCGTGACTTTTATCAACTAAGAAAAAGGTCTTCCTATAAAAAGTGTGATTATATTATACACTAGCTGAACCCCGCGGTGTTACCCGCGGTTATTGTTGTACCGCGAGTAACGCCGCGGGACGAAGTTAGTCTAAAAAAAAGTAGCCTAAGTTACTCCCTGGATCATCAGCTACCTGCCACGCCTGCTACGAAATCCGTCCAGCCGTTCCAGAGATTACCCGGAACAAACAGACAGACAGACAGACAGACCGACAGACAGACAGACAAAAATTTTTTCAACTGCATTTTTGGTATATGTACCGTGTATACATACATATGCATTTAGTAAAAAGTGGTTATTTTAATATTACAAACAGACACTCCAATTTTATTTATTTGTATAGATACGTCGATTAACATTATACATGTAGATGAAAATACACAATTTCTCATTATCAACTTTTGTTGACATTGGAAAATAAAATAAAATAAATGTAATTAAAAAATATTATTAATTACGTATACGTATATAACACACACTGGTATTAAAATAATAGAAAACTAAAATAACCAGTTAGGTCCACTACGACTGAAAATTAAAGCTGGTATTTCTATTTTAATAAAAACACGCTCATTATGATTTGTAAATCGTAAAATTTTAGAAAGATTTTAAAGTAAACAACCGTCAAAAAAAAACTTTAGTCATACAAAAAATCATTTGACAATGTTTAAAACTAGGATATATAATTTGGTTCAACTAAAGGTAATACGGATAAGGCACACCCTGACTCCTAAACTAAGTAAATCTGTGACTTAGGAGTCAGTGTTCTGCTATCAAAGTGATACAAAACCTTTATTGTACTGCCTTATCATTAAGGTGGTCGTTTGTGACGTAGTGTATAGAGCTTTAACATTTTTTGATTAAAATATGACAACAGCTATTTATTTTAACTCTAGTTTTTGTGTATATAAGCCGCAAGCTTAATAACTGTTTTTGTTTTCTTGAGAAAAAAAGTTATCAGCCTATAACCAAAGAAAAACAGTATTACAATTAATACTGTTCTTTTTTGGTTATAGGATGAGATAGATAGATTACTCTTAATTGTAGAGTAACAGAAAGATACAATTACAGTTTGTAAAATTACATTAGCAAAACAAAAAAGTTGTATAAATGGCGGCCTTATCGCGGTCTGCGATCTCTTCCATGCAACCGCTGGATGGATTAAGGGATAAAAACTATAGGAAAGGAGGGAGCAAGCAGATAGACAAAAATAATAAAAAAAAAGATTTTATATAAGTACTGTTTATACTTTCATTTGCATTTTTTATGGATTCGGGGGCAAACGAGCAGAAGTATCACCTGATGATAAGTGATTACCGCCGCCCATGGACACCCTCAATACCAGCAGCGTCACAAGTGCGTTGCCGGCCTTTGGAGGATATTCTTTTATGGAATAGAGGCAAACGAGCAGACGTATCGCCTGATGGTAAGCGATTACCGCCGCCCATGGACACTAGCAGCACCAGAGGTGTCACAATTACGTTACCGGCCTTTGGGAGATGAGGGATGTGGGGAGGTGTTGGGTTATGGGCCTCCGATATCCTAAATCACTAGGTGAAACACAACGCAAGCAATTTCAATGCAATTTTCAGCAAAAGGTAGAGAGTGATTCAAGAACAAGGTTTATATGTGTAACTAGCTGAACCCCACGGTGTTACCCGCGGTTATTGTCGTACTAAGGATAACGCCGCGGCGCGAAGCTAGTCTAATGAAAGTAGCCTAAGTTACTTATTATATCATCAGCTATCAATGAAAGCCCCGTCAAAACCAATCCAGCCTTTCAGAGATTAGCCGGAACAACAGCCAGACGAACAGACAGACAGAAAAAATTTTCGTACATGTACCATGTATACATACATATGCATTTAGTAAAAAGTGTGTAGCATTTGTTTTTCTAAATGCTATTAAAATATAGTTATATCAAGAAAAAAAGTGAGCACAGCGCCCTCACTGCGTGTTACACTCTTGCTATTGGTTCGACCGGCCGAACAGTTCATCCAAGCGGCACCAGAGGGCGTTATTCTGCACTGCGTCATACAGTCACTGTTGACAGTTGCATCTTGCAAAATTTAAGAATAACCTTGTTTCAGTATTAATTGATATGCAATTGTTCACTTCGCGAAATAGTGCCCTTGCATTAGAATATATCGGAGTGAGTGGTGCTCATGTTTAGCTGAGAAAGTTGGTGGGAGATTCTCGAACATTCGTTTCCAAGTCTATATAAACGAGGATTTTGTGGATGACTGGTTCACTGTCTTCAGTTCTCTGCCTATTGTGACTATCCTGCATAAGCCTCGTGATTGTTGTTCGCTGTGTATAGTGAAACGCTGCTGTAATCTTCAATTCCCCGTCTGAGGTAAATAATCAAATATAACCTATAGATTAATCTTAACCATGTCTTTATTTCTTTGAATGTGTGTCTAGGAGATGTATTTTCTGTGTAGGGTTCATGGTTCCGGACAGAACCAGTAGATTACGGAGCACACATCCTGGTTGTGAGGTTATATCCTGGCAGGGATATCGTCTGAGGCAGCTCGCAGCTCACCACCTAGCTCACTTACGTGTCCCAAGGATTCCTTACTGGGACACATATAATACAAAGTACCTACTTTATATTTTTTCACCTACATAAGGTGTTATAATTTTATCAGATTTTAAGATCATCCTTAGAAGCCCGAATAGATCCTCACCTGAGGTCTGAAAGGGGTTGGGAGTCATCTGGGTGTCGGTCTGAAGTGCAGCGACACCGAAGAGTGGTTTATTTACTGTATTACAATAATTTTAAGCTAGTGATAACCCACATGTATAATCTTTATAATCTTGTTACCTGTAATTTTATTTATTGTGAATATATGAATGCATTACAGAGGAGTATTCGTTTCTTATGAAGAGCACCCTGGTATCCCAAACACACACCCACACATATTATCTTTTTTAACTTTTATTTATCTTTGTCTAAATTTATTTATTTATTTAACTTATTTCTTTACGGCGCCCTGAGGATCTCATGGTCTACGGTTGGCTAGTCGGTGAGGTGACTCCCTGACAGGTTCAGGGGTTACAAGTGGTTATTTTAATATTACAAACAGACACTCTGATTTTACTTATTTGTATAGATGTATAGATACGCATATATTATAGTAAAGGAAACCGAGAATCACAAAGACTTATGTGCGTGTGTGTTAATATAATTATTACTTATGGTTAAATGATTTCTTATTGAGATATCAACTTAATTAGTTTTGTGCATCTACATTTTTTTAGCTCTGCATCGCCTCTGCATCGCCTCACTTGTAATGTGCATAAAGTATAAATAAAAAAAGAGGAAAAAATATGTTTCTAACATAATTTACTGACTGCACTGCACTGACTGACCCATTCAACTTCGTGTGCGTCTCGTTTTAATCATACTCGGCTATTGATCTTAGGCACACCAGCAAAGCAAAATACACATTTAAAAAATCGCAAAAATCGGTAAAATAGTTTCGAATTTCATCATCAGCTAAATTACTGTTAGTCAAAAACATTTTGAGATATCATCAAAGCAATTTCCAACAGATACACTAAAAACAAGGTATTTTGTAAATGTTTGGTAAAATTTACCATCGCCAGGCATTTAGAGATTGTGAGTACTTTATTGCACGTAGACCTTCATAAATAAGACCCTCGTTTGTACTAACTAGCATACAGATGTTATATTCATTATCTTATAATTTTGTACTCGTTCTCGCGACATTTTTATAGACTTTTCGATGAAGTATTTTGTTAAATCGGAAGAAATTAGGGACATTAAAAAAGCAATTTAAATATTGAATTGCTGTCATAAGTATCTATAATATTAGCGGACCCGACTAACCGATTCTGTTGCATAACTAGCTGAACCCCGCGGTGTTACCCGTGGTTATCGTCGTACCGCGAGTAACGCCGCGGGACAAAGTTAGTCTAAAAAAAGGAGCCTAATTTACTCCCAGGATCATCAGCTACCTGCCAGTGAAAGTCGCGTCAAAATCGCCGTTCCAGAGATTATATGTACCGTGTGATATGCATTTAGTTAAAAGCGGTTATTTTAATATTCAAATAGACACTCCAATTTTATTTATTTGCACAGATATTCATTTATCTATCTATATATATAAAAGAGGAAGGTGACTCACTGACATACCCAGAGATCAACGCACAGCCCAAACCGCTGAACCTAGAATCCAGAAATTTTGCATGTAGGTTTTTTATATAACGTAAGTGAGCACTAAGAAAGGAATTTTAGAAATTCCACCTCTAAGGAGATAAATCAGGGGAAGAAAGTCTGCGTGAGCGAAGCCGCGTGCAAAAGCTAGTTAATTAATAAAATAACCTGATAAAACTTATCTTAAGGTAGGCACGCCAGAAAAACACACTTAAAATAGAGGTGAAAATTAGTTAGATATGTAAATATATATTTCTTCTTCTACCGCTTTCATCAATCTGGCATAGTAAATGATTATATGTTAAATATATAACAATACAAGTTATGACGTCCAAATAAAGAATTGAAACTCCTATAGAGTGTATGTCTGTAAAATGCTGGCAATAAATATTGCCAACATTATGAATTTTTAGCCGACTTTAAAAAAAGGAGGAGGTTTCTCTAATCGACCCTATATATATATATGTATTTTTTTAAGTGTTTTCGCGGATAACTTCGTCGTTTATGAAACGATTTTGATGATTCTTTTTTTAATGGAAAGGAGATACCCCAACGGTGGTACCATAAGGGATCTGATAATGGCATCCAAGAGAAATCGAGTCAAACCTTGAAGTCAGTTTTATTTTTGTTAAAATTTTCACATACTGAATTGATCCTTCAGAAAATAAATAAAGTAAATTCCTTTTGTATGTTTTAAAAATGTTGTATTTTGTTATTTAGTTCTCATAAACTTAAAATAAATCAAACCAAATATCTCGTGAACCGAGGTAATATGTAAAACAATTTTCATCAGAAAGTATTAAGTAAGGAATCTTTGCTTTTAATAGCTACCTAAACAAACTTTCCATTTTCGTGAAACTGCCACATATAAAATGAGTAAATACTTCATAAATATCACTATTTATATAGTTGTTTTCAAGAATCAATCAGGAGTTTTTAGGAAATAGCTAAATAAAAATCCAAGATATTTGTTATTTACTCGGGAAATATTTTTTTAAGAAAATTGAATAAATCTAAATGGAAATTTCTCGTTGAAAACGTTTTTACTAATAACTTCTTGGAATTAAAAGGTATTTTAAATACGATATGTTTTCCTAAAATGTGATAAACAATAACGGCAAAAACATTTTTGGTAAGGGATTGTGTTTCGTATTGTTTTTTTTAGTTTTGAGTATTTTAAGTTATATTTTTGAGACCTACTTTTTGAAGGAGTTATGTCAGCAGTAGACTATTAGACGCCGTTGATGCTGAAGCATTACTAGGCCACCATGGCGTGAGTCAGCATGCTGCATTGTTGCATTGTCTGCATTCGCAATGAGTTTCGTAGCCACCACTCTTGGATTCTGCTTATGCTTTCTGTCAGGTAAAATTAGGTCACTTTGGCAGGCCCATATATAAAAAAATCTGATCATTTGAAAGACATCTTATAGCCGGCATAGTTTAATAGAACAAAAGCTCTTTCTAAAAAGAGAGAGAGAGAGAGAAAGTCTAGCACTGGTATGTTTAAGGTTATTGTTAATGATGGAATAAATAAATAAACGAATGAAACCGCTTTATAGGTAGTAGAGCCACGCTGATATCAGCATGAATAAACCGCCCCGGCTCGACCGGGGCGGTATTACCCTCACATAGAAACATCAACGTAAAATGACAGCATTCGTGCTGTCGTGTTTCGTTGGTGAGTGCGAGACCGGAGGACCAACGATGCAGAAGCATCACTAGCCCGCCATGGTGTGGGTGACCATGCTGCATTGTCTGCATCCGCAATGAGATGGATTCTGCTTATGTTTTCCAT
This sequence comes from Spilosoma lubricipeda, assembly GCA_905220595.1. Taxonomy (NCBI): domain Eukaryota; kingdom Metazoa; phylum Arthropoda; class Insecta; order Lepidoptera; family Erebidae; genus Spilosoma; species Spilosoma lubricipeda. Next base: position 16,964,315 of record HG992281.1, on the reverse strand, counting down.
CAGGCAGAAGAGTCATTTTGGCAAGCCAAACATAAAAAAAAAACCGAGGGTGAGTAACGGACTATACAACTCAAGAGTCACAAATGCGTTATCGTCCTTCGATTCCATCCCCCTTTTTAGGACGAGTTTGGGCTCTAGTAACCTTACTCACTCGTTGAAATTCAACGAAAAATTTGCTTTACGCCAGTTTTCTGTGAGGCCATGATATAATGCTGATCGAGACTGGCAATAGACACGAGCCGAGGCATGACCGTCTCACGATGAAATTGATTATAATTTAGGTACTACAATTACTTTTTATTTGTATTTTTGGAAAACCTTTATCAATGTATTTTTAGACATCGCAAAATTTAGTTATTGAACTCTGCTTTATTTCATTAATTGGTTTAATCAATCTTGTATATAAAATTATCTGTTGTGTATATGTCTTTATTGTTTACCTTAAAGTTCTATAAAGCACTTATCGCTGACAATGTTATATCTAACTTTATTAACGTTACATAGTTTCAGTTTTACAGATTCTAAGACTATTTGTGGTAGAAAAATGAATAAAGTTACATACATTTACATAATTGTTATTTGCATTGCTAATGCCAAGAGCGGTATGGTATTTGCTCTACTTCATGCTAAGTTTTTCCGCTCAAAGCATGTCAATGTATATTTTAGTAGAAAACTAAATAGATATTTATGATTATACCTTTTTATTTGTACCTGACATTTCTTTTATAAAAAAGATTGCAAAAAATACAGACGGGTCTCCAAAGGGGAGTGTTGGTAAGTGAAGACACACATTCACAAATCAAGAGTCAAGTACGCGTTGTCACTCTTTGGTTACCCTCTAAATCAAGAATTAAGAAGAGTTAATTCTCCTCTTTACTAAGTTAATGTAGGTTAATTCACTCGATCAAAACAACGAGAGAGGTTGACATCTGTTTACTAAAACTCCGGTGGAACCGACTCATAATGTGTGAAATCTTGGCTCTCTCAATTTTAAATATATTTATTCATCTTTTATTGCTTGCATATTTAGGCTAGTCATTATATCATACTGCCTCGTTGCTTGCCTCCTTGGTCTAGTGGTTTTAGCGTAAGCGACTGCAGATCAAGAGGTCTTGGGTTCGATTCCCGGATCGGACTGCTGTTCGTTTTTCCTTACAAGCAGTGAGGGCCCGACGCTGCGACGCCCATGCGGGATAGATCGCCAGCGTGTACTGGGCCGAGTCTTCACTGCAGTCGCAGTGGTGGCAGGCGGGACTTAGTTTCCTTCTGGCTACTGAGTGCAGGTACTTTCTAAAGCATCCGTGCCCGGAAAGAACATGCGTCAGTAGGAAAGGGTCCCGTGCTGCCGCCCTGCTCACTCGACATATATTGATAACTGATTCAACCTTCGAATTCAGTTCACCCTCAGGATTGCGGAGGTCCGATGCCAAGCGCTCCGAGTAAAAACTAATATTCATATAAAACCTGTTAAACTAGTCGCCGACCCCAAATCTTGGTAATAATAAATTATATGAAGATGATTATATTCTATGACTATCCTCATGATCGTCTCAGCCAAAGGACATTCACTGCTGGACAAAGGTCTCTCTCAAGTTTTTCCACAACAACCAAGCTTATGCTGCCCTTATCTAATGACTTCCTGCGACCTGCACCAGATCGTCGGACCACTTGGACCACCTGGACTTACCAATGCTGCATCTTCCGGTACGGGGTTCATTGATCAAATATTTATTGTTAATTACGTAATCTTGCTGTTGGATGTTTTAATGCCGCCCAAAGGCTTCCAACTAAGCTTCACGACTGTTATCCTATGATAACAATCGGGACCGATTGCTTGACGTGATCTTTTAATCACGGAGACGCTCATGGTAACATACCACCAGTCGTTACTTACGAAAAAAATATATAAAAAATCTTGTTCAGTAGAATTGCGCCAGTAATTTCTTATACTTATGAATATCGGTTTGCAAGTACAGCATAGTTCTATTAAAATGTCACAATCTATGTCAGCTGAGATATATGGCTTTCTTGTAAATACTGACAGGTTAGTTTGTCGCAAGTTCCTATAAACTCATTTCCCTACGCCGTCGTTTCCAACAAGCGTCGCAAGAGAAACAGTTAGTGGCATAAAATTGAGACAAGCCGCTAGAATTCCGGTAGCGAATATAAAAACTTTCGCAATAAATTTATATGGTGAATTATAAAAAAAATATTTTGCATAATATAATCTACATCTACTTAGCAACTGAATTTGATGATTTCATTTCATTTAGATCTTTTTAAATAGTAAGTTTATTTAATTCAGCTAAAAGTTACTAAAAAAATAGTCTTAAGCAAGTATCCGATTTACGAATACGATGGTTTTTTTATTTATCGTAATAAACCTTAAAATTCTTAACAAAGAACTATTTTGTTGGCAACACAGAATTTAAACAAGACGAACTTTCTTGAACCTCCAGATTAATAATAATAATGAATTTCTTTATTGAACCAGATTAGTTATAACTTATAAGTTTACCTTAAAAAGAAAAACTTAAACTAGGGAAGTACAATTGGCGCCCTTATCGCCCGGAGGCAATCTCTTACAGCCTGTAACCGTGACAGGCAACTGAAATCTTAAAGTAAAATTTGTATTTGCTTCAATAATCTACTGAAAGAAATTCAAACCTCTTAACACAAAAAAGACAGTATTTCTGCATTGGTTTGAATGCTGGCGGCAAAATGAAAATAGAAAGGATATTTGTACAACGTCACATTGATATAGCGTTATGTATAACTGCCTCGGTGGCGCAGTGGTAGCGTACGCGACTGCTGTTCTTGAGGTCTCGGGTTCGATTCCCGGGTCGGACCAAATGTTTGTATGATCTGCAAATATTTGTTTCGGAGTTTGGGTGTTTTCTATGTATAATATGTATGTATTTACAAAAAAAAGTATATAAGTATTCGTATCAGTTGTCTAGTACCCATAATACAAGCTCTGCTTAGTTTGGGACTAGATGGCGTTGTGTGTTAGATGTCCGAAATATTTATTTATTATTATTATTATGTATAAATATAAATAATATATTATGTTATGAGGAGATGCAGAGATAATATGTCGTCAGAAACATGTAGATATTTAGATAGATACTTTTTTATGTAATTACTTTTCCTAAAGGGTTCTTTTATACAAAATGAATCCTCACTAATGGTTTAAGTGCAGTTAGCTATCGCGAATGAATAAAGATGATTATTAAGAAACTGTCGTTTGTGTTTTCTTCTATTTACGATCTATTTTTTTTAATTTATCTATTTTTGTCGTCATTAAGTGGTCTTCTTTTTTCAAATTTGTTTTTTGTACATCCATATTATTTACGATAATTCATTTTCAGTTAATACGATTTCAGGTATTTTTATACTTCAATATACTTCTGTATCAATAAAAAATTGTATTAAAAATTTTCAAGATTATAAGTGGAGTGGTTAAGGATAAAAGCATACAAAAGTCATATTACCATTCCTTAAGATTGACCCAATGACACCAATGCAGTAAAACCAATATAATATAATATTTCTATGATAATAATGGATATTTTGATCATAGCAAACGGACTATTGCCTGGCGGCGACGCCGTTAAAATCGCACGCTTGGATGTATTTCGTGACAGTGAAACGTAATACGTACCTACCTGAACATCCCTAGAGTTATATTGACTAGAAGAAGACAAGAATATGGTCATAAGAAATATGACATTTAAAAGTTAGAAAAATAAACAAGAGAAGGATTTAAAGAAATCAGAATTTTGGCAAAATTCTGACAATTGCTTATAACTTCTAACTATATAATAAATGCATTTTTTTTAATGTTTCTTCATTGTAACGATTAAGATCAGAACTATAACTATGACCAAATGCTACTTAGATTCTATATTACAGCTATTTAGTAGCCTGTTCAATTCTGTTGATGTTATGATGAAGGTAATTTAAATACTTTAATTTCAATCTAGCTCATTATTTTTCGAGTATTTAGTCGTAAGTAAATTGTAATATTATTATTATTATTCAAAGTAAGTGGATTACCCTGAACGATATTTTTCATACCTAGCTAAGTAAGTAGGAATAGTAAGAAATGAAAGAAAGTAGAAAGAAATGTAACATAAATTCTTTCCTAAAATAAATTATCTGTCATCGTCAGTCTCGTCACTTCCATGTAGTCCTTTAGCCGTGTCTTGAGCATTTCATATCGGAGTCTGGAACGCGTCGGCATTTCCCGAACCTCCGGGGAGGGCTACGTGACGAGCTTCACTCCTAAAATATTTGTACTATTCATCGCCGCCAGTATTAAAATGTTCGCTATTCGGCCTCACTTTTTATCACACTTTATTTTTTATGATCCTGTGAAGTCTGTACCTACTTATGAGGCGTGGACTGTGAATCTGTGAGGGGAAATTGTTCGAGTTGTGTTTTACTTTAGTACTATAAAGATTTTTGTGTGGGTGTTTATGATGTAAGGCTTCGCGTGACTTTATATATGGCGGGTAGGAATAGTAATTGAATTACTGTAGTCGTCACAGACCTTCTTTTAAATAAGGATGTTTATATGATCCCAACTATTTATTTCCAAAAAGAATACGTATTATGAAATGAAATTATTATTAAACAACCAAATCAATGGTTTTTGGTTAAGTCATAAAATTAAACATATATTTTTCGGACAAGCAATAGAACGTGAATTAAAAGTATAAATTTTATATAAACCAAAAAAAAACACACTTACTAAAATGGGTTAAGTACATACAAATAAACAAACATACATGTTGTTTAAATTCCTTTCACCAGGGTTTCGCTTCGCTTTGCAACTGGAAGTCAGGAATCCCTTGATCTAGGCTTAGGGCCCATGAGTAAGCCAGACAGTCGAAATTCTGTTCTCCTGGTAAAGAAGTCAAACTAGAGGCGTTTCACCTCTTTCTACCTTATAACTGGCTGGTGGAGAACCTGTATTTTTGGCTAAACTCAGAATTAGGGATGGGTCTATCTACGAATGCGGACTTGATGAGGGAACCGCAAATTATATATTTTTTAATTGCCCCAAGACTAGATTTCCTATTTATGAATTCATTCCTGCTCATATTCCTCTCCCCACGTCCCTTAGATTACTCTTAACGCGGGTTTTCACTTCTTTGGTATATTTATCAGGTAAGTGTATAACTGTTAACAAAATCAAACTATAGTTCTATCATCAATAAACATAAAGTATGATGATCTTTAATGTCACTAATTTTTTTGAATATTTATATTTAATTATATGTGTACTGCTAATTTATGCGTGTTTATTTATTAATTTATGACTGTAAAAATCAATAAATTAGTATTTTTTTAATTTAATTTTGCAAAACTAAATTATTTTTCCGGCTCTACTGGAGCTCTACATAGTTTGTCTTTCAAAAACATGACATTGGCAGAACTGTGGTCACACTCTACCATAGAGCCATTAAGAGCATATATCACTAGAGGGGATATTTCCTTAGCGTACACCAAAGAGACTTTTTTGTATCGAACACATGTCTGTACATGTGCTCGATACAAAAAAGTGAAGATAATGAAAGCATGTTAGGTTTCAAACATTTCTGATTTCATTCATGTTTGTATTGAAGAGTTAATTTCACATACCATGTTGTCAAAGGCGGAACACCTTCTTAGGTATAAGATCTTCTTAGGTGAAATATATCAAAATTTTATGTATAAAAAGTTTCTAGCATTCTTTAGATTAGCCACGTAATACTCATAGAAGACAGGTATATGACAACTTTAATTTTCTTTATTCCAAATTTCCGTGAAAAGGAAGTCTGGGTCCCGGCCATAGACTTCCGTGGCAGTCTATCGTTTGTTTCATTCGACCACTTTAACGTGTATTAAGTTGATGTTGTTATATTTACTGGGTTTCTTCCTTCCATGTCGGGTACATGGAAGGAAGAAACCCATGTGATATTTTTTTTTGTCAGAATAAACTTGATAATGCTTACATCCTTACCCGGTGGAAACATAAGTAAATCCAGGCTATTATGATAGCGTTGACAGCTGTTGTACGATTTTATAGAAACAAGGAAAACAGAAAAAAAAGGGTAACTGGATTTTTTTAAATAAAGATGGAAGTTAAAATAAGGTGATCCTTATTTTGAAGACGATTAAAAGAAAGCAATTAGCGTTTGCCTTAATCAATTTATTTTAAGTGAATCAATAACGAAATATAACTTTTTCTTTTTTATTATTAAGAAATACGCGTACTGTTGATATTGGGATATTGTAATTATCTCATGGTGGACAAACATCCAGAATCAATGTTTCTCTGAGAAATAGTATCAACGTATATCAGAATGGTCAGATCTCCAAGATTACTTAGCATTACGTAGACATTTATTTTAATTCTGTATTCTCGATAGATTGTATTACGGGGCTCCGAGTTTTTTTTTTATTCATAATGAACAAAAGTTTTTGCAATCGTTCAACAAAACTAAACTTTTATCCTCAACACAGGATAATTTGCACTTCATCACTGTGCGCTTGTCACAAAACTTTTTACTTGACACAACTAATTTCTGGAATAAAATTGTCGCTTGCGATATTTACTGCAAAGAACGTACTAGAAGTCGGACTTTTCATGAAGACTGTAGCAAAACGGACATGCCATGATTATTGTCTGTTCCTTTTCTTCCCAATATGGATTAAAAAAGTATAGGCATGTATTGTGAGTCTGAGTATTATTGTTATTACTGAGAGTAATTACCACATACCGTTGAATAAATATAGGACCAAATTTGTGCTTAGTTAAAAAACCAAAAAATAAATTGAATTTAACAGGTTAATAACAAAATAAACATTATATAACTATATAATAAATATCGATTTTCATGTTTAGATTAACAGGAAAAGTCATTAAGAAAGCGTTCTCACTAGCGTCTCTAAATTTCCTTATTTTAATAGATACCTACTATATCACAATGTAAAACAATAGGGGTCAATGCATAAAAACATTGAGTTCACGATCCTGAATCTCAAAAAGCTTTTTACCAAAATCAAGTGACCTCGCCGAGGTGTTTTACTTACCTCGATGTTTTATTCCTCACCTGCCCTTCTCGTCTACATAATAAAGATTCCTATAAAGACAACGCCGGGCTGGCGTTAACTAGTTAATTGTAATTAAAAATGTCTGCTCCAAAAAAATTAAAGCGGTCTATAGATTTATGTTTCAACACTGTGTATCCGGCAGTATAAAATATTTTTCACCTTCTTACACGCGTAAAAGCAACTTACATTTGCAGGTTATTGAATTAGATGTACGGATATGTAGGTTCATTTGTCGAAATTAAGGATGATTACTCAAATAAAAGAGTAAACCAACTTTTTTATTCATTATTTATGTTGTAAAATATTAAACTGTTTTCAAAACTGGTTTTTCACGTATTACATCTTTACAATAAGCAATATTTAGAGTAACAGATGTACACGGTACTCAATACCTACGAAACTTTTTTTATATTTATATTTTAGTTTACCAATCAATGTACAGGCTTATTACAATATCATGATTAGTATCATGATAATTATCTGTTTGGTGCAATCCAGCGCCTGGCATATTTTTAACAATGTTTTTGACTTGAGTGCAGTATTTGTTTTATTTAGTAGTTGTCAAAATGTACTACTACTAATAGTCTTCTTAATAGTTTCAGGAATTACACGTATGTCAATGAAATAAATTTATATTATCCATAAAAACTAAAAACTAAAATCTTGATATCAAATAAAAATGGTTCGTTATTACTGAGAATAAGATTAAAGAAATGAACTAAAAATGTACAACATACTCATTAAATCATAATATAATATAAAAGTCAATATTAGGACATGTAGCGGCTAGTACTAATACATGAACACACACATTTGAAGGACACAAAATTAGGACAAAAGACGTAACAATTCATTACTCTATACAATTCAAGAAGTAAGTACCAATGGTCGGAACTTCGCTGACAAGGGTCAGTGAATTTAAGAGCTTAAATTACTCGAATAGTGAAATGATGAATCATATGAATAAATTAATATGTTAAGAGAAATGTAGCTTCAAACACATATGGTGAATCATTGTATACGATTTAATAGAAGTTACAAAAACTTCCACTGGTTGTCACTTCACTGAGTAGGATCAGTGAATTTCAGTACTTAAGTTACTTGAATATTTAAAATATGAATGTCTTCTATAGCAAAACAAAAGTATAAGGGACTCCGAAGTGTAATATGTCTGTCTTGAATTCTAACATTGCTTTATTTCTGGTCATTCTTTTACTGGATAGTTGTTTTTATGTAGTTAAAATGTTTACTAAAACGCAGGCTAGCATGCAAAAGAAGAACGAAGAAGGGTGGGTATCTTGGTAGTAAAGAATTCTAACTATGGTTAAATAAACTATTCTTTTCTTATTTTGCAGAACAAAATTAACATCTGTTTTCAAAAATAAATATAACTTCACCACTTTTCCCTTTACAAAGTTTCTGAAAGAGATTTTTGCCTTTCGTCTCATTACTACACAACTTTCCACTTCGTAGTATTAGTATAATTACAAGGCCATTGTCTACCGCCTCGTCGGAGTGAAGTTTTACGATTTCCGAGTGAAATCAACAATGCTTTGTCGTCAAGTTAGAATAGATCACTCTACTCATACAAGTGTCCGAGAAGTGATAAAGGATTGGGGTAAAAATATTTATTTGATGACGTTTTTAGGGTTCCGTACCAAAGGCAAAAACCGGAATCCATATAGATTCGTCATGTCTGTCTGTCTGTCCGTCCGTATGTAACAGCCACTTTTTTTCGAAACTATAAGAACTATACTGTTGAAACTTGGTAAGTAGATGTATTCTGTGAACCACATTAAGATTTTCACACAAAAATAAAGAAAAATAAAAATATTAGGGCCCCATACTTACAACTGAAACTCAAAAAGTTTTTTTTCATCAAACCTAACTGTGGGTATCTATGGATAGGTCTTCAAAAATGATATTTAGGGTTTCTAACACCATTTTTTTTCAAAACTTAATATTTTGCGCGTGAGACACTTCCAAGGTGGTAAAATGTGTGTGTGTGTGTGTGTGTGTGTGTGTCCCCCTTAAACTTCTAAAATAAGAGAATGATAAAACAAAAAAATATGATGTACATTACCATGTAAACTTCCACCGAAAATTGGTTTGAACGAGATCTAGTTAGTAGTTTTTTTAATACGTCATAAACCGTAAGCCGCAATTTATCTATTAACGTTACAACGAACTACAAGAACTGTTGTATTATGTTACTTACTGCCACGGACCCCTTCAAGTGCGAATCCGACTCGCACTTAGCCGCTTTTTATATAGGAATATTAACAAATTCTATGAATATGGTAGAACACTGTTTATGCCTTAAATTAAAACAAAATACAGTATTAGTTTTGTACATGATTACCATTTTGTTTTTAATTTTAGTGCTATGTGATAGTAATAAACTTTAATGATTTTTTCCCTTCGCCACACAACGCAAACTAAGCAGAGCTTAAACTATGAGTACTAGACAACTGATATAAATACATATATTGTATATATTATTTTTTCTATTAATACATACTACATATTACACATAGAAAACACCCAAACTCCAAAACAAATATTTGCAGATGATACTAACATTTGGACCTCAAGCACAGCAGTTGTTTACGCTATAACTGCTATTAATGCTAGAGAACATTATTTGTTTATAAAAATTTCGTCTAAAAACGGTTCCTTTCTCATGATAAAAGGTATAAATATATATATACTATTTTTTTCATTTATTCACGGATACATACATATATCTTAAAAGAAATCTGTTTTTCTATACTTAAATATAGCTTTTGCAAAATTAAATTGTCTTGTAACAAATTTTGCTTTAATAATTACACTGCATGTAAATATTTGCGATAAACGTAATATCCACTTAGCGTAGAAAAGGTTATATTAAGAATTCAATGTATATATATAATGCCAATTACTTACAATAACTTGCTTCATCACAAAACCACCGCAAGATCTCTAGAACCGCAGATACAACACTTTTACAAATTATTGGGTAGTAGAGCCACGCTGATTTCAGCACGAACGTGCCGACTCAACCGGGGCGGTACTACCCTCGCTCAGAAGATCAACGTAAAATGACAGCGTTCGTGCTGTTGTGTTTGGTTGGTGAGTGCGAGACCGAAGGCCCAATGATGCAGAAACATTACTAGGCCCCCTTGGTGTGGGTCACCATGCTGCATTCGCAATGAGTATGGTGACCACCACTCTTGGATTCTACTTATGCTCTCCATCAGGCATATTAGAGCACATAAAAAATACAGTTTAATATTAAAATCGTTTAGGTAGGTTTATTTTGCCAAAAGGTCCACCGTGCTTGCAGCCGTAGAATTTTTAATCTAGATAAAAGGCACAACACAGTTTTGTAGCCGTCATAAACTCAACAAAAGATATATACGACTACCATTTATAAAAAAAATGTCTACGCATCTTTTTGCTATAGAACGTAATCTCTAAACACATATTTATAAAAACTTTATTTATTTTTTATATAGGCGTTAGTACACATCGAAGTAAGCGAGGTAACGCTGCGCTGATAATTACATTTCCACCCTAATAGGGTTGAAAAACGAATAATAAAGTAGTGTCTTAAGGGATGAGATTTTGCTTTAAATGTAAACAACAAATGTATATACACATACAAAACTAAATACATTGTGTTTACAACGCAACTACTGGTCCAAAATTAAGGTCGGACGTACTTTATGCTAATTCCTTGGACGATTATAAGATTAAGTTGAGTGTGAATTACTGTCGTTCCTTATGAGAAAAAGGCTGGCTCGTTATGTGCCGCCGTGTTGTTCTTCGGGTGATTACATTGCGGGAGAATCCCCTCGGCGCGTTTCTCGTACCTTCAACGGGCGGTCGGCGGTTTTGCAATTTAGTTGGAACGGGCGTTGAGAAAAATTTGCGGTGATGGGTGCGCGGCAAGCGGGGCGCGTGCGCGCGACTCAGCGCGGCACGGCGACAGCGGCAACCCCGCAGTCAGCAGCGCGGCGCGAGACGATTAGTCTGCGCCGGTACGCTCCTGTCCGCGCCAAACGCTCCGCTCCCGCGCACCCCGCCGCCCGTACGTCAAACTAACTAATTGATTTATACCCCCAAAACATTAGCTACAGAACTTACTCAAACTTTATGTGACCCGTAGCTAATTAGTGACGTGAACTTTTTACAAACAATAAATTGTAAAATAATGACTTTCAAGTGTATTTAGGTATGTCATAAAACTTTATTTTTATAAATGTTTTATGTAACTGAGTTTGCGGAGGAGCAACAATATGTCACAGTAAAATGACAGAGGATGAATAATGGTAAATATAAAAGCTCTGTGTTGTTAGTTTGGTACAAGCTGAGTCACGATGACAAAAAATGCCCTAATGGATTCACTAACACAATATAGATAGCAACATGAATTCAAAAATTTCAGTCATTAATAACATCATGTACACAATTTGAATGCATAACTTATCCTAAAGTCACGTTATATGTAATAAAAAGTAAACATATTACTTTAAGACAGATTTTGTAAGTATTTCAATACTTTATGTTGAACTTCAGTTACATTTAATTGTTAGATAGATTGATAACATGATTTAGAGATCTTATAAAGTTTTCTGTGGGTGTACAATGAAGGTTTTAATTTAAGTTAAATGAAGGAACTCCCTTAGAAATATTTCCCCTTTTCAGAAAAAAACAGTCATTAACACGCTTCCTTTCCCCTTTCGTAGCATCTCAATACGCGCCAACACCGAAAAACATTATTCTTTTTCCTCTTGCAAAAGAAATAACAGATGTATACATTAGCTACCTACATATATTCACATATATTACGTGGTCTGCCAACCTTCATTCAAATAAATTAATTTATGGTGAGATGTTAATGCTTCTCAATTTATCTGTCAGCTAGGTCAATTTAGACGCGGAGGGGATCTCCTCTTTAGATTGTAAATTGATCTAAATGATACGTAGTAGTAGTGTAAAGCATTAAATTATAAATTCAAGAAACAGCTTTCCTATTTCCAGTCTTAAGTTTACGTTTTTTGCATGGATGGTTTTCAGAAGTCGTTTTGTCGTCTCCAGTAAATTGTTACAAGAATACTTGCTGAGCTTTGTCTTATAAATTATCTCAATATAATAGTATTCCTTATTTTAAAAATACTAATATCGCTATCAAAAATGGGGTTTGGTTGTAGAAGAGTGTATGAGAGTTCACTGAGATTAGGAGAGACGGCATTGGGCTGTCCAAAATATCACTACCTACATATTATAAAACAATCTCTTCCGTCGCGTCTGTCTGTTTGTTCGCGATAAACTCCAAATCTACTGCACGGATTTTAAAGCGGTTTTTAACAATAAATAGAGTGATTCGTGAGGAAGATTTTCGTATATAATTTGGTAATTTTTTTGAGTATTATACCTAAAATATAACGATATTCGTTGAAGACGTCGGAAAAAAATACGCCGCACGTCTTCTCGGGTAACATAGGCTATACCTATTATTTTTTCCATAAAGAGGCCGTGCGAACCCGGGGCGGGTTACTAGTAGTCCTATATTTCTGTCATAATAATTATTGAAGATAGTTCCTATACGAATATGTAAAAATACTATATTATGCATTAAAGCTTGAATGGTATATTTCTTTAATGGTTTGTAGAACCTGACTGCGAAGCCGGAGGTCAGAGGTTCAATTCCCGCTATGGACAAACATCATGTATTTGGAAATATTTAAGAAATTATGTAAAATTTTATGTGAGTTAGCAGTCAGAATGACTATATGTGAGATGGTTAAATTTATTATACGTAATCTTTATTACAATATTCTCGTAATATTTGTATTGAAATGTTAGTTTGCATTGCCATACAAATATAGAGAGCTTACCGAAGCTAAAACAATGTCGTCTATTCCGAACGCGATATATTCTGTTTGTTCGGTATTTTCTTGTTTGATGAGTTCCCACAGCTGAATGGCTCTTGTTAAAGATAAACATCATTTTACATTCCTGGTTTAATTTTTATAGTAAAGAATTGATTTTAGTTTTTTGAATAACTAGCACAAAATTTTTACCTTAAGGTAGACAGATTTAAAGCTTAAATGTTTCTTCTTTGCTTTTCTAAAAACTATATTTAATAAACATTAGAGTTATGTTTTTACAATTCATATTTTTGATTAAAAAAAAAACTTAACTACTACGACTAAATATAATACGATAAAAAACAGACTGAAGCTTTTGTGGTTAATTGAACTATGTGTTTAATTGTAAGGTTTAGTGTCTAAAAATAAATAGAATAACGTTTATTTTTGTCTGAGTTATAAAATGCATGCAGCTAATTGCATACATGGGGTCGCAAGCTACCAGAGAGTGGGACCTCTGGTGGCAGATTAATTGCGGCGTCGTAATAGTCGGAGCTATTATACAATGAATAAATACAATGATTAGGCTGTTAGACATGGGAAAACCTCTGTGGCTTTCCCCAGGATAGACCTTGGATATATTGGAGATAAAATGGTTCTTCTCAGAGCAGAGCGCCTCATACCGGTAATCAGGGTTATTTTTAATAAAAACACTGTGGCTCCTGAGTGACCGAGGGTCCGGTGATTCAAAGAGATTTTTCAATCATTCACAAAAAAAAAGGTAATTGTATAAATATGGACGTGTAGTAAACAGCGGGTGAGAAAGAAATTATTAAATAGTGATTTAAGACAAGTCGCTTCAGATAACTGCTAGATAAACGAGGCAGTCTTACAAATTTATCTATATACAGAAAAACAGTATTGTACAACACTATCGTCCGTTTTACCTACGGCTAAAAACGGTAAATATGTACATACATAATATATGGTATAAGAATAAAACGGTAAGCTGAACAGGGACTTTAGGTAACAATTTATTTGCACAACTAAAACTCAACAATGAATTATTAAGTGACCTTTTCGAGACGAGTAAACAGAACTGAATCTCTGGTCAAATTAGAGCCTTTTCAGAAAGGAATTTTTTGTCTGTATTATGTACTTCTCTTAATATGCGACTTTTTATTAAGGATCTTGCTATATTCTAAATATCAGTAAAGGTCATTTTGTTTTGCAACAACTTGTTTAAAATTGCATATTAGCGTAATATTTTGGAACACAAATATATAAATTACTAGCTGAACCACGCGGTGTCACCCGCGGTTATCGTCGTACCGCGAGTAACGTTGCGGGACAACGTTAGTCTAAAAAAAGTAGCCTAAGTTACTCTCTGGATCATCAGCTACCTGCCAGTGAAAGCCTTGTCTAGAAACGGTGCAGCCGTTCAGAGATTACCTGTAACAAACAGACAGACCGACAGACAGACAAAAATTTTTTAGATACATTTTTGGCATATGTACCGTGTATACATGCATATGCATTTAGTAAAAAGTGGTTATTTTAATATTACAAACAGATACTCCAATTTTATTTATTTGTAAAGATGAATTTAAAAAGCGATCTATTACTGAGAATCTTAATATATAATTTCAGTAATAATACATGAATTGATTGCTGATTTCAGCACGAACGGGCCTGCGCGAGAAAGGCGTATCTACCCTCGCACAAAAGATCAACGTAAAATGACGGCTTTCATGCTGTCGTGTTTCGTTGATGAGTGCGAGACCGGAGGCCCAATGATGCAAAAGCATCACTAGGCCGCCATGGTGATCGTCAACACTTTGCATTGTCTGCATTCGCAATGAACATGGTGACCACCACTCTTCGATGCTTTCAATCAGGCATTAGAATCATTTTGGCAGGGTCAAACATAAAAAAAAAAACTAATACTGGAGTAAATAATGACTCTTAACCACAGATTACTCTTTATGCAACAATTTATTATATTCTTATTGAAATTTATATGACAACAAAAACTTGTAAAGAAAATAAAAGACAATGATACTACACATCAGTGAAAGTATTAGATCAATCATATTGAAAACTATTGAAAAAATATCTATACTATCTTCAGTGTTAACTAGAGATAGGTTTTTGAAAACCGCCGCTAGTCAGTTGCCTCATAAACCATGGACAAAGAAACCTCGATTACAGTACGCTATACTAGAGCTAAAAGAATACTTAAGTTTGTCGTTTGAGCAGAACAATAATCACTGTTCTTAGTTTAACATAACAGCTATAGAAGAGCGCAGTGACCTGCCACAGGCATTGTTTGCTAGAAAGGTCACTGTACTCACTTTTATTTTTTTTTAAATATGGATAATGAAATAAAGTATTATAAGTATTATATATATTACACTGTATTTAAAACTCAATATCTATTTCTTGGCAAAGCTTAGTTATAGATATTGCTAATACCTAATAAATAGACTGCCTCGTTGGTCTCGCGGTTGGCTTGGGCGACTGCTGATCATGAAGTCTCGGGTTCGATTCTCGGGTCGGACCAAGTGTTTGTATGATCCACAAATATTTGTTTCGGAGTTTAGGGGTTGTCTATGTATAATATGTACGTATTTACAAAAAAAAAGGATATATGTATTTGTATCAGTAGTCTTAGTACCTATAACACAAACTCTGCTTAGCTTGGGACTAGATGGCGTTGTGCGTTAGATGTCCGAAACATTTATCTATACTTATAAAATAGTAAGTCCTGACTGACTGACTGACTGACTGACTGACTGACTGACTGATTCATCATCGCCGAGCGTAAACTATGATAGTTAGGGCTATGAAATTTGGTGAGTAGGATCCTTTTATAGAGTAGACACGCACTAAGAAAGGAATTTTGGAATTTCTACCCCTAAGGGGGTGAAATAGGGGGTGAAAGTTTGTATGGAAGTCCGTCATTTTTTAAGTTAGAAACCTGAAACTTTAGTTTTGGGCTACTGATTAAAAATGAGTAGATACCTATTTAAGCGTTTATGAATATTCTACCCCTAAGGGGTGAAATAGGGGTTGACATTTCGCATATAGGTTAGTCTGGAAGTCTGTCATTTTTGAAGTTCGAAACATGAAACTTTGTGTTCGGGCTACTGACTAAAAATGAGTTAATACGTATTTAAGTGTTTCTTGATATTCTACCCCTAAGGGGTGAAATAGGGGTTAAAAGTTTATATGGAAGTTCACCATTTTTTAAGTTAGAAACATGTTACTTTATTCACGTGCTAGGGACTAAAAATGAGTTAATACGTATTTAAGCGTTTCTTGGTATTCCACTCCTAAGGGGGTGAAATAGGGGTTGAAAGTTTGTATGGAAGTTCGTCATTTTTTAAGTTAGAAACATGTTACTTTATTCATGTGCTAAGAACTAAAAATGAATTAATACGTATTTAAGCGTTTCTTGGTATTCTACCCCTAAGGGGGTGCAATAGGGGTTGAAAGTTTGTATGGAAGTCCGTTATTTTTTAAATTAGTACCATGAAAATTTAATTTTGGGCTACTGATTAAAAGTAACTAGATATCTATTTAGCGTTTCTGCATATTTTACCAATAAGAGGGTGAAATAGGGGTTAAATTTTTTTATGAAAATCCGTCATATTTAACTTAGAAACATGAAACTTTACTTTTGGGTTGCTGATTGAAAATGAGTATATACGTATTTCAGCGTGTCTGAATATTCTATCCCTAAGGGGTGAAATAGGGGTTGACATTTCGTGCATAGGTTAGTCTGGAATTCCGTCATTTTTGAAGTTTGAAACATAAAACTTTATTTATATGCTACTGATTAAAAAAGTGTAGAGACGTATTTAAGCGTTTTTGGTTATTCTACCCTTAAGGGGGTGAAATAGGAATTGAAAGTTTGTATGGAAGCGCATCATTTTTTAAGTTGGAAACATTAAACTATATTTTTGGGCTACTGATTAAAAATGAGTAGATACCTGTTAAAGGTTTCTGGATATTCTACCCTTAAGGGGTGAAATAGGGGTTGCAAGATTGCATGGAAGTCTATCATTTTTTGAGTTAGAAACATAAAATATTATTTTTGGGTTACTAATTAAAAACGAGAATATGCATATTTAAGCGTTTCTGGATATTCTACCCCTAAGGGGAGAAATAGTCATTGGCATTTCATGTATTGGTTAGTTTGGAAATCCGTCCTTTTTTTTTAATTTAGCACCCTAACAACTTTCGTTTTCATGTTTCTGATTACAAATAGATGAATACTTATATCAGTATTTATGCGAATTCTGCTCCTAAAGGGGTTGAAATGTCGGTCGAATGTTTGTATGAAAGTTCTTTTAAATGGGATTATGATCAAAAATAAATAAATAAATACGTTTAAAACATGAATGAATTACTGATACGTTCTTTTACACAGTTTTAATTAAATGCATATGATCAACTTCCACGCGAGCAAAGCCGCGGGCAACAGCTAGTTTATTATAAAATACTATTGATAAAAATTATGGTAACCGTTAATGTAAGTTAAATTCAAAGTCACTGCCGTACAATTCAGAAAAGTAAAAAATAAAATTGATTAAAACATACTTTAAAATACGACTTACAGTGTATTTGATATTTATGATTAAAAAAGTGAAAATTTTAAAGTCACGTAGGTACTTGACTTTAAAATTTACCTATAGAAATTCACTTATAGACCTAGGTAGGTCTATAAGTGTTTAAAGTCTATGAAAAATCTAGTACTTACTATGAACTTAATTGGCTTCATGCTGATCAAATCAAGCTAAACAGACAGATGATGTTGTCGATGACGCACGTCGTAAAAGTTATTGAATTTGAATACATAATCTCATTTTCGATTTATATTACTCAACAAACATACATAAGTACGCAGTAAATTTAGAAGTTTACTTCAGTTTTTCCATATCGACATTTTTCTCATACAATGTATAGAGCTTGATTTATTCAACAATTCAACGAAATGTATTTTTCATACAGTAATTATACGGTTCAAACAAACTCATTTTAATTACTTTTGTTATGTATATAGAACACACCCACATTGTCGTAGGAACTTGGTTCCGGCGCCCCACTTACTATTTGCTATCAAGTGTGTCAATCGCTGTTACAGTGTAAACAAAACAATTAGTATAACAACCTAAGACATAGCCATGTACATGGATAACTACCTAACTAGTAACAGTTATGAAAATCAACGCGATAATGTAATACATGTTCGATCGAAGAAACAATCTTGTTCCAGTGGCAAAGAAGCAGATAGGTGATGATAAGTAACTATCGTCACCCAAGAGAACCTACAACTCCAGAACACAAATACGTCGGGACTCTCACAGGGTTTAAGCCTCATTCTAGGTGAACAGCAGTGAAAAATTGCTTGAAACCCGTATACTGTAAAGGTGTGGTATCACCCCTTTATAAATACCACCGTAAATCCTTCCAGATACCACCTTCTGGTATTTGGCCTCGAATCGACCAAACATCGTACGCTGTCTCGGATGCTAGTAGCTGGGGAACCAAGTGTACCCTAGTAAGAAAATCCCTGATACCCCAATTTACTTTGGGCCACCTATGGCTTGGTCCAGCCATCCCAACATTATGTGCCATGGCATGGCTCTCCTGAGCTTAAAAAATAAGTGTGAGTGTAGGAAAAGTGTTTTTCTTTTCAGTAATTCAACAACGCAGACAATCCGCTTGTGAACACTCTTATTTAGCGTAAATTAAATAAGGTTTAAATAAAAGATTCGTAAAAGTCATTGGTTACACGTAAATTTTTGCCCAACAATTATAACGATCAAGGTCAGAGGTAATGAACAGTAAGTAAGGCAGAATTTTTTGAAGTCCTCCATTAACTTAATTAAACTTATTAAATATTAGTCGCTTATTTATCAAGGTGATTGAATTTAACAATTATGCCTATAAAAATAAAGTCTATATTTGTTTTTAAGTCTTCATGTTTTTCGCGTCAATCCCCAGAGGCAATATTTTTATTTAATAAAAATGTAGGCTAACTCCAGCATTTAGTTTGCCGACAATTAATTAAGCTAATTATTTATGAACTTTTAAAATAATGTGTAAAGAAGCGTAATGAAGGTAATTTATTTCAAACATGGTCTACTTTTTTAGATGTGACATAAAACTAACTTTTTTTTTGTCGTGCTAAAAATACTACTAAATAGTTTCGTGTCTATTATGTTTAATTTATGGTACAAAGTACGTCAACTACATTTACTTTAAGGGGCAACTTCAAAACGTATCGTAGAGTTGTTGCAGCTCTATTTGGATAATTAATATTTTGTTTTCTTGTTAATAACATATTTTTCTAAAGGTTATTTTACCTAATCCTATAAAACTGAGTCAGACTAAATAATCGATAAATTACTTCATAAATGGGGCGAATATTTGTATCTACTAATATATGATTAATTTGACACACCGAACTACAAAAAAATTACATTAAATTTACAACAAAAAGTAAGTATCATATCTCCAAACATGTTTCCGCTTGAAAGTCCATCAAATGCGGCAAAAATAACAGGCTCAGAGCCTAATCGCTCACCCTTCTGAGATTATCGATTCTACTCGTATAACATTAAACGTCGGGGAAACTGTACAAGCTACATCAATCAAGTCAAACAGCTTCATAAAGCAGAAATTATTATTCAAAAGCTGCAAGTACAATAGTTGTGTTAGACATGATTATGTCACTACATAATCATGCTTGCCAAGGAATAAGTTGTGGGATATAGGACATAGAAATATCTGCTTGATTTACGGTCGCCTGACTATAGAGGCATCTTCGTTATACTGAAGAAATTATAGTTAGGCAGCTGTTTTGTATTGTTGTACAGTAAGGTTGTTAGGTGTTATAAGAATAGCATAGAAAGCTCGAGATTCTCGAGTATTTAGAGCTATCGATAACTTTATCAATTTAAGGAATAAAATAGTTTAACTTTCTTGAGCATGGATCTTTTAAAATGCTTAACGTTTACGCTACTACGCTACGCGATGTTAACTAGGCCGCTATCGTGATTGTGGGTCACCATGCTGCATTGTTGCATTGTCTGCACGAGCAATGAGTATGGTGACCACCACTCTTGGACTCTGCTTATGCTTTCCATCAGGCAGAGTAGTGTTATTTTAGCAGGCCATACATATTTTTTTTATTAAACTGTAAAAATTACGAATGTTTCATATTTAAAAAAAAAAGTATTGTTGGCAATTACAAGACATGTCTTGATTAACGTTTTGTTTGTTTTTTTTACCTATTCTTACACTTCATTTTATTTTTCCAATGCTTGACATTTTACAAGTGGTTAATTCACTTCGAGTTGATAAATCATCTATTTTAGATAAAAATGAAGTACAGGATGTCAGAAAATCTATTTTATTTTTCAATTTCGAGGACGCAACGCCTCATTTCTCACAGCTGCTTGTAGTTCCGTCTACAGTGATCGGTAGCGGACGTGATTCGATACCAAACCGTATATGTATAAAAGTATATAGCTCGTTTTGTGACGACTGAATTCCACATATCCAAACTTTGTGTAAACAAATCTGTAACGCTGCTTAAAAAGATATTTCGGAATGTGTTATGGTGCACTCGAGAGTCCTATTATGATTAATTTTTAACAGAAATAAACTATTCAGATGTTTCTGTATAAAAAACTAGCCGACCCACGCAACCTCGTTTGCGCCTTATATTGCCCGTAGCATGAAAATTTCCCCCGTTTTTCAAACATTCTTCATTGCTGCTCAGCTCCTATTAGTAGTAGCGTGATGATATATACCCTATAGCCTTCCTCGATAAATGGACTATCCAACACCGAAAGAATTTTTCAAATCGGACCAGCGGTTCCTGAGATTAGCGTGTTCAAACAAACAAACAAACAAACAAACAAACAAACAAACTCTTCAGCTTTATATATTAGTATAGATACAATAAAAACAGAAACTAACACTAAGATCAGTGATTAAGATTTACATTTTTATTAATTTGTATATATTTTTGACGGTGTTGATTTTCACATTAAAAGTAGTCCTTTTATAATTTTCCACTAGCAAAAGAAGTTTAAAAATCGTTTTAGCGGTTTAGGTGTGAAAGCATAACAAGCAAACCCAAATTCTGTATCTACGCTAAGTTCTATTCGGATAAAGTAATAGCGATAAAATCGGTTACAACTAACCATAATGTGTGAAACCAAATTCAACTAACATCGTAACTACAGAGTTCAGAAATGATTAATAACTTTATTGGCTTACAAGGAAACCCCTCACACGTATTAATATTATAAGGCTTATCAATTTCGCACCTTGGTTGTTACAAAACAGAGGTAAACTTTGTACAGCTGGAGCGAAGTGTAGACTTTCTTCCTTAAACTAAAATCATCTACAATTAAATAAATCAAATTAATCCAGTTATACAGAAAACAGTCATGTTAAGTGGGGTTTGAATAAGCATCTCACTAAACCGCCATAGTGTAGGTCAACATGCTGCATTCCACTCCAAGATACTCCTCATGCTTTCCATGGCAGAGAAGAGCACTTTTGAAGTCTCTCATATCTATAAAAAAACAAAGGTTGCTACTTTTGTTTTCTGCATAATTCGATATATTTCATCTAGTATTCTAGATAATTTTAAGTCTCTCGATCCAGGTCTGCTTACAACCCGGACTATAAGCCAGTAAGCAAATGGGTGTCAGAACTTATAGTCCGGGTGTAAGTCTTGATATTTCCTCACTGTATACAGGATACGATTTTAACATAGAACATTGCAGAGTTGTGGTAAAAGCGTTGCACTAAACTAAAATCAAATATATGATAGAAATCAGATTATACCACTGTCATAAAATATAAAATAGAACACGGAAAATAACTGGATTCAATCTAATAACTTTGGTCACACTTGCAATGCTACAGAAGACTGTAGTTGTTATGTAACAGTTCAATTAGTTTATTCAGAACAGTTGACTCAGTTGAAATATTTTTCTGGACAACTCAAAAGGTATCGGTTTAGAATACCCGATAGACAGGGTATAATATTTTAGATAGACATAAGCATAACAAATCACGCGACCTTCGCTTTTTATTTAATATCGAACGCATCTCTAAGGTATTTCTTAAGCCCGTAGGATTTTGTTGACTCTTTAATCGGTACATTTAGGGTTTCTTGACAGTTAAATTCCTTTCACTATCCTTCCCTGTTCAATGAAACCCTTATTTTCCAAACTTCAATTTCAAAAGTACTTTGTTGTCCGTAAGAGGCTTGCTACATTGCCAAAATGCCACACTTTCCTCAAATCTGCTGCCTATCCCAGATAAAAAAAAACTAACAACAATAGATAATAAAAAGTAAAAAGTTTTAAATTCAACTTCAACTATCGCGTATGTTATCAAATTCGTTTTTGATTTTTCGGTCACGTTCTGAAATTCGATCAAAGTTAAATTTTGCATATACATGTTACTTTATTCAGTTAAAGTTTAAACGTAGTTGACATACCAAGTGGCATAAGTTGGTGCTTATATTGAGGTATGATTTGAATGTGTTAGCGGATTTTTTCTAAGGAAATTAAGATACTATTCAAATTCTATTTTTATAACTTGAATTTCCGAAACCTAAATAATTTATGAATTGATTTCATAAGCTAATAGGGTAAAATACACATGTTCATTCAGGGTAAGATGAGGGTAATAATAAATCAAGCCTTGTTCTGGCAAGGTGGAGCGATAAATTTATCTTACCATTTTTGGTTTTTGGGTTTGCAGAATTGGCACCGTTGCAGGGTTTCAATTTCAATGATGAATTCTGAAATATATATTAATTAATTATGTTATTCACTAAGGATTGTTATAAATTGCGCTATTTAATCTGCAGTGGTATATAAAATTAATATCTTTTATGTTATTTATGACTTTAATTCTAATCATCTTTATGATGATTTGCATATTATCTAAAACCTTTAAACGAGACATTCTTGTATATGTAATCTGAAACTCAGAAACGGTGCCTACGAATTTTATGAAATTTAGTATGCTTAAACTTACCAAGAAAAAACAGATCATCCAGATACCATCTAATTATACCACCAAACATAAAAACGTTTCACGGCATCAATTGAAATATAAAGTTACAGATTCTTATGTTAGCACGCTATACAATCAGATTTTAATCACACCATTTTGAAGTGTTTATTAAACAACATCTGCTTAAGGATACATCAGAAATTTCTAAATCTGAATATAAAATGAAATAAAAGGTGCTGAAGTGGCAACAGCCTGCCGTAAATTTACGTTTGACAGCTTTCCTCTAGTTGTTTAACCTGACAAGGGTCATGGGATCTAAGATGCAGATGCCCTTGGGTAAATCGTATTAATCCATAACGCTTGACGGTGCATGCTTTTCAAGCGAGTGACGAGGCAGAAATTCTCTTAACCACTTCGCTGTTACGCGTGTCCCGATTGTTAAGGTAAGGGTTGGATTATACGACTGGAGTAAATTTCCCGCTTAATGGAAAAACGTATATCATTTTGTGTAACGTTGACATTATTTCATTATTTCGATTTTTTCATCTCTTGAAGCTGTGTTATCTACCGAAGAGTAGAAATGCTTATAAAAGTACATGCGAAATTAATCTTAGTGTTTAGTTTCAAACTTCATTTACGAAATTCAGTATTGATAGATCGCTTACAATGTATGGGTTACGTGTTTGCCTGGGTTCACAGGTAAGTCTTTTTTTGAATCAGGACATCACCGCTTGGCCCCGGTGACCTGATGACCTGACGACTTTCCGACTCACAAAATCCAGAGTACAATTATAAAACATTAAAATTCAAAGTAAAAATGCATAAATATTCAGAATGTACCATAGTTTATATAGTAGACATATTGTATGAAACAAAATATCGGATATAATAAAATGTACTATGTAATATATGTATTCAAATGAATTCGATTACCATTCTCTTGAATAACTTTGCCATTCAAGTAGGTCGTTCATTATGTTCCATGTATAAAATTTCCTAAAAAGAAAACAACAACAGAGAATCGATCTTCTAAATTACGTCGCATCTCTACTGATCTACTTTTCAGAAGAGATTATTATTCTGTCTTCGTCATTCTGTAACGGTAAACGAAAAAGTTCTCGATAAAAAAGTGTATTAGAATATAAAAATATACACAAACAATATTAATAAATTCGTAGCGCGTACAATTCATGCGTTGGAAATACAGGCAGTAGTGTAAGGAATTACAAGAAGGTGTCTCGTATAATGTTGTAACCAGAAAAAGCGATATATCTATACTCCGTTACATGATTTTTCAAGTGATAGATTGATTCATTCAAGAATACTCTATTTTTGCGGTTGTATTTTAGGAGAAGTGTGTACAACGGATAAATATTATAAAACAATGCCTTTAAAAACAATTAATCTAAAGCGTTATCGGGAAAAAATACACATTTCATTGAAGATTAGTAGTTAAAGAATGTGTTTTTTTCATTGTCAAAGTGTCAAATATTTAAACAGTCAGGATGTTGTTCTTTTGCGATTTGATTAAAATTTTGTTTAACGTAAATCTTCACAAGTTTTGTTCAGAGAAACTTGTTCATTTATTTGTTTTGTATTTTTACCAAAGCATATCTGTTGTTGACTCTAAAAAAAGGTAAACTCAGTGAGATCAACAAATATATAGAAAATGCAAAAGTAGGAAAATGTGTTACAATATCTCTGAATCAGATACACGCAGACATTCAAAAAGGTCCTACAAATTGTACCCAAAAAACAAATACATAACTCGTGGCAACGATCTGTGTCAGAAAATAACGAAATCTGGAGACCGCTCTGGCCTAAAACGATAAAAAAGCCAAAGATTCAGTATTACCAAAATAGCAATCTACTTTGTACATAGCGTTGCTTTACGGAACTGACACATCGGGCAAAAGATCCTTAGAGACTTTTCTTATCACATACATAAAAATATAGTCCAATAATTTTCGTTTCTTGGTTTTTTAAATACGATGATCGATTATATACTACGATAGGTAGTTAATAAGAAAAATTAAACAAATACTTAAATAATCAATTTCTTTCATATAATTATAACCACTTATCCTCATTATTCATTTCGACAGTTTCTCCATTTTATTTTTATAAATACCTCGCTTTATGAACGGTCCTAATAAGATCATAAAATCTAAAATTATATCTTTATAAATATTCTAAATAAGTAAACCTTTTGAGTTTGTGAGGTTGTGGGGGGTACATTATTTAAGACATATTAGGTAAGACGAAAAAAATAATACCGCGATATACGGCATACACGCGGTCGGAGCTAGTAAGGAATAAAATAGTATCAAACAATAAGCAAACTATTACCATAAGTTATGAGAGACATATATTATCTTTCACGTGCTCTCCCGTAAAGTATAATTTTAAAGTTGACTGCGTAGTATATAGCCGTATGATAGACCCGTATGTATGATTGAATGGAACTGACCCCTGGTTACTTTAGCCACTCAAACATCACACAGCACACTATCACACCTCTGCATCGCACTATAGAAAATTTTAACGAAGATCTTTGTATACAATAGTACTTCCTAATATCAAACGTTCTGCAGTAGCCCTATTCTGTGTTACATTTACATGAGACCCTTTCCACCACACTTATTGTGGATAATAAGTGAGATCACGTTGCAAATTTACGTACCCATTTGTATAAAGTTGTAAACTATTCACTTGTTCGTAGTTATTTATTCGTAGTTGCTACTTTTACATGCTGCTCCAAACAGGAGGGTTTGTTGGCTATCGCGGTAAATAGTAGCCTATATATTATTCTAATGTATAAGGTTAAAGTAAAGTTTCATCTATATTCATTCCTAGATTTGCGTTAAGAGGTAACAACATCCAGACATCCTCACAAAATTCCGTATATTAGTAGAATAGTAGAATTGAAATACTATTTCACTGTCCTATGTCCTTTTAGTGATGGATTAAGAATACCATTGTTCGTTCCGTGAGTATCGCTGTCGTAATAGCCGTCTAAGGGAGCAATTTCTACAAAACAATAGCAAGCAAGAACAAGAGAAGGAAAAAACGAAACAAACCCGATACCACCCCGTCTGGCATGATATAGTACGCCAAAACCTGCTTTCTTTCAACTGCCTCGGTGGCGCAGTGGTAGCGTATGCGACCACTGTGCTTGAGGTCTCGGTTTTGATAAGGTCTGTAAATGTTGTCCGTCTGTCTGTATGTCGAGACCCTTTTTCACAGGAACGCGTAGAAATATCAAGCTGAAATTAATATCAAATGCTCAGATCTACTGTCCCTCGGAGCTGTGAAAAACTTCTAAGCCAGTGCAATCTAAAGATACAACCGTGCATACATACATAGCCTGTCAAAATCTAGTCTGGTAAAAAGAAGTTCATGACCAGCAGTGTACTATTAAAGGCAGTCGATGATGATTACTATTTCAGTAACTTTTAAACTTTCGCGTTCCATGATATATTAACAATTGTTTTTACGGGAATTAACGCGATCACTTATTAAAGGTATTACATACCTCTGATTTGCCTGACGTTTCAACCAGTGCAACCTGGTTGAAACGTCAATCGAAAGTAATCAGAGGGATGTAATACCTTTTAATAAGTGATCGCGTTAATTCCCGTAAAAATAATTATTAATATGATTACTATTTCACTTATTATTTATTTATGTTTACACAATTACGATAAATGTCTGTAAGGTTGGGTCACAAGTTGGATTGACCCGTAGAAAAAAAGGTTATGACCTTCTAATTTTAACTGTCACTAAAATAAACAATATTTTATTGCTCCATTTTATCATCTGAATAATTTCAATAGAAAGTGCCAATCATTTTTAGTAGTTAGCTATAAAACTAAAGGTTTGGGCTACGCCCCGTTATCTAAAGTCTGGCTTTCATTACGTGTACGTATAAAAGGGATAGGTTTAATAACTTTTTCATGACTTCAGTTGACATACTTTAAATATGGTACGTATATAGAACCTTTTTTTTATTTATTATATTATATTTATTATTCAGGTTCCATTCACTGCTAAAAAGAGAAATATGATAATTCAAATAACGGAAAGTGAGACTGTTAAATAGTTTCAGACGAATTTTTTTTGTTATTTGACTTTAAAACTTTTCTAAACTATTAGAAAATTCTTCTTACTTTTCATTATGTTTTCTAAGTATTTAAACTGAGACAAGAACATCGTGATTGATTTGATTCGAACAAACTTTCAGACAAAACGCCAGCAGCAAACTTTTACTTCTATTCTAATTAATAATACACATTTGTTTTATAATACTTTTATTAGAAGAATCTAGAAGTTTTTCTATTTTCCTGTGATTTATTTACGTCCTATCTAGTTAAACATTTAACTATCCCAAATATAAATAAAGCTCATTTATCACCACTGCATAAAATGACCAAAAACGATAGCGTACTTTTTGACATGCTTTCATGTTTTATAGAACCAATGCGAATGATACAATGTTTAAATGTGACCATGGAGGAGTCACATATTTACAGACTTACTAAGCTTTTTCCGGCTCCGCCCCGTCTATATCAGTTATCGTTATAAATAGTTGCCTATGTCCTTCCTCAAGAATCAAACTATTTCCGTGCCAAATTTCATTAAATTCGTTGTAACCGGTGTAGCCATCAAAGCGTAACATACAGACAGTGCGACTTACGAATTTATAAAGTTATAATATGAATTTTATTTACATTCGATTTTAGTTTAAGTGCAACATGATAAAATAACTACCAGTTATTTCTCTTTATTATGACCTTTTTCAGCTATAGTGTACATAATACTTCTTGTTACACTTGGTACTTAAATAATTTATTTTCTGTCGTCATCCTACGTATCATCTTTACCAAGCTGTCAGCAAAAATATATAACGCAATTTATTTTCTCACCAGCCTATGTCTCCCAAATTTCATAAACAAGGAACACCGACGAAAATTTTCTCACAAGAGAGCACGCTTGCACTTAAGAGCTTCAAGTAACTTCTGAAGGAGATCCCATTCCTAAAGCTGGTCGCATTATGAATAGAATACGGGTGGATACGTGCGTATGTACACATTTAATATAGTTCATATGACGTTTATCTACTTTAGTACCCGTTGAAAGAATCTAATAAATGAATAATTCTGTTAGGTTGAGATGTGTAATATTAATTTTAAATATTTAAGAATATTCAAGGTTCAATTCATTGATTAAAATCCGATAAATAATGAACAATGGCATCGAAGTTGGATAAATAAAAGTCAGTCTTTATTATGCTTAAACATTTACTTTAATTTACTTTTTTTTTATGGGACTAATCCCACCCACATTCCCACCACTGTAACTCCTGTACACCAGGATCAACAGCAGTGACCCACGAACACACCGAGTTATGACACTCGGGAAGTCCCAGGAAGAAAATTAACTGTCTTGGAACCTGCAACGAAATTAATCAGAAGAAAAACAGGAGGAGTTGGAAATGATAAATCCACTTCCCTCCTTAGCAAAGCGGGAGACAAAATGAAGTCAAAATAGGCAGACACCTTTTTCAAACCGGGCAGCATCACGGATACAGTATTAGGGGTCCTAAGAGAGCTATATTCGATTACTATAGTATGTATGGTAGAATCGCCTAAACGCAAGGAAATTTACCGCAGTTGACACAAGATCCTCATAGTATACCGCCCCAGATGTCATTTGTAAGCTATTTAGCATTGTGTTACGTTCATTGTACCAAAGACTACACTCCCAGAGTACATGATGAGCCGACTGTTGAGCATTGACACAATGGTGAATCGACTAATTTAAATGAGTGTAGTTTGCTCTTAAAGTTACCGTGGCCTGTAAGAAATTGAGCGACACAGTGATCTACCTCGAGCCATGTCCTGTTTAGTTTACTTATTATCTCCTATTATTTTCATATCGAGTTTTTCTGATTATGGAAATACTTAATGACAGCTCGGAGTTTGGAAACTGGGGTTTGAACTCCTGTGCCTTGAAGAGCACGTAAAGCTGTCAGTTCTGCGCCTGATCTCTCCCCGATCGTGTCGGTTAACCGTCCCATCGCATTATGAGAGAGAAACAACAGAGATTGCACCAGTGTTTATGCACACACTTGTGCACAAAAATATCTCCTGTATGTTTGGTTGGTTTTCGTTGAGACTGGCTGCTGTGGCCTTTATCCGCTACGAGATCATCACCATCTCTTATCTAAGTCGGGTATGACCATCTGCTAAAATCTTTTAGTTTAAGACATATTCTTCTTTTAACAATCATAAACCATATAGATTTGTAGGCACATGGAAATTGATCCGAGAATTCAGGTTGGTACAGAATACTACATGGGTACCTATTGAAATTTGATTTCACGTCCGTCCAGCAAAACTGAATTGTATATATGTATACAGTGTTTCTAAATTCACCAGTTTACCGGACCAGACTCGCCCGATCTGAAGTAAATTGTACTGCATACAGTTATAGAAAATAATACGTACGTCTACTAGCCACTGAAGTGTATGGTGCGGAAAGGTCTTGTTAGATCGTAAATTATGAATTCCCATGTTTGTGTAATGGAATACATAAATTCGTAATAAAGTATAAAATGATATATAGAGAGTAAACAATTACGTCAATATATTAGGTAAATCTAAGAAAGAAGTACAAATATGTACCTATAAAACATTATACCCAGTCCTTATAATAAATCTAAGCACTTTGAAAGATCTTATTACGACTATTCCAATCGTAATCTAATATTTAAAATTCTCGTGTCGCGATGTTTGCTACCACTCCTTCGAAACGGTTGGAACGATTTTGATGAAATTTCGTGTGCATATCGTTTAGGTCCAAGAACCAGCCAACATCTATTTTTCATATCCCTAAATGATAACGGTGATCCACAACAAAATTTTTATTTTTTTGGTAAATCAGCGTTTGCCGGGTCATATAGTATAATTATAATATTACTAGCTGACCCAGGCAAGTTCATCTGCGTCTCTTTTCCTCATCGTGAGTAATAATGTGACACGAGAATTATGTCTATACATCTATCTAGACATACAAATAAATAAAATTGGAGTGTCTGTTTGTAATTTTAAAATAACCGATATTTACTAAATGCATATGTATGTATACCCGGTACAAATACCAAAAATGTATTTTTTACAATTTCTGTCTGTCTGTCTGTCGGTCTGTCTGTCTGTCTGTTTGTTCCGGATAATCTTTGGAACGGCTAGACCGATTTCGACGGGACTAGCTGATGATAGAAGGAGTAACTTAGGCTACTTTTTTTAGACTAGCTTCGCGCTGCAATGCCACCCGCTGTAGGACAATAACCGCAGGTAACGTCGCGGGACTCAGCTAGTATAATAATAAATATCATCAGATTTAAGTAAAACGTCAACAGTTGATGAAACCACATTAAAAAGTGACCACGAACATAATTCTGGATAAAATGGGAAAAAGTGTACGTTTCTGTTTTTCCTTTACCTACACAAACCTTCGCTAAATCTGCTTTCTAACTGTTTGCTGTTTTTCTTAAACTTATTTATTATTTGAAAAGAACTTAAGAAACCACTTTATTAGGTAAATACTGTTTGTGGAGAATTTTTGTGATTGCTTTTGCAATATTTTTCATAGTAACTTTTACAAATATTAAAATTGATGACAAATGTGCTACTTTGAACACGGTTCCCATGTTCTACTGTATCGGGTTTAGGAGATTACAAATAGTATCTAGACTTGTCGTTAAATTTATTAGATTCATATGTAAACAAGTCTACTTCCAATAATCGTTTTAAGAATGTCATGTGCTGTGATCATGGCTGACGGGGCAACGAAAACGGCTCCGACGATTTTCATGAAATTTAATACTCAGGGGGTTTCAGGAGCGATAAATAGATCTAGCTAAGATTCTGTTTTAGAAAATTCACCAAAAAAAAACATCCAGGTACTTTACTTATGTCATTATACGCTACTCGTAAAACATGTTGGCGATTATTAACTTCGTAAACTCGATATACCTGGTTGTAAAAATCGTCAAAATATTAGTTACTAGCTGACCCCGGCAAACGTCGTTTTGCCATAAATTTTTTTTAAAGATGGGTGACCCTTACCATTAGGGGGATAAAAAATAGATGTTGGCCGATTCTCAGACCTCCTGAATATGCTCACAAAATTTCATGAGAATCGGTCAAGCCGTTTCGGAGGAGTATGGCAACGAAAACTGTGACACGAGAATTTTATATATTAGATTAATCGCAATTTTGAATTTGAATTTTCTTTGATTTGAAGGCTTAACCGCTTAACCGATTTTAACTTAACTTGACATTCAGATATTTTGATAAGATAAGACGGACGTATATTACTTTTACCGCGATAACCGATACACACGCGACTAATACCACAGCAACTGGCTTTTAAAAAATACGTCTATTATTATAATATCTATTCGAAAAAGATCATTCTAAAATAGATATAATTAACAAATATCGCTCACTACTATCTCTATGACAGTTACATGTATGTAACTGTCATATATCTTGTTATTATTGGAATAACTTTCTCTGATAAGTTACAGTTTGGAAGCGAGATCGATGTTAAACTATGAAACATTGCCGTCTGTTTTGACTGATAGATAGAAGTCGACTATATTGTTGTTTACCGCACCACTGTCGTATATTTATCTATAGTAATGTGACCGAGGAAGAAAAAAAAAATGTAACTTTATTATTGATTGGGGAGTGAATCAATGTAAGGGCTAAAAATTAATATTTGTGAAGTTATTTTAAACTGCTACTACATACAATTGCTGTACATTGAATGGCATATTATTTTTTTGATGTGAAACATCTATAGGCGGGTAAACCTGATTTTTGGTGTGGCGAGAATTGCCGTGGCGACGCTTCACCCTATCGAAGTCACTGATGAAAATAATTGAGTTGTTGCGATTTTAAATGAATTTAATAATTTTGAATTTTATATTTAATAAAAGTTAATATTAATATAATAAACAGTAATTTGATTTGTCGAACAAATAACTTATACAAAACAATTTCGATGTTCCACACCTGCCGGGCGTCCCGTGACGACTCACTTCTTTCTGAAAGAAAATGACTCACGAATTGAAATTTAAAAAAAAAAAAAAAAATTCTTTTATTTTTTATTTTGTATTATTTAAGATTTTTAATTAAAAAATATATAATACTACTATATAGTATAAAAAAAAGTAAAAACTAAAACCCAACTACGACAAAAAACGACGCTTAAAAAGTATGAAACAAGTTTCAAAAGCCGTAGTCACGCGTTGTTAAAGTGTTATGGACTATGGAACATTCCTTAGTTTCAAAAGCCGTAGTCCATATCGTGTAATATACCATAGTCCACAAAACTTTACCAACGCGTGACTACGGCTTTTGAAACTTGTTTCATACTTTTTAAGCGTCGTTTTTTGTCGTAGTTGGGTTTTAGTTTTTATTTTTTTTATTTCAAATGTTTTGGTGCCTTTTTAATACTCATTGTTGTGCAAAGTTTATTTCAAATAGGTACCATAGAAATATCACACTTATCGAATAAATACGGACAAAGTCACGAACAAATGCCAATAATATATATATGTTTTTAAAATGTACAAGTAACGCCCTTTTCAATGATACCAAACACGGCATATTTACTTCAAATTTATTTTTTAATACAGTACTTTATGTCGGCTAGAGGGCGCCACATTCGATTCAGTGACACGTCATATAACCTCTAAGTGGCGGAAAATCAAAACACTTCTAACGATACCTCATTTGTCTTATTCTGACTAGTTTAGAAATAATGAGGGAACAAAAAAGCATACCATAGAAATATCACACTTATCGAATAAATACGGACAAAGTCACGAACAAATGCTAATAATATATGTATTTTTGAAATGTACAAGTAATGCCCTTTCCAATGATACCAAACACGGCATATTTATCTCAAATTATTTTTTTCATGCAGTACTTTATGACGGCTAGAGGGCGCCACATTAGATTCAGTGACACGTCATATAGCCTATAACCAGAAGACGATCATGACGCTTCTAGAGACACCTCATTTGTCCAAATCTAATGAGTAGTTAAGGAGCTAGGAGGGAACAAATGAACATACATACATACATACATACATACATACATACATACATACATACATACATACATAGCCTGTCAAAATCATAACCCTCCTTTGGCTTTGCCGTAGTCGGGTAATAAATTACCACTACACACTACCACCGTGATATGATAGATAATTATAATCATCATTAATGAAGTTTAGAATCTTTTTCTTAATTAGAACTGGCAAAAAAACGTCGAAACCTCTACTTGAACTTTGAATTCGTGATACACGACACAACTATACGAAACTAAAATACTTATACCCTAAGTTCTGTATTCAATCTAATGGAATAGACAGAAGCTGTCAACATAACACAATAATGTCTACACGGTACGGAACCAACACAACATATCAGTATTACGTTATCTCTTCACAAAGACCTCAAGCCCCTCTAGTATCATTATGTTCTAGGCAGTAAATTGAATAAAAGGCAGACACGGACATTCGTTGTTAACCCGAAATCGTCTCGCAAATGACTGACAATGGACTCGATTGTACTGAATGAGGTGATTTGAGTCGGATCACAGGTGAATCGTAAGACGTAAGGTCAATTTCGTACTTTTTGTAAATGTGGCCACTTACTTTGGTAATAGATAAGGCTAAAAGTTAGGTCGAAAATAAGAATCGTGTACTCTGTCATTTGTTACAGTTTAAAATGCTTTGACGAGCTAGTTTACTGTGATATTAAAAGTATGTACATACATAGTTCATAAATAAGACTAATTAAATTAATATTTTAAATAAATATTTCAGACATCTAACACACAACGCCATCTAGTCCCAAGCTAAGCAGAGCTTGTGTTGTGGGTACTAGACAGCTGCTATAAATATATATATATACTTTTTTGTAAATACCTACATATTATACATAGAAAACACCTAAACTCCAAAACAAATGTTTGTAGATCATACAAACATTTGGTTTGACCCGGGAATGGAACCCGAGACCTCATGATTAGCAGTCGCACACGCCAACCGCTAGACCAACGAGGAAGTCAAACTCATTGTTTGTTTAGTGTAAATAATGTAATTTAGGAATAATGAATGTCGTTCCACTAAATGACTAAATCTCAATAATACATTGGGTCACTTCGTTCCAATTTTAGTATGTGTACTGCCGAAGCAAGACATTGGATCACTTTAATGCATGCATAGAGTCCTGTTTGTTTAGCTAGGGAATTCTCGTATCAGAAATTAATTTCATTTTTTTTTCTTCTTTTCAAAATATTCTCCTTTTTCAAGTTTCAACATGATCCTATTACGAAATCCTCTATTCAGAATATAAATAAGAGCAAAAAGAGACACAATTCGTATGGAAAAGGCTGCTGCTAAAAGCTTTTGAAAATGAAGGGTCATTATTATCCCTAGATTCAGTGTGTACTCGGACCATTCTTTGAAAAATTTACACTACATTAACGCGAAGAAGCTCTTGTTTCACATTGTAACAATTTAGGTTTAAATAAGCATTGCAGATCTTAACTACATAAATATTCAGTAAACAATGTACAAAATTAGTATTACTGTAAAATATATAAAAATTATTTTTATCTTAAAGTGTAAAATAAACACAATAATTTCACTAATGAGTCAGACTAGGTTATGGCTCTAGATTACTTTAGGCACTTAAAGCGTTTACATATTTAATTAATAGTAATTACGGTTCATAATTATACCTCTGCATTTTTGAAAATCAAACTGTGATAAATTATACAAATCCCACCAAAAACATAAATGTAAAAAGGAGAGCCTAGTTCAATACAACAAATAAGCTTAGCTGTGGGCTTCGCCGCAAAAAAAATGGAGATCTAAACGAGTGCCATGTTATATGCAAAATCCAAATATGTATTTATAGGAACAAAATAACATTATGAACAAGTATTAAAATATATTTCTTTGCTTTATTGGTTACCTATAACAATTGCTGTTATTTCAAAATGTGAGATCTAAAAGTAGGTTAGATTTGACTTGGCCAATTTTCATTACGACAGTCATTTTATAAAGTTATTCAACATATATGTACATATATTTTTAATTCTAAAAAGGATCAAAAGTGACACCAAGTGGTTCGTGTAATATTACACTCGGCGCTGGCTAGCCAGTTCCTTTGCTTGAATTTGGCTTGACACGCTGCCGCGTGTCTAGATAACGGGCTTTCAAAGCTTTGTCACAATAGATATTTTTACATAATACAAACAACAGTAACTAAGGCAATATTGATAGTATTTGGATGTTTTTATTACGAGTTTGCATAAAGTTTCCCTTTATATAACAAACACGAAAGTTTCGACATGAGTCCATTATATACCGGTTAATCCTTTGCCGTAAAACGACAGAAGGATTTGAATGTCAATTTTCATACAGGTGTATTGTGTCATGGATTAACTTCCCTGAATTCTCTAACTTTTAAATTAAATAATGTGATATCAAAGTGGTGCTTTTATTGAAAGACAACTTTTGAAATAAATTCTGTACATCGATACAAATAAATAAAATTGGAGTGTCTGTTTGTAATATTAAAATAACCGCTATTTACTTAATGCATATGTATGTATACACGATACATATATCAAAAATCTAGTTAAAAAAAATTTTGTCTGTCTGTCTGTCTGTCTGTTTGTTCCGGGTAATCTCTGGAACGGCTGGACCGATTTTGACGGGACTTTCACTGGCAGGTAGCTGATGACCCGGGAAGTGACTTAGGCTACTTTTTTTAGACTAACTTTGTCCCGCGGCGTTACTGGCGGTTCAACAATAACCGCGGGTAACACCGCGGGGTTCAGCTAGTTACAAATATACATGAAAAAGACACAAAGGACCACCGGACTTAAAGTTTGATGATCACACAAAGTCAAGTATCTGAATATCGTAAATATCTGAATAGGTTCTTTTTATGGAATAGGGGGCAAACGAGCAGATATATCGGCTGGTGGTAAGCGATTACCGCCGAGCATGGACATCCGCAGCACCAGAGGACTCACAAGTGTGTTGCCGGCCTTTGGGGGATGGGGAGGGAAAGACATTGGGGTATGGATCTCCGGTATCTTCACTCACTCGGTGAAAGACAGTACAAGCGCTGTTTTTCACCTCACACTACAAATGCTAAAACTTGTATTAGATACTATGAAATTAAAGTAGTGCCTATTTACATTGGCGCTATTTACCTATTATTTCCAAAACCCACTACTAATTTAAACTATTGTAAACCCGCACAAAATGCTCCATGCGAGAGAAATATAGTTTTGTCATCAGTTGCATTTTTGATATCGCGTCTAGTTCACCTGCTTGCACTTACACTTACTTACACTCTTAGATTTGAAAGCTTTTGACATTACCACTAAACATTTTTCATTGCTTTTACAATCAAGTTTAAATATATTTTCTACATCAGGCTCAGGCAGTACTGGAAAGAATTCAGTACATTTTTGATAACATTTTTCGATACAACGAATCTTTTCGAAACTGTTAGAGCCCCTACAGACCACACACTTTTAATCGGCCGATAGTTTCATCGGGCTGTTAATCAGAACACGAACGTGTATAAGAGTGCGTACATTCCACCGATTTGGTATCAGCAGACAAATAAGCAAAAAGCCAAACCAATAAAACTATCGGCCGACTAAAACGTGTTTTAGCCTAAGGGACTTTTAAACAATCTCTTCCAAATTATGACTTATTTTGTCGCTTTGTATTTACGATTTAATTTAGTTTTTTGACAAATGTTATAGATATAATCTTAACATATTATATACTAGTTGATGTCCGTGTCTCCGCCCGCGTGTATGTTGGTTATCGCGGCAAATAGTAACATATGTATTATTTTGATGTATAAGCCATAATACTGTAAAGTTTCATCCAAATTCGTCCAGTTGTTTTTGCGTGAAAGAGTAACAAACATCCGTCCATCCATTCATACTTACAAACTTTCGCGTTTATAATATTAGTATTTTCATCATAGATTCATCGTCACCATCGGCAACCTTTAGTAATCATCTAGTGGAGATAGGCGTTTGTTTGGAAATGAGATTTTAGCCTACTGTGGAATACTGGCCAGATAGATTGCGTACAGCATATGTTTCAAGTATTCCTTCTCTCTACAGTTCTGTTGTCGTGCAAACATTTACTGTAAATTACTTCATACATTATTGATACAAGCGCTTTCAATACCTGGGTTCCATTTATAGATATTGTGCCTTAACAGAGTCAATATATACGTAAAATTCTGATATTTGCGACTTCGAATTCTCATTCCTTCTATCGAATTGAATGTACATTTCTTTAGTTTCATATTCATTTATAGCTTAAGGTTTTGTAGACTGATTAGATTAAAATTTAGATTATTACTTGTGTTCAAAATACTAAATTTGTTTAAAATTTATGTATACAAGAAGTTAAGGCATTTTTTTATAAATGAGCCTACCAAAGTAATTTACTCTCTCTCTGATATAAAGCATAAACAGAATCCAAAAGTAGTCGTCAGCATACTCATTGCGAATGCAGACAATTCAACAATGCCACATGGTAACCCACACTATGGTGGCCTATTGAAAATCTTCTGCATCACTGGGCCTCTGTAGTAGCAGTATATCATGTAATATTAGCTGTAAAATTAAAAGTACATTACTACTTTAATTAATTGTACTCCTAATGACATAACTTTTTAGAGGAAAGAGCGTAAGAGACGACAAAAGCGCCATGCATTTGTAATAGTGCGTAGTATATAATATTACAACGAACTTAGTAACAAGAATTCAAACATTTAATCAGATGTTCTCCTGTGATTCAAAAAAAAAAATTAATTCAAAATTCAAATCAATATCAACCAAACATAAAACACTGCAATTGCTTTCATAATTTTACTACGTAATTCAAAATGAATTAGGTAGTGTGGAACTAATTTGATTAGGTAGCTGTTGGAATTAGTCAATTACTAGAGGGGTAGAATTCGTTTGAAGTTTGAAGACTAACTACCCTACTTCCAAAAATTAGACGGAAAAGACAGTCAGACAAAAAAACACTAAGTAGTCATAAGAACTGCCGACAAAAGTAAAAACTTAAAACTATAAACAAACAGTTTTAGTTTTACAGTTTTATTGTGATGTTATAAAAATATAGGTTAGTGCTATACAGTATAAACATATTACCAATCATGTCATATTAATTAGCCGTCACCATGCACTCCGCGCAAACGCCCTGCGCTGTCTTAGGTCAGGTCACGTGTCCTGTCGCGACGTGTGCTGTCGCGAATTTAACATTTAACCTATGCCAAATAAAATTTTGCTAAAGAGCACAACGACGCTAAAAAAGTTTTCACTTCAAAAACTGAATTTTTGATGTGAGCAACGTAAATACTAACATATTTAATAAGTGAAAAGCTGTTAATTTGAAATTACAAACAGATGCTTAAATTTTTATAAATTTGAAAAACTCCTTATGAGTGGCTTATGTCCACAGTGGACTATTAAAAGCTGATGATGGTGTATAGATTTAAAGACAAGCTTCATCAAAAGGTCCCTAAAATTACACCCATAACATAAAACCTAATCGGTATTCAAGATTAATGCGTGCTATTAATCATGCCAGACTTTTTTTAGGTCACAAGAATCTCTTAAAAGTCTAATAATATTTGGTAAGGCAACGTTGTCGAATTTATTAGCATGAAAGAATTTACTTGTGTGAAGGTTCAAAGTGTTTATTCAGTATTTCAGGGTTGTTTTATTAATAAGAAAAAATGTTTAGAAAGTCAAAGTTCAAGTGATTATTAAAGTTTATGTAAATTTAGGAACGTTTTTATTTATGTAGAAGCATTAAAACCGTGTGACCACCAGCTTATTTGTCATATATGGCGCTAAAAAGTAGCCTACGGCCTTACTCAAGATTCAAAGTATATCCACGCAATTTTATTAAAATCGATGTAGAAACAGAAAGACATATAAAGTTACTTTTGAATTTATAATATTAGTATGGATTTTTACGCACTTTAAATCACAAAGTCACAGTCTACACGCAGTCATGTCCTAGTAATAACTCACAAATATTTAATTACGCATGATCTAAGTATAAAATAATTAATATTAATAGGTTATTTTCATCACGTCTTCCAATCTCAATCTTAAAGCTTTATTACCATGTATTATCATATTTTGTGTATGTTTTATAGTGTAATGTATACGGTATTTTGTTGGTTAATATTGTGTCTAATTACAATCTGGAATTAACTGGGCATAGTGGAGTTTACTTTGCAGGACTCTTTTGGTAAATATCAAATAAAGCTTGCTGCGGTTAACATGTTTTATGGATTTAGGGGCAAATAAGTAGGTACGTCTCTTGATGATAGCTGACCAGCGTATATTGGAATTTTTGATGCAGAGGATTATGTACGTAGTCGTCTTTGCTCTTCTACTGTTCGATTTATTGTGTGCACGACTAATTGAGTTTTATTCCAATGACCTCTTTATCAGTTTTATTTCACTCCATACTCAACGACCTAATGTATGAGCCAGTCAAAGTGACTATACTCTGCCTGATGGAAAGCATGAGTCTATTCCAAGAATGGTGGCCACTATGCTCACTGTGAATGCGTTGGCATTATATGGCATTCACCAACGAAACTAAAAAATTACGTAAAACAAAACAAAGATGTGAATAATAACATTTTAATATTTGACGTCGTAATTTTCTATACTAGTTTTATTTATTTACTTTTTGTGAGTGGCATGTAATAGTTCTCTTTAGGTTATTAAAACATGACGTGCTCAGAACCATTACGTATTGCGTGTGTGATTAA
Organism: Spilosoma lubricipeda; assembly: GCA_905220595.1. Taxonomy (NCBI): domain Eukaryota; kingdom Metazoa; phylum Arthropoda; class Insecta; order Lepidoptera; family Erebidae; genus Spilosoma; species Spilosoma lubricipeda. The sequence continues at coordinate 16,924,352 of HG992281.1, read as the reverse complement.
CAATTGCCTTTTATTGCATATTTTTGGTACATAAAAAATAGTTAAGACTTATTTAATCGCTGCAGAAAGATATTAGTTCAAGTGTAAAATTTTGAGTTATAGTGTAGTAAATGTTTTGGAGTCTGTGGAATAGATTTAAAAAATTAAAAAGGTGTGACAAGACTCTTAAGTGGGGCGGTAACGGCGATAATACATTAAAAGTAGCCGGGGTGCGACGAACAAAATTGTTTGGGGCGCTTTTATGTAACCTTGTGGATATTTTTCTGGCCTGAAGCAAGTACATGGATTTACGAGATTTAAGACCAGAATTTTCATTTTAAAATGCTCAGTGTTACGACTTTAATTTCCAAGAAATATTATTTAGCGTTAAATGGCAATCCGGCTGTGAAATGCGAAGAATAAGATAATAATATCATACTTATGATTTAGAATGTTCTTTAAATAAGCTATTTGAATTGTGAATATAATTTAAACACTGTAAACAAAATTTGTAATCAATTCAGATATTCCGACAAATATTTATTTACAGTGCCTTTTCTCTTAATTTTGTTTTAAGATATGAGCTTTTGTCCTTCACATAAGCAAATACGGTGAGCGAAACTAAACATCACAGCAATTGCATTTAAATTTTGAAACTCATAAGCTAGTAGAAAAGAACGTAAAGCTGATAAGTAGCCTTTGGTCTTAAAGAAACTTCTATTGAGGTAGGGAATTTCATGAATTTCCAAAGATAGTATTAGTAGTATACAGTTCACTAAGAGACAAGAGGTGAATCATAAAGTAATTATAATAATAATTTGTTAATCCATTTCTGTTTGTTATTATAGATAGACATTAAATGATGACGGTACTTTTAATACAGATTCATACTTAAACTAGCTACTAACCATACAAAAACTAAATACGACCTTAAAAAATATTATTTCTTCAATTCCTTAAATACAAATGTACCTCCAAAACGCGTACCGAAAGATACTACAATTCTACCCAACTTGGTTTCACAGTAGCATGACATTTCAATTTAAGAGTACACCGGCCCTCCAAAACGGTTCTGGAGATATGGGCCACTAAACAAAAAGTTACAACACAAGCAATTATTGCCAGCCGGCGTATACGCAAGAACTGGCAAAGTTGGTCCCATAAACGCTGCATGAGAATTGGTTTGAATAAAAATGAGCTCCAACCTGTACGACGTTTTATATGAGTTCCTTGGCATTTTTTTAATATAGAGAAAGGTTTTTTATATTTTTTTGTTTTTAACATTTTATTAATTACTTTTACGGTTCGTTTACACAGACCAGCTCGGAGAGTATGGGCCTGCTTTTTTCTTTTCACACATACCTGATCGTATGCGTTTGGAATTGGCTGGAACAATGTATTCTGTGGCCGGAGCGGAGCCGCCAACTATTTCACATAGACCGACTGTGGAAGAGAACCAGAGCCGATCGGCTGCGCGAGGGAGAAAGAGCAAGTAATCATCGGCATATTATTTTACACTAAGCACGTTCAAGCATTCTTGATGATAAAAGAAATGCACATGCAAAAATAAACCTTACTACAAAAACTAAAACCTCAGTTTCCAATGTGATAAAAATCTGCTCTCCTCTCCGAGCCGAGTTAGGCTGAATACTTTTCTATTTATCTTTGTTCTTATTCTTCTTCTTTGATGAAATGGCAACCAGCCGGATCTCTCGGATCAGCTATTTCTGCCAATGTCAAGTGTTTAAAGTCTTCAAGTTATAAGTCTTCAAGTCAATAAGTCTTCGTCGTGATGAAATTTATGATATAAAATATAAAAAATGTGGATGAAATGAAACGGGGACCGTCTTCCGAAAAAACAAAAAACGATCTCCTTTGTTCTTATATCCTAACAGAAAAGAAACGCTTGTATATGACAGTGAAAGAGCGCAAGCTATTATAACCGGAGAAAAGGGGAGGATATTAGTTACTAACTTTAAATAGGATTTATGTTTTAAATATGACGTTCTATTATTATTCTTAATATCCTGTTAAGGAAATCAATGAGTAAAAGTATTTTTTTAATTATTGTCGAAAGCATTTCTATATAACCAATATCTTTTAGTAAAATCAAATAATCATATAGCTTGAAAAATAACTCATCTTGCCGTTTGACATGTTTGCTTTGTACTCTGTTCTGTACAGGACAAATTGAAATTGAAGTCAATCTACTAAATGTTACAATCTATTTCTTAATCATGTTTTATATATACCTTTATAAATATACGGTATTGTAAGCTTAAATGAAAGAAACTGATAAAAGAAGAGAAACAAATAGGCTATTTGACAGATTTTTGGAAATCGTTTTAAATGATTCTTCATTACATAATTAGCACACTACGTTAATATTTTGCTGAATTTCTACTGTATTATAAATTAAAAGAAAAAAACGATATTTCTGTAAAGGCGTTGGTCACGTGAGACGCGTGACGTCACACGCTAGTAAAAAAATCACTGGTTAGCCACAACAAAACAAAACAGCGCAGTTCAAGTGAATTTTATCAATTTTCTACAATTTTATTAAATAAAATGGTAAATAAATAGTGTGTAGAGTCAGAGTGAATAAATATATTTTTAAATACCACGTTTTGTAGCATTTCAAAATGTAACCTAAAATCATTGAGGAATACCTATCTACCTAAAAGTAAAACGAGATTTTACAAAATAATAAATGAATTTTTCCAGAGGTTTTTACAGAAACAATTTCTATGTTGTACTTACATAAGTAGCTTTAACATTTTTCAGTTCCGCAGCATAGTAATCAGCGTTATTATTATGTATAGAAAAGTGCAACCATAAACGCGTCTATCTAATGTAGGTTGCTGTTATTGGCACGCACAAAATTTGGTTCCATTTAGTTTCGAAAAGTATTCAAACCACTTATTAAATAGTTCATCAAAAAAGTACTTCAGAAATAGCTCACAGATCGATTACTACCACTCCAAAAACATAAAACGCAAATGACACTCGATTGAGGAATCTTTCGTTTACTAGCAAGTGACGTCACCAGAAATGCAATCTGCGAGAAACTTACATTATTTTGTTTGATTTTTAGTGAAATATGTCTAACTTACGCAAACTGCATTTAGAAGCGCCTAATATTAGTAATTGCTAGGGTCCGATGTATTTGTACTATATACATTAACCAACCTTTTAAACCTTGCTGTCATACTTTTACTACGCTTCTCACTTTTAACTTTCAAAGTATGAGATTTCAAAGTAAACTTTATATAAAGTTAAAATTTACACTTACCTTTTAATAGCTAAAATCTCGTGTAAATTCAGCTCTGTAAATCCAAAAGCCACCTCTTGAACCTACGAGATAAAAGTATAATAGAATCTGTTACTTTTATAGCTATTCAATCATAAACGACGACCGTATTTCATTCACCCCGACAAACGTTGGACAATAAAGAATATCATAAATCATGAAGGCTTTATCTCATGAAATCTAGACAGTTCCTCTTTTCATTTTTGTCTCTAGAGTGGGACTACCTTTACATATAAATACAGAGTTTTAGATGTCTATGACGTTATTATCTCAGTAGGCTTTATGAACTTCCAGGCTTTATTCATTTAGACAAGGACCTAGCCAGGTGGTATACTGGTTAACTGGTAATTTACTGGTTATAGGCCAATAAATAGATTGATTAGTCATGTTTTATTTTGCATTATCTATCTATAAAATGTATCTTGGATTCCAAAAACTACTTTCATTTGATATTTTAGTTATATATTCATGTGCTTTAGACATTCTTAGTTGATAAACTAACCTTCTTATTCACACAAAAAACAATTGATTGTCTGTAAAGTCCGTTTACGGACGATAGTTCAACGTGACAACGTCATAACAAAACATTGATCCTATTTCGTGCATGCAGCAGGCTTTCATCAATTTATTGAACGTTGTCACGTCAAAAGCAAAAACAAATAACGAATTTAAAATAGACAGTAAATGTCGCATATACAATGTATTCATCATCACTACATTTAAACGAAGTCTTCTGCCTCGTCTGTCTGTCGCAATAAACTCAAAAGCTACTCCACGGATTTTGATGCGGTTTTTACTTATAGATAGAGTGATTTTTGAAGAAGGTTTTCGTATATAATTTCTAATGTTTTTAAGTATACTGGCTAAAATATAACGATACTTGTTGAAGACTTCGGAATACATTAAACCGTACAGAAATACAGGCTATTTATATTTTCCGTAATGAAACGTAATGAATGATAGGGATGTACCAGAAGTTCACATTTTACCGACCTATTATTTTCTTCCCAAACATAACTCATACGTGTAACTCATGTGTTCTAAGATTTTGATGCGTGAATTGGAAGAATTAATAAAAAATAAGGCTAGTGAATAATAAATAAATATTTCGGACATCTAACACACAACGCTATCTAGTCCCAAGCTAAGCAGAGCTTGTGACAACACCCAAATTCGAATTAGATTCGAACCCGAGACCTCAAGCACAGCAGTCGCATACTTACCACTGCGCCACCGAGGCAGTTTATAGTAGTATAATAGGTTCTGCTTGTAAGTAAAGAGAAAGTGAAATAGTTCGATCAACTGCAACTGCCTGTTGCCGGAAAAGCAAGTCTCCTAAGCCAAGTTTGCCACCATTTAACCCCTAAAAAAAGTTGTGCCACTACAAAATATTAAGTCTTTGCATAAGCCTACCTATAAAAGTATGATAGACTATGAAAGTTTTACGGACACATAAACAGGGAGAAGCCGAATATAATAATAAATAGCGTAATAAGACAGGAGTGGTTGAAGGACATGGACATGAAGGACAATTTGTAAATTTGCGCTTCAACTTTTAATACTTAGTTTGAAGTTAGAACTTTGTTGAATGGTACTTCATAATATTGCTATGACAAGGTTTTTATGTTTTTTTCCCTTAGGGAAATAGAATAAAGAAAAATAGATCTGAAACTTTTGTAGTGTATACAAACACATACCTATATGTATGACGTTTCTTTCAGATATAAATATTAATCAGGATAGAGAGAGTATATATGTATCTATATCTATCTCTTCATAAACGAAAATATACACAAAAAATATATAATAAAAAAAGAGAAAAACAAGTATTATTATAATATGCATATGTATGTATACTTAAATTGGACAAACTAAATACTTTATGGTAGGTAGTAGGTAGATAACAAAGTAATATTTGTACAATCCTTCTGAAGCATTAATGAAAATTATACTTTTTATCTAGGTGGTATACAGTACGGAAAGAAAGTTTTCAGATTTTGTACAAAGGTGTTTATCTTTGAGTTAGTGGTTTTGGTAATAGACCACTACTGCTACAGACGAAGAAGTAATCTACAATATAAAACAACATGTTAAACTTTAAAAAAAAAAAATGTCAAGAGACGTCAAAATTGTTCAAAAACTATTGGTATTTGGTAGGTACTGAAAGTAAAAAAGTAAAACGTTGAATCCATTAAGATATAACGATAAATAAGACAGGGCTGAATCTTATCGCACTTGCTATTTAACATGTAGATATTTAGAGAAAGTTATTAAGGACATACGTACTGACATTAACTCGCGTTTACTAATGGATCTGTTATCTATTACATGAGATATACCAAAGGCTCTGCCCTGATCTGTGATAGAGAGAATCGTTACAGATTTGATAGTGAAGCAAGTGCTAAATATATTGTTATCTTCAAAAAACACCGTAATAACATAACTAATGTCGACGCAGAGAATTTGGAACAAGTCAATAACTCAGACTTCTTATCTGTCGGATAAATTAGAATAGAGATCAACATTGGAAGTGTAAGTTCACATACCGTTGTACGATAAAGACCTCAGTATCATTCTTAGTATTTTATGAACCAAGTGAAATTTTATAAAGTTTATGAATTTAAACTACAGTTTTTAAGTTTTCATTCCTCATTCCTTCATTCATTTTTAAATATTCACTTATTTTTGCGGAGAATTTTTTTATATAATCCCAAAAGAAAAGTATCTTTTTAATTTAAAAAAATATCAAACTTCTTTCGATTTTTAAGTCTATTTTAAGTTTTGAATTCGGATTGACCGCCTGCTTTATAAAGAAAGTAGCCTAACGGAATTACAAAGATTAATAGCACCAAACTAGTTTAAGAAGTATCTGAAACTCGGAGCATCATTATTTTTTACGTCTTTCTAAGTATTTGGCTAGGCAATAGAGACTGCCATGTTTGCGTATTAGATTTTATGTACCTAAGGCAAACTCTTGATTTATGGTATACCAGACATTTCTCTTTACATGTTACTGTTTCTTATTTCATTTAAAACGGTAAGTACATTATAAAACAACCTATTAGAGTTAAACAGAACAGATTAACTCTAGCTAACGACCGTGTCTTATTTTCCTTCTGTTGTCTATGTCAATTTTAAGTACATAGAAATACTTAAATTTAAACACAAATTAAACAAAACGGTGAAGCCAGTCTGGCTCATTTACGTTGCTATTTCAGAAACGAAAATAAAATTGTCAACTAACAAGAGATACCAACTAAATAACGTATACAGCCCGTAATGGTGTCCAGTAACTGTTATTTACCTACTCATACAAAAATCATACTATATAGCATGTCAAACTGTCATAAATGTCATAATGCGGTAGTAAAAGGGACTGTTACATTATATGATTGTAGTTAAACAGTCGACAGGCCAAGGACATGAAGCAATAACTGAAATAAAATTAAGCTGTCATTCGACATAATGTTCTAACATAAAAGTTGGGTCTTGTTACAAAGAGTTAACAACGTACACATATGTACGTACATAAAATTATAATTAATGTGATTCGTTTCTTAATATTACCAGACATTAAACATCTGAATGTGTAAGCTAGAAATGTAATTTAAAATTTACCTAGAACATATTTTTGTGGCAAATGGCATGAGTTACGACTGCAGACGCCAATGTACATTTTTAAAAGAAGCAGTAGTCTACTAAAAGCTGTTGATGATTGGATTAAATTATGCTGTCAATAGAATTTATTAAGAAGGTAAGAATGTAGGACTCCGGCTACTTACGCAGAGAAACTAACAATAAGATTCCTAAACACTTATTTTCTTGGTATTAGGCCATGTTCAAATGACGAGCGCTCAACGCGCGTTAACAACTACATATAAAAACGCGCGTTACCATGTGTACTCCTAGAACTAAATTACATTTATTTGAAAACGCGCGTTAGCAAAACGCGCGTTTTGGGCTTACTCCAGTCTAACTATTTCAAATGTGCCGAGTCCAGAGTAAACTTTTTGAAACACTATAATTGAAAGTCAGATATTTATTCTATGGCTAATCGAAAGTATATAAAAAAGGAGAATCTATAGGAGAGTCACAAAATACCATTACACAATAAATTTACTCCAAGTTAAATGTCTTATCTTTCTCTTTTACATGTATGTTATGTGTGACTAATAAATGTATTCTATTCTATTCTATTCTATAAATGTTATAAACAAGGGCCATTTTATTTTATATCACTTATTAAGAAAATACAGTAAGTAATCATTTAGTTTTTTGCTGATGCCTTGCTACTTGTGCCTCTCGCTGCTAATCGAACATGATGTAATGAATTGAGGTGTTTTTTTTAATGACTATCATCAACTAGAAGACACTTAAAAATAAGAAAACCAATCTTGATTTACTTAGCTATGCTATCATTGTTATAAATTTTGTGTAAGGTTACGTAATATGTGTATGTATAAATTTAGTACTAGTACTAGTACGACAGTACGAGAGTATGTATTACATAAATAGATATACCTAAGAATCAAGTTGAAAATCAAACAGAACATAATCCCGGGGACCTAAACTAACGAAACTATTATCTGGATCCTCTTAATATAGCCATTGCGTATACAGCTTGTACTATATTTAATTAAGCCTGACCTTGCCTAATTCTCAAACGGTACATACATACATACATACTTTAAAGTTATATGAGAGTCCATAATTGTTTTCCTTTCTTTCAAAGAAAACTGCCGCGTTAGGAACATATTCCAAATCGCGGACGACTTTACAAACATACATAAAATGGACACAAAGAACACCCAGAATTTGAACAACACAGAATTTGTGAATCACACAAAGTGTTCTCCCATGTATAGTAGAATCAACACACTCAGCGCAGTAGAAATCGTCGTTCAGACTGCTTTAACGACTATGCAGTTCTATTGGAACCCTTTAAGGAGATTTTCACTGTAAACTAAAACAAAACTAGACTTAATGAATGGCTGGCAGCGGATGGAGGCGGACTGCCTAAGACCGGGATAGCTAGCGCTTCTTAGGGGAGCTACCTACGTTCAGCAGTGGACGGCGATTGGTTGTGTAATGAATAAGGCCTAAAGGGTCGCATCTCTCTCTCTAATAAGTAAGAGTTCAAGGGCCCCGTTTCTTTCCCTAATTAGTTAGGTTTCAAGTGCTCACGTATGTGTCTTTACGTTCTAGTGTGACCATGAGTGATAACTGTCAGTTGCCATCGTCGCGTCTGCTATTCTACTTAACTTATACAATAAAAAGACGATGATGGCCTCGATGATCCAGCGGCTTACGACTTTTAGCGACTGCTTATCAAGAGGTCTCAGGTTCGATTCTTGGGTCGAGCAAAAAGTGTCGTTCGATTTTTCTTGTAAGAAATTCTTAGTAAAGCCGGTACTTTGGCAGTGTTTCATGCACGTGCCTTGGAAAGCAGGCTAAGCCGTCGATCCCAGTTGTCATGAACCTCTATGCAATCGATATTGGGAAGTCATTGCCTTAAATATACTGACAACTAATTAAACAATCGAATTTCGTTCGACCGATGCTAGCTTGAGCATCACATAGGCATTAAATTTTCGTCAACTGCGAAGCATAAATTTACTCTCATGACTGTCGAAGAGGTTTATGCCAGTATTTCAATTCACTGATTTTTATGTGAAACAATAAAACTGAATACTGTGCTAGAACATAAACTTTAACAGTGATTACATGAAGTAATATGGTGAGGATGGATAAATTTCACATGTTACATGTTCTAGAGCTTTACACCTTTATTATTTAATGAAAATATAGCTAGCATTGCCTGTTATTTATCTACCGGCAAATTATTATAATCTACATTTTTATAAATGTCTTTAAAGTAAAAAGGTGATTAATTCAAAAAGTCTTTTTAAAAGGAGCTTTGATTAGTTGTTAATAAAAAAATTACTTTAAGCCGTTTCATTCGATACCCATATTGGGTGGGTTGTTCAGAAATATGAACGCCACCATTTTCTTACGGCGGCATTTTGGATTAATAAAAATACCGATTATGTAATTGCATTATCATAAGAATTAAAGGAATATTTCAAATTTCAGCTCAATCGGAAATCGGGAAGTGGATCAAATTTAACGTGCAAGATTTGATTACAGACAAACATCGGGACAGGTGAAGCTGTCTTTAGCTGAATAAAAGCTTGTAAAGACAACGTTTCTCTAAAAAAATCCTTCTTTAGATTCCTGTTATTAGGTATAAAAACTATTGTGGTGGGAAGATTAACCTACACAATGTGTAACCATGTAAGCTTTGAATGTGTATTAGTTTCGGAAATCCATAACAAAGCAAAGCTTTTTAAAATACAATTAATTTCTGAAATATAATATTATCATGTTAGACGTGCTTTACAATATTCAGATTAATATAAGATTTTAATATTTTGAAAGAACCTTTTGTTTGTGTAATATATAACCTACATCATTATTATCACATGTTCACTCAATATGTGATCCGTCTGAGTATACATACGATACACAGTGTTACATATTAGTCAAGTTAAAAAGAGATGTGAGTTTGTATGTATAGGTTTAATATAGAACTAGGTAGAACACTCAGTAATGGCACTCTAATATCAATAGACTGGGTCTTCGAATTACGTATAAACTTTCCTCAAACGATAGAACAAGCCAATTAAATTAAAAATACTACATTTAGGAGGTCACACTTGTATGAAAACGATACTAGGATAATATACATTAGTAATGGTCTACCTAATATTTTTATTTGTTAAAGAATATTGTTAGAAGAATTATGCACAATGGGACATAAGATAACCATTTGCTTTACAACCTCCGTAAAAAGTGCTTTTATAACAGGCACTTTCCAATAAAATAGGTAGAACATAACCTTTACAAAGAAAATATAAGATAGGAAATTCGAAAGGACTGCAGAACACACAGAAGGTGAATTACATACACCATTATCAGAACCAGTGTGATAAAGCTAAAAGCTGTAAAATATTTATGTGACCTACAAATAATACCTCACATGATTTCTACACCACTCAAAGGTTGACTGGAAGAGAATGCCCTAGGCATTAAATCTACTGATGTAAAATAGTAAATAAAATTTAAATAAACAATAGTCAATCACATCTTTGTTAAAAAAATTGAGGTATCGATTTCGACATGATTTTTAACCTATCTCAATTCAGAACTTTTCAACTTTGATTTAATAAATTACAAGACACACACGACCGTATGACCCGAAATTAAGTAAAACTTGTACTATGCTAAACACACTTCTATTAAAGTTACATACTAAATACACAGATAAATTACACCCATGCAGAGAATTAAGGACTGTGTTTACACAATTACTTACATTAGCTGAGAATCAAATTTTAGACCGTTAGCTCAGTCCTCACGATCACCGACTACTAATCTTAATGTAACGAGAGCTTAAGTTAATGAACGTCTCAATGGACCGTCTAAACTAAAATAGCTGCAAGCAATCCCTTTATAATTTGCCTACTTGGAAACCCGCTTTAATTAACCGAATCCGTAAATGATACTAGGCGCTAAAAACGCCCATAGCATTTCATTAAGTGGTTTTTAAACTGCTTCCTTTAAAATCATGAAATTGATATAGTAAAAGCTGGCCCGTGCAACTTTATCGGTGTCTATCAAAACAAACAAATTTTCCCCCCTTTTTTGCAAGATTTTGATCGATTTTCGACTCTTGTCGGTTGTACCGTAATGCTACAGCACTTAAATAATTTTTAAATTCCAATCAGCAATTAAACCAACAACCTCTACCGGTTTATAAACTTAGTACAGATATGTTTTTATTAGTATTTCATATAATCATCATCATCAGTTCATCTGCATATCTAAATCTGCCATTTTAACTATTAAAGCAAATGCTTTTACTGCATATAGTTCTTGCTATATTAAGATGCTAATACTAACCCAAATAGTAGTTTTCTAATATTTCCAACCAAGCGAATGACGTTGACTGTTTACAGATTTCTTATTGATTTTTTATTTGTGAATATTTAATCGTAAGTGGAAACATTCATTTAAAAAAAAAGTTTTTTATGTATTACAATGACATGATATTAGTTATTATGAGATATTACATGAGATTACTAAACAAAACTTAGGGTACACAAGGTATTCCATGGCCTAAGGTACGAAAGTGTTAGATCAGATCAGGCCTCAAGGGACCCCACAGTAAACTAGACATATTTGAATGGGCATAAATGTCTAATATAGATTTATGACCTGGCGTATTTGGACTTCGTAAATAAGATCAAGTCTATCTCTGAATGCTCAAACAAATTTCAAATGTAAATCATTCTTCTTTCCTATTACAACTATACCATCTCTTTGTTATACATAAACCGTTCAACCCTTCAGGCCTTTCTATTTTAAAAGTATGATTTGAATTCTTCGTCCGAAAATCTCAGTCATCTGAGAAAATCGGAGATTAAAAATGCCATCCAACTTATTGGCATTTCTTTTGCAAAAGCATTCAATGTTTCGTCCCTTTCAGTTTGTTTACTCTGATAGATAAATATATGTAAACATATTAATTTAATCGTAATATAGGTTTCTATTTGATTATTATTGTTCTATTAAGTTCGATTATAAATATTTATAACGTCAGAAAATGTATATTTTAAATATTAAAAGTATATTTATATTTCAGTGAACCTGCTTTCACGAGGTGATCATAATGGGGTTCGCAGTGAGCGGAGTCAAATCCGCTTTATGGCTATCTCTTCTGCATGGCTTCCTTTTCCTCATCGGTAAGTACCTCTGTGATATGAACCATATTTCAAAGTCATTATTGCCTTAGAAATTAATATCTTTTATTAGATAAAGAGATACATTAATGTGTATGTTTCGTGTTCATCAAAGAAAATAAATAAGTCTGTAATCGAGTTTGTACAGTTCACCCGAGAAATTGTTGTTTCAAATTGAACTTGGCCCTTTCAAAAACTTTTAGTCAAGTTTAGAATAAGTCAATTAAGTTAAAGATAATTGAGAAAATATTAAAGAGAACATCAAAATTTGATTGAACTCAAGTAACTCTTAAGAAAATTATTTGCTTACCTTTTGGTGTAATAGAACCAAACTCCCATACAAATGCTATTATTTTCTTAAATTTGGTTATGAAAAACATCCTGTATGTTTTTATTATAAAGCTTAAAAAGTATTTTAATAAATAAGTAAGTTTAAAGGTTTACTCAAATTTTGTCGAATAATGATATTTATAACGTAAGAAAATTATCACCTTTGTTAATACACATGGTGACATTTATTACAACTTATACTCAGTACTAACTTAAGTTTACACTAAAATATGGCGCTGCTTATTATTTTAATACAAAAACCACTGCTTATAAAGTAACACTGTGATTTAATTATTAAATCCATCATTCTTAAACCTGTAATATTTAATGTAAATCACGAGTATTATTTTAAAGGTAGACACTAAGACTATAATATTTGATTTACTATCTTTTGCATGTTCATAACCCGGTTTGATTGCCACAATACGTGTTTATTCCTTTCAGAATATACTTTAAATTTATTATAGTTCAGTATTTTTGTAGAAACATTTTTAAAACAGTAGCGAGTTTTGATAATGTGATACGGTATCTTATCTCTATACTTCTAATGGCTCCTCTACAAGATGGGCCATCGCGATGGTCCACTGTGATAGGCCAGCGTCTGGAAGGCACGGTGGTGTCGTCGGATGGCTTATGGCGCGTGCGTTGATCGTGGAATGGCGTCGGTGTCGGTTTTTCGGCCGCACATCAAAGGTATGGGCTAGCGATGGCGGTACGCATTAACACGTGGCCAATTCCGCAATTTCCACAGTGCGTGCTCAAACACGGTTGAATGTGTACGTTTATGATTTAATTACACATTTAAAAAATGAGGACTACGCGGCCTCATAGTGAAATATTAAAGTTTTTAGATCAGGGAGAAAGCATGAAATGGAAACAACACAAAGATAAAATAGGGAAAAAAATCAGTTTTATATGTATAACTTGGTATTATGCGTTTTAAAGAATATGATAATGAAATCACCATTTTTATATACCTAATCATAAACACAACACAGATGATATTACAATTTTAAAGGCTAATTATTGTACTTATTGTAGTTTATTAGGAAGTGTTTTAGCTTTAAATATGTAGGTAGATTTTTATCTACCAATGTAGGGCATTAATCAATTAATTTTCATTCAACTAATTAATACTTATGATATAGTATACTTATAATAATGATACTTAGTAGAAAATAAAGTTTCATTAGTTTGGAAAAATAAAACATAATTCACACAAATTTACAAATTCAGAAAAAAAATGGTTTCGTAAAATTGTGCACATAAAAAAATAATGATACGTCATCATCATCATCAACAATCCATAATGTCTCACTGCTAGGCTCGGGTCTCCTCTTAGGAGAGGGTTAAGGCCATACGTGCGGAATAGATATATTGCCGCAGCGGCTAATGCTTCCACGTCCACCTCGAGAAACGTAAAGATCACAACTGAATATGGCCATCGTGTAGTTGCGTCTCAACCATCGCATGGCCATCTCGCTGGGCCAGCACTGGCCTATCATGTAGAGGAGCCGTAACGTAACCTTGTTACCAATACTGTATTTTTATTTGCTTAATATCATAATTGAGTAATGCTATAATAATTTAAGAGAAAAAAGACTGTGACTAAGCAGTGATTATTAAAATTATTTTTGAAAATTGATTATTAAAAAAAAACTATTCTGCCAAATTAAATTAAATCTTGGCTATAAATATCAAAGTTGAAATGTTATGTACACAATACATAATAATTACTAATGTTATAAATATTTGTAGTAAAAGTAGGGAAGGGTTTTTTTTATATAATAGTGTCAAACGAGCAGATGTATCAAGTGATGGTAAGCGATTACCGCCGCCCATGGACACCCGCAACACGAGAGGCCTCACAAGTGCGTTGCCGGCCTTTATTGGATGTGGGGAGGGCTGAGGTATGGGCCTCCGGTATCCTCACTTACTCGGTAAAAGACAGTTTGAGACTGACTGATCCCTGGATACAGAAAAAAATGCGGCCAAGTGCGAGTCGGACTCGCCCATGAAGGGTTCCGCAGCAGCAAGTAACATAATATAATCGAAATATATTTTGAAGACCTATCCATAGACACGAGATACGTAAGGGTTGGCGAAAAAATTTTTTGAGTTTCAGTTCTAAGTATGGGGACACCCAAAATTTATTGTTTTTTTTTTCTATTTTTGCGTGAAAATTTTAATGTGGTTCACATTATACATCTATTTACCAAGTTTCAATATTGTAGTTCTTATAGTTTCGGAAAAAAGTGGCTGTGACATACAGACGGACAGATAGACAGACACACAGACAGACAGACATGACGAATCTATAAGGGTTCCGTCTTTGGCACGGAACCCTGAAAACGAACATAATGATATTTGGATACGACATCATTTCTCTTTCACTACATTTCTCCCTTATCACTACAAAACTTATACGACACGACTAATGTAGTGCTCGGTGTATCTCGCTTTTTATGCAGTGACTGTTTCTGCAATAAATGGTCTGTTACAGTCTCTCAATAGATGCAAAAATTGTGTGGACTTGTTGAAACTGCTAGGTTGAACGCTTTTCAATCCGATTAAATGTCTAGTACCACCCTTTTGCACTTCAGTGAAACGCTCCAGTGCACTTAAAGGCAGACGATAGCAGTTAACAAAAGAAATACGAAAAACATTTTTGCAAATCCTTTCTAGCATTCGATGCTATATATTCTGAGTACATTTTTAATATAATAAAGATGACTTCAAGGCTTTTTCTTACTCAACGGTAATTACACTACTACAACCCATAGACACCCTAAAGTATCTATGGTGTTGTCCGTCTTAAAATTGTTAAGGACGGACTGACAGTAAACTACATTAAGATAAAAAAATTTGCTTGTTAAAAGTTTTCTTTGAGTTTGTTGTGTAGCTAATCGTGCTAGCCCATTAGCATGAATTCCGATATTTTCATTACCGATCACGCAATTAACATGGGTACAAACAGTGTAACAGTTTTTACGCATTATGAATAAATCCTGCTTCACTGGGAACTTTACCAACATACATAAAACCTACACAAAGAACCCCCAGATTCAGAACAACCATTTGTGGATCACAGAGAGTATCGTCCTTTGTGTGGTTTAATCCCACAACACTCAGCGCACTAGAATAGTCTCGTGGCTACCGCTTAAAATACTACATTATCCGTGCAGTCACGTACATTAATCATTGCAAAAATCGTAATCAACAATGTCATTAACAATAAAACACAGCACTACGACTTTGCAAACGAGACAATCCGTTAACAATACCCACCCATACATTTTCTTAAACTACCCGCAATCAAACATTTTACGAGAGGCTAGGATATAACTATCACATAATCAGAGCCTTCTATATCTGTATAACAGATGTCGACAGTAAAAAAGGGGGATTATTAACTATTAACTCGAGCAATAAAGAACAGCTCTGGCCTTGCCAAAAACAAGAATACAATTCTCAGAATGATATTTAGTCGTAAATCATAGATTGAGTTTCTTTTGTGTCTTCTCGTATTTATTCCTTTTTGGTTGGCTGGTTCTGAATAGGAGTTGAACGTTGAAAAAAAGTGGAAGTATGCATTCATCCCAGTTATCTTGGCTAATTTGAAGTCACATTTAAGTACGTTCTATTTATTGTTCTTTGATATATTTTCCCAATTAAATATACTTTGTAAAGTTTTGACTAACTATTTGGATCGAAGACTTGGCATTGGAATTGATTGAATATATTCCTTTGTTCTGTGGATTGAATACTAAGATTTTATGTTTAGTGCACAAACATAAATATGTTTATTACTTGAAGTACAACTATATTGCCTGGAAGAGATTGCCGTTGAGCAATAAGGCCGCCAATTGTACTACCGACCTACCTAGCTTTTAGTTATGTACTAAGTTATCTGGTATACAATAAAGCAATTTAATATTATATGTTAACTACTCGTGGGTCTAGCGGTTGGCGTATGCGACTGCTAAAAAGTAAAGTCCTGCACCTGACCTCTCCTTGGTCGTATCGAATAACATTGCCATTTCTTAAGATTCTGAGAGCTAGAGACCAGAGAGTGCACCTGTGTTTGCGCACACACTTGGGCACTATAATATCTCACCGTGGCCAAACTTAGTTTTTTTTTCTAAATAAGTATTATTATACCTTCATAAATCTATTCCCGATTCAGAACGTAAGCTTAAGGCTAGATTACGTAGTATTATTTTTACATTTATACAGCATATTACATTATAATAGTATATAAGTTTGATAAAAAAATATCACGGCAATTTCCAAGTTCAACTTCGCTTATTACCTCCAACTATGGCTACCAACTATAACAATAAAGAAGATACTAGTACACCATCAGCGTTTATGACACCTTCACGAAAGTAATATAAATTGTTATGTCCACTGTTATGTTAATTCAGATAAAATAAACTACATTCGCTACCGAGACAATACTATTATAAATTAAAGCAATTCTAGAACCAGTTTTGACGATTTCGTTATTTTTGTTATGAATATATAATTTGTGCGATGTCATACGCTTCTGTGAAATAATATTATTCTGGTATCCTGGGTATTATATAAACTCAAGTTTGTGTATTTTTTTTTAGCAGAGATTTTACTTTTCCAATCAAAACAGTAAAATCTCTTCTCAAAGTTATGATCATTGTATTTTTAATTCATTAATGATAATTTAACATAGAATGTGTTTGAAAACACACATTATGCACAAACTAAAAACGCCTTATCGCCTAAAATTTCACCAAAAACTTAAATACTAAAACAGTTGGTAACGAATGTTATGGTATAGACAAACCAATTATAGTGTATCCAATCGTTTATTTAACTTTTGACAGCTCTAATACTTAATCAAATAGTGATACCCTGACCCGTTACCGATTCGATTTCTTTTATCGATCGATTTTGTACATGAAGAAGTTTTAATCGATTTAACACACTCATTATTTTACCGATAATTTCGTAATTTTATCGATTATTAAACCGCAACACCGGACGCGTAGCGGACATTTTGTAGTTAGTCATAATTCACATTTTCAAACGTCGAGTTGAGTATTTTTATTTCTCCGTATTGATTTATGTGTTAATTCTCACGTTTTGTTGAGTTGAGCGTATCGTCCCTCCCTTCGTTACTGTCAAAATGCTAAAAATTAAGGTGCTCAAAGGACAAACAAGAGAGTTTGTCTTGCGACTTCGTGAATACTTTGAAAAGGAGAGCTGTAATAATGGGCCTCTTATATCAGTGACTCAAGTTTAGAGACCGTGTGATTTGATATAAAATATAATCACAATAATGTTATTGAATGTTTTATTAATATAATCGATAATCGATTTATTTCAAACCCGTTTTTATAGTCTGTGGTCATTCATTATGAATGACACATCTCTAAGTGGGCGGAGCCCGTCCATGAAGTACAGTATTCCCTCTAGTACATTGATCAAAAATTATTACAAAACTTTATGTGCGTGATCTGTCAAAAGTTAAATAAACGATTGGACGCACTATAGTACACCTTTTGCTGACTAACGAATCTATCTACGTATTCCCAACAAAAACGTCAACGTATCTCGTTAAAACTAACAATGGCTACACAGTAAACAAATACTGGTGCACACGATTAAACTTATATTAAGCTGTTGTGTACAATATATTTGTTCTATGTTAACCAGCAAAGAATCTGAACTTATAACATTAACACGTCCTTCCTATCATCTATACAAATAAATAAAATTGGAGTGTCTGTTTGTAACATTAAAATAACAGCTTTTTAATCAATGCGTATGTATGTATACACGATACATATAACAAAAATGTAGTTAAAAAAATTTTTGTCTGTCTGTCTGTCTGTCTGTCTGTTTGTTCCGGGTAATCTCTCGACTCGACCCTTGATTGGCAGGCTCAAGTCACCTATGTCAGCCAGAGGGTAACGGGAAACATGCGAACGTTATATCGTCTCAAAAACTTCCTGCCAACTACCACTAAAACAACTCTCATGCAGTCCTTAATAATTCCAATAATTGACTATGGTGATGTATGCTATTTCGACCTGAATGCAGATCTCCTCAATAAACTAGACCGCCTTCTTAATAACTGCATTCGATACATTTTTAACCTTAGGAAGTTCGACCATGTGTCAGCCTGTCGTTCCCAACTAAAATGGTTGCCTATTCGCCTGCGTCGCAATCAGCGAGCACTTACCTTCCTATTTTCATTTCTCAACTCACCATTCTCTCCTACATACCTTGCTCATTACTTCCGTTATCTGTCCTCTAATCACGACAGAAATCTTCGTTCAGAAAATAATCTGCTCCTCTTATGTCCCTCCCATAATTCAGATTTCTTGAACTCTTCGTTCTTTGTCCAGGCGGTACTACTCTGGAATGCTCTCCCACTCGAAATCAGGATGTCCACAAACCGTTTTACTTTCAAAAAGAAGGTACATGATCTCCTTTTCAGCGAAACGGCAGGAACTACGAAACGATAATTGGTTCACCTTAGAATCAGGTTCTCATAGTGTACGATTGTAATGTGTATGTATGTATATTTGTATAAATATATATGTATTTGCTTCGTGTATTATCTCTATATGTATATGTATATGTATGTTTATGTTTATTTTTATGCGCTGTGTTTGTTTTTATTGGTCATGTAACCTCTGTGCACCACCTACCTTACTAGATTTCTACACCACCCTAAGGTTGACTGGAAGAGAATGCCATGGGCATTAAGTCCGCCAATGTACAAATGTGCAAAAAGTTTTAAATAAATAAATAAATAATCTCTGGAACGGCTGGACGGATTTTGACGAGACTTTCACTGGCAGGTAGCTGATGATCCGGGGAGTAACTTAGGCTACTTTTTTTAGACTAACTTTGTCCCGCGGCGTTACTCGCGGTACAACAATAACCGCGGGTAACCCGCGGGGTTCAGCTAGTAGAGAATATAAGTTACCGAGAGGGCGTCTTGAGACGGCGACCCATGTCGTGCGGCGTTCCACAGGGGTCTGTCCTTGGGCCGCTCCTGTGGAACGTGGGGTACGACTGGGTCCTTCGGGAACGTCTCCCCCCCGGGCTGGGCGTAATTTGTTACGCCGATGACACTTTGGTCACGGCTCGGGGGGCAAACTTCCAGGAGGCGGCGCGCCTGGCCACCAGGGGTGTTTCTCTGGTGGTCGGGCGCATCGAGGCGTTGGGCTTGCGGGTAGCCCTGGACAAGACGGAGGCCCTGCTCTTTCATGGGCCCCGTCGTGGTCCACCCCCCGGCGCCTCGATTGAGGTCAACTCGGTCCTCGTACCGGTTCGGGCCCAGATGAAATATCTGGGTCTGATCCTCGACGGTAGGTGGCTCTTCGACGAGCACTTCCGACAGCTTGGTCCGAAGCTGGTCGACGCTGCCTCTGCCCTTGGGCGACTTTTGCCCAACTTGGGCGGAGCCAGCGTCGCAACGCGACTCCTGTACACGGGTGTGGTCCGGTCGATGGCGCTGTATGGCGCACCTGTGTGGGTGGTGGCTCTGACCGCCCTCAACAAGGCTCGCCTCTGGCGGCCTCAGAGGGTATTGGCGGTCAGAGCCATACGCGGATACCGCACGGTGTCGACCGAGGCGGCGTGCGCGTTGGCCGGAACACCCCCGTGGGATTTGGAGGCGGAAGTGCTCGCCGAAGTTTATCGACGGGTGGCTTCGTTCCGGGCGGAGTGTGGCATTCGCCCCCCGCCCGAGGAGGTACGCGAGTGGCGTGAAGCCGCCCGTCGAGCCACGATGGCTCGCTGGTCGTTCCGGCTGGAGACTCCACGCGCTGGCTTTGCCGCCGTGGAGGCTCTCCAGCCGGTCATCCACGAGTGGGCAGGGCGGCAGCACGGGACTCTTTCCTTCCGACTGACGCAGGTGCTTTCCGGGCATGGATGCTTCGGGAAGTACCTGCACTCGGTCGCCCGGAGGGAACTGAGTCCCGCCTGCCACCACTGCGACTGCAGTGAGGACTCGGCCCAGCACACGCTGGCGGCATGCCCGGCATGGGCGTCGCAGCGCCGGGCCCTCACTGCAGTCATCGGAGGAGATCTCTCGCTACCGGCCGTCATCCGCTCCATGGCCGGTAGCGACAGCAGTTTTACCGCGGTCGCACCCTTCTGCGAAGACGTAATTTCGCAGAAGGAGGCGGCGGAGAAGGCCCGGGAGGACGACCTCCACTCGGACCCGATCCGCCGCCGGCGAACCGGGCGGCGGAGGCGCGCATACCAGCGCCTCATGCCACCCTGAGTGTGGCCGCGGATGGTGGGGACGGGTTTTCCCCTCCATCCGCTTTAGTGGTCACCCGCGAGGGGGCGACGTCACGCGTCTGCCGTACGTCGCCTAAATTGAGAGTCATTACCAGCTGACGGTGCCCGCTTCTGTGCGGGTAAGCGCTGGGAGGGGTCCGGATGTGTTAATAACAGCAGTTCCCGGATCCCTCCCGTCTCAGGCGCAGAGTGGCACACCGTGTGGTTTTAGTCGGTTCGATTCCGACACACCGCCCCGCCGCAAACCCCGGCGGGGTGACGGCCCGAGGGGGTTTCCACACGATAAAAAAAAAAAAAAAAAAAGTAGAGAATATAAGTTAATGTTAAAAATAAAGCTAAGCATAGCATAAGTTTTAATCAACCGTTCAATTTACTACGGAATTGTGGAAGCAATAAAGTATTGGTTATTGACAAACAAAATACAACCAATGATACTCGATTTTAAAATAAATACAATTTTAGTTTTGTCTATTAGCAAAGAATGTTTAATTTATTTCAAATTAATAGATTTTTTAAATAAAATACATTACCCGATAAAACAAATTAATAACGAAATCAATTTGTTATTATTAACAAGAAATCTATACAAATAAATAAAATTGGAGTGTCTGTTTGTAATATTTAAATAACCGCTTTTTACTAAATGCATATGTATGTATACACGGTACATATGCCAAAAATGTAGTTAAAAAATTTTTTGTCTGTCTGTCTGTCTGTCGGTCTGTCTATCTGTCTGTCTGTCTGTTTGTTCCGGGTAATCTCTGGAACGGCTAGACCGATTTTGACGGGACTTTCACTGGCAGGTAGCTGATGATCCAGGGAGTAACTTAGGCAACTTTTTTTAGACTAACTTTGTCCCGCGGCGTTACTCGCGGTACAACAATAACCGCGGGTAACACCGCGGGGTTCAGCTAGTAATAAATAAAACACCAATTAAGAAAAGTTGCTTACTTGCTCCAAAGAAACTTCATTCGAGGAATATAATAAGCAAATAAATATCACTTATTGTAATAAGCCCTCGATTTATAGGGAAATAATACAATGTACCCACCAATACCTATTCAAGAACACAATAAAATATCGTGGGTTATTTAATATCTCTACATATATATTACATTATATTTTGTTACTAAAATCTCTATATTCCCCGAAACGTACAACAATAGTTTCATATCTATACAAATAAATAAAATTGGAGTGTCTGTTTGTAATATTATAATAACCGCTTTTTAATAAATGCAAATGTATGTATACACGGTACATATACCAAAAATGTAGTTAAAAAATTTTTTGTCTGTCTGTCTGTCGGTCTGTCTTTCTGTCTGTCTGTCTGTTTGTTCCGGGTAATCTCTGGAACGGCTGGACCGATTTTGACGGGACTTTCACTGGCATGTAGCTGATGATCCAGGGAGTAACTTAGGCTACTTTTTTTAGACTAACTTTTTCCCGCGGCGTTACTCGCGGCACAATAATAACCGCGGGTAACACCGCGGGGTTCCAGCTAGTATATGAATAAAAAGGCCAGTTGTCAATCATTATGTAGTTGATATATTATGAAAAAATGTGTGTGTCAGCTCCGACGCACGACTGGAGTTTACTGACAAAAAAGTACTGGATATTATTAGCAATAAACTCCACTGGGAAAAATACACTGAGGAGTCATTTACAGTCTGCCACAGGCTTGGGCCACTTAGTAAAGATCATCACCGGCCCATCCTAGTAAGGTTCCGCAGCATGGAGCTCAGGTCATCTGTATGGAGAGCCAAAACTGCACTTAAGGGCTCATCCACTTCAATCCGTGAATTCCTGACTAAAGCGAGGCAGACCGTATTTGCTAAAGCCAGGGTTCACTTTGGTACTCGTGCGTGCTGGACACAGGATGGCACGATAGTTATTAAGGTATCAGAAGGCAAGCGGCTCAAAGTCAGTACTATCGAAGAGTAAACTCCAATAACTCCAATAAACTCCAATAAAAATACATATATTTGATATTAGGTACTATTATAGGAGAGCGACAACGAGTGAGTAGTACAGTGGAAGTAATAACTCTTCAAAATTAACTTAGAGGTGGCTTTGTGAACTACAACACTGTAGGACATACAGATGTACCGTCCTGTCTTGGGTAGGCAGAGAGAACACATCACCGTTTAACCTTTGACCCGCGCTCGCTGATTACGGGTGCTCTAGTACACCGCGGAGCTGGCCGAGTGCGTGTTGGGCCCCGTCGCATCGCTCTGACGCCGCGCACTCGCCCACTCACAGGGGCCTCGTCCTCGGCGCCGGCTGCTCCTGGCCGTGTGTCCTTTTTAACAAACCCTTCCCTTATACCTTCTACAAGAATATATATTCAGTTTTAGGGATACATTTGGAATACTTCTTTTGTACACGAACTGAACTCGTTCTCGGCGCCGGCTGCTCCTGGCCGTGTGTCCTTTTTAACAAACCCTTCCCTTATACCTTCTACAAGAATATATATTCAGATTTAGGGATACATTTGGAATACTTCTTTTGTACACGAACTGAATTAAGTTCACATCTATAATACGTGACATGTAAAACATGTTGAAATAACTTCAAAGTGACTAAAGAACACGACCTGTCATATATAAAAATCTTCCCAATGACCGCAAAGTGAAAATTAATTAATGGAGTATTTCAGTAATGTAGTTTGTGATATGATTTTTTTCTGTCACACATTCTCTGCTTAATGTACAGTACACAACAGTAACTGTAAATGGATCTCCCTGCGTGTTTGAGTGTGTGCATATTATGTCTTGTTGTTACTTCATAGTAGCTATATTTAGCTACTATGAAGTAAATTTTAAAATTTTACTTCATAGTAGCTATAGTTAGCTACTATGAAGTAACCACCATCACCTCATGGCTCCTACAACCACTACGTGACAAAAATGTGCATACATGATTGGGTGCACTTTTTTGGTGCGCACGTACCAAGAGCTAGTGCTCTTGGTACGTGCGCACCAAAAAAGTAACGAGGTCATTCATCAGTAGATTTTACCTCTCATATTTTTCTCATACCGGGCGCCTTATATATGAAAATCGATTCTTAAGGAGTAAACTCCAAAAAGAATCTGAATTTGCTCTTTTCACATATAGAATTTGTATATACCATATCATATACTTATCTCACTCCTTATTCTTATGCGGAGTGACCAAAAACAATTCAACGGTTTTTGATGTGATCCTGACCTGTGACTTGCGGCTTTTATACCTTCATCAAACATATTAGACAAGTTCAGTGGTGACCGGTGTTTTTAACGAGGTCTTCTTTCAAAATACTTTTATCTAGACAATATAGGTTTTAATTCACGTGAAAGATAACTTAAACAGTATTTTTTCACAACATTATAAGCACATTAGTACCTCTTCTCTAAAAGTTAGTGCTAAAGTAACAGTCGCAGTCGCAGTAAGCAGTCGTAAATGGTGACAGAATAGAACTGCTTTTCTCGCCATCATCATTTTACAAATAGTTTTTCTTATCCAATAATTATAACAGTATCTAAGTTCAAGTGAGGTTTACAAGCTTAAGCTCTTTTAAATAAACACTGCTGAAGGACAGGGTTCATTATTGTTACACCTTAAACTGTTTTTATTCATGTAGAAGCATGATTGCAGCAATGAAATATTGAATATTGACTTCACGAGACCGTGTATTAAAATTAACGCTGCGACCACCCCTGAAACGGTTCTCCTCCTTTTTTTACCTTTAGGCAAGGACAGAGAATAATTGTAGGGTAAATGGGATTATTAATCCCTTTTCTCCCTACTCTTTTTATATACTCCAGAGATACTTTGTATCTGCATCTTACATGCTACTATAGAACGTTAACAATAACTTATTCCGATTAAAATTCACTTATCTGTTTAATACTAATAAAATCTATAATTCTCTATTGATGACGTCCATATGTAAATTATTAGTTTTTCTATTTTTATAAACATTTCGATGAGTACACAACACACCCTCTGTTAGAACCGGCTTTGTATTCCCCAACAACCACACGACAGATTTTGATTAAAACTCTACTTGATTAAAATTCCTTTTTTACTAGAGGGAATACTTTGGGTACACAACCGAGTACATTGAATGCAACATCTTTTTATTGCCAAACCTAAAAATTGTGTTAAGTAAAATAGGTTATTTAAAAAGACGGTATATGTAAATAGTCTTCTGAAGCATAGAAGAAGTTAGGCATATTTATATCGTATAATTGCAATTTCGTACGATAACCACATAGTGTCCGTGACAAAATCCTCTTGGCTAAACTCATAACTCTAACTTGATGTTAAGTTGACGATAATGCTATCTCTGTCATTTCAAAATAAACTCTAGCGATGGAATGACATATTATAATTAACAGTTTTTTATCATAGAGTCTAGTACAATATCCACTCACATGTTATTTTTATTTCAGCTGATTCCGGTACCGAATCAAGTCAAGATCCAACAACAATAGATATTTCTTCACGACATTTCAGAGCTGAATTTCTTCAAGAATGGCAAGGATCCTCTGATGCACCGTACTTTGACCCAAGCACTCCGAGGAATATCACAGGCTTAGTTGGACACCCAGTTAGACTCCTGTGCAGGGTCAAAAATCTTCAAAATCGAACGGTAAGTGAGTTTATCTACTTTTTTGGATTAATACTTTTTCAATAACAATCAATGGTGGTTAACAATGTAACTGCCTCGGTTGCGTAATGGCAGCGTATGCGACTGTTGTGTTTGAGGTCTCAGGTTCGATTCCCGGGTCGGACCAAATGTTTATATGATGTGCAAATATTTGTTTCGGAATTTGGGTGTTTTCTATGTTTAATATGTATGTATTTACATAAGAAAGTATATTTGTATTTATATCAGTTATACCCATAACACAAGCTCTAATTAGCTTGGAACTTGATGGTGTTGCGTGTTAGTTGTCCGAAATATTAATTATTATTTATTTATTATTTCCTTTATTTCATTTATATACACATTATTTACATTTTTAAATATAAATATAAAAACAAATACATTTAAAAATATAAAAAATAGTAGACCACCGACTTCGGGTACAGGGACCAAGAAACCGGTGGTTAGGGCTCCAAAGACAGGAACCTCCTCACAATACGAGCCGTGTCAAGGAGGACTGCCTTCTGCATCAGACCCTTGATCCAGCCATCTAACGTGAGCCTCTTAAGGTGTTGGTCGAGGCTCCTGGCAATTAATCCGTGAGCAGATACGACTATCGGAACAATGATCGCCGAATCCACATTCCACATATCGACAATCTCGTGAGATAAATCCAAATATTTTATTTGTTTTTCTTTTTCGGCTTTCACGAGATTCTCGTCATGCGGAACGGCAATATCGACAATCATTGCGCGGCGCTCCAATCGATCTATCACCACAATATCAGGCTTATTGGCAACAATAGTCCTGTCTGTGATAATAGATTGATCCCAATATAACGTAGCACGACCATTCTCGAGAACTGGGTCGGGCACATACCTGTAGTATGGCACCTCTGAGTTCACAAGATGATATTTAAGGGCAAGTTGTTGATGTACAATCCTGGCTACTTGGTTGTGCCTGTGCAAATATTCGCCGTTAGCAAGACGAGAACAACCAGAAATAATATGCCTGATAGATTCTCCAGGACGGTGACATGCCCGACAGATGTCGACCGTACCATCCTTCAGGATATATTTCCGATAGTTATTCGTCATGATAACTTCGTCCATAATCGCACAGACAAAACCTTCGGTTTCTCCGAAGAGATCACCATACCGTAGCCAGGACGTAGATGCTTTAAAGTCTATATCAGGCCCATTAAGGGCCCGATAAAATCGACCATGAAGTTCTTTGCCCTTCCATACCTCCCTGCGATCATTAGTACTAAGTACTACAGGTTTGCGCCAATTCTCTTTAGCCAAAGCGAGTGGAGTGAGTCCGGTATCCACTGCAACTACATTGCGATGCATTTCCACATCAGTATGGAGAAAATATTCTCTAAGATTGTATATCTCGCGATTGTGTAGGGTCTTGATATTTAATAGTCCACGACCCCCAAACTTTCGCGGGATATACAATCTCATAACCGATGAACGTGGGTGATGCATTCGGAATGCAGTTAGCAATGTACGGACTCTCCTGTCAAAAGCATCTAATTCGGTCTGAGTCCATCTAAGTATACCAAAGGAATACATCAGAACCGGCATGACCCAACTATTGTAGGCCCGCACCTTGTTACCACCCGATAAAAGACTTTTTAGCACTTTTTTCAGGCGGCCAAAGAAACGTTCCCGCAACATTTGTTTCACGTCAGATTCTGGCATTCCACAGGAATGTGAAAAGCCTAGATACTTGTAGGTTTCAGTGGCAGATAGAGATCGAAGTTTTGTGGAATCTGAAAGCTCTACTCCTCCGGATTCCACAATCAGTCCCTTCTTTACATACATGACTGCACACTTGTCTACACCAAATTCCATCTTGATAGAATTACTAAAGTTTTCAGTGACCTTTAGTAACGCTGTCAATTGTAATTTAGTGGGGGCAAGTAGTTTCAAATCATCCATATAAAGGAGGTGACTTATAACTCGATCATCTTTCTGCAACCTATAGCCTATCCCTGAACCCTCTAATAGAGTACTAAGAGGGTTCAAAGCTAGACAAAACCACAAGGGACTCAGACTGTCACCTTGAAAGATGCCCCGCTCGATTTTTATAAGTACGTCGTTCATCGTAGACTGCCGACATCCTGGATAGCGAAGTACTGTTCTCCATTGCCCCATACATGACTTCAAAAAAGTGCACAGAGTTGTATCAATTTTATACAACTCCAGCACCCTCAAAAGCCATGTATGTGGCACCGAGTCATAAGCCTTCTTGTAATCTATCCAGCATGTCGCCAGGCTCTTACGATTGCGACGTACCTGCTGGCTAATGGTCATGTCTATTATAAGGAGCTCTTTAGTGCCACGGGTCCCACTTCTACATCCATTCTGAGAAACGGAAATTATCGAATTATTATTAATATGAGTAGTGATTTTGAGTCTCAGAATAGATGTTAGAAGTTTATATAACGTTGGTAAACAAGTAATAGGTCTAAAGTTTTTGGGATCCATGGTACTGCCAGATTTATGGAGTAAGTGGGTTATGCCAGTGGTTAAAAATTGTGGTAATGAACCTGAATCCAATGCCGTTTGGAATTGAGATGCCAAGTACGCATGTGAGCTACGGAACCATTTAAGCCAAAAGTTGTGCAGTCCGTCTGGACCAGGTGCTTTCCAATTCGCTAATGAACGGACCGCACAACTTACATCCTCCTTATCAATCCTAACTGGTTCCATAGGTGTTATTGACTCACATGAGCGCTCGACATCCCGACACCAATGACCCTCTGTATGAGCGACAGGCGTTGACCAGATGTTTCGCCAAAAATAATTTGTGGCATTTTTATCTGGTAAATGCTCATCACTCATACAGGGACTCAGTTTCTCCCACTTCTGGTACACCCACTTCTCATTTCTTTGGAAAGTGCGATTCTGATTATACCGATCTGTTCGTTTTCTATAGCGCCTAATTCTATTTGCCCATGCATAAACTTTTTGCTTCAGAAAGTCTATGCGCTCTGTGACACATGACATGTATTGTTGAGGACTGACAGTAGTCCCTAAGAATGCCTGTTTCACAAAGCGCATCACCTTTGGTCGCGTATTACCTGATCTGAAGCTAATTAGCTTACCAATGAGTGTCCTGGTCCCAGCAATACGACGTTCAATTCTACACTGCCAAGCTGGCACAGTATTTTTTGGTCGAGTAGCAGTTTTACATTCTACAAAATTAACACCAGCTACTCGACAAACTGCGATAGCCGCACAGTATAGAATGGAATGTGTATCACTGAGATCTTCGCTATTATTAAAATAATCTGGCAATAACGAATCCAAGGCACTCACCAGCGCTAAATTTCGTTTATGTATGGGCAAACGAGACAACCGGGGTCTGTTATTAGAATCTACATATCGGTATTCCCGAATCGCATCCTCCAAAGTGCTCCTTATCGTATCATTACACTGGGTACTTACGGAGATAATTTCACTGTCCACTAGTTCATCAATGTATTCACTTCGTGGTAATTGTGATGTGGTGTTTACTATCGTATCCACAACATGTGATGAAGAAGGGACAGCCAAGCTATTCCGTATGTCAGAGCGTATCCTCTCAAGTACAGCATCATCCAGCAGGTGACAACGCTGTATAGCTCGCACTTGATCCGACAGTCGTTGTGCCGACACGTTGACAGCTGGCTCAAGCTCCTGAAACAGAGAGACTAGTCGAACACGGTACGCAGTAAGGTTCGTTCCCAACTCTGTAGCCCGAAAATATGCCCGCATGACATTCTCATTAATTGAATGTGTCCACTTCATGCGGCGCACATTACCACCGGCAGCGGGGGCCCTATTCGAGGTCAGTGGTCCTCGGGGTCCCAAGCTATCTGGTGGCCGGTATCTCTCCTGCCGACGTACAGGTGTTGGCGACGTCGGCGGAGAGAAAAACTCGTCACTTGATGAAGAGCTCGACGCCTCTGCGACAGTTGGCACTTCTGTTCTGGCATCCGAAGACGGCAAGGCGGAGCGTAGCGACGAGTCCGGAGTTAGTAATTGTGCTCTCGATCTCGCCCTTGTTAGCATTTTAGGAATTTATTCACATAGAAAATCATTGTTGTGACTTGACGTTCAAAACGTCATGTCTTACTTATCGGATGTTTTCTTTTATAACGCCTTTTTGTTCAATTTAATTCTGCTTTGATGATAATAATGCATTTTTAATATATTTCGAAACTATTTTTTGTTGATTTTGTTACTCCAGAATGTTTTAAAACGAGAAAATAAATTATTGAAAATTTGTTTGAAAAATTCCGCATCTGCTTTCAGTGTTGCTAGGGTGTTTTCTATGTTTAATATGTATGTATTTACATAAGAAAGTATATTTGTATTTATATCAGTTATACCCATAACACAAGCTCTAATTAGCTTGGAACTTGATGGTGTTGCGTGTTAGTTGTCCGAAATATTAATTATTATTTATTTATTATTATTATTACAGCTTAGGTTGGTTTTCTTTTTAACCGACTTCAAAAAAGGAGAAGGTTGTCAATTCGACTGTATTTTTTATGTTTATTACTTCGTAACTTTCAACTGGGTCAACCGATTTTGATGATTCTTTTTGAAAGCTGTTGCTTTTCATGTGGTCTCATTTCAATTTGGTCCAGTTCTTCAAGTCGTTTTTTTTTTTAATTGTGATTATTACTAAATATAATAAATCCTGTGTTGTGGAAGACTTTACAAACGTTTGTGAAACGAATGCAAAGAATATCCAAACTCTGAATAACAATTCATACACAGAAAGTATTGTCTCATGTGTGGATAGAGTCCACGCTCAGCAACGTAGTAAGTGACCAGTTAACTACTGCTTCATTCACGTTCTTTGATTAACAACCTTAAACTCACGAATGTGAAACCAAAACAAAACGTCAGAGAGAAACGTTTCGAAAACCACGTCCCTGCGGTCTGGAAAATTTTAGCGGAAAAGAGTAACGTGAATAATGTCTCGCCTTTGGCTGTCGGATGCCTATTAAAAGTTCCTAAAAGTAATACTCATTGTAATGTTCTATATAAATTTAAATTTGGATGAGTAATATTGTCAGCCATGAGACGGATTTACCTACTAATAAATTAATTGTTATAATAATAATAATAAATAATATTAAAGTTTATTATCTCAAAAATTTGTTTACAATAAAGGGATATGAGCTACAATATTTCACATAAATAATATATTAACAAAATATTTATCTACTGATGCTTTAAAAGGGTAACCTGTGCTAAAGCATCAGCAACCTTCCAGTGACACGTGATATTTACATCTAAGTAAGATTCAGTTAGCTCTGTGTATTATTTTTAATCAACAGAAGTTACTCCTAAAGAAAATATGTTGTTTAAATCATAAAGTTCTTGCAGTCGTATAAATAGTAAAACTACAAGCTTTAATTAATTTCTTCACCTCTCTAATCTATATATTCTATATATAATATATAAAGCTGAAGAGTTTGTTTGTTTGTATGTTTAAACAAGCTAATCTCAGGAACCGCTGGTCCGTTTTGAAAAATTCTTTCAGTGTTAGATAGCTCATTTATCGAGGAAGGCTTAAGGCTATATATCATCACGCTAAGACCTACAGGAGCGGAGCAAAAATGAAGAATGTTACAAAAACGGGTGAAAATTATCACGCTACGGGCAATAGGAGACGCAAACGAGGTCGGCTAGTAATACAATATGTGGTGATACACTGTGTTGATGTGTTGTTATTTATGTGCTTTAGTTTTCTTATTATTATTATTTGTAGTTCTTATTTTTAAGGTACTTTTTTACTCTCTATACACATTCATATGAATTGAAAGATGAACATAAAATATATAGTATAACCATGTTGTATACCTATTTGTAATTTTTGCTAAATACTTATTTGATTAGCAATCTCACTACTTTCGTAAAGTAATTACATTTAAAAATTTTCTATCACATTCAAACTACTAATATTATAAATGCGAAAGTTTGTAAGGATGGATGGATGTTTCGATGTTTGTTACTCTTTCACGCAAAAACTACTGAACGGATTTGGATTAAACTTTACAGTAATATAGCTTATACATCAGAATAACACATAGGCTACTATTTGCCGCGATAACCGACACATACGCGGGCGGAGCCGCGGGCAACAACTAGTATGAAATAAAGGAGGAAAACAATACATTAAATTGATATAGGTACACAAACTATTTATTTAGGTATCTCTCTCTCATTACGAAGTTTGAAATAACAAATTTATAATTATCTAATCAAACTCCCAAATATGAGAAGTTTTGTTGTTAGGAAGTTGTATGTATGTTAGTTTAAGTTAGTTATTAAAATTAACAAAAACGTTACAACAAAACATACCTCACATTCACAGATTCGAGTTATATAATTTATTCTCTTAAAACATCGAAATTATCGTTTAAAAAAAGGCACTATTACACTTGCACTATTACATTATTTGTAAATGTGATATCAACTAACAATAGCATTTAAATTTTTTTTTTAAAATAAATAAATTGAACTACAATGTAAAAAAGGTAGGTACCCCAAAACGTGAAACTATAAAAATAATTATGCATTTTAATAAATACAGGTTTGTAATATGTACTGTATGTATTATCTACTTTATTCTCTTTGTAAATCAATTTAACAAACATCTTAGAAAAGAACTTCAAAACTTTTTCGTAGAGTTCATCAACTGACATTTTTTACAAATATAGTTGTGTCTTTACGCAACTGATTTCTAATTATGTTTTATCCTCAACTAAAAAGTAAACACTAAACAAGTGATTAATATTAATTTTTTTAAAAACAAGCTTTTAATACTTGTTAATAAAAAAATAACTTTTAGCTTCTTCATTTGATACCCATATTGGGAGGGTTATTCAGAAATATATACGCCGCCGTTTTGTTGAGGCGGCTATTTTGGATTTATAATAATTCTGATTACTTATATTTGCATTGTCATCAGAAGTAAAGGCACATTTCACATTTCAGCTTAATCGGAAATTGGGCAGTAGATCAAATTTAACGTGCAAGATTTGATTAAAGACAAACATCGGGACAGGTGAAACTAAATAAAAGCTTGTAAAAATTAATGAATATATTTCACATACTAAGTTGATTGTCTTTTGTTGAATTATTTTACGATAAGCTTAAAGCAGATAAAACCATGAAACTATTTCGGATCATGTCGAAGAAACAACAGGTTGAAGTCAGAAATTCTGACTTGTATTAACCCACAAGAATATTTACCAATATAAATCGTATTTAATGTACATAAATTATATTGTCATAAACATAATATTCATAATTCCAATAAACTGATTTCTATAATGTTGTTAGGAAATAAAGTGACATTTATTAAAAAACTAGCTTACACGGCAAACTTCGTACCGTAATTTTTTTGTAAATGTTTGTTTTAGTTTATATACTATAATACCATTTTCATTAATATAGCTTCCATGATTTTATATCCCAATATACAAAATTACAGTAACTAAATTGTATTTTACATAGAAAAATCAATTTCGCAGCCTAATAAGAGTTTTGCAATCCTACAGAGACGCAACTAAGAAATTGGATAGTGCGAAGGATGTTTAACATTCAGTTCCCAAGAAAATGATTATATCCCGTCATTCGAATTTTGCTATATAAAGTTTAAAAAAGTGTATTGATTAATACTTTTACATGGTAAAAAAATGGTAAGCATACATCACAAGACAAGGATCACTCATCTATATTTTAAGCAACATTTTTTTAGGAAAAAATGTCATAATTGCTTTAAGTTGTATTTTTGACTGGTTGACATATGATATCATTGGTAAGAAAAACACAACAGATGAATATCATTAATTTTCAGAATATAAATTTCAACCAGATGTAAAATAAAGTAACTAGTTAAGAACTTACTAAATTAAGCGTTTAAGAATTATTTAATTGTATATTATTTCCTTCAAATCAGTCAATTGACTGCAGTAATCATACAATATGGCACATTTCTAGAACTTTAAGATTTGTTTCGTTCTTTCTGACTATGCACCAATGATAATCTAAATGAAACATTCACACGTACATTTTATACAGGACCATAAAAACCTTTTACAACCATGAACGCACATATTCTTTAAGATTAACACCACTGTAGCTTCAAAACCCGTGGATCATCTTCCCAACACGTTCATAAAATCCATAAGTATTTTATATCGTTTATATTTATGATTAGCGTCAAATATCGACCACTTTACCTTGAAAGCGCTTAAGTGCTATTGATAACCCCTATCCAACAAAA
Source organism: Spilosoma lubricipeda (assembly GCA_905220595.1). Taxonomy (NCBI): domain Eukaryota; kingdom Metazoa; phylum Arthropoda; class Insecta; order Lepidoptera; family Erebidae; genus Spilosoma; species Spilosoma lubricipeda. Next base: position 16,890,697 of record HG992281.1, on the reverse strand, counting down.
TTCTAAAGGCATCTTTAAATTGAACTCGTTTTTTCTGTAGTACCCAAGAGCCCATCTCGACTTTCTACGGCCGTTAAGTGGCTCGACGTCACACTCTCCCGAAATTGCTGTTTATAAACAACATTAAAATATTTTATAGTAAGTTACAAAGGACGGCAGGTTGAAATAACTCCTGGAACTTTTTAATAGACATGTCGTATAAGTCACAGTGAAATGGGTTCTGTAATATCGAAGTGCTGTCAAAGAGTAGACTCATTTTAATATTTATGATCGGAATATAATATCAAGACGATCTTAGTATTGTTTTATGTTGATTTCTTTTTTATAATCGTTGAGAAATGTGCCTTTAAACACTTATAAGAACTTAAAAAGAATGTAAATGTTACTAGTCATTATAATATTTTTTTACGTCTAGTAAAAACATTATTTCAATCATGAATACTTTTATATTACTACTTATTTTATTGTACCGATACATGTCAATATTCTACTTTAAAAATTAATGAAGTCAATAAAAAGATCATATTTATTGTTTTGCTATTGGTAGGTATTTAATTTTCTAACTGTCTTACATACAACTAGCTACCTCCCTAAATAGAAACAGAGAAGTAATTTCTAACCAATATTTCTAGGCCCTCATCCATAATATTTGTCACAGCTTCCTTATCAAAGTGATATTTGACATCGATCTATTAACAAACAGGGATCAATTTGTCGTCTAAACTCTGAAATCAATACCTTCTTGAATAATTTTCCCTTTGACGTTTAAGATAACAGTGTCGTCAGTTACAAAGGAGAAGACTTTATTTGAAATTCTAAAATTTACTCGGTTTTGTTTCAATGCTATTCAATATTCAGTTTTCAGTCACTTTTTGTAAAAAGAGATGGAGAAGTACTCTTCTATAAAATTAAATACTCGTTTCCATAGTTGATTCATGCTCTGGTAAGTAGATTTATAATTTTTACTTAACAAAATATTTTTACGCTTGAAATATGAAATAACCAGCTTTTTCCCGCGGCTCCGCCCGCGTGTATGTCGGTTATAGTCAGTAAAGAGTAGCCTATGTCCTTCATCAAGAATCAAAATATCCCCATGTCCGAGGTGCATAGTTTAATCTTTAAACAGATAGAGTTACTCTTAAATGTATGAATTTAAGTATGGGTATTACATTATCCAGTACTTTTAAATAAGTACTGTTTCGATTTGAACGACCTTCTAGGCGAAATAAAGAGGCCGAAATTTATTCCGTAAGCAATTTTAAAAAATGTGACACAAAAATTGGTTCTATCCTTGGAAGTATTGAAATTCAAATCAGTTGTTTCTGTAAAATTTATCGTAAAAATAAAAAAATCCTACAACAAACACAAAAATTTTTAAGCTTTTATTCCATTTACACATATTTTCTTTACTTTTGAAGATAAAATGTTTGGTTTTATTCGAGAACTTTATGTGTTCCATTCAGGGGTATTCTTTGAATCGTATCTATGTATGTTATCAAACTCTCGCCTTCAAATAAAAAAAGGAGTAAAAATAGGGGCTCACACAAAAGGTTTTCGACCCATGTCCATTTAACCGTAGGATAGTAATCATTTGTTATTGTTTATCATACAATCTGGGTCAAAATGTGTTGCTTCTCGCTTTTTATTTGTTTAGGTGTTGGTTTTGAAAAATCCTATTGAACAAATTTTATTTGTTGTGACTTACATTATTATATTTTTTTAGTATATTTTACATGTAAAATATTTTTTCATTAATTTAGTGACAACTCTGCTCTTCATCCGTGTAAATGTATACATGTGAAATGTATACATTTATTATACATTTATACATAATATATGGAATGATATTTTTTTTATGAATTTTCGAATATTTTTAATACAAATTACACTAAAACAAACAACATTCTAAAAACTCAAAGTGAAATTTGAGAATCCGTGTAGTTTCTATTCACAGAGCGTAGTTCAATTATAAGCGTTGTTAACAGCATTTCTCCTCAAAATGTAATATAAATTTTAGTAATTAGTATACCGTAAGCAAAAAAAAATGAAAATAATAATTATATTTTTAAGGGAAGGAGGGAGCGACATAAATAAAAAATCTATTTTTGTGTAGAGCTGAGAAAATGTTGCTAAAGTGGATACCTTATATTTACATATTACTACATTTCCTTGAGTACAAGCTGACCCCGAGCTGTAATGGATGTTCTCCTGTCGAACGGACCTTCATCTTGAAATGTTCTCACGGCACGGAATGTTAACCCAGAGAACCTTGCCCCGCTACGAAGATCAATCAATCCTTATGATATCCATTTAACTACCAGTCCTCAGATAAATTTCTGAAATTTTCTTTTTATAATGTTATTTATTGACCACTGACTCAAGTTTTACCTATGACAATATATAATATCATTGCAGTTTTGTGCATGAGCCCAGATACAGGTATTGTCTTTAATTTTTCTTGAAGAGATTCGTCATCATCACCAGCCTAGCGGAATCCGCTGCTGGATATAGGCCGATCCAATTGCACGTCACAAAGAGTTGAATTCCCTTTGGTTTATTTACTCTATCTGCACAAACCGAATTCAAGTTACCTGCCTCGAAATTTGTTACAGAATCAAAATAATAGACCCTTTTACACGCTGTAAATAATTAGACGTCATTTCTACTCTAAATAACAATACTACTGACGTCAGGTTCATAAATTTATTAGAAATTTCCCCGGCGATTGATATTTGAAAGAGAGCGTGCGGTTTATAGTCAATTCAAATACCATATAATCACTCCACCAGTGGTATCCAAAAATGACGCACAAGGCTGCCATGGTGTGGGTCATCATGCTGCTTTGTTGCATTGTCTGCATTCGCAATGAGTATGGTAAGAACACTTGGATTCTGCTCATCTTTTCCATCAGGCAGAGTAGAGCCACTTTGGCATACTCATACATAAAAAAAAAAAACAAAATTAAATAATGTATTTTTTTTTAACAATTTTGTCTTATGCACAGGTATCATGGGTACGTCATCGCGACATCCACTTGCTGACTGTCGGCCGCTACACGTACACATCTGACCAGCGCTTCGAGGCACAACATAAGCCTCGCTCAGAAGAGTGGGCGCTACGCATACGCAGCCCGCAGCGACGAGATTCTGGACAATACGAGTGCCAGATATCAACAACCCCGCCTATTGGTCATGCTGTCTTCCTAAACATTGTAGGTTAGTTATTAACAGTTAAGTGAAACTCAGGAACCAGAAAGGTTTTTAGACAAAAGTTGTGAGAAGCAATATCTTAATGATTGTATTTGCTTATAAGAGTTATTTCTTTTGTGCGAAAACCTCAGTGACATATTACTACTCCAAATCAAATACGATATCTCCTAGTTAAAATTCGAAGATAGCATAACCTCGAAAGCTATCAGACAGACAGTTAAAATTTCAAAATATATTTATTTATGTATAATTTACATTCGCATGCAGCTTATGAGAGAAATTTCGTTATTTCAAATAGTAATATTATTTTTTTGTAAATAATATTGTATTACATATTAAGTGAGTGTGTGCTTTATTCCTTTACTAGAACCTGAAACAATAATATCGAGTGGTCCAGAGCTGTTCATTCAAGCAGGCTCTACAATCAACTTAACATGCACAGTGCGGCATACGCCAGAACCACCAATCTCCATTACATGGTCACACGGAGAACAGGTAAATATTGTAAGATTACTTCTGTTTTCAATGTATATTAAAGCACAAACGTGAGTTACAGATACAGAAACTGTAATTACAGAAATATTTGAGCTGATCTGTTAGCCAGGCGGTTAGTGATCCTCACTGCTATGCCTGTGTGTTCGATTCCAACTCAGGACAATAATTTGTGTGATAAGCACTATCATTTGTTCAGTGCCTGTAAGTTATCTGTGGCTAGCTACCCGCCTCGGTTTCGCACAGGTTCATTACGTAAAACATAATATAGCCTATGTTTTCTGAGATGTGAGACTTTTATTCGACGTATTTAATAATAAACGTTATGTTTTAGCCAATATATTCAAAACTTTAACAAATTATGTACGAAAACCTTCGTCAAGAATCACGCTATACATAATTAAAAATCGCTTAAAATCTGTGTATAAGCTTTTGAGTTTATCGTGAACAAACAGACCGATAGATGTAGCGGAAGACTTTGTTTTATAATATGTAGTGATAGTGTTTAAGTAGGTATTATTTAAAAATGTATAAGTCTCTTTATCAGCACTCGAATTACTAGTTATCAGAAGAGGAGTTATCATGATTTATTTACGTATCTGGTTGAAATTTATCTCTAATATGTATTAATTCAACAATATTTAGGTATGACTATCAGCTGATTGGTTAGTATAGCATAGGTTCTGCATAGTTTGGAACGTTCTAGAAAAGCGTGTGAAAGATGTATAGGATTATTATTATGCTTACACTGTAGCTTATCTTAACCCTAATTTAGAAATAAATAAATTCCAAGCAATGCTTTATATAAATCAATTACCAAGAAATGGTACAGTAAAAAAAATCCTATTTATTTAATGAGTGAAAACACTTAATCAGAATACATTTCCCTTAAACGACATCAGTAAAGTGCGTTAATAAAAATCTAAATTCAACAGCGTTTTATTACGCCAAGCTTCTTTAAAAATCAATATAAGATTCGCTCACCAGTAAGAAATGTTAATGTTGAATGACTTTTAAGGCCGGTAAATGGTGAAACCGCCCCAGCTTAGAAGCATTAAGCCAATAATGTGCAGAGGGTAGTCAGGCAGTCAGCCTCTTTGATCGATTTCATCGCTTTAAAGTGATCTTATATTATGAATGGTCTATCAAAGACACTCAACGCCACAAATGTTTTAAGGTGATTTAAAGTGATATGATAATTAAAAATCAATTATGTATCTAATAATAAAAGTAAATAGCGCCAAACGCCATCTCTTCGAGAAGCATTGTTGCTTCTCATACATGATGTTTCTTGATGTTACTCGTCCTTTAGGGATATTATATGGCTCGATTGGTTTTTTATCATAATACTTACCTTAATACAAAAAAATTGTTGTTTTTTTTATTATTTTAGTTAAAAACATCAGCAGTGCAGTAGTTGTGCAAATAGTCGTAGAAGTAATATTAAAATTGATATTAATATAAAAATAGAGGACTGAATTTCAATTAATTAAATTTACACTAAGGATTTTAATACACTATTTGTATGAAAATACAAGAAAAATGAGAAAAACGGTACGAACAAAGGAATTTAAAACTTAATGTCTCCTTTGTATAGATCATATTCATTCATTTATCTGGGTTAATATTACGATTTACAACACTAAAAAAAAAAATTTGTAGTCGTAATACATTACGCCTCGGTAAACATTTTATTTATGTACTAGCTGTACCCCGCGGTGTTACCCGCTGTTATTGTTGTACCGCGAGTAACGCCGCGCGACAAAGTTAGTCTAAAAAAAGTAGCCTAAGTTACTCCCCGGATCATCAGCTACCTGCCAGTGAAAGTCCCGTCAAAATCCGTCCAGCCGTTCCAGAGATTACCCGGAACAAACAGACAGACAGACAGACAAAAAAAATTTTAGCTACATTTTTGGTATATGTACCGTGTATACATACATATGCATTTAGTAAAAAGCGGTTATTTTAATATTACAAACAGACACTCCAATTTTATTTATTTGTATAGATAAATACATGATAAAGGAATACATATTATCATATATTATTTTTGTCAGGTAATAAACTTCGATTCCGCACGTGGTGGTATATCTCTAGTAACCGAGAAAGGCCTGAAAAGTACCAGCCGACTTCTGGTTCAGCGAGCTACGGGGTCTGATGCAGGGGTGTACACATGCGGCCCTAATAACGCTCCATCGGCAGCTACCAGGGTACATGTATTATCTGGTGAGACTTTTGTAACTATCACTTATTTAGATTTTTTTATTTACAATACATTGATAAACATATAAGGACTCGAGCATTCTGATAAAAGAAAGTACAAGTTAATCTTAAGTCCTTGTCTTGCTCGAATGAAAGGTTTTACTACATATGTCTACACGCCTTCCTTTAACTCCCTTTCTTATATAGCTCTTTTTCCCAATACACTCCTAATCCATCGCTCCGATTTTCTCAACTTTAATATCAAAGTGGGTACTTTATACAGAGTGAGCAGCCAATTATTGACGTAGGTAATTGACCGAGTGGGTACTAGACTAAAGAGTGAGCAGTAAATTTAACCATCTATTGATGTAAGAGACCGAATATTTTGAGGAAATGATATTTAATTATCCTCTTAAAACTTTGAAACACAAGTATGTAAATTTATAAATGTGATGTCTATCTTTGTTTCTAGGTGAACATCCTGCGGCAATGCAGCAGGGGTGTGCAAAGTCAACACTCGATAGAACAACATCATTAGTATGTTGTATTCTTTCACTCTACGTCCTAAGAAAACCTTCTTTTAACAATATTCAATTCGGAACTTGAATGTATATATTAGAAATAAATTGAATTAATAATCAACCCAGTCTTTAATAATTGAGTTGTAATTTCAAAAGCGAACAACGTTTTATTGAAAAATCTTACAGAATAAATGCCAACGGTAAAGTCAAGAATAGGTAAAATAAATTTCATAATCTTTAATAAGTCGTGAACATTTTCGTCAGGTTACATATTAAACTGTGATTTTATTTGGATCGGTAAACTTAGGGTTATAATCCAATAAGGTTTGCGGTAATAGTCATGAGTCACACCATTACAAATGACTTTCAAATGTGATAAGGTAAAACGGTTGATGAACCTTACTTAACTTACAAATCATCCTATGTCTAGTCGAATACATATGGGGATTTTGCCCTAGGTTTTGTTAATGTAATCGCTCTGAAATATCAGTATGACCACTTGCCACAAAAGTCATCATTGTGAGGTTATAAAAATATATATAAAGATAAAACCGATCGGCAAACAAGGACGCATTAGTTGTAAGTATTCGCCAAAGGCCATGGTAATTCAGCGCCTAAATAGAGGTCGTGGATGTTTATCGAGGTTTCTGGGACTATATTACGTAGCTTCAAAAGACGCTAGCCCGACTTTCTCATGATGACTTTACTTTTTGCAGAAACAAGTTTTTTTTTGTAAATATAATATAAATTTGTTGTGATATTGGTTTAGTTAATGGCCTGTTTTATATATTCAATTTTTAAATAAAAATGTACAACCCTTTGAAAGTAGTCAATCGCATATTTATTGCATATTTATTAAAGCTCAATTGCATTTATATCGCATTTTTATTAAAGTTTGAAAGTACTCACCTATTTGCAGACAAATATATGTTCATATAAACATGTTAATTTAAAGTAGATAAGCTTAAAATCGCAAAAGTTATCATCATTACATCTATGAACTCGCAATGTACAGAATTTCTTTTAAATAGGTTGTTCATGGCTAATTTAGATTAGAATAATTTGTCAATTTATTCATAACTTTAAACATTGAAATATTTTGTATTCTTAACATAATAATACCATCGTAGCTACCCAAAACAATTTATTAAAGGAAACCTCGTCAAAATTGGTCGCAAGCGACTTGAATCTCAATGGCATACTAATTTTAGGACAAATTTTGAGTCAGGCCTCTATTTATGTTAGTTCCTTCTCGCCATTTAATCCAATTATCTTAACACTTAATTACATGACAGCGAACAAAGAGGAAATTCGTGTAAATAAACTGTAAATATATTATACTCAATTTATTGTCCGATTTCAAATATAGTACGGTATATGTAAATAATGAACGTCAACGAATAAAATTTGTTATAAATTACTGATTGTGTTTTATTCTTATAGCCCTTATGTATATTTTTAAATCATTTTTTACCTCAGCACTTCATCATTACACCACTTAATACATTCATTTTATTCAAGTTAGTTGTCATCCAAATTGAATTTTTAATTACCATAACTTAGTAACTTCTATGAACTGTATCGATATTGATTAATATACGATTCATCAATTTTGATAAGGTAGTAACATTATAAATAGTCATCTTTGAGTTAGCGCCTCTATAGCGGAGCATTATATTGTAATTCTTGGCGCCGACAAGCAGTCGGTACAATTTATAAAAATAAATCATTGGATTATAGAAGTAATCCTGCAGGTTTTCTGAGTTGGAGACCTTGATCCTTCAAAATAATAGGAATACTATAGATATTAGTTATACTTTTAAAAACATAAAGATATACAAATTAACGGCAAATATTTGTGAAATTGAAAACCGTTTTATCCCGTCTATGCAACCTGTAGCCATTGAAAATCATGTAATTTCAGTATCTGCATAATCTCGGGTTTCATTAAAATTAATTAAGGCACAACAATACTGTGTGAAATGTACTGTCGCCTGCGGTATTCCCGGACTAATACCGACCTTCAAACTTTCAAGAAAAGGGTGTACTCCTTTTTAAAAGGCCGCCAACGCACTTTTGACGCCTCTGGTGTTGCGGGTGTGTAATCTTTCCACCAAGTGATCCGTCTGCTCGTTTGCCCTATGACAAAAAAAAAACAAAAAGAAAAGAACAGAACCCGATAAATATTAAAGAAAACCTAATGTGCGTAATTGTACTGTGACATCACGATACTCTATGAGACTAACATAAGTTTGTGAAGTGTCAACATCGATCATATCTAACGATAATCTGTTTTGCAATACAATATACGTTATACACATCAGTATTTCAAACCCTGATAGACAACAAATTATGTACTTAACCATCTTAAAATGTCTATCTAGGTTCATCATCTTCACCAAGAACCTTTAAGGACCCACAATAAAACGTAGACCTATTTTTACCCGACTACGGCAAAGCCAAAGGAGGGTTATGATTTTGACAGGCTATGTATGTATGTATGTATGTATGTATGTATGTTCATTTGTTCCCTCATAGCTCCTTAACTACTAATTAGAACTGGACAAATGAGGTCTCGTTAGAAGCGTCATGATCGTCTTCTGGTTATAGGCTATATGAAATGTCACTGAATTTAATGTGGCGCCCTCTAGCCAACATAAAGTACTGCATTAAAAAATAAATTTTAGATAAATATGTCGTGTTTGGTATCATTGGAAAGGGCGTTACTTGTACATTTCAAAAATATATATATTATTAGCATTTTCTCGTGACTTTGTCCGTATTTATTCGATAAGTGTGGAATTTCCATGGTATGGTCGTTTGTTCCCTCCTTTCTAAGCTACTAGTCAAAATAAGACAAATGAGGTATCGTTAGAAGCGTCTTGATTGTCCGCTGGTTATAGGTTATACGACGTGTCATTTAACTTAATGTGGCGCCCTCTAGCCGACGTAAAGTACTGTTTTAAAAAAAATTATTTGAGAGAAATATGCCGTGTTTAGTATCATACGAAAGGGCGTTACTTGTACCTTTCAAAAATATATATATTATAAGCAGTTTCTCGTGACTTTGTCTGTATTTATTCGATAATTGTAAAATTTTTATAGTACCTATTTAAAATATACTATGCAAAGAAATTAATATTATAGAGGCACCAAAACATTTTAAATAAAAAAAAGTAAAAACTAAAACCCAACTACGACAAAAAACGACGTTGAAAAAGCATGAAACAAGTATCAAAAGCCGTAGTCACGCGTTGTTAAAGTGTTATGAACTATTATACTACATGGTCGACGGTTTTTGAAACTTAGTCATGAGCCATAGTCGATGACACTTTAACAACACGTGACTACGGCTTTTGAAACTTGTTTCATGCTTTTTCAACGTCGTTTTTTGTCGTAGTTGGGTTTTAGTTTTTACTTTTTTTTTAGAATAGAGATTCTGGCACATTTACCTGTTGGATTGATACAAAGTTTGCTTGAAGTTTTCTTTTCCTGTGCAGCAAGTGCATTACGTTTTCTTACCCGGCTCTAACGATACCCTCGAAGTAAATGAGGTCCTGACACTTAACATCATCAAATGACACAGATAAAGATATTTTAAACGTAGTTTATTCATTTATAACTATTTTATACAATTCTAAAATCTAATATATAAAATTCTCGTGTCACAGTTTTCGTTGCCATACTCCTCCGAAACGGCTTGACCGATTCTCATGAAACTTTGTGAGCATATTAAGTAGGTCTGAGAATCGGCCAACATTTATTTTTCATCCCCCTAAATGGTAAGGGTCACCCATCCTTAAAAAAAAATTATGGCAAAACGACGTTTGCCGGAGCAGCTAGTATCATATATAAAAGTCGTGAACTCTGAAAATATCTAATCGATATTCACGTTTTTTTAACGTGTAGTTTGCTGACGTGCCTAAGATGGGATAGTTAACATCATGCCTAGATAAATAGAACCTAAACATTTATTGAAAAGAAGAACCGACAAAATTGCGTACGTCAGCCAGTAACTTTATAAAATAAAACGTTGGTTGAAGGAAATCTGCTAACAAAGGAGATCAAATACTGACAAGTATTTAAGATTTTATTGGAATTTAGGACAATTCACTTAAATCCAAAGCTTTTTAAAATGACTAATTTGTGTTAGGAAAACTTTGGCTTTAATTATTTATTTATTGATTACTGTGATTTTAAGCATAAAATGCCTAAAACAGTGCGCACACCGCCTTCCCCAGCTGAATTAGAGAATCGGGATGATTTGTGTGCACCTGAAATGCATATTAACACTGACCCGGACTATGCACACAGAACAAATAAGCCACCGAGAAACAAAAGACTTCGTCCGAACTTCTCGCCGGTAAATGAATTCAAAGTATTTGAAAAGAATATTAGAGAGATGCTCGCCTCCTGGAAGTCGGACCAAGATTTAATTCTGAAAAAAATAACAGACGATATCGCGGAGGTCAAGACACAAAACAAGAATATTCAAAGAGCAAATTGCGAAATAGAAAAGGCTATTGAATTTATGAATGCGGGGTACGATGAAATGAGAAAAACTATACAAAATCTCGAGAAGGAGAAATTGGAACAGCGCGATTATATTCATGAATTGGAAAAAAAAGTTAGTGACCTGCAACTTAATTTTCGTTCCTCCACCATTGAAATAAGGAATGTGCCTCACACCGACAATGAAACTGTGAGTGACCTGACCTCCGTCGTAATCCAGACATGTAACGCTGTAGAAACCCAGATAAAATCAAGCGAATTGCGTGACGTCTATCGCCTCCCAGGTAAAAAAGGCTCTAATAGACCAATAGTTGTGGAGTTTTCGAGTGTTCCTTTAAAAAACCAGGTGATTAAGGCAGTACGGACATTTAACAAAGGCTTACCACTATCCGAAAAATTAAACACAGGACATATTGGACTCAGTGGTTCAATCAACCCAATATATGTTGCCGAACACCTGCCTGGTAGTCTACGCCGATTATTCTACGAGGCCCGAAAATTTTGTACGCAAAATAATTATAGGTACTGTTGGTCTCAAGGTGGTAAAATTTTTCTTAGGGAGCGCGAGGGTTTGGAATCGATTACTATTCACTCACCAACTTGTTTTACGAAAATACTTGGGAATAAATAAGCTGAATGTGTTATTTGTAAGATATTATGCGCTTTTTGCCGTAATTACTTACATTAAATCAACTGTAGGAACTAATATTATAGAAAATTCTCAATTACATTGTCTCATAACTACTGCTAGTCTTATTGTGACAGCAACAAATTATTGGTACTTATATTGTGTTACGATTATTGCATGTAATTATAGAATAGAAATTATGCGGGTTCAGCCCTCAATTCACGAAACATGTTCTTACACAAACATAAGCAAAAAATACAGTTCCATGACATATCACACATACTATATTCAGACGCCATATCAGAAAGCACGCATCAGTTTATACAGTCTTGAATTGTGCGCACTGCTGCGATTTTGGCTAATGAATACCAGTGCTAAAAAGGTGAACGGTTGCGTCGGTAATTATTGCATAACAGTTCCATTGAAAAATGTAATGGTTCGATTGGTTCATGACATATATACGTATTTGTCTGATTTTTTCTATATAAACAGTTTGAAACATTCTGCAGACTATAAACTATTTTTGAAACATTTCCATGGGTGTAGTGGCACTGGAGACGCGTCTTACCAACGATTGGTGGATTGGAGCGGTGATTTGTCCCAGTTTAATCGACTATCTGTCGGAGTTGCAATTGTGGGTTCTGGGGTGCTCGTGGGGATCGTGTGTGTTTTTCATCTCTCGACCCAATGTTGGATGTAAACTACATAACTGAAGAGTTAGACAGGATGGATACAAAGCGATCATTCATTTGCAAACCAGAAGATTGTGCCTCTGTTCTGGGTGCGTCGGGTGACTCTTTAAAAATACTACACCTAAACATACGTAGTTTAAACAAACATATTGATGAACTACCTCCTTTACTGCTATCTATGAAATTACTGCCGGAAGTTATAATACTGACCGAATGCTGGCTCAACAAAACACCTATGCTACCTGTATTGGAAGGATATTTAAGTTGCCAAACGAAACGTAACTGGAACCAGAATTCTGGTATTGTAATATATATTAGACCTAATCTTACACACTCTATCACTGAGCCGTTGGTCAGTGAGACTAATTGTTTAATCTGCAATTTACCATCTCATGATATGGTAATCATTGCTATATATAGGTCACCTAGTTTTCGCAAAATTGACGTGTTTCTAGACAGCTTAAATATTATTTTAACCAAGTTTTCAAATATAAGTAATATTATTTTAATGGGGGATATTAACATACACGTAGGCCCAATCAATTCAGACTCAGACTGTCATGAATATTTAACGCTGAATGCTTCGCATGGCTTGTATCCGACGCATATGTTGCCTACCCGCGAGAACCGTTGCCTGGACCATGTAATAATGAAATCGGACCTTGATAGTACCACATTGGTACTTGACACCTACATCACCGATCACTTACCGATATTACTTAACATTCAAAATAAATGTAGACTCGGTGAACGCAAAGTAACCCGAGCTCAAATTGACTATTCCTCCGTTTATACTGCTCTATCAGAAACAGACTTCAGCTGTGTGTTAAATGTGTCGGATGCTGACCGGGCAGCGGAATTACTGGTTACTGAGATAGGCCAAGTTATTCAACGCTATACCAAAATAAAACACATCCCTTCAAAATACAGACTGATAAAGCCCTGGATTACTCCAGGTTTACTTAGATGCATCCGTAACAGAGACTCCATGAGCCGTAAACTCAAAAGTGAACCCGATAACTATACACTTAAAATTACATATCTGAGATACCGCAACTTCTGCAATAAATTGCTAAAAAATCTAAAAGCTGCGTATGAGAAAAATGAGTTTTGTAGGGCAAAAAATAATCCGAAGGCTACGTGGAAAGTTATTAAAAATATTATTGGTAGAAACAGTATAGTGAACCCACCCCTCGAACTTTTAAAAGGAGACTGTAACGGCGCGGAGTCTGTGAACGGAGTAAATAATTTTTTTGCTAACATAGGCAAGGAACTTGCGGCGAAACACATTACTGGCAGTACTTCTTCCTATGAAGCTATACATGATAGGTCACCGCTGCAGTCACTTACAATTCTTCCTACTGACACATCTGAAGTTTCAAATATAATTTTTAACCTCCGTAAAGACGCTGCGGTTGGATGGGATGGTATTGGTGTTGGTCTGTTGCAGCAGTGCATTGATACTCTGATTGAGCCTATCACTCATGTCTGTAACGCATCTATCGCGGCGGCCAGATTCCCTAAAGTATTCAAAAAAGCCATTGTTCATCCAATATTCAAAGGTGGAACCAGGCATGATATAAACAATTACAGGCCAATATCTGTACTTCCAGCGCTGTCAAAGGTTCTTGAAAGACTATTGAATTCTCGTCTAGTCAATTATTTGGAGAACAATCATATTCTTGCGAATAACCAGTTTGGTTTTAGGGGTGGGAGGTCAACTGAAGAGGCAGTGGCATCCTTAGTCGATTATGTTGTGGATAAATTAGACGCTGGGCAAAAATGTATTGGCGTTTTCTTAGACCTTACCAAGGCGTTTGACACCGTTTCCATACCACACCTGCTGCATAAATTGGAGGGCATGGGTATTCGTGGACACGCTCTACAAATCTTTAGAGATTATCTTTCTGATCGGACTCAGAGTGTCAGGATTGATTCGTGTATTAGTGATGAAGTTTCCATAACGTACGGTGTGCCCCAAGGTTCAATATTAGGACCTACTCTTTTCCTGACTTATATTAACTCACTTTGCAAGCTTTCTATTCGAAATTGCTCAATTTTCACTTACGCTGATGATACGGCTTTAGTTGTCCATGATAAAGACTGGCCAAGTGCTTATGCATCTGCTGAGGAAGCACTTAGTACTGTTGCGGACTGGCTACGATCTAATTTACTAACATTAAACCTGAATAAAACAGTGTACCTCACCTTTTCAATAAATTCATGCGGACAACCATCGTCGGATAGTTACAGTCTTAAAGCTCATTCTTGTTTTAGAGGCCCTTCTAATACTCAATGTATCTGCCCTGAAATAACTAGAACGCATAATGTCAAATACCTGGGAGTTATTATTGACCAACATGTTAGCTGGCAGCCACATTTGTCCCAATTAGCCGCGCGCGTCCGCAAATTAATATACGTGTTTAAAAGGTTAAGGTGCTCGGCCAATTTCGGTATTCTCAAGGGCGTGTACTACGCGTTGTGCCAATCTATTATATGCTACTGCATTACCGTTTGGGGAGGTGCAGTGAAGTCTTACTTCTTGGAGCTAGAGCGAGCGCAGAGAGCTGTGTTGAAGGTAATGTCTTTTAGGCCGTTCAGATATTCAACCTCACAGCTTTACGAGGAATGCCAGGTGCTAACCGTAAGGCAGCTTTTTGTACTTCAAGCGGTTCTGAGGAGGCACATGACGCTGCACTATGATGAATCGAAATTGTTGAGACGTCGAGCTTATCAGGTATGTCCTGTGCAGACTTTTAGAACTAATCTTGCGAGTAGACATTTCCGTGTCATTGGTTGCCGGCTCTATAATCTGCTTAACAAATACTGCAATATTTATCCACTCTGTGGTTATAAACTGAAAATGGTTGTGGGTAGATGGCTCCAGAACAAGAAGTACACAGAGACGGAGGAACTCCTCTCATTGTCAATATTGTAACTGCAATACCTATGTAACCACACACACACACACACATAATCACACACACACACACACACGCACGCGCGCTTGCACGCACGCACGCACACACGTACTCACGCACTCTCACACTCTCTCTCACACACACACACATACACACACACACACACACACACACACACACACACACACACACACACACACACACACACACACACACACACACACACACACATTGAGGCTGCTTTTTGTTTGGTTTTTGTTGTACACGTAACGCTTTGAATATTTTTATGTTTCTTTTATAAATTTAAGTTGTGATTTTGATGTTGGTTTTGATTTGAATTATGATTTTGAATGAATTATTATTTAACCTTTGATTGGATTGTTATTTTCATTTTGATCATGAACTTGATTTATGTTGGCACAGATCTGATTTTAATTGTATTGAATCATTTATATGTTTAAATTGAAATACCTACCGACCTATACACTTTACATAATGCTTCGAATATTTTTGTGCTGCTATTTATATAATTTTTAATTCTTGGAAACTCTAATGTTGGATTATATTTGAATTCTGATTTGATTTTATTTCTAATTTAATATTTTAATTTTTACTTTAATTTGAATTTTGTTTTTGATTGTAACTTTTAATTGTGATTTTAATTTTGATTAAGAACATGATTTTAAGGTTGATTCTGATTTTAAGGCTACTTGATTTTGATTGTGTTGAATTGATTTATGTTAAGTTAGATTACCTCTAGTCCTACTGGCCTTTCTGGATCACACTAATTCTTGTTAGCATGTCTTGTTTAATTATTCAAATTTATATTTCTAATTTGTTTTTGAAATGTTACTATCTGCTTGTACACCTTTACTTACATGATCATCTTAATCAATATTTACGCAGACAATGTGCTTATTTTGTGAGAGCCCTGGTGCCCATAACACAAGTTAAATCTTATCATGGGTGCCAGAGTTCAATACACTTGTGCCCTGAATATTTGTCTTTTTTTGTGTATAAGTTAAGTTTTTGTTATCTGGTTTCAAAATAAATAAAAAAAAATAAATAAAATTATGTTCTTTAAAGAAATTTATATAATGATCTAAGTATTTTAACGTTTAGCTTTCATTAATAAGGATACACCATGAAAATTCTTAGCGTAAAAATATTAAAAAGTGAAGGTCCAAACACTCTTAAAGTTTTAATTAATAAATTAAGTAGACCTTCTTCTTTGAGGTAATGCCAAAAAAAATCTGCCCTCTGCCTGGCAAGAGAGTTCTATTAATTTTGTAGGGTGAAAGACCTTAATCCTATACTACGTTTTTTTTAAATTTATTTCTAACTTTTTGCGTCATTACAGAGGATTCTACTACTAGTACTACAAACTCTAAAGAACACTTAATGTGCGCAATAAGGGCGCGCGTCGGAAAACCTATATCTTAAATAAAGACTTAAGGGTACCGAAGAGTCAACATGCCGGAGAACGCCATACGAAATTACTTATTTACGTAGAGGTTAAAATACAATACCTAAATATACCTACACTCTTATCACATTATAGACGGTGGTCCATAATACGATAATCCACTGTCTTGGCAGATCTTTTGCCAAAAATACAAAATAAAGTGTGATGGACAAAACTTCTTCAAGAACATTTTTTTTTTATGGAAAGCGATTACTGCCGCCCATGGACACCCGCTACACCAGACGCGGGAATGTCGCAGGCGACAGTATATTCCACAGTTTTGTAAAAAGTTTCTAGAAAAGCGAATTTATTCGAATTTATAATCTTACTATGGATTTAAATAATTGCGTATATGCGGTATATATATATAGGTATATACTACGTTGATTGGTATATACACAATTGGATAGATTGCTCATTAGCAAAATAATAAGGAAAAACCGTTGGAAATAACATTTCGCTTACAATTTTCTTAAATCACGTAAATGAGACCTAAGAACGGATAACAAATTGAAATAAATCCAAGGATTTAGAGCTTCTTCATTTGAATTTTCATGGGAGACGTTTCGTGCAATGCCTTATTTTATACGTTTAGGCAATGCTAGTGTTTAATATTTAGGTATTACCTATTTGTAAAAAAAAAAAACATTTTAGTGCTACCAATACATTATTTTTAACGTTATGTTGAAATATCATTAAATTTAATCATTATTCTTATATCGTTATTATTTCTATTTCAAACAAATGAATGAGAAACAAATTATTTTCAAATCACATTTTCTATTATAATTTACTAGCTGAACCACGCAACCTCGTTTACGTCTCCCATTACCAGTATCGTAATAATTTCCCCCGTTTTTGTTACATTACTTATTGGTGCTCCGCTCCTATTGCTCTTAGAGTGATAAAATATAGCCTATAGCCTTCCTCGCTGAATGGTCTATCTAACACTGTAATACTTTTTTAAATCGGACCGTTAGCTCCTGAGATTAGCGTGTTCAAGCAAACAAACAAACTCTTTAGCTTTGTATATTATTATTAGTATAGATTTATCAAATACTGGTAAATTAGATATCCATGATTCATTCTGTATTCAAATATAATTCTCGTCGATTCTTGCGAATGCGAACGTATAAAACTATATGCGAATAGACACGAAAGCAAATGCGAATACTTGTTACGTCACTAGAACATATTCCACATCTACACCAACATAATATTTAAGCCCTCATGGGCTTTCCTATTTCCCTTCTTAAAAAGGTTATAAATCATTAGAGATGAGCATCGTTAGAGGCCATATCATTCCATCACTTTGTAAAATGATCTCAATATGAAATTCATATATTCTATTGTTATTCATATCGCAGTCCACATACAAGGGATTTGTTATTACTACTAAGTTGAATTGTTACGAAGTTGGAATGCTCCACGATGTGGAGAACGTTATATATCAAGTCTCGGAGGCATTTTTTATTCCAAAGAGCCATCAACTGTCTTATTTTTTCGCACTATATCAAGAAGGGGTGGCAACTGTAAGATTTAGTAGACAGAATCAATCCAAGCAAAGTGGTGGGTATTGATCATTATTCTATGAATACTAACAGCCATAAGCCACTAACACATTAGCGGCGTTGTGCACGCATAGGCCTCCGATATCCTCACTCATTCGATGAAACACAGCGCAAGCGCTATTTCACACCAGATTTCTGTGAGGCCGTGGTATCGCTGCCGTCGAGCCGGCCCATGTATGCCAAAACGTGGCTCTCGTATATAAATGATCTTAATGTGGTTTGCGTACGCTTCAAAATCTCAAAAATTTCTACACCTTCAACATGACACGGATAACACGCTTCCAATATTGTTTTTACCTGTGATTTGCAACCAAAATACAGGTCATTACAATCATCAAAAAGTTTTGATTTAAAATTACAAACAGACATTTCAATTTTAATTAATTTTATACATTTCCAACGATGATCGACCTTCTTCATCAGTTGAGAATGAGAACCTCGCTTTAAACCCGGTCCAACGCAAGTTAAGCTGTAGACGACCCTTATTAGTAGCCCGGCAGAATTTAAAGACTAGCACTTGAAATATGTTAGCTTCACACGCCTTATATAAAAAAGTGAGCAAACTCGTTACGTAGTCTACGTTTGATGAAACTAGGGAATTTGAGATATTAAAACATGAGTTGTACATAATCCTCTCATTGGATTCTGAACCTTCATATGAAAACAAGAATTCAGTCTTAATGTTTCGAATATGTTAACTGACTTACGTAAATATTTTTTTTATTTAAATTTCTTTTAACCGACCTGAAAAAATGAGGAAGCTGGCAATTTATCTGAATCTTTTTTTTTCAATAAATTAAACACGTAAAGATAATATGTAATCTATACAAATAAATATAATTGGAGTGTATATTTGTAACATTAAAATAACCGCTTTTACTTAATGCATACCTATGTGTGTATACACGGTAGGTACATAAACCAAAATACATATTTTTTTATTTTTTGTCTACGCGTCTGTTTGTTCCGGCCAATCTCTAGAACGTCTGGACCGATTTCGACGGGATTTTCACTGGCAAATAGCTGATGATATAAGGTGTTACTTAGGATACTTTTTTAACCGACTTCAAAAAAAGAGGAGGTTCTCAATTCGACCGTATGTTTTTTATGTGTGTTCGCGGCTAACTTCATCGTTTATGAACCGATTAGGATGATTCTTTTTTAAATGTTAAGCTGATATTCCAGCAATGGTACCATGATGAGGGACTCTAAGATCTGAGGATAGCATCGAAGAGAAATCGAGGCGAAACTTGAAGTCGGTTTTATTCTTCTTAAAAATTTACTTGTTCAGGCTAGCTTCGCCCCGCGGCTTTACAGCGCAGAGTTCAGCTAGTTTAGAAATAAAACCAAATAGATCACGATATCAACTATATTAATAAAGAACTTCCTATAACTTCATCAAAACTTCACTAATATCTGTCTAGTGGTATCGCCAATGGCAATGGTGACTACTTTTTCCCCAGCTACAGCGATGCACAAAGGAAGAGTAATATTTTTGGACGTTTGTATTTAACACAGTAGTACCTAAGCTACTGATCCGGTTGTAAAGAATGGGGTGTCAATAGACTGATAATAATGACTGTGACTTGTTATTTATTTTTTATTATTTCATTAAAGGTTTATAATTTTTTAAATATTTTTCTTGTAAATGTTTATCTTTAGAAGTTTAAGTGACGAGCGTGTGGTACGATGTGGTTAACCTTTTTTTTTTTTCTTTTTTTTTTTTTAACCTAATTCAACTTAACACTGAAAGTAGTTTCACAGTGGGGACGAGTTAGAACATGATTAATGAAATTATTATAGTTTATGTTAAAGGATTGATTGTTTTATATCAAAATCACACCATCAAAGATGACAATATAAACTTAAAACGTGTTAAAAATTGTAGGCGAACTGTTTAAATTTTTGTCCATAACAATTTCTGAAATGTGAGCTATTTATATCTTTGTCTAACGGTCAATTCTACAACGAATTTATTTTAGACATGACGATTGAATTCAAATCTAACAAGCAGTGAGTAATTAAAGCGTTCTAAACTTAAGTACAGCTCCTTAACCTCTAGGCACACCCTATAATAGACGATTATTGAGAATAGATAATTTACTTGCCTACTGAAGGATGTCTATTGTTAGCTTGCTGCCAAAGTTAATAGTCTCTTTAATTCTTTTACGAGATATTGAGCATCAATTCGCCTGAACATGTTAGAGTTAGTAAGATCTTAATTATTAGCATAAATGTTTACATACATGTTTGTATGTTAGATCCATATTTAATATTTTGAATTTGAAAGTAACTCTATCCGTTTGTCTGTGTTATTCTTTCAGGATAAAACCGCAGCACTGATTTCAATAATATTTGGCATGGACATGCTTCGATTTTTGAGAAAAGACAAGCTTTTCTTAACCGCGATAGAACCAGCATTGAATATCACCAATTTATATGAAATACAATATATTATTATTATCATATGTTATTTATGACAACTGACCAAAGTAACGACTTAATTAATTTTTGTTATGGTCTGGAACGGAAGACTCGATGAATACGTAAACAACATTGGGCGATTGACTTCTACGTCAGTACATTACTGTATAGTCTATATACAATTCAAAGTTAAGTTTAAATAGCATATAGTCAAATATAATATATGACATAATATATGATAGTAAGGAAGGTATCAGTACTTAATATTCCAATTGATCAGAAATGGCACACTAGCTCTAGATGCACACTTAATAGACATGCCCAAAGTATTCTGATTTATTTACTTATCTAATTTCACTATTTACGAAAACTAAAAGTGACCATGGAACCTTACAATTTAATAGACCCAATGAACAAAACACTGACATAACGCTAAAAAAAGATCGCAGTAAGTATAAATCCTTTTTAAAAACGGAACCCTATAAAAGTCGTTTGGAACACCACTAAGTCAAAAAGTTGAATTAAAAAACTGATTGTTTGGGACTGAAGTAATGAAGTTGGATTAGGAAAGTTTGATTTATTTAGTTAATTAGTCAACAAACCAGACTTATTCGGTAGACTTACTTTTACTGTCTACGCAGTTAATTAGTAATACTACTTAATTATGGCTTTTAGTCTATTCTCGTCTAGTTATGTTGTCATTGTAATTGAGAAATATACTTTACCGACGTATTCTAAGACGATAACGTTATTGAGTTTATATAATTAAGACTTATATTGGGTTAGCACAATTGTATATATATTTTATTGTATTGTAAAATGAGTTCTGTTTAGACACCTATATAAATAGAAGCTTAATTTCTGGAAACAGCAACCTTAGCAGGCAGCTCAACAAACGTGGCTATACAGTTGACAATCCTTTTAAAAAAAAAAGACAATTTCCGCTTTAGGAATATACACAATTTGTGTACAAACAGAGTGTTATCCCAAGTAGGATTTTACCCACAACCGTTGGTGCAGTAGAAAGCGGAGTGTCGATCGCTTAAACCACGAGGCCAACCGTGTAGTCAGTTGCATTGTCTTGTTCCAGCAGTTTAATAATGAGTTAGAGTATTTATCACAGCATAGTCACCATTATTTTATTTTGGTAACCCACAAACTTTAGTGAGAAACTGTTAGTTTAGAGAAGACGTCATATTCTATTACAATTATTTTGACGGGAATTAACACGATCACTTATAAAAGGTATTAAATAATACCTTTTTATAAGTGATCGCGTTAATTCCCGTCAAAATAATTGTTAATATATCATGGAACGCGAAAGTTTAAAAGTTAGACGGCATATTCTCTTCTTTGGTTTATTTTCTAAGTACTGTATACCCATTTTCTTATTTATTATACCTGTATTGCCAAGTTTCACCTGAACAATTAACACTCAATATAAATGATAGCATGAGTTCGTAAATAAATTAAATTAAACAAAGGCAATAAAAGTAAAGATACTGTCGATAGCCAATTCATTCAAACCGGTAATAAACTCCTTTTAGAAGTTCAGAACCTAACATTAATTGTACGAAAAACCTGACTAAAATTAATACTATCAGCAGTTCTATTCGGGCTGCAGTAATTTGTCCTGGAACCTTTACAATTTAATTATACTCTTGAATATTTGAATCTTCGAGTTCTAAGAACTTTCAAAGTTTCCATCTTTGTGATTTGGCAGAGTAATATTATAGATTGTACTGGGTAATTGGTACGACTTAATTGAATTCGGTTCAACTTGAGTACCGGAAAGATAGACTTAAATGGGAAGTATTTTACAAATGTCAATTTCTGATTAAAAGAGAATATGATTCTGTGAACTTTCCTTATTCCCGTCCTCAGAGTTTTCATCGGAGATTGTCATTGCAATAAGATCCACTCGACGTAGAAAGTAATTATATGTACTATCAGAATGTTTTTTAAGATTTAGAAAGGGGAGGACGGAAGACCAACACCTTCTTAATAAGGAGAGGCTTAATGCCAAAACTTGACTATTAAAGAATGTTATGGCTATTATTGTTTTTTCAAGCACTACCAAACGTAAACAAGCAGGTGTGTTCTTAATTACTGAACTTGAGTTCTAAAAATACTTACAAGCATAGAATAAGCAATATATACCCACATGGGAACGAAATAATCCCGCGGCGAATTACAGTGAAAATTAACTTGTTCAAATAAAGAGTACTACGTTTCGTAAGATATTTGCAATAACGAAGAGAGGCGAAAAGGAATAATTATTTTTCCCATTTCTGCGAGAAGCTTCATTTAAGTCCATGGTCACGTCGGCTTGGAATTCGTAACAAGTTTTTTCTTGGTCAGCAGAAATTAATTCTCGTAATCGCACCCAGAGAAACTTAATTTCGATTTCGCAAAATGGTAGTACGTTATTTTCTCAATAGATAATTATTTTCACAAATAAATAAAGAAAGAAAACATTTGATATGATTAAAAATTATTTATTTAACTGACGGCAACCGATGGTAAGAAGAAACAGGCACCGTACAGATTACGTATTTTGAAAACACTAACTAACGCTAACACTAAAATCCATTTTTTGTCTGGTCGTCCTTTACTCTTATATCTGTCAACTTCCATGCTTAACACTTTCTTAACAACATTTTGTTTATCTCTACGCATTACATGTCCACACCAGGTTAACTTGTTGCTTCTCAACTTTTCCTTCAATAGTGCTACTATCAGGCTTCCTCCAATGTAGTCATTCCTCACCTTATCCATTCTAGTCACCCCACACATGCATCTCATTATTCGCATTGCAGCTACATGCAGGCGTCTCTCATCCGTTTTCTTTATTGGCCAACACTCAGATCCATGAAGTACGGCAGGTCTGATGATCGTTTTACATATTTGTTCCTTTAACGTTAAAGGGAACTTGAGACAAATAGTTCCTGTTACCTGCCGCCACTTCATCCATCCTACATTGATTCGGTGCTGCACAGACCTATCCATTTCACCATTATTTTGTAACAGCGAACCGAGGTATTTGAAATCGGTGCAGACCGGAATCGCTGTTCCATTCAGTGACACGACAGTAAGACCGGACAGACCGCTGAAATCACAAAACATGTATTCGGTTTTAGTTCTGCTGATTTTCAAGCCAACATTCTCCAGTGTTTGCTCATCTTACGCTTTTTCTAGATCAATAAACACCACATGCAAGTTTTTTGGGCCTGTTCTGTACTTCTAGCACAATTGTCGAATTGCAAAAATGGCATCTGTTGAACCACGGCCAGGCATAAACCCAAATTGGTTGCGACTTATTGCACTTTCCTTTCTGACTGACTTCTCTCAATAACTTTCTCTTAAACTTTCATACCATATGGAATGAGCTTTATTTCTCTATAACTGCCACGTGCAAAGATATACAGATCTCCATTGTTTTTAAAGATGGGTACAAGCGAACTTAAACACCATTCATCCGGGATTATCTCTTCCTGCAGCAACTTATTGAAGAACAAAGTCAACCACTGATGTCCTATTTCAGTGTCTTTCATACTTCAACTGGTATACCGTCGGGCCCAACAGCTTTTCCATTTTTCAAAGTTACTACTGCCATTCTAACTTCGTCTATACTAATCTCATTTATTAATCCCGTCCTCACATGCACATCATTCAACATTCCGGTCCATTCATTTTCCTCATTTATCAGCTTTTCGAAGTAAGTCTTCCATCTGCACCTTATATCCTCATATTTTACTAACACTCTCCCTATTTTATCTTTATGCATCTTACATGCTTAATAATCTTTCGCTCTTTCTTTTCTACTTTTTGCAATGCGAAAGAGATCTTTTTTTCCTCTAAGATCTTGCAGATGTTTGTGCAGTTTCTTTTGAGCCTATACAAAATTTGTACTATAATAGTGTGCAACGATTTGTGTAAATAAATAGAAAAATATAATAATGCTCTTTAAAAGCTTTTGTACCTAACCAGGCGATGAAGTTAGACTATGTTAGCCTTCATGAAACTTTCTCCTTGAAGTAAATTGCAGCTTTCAATTAGATTAACCTGGCGCTAGACAAGCTGAAGCAACTTTTGCTAAGTCAATTTGTTCTTGCCGCCCTCGCACGTAGGCCTCAAAAATCTTGTTAAAACTTAACTGTTAGCTTGTCTGTTATAGTAAATATCATATTTTACTGAATGTTCTTAATTGCACAATGCACGCAATGGAAGGCAACAGTTGGAATGATGACTACATTTTGGTAACGGGACCGCTGGGTTACTGACGTTGATTCCTAGTTATGTGTGTGTGTGGAACGAAAGTTAATAAAATACTTATTATATTATGAATCAACGCTCACAAATCTTAAATTTGTTCCAATCTTGATCCCAGTTATGTAATACTGTATGCAAAACATAGACTACGATTAGATAAAAAAACTATTTCGTAGCCTAATTTTAATTTATAATGTAATGTTTATTTTTAGTGTGAAATTATGAATACCTAATCTATTGTCTGTAACTAGATAGCTACAGACTAATAGATATTCATAAATCCACGCTAGATACCTATACAACATGTATAAAGCATAATGTAACAATACAGCTGTAAGGTTTCCTACAATTGTAAAATAAAATAAAATAAAATGTCATAATATAAGGTTTAAATGTTGGTCTCTATCCTGTATCGCATTGGGGTAAACCCAATGTACCTACTCCTGTAATGCCAATGAAGGTGATGTAACATAAATAAATAACTAAAATAAAATTTAAATATTCGTTGTCTTTGTCCCTTAGGCAGATAGTACATAAGTCTGCCACTTGCGTCAATTACTACATTTCAACGAAGATCTGTAATATAATTGAATTAAGCGTCCATTTCACCCAAGTACTCGAGACTTTTTTGATGAAATCATCAGGTGATTAGGACAAGTTCTGCATGGACCGATCCCGCAAGCATCTCACTTACATAAAATAATAAAACTAAAACTAATGAAAATCTTTTTCAGATTTGAAAACAGTATAGTATTACATCTGCACAAAGAGAATATAGAAACACCTATGTCTTATTTGCATCGTTTGATAAATTAACCACCTAGATCACAAAATTTTACTGCACAATATACGAGTATAACAATACTAGGTTTTGCACGCGTCTCCGCTCTGGTATATGTCGGATATCGCGGTAAAGCAGAGAATGTGTAACAAACAGGCAGATAAACAGACAAGCAGAGTTACTTCTGAATTTATAATATTAGTATGGAATATGGATTTACAATAAAGTATATTTCTAGATAGGTTACTTTCATACTGAACGGCGTCCGATTATTGTTGCGGTATGACATGACGTACTTATTTATAAGTGTATACATTCATTACGATTGCGCATGCGAAAGATAATACGGAATGCATGGTAAAGTAAGAAATAGCTATCTTTTGTGAGTTGCACTTTGTGGTACGTGGTAAATTTTAGACTAACTGGTTAGAATTGATACAGTTATGACATTGAATATCGCCATTTGTTTGTAATTAGTTATTGATTGGTAATCATTGTTCTGAAAACATGTATGTAGTAAAAATAAAACAATGAAAAAATTTATTATCGATTTATTTTCAAAAACACAGTAAAATTGTACAGATAAAGAAGGTTACACAGTGATTCAAATCCGCCGCTTTGGATGTTTCACATCTATATATATTTATTTCAGTCTCGTAAGATCTTCACTTGGAAATCTGGAAAATACAAAACCATATAAGCTGTCTTTTTACCAATTTTACCAACATACATTCTAAGAATATTATTGTCAATTAATATAATCATTATATTAACCGAACGATAATAACAACTATACAGGGAACATAATAGTAATATGAGCATATCTACGGAATAAAAAAAAATCTAAAATTCTATTAGACGGTACTGGAAGACGCGGACGCTATGTATTGTGCCTACGATATTCCTTCTGTTTGATTAATCTATGATATCAGTTACAATCATATTCTCCATCCTTTTTTTAACATGTCTTTAGTAATACAGGATTTCATGTAATAATTTCGGTAAATGGGAAATAAAACCATGACAAAATACTCTATTACTACTACTACAAAAACTCCTTCATTTTTATTTACCTTGGAACCATAGTTTTTACACCTTCTTAACACACAGCTCGGCATTTTGGTAATAGTAAACGCTCTGACAACGTGTTTATTCGCCAGCTTCTATTAACCGACTAAATGAAATCAGGACAATTGTCTATATTTGTCTCCAACAATTAGCGCGCGATAGTGCGATATCCACTTTATTTTTATAATATCATTGTCTGTTATCGTATGAAAAGTACATCTTACTAAAACTTGGTCTTTGTCCTACACTAGTATAACAAAGGAGTTCAAACAATAGGCTTGTCATTTAGAGAGCACTTAACAGCTTATCCGTTGGTTCAGTTCCTGTTTGGAAGTTTTTACAAACATATTATAATCAAAACTTCTACTTCCCCATTTCTGATGTCAATGATAAAAGTTTTGTAAGTATACCTTCAGATGATAAACTTTTAATCTCTTTATTACCGTACCCTGGGACAATCTACAAGTTTATATTTCTGAACGAATTGTGTGTTGTTTTTATTTTAACAAAATGAATTATACTTTCCAAATAACTGTTGTTTTAAGTGCGACCTAAACTTTTACTTGAATTTCATTTCGAAATTTCAAATTGTATTTTGGGGTTCCGACGGAAGTCTTAGAAATGCGCGAATTTCCTCTTATATGATATGCATGAATTATATATAAATCTTCTTCTTGAATCACTTTATCTTTTGCTGTAAACTACATTAGAATTCATTTAGTAGTTTAAAAAAACGATCAGATTGCGGTAACGATTTTATTTTCTACTACGTAAAAACTATATTATAAGAGCGAAAACACATGTTTTTTTTTTTCTCGATATCTCATTTATAGTTTATTTGTAATTCCTTCTACGCTTGGTGATGAAATACGAGCACTCAGTGATGCAATATTTCCTAGAAAGATATCAATTGTGAGACTACTATTGTACGGATACAATGGCAAATACAAAATACAAATTTACTAGACGTTCTGTAATGTATTATATAGAATTATCGTAATGTTTATTAAAGTCATATTGTTGTAATAAAGGCTGTTAATTTTTGTGGCAATGTAAAACGAAAGTGTGATGAAAGTTTCGATACATGTACAATATGTATTTCAGGTGTGTGAGCCGGGACTTGTGTGGGTTTAAATTCAAAATTAACTAGTATTGATCTTCATATGTAACTTTGAACAAACATTAAACCTCACATTGAAGCTGACATGCCATTGTCTAAAAAAAAATGTGGGTTTGCCTATTTTTAAAAGAATAATTAAATTTTAAAGCATCTTATTCTTCTGCTTGTATTGAAGTAAATTTAAATAAATTTGAACTTAGTAAAAGTTATTTTGATTTAAACAAACAAATTGACAATCAACGCAACTATTATCCATACAGGACTCGCAAGCAAATAATGAACAAATGCTTTTTTCATACTTCAAAATCATTCGTAACATGAGCAAGGCAGAGTAAAATAACCTTAATCACACCCATCTAATCCTCGCGTCCTCGCACAGATTATACAATGGGCTCAGTGAGTCAGTGGAGCGAAGCTATCGGCCTGCTATCGCGTATTTGGGGGTATTAGTCTAATTGCATGATTAAGTTACTAATCTTTACATTAAATACCTGTTTTGTAAATAAAGATTTATCTATTAACGCATAAACTTTTGATTAACATTTCAGGAGCAGTTTCGGGTATTGTCGACACAAGTTAGAGCAATGTGTTAAAAATACGTTTCATTACTTAAAACAAGAAAAAGTTTAAAATTTTTAAACCCGACCACGAAAAAACTTTTGATAAAATTTGTATATCGTATGTCAGCCGGGCCATTATATGGAATCTAAAATAAATAAAATAAATAAGTCTTTTATTAGTTCTCAATTTCTCAATATTCATTTACATGCACAATTTGATAGTTTATTCACATTAGCAATATATCTAATGTTACAAAAGAAATTCAAAATCACTAGTAATATATGTGAATTTGTGTTCATTTTCAACGATTTTTATTTGTGTATTTCATTATTTTTAGTATTAATAATAATAATTAATTACGAATCTATTGACATGTAATTCATTAAACTTTGTTCAGTAGTTAAGACGCTACGGTGGAGCCGTAGTCGGGAAAAAAAAAAAGACTAAGCTTTAGTACACAACCCCAAGTTTCACTGTACACGAGTGCAATTTACAGATTATAGAATAAACTAGCTGAACCCCGCGGTGTTACTCGCGGTTATTGTTGTACCGCGAGTAACGCCGCGGGACAAAGTTAGTCTAAAAAAGTAGCCTAAGTTACTCCCCGGATCATCAGCTACCTGCCAGTGAAAGTCCCGTCAAAATCCGTCCAGCCGTTCCAGAGATTACCCGGAACAAACAGACAGACAGACAGACAGACAAAAAAATTTAAACTACATTTTTGTCATATGTATCGTGTATACATACATATACATTGATTAAAAAGCTGTTATTTTAATGTTACAAACAGACACTCCAATTTTATTTATTTGTATAGATTATTTTTACGGGAATTAACGCGATCACATACCACACTAGTGTGGTATAATATCGAGAAAGTGCGGGTGGACGAACAAACTCAACGACGAACAACTCACGGATTCGACGACGGAGGGCGTGCGCCGCTGAGCCAGTCAGCTTGTCAGGCAAATCAGAGGTATGTAATACCTTTTAATAAGTGATCGCGTTAATTCCCGTAAAAATAATTGTTAATATTTCATGGAACGCGAAAGTTTAAAAGTTAGTATAACACTGGTTTTCTCTCAGGTCATGGTATCACTCCGGTCGAGCTGACCATTTCTGGTAAATTACTCTCGCACTATCACTTAATATTTACATACCTCCTGAGATCATTAGTTAAGATATAAGCTTCGAAGTTTAATAAATATGTCTTAGAGCAGAAAATCAAGCCTAAGCGTGATATGAAATTTCGATCATAATCTCATAATGCAGGCGACCAGCCGGGCTTAATTCGTTGCGCCCTCAACGCGACAGACCCAGATCCCTTTGAGTGGCTTAATTGCTTGACAATAACTGTCTATAACAATAAATGAGAGTATAAATAGAACTCAAATAGATTAAGATACGGATATTCCCAAGTATACATTATTGTCAGATGAATTTCTTCAGAATATTTTTCTTTTTTTATGGAAAACGATGTGACGAGACGACGCGACGACGAGTGGATTCTGATTATGCTTTCTATCAAGCAGAGTAGAGTCATTTTGGCAGGCCCATACATAAAAAAAAGTATCGCCTGGTGGTAAGCGATTACCGCCGCCCATGGACACCCGCAACACCAGAGGCATGACAAGTGCATTGCTGGACTTTGGGGCATGGGGTGGAGGAGGGCGGGAGGGGTTGATGTATGGGCCTCCAGTATCCTCACTCACTTGGTGAAACACAGCGCAGGCGCTGTTTCACTCCGTTCGAGCCGGTCCATACATGCCGAAGCGTGGCTTTCCAATGGTAAAATCTAAAGCATGTTAACACAACAACAAACATAAGTTTTTAAAGTACAAACATTGACACAGCAACGGATGATAAATATAATATTAAAACCTTTTGAATTAACTCTTTTTCTTTAGTTTTCCAGTTGCTGTTAAAAATACAATTTTCTTAAGTCTAATATGAACTTATGTTTTATACATGTGCGGTATTAGATTTAAGACTGTAACTCAGTGATACGTGTAAATGGTTATTAAATGTTCTTATCTTGGAGACCTTAATTGTAGTTGTAGTAATTGAAAATGACTCTTTACAAAGTTGTTAAGGGCAACTTTGTAAAGAGTAATTTTGTACAGAGTCCTAAGAAAAAGAAACCTTTATGAAATTTATTTTTTTTATGAAAAAACTGATATTGGTGTCAGTATCACATTAATATTTTTGTAGTGATAACTTCTTATGGAAGTGATAACTTCTACCGCTTCGTTACGTAACGTGTTACGGTGCCAGTCTGTCTGGCTTCCCTTTCTCTCACGTTTACGGCAGCGGTAGGCAGGCTTCTCCTCTCTCACTCTAACCCACAGGGCTAGCCGTATTTCCTAGTTCAACATGTTAGTACTATTAGTTATTCTGTGGTTCAACTTAGATTAGTTTAAGTTATCATATTTGGCGGGCGTTCCGAGACGCACACGTTTTTTTTAATAAAGGTGGCAATAACGATTTATTTACGTTGAATCCCAATTTTTTATTCCTATTTTGTTGCTATTATCAATGGGTTGCTATTTCTATTAAATCCCATATTGCAACCGCATGTGTAGTTTTTAGTAGAAATGTAATTTATTGACGTGACAACGTCTAATAAATTGATGAACGCCGGCTGCATGCACGAAAAAGGATGACTCATTGTCCTGTTACACTCGTTATCCCATTTTCTTTTTACCAAACATTAAAAAGCTGCGTGTATGCTACTTTAATTTATTCTACTATTCATTTAATAATAAATGCATAAACTAAAAATAATTCTCAAAGAAACCGATAACGGATTAATTATCTTGAACTGCCAAAATTGGAGCACGAACATTTTAGTGTCGCAGAACAGGGACCGCTTTAGCAAGCTGCTATACAGACCATCTGAAGTTAGGAGCCAATTTTGTTACAAGAGCGTTTCATAAAGTATCGCGAACATACTTAGTACCCTAAATGAAGTTTAAATCGGTTTTAGACGATAATAGCTATTAGGAACTTTTCAAGTTCTCATTTATTGATCTGTTCTTTGTTCGTATAATATTCAGGTCACGAAGAGACACTGAGGGTAATTTTAGAAGGACATTGAACAAGTATTTCAATGTCCTTCTAAAATTACCCTCATTTAAGTTAAAATTAACCTAATTTAAGTTCAACACAATTAAATAGCTTATAGTTTAAAAGAAGTAATGCATATGAGTGTTAGATGTTAATTGTCGTGAAAGTTTTACCGACATAAATTAATAAAAGTCAAGTCATAACAGTATGAAATATGTTGAAAAACATCAAAGACTTCTTCAGATGCCTGGATGCCAAAAAACACACAGGTTATACTCGTACCATAATGTTTTTCAGGACTTCTAATTTACGAGGTATTTTAGAAATCTTAGATGGCCTTCTCATGTCCCTCCATTGCATAGACCTCATAGAATGACAAATGAAGATCAACAGACCGTGAATAGTACTTAACAGAAACACTTAAAAAGAAAAGAACTTATTAGAATTATAAAAACGTATTAAACACGCAATAGTACTCCGTATTTTCTCGAACGATATGTGATCAGGAAAATTTCATGGTTTCCTTATTTATGCAAGAAATGTATTAAGATGTTTGACAGCAATACATCGTCAGGTACGAAATTGTTTTTTTGTAGATATTGTAGATGTCAATCACGTTTTATATTTGATGTTGGTGGTTAATTTGAATATGATTTGATATTATAATATTAAAAGCAAAGGCTAGTGTAAAAACAAAAATTTATTTACAGTCATTATTCATACGATACTGATAATTCAAAAGCACCACTACATACATTAAAATTGATATCAGTAACATGACCTTATTAAATACAGGCAAAACAATAATAGTTCTTAGTTTGTTCCCTTAGTCGCCTCTTACGACTCCCATGGTATAATAGAGGGGGTGATATTTTGTATTCTTAATTCGTCATATCACGGAAAAGTGAACACTAATTAAACTCATAAAAAAGTTAATATTTAACATTTATACTACTGCATAAATTCACAGAAGAATACGAGACCTTAAATCTAACAAACAATGGAAAGTTGAAGCCAAAATATAAGTGGAGCGCCGAAAAAGAAAAGCAGGACTTCGTTTTTCAGACTACACTCTTCATAAAAAACTGATACTATAAAATCAGCCTTAAAAGAAAAGTAAGACAACATCAGAATTATTTCGAGTATGGAGTTGCTGCAAATGTGTTGTTCTTCTAACTAGCACTATTATCACTCGAATAGTAATCAGGGAGATAGAAGGAGGATAAGAGGACGAGAGAAATGGTGTAAAACTTGGTTATCGTAAGCGACGGAGAGACTCGGAGAGCATGTTAAGCCGTCGGGTCCGGTTGTCATGAACGTCTATGGCAATCGTTATTGGAAAATCAGTGCCCTCAAATTCGAATTCAGTTCACCCTTAGGGTTGCGGGGGTCCGATACCAGTCGCTCCGTGTAAAAACTGATAACTGATATTCAAGAAAACCGGTTGAACTAGTAGCCGACCCCGAATCTTGGGAATAATAAAGGCTAGGAAGATGATGATGATAATCCGAGAGTCAGGAAAAGAAACCGAGGTAGACCATTTAGGAAATGTGTGGACGACATTAAAGCAGTTGTGGGCAGCACATGGACTAGAACAGCTAAAATAGAAGTCTATAGAGGCAGTTGGAGGAAGCCTATTTATGTATATAAAAGACAAACAGACAAAAATGACAATGAATTTAATTATTACAATAATAAATTTACGAAATAAAAATATTGTAATTAAATAAATATTAATACTATTACCGCTAATTCTAATCGCTTACCATCAGGTGATACGTCTGCTCGTTTGCCAACTATATCTTAAAAAAAAAAAAGACAAGTTTTTTAACCTGTAATTATTTCTAATGGAAAATAACAAGCACTGAATTGAAAAAATACTTCCACTCACTAGGACTGCGACAGCTTATAGTACAGAACATTTAAAAGAAATTGTGTTTGTTACATTGCAAGAAAGTAACTGCATTGTCAATGTTTTCTGAAAAATGTGTATGAGAACATAACACCGTATCCCAAGCTAGTACGGTATACTTGGTAACTTTGTATGAAGGCGACTTAAAAACGGTACTGGCGACTCAAATAAATTGAGCTTTCTCATTTCGAGGCTAACATTGTTAAGAAATAAATTAGTTATATGAGGAACCACGTGAAAAATATTATAGGTTTCACATTTTGAGAATATGAATAAATTAGTAGATCAAAGATTGTCTGACTCTATTTCTATGGCCAGACCAAATCAAAGTATCATCTAAATTCAAATGTATTTAGCAAGCACCTATTCCGTGATCTTTTTTTTTTCTTTTTTAAATCGAGATCGAGATTTTTTGAGATCGAGTTAATATACAGCATATTCATTGTTTCAAAAAAATTACAAGCCCTGATGAAAGGAATCTCTGATGACCTGAGGTTAATAATAGATAACAATACAATACATTCCAATCTGCAATAGTCTTTAAGAATATAGAAATGAGAATCTCACTACAAAATTGAAATTAAAAAAAAAATGACAAAAGAAACCTTACTATCCTAGTGGAATAGATTACAGAAATAAACGTCTATATTATTCTGTATTTTATAAGGACGTACCTTCTAAATCAGGCCTAAAATAATGTGGTAAGCGAAATATCCTTCAATTAATTCGCCACTACAAATTGAATCGAACCTTTTACAAATTCGAAGTAATTTATACAGTTAGTACAAACCACAACTTATGGTGGTACAAAACCTCTCCCAAATCCTAGACTAGTCATTAAACATCTGTCCATCTATGACCACAACAACGGTTTAAGCAGTTAGTTAGAGGTAAGTGAATAACGATTCGCAGTAGGCCCACAGCCCAATATTTATAGTTACGTCTAAATGCTAGCTCTATTCCGGCTTCCTTTCAACCGTAGCGAAATGCGATTGTCGGTATTGAATATGAAAAGTACTATTTCCACGTGAATTGCGATGACCGGAGGCATCCCATTTATGTGAAACTACTACTTTCATACAAATAGAAGTTTAAGCTTTTCTCTTGAAAATATATTCAGAAAGTGTAGTGAGTGAGATATGAGGATTATTTTAAATCTATTTGTTATACAATGACTATATGCTTTACGTAGTCTATAGGTTCATTGCCTTAATACAATTACTATAAACGTTTTGCTTGAAGTTACCAATGCAATTAATTTCTTTTGTAAAATTAAGTCGAATATTCAAAACACCACTTTTCTCCGTCCGTTCCGGGACAGAACGTGAACCCTGCATACCCCACGATAAATTAAAGGAGGATCCTCTCATTACTTCATTTTTGACCTTTATAATATTTCGTAATGTCAACAGCCTAATGTCAAATATTTATTTCCTTTTACAAAACATTCCCTTTTCTCGTAATGGATGTTACTCTTAGAAGAGTTTCATATTACATCCGTCGTTTTGAAGACAATAAATTGCTTAGTAACTACAGTATGGTAAGTTGTACTTCAACAAATAGTGTTTTCCGAGAGTAGGTGCAAGAGTAAGGATTTTAAAAATAAAAAATAAAATATAAATATTATATAAATATTTATCAATATTTAATAAATATTTAATATTTTAAAAAGACATACAAATAAATAAAATTGAAGTGTCTATTTGTGATATTAAAATAACCGCTTTTTACTAAATGCATATGTATGTATACACGATACATATGCCAAAAATGTAGTTAAAATTTTTTTGTCTGTCTGTCTGTTTGTTTCGGGTAATCTCTGGAACGGCTGGACTGATTTAGACGGGACTTTCACTGGCAGGTAGCTGATGATCCAGGGAGTAACTTAGGCTCCTTTTTTTTTAGGCTAACTTTGTTCCGCGGTTTTGCTCGTGGTACAATAAACGCGGGTAACACCGTGGGGTTCAGCTAGTTATTCTATAAAAACTATGAATTATTTTAATAAATTTTCAAAGTTCCTCCTGTATATATTTATTTAAATATAGTTGAAAAGCGATTCTAAAAGTAAAAACTAAAACCTAACTACGACTCTGTGTTAAACGACATGGACTATGGTACGGTAAGTTTCAAAAGCTGTAGTCCATGTAGTGTAACACTTTAACAACGCGTAAATACGGCTTTTGAAACTTGTTTCATGCTTTTTCAGCGTCGTTTTTTGTCGTAGTTGGGTTTTAGTTTTTACTTTTTTTATTTAAAATGTTTTGGTGCCTCTATAACATTAATTTCTTTGCAAAGCATATTTTAAATAGGTACCATAGAAATATCACAATTATCGAATAAACACGGACAAAGTCACAAGAAAATGCTAATAATATATATATTTTTGAAATGTAGAAGTAAAGCCCTTTCCAATGATACCAAACACGACATATTTATCTAAAATTTATTTTTTAATACAGTACTTTATGTTGGCTAGAGGGCGCCACATTAGATTCAGTGACACGTCATATAGCAGACAATCATGATGCTTCTAACGAGACCTCATTTGTCCAGTTCTAATGAGTAGTTAAGGAGTTATGCGGGAACAAATGAACATACATAGCCTGTCAAAATCATAACCCTCCTTTGGCTTTGCCGTAGTCGGGTAATAAATAGACCTAGCTATATTAATTAACTAAGAACGGTCTTACTTCTAGACTCATCGATCGGCCAGTAAGTTCATCAGTCAGTCAGCTAGTCACATTCAGCCTTTATACACATGACCCTAATTGATTGCCATTTACCATTGATTGATGTGAACTAGCACGAGATCGAAGTAGAATAGCGAATAATTCTATAAATATATAAATTTTATGTCGATTAGGCTAAATTACCGTAACAACAGGAATATTTACATTGTAGGAATCAAATATAAATATGGTCCCGTAATATCCCCTTGGGATATACAGCACGTTATATTTGGTATATTCGGGATGTGTTTATGAGCCTAGCATGCGAAGGTTACAACAGTAGTGGGTGGAGGTCAGAACTAATGTTGTACTTTTATTGTCTTGACTAACTCTCTAGCCCTTGTCTCAATCTATCCTAATATATAAAGCCGAAGAGTTTGTTTGTTTGTTTGTTTGTTTGAACGCGCTAATCTCAGGAACTGCTGGTCCGATTTGAAAAAATCTTTCAGTTTTATATAGCCCATTTATCAAGGAATGCTATAGGCTATTTATCATCACACTAAGACCTACGGGAGCAGAGAACCATTGAAGAATGTTACAAAACTGGGGATAAATTATCACGCTACGGGCAATAAGAGACGCAAACGAGGTTGCGTGAGTCGGATAGTATAATATATAATCCCTTAAATCTCTTTTTATTAGATTAAAACTCGTCCCTCATGATGAATGTCTGTAATTAATTTAGGCTTACAGTTACCATGTATATTCTGAACTAGCTGAACCCCGCGGTGTTCGGCGGCGGCGACAGTTTTCGTTGAACCTCGGGTAACGCCGCAGGATAAAGCTAGGCTAAAAAAGTAGCCTATACTCCTCAGATCCTCAGCTAACTGCGAGTGAAAATCCCGTCATAAAATGGGTCCAGCCGTTCCAGTGATTATCCTGACAAACAGACAGACAGATAGACAGACCGACAGACAGACAAAAATGAAAAAAATGTGTTATTTTGGCACATGTACTGTGTATACATACATATGCATTTATTAAAAGGCAGTTATTTTAATATTACAAACAGACACTCAAATTCTATTTATTTGAATAGATGACTAAGGTTCACATTGGCACCACTTCCATCACAGTTCTTCCATTGCCATCTTTAATTCCCCCAAAAGGTAATGTTTCAAAATTAAATTGTGCTTAAGTAATAAAGAAGAAATAGATCAATAAAACAATGCATATAAACTTAAAGCAAATAACCTCTGCATAACCCAAAAGCTCTAACAATAAAAATAGCAAGGTATATAAAAAAATTGTAACGTAATAGAAGCTACTATATTAAGGGCAGATTCTTTGTAAAGCACTAATAACTTTTCACAATAGAAAAAATAGCTAAATATTAAGAATAGTTCTAAAGAAACTCTCGCCAGCCGGAGATAAAGAAGTGTAGATAGTATTAAATTATATTCTCACAAAACTTGGGTCCCAAGATTCGTCACATAAATAAATATTCGATTCAACGCTTCCTTTCAGAATAGAATTATCCTTAAAACATACGCTTCAAATTCAAATCGCGGTTTATTCTGCGCTGACCCACTTAAACTTTGGAATAGAAAATGAATGAGTTGGTATATAAAATTAAAATATTTTTCATTGTTTGTACATGATGGTTGTGGCGAACATTGACTTTTTTATTCTAATTATTATTATAGTAGATTTTGCATTTCTGTGCTCATCTTATCTGTGATTAGATTATACTTAAGAAGCGGTCAAAGAATTGAAGCGTTTTCTTTTACAATATAAAGTAAAAATCTAATATAAACCCTGCTTAGTTTAAAGCTAGAGCTTAGTGCTTACATTGGATTTAGAGCTAGGCGTTATGTGTCAGATGTCCACACTATTTGAAAAAAAAAAAAAAAAATTGGTCATCATCTACTTGTGTTAATTATGACTACTTCATTATTTATGTTATTAAACTAATTCTACAAACTATTGTTATTATTATTTTATTAATTATTAACATTACAAACTGCATAATTAAAGTCATGTTAATATGTAGATAACAACACATTCCGATTTCAAAAATTTACACACGTGTACAGGAGACGCAGTAAAAATAATATGATCTAATTTCTAGAGTTAAAATTTATAATCAGTTTTTTTCATGAAACCAAATGCAACATATTGACTTATATTCGAAAAAAACATATCAAAGATTTATTCGAATGTATCCAAATAAATATAAGTGTAAGAGAATATCGTATAAGGAAATTGCTTAAGCCACGGTTGATGAACAACGCACGTTATTGCCATGTATAGTTTTAGTATAGACACAAATAATGAAGCGCTTCCTCTCTCTCTCTTCACAACATCCGTAACTGCAGCTTAATATTGGATTGATATTGGAAACAGGTTTCTCTCTACATCTCTATATATACACATACTGTGTATATATAGAAACACTCAGACTAATGGAAATGGGCAAATGAATGCATACATAAATATGGACTTCAAGAAAACAAAAACCTTGCTGCAGTGGTATACTCTACCGCTGAGTCGAAGAGGCTGACAAATATAAATGCTGATATCTATTTAATTTAAATATGATCGAAAACAAGATAGACGCTTGACTTTGCACTGAGATATGTGTAAGTGTTATTGAACGCCAATAGAGGTCAATTTAAAAAATCAAAGGCGAGTCATGTAATTTAAGGTGAAGGAAATTGTTTTAAAACGAGTAACTTTCTTTATTCAGTTAAGGTATATTAACTTTTCCTTACTTATTGCCTGCAAAAAGAAATTGTAGTTGGAGTGGTGTTTGAATGAAATACACAAATGAGGAAATATTTAGGTACCGGTTATTGAGAGATCTTAAGCTTACCTTCACACAATGAAACTGTAAAAGGTTTTAATTATTAATCATCAGATTCCACTGAAGGTAACTATTCAAAAAAACATAATATAAAAATAAACAAACGAATGGTAAGAAGGTTGGTATATGCGAAGGATTTTTTTTATTAATAAATGAATCATTCAGAACATTCAAGAACAAAGCGTGCAAGCATAACACCAGTCACGCACAGTATCTTCCTCTCTTAATGTAAGCAAGTACAAAACCGTTTGATTCAATTTTAAAAAGCAAACTTAATTGTCCGGAAAAGCAAAAAAGGCAATTTAAAGGGGGGATTCGAGCAAAGCGCTGTTTCAAACAAAACTCCAACGTTAGGCTTTGAGAAATTTATTGCGATCACAAATAATCTTACGCTCAGTTTTCCTCCGACAAAACATTCTTTTTAAATTCTTATACAAGACCAGTTCCAAAAGAATACAGAACAGTAACGCTCTGTTTTTACTGAACGCATAAATTACAATTATTTAGCGACCATTCTAAATATACGTTTTACTTACTGGTACTGTAAATAAAATTTTGGAATTCCATATTTTTTTTGTTGTATTTTATTCTATATATTTTAACACCAAGTACATTGTGTTTAAAACCTACCAGTGTTTGTAGAGGAGTACCTATGATATTTTATGGTACACCTAATGGACGGAGTAGACGAAGAAGAAGGCCGAGTGGACGGCAATAGGCTAAAAAAAAAGCTTTATGGTAAGTGGCTACGACTGCTGCCCAGGAACACTTACGACTTAGCAATCACAAGTCTATTCATCATCATCAGTCTATCGCAGTCCATGGCTGGACATAAGCTTCTCCAATTGCAGTCCAATTGGTTCGATCCTCGGCTTCTCGCATCCCGCTCCTGCGAGCTCATCTTGTGCAGATCATCACTCCACCTGGCCTGTGGACGTCCTACACTACGCCTGCCGAAACTCTCCACTTTAAAACCCGTTTACGGCCCGCCCCGGCTTATAATTTTAAAAAAATCATAAATAAAACGCTATTGTCTAGCTCTTAGACTAGTTAGTAAGATTAAAAAATTGTTCACCAAAAATGGTAGAGTATAAGCAACGCAATGTAACATTAACACCTTGGCAAATATGACATAATAGTAAAATACTGTTACTTAATACTTTTTCTATTTTATAAGTAATTAAACATAAATAGACATAGTTGTGTCACACTGCTCAGCAATACTTATTTATTTGTGCAAGATAAAAGCCCAGCCTTTTGATCACGTAAAACGTCGATCAATCACCTATTAGCCTTTTCCTTGTGAACAGAAGCAACATACGTTAACTTAACGAAATGTATAGAATATACGTAACTGACGTTCGAACAAAAGCTTCATCGGATGTGATCTTTGTTGAAAACAAACAATATGACAAATGTTCGAATTATAAACAACTTCGTTTTGTTCTAGCAAAATATACCATTTTACATTCAGGATTGTATATTCTAACAATTGTGTTTACATAGTTTAAGGTACGTAAAACGATAGAATTTACATATCACATACGTTTTTTCTTTAGGAAATTGGTAAACAAAATCTGATCTTCAAGCAAAACACGTTGCTATTACACGCACACGAATATTTTAAGGCATTACAGCAAATGTTGATTCAAGAACTCTTCATTCCTTCGAATAACTTTATTCTGTATATCTTTACTTTTTATGTTTGTTGTAGAAATGTTTCGAATTTACATGTAATCTATTTAATTTTTCTTAGTGATGAATATGTTTGAATGTTTAAAATTATTTTTAGGAAACAATTTGAAATATGAATGAAAACCACAACATAGGACTCTCAACACAACATACGACATACATATATAATTTAAGAGTCAAAAATTGTGTTAAAAAGATAAATATTTAACCTCCTCGGTAAGGTACGATAACCAAAGAGGTTAAACAACCAAAACTTATTACTTTGAAACTTTGGCCTTTGAGATTCCATAATGAACATGGGAAGAGGACTATGGTCTACAACTATGCTTAAATTTAAAAAGAAAGGGACACACTGTTGAATATACAATTGTTAGTTCACAGGAATACGAATATAGTTATGTATAAAGACAGTAGGTATAGCTAAGGTTTTTAAAATATTTACACCACATAATAAAAAGATTCTCTATTGAAACAAAATTAAATAGCCAAGATATCTTATTCAACGACTACCGTGTAGTTTTACCCTGCAGTATATATTTTCAAACTGTAAGGA
This sequence comes from Spilosoma lubricipeda, assembly GCA_905220595.1. Lineage (NCBI taxonomy): Eukaryota > Metazoa > Arthropoda > Insecta > Lepidoptera > Erebidae > Spilosoma > Spilosoma lubricipeda. The sequence continues at coordinate 16,849,497 of HG992281.1, read as the reverse complement.
CATTATTTACACTTTCAGAGTATGTGTAAATAAAAATTATAACATGTGTTCTGTACCAATTGTAAAGGTACAATTACTAACATTGGGCATGACTTGGGAAAGCCATACTTCGTCACCTTCAGTCCGACACCGACGGGGGTAGAAACACGACATTATAAAAAAAAAAGAATGCTACGTTTCTTTTGTTGCTTTTTATCGAGTAAGTGAGTTTCTTGGAAAACAAATAGCCCTCTCTCCTTCCTCTTAAATCTACGGGAGAGGGAAACAAAAGGACGACAGCATTCACTTACATCATGTGACCCATCCACTCGTTTATCCCCGTGTGCCCCTCGCACTTTTCGACGTCTTTTTTATTCATTTCAACAGATTAAGATGATTGAATTAGTAACTTTCAGCACCTCCACATCTCATAGATGAATTAACGCGATTCATATGAATATGTACAATACTGATAACTTAAGAAGAAAAAGTTTAAAATCTATAACCCGACCGACGTAAAAAGATTTTATTAATTTTATAAAGCCGATGTCACCCGAGTCATTATTGCAAATCCAAAGACACCTCATCCATCAAAATTGTTTTAGTAGTTAAAGGGTGGAACATACATTGACTGCCACAACTATTAACCTTCCTATTGGCTTCGCCATAGTAGAATAAAGAGAAAAGAAAAAAATGTAGATGTCGATCACTATCCATCACCAATCTAACAGTATCGGAAAGAATTTAAATGCAAATCCTTCTGTGGATAACGAGCAATATTTCTATAAATATATTGAGGTATCTTTTTAGCAGATAAAGGCGAACGCGATACACGTTACCGATATTTTTCCGCCGCTGTTTGGGTGGCACTCCATTTAGAGCCGCGTTTTTGCTTCTGCCTCAGGCAACAGTCGGCTGCAAATTACGCAATTTATCATGTCGACTGGGTATATGCTTGTTGAATAACATTTTCTTGGAGAGATGAAAAAATTGTTTGACGAACATCTACGTTCGGTCAAAGCTGTTATGATCCACAGAATCTTTCTTTGTGTGCGAAAATAATGAAATTAGTTTGCTTTTGTCATGTGTCCTTTTTCTTCTCCACATGTTGTTGGAGCGGATTTAAATTCGGTTTATTTCTTTAAATCAAGTTTTTGGTAGATACTTATTGTTATACAACTGGCTGATTGTATGTCAGATTATTTTCTTGCCTGTTTGCTTTTGCAGTTATTATTAAAATCGTATGACAGTCTGTCAAAAAATAATAAGATAAGAATATAATAATACAAGAAAAATATCCCTTATCCTAATAAGAATCAAAATAAATGATAAAATATCAATATTTAGACATTTTCATGTTAGGAAATTTATTAAGCTATTATTGGTTGATGTCATCAACCCAATAAGCTCATCCCTATCCTTCTGAGAATCAGAACTTTTAAATACAAAAAAAAAAATAGTGTCTATTCAGTTATGTTAGATACGTCTGAAAATAGAACTGCTGTATTGATACTCAAATACTATATTTTAGGATTAAAAACCAAAAAGAATACATAAGTAATAAGCTATAGCATAGCGTATGACATCACATGAAACTTGCTACCAAAATGCGCCAGACTCAATCAAGTTAATATGATATTGAAACAAGAAAGCAGCAATCACAATGCCAGCGCGGAGACGAAATATTCTATCTACCCAACACATATAAAGCCATTTGTAGCATAACACTGATCGTGTTGATACGAATAAAGTTTTACGAGGCAACGTATCAACCGTTTGACGCAATCCTGAACAAAGATTTTTTTCTATATATTACATAAATAGATCTGTAAGTTGCGTTCGCTTCGAGTCGAAGTGACGTCAACTTGACAGTAATGAAATTATTCTCTTGGGCTTAAAAAATTATTCTTTTATTTTTCAATTTTCTTTTTTTATTTTATTTTACGCTGCTTTTTCTTAATTATTATTTTTGTGTATAAATTATTTATGTCATTATTTTTAGCAATAAAAAAAATCTGACAGATAATTCTGTGCGCATTATTCAATAAACACTGAATTTTACTTAGATCAAGCATCAATTACCTTAAATGTTTTAGACCTACATATATAAATGTATATATATCACTCTTTTCTCTTCTTCTCCTAGAAATAAATGCTGAAGAAATCATTCAAGGTGTATTTATTTTTGTATACTTTTTTTAATTAATCAATCAATGGCTCACTACACTACACTATAGATACGAGGACATCTATAATATTTTTTTTAATATTTCGGACATCATCTAAGCAGAGCTTGTGTTATGGGTACTAGACAACTGATACAAATACATATACACTTTTTTTTGTAATTCCTATATATTATACATAGAAAACACTCAAACTCCGACACAAATATTTGTAGATCATACAAACATTTGGTCCGATCCGGGAATCGAACCCGACACCTCGCGATCAGCAGTTGTATAATAACACGTAAATAACTTTGTACCTCTTTTTACGAAATTCATGCTAAGTAAAAGAGTATGAAATTTGGTTTGAAATTTAGTTTACATGGAAGCAGCAGCAAAAAGAAAAAAAAAACTAAATGAATTATGGTTCAATTTCAACCTCTGGGTGATCACTAGTTAATTATGAACAAGAAACAAATAGCAAACGTGACTAATCGCAATCAGAGACCTCTTGGCGTGAAAAAAAGGCATAGCTCTTGACATTTTTCAATACATGACGCTACCTTTTACATTTCGTACAGAAGGTAAAGTTGAAATTCATTTATAAGAGCCATTAAACCCCATTCAGTTAGTTTGAGTGCGTCAAGTGCTTTCCCAGTTATGAAGTAAAAGCCTTTTGGCTGGATGTGATAGTCAATAGAAACAACTTTACACTATTTTCTAGCCTTTATAGGCTTCCTAGCCTTACTACTACTGAAGTTTAGATATTACATGTAATATAAAGTCTAGCAAAATGGACTATTACAGTGGGTATACTATTATAGTGGATATGACTATTGTTATAACTATTTATATCTATTAGATAAGAGCTTCTCTACTTTTTGGGGTATAGTAACCAAAGTGGCAAAAATTGAACTCTCGTAGTTTTTTCCTGTCCGTCCGACTGTCCGCACTATATCTCACAAAACATTATTGCTTGAAACCTGAAAGTTACTTGGAATGAATATATATATATGGTAATAATTACGCTGACAAACTACTATTTTTGTATTAAATTTCTATTCTAGGATTGCAAGATATATGTTTTGTTTCTAGTTAAAATTAGGGATTCGTTTAATTCTGTCGTTGATTCGCAGGATCATTTTATTTTTTTAAATAATAACAAATATACTTTTTTGAAGTAAATTCAGACCGTTTTCAATAACTGGATAGGTTATTAAAAACGTTCATAAACCAAAACACTGAGTCAAAACCGTAAACAGATTTATTTTTAGATTCAATAATTATGAAAGTTGGTTATTGGTGTCAGTGTCAGTCTGTGACAAACAACTGTTTGATAGTTGCCGCAATTATCATCTGCTGGACAGCCTTCTCAATGAAATTATATATACATTCTAGAAATAAACTTACTTGTACTTATTCCACTATTTTAATTAAATTTTCAGCTCCTAAAATAGTGGAATAAGTACAAGTGAGTTTATTTCTAGAATGTATTGCAATAAGTTCCATCGAGTGCCGACAATCGAGAGTATAAAAAATGAAATATAATAAATCCAATAACCGAAATTTTGTAGTTACACAAGACTGGTCATATATCCAACGGTATTCCATACAAATAAATAAAATTGGAGTGGCTGTTTGTAATATTAAAATAACTGCTTTTAACTAAATGCAAATGTATGTACGCTACATATACCAAAAATGTAGTTAAAAAATTTTTGTCTGTCTGTCTGTTTGTTCCGGGTAATCTCTGAAACGGCTGGACCGATTTTGACGGGACTTTCACTGGCAGGTAACTGATGATCCAGGGAGTAACTGAGGTTACTTTTTTAGACTAACTTTGTCCCGCGGCGTTACTCGTGGTACAACAATAAGAGCGGGTAACACCGCGGGGTTCAGCTAGTCGCAAATAAAACTTAAGTCAAAAAGTCTTATTGTTTTGTTTGACATAACCGACCAGTATTATGTGAATTGTCATTCATTGACTATTTCATCACACTATTTAAGTATTTATAGGTCAAACAACTAAATTAAAAAAACTTTAAATAGTAGAAGTTTTTCTTTTTCATCTTACTTTATATCCTTGTCACTATTTAGCACAACAAATGTCCTAATTTTCTTGCAGAAATGTACGTCATTGATCCCCAAGGGCCAAAATAAAGAAAGGGTTTTGTTAGTAGTACAGTATATATACAAACGTATCAGGTTCTCATAAAATTTTATATTACACGTCTTATAATCAGTGACTTTTATGATTTCAATGACTTCAAACCCCTTTGTAAATAAAAAATACAATGTTTGAATTTTCCGATACCAGTTTTTTTATGACTTCAGTGGTGTGTGAACTGTTTGTTTATCTATACTAATATATAAAGCTGAAGAGTTTGTTTGTTTGTTTGTTTGTTTGTTTGAACACGCTAATCTCAGGAACCGCTGGTCCGATTTGAAAAATTCTTTCGGTGTTGGATAGTCCATTTATCGAGGAAGGCTATAGGGTATATATCATCACGCTACTACTAATAGGAGCGGAGTAACAATGAAGAATGTTTCAAAAACGGGGGAAATTTTCACGCTACGGGCAATATGAGACGCAAAGGAGGTTGCGTGGGTCGGCTAGTGTTATGTATAAAGGTTGATATTTCAGACGGGCTGAATGTTCTAGTAATAATATAACGTTACTTAAAGGTTTAAAGGGCGTATTGTGTGATTTTTTTTATTTCGATTTGCATAGATGACTTTTAATACATGTGTAACGATGACATATATTTTCTTATATTTTTAACCTACTTCAAAAAAGGAAAGTGTAGTAGTAGGAAAGTATTTTTTAGTGTTTTTAGGTAACATAACTAAAATAACAATAATTGTAGAATATCTAATGTTTTGAAGTGAAAACTTCTTTAGCGGCGTTAGAGTTAACTCGCGTCAGGACACGTGACGCGTGAGGACACGTGACCTGACCTAAGAAGGTGCAGGGCGCTTGCACGCTTGCTTGTTTGTTACGCTACGCGCATGCACTGATGGTGACAGCTGATGGCTCGACTGTCTGTATACTTGTAAAAATCGTGTATATCAAGTATTTAAAATATAGAAATTGAAGTGACGAAGAAATAGTAAAAGAAAATGAGTGAGTACTTTATAAAAATACAGGATGAAAACCCGGCTTCGCTCGGGTCATGTGTTTATACTGTATAACATTAACCTACATTTTATAACATCACGATAAGCATTTTTTACTTCTTTTTATTATTTACTAGCTGAATCCCACGGTGCTACCCGCGGTTATCGTCGTACCGCGAGTAACGACGTTGGAAAAAGTTAGTCTATAAAAGTAGCCTAAGTTACTTCCTGGATCATCAGCTACCTGCTAGTGAAAGTCCCGTCAAAACCGGTCCAGCCGTTCCTGAGATTACTCGGAACAAACAGACAGACAGACGGACAGACAGACAGACAAAAAATTTTTAAATTACATTTTTGGTGTATGTACCGTGTATACATACATATGCATTTAGTAAAAAGCGGTTATTTTAAAATTACAAACAGACACTCCAATTTTATTTATTTGTATGGAGTATAGATTTAAAGAGCAAAGAGGTTCATTTTAGGTTGAGTTTTCACTTCTATCGGCAGTCCTCATGACTGCTTTGTGTTTTTAGGGTTCCGTGCCAAAGGCAAAAAACGGAACCCTTATAGATTCGTCTGTATGTCTGTCTGTCCGTCTGTCCGTCTGTCAGTCCATATGTCACAGCCACTTTTTTCTAATATATATAGTTTGCGCGTGAGATACTTCCAAAGTGGTAAAATGTGTGTGTGTGTGTGTGTGTGTGTCTGTCATGTAACTACTAAAATAAGAGAATGGTAAAACTAAAAAAAATATATGATGTGCATTACCATGCAAACTTCCACTAGAAATTGGTTAGAACAAGATCTAGTTAGTAGTTTTTTTTTTAATACGTCATAAATCGTAAACCGCAATTTATTTATCAAACTTACAATGAACTACAAGAACTGTTATATTATGTTACTTGCTGCTACGGAACCCTTCATGTGCGAGTCCGACTCGAATTTGGCCGCTTATTTTTATTTGATTTTGAACATGTCTCCTTGGAACTCTATACACTTTTTCCAGCGATGCACACTGCAAATCCAATTATGCACAACTATATTTGCTAGTTTTATTAACGAGTGCTGCTTTCTTCGCCTTGAGGTTAAAACTTTTCAGATTTTCATCCTAGTACATCCTATTTTAAACAATGGTATTGCTATTTAGAACAAGCTACATTAGTAGGCAAACTTAACATAAAAAATAGCCAAACATATAGGTTTTCAAGTTATTCATCCAAATGGTCGCCGTAATAAAATGGCGGCGTACATATTCCTGAACAATCCATCCAATGGGTATATATGGCAAGTATATGGCAGTAATATGGCAAGTAATAAAAGCTTATTTAAAAAAAAAAATTAATCTCTTGTCATGAATATTTGTATGCAGGGGGTTTCAGAGGCGAAAAATCTATCTAGCTACGATTCATTTCTAGAAAGATAATTGTTATATAGTTGCTACCTAACAATCTGCAACGCGAATATCAGTTCTATTAATAAAATAAAGCTCCACCACAATGAAGACACCCTCAATTTAAACTCAATCCACGTAAACTTTCTACAGAAAGCGATTCAGTTAATTAATAGTACACAATCTGAGAACAAACCATTAACCAGGATTCCTGATCGTTTTTTCATCCACCATGATGCCGTTGTGCCATTCATCCATTAACATTTCTATACTTAATTCCGCAGTCAGCCATTAAGCTAAACAGCTTAATTTTCGATTCCGTTTTGAAGATTTAAGTGTTTTGCGTCCTTTTGAAGTCAGTCTTTAAGTGCAGAGGATTGTTACATTAGAAAATATATTTTGAAGGATTTCTTACGTTTGAGATAGGTTGTTTGTTATGTTAAAATAGTATAAGTTATGTAGGTTCAAAACTATTTTTACTTGTAGGTACTAACTCTCCAGTTGAATATTTTTCAACACCCCATGCCCCATGAATTTTTTTATGTAAACCCCCAGTTCTCTCAAAGATCCTTTCAAAATAACTACTTATACGATGCAAGGTACAAAAGGTTAGTTCAGTAACTTTTATGTACCGTAAACTGCAGGTGCTTCCTCAGTTGCTAGTTCAAACATTTTAAAATATTTTTTTTAAACTAATAATAAAACAGAGATATCGAAGCCATCGTAATTCATATTGCAAGAGGTGTCTACCAAAGAAAACAACTTTAAAGCACTTAAAAACAATAGTCCCTTCACTTGACAACTTCAGTGGTGAGTACCATGAGACACATTTTTCTGTTAATTCTAGTCTTTGTGTCATGTCATTGTACGGAGGAAAACCATTACGTTAATTAAATTTTTAAATCATTTCCTAATAATAAAAGAAAGACAAAACAAGTACAGTCACGTCCAGAAGGATCCAGCAACTGATAAATGTGCCAAATGGTTGTACGCGTATTTATGTACCTTTATCCGAAATTATACAGTAAACATTTCATACATTTTCATTCATGTTTAATAATCAAAAGTATCTTTATTATTTAAGAATATAATTCGTACTACTGTTCTATATTTCAATAAGAAACGAAAAATATTAAATATAAATTCTAGCCTCTTCTCTACACGACTGTATCCAATGTACCAATAAAGTTCACTTTTCGGGACTAACATTCCTCGTTAATTTGAAAGGTGCATTTAGTTCTGATGAGAGAGAGAAAACATGTTAAGTAAATTGTTACGACAAAATTGAAACTTGGACATGAAGTTTCAGATTAGTTTTATTGGTTTATGGAAGTTAATTATTCAGAATTCGTCTTGCGATGTACGGGAAATACTAAACAAAGGAGGAATTATAATATTGCTTAGGGTGTTGGATACAAATTACAATCACTGGGGGTTATGTTATAGTATGTAATATACGCAACAATCGCTATATAATTTGACAAAATAACATATGTGAAATTCAATTAATATATGCCATATTTAAGTTTAGTGTTATTGGTAGACTAGCTGCGCCTCGCGGTTTTACCCGCGGTTTTGTTGCTTTTGAATAGTTGAATGTCCACTATTTCTGGGTTTTCATTTTGAATTCGCGTAACCCTATTCTAAAATAAAAGTAGTCTAAGTTACTTTTTATAACATCAGCTTCGTCGAAAGTTTCGTCAAAAACGGTCTAGCCGTTCCAGAAACTAGCCGGCACAAAGAGACAGCTCGCAAAAAATTTGGAATGCTTTTTTAATGTAAGTGTTTACTTATACATGCATTTAGAGAAAACTGATATTTTTAAATTACAAACCTACACTTCAAATTTTATTCTAATTTTTTTCTGAGGTCAGGGTTTCAACGTAGCTAAACAGCAATGTAAAATAGAGAATTCTAAGTGTTTATTCAATTCAATTCAATTCAAATTATTTATTTCGGACTTATCAATGTTGATACATCCATATTTTGTTAGTTACATTGTATGAGTTAACCTAGTGTTAGTTTATTAGAATATTATTTGGTGTGGATGTATACTTCAGTCAGTTTTCTTGAATAAGGTTAGTAATTAGATATGCCTTTATAGTCATTTTCAATCCTAAGAAAAAATCCAGTTTTGTAAATGGTTATACGCATAAATTAAATTTATTTCAATAGACCAGAATGTCTTCCAGATGATTCAAGGTACAATAAATTTTATATAATACTAGCTGAACTCTGCGATATGCCGTAGTCGAGTAAAAAGCATAGCATAAGTTACTCTTTAGATCATCTGCCAGCGAAAGTCCTATCATCCAGCTGTTCCTGAGATTACCTGGAACATACAGACAGACAATACAGGTTCCTACCTAGTTTGGCAACAGAGGCTATCTCAAGTTCGATTTTTAACTTAAAGTAGTTTTAAGCTGAACAGATTGTATTTTATTTTCATGCAATAAATGTTATTATTATTTATCATTATTAGACAGACAGACAAAAAAAAATTAAAATGTTATTTCGTTACATGTATCACGTATATATACATAGGCATTTATTAAAAAGCAGTTATTTTAATGTTACAAACAGACACTTCAATTTTATTTATTTCTATTTTTTTTATGGTATAGGGGGCAAACGAGCAGATCTATCACCTGATGGTAAGTGGTTACCACCGCCCATGGACAACCGCAGCACCACCATAGGCGTCACAAGTGCGTTGCCGACCTTTGGGGGATGGGGAAAGGGGTGTGGGGAGCGGTTGACGTATGAGCCTCCGGTATCCTCACTCACTCAGTGAAACACAGCGCAAGCGCTGTTTCACACCGATTTTCTGTGAGGCCATGGTATCACTCCGGTCGAGCCGGCCCATTCATGCCGAAGCGTGGCTCTCCCACAAAGAATATATATTTTTGCTAAACCCTAAGTCCAACAATGGACGGTGACAGTGATATTGTGAAATTGTGATTGAAGGTTTTTAAACTAAACCTACTTTATTCACTACATCGTTTTGGTTTAACTTTTTTCTCTCTTCTCTGCCTGATGGAAAGCATGAGCAGAATCCAAGAGTAGAGGGCACCATACTCATTGCGGAGAATGCAGACAATGCAACAAAGCAACATGGTCACCCACATTATGACGGCCTATTGAGATTCTTCTACATCATCATTACATGGGAACATGAATGAACCTAAAATGACACAAATGCTGTAATTTTTGGTGTCTTCTGTGCGAGGGTAGCACCGCCCCAGTCGAGCTACTACCATGATACGTGGTTTAATAGAGATAACCTTTTAAAATTAAATTGCATGGTATTAAAATACAACGCACCTATATATATATGATATATATCGAACCTACCTACTATATCTATCCTACTTAAACTAGAGACTGATATAATTTAAATCTTTAAATATCAGAATTTAAAGCAATTGGCCTTCCCGAGAGTTCTAAGTCCAATAAACTTATTAAAATCAACAAGCATATGAAGTGTGCCAACTAAGTACTTTCAGCTGGATCATAATAACTAACTATTTTGTCCATATCAGTAAACCTCATCTCTCACATAGTATATTAAACAGAATAAACTTAAACTCTGCCTAGCAACAGCTAGTTAGCGCATTGTTGTAGTTATGCACTGCTGGCTTTTGAATAAAAAACTTAAACTAATTGTTTTTGATTATTGTTTGCGTTATCAGCAAGGGTGTTCGGTCCGTAAAGCTTTAAGGTAATTTATTTTTTTAAGTCTATAATGTAATGTCTGCTATTAGAATTAGAGTCTTTAATGTTTCTTCTTAACTCATTTATACAAAGGTTTCATTCACATCATCTAGATGTAGGCAGTCCAAAACTGTGCTCTTTTCTAGAAACTTTCTGCCTCGCACAACAAAACTGTGGACTGAACTGTCACCTATGGTATTCCCGGACTAAAACGACCTTCAAACTTTCTGCGCGTTTGCCACCTACTTAATAAAAAAAATTACAAAAACAAAATATTTATTTTGGCAACGGAAGACGCAACTTTTTTTTTTGTTGCCAAAATAAGTATTTATTCATTATTGAAAGATATTCAGCAATAGAAAAATGTGTAATGTAAAATTTTTAAGTATGTACTCAATTCATTTCAGGGTATTTAACCAAAACCTCTTATTAACAAATTCCTGATAGAAATTAAAACTTGTGTTTAATAATAATTCAATAATTAATTTAAACATTGAATTAAATCACATAACGTTGAATTATTTAGTTTTTAAGAAGATATCTTTAGAATAAGAGAGATATCGCCTCTATGGCAGTCCTCTACCGCCTTTACCATGGAGAGTCCTCTGAAGAGCTCTTCCAATTGATCCCACCTTCTCCCTTTCTCTACAAAACAACACATGCCTATGAAACCACCGCCTTAGAGTCGTAGAAATACGCTCTTGTAATAAACGGTTTAGTTCTTCCTTCCTGTGCCGAGCAGTTCGAAAGTGGAACTCACTACCAGCGCGCGTGTTTCCCTCCCACTATGGTCTTTTAAGTGTGAAAAAGCATCTTACTAAGCTGCCATAGTATGGGACGCCATACTGCATTGTTAACTTTCACAGTGAGTATGGTGGCCCCCACGGTTGGATTCTGCTTGAGCTTACCATCAGGCTGAGCAGAGTCACTTTGGCAGGTTATAAAAAAAAGTATTAATTTCCCGAGTCACGGGCTTAGCACAGTTTCAATTGACCTTGAATAGACCTTTAATCAGTGTACAAAAACTTCAAAGCTGTAACGCAAATGGATTGTTAATTCTAATTTGATCTATAACTATCTCGAGTACAACCTACAAGTTAAGACTTTGTACCCCTACATTTTCGGTCTAAACTAAATAGAATAACTAACGGGATGCGGCTGTAACAATATTATGCTGTTGCCCTCAAAAGCAGCCAAACCGGTCTAATTTCGAATTATCACACCGGAAAATTGGGAGAATAAGACGACAACTCATGCGTAAAACGAATCGTGTCCGTATCTAAACGCAGTCCTTTTTAAATAAAACAATTTTGAAAGAAGTCAGGGTCGCTGTCTTCGTTAGATAATAAACAAAAAAATTCAATGTTTGTGAACGTAATAAGACGAAATCATTAGGTAAAATAAAAACGGTAACTCTTTAAAAGTACTAATTTATCGGAAAAAATAAAAATCGAAAAATCGAAATAGTGATGACTCATTTGAATATATTACATGTCCTACCTCCTGAAAGACAGAGGCAAAACCGTCTTGAATGCACACATTCACAGCTTATATTCTATTAGCTCAGTCAGCAAACAAATTAGTAGGTACTTCTTCGATCATAGCTCACAGTCAATTCCATTCCAAAATCCTTAGAAATTCTTAAGCCGAGTCTCCACCGAACAAAAGTTGCCAACTTTCGTGTTGTCAACACGTGTTGGTGACAAAAGTTTCTGTAATTTCTTTATGTTGGCAACAAAAATTGAGAACCGCGTTTCTGTTTTTGGCAGTAAACACCAAAAGAATACAATTGTTGCAAATATTTATCGACTCTGTGGAAACGCTTAGTTGGAATGTTTTTCAAATTGTTGGCGACTCGGTGTAGACATAACGGAAACAAAAGTTGGCAATTTTCTGAAGAGTTGCAAACAGTTGGAAACTCTTAAATTGCCAACAAATTTGGTGTAGAGGCGCTTTTAAATGTGAGACTTATAAGAAAAGTACTAATGGCCATTTTCAACTACTATCTCCAGTTTTAACAAGAAAAACGTTATTCAAAACGGTCAGAATTTACCTTAAAAGAGCCATTTGATATTTTTGACCACTAAAACTTAAGAAAAATCAATCTTGCATGTCAATGAAGAGAATGAGACCACTCATGTGCAAAACTAAAATCAATAGAGTAATTATTAAAATTATAAATTAAATTTATATTTATTTATTATTAAATCAATCAAATTGAAAGACTATCTCTAGTTTTAACTAGAGATAGTTTTAAGATAAGTTAAGTAAGTTATTGAAAACGGATGTGAATAGCATTTTTATAGATGTAATGATAATGACGAAGAGTCAGTCATTTAAAATATTTTGAGTATTAGAAGTATTTAGTTTAATTAAACTTAATTTATCTCCAATAATTACGAACAAAAACTGCAAAATAATTACTATAATCTCTTCCAGGTTCGAAACAATTCAAATTTCTAACCAACACAGATACTGATTTAGATATCGTATGTTGTTTGTTTAAGAACTCCTTTGTTCTTAATATTACAATGATGTCATGCGTAAAGTAACAAAGCATGAAAAGAACAATGTTCTACACACACAGGCATAATTTTACGACAAAGGCATAAAGCCTTTTTAAGCAAAAGCGTTTCCAAGTTTTCAAACGTGTTCGAAAAAAGAAAGTTCTCATATCGTCGCAATATTTTATACTTTTATAATCAAAGAAGTAAAATATATATATTTAATTGTAAAAACTTATTGTAAAGTTATTATTTAAATCAATACAAATAAGATTGGTAGGAAAAATCGAAAAACTCTTCAAAAATTATTAGCACACACACTATAAATATTATCTTAAAGTAACTCGTATTTCATCATAGTATAGTATTTTGTGCTGGCTAAAAGCGTTTGGTGAAGTTATATTAATGAAAAATCAGTTACATAGTTAAGAATAGGTATGTTATGAATTGCGATCTAATAATTCTCATAAAATTTTTCAACTAAACAACTAGGATAGCAATTTATGCTTCACTTCTCCATGATGGTTGACGGAAAGTAAGAATTTCATAATCATTGAAGTACCTGCATTTGAAAAAGTTATTTTGTAAATGGTATTTTGTATTCATTATTTACATCTCACTCGCGAACATGTAAAAATTTTCAACGTTTTTAGTACATTCCTAAATTATTTTTTGTAACCACTTTTTTAGTTATAAGTAATTATTAATTACACCTCTTTAGCCGTTGGATATATTTTGTAGTGTAATAACGATTTAGATACTTGAAAATCACAAAAGACCTTAACTATCATTTTCCATCTTTCATTCTGAAAAACAAATTCTACCAGTCCAAAACAACTTTAATTGTAAATCTTACGCCGAAAAACATAAAATCAAATATAACCAAAATACAATAAGCTTTCGTGTCTAATATGTTTCTTACGGTGTTTAATAAAATTGCTTTTTGCTTTCACCTAAATATAATTAAACACAATCCGTTTACTTTGAAAATGACACGCCATTTATCATATTCGAGGTAACTTTGAAGCAGTATGTACCACCTACTATGTCAGACAACTGATTAAACATTCCTTCTTCTTTGACGCAAATAAGGCTAAAAATAAAGTAACTTAAGACGTTGTTCTAATACATAACAGAAACTCTTAAAAAAATTGTCGGTTTTTAATCTTATCTAGATTATTCTAAATTTATATTTTATGTTAATTTCAATCGAATACTTCTATGTTTTAATATTAGCGATCCGTCCCAGCACAGCACGGTAATCTTTAAAATTCTCAGCTTTCTCCTTTTATAAAAATAATTAGGTGATATATCTGGAACCACTATATCTATTGCGGAAAATTGCAATAAAACCCAATAAATAGTTTAAAAGATCTGAACACCATCATTTATGTAAAAAATATAACACCTTAGAAAACCAAGTGCATGCTGTTATCTAATTCGAAACGAAACGAATAATTGTATATATATTTATGTAAATATAATCCGGAAAGTAAAGAAAAAAGAAATTTAAAAAAAAGTTAATGCTAATCAATAAGGTGTTAGACTTAGCAATTCAGAAGTGGAGGTATTTGTAAGGAAAATCAATCGTAACTAGACTAGTAAAAAATATTCCGAACATTCAAAAAGGATAAATTCTATTACGAACATATATGTAGCTTAAGATGCTCGTAGAACGTATATGCGGAAATCTACACTAATATACATATAAAGCTGAAGAGTTTGTTTGTTTTAACGCGCTAATCTCAGGAGCCGCTGGTCCGATTTGAAAAATTCTTTCAGTGTTGGATAGTACATATATCGAGGAAGGCTAAAAACTATATATCATCACGCTAAGACCAATAGGAGCGGAGCACCAAAGAAAAATGATTCGAAAACGGGGGAAAATTATCACGATACGAGCAATAGGAGACGCAAACGAGGTTGCAGGGGTCTGCTAGTATTCTATATAAATACACCTTCACTTTAATTACTCACTGCCTGAATGTCCCCGTTAAATTCGTACGGAAATGCATTTCAGATAGCTTAACCAAGCTGATGTGAGGTTTCAGTTTAGCATTTAAGCCAAGCTTAAAACGAGCTTTGCATTTTCCTCTGTTGCGGTTCGACCGACTCTGTCGGACTTATCTGAAAGGAGCGGCTTTTTTAAAGTAGCGAACCTTTTTTACTTCAACTTCTTTGATGTGTATTTTTGACACGTCATTTAACGACATATATCTATATATCTATATATATATATATATATATATATATATATCCTATTTGCCTATCCTATTTGCCTATTTCCCTATTTGCCTTGGTCACGACATCACACGTGAACGGCTGAACCGATTTTGCTAATTCTTTTTTGTTGGATAGCTATGTAGCTATGTAACATCACTAGGAGCAACAACATGACCAATAGGAGCCGGGTATCGACCGAAAATGTTGGAGAAATGGGAAAAAAATATTTCTTATGGAGAGACGCAAACGAAGTTGAGCGGGTCAGCTATTTTAGAATAAAAATTGGTAAATTTAGTTTAAATTACAAAAAACATTGTTTTTTCTTCTTGAATAGAGTTTAAATTTAAAATTTTTAAGTTTGTTATTATTATAGATACACTAAAATTTCTAGGAAGTATATTTTAACTCACCAAAAGTTTAGCCTTTTGATAGAAACTCGATATTCGATTAAATGGGTTTAGGAATTTCAATCAATTGTCAACATTGTATTAATTAGATCTCCTAGATGCCGTAAGCCCGGAGGGGTTTGTGTGCGTCCAACATCGTGATTTACAATGGAGTGCAGTCAACAAAACTATATAGGTACATAGTATATACATAAGCTACCTGTGACCATAGTCAGCACAACTTGGTCCAAACGTTACGCATTCAAAGGTACATGACGCCTGTTATGTAATTCTGGTAATTCTCGAACATATTTTGTGATCAGCTGGTAGCTGCGCCCACGGAAAGCTCAGAAAGGAATTTTTGAAACTCTACCCCTAAAGGGGTAAATCAGGGGATGACAGTTTGCGTGGGCAAAGCCGCCTGCAAAGGCTAGTATTATATATACGCACTTTATACATAGCCATAAATACATTCATTAGTGTAGTATTGTGTGCTATAAATCGTGTAGTATTGTGTACCGAAACCAACTGGACTGATTGACGTTCGAAATTTGCATAATATTCGGTGATGCCCAAAGACAGCTAAATTTCTTCAAACCAACTATGAATACAAATAATAAATTGGATGGAGATGCAATTTAAAAAAAGTAAATTGTTTCTATAGAGTCATGCCAAAGACAATATATAAGATTAACGCAATGACAAGAATTTGTTTTGCAATGTTTGTATTAAAATAATAATAATAATAATAAACCTTCATCAGAAAATCTTCTCTTTATTGATTATTTATGCAAAAATATTATTCTTTAAGGGATCCCTAACTCAAAATTAAATAACGGAATCTCTGGCTGTCAAGAATTCATTTTTCTCAAAAACGCGTTGAGGTATCAAACTGAAATTCATATAAAACTCAGATCTCCTATCGCTTAGAACTGTAAAAAATTATGCTGCAAATTTCAACAACTCTCACCAGGGAATCAAAACCTACAAGGTACTCGGAAACTTGAAATTTGATACGAAGCAGCGTCTTATAGCACAGATAAAAAAAGTTGCGAAACGTAAAAAAATATAATTGCGTACAGGTAATTTCAGATTCAGATTTCAGACATCTAACACACAACGCGATCTAGTCCCAAGCTAAGCAGAGCTTGTGTTATGGGTACTAGACAACTGATATGAATACATATATACTTTTTTTTTTGTAAATACATGCATATTATGCATTGAAAACACCCAAACTCCGAAACAAATATTTGTAGATCGTACAAACATTTGGTTCAACCCGGGAATCGTACCCGAGACCTCATGATCAGCAGTCGCACACACCAACCGCTAGACCAACGAGGCAGTCAATAATAATTATTGTATACCTACAAGTTTATTTGGGATCCTCGGTGCGAGTCCGACTCGCACTTGGCCAGTTTTTTGAGGAATAAATATCTTAAGTGATAAAGCAGGAATGTCTTTGATTAACAAAATATTCCTAAAACACTTTACTTCAAGCGCTGAAATAGTTTGCCTAGTAAAAATTCTTCATAAATATTAATGATACCCGCTGTTTAATCAAGGTTAGGTAAAAAACAAACTTCGTAATAAAATTATAATGTTACAAATTAATACTCAGTTTGTACCTTTTTAAATAACAACGTCATCGTTTCACTAACGCCCTTTGTTCGTTTGCCCTGTAATATTTCATTGTCGAATATACAGCGTGCATATAGGTAATAAAAAAAAATCCGTAAATACTAATAACATCATACTAATATTATAAATGTGTATTTAAGTTTGCTTATTACGCTTTCACGCGAAAACTATTTAACCGATCATCATGAAACTTTGCACACATATTCTTGGAGGTATAAGACGTAACATAGGATACTTTTAATTAAATACGAGCGAAGCTAGTAACAAATAAAGATCTAAATAAATATTATATCAAGATATCAGAAAAAACTTACTAATTTTGCTATAACTCTGTGTATTTAACTTACTATAATTATATGCAGTGTGTCGGACAGCCTCGTTGGTCTAGTGGCTCTCCCAATTTTATATATATTTATTTATCTTTTATTGTTTGTATATTTAGGCTAGTCATTATATTATACTGCCTTGTTGCTTGCCTCGTTGGTCTAGTGGTTTTAGCGTAAGCGACTGCAGATCAAGAGGTCTCGGGTTCGATTCCCGGGTCGGACTGCTGTTGGGTTTTTCTTACAAGAAACTCTTAATAGCAGTCCGGAGTATGGAAGATGGCGTTGTTTCGGCCCGTGCCTCGGAGAGCACGTTAAGCCTTCGGTCCCGGTTGTCATAAACATCTATGGCAATCGTTATTGGGAAGAGTTCAACCTTCGAATTCAGTTCACCCTCAGGGTTGTGGAGGTCCGATGCCAGTCGCTCCGTGGAAAATCTGAAATTCAGGTAAAGCTGGTTGAACTAGTAGCCGACCCCAAATCTTGGGAATAATAAAGGCTAGGAAGAAGAAAGTGTCGGACTTTATGTCGTCCTCATCACATCAACAGCCTTTAACAGTTCACTGCTGAACATAGGACATATACTTCTCCCTAGAAAGGAGGGTTTAGCCTACCATACCTCGCTGATCAGATGGGTTGACATAAGGTTTGTATCAAAATTTCCTTCTCTTTGCTGAGATGTTGTTCTGGACAATTTGTTCCCTTGGTCATCTATTGCATCTATAAGATGAATGGTGACACTCTTTATTCTTAATCCGCCACTACACAGAAAATTGTCTTAAGGCACCGTCAGACTGTAATTACAAAAAGTTTTAAACTTTAGGAAGCTGCATTGTTGCAGTGTCTGCAATCGCAATGAGTATGGTAACCCCTCTGGGTTTACCATACTCATTGCGATTTGCTGAGTAGAGTCACTTTGGCAGACCCATACATATATACAAAAAAAACATTCAAACTGGTGCGTGAGCATCATTTTTTGTATTTTTTTATTCATAACAAAGGAATCAGATTTTGTCGTGGTTATCTCTGGACTGAGTCTGGATGGAGCACAGACATTTATGAGTAAACTAGCTGACCCACGCAACCTCGTTTGCGCCTTATATTGCCGGAGCGTGAAAATTTCGCCCGTTTTGGAAACATTTTTCATTGGTGCTCCTCTCCTATTAGTAGTAGCGTGATGATATATACCCTATAGCCTTCCTCGATAAATGGGCTATCTAAAATTGAAAGAATTTTTCAAATCGGACCAGTAGTTCCTGAGATTAGCGTGTTCAAACAAACAAACAAACTCTTCAGCTTTATATATTAGTATAGATGTGTGTGTAAGTTTAATAGATGAAAGGCATTTGCTTAGTTTTAATTACTCACTGCTATCTGAATTCTAGTCCACATTTTATTAGTTTCTTAATCGTTCATAATAATATTAAGAGTTGGTAATTTAGAACAAAACCTTAGCTGTTCAACATCGCTTTCATTCTTTTGTATTTTTATTCTGCTTATGCACCTGAATAATTTTAAATGATGTTGATATTAATACTTAGACAAATTCCTAGAGGTATGAAATGTTACGTTCATGATATTATTTAATTTCATCGTTACACCATGTGTATGACAGAATCACGTTAATAAAAGATACCATGTTTAATCCATGTGGTGAATAAATAAGAATACGTAATGTCACCACCTCCACTCATCCTATAGATGTTATAAGAGCCCACTTAGGCAGCAAATTACGCAGGACAACAGCACGATAAATGAAGAAAAACTTTAAACAGCCTGTCTGGTACTGGTGGTAGAGTTAGCCAATACCTTTTTTCTAAAGAGAGACCTATGTCCTTCAGTAGATTGATGATAGTGTTTTAGTGCCAAACTCTTAGATATGTCTATTATTATGCCCTTGTGAATCCAAGTTCGGTATGTTTCTTTTTTTGTTTTTTTTTTTTTTTGTTTGGCCTTGCCAAAATGACTCTATTCTGCCTGATGGAAAGCATAAGTAGAATCCAAGAGTGGTGGTCACCATACTGCGAATGCTGAAACAATGCAGCATGGCGACTCACACCATGGCGGGCTAGTGATGCCTCTGCATCATTGGCACTCACCAACGAAACACGACAGCATAGTCGCTGTCATTTTACGTTGGTTTTGTGTGCGAGGGTAGTACCGCCCCGGTCGAGCCGGCCCGTTCGTGCTGAAATCAGCGTGGCTCTTCTACCTTGCAAAATTGATTGCTTGATTTAGTTGATAGTTCTTGCTTAATCCGGCTGTCTGTGTGCGTGTGTGTGTGTGTATGTGTGTGTGTCTAATTCATGTGCTCAAGGAGTGTCTCTATTGTAAGATAAGTCAGTGGCCCGATATAATTCAATATTGCTCTTTTGCAGTCGCAATATTGTAATGAGTCTACGTATTTTTTTTATTTTATTAAATAGTTTTGTTCATTGCTTTATATCAAAATATTAATGCGTGACCACCAAACTTTATACTCATTTGAAAGCAAATTATGCTGACGGAGGACTATGAAACTTGGCACAATTAAAGTTCATATGGTAGAGGAGTGCAAAAGTAAAAAAAAAAAAATCTATTCGGATTTTGATCACTGAGCGACATCTAGTTCACATATTTAATAAGCTAGTCACCCGAGTGTATAGCACCCTCGTATGGTTTCATGAGGTTAGTATCGTAGTAGTTGCCTCATGCCTTACTGGGGTCGGCATTTAAGTTCATTAATATTCCTATGTAAAGCTTATAGCACAATTAGTGCTTTAACGATAATAACGCGATGCTTTCGGTCGAGCTCTAGGATCAGAGTTCCGTAGCAATTAACTGTTTGTATAGTTAATTCATAATTTGAAAGATAAATGCTTATATTAAAGTGATGAAAAATTAATAATAATATGGTTGTATTGTGTTAATAAAACGTGTCAATTTTAATGATTGAGGTCTGTTCTGAGTATCCTCTCTTGATGCTATGTAGGCTGAAGCGTCCTTCTCGGTATGTACATGGTTTTTGATGTTATATATATATATATATATATATATATATATATATATATATTTTATATTAAGTTTTTTTATGTTATATCTAAAAATATTTTCTTAAATCAGAGCAGTTCAAACCTTTTAAAGTGTCAATGTAAACATAGATATCTTAGACACACAAATGTAGTATGTTATTATTTACAAGACTAAAGAAAGAAAATAGGGTTAGGATAATAATTATTAAATATTACTTCTGTGTGAAATATGGTTGTTTGTAAAATTAAAAAAATAGACATTAACTTTTTCACTTTCTTCGGTACTAAAAGATTTCAAGTTTTTAGGCTCACGAAGTGAAAATTTAAGATGAAATAAGTTTTACCCTACCGTATATATAATTAGAACCAAACAAAATCAAGCCTAGCTATGCACATACAAATATCTAAGTATGGCAACATTAAACCTTCATATTTCACTTCCTGTTTCAAATACGTATTTATGTTAGCACACCCTTATAATCATTACAAACAGCGGACCCTGTTTCGCCGTAAATACCTTTTGTTAACAATTAATTAATAGGGTACAATTATTTGAGGTTTAAATCATTAAATATTTAGGTATGACTGTTTGCGGATTTGCTTTATATACTCGTATTTAATTCAACAACAGTATCAAATCAAAAGTTAAAGAAATATTGTTGTATTTCTCAAAACGTGCCGTTCTTTAAAAGCCACTAATCACACACGCAGTTAGCAATACAGTCACCTAATGACTATTAATCTATTATAAGACTTCAGTGCATTTTTGCCAGGTGAAACTATACACTGAGCTAAGTATATATAAGATACTCATAGCAGCAATAAGACCGCACGTACACATACGCTCTATGAAAAACAAGGATCGACAAGACAAGACAGACACTGCTGAATTCAAATTTAAAATCATTTAATCAATTAGACAATTAAGTGACATTTATGAACGTTAAATTGAAGCTACAATTAACAATCATAGATACGACTCAGACACCACAGCATGTACTGGATTGTCAAGGTAAATTAGGTAAAAACACCAAAATAGGCTACTTGCTTGTGTTAATCTAAAAGTCAGTCTAGACGTTGTTCTTCGTGATTATGTAATATTTTTTTTAGATTTCAGTTGTCCATTGCTGAACATAGGCCTCTTCTTAGACAGGAGGTCGTAGTCTATTAATCGAAAAGTCAAACAGGAAGTGGAAGGCAAACAGACTATAGAGTTTATTATTCAACATATTACATTCGTGACGTCACTTTAGAGGCACCATCCGAACATAGGCAATGCATACCAATGAGATGTGCAACTTATGCTGAGATCGCGATCGCCTGTACAGTTTTATGTCAATTTATGTACTTAATGGTTATTTTAATTTGTATATTTTACATCGTGGTGTGTGACATGTGTCTCGTATTATGAAATAATATTCTGTCTCTTTTACAACGAAGTTTGTATTTGTAAAAACATCATGGAATGTTAAAGTTATTGGCTTAAAAAATAAGGTTTAAAAAAAGAATTGCTTAGTGCCGGTATTTTGAGGCAATGTTATAACTCCGATAGAGTCGGATCATTTGTATCACAGCATGGAACTCTTTACAGTATCTATAAAATATACTGGCTGCCTCGATGGCCACTGTGGTAGCATGTGCAACTGCTGTGCATATGCAGCGGTCTTAGGGTTGATTCCCGAGTCGGAAAAAATGTTTGTATAGTCTATAAATATTTCAATGTATAATGTGTATGTATTTCCAAAAAAATTTGCGCCTAATTATTTCTATCAGATGCCTAATACCCACGATACAAGCTCTGCATAGTTTGGGACTAGGTGGCGTTGTGTGTCATCTGACACACAACGCCACCTAGTATATAATATATATGTATATAATAATATTTCGGATATCTATCCGAAATATTATTTTATTATTAAACTAGCTATGCCCGCTACTTACATTATACTACACGTACCATTTATAATTTTTTTTCACTGTATAAACCTTCGCAGACGTAAACGAACAGCAATTGATTTTTATATATAAGACTAGCTGAGCCCCGCGGTGTTACCCGCGGTTATTGTTGTACCGCGAGTAACGCCACGGGACAAAGTTAGTCTAAAAAAGTAGCCTAAGCTACTTCCTGAATCATCAGTTACCTGCCAGTGAAAGTCCCGTCAAAATCGGACCAGCCGTTCCAGAGATTTCCCGGAACAAATAGACAGAAAAATATTAACTATATTTCTGGTATATGTACCGTGTATACATACATATGCATTTAGTAAAAAGCGGTAGTTTTAATATTACAAAGAGACACTCCAATTTTATTTATTTGTATAAAAGATATATAGATAAACGGTTACGATTTTGTTAAAAAAATCTATACTGTATACCACAGAATACAGAATAGTCACAGTATTATGTTAATATAGTTTCTTAGATAGCAGTTTTTTTTACTCTGACAACTGCTCAACAACCATACCCTTAGTAGCTTAATTACTACATAGTGTTTTCTAACTCTCTGTATTTTTTATTAATATCAAAATGATTTTCTGAATAGCTGTCCGCTTTACAGTAGGGTTATATAAAAAAGAAAATAGAAAATAGAGACATAAAGTAAACCTTTCCTTGGAACAAGCAGCTGTCGACCGCAGAAACTTTTGTCCCCAGTGGAGACTGAACTCACAAGGTTACTGGCCTGCCACTCTGATTATACAAATTGAATCTTTTATTCTCAAATTTTAATTTCAATTAATGAATATGTTCTTGTAAACGTTAAAAATTACACAAAAATTATTATTTAAACATTATTTTTCTCTTTCAATTGAACACTTTTTTTTTACTTTTCGACAGAATAATATTAAATCTGTTTCTCCATCTTAGAAAAATCTTTTTTTCGACTACGGCAAAGCCAAAGGAAGGTTATGATTTTGACAGGTTGTGTATGTATGTATGTTCATCTGTTCCCCCATAGCTCCTTAACTACTTATTGGAACTAGACAAATGAGGGATTCTTAGAAGCGTCTTAATCGTCCGCTGATTATAGGCTATATGTCGTGTCACTGAATCTAATGTGGCGCCCTCTAGCCAACATAAAGTACTGTATTAAAAAAATTAATTTGAAATGAATATGCCGCGTTTGGTATCATTCGAAAGGGCGTTACTTTTACATTTCAAAATATATATATATATTAGCATTTTCTCGTGACTTTGACCGTATTTATTCGATAATTGTGAAATTCCTAAGGTACCTATTTAAAATGCAATAAAAAATATTCCTTTGCAAAGTATTTGCAAAGGAATTAATATTATAGAGACACCAAAATATATTAAATAAAAAAAAGTGAAAATAAAACCCAACTACAACAAAAAACAACACTGAAAATGTATGAAATAAGCTTCAAAAGTCGTGGTCACGCGTTGTTAATGTATTATGGTACATTTTTACGTAACGTGCGACTACGACTTTTGAAACTTGTTTCATACTTTTTCAGTCTTTTTTTTATGGAATCCCCTATATCAACACGATAAACGAATACGAGTCCCCTGAAGGAAAGTGAGAAACACCGTATATAACTTCTAGAACCCAGGAGTCACAAGTGGGCACTTTTAGGGCAAAATCTTATATTTTATTTGTTTTTATTTAAAAACTAGCTGACCTGCTTAACTTCTTTTGCGTCTCTCCATAAGAAATATTTATTTCCCATTTTTCCAACATTTTCGGTCGATACCCGACTCCTAATGGTCGTAGAGTGATGTTATATAGCCTAAAACCATCCTCGCTAAATGGGCTATCCAACAAAATAATTAAGAATAAGCAAGATTGCTTCAGCCGTTTACGCGTGATGTCGTGACCAAGGCAAATAGGGGTTCATTTTTACATATATAGATAGATTCAAAAAACTCATAACCAGTGTTACATCATATGACTAAACTGTTGAGGAACACGTTAATTTTACACAAAATAAACAAACGGATTTTATGAATACTTTGTGACATGGTTTATTGCCTATTACATTGCACTGAGAGCTCATAAATTCTTTGTAAGGTGTTATGGGCGATAATTTCCATTGCTATTTACAATTTGCGAGAAAATTACCCGATTGTTCCACATTTTAGCCGGCGCTCAAACGTTTAGCTTAAGACTGTTTATATTATAAACAATATCCTGTGATAGGTCTCCAGGGTCTTATGATCGTAAAGGTACACAACGTAATTTATGATACTTGTGTAAATCTTAATGTTAATGAACTGGTTTCGGGTTATTGTCGCACCATAATAGGCTATCAAAGGGTCCCATAAGAGCGTATAAACTTGCCAGGTAAACATAGTTTCATCCTTAGGAAATTATATTTAACTTGGGCTTATATTAGTCCCTCAGGGTGGTGAGCAGTTGTATATAATTATGGTATTATACGCAACGCAAGTCTTAAAATTGTAGTGAATTAATGGAAAAGGTTATCTCCAAGAAACGTGGAATCTTGTGAATCTGTTTTCTTTTCGGTTCATAGCCATTCTGATTTAAGAATAATATCCATTTTGGAATATTATACATTTTAAGTGCATAGTATAAATGCATCTTGATATAATAGTTTACTTATAAAGTCACAAATAAAATTTATTATTGAACAATTCATCTGTGTCAATATATTTTTATAGCCCATCACTTTTTCCTATCTACTACGAATACACTGAAGAAGCTGGGAAGGTGGCGGTGTTCCTCGGAAAGCACGTCGACGAAGTAAGCCGTCGGTCTCGGTTGTCATGAACATCTATGGCAATTCTTATTCGAAAGTCAATGCTCTCAAATATACTGACAGCTAGTTCAATCTTCGAATTTATCTTGTCACGTTATAGGCTTTGGGAGCCCGATGTCGCGTTATAGGGCTTTAGGAGCCATGAGGTGACGGTGGTTAGGCCACGAGGTTCAGTTGAAGATAATTAGACACTTTATATTGAAGATTTTTACACTGTTTATTATAGAATAGATAAGTTTACAATTTATTACTGTTCGTGAGCATAAAATTAAAGATAGACAGATAGACAGGGCGTAGGTTCTGAGAGTTCGATGCAGTTACCTCCGAGACATAAGAGGCACTCAACTTGGTGGTTTGCAGTAACATATCTCATCATAACTCCGGACATAACATAAATGGAGGCCCAAGCGTCAGTCAGGTGAACCTGGTGCGAGTTGCCAAGGGTTGCCGCTGGAGAGGTGCTTTGCAGAGACGCGGGCCACGGCTTTAGATGCCGGGTGGAGGTGTAGCAGTGGCTCAGCCGCTGGGCGTAGGAGACGCCAGCAGAAAGAGCGGTGCTGGGCTCCTGCGTTAGAGACTACGGCGCGCTCGCCCTTATACCTGTTCCCAGTGGTGGTGGAACAGCGGTCGACAGGTGGGGCAGCCGAGAGACGCGTTCGTGGCGGGGGTTATAGTGTTGCCGCGTGACAAGTTCACCCTCAGGCCGTCCGTGGTAAAACTAATATTCAGGTAAAACCGCTTAAACTAGTAATCGACCCCAAATAATCTTGGTAATGATAAAGGTTAGGAAGAAAAAGTTTAAGAAGCTTGAAAACTATTTCCAAATATTTCTACTATTGCAGGCTTTATTTTTAGATATTTTGAAATCAATAATATAATATATAAACTATATGTACGTATATCATTTTATTATTTGGACATGAAATTGTGGTCACGTTCTACACAAAGCCATTAAGCAAAAGTTGAAGTTAAATATTTCACTGAAGCGATGGTTCGTATCTTCATTTGAACTATGAATATGACATAAAATTGACATAAAACTGCTTATATTGAGAAATCAAATATTAAGGTCCTTTTTAGTATCTTTTGGGTTGGCAACTCTAATAAAGATTCTTACGCTCTCTTAAATATATTTTAGATAAGAATTGATTTTCTAGTGTAACTCACAATTTGTACTCACAAGGTAATGGTCAATCTTACTTAAAAAAAATTACATCATGCCGTGTAATAAAAACATAAACATAGTATATTAAAATTCTATATGAATAGATCAACACTAAAACGGCCCAGCTTCAACAAAGAGCCCTTAACGAGATTATTCTTGATAAATAATATCATCGATCTCCATTTCCACCTAATACGATATGTTTGTATACGTTCTCCTCGATATAATCAGTCCTATCACAAAATATCTCTCATTTTATCATTTAAGTATATTAAAGACTACCTAAACACGGCGGTGTTACCGCGGTGATTGTCGTAACGCTGCGGGACAAGCTAGTCTTAAAAAAGTAACCTAAGTTACTCCATAGATTATCAGCTATCTGACAGTGAAAGTCCTGACAAAACTAGGCCCTCAGATCCAGAGATGACCCGGAACAAACAGACAGGCACACAGACAGACAAAAATTTAAAAAAATGATATTTTGGTACATGTATCGTGTATGTATGTAATACATATGCATTTAATAAAAATCGGATATGTTAATATTACAAATAGACACTCCAATTTCATTTATTTGTAGAGATGTATAGATTACAACCATTGAAAGTTACCTTATTCAAAGAGACTCGGCTGTATTTTATTTCGACATAGAAGAAGATGAAGGTCGAAGTAGTTTCAATGGATACAATATGAACTGATTTAAATGAATGAGATGTCAATAAATTCATAATAACAGCCCTGGTGATATCGCCATATAAATCTATACAAATAAATAAAATTGGAGTGTCTGTTTGTAATATTAAAATAACCACTTTTTATCAAATGCATATGTATGTATACACGGTACATATACCAAAAATGCAGTTAAAAAAAAATTTGTCTGTCTGTCTGTTTGTTCCGGGTAATCTCTGGAACGGCTGGACCAATTTTGACGGGACTTTCACTCCATGGAGTAACTTAGGCTACTTTGTGTAGACTTTGTCCCGCGGCGTTACTCGCGGTATAACAATAACGGCGGGTACACCGCGGGGTTCAGCTAGTTTTATCTAAAGTTTTTACGGAGTCACAGTATAGTTTTGTAAACTTTTGTTTAAGTCCTTTATTACTAGTTCGATGTTTTCCATGCTAATCTCATCTCTAATGTTCACTGATTTTGTAATTAATTTAATAAAATCAGTAAAATTGTATGTGTTGTTCCAGTATTTAAAAGGGGTCTCTGCAAGACTTCAACAATTTAATTTTAAGAACTGTAATTAAATGTTTTAATCGTATAACAGAATACTTTTATTTTATTAAGCGTTTTCTTTACCTATTCAAACAAAGGGAAACATTCAATTGTACTATGAACTCTATGGAGGGACGGATGTTGTGTCCCTCTCACACAAAGCGATGTACATTTAACAAAGCTGACTATGCATAGTGAATGGCGGACCAGCGGTAAAGAGAACACCAGTGACGATTGACCCCAATATGAGAATGGGTGAACTGTTGGGTGCGTAGAGGTATTATCAGGTTTGTTCTGTTTAGGTACCTTTAGGGGTGCAAGCGACCTCTTATAGTAAGTGACTAATACTGCCTATAGAGTTTGTTGTTACTTCTCATTGAGTGCTCTTCCTCCATTCTCCTTCTTCGTAAACCTCACTCTTTTCTTCGCGTAAATGAAAATGAGTCTATCACACGACGCCTACAGGAGATGTTAGTACATACCATTCTTGTTCATCTAATGTCAAGTTCCGGTCAAGAAAGTTGATATCAGTTTCCCAAACGTTTCGATCGGTACACGGTTAGGAGAGACTAATAAAAAGTATTGTTTTAAACATTCATGGTCAGTAACATTAAAATAGAAATCAGTTACTCCGTGATCATGGCGCTTGCAACAGCTCCGAAATATCGGAAACTCACAAACATAAAGGTACATGGTAGCAATCCCGCAGATTTCTATTTTAATAAAAAGTAATCAGTATACAGGACTATCATTTATTTCGCGTTTGACTTGTCTTAGATAGATGTTGTTGAAGTATATTCTTACTGTATGAGAACTTCACCACTGTATATACATTTGGTTATTTCATAAAAATATACGCACAACTAGAAGTTCGTCACAAATAAAAAGTTATCTGGGGGCACCAAAACTAAATAATCGCATAACACATTACTTCAGAAACTAGGTTTTTATAAAGTAGCGAAACGGTGAAGTCATACATTTTTACTGAGATGTAGACTTTGTGAAGCTAGTCTAAAGGAAGTAGCCTAAGTTACTCCTTATATCATCAGACTTACACTAACAGGTAGATCAGTGTAAGTCTCGTCAAAATTGGTCCAGCCGTTCCGGAGATTACCCGGAACAAACAGGCAGACAGACAAAGATTTTAAGATTTTTATTTTAGTACATGTACCGTATATACATACATATGCATTAAATAAAAATCGGTTATTTCAATATTACAAACAGACACTCCAATTTTCTTTATTTGTATAGATTGAGCCTATCCGATGCGGTTGGCGTCGGATTAGTTTACAATCCAAACATTGGGATTTCGACGCCGCTTTGTCACATACTCGAACGTTTTACATCGATAAATCCGGAGAAGCACACCACACGTACTGGATGAACCCAAACACATCTGGCCTCTCATGGTCACCCACCTACACACTAGAACATATTGTATACGTTGTTAACTTGAAAACTCCAATGGAGGTAAAGAGAATTCTTTGTAGCATTTATTAAGCAAATTGAATGGTAGAATGTAAAATGAGTAGTTGGCAATCTTAAATGAAATAAATAAATAAATAAATATTTCGGACGTCTAACACACAACGCCATCTAGTCCCAAACTAAGCAGAGCTTGTGTTATGGGTACTAGACAACTAATACAAATACAGATTATACTTTTTTTTGTAAATACGTACATATTATACATAGAAAACACCCAAACTCCGAAACAAATATTTGCAGATCATACAAACATTTGGTCCGACCCGGGAATCGAACCCGAGACCTCAAGAACAGCAGTCGCGTAAGCTACCACTGCGCCACCGAGGCACTCAAGTCATTGACTGTCATTTGTAAAATTATTTAAATTAAAATAAATCAATGTGTTGTAAATTTAGCAATTAGTAAAAAATAAGCACATGCTAAAAACTACGAGGATCTTAGGAAAGTATAGTGCAAAGTTATAGTTATCAAAGACCTATAGAACTTCTCAGGAGTAAAATATCTAGCTTTGAAATGAAAGTTTAAATACTAAAACTTAAAGTTTTTTTGGTCATCATACATTGTGTCGTCATCATCATTAACAGGTTTAAATATTCCTCTGCCTTATATAGACGTCTCCTTAGAAACGAAATTTTGATCTTTGGTTTTATTCAGAACACAATGAATAGGTACCTACAAGTCAAAGTAGCTCCTTAGTACACAGAACACATCAAGTATTTAAAATGTGGTACGTGAACTGACCCAGAATCCATTTAATCAGTATGTGTTTCTGGGATCGCAAGGCCAGTCAATCCAGTACAAGTAACCACCGGTCGGACCGGGACATCTCAATCAGTCATCGTCTTCCTCACTACAAGTATATTGAACGTTAGGGAATTATTGAACACTAATGAAATATATCCTCGGTTGCTATTGGTAAGTTGTATGCTGGACATGTATACAGAGTAACTGGACCTAGGTCCTTTAGAGGGTTGTAGTGACCATTATTATGAGTGGTTTTCACTCACCAAAAGCTCAAACCTAACCGTTTTCAAGACATTTTGTCAGGTACGAGATAAAAGTTTTGTTTCAAACAACACTTTTTTTATAATTTTATATCCTCATATTTTTTCCATTACCAAAACTAAAGTTAAACTCATCAAACTGCGACTGCTTCAGAAATGCTTCAATTTCAATGGGCCTGCTTGACCGAAGCGGTAGCTGTTCCTAGTATTATAGGTATTTAGCTAGGAAACCTTGTCCTTTTGTTCTAGGGAAACGCTTCTTCTTTTCGTAGCGAATGATAACACAGCTTACAAGCGAGACCTAAATTTTAGACAGGTGGGTACTTCGAAATTTCCTTCAATACTGTGAACAAAGTGTAAGGAAACTACAACACTGAATGACTAGCTATCTCTTTACAACAAGTAATAACAACAAAAAAGATGTACGGAACTGGAAATTCAGAGCAAAATTCTACACTATTAAAATAAACTACTGCATTTTGTAAATCACTGCACCAGTTATCTGACTATCTTATCACGGGTGCGTGAATCCCGGTCACAATTTCATTTCGCGCCAAGCCTGTTATAGCTCCCCGGGCTTATTACACTCACATTCCTCAAAAAGAGTCCGACAATTTGTCTTATACTTGGAACTCGCCCGTTTCTCCATATTCAGGGTTCTAAAAAGCGAAGGTCTCACAATTTATTATTCTATTTGAATCGAAAACAATCTTACTGGCTTGGTTCCCTTATCCAAAAACCAAAAGTTTAAGGCCCGTGATTTACGACTGTACGCCAGGAGTTCTAAATTAAATCGTACTAAAGGAACGCCCCTTTTAAAAACAAAAACAAATTAATTTATTAATGCCTGATTATTGCGATTTAGTTAACAAATTTTGTAAGAAAATCTTGATCTTAAGGGGGAATTAGTTCTTTATTATTTATTATTGGTTTCAAAGTTCTAAGGCTACTTCAATCAGCTTGCTACTTACTACTATAATTCACTTTGGAGATTTATCGCATAGAGGAATCTCTAAATCGTATGTACTCAAAAGATTCAGAGAGTCCTCAAGGTAATAAATCCGCACAATACAATTACTGTTTTAATTGTTTATATTTCTTGCAACCTCTTCTACAAACCTACACTACAGATCTGCATCAGCAATCACAAGAGTTAAACATACGTAATTACGCTATTTTATTTTAGATGAAGAAATTATTTCAGCAAAATTATTTGTAAATGACCTTTAAACTTAAAAGCATATTTAAAAATTACTTAAAATTTATGAGGAATGTAAAAAACATGACTAATTATTGCTAATAACTCTTAAAACGTAGACATGTCCTTCTTGCGATTTATTTTCAAGAACTTGGTTCCGTCACAGTGTAAGCGATGAAAAATCCAAATTCCAAAGATTGGAAGATCTATGCTGAGATCTAATGTTAAGAATTTGATTGAGTGAGTCACCTTTTCTGAAGTTTTGATAAAACAATGGATGATGAATGAAAATATCTCTTACCCGTTTCGAATGCACCTCCACAAATGACTTCAGAGCTTGTCTTATCGACTAACAAGCAAATGTTAAGTGTTTGATGTGACTGTAAGAAAATTATCCATTACGAGTTGCTACAACCTGGAAGAAACATTTGCTTGTACAACTCGACAATTTCAGTGAGCTTTGTGCGGAAATGTAACATTAGTTCACGGTACCTTTTAAATTATTAGTGTATCCTTGAAATTGGACTAACAGCGTAACAGCATTCTTAAAAACAAAATTAAAATTAAATAATATCCTGAGATTGTCTGATAGAAATGACGTTCAGCAATATGATATAACTGTTCAAGTTCTATGTATACAGCGTAGAATACAGAAAATTCTACTCCACTGGTATTTTCGTAAAAAACAACATATATATATAATTTAATACAAAAATTGTAATGTGTAAAACTGTGTAAATATAAACTTTTTTCATAGGAGATGATGAGAAAAAGTTATTAATTTATAACATAAACATTTTAGTATTTTGTTTGCAAAGTAGTACCACAAGTAAAACAAAAGTAAATAAAAACAAAAATAGTAAAATTAGGCTCCCACAAAATAGTAAAACACAAATTGTTTTGCACAAACAAACCATAACATGTTTATTTACAAACTCAGTCTGCAGCTACACCAACTATTTATCCTAATAATCAACAAATAGAAACTGTATTGAAACTGTTCTACCGGAACACGCAGAAACGAACGATTTCATTTACTTCTCTTTCACCAATTTCACCCATGCTAATCCATTAAAAATAATTCAAAGAAACGACTTTGAAAATTATTTTGTCTCGTTTTCGTGAATCCCCTCCTGAATCTTAATGACTCGCTAATCAAACGGAATTAAAAATAATTGCTACCCAAACTGAAATGAACATCGCTAAATTCGGTGACATCGCTAACTTATTAGACTTTTTCGCAAACATATTCCCAAAAGAGCACATCTCTTTATATCACAACATTAATGGCAGCATAAACTTCACATTACATACCAAAATGGCGCTCTCAAACGTATGTTACGATTCAAACCCCTCACTTAACTAGAAGAGCATTTAGGCCAAAAGGGTTGTTAAGGAGTCCTACCTAGGTTAATCATGTAGACAGTTTTCATTAGTCCCACGCATATTTTATTTCGACCTGCCGACGCTTCGCAAATTACTCGCATAAGGCCCTAAAACCTCGTTTATCTTGTACGAGATAATTTAAGAGGAAATAATTTTGCAAGACAGACTAATTGAACCTGAATTAATTAACCAAGTAAATATAAACAAGTGGAGAGTAGTTAAAATAGGGCGATGTCTTTAATGAACATTCCAAATAAATAAGACTAAATACTTTGTTCAGTTAAATGGTGCTTTAAGAAAACACGAGCGGCCGCGAAATTAATCAATTATTTTTGTAAAAAAATCAAATTGAATTGTAATTCAAGTGTAAATAAATATACGCCATTTAATTGTTTACGCTGAATTAACATGCTGTAGTGCACCCTTCATTAGCTGGCGGTACTTAATTAAAGTATGTCGTTCTCAATCTAAGTTTATTTATACATGGAATGATTATTTATGCAGAAAAATACAACCAACATTTTTAAAACAAGCTAAATGTAGTTTATATAATTAAGAAAAGTGTGTACTTTAGTAGAGAATAACCATAAATAAACATACAGCTATCTTTTTTCTATTATTCAAAACAAAAAGAAGCCAAAACGTGTCGGTAGTCTTAAACAAGATATCTAATGACTGACTAAATGAAGCTCATTAGGTATTTAAAGGTAAAAGCAAGAAGGGGATCGCTGAGTCGACAAATAAATCTATGTTGCAACAAAAAACTCATTCATTTTATTCTGTTCATAGAATTCAACTTTGAGTAGATACGCAGCAGTTATTAATTCCAAAACATTATAATACACTTAAATATGTTAAAATTTCTTATTAACAACAATATTCGCTACTCAAATGTAAAAAATATAGATACCGGTAGCGGTAACTGTCACTGTCACCATAAGCTGTCTAAAACATCCTGTCTCTGGTAACTGACAGTCGTATGGGGTTTTTCTTATTATTTTTTTATTATTTACTTTGTTACCGATATTTTTAATTGTCTCTGTTTTGTTTTCTAAACAGTTTTTATGTTTTTTATGTTGCGTTTGGTTCTATTCCGTAGGCGTTTTGTACAAATGCAAATATGTATATGCTGAATGTTTCACTCTCAACAAAGTAATCATAAAATATATTTCAGTTACCAATACTATTTTTTAACAATTAGGTACTAAATATAATTTGGTATTGAGTCTGCGTGAGAAATTTACAAGTGGAAATTAAGTTCTAATTGCCAATCAAAACTAGCTATTTTTAAGTTGAATCAAAAATATATTTCTGGATACTAAATAATAAAATGCACTATTTTCGCCAGTTTTAAAAACATGTAAAATATAACATTCTTTACAAACATACAGCGTAAGTTATATGCACACATAAGAAAAGAAAACTATATCATACTGTTTCACACAAACCAATGCTACTAGTTTTAGGCTGCTCTTGAGATAAGAGAAGGGCTTTTTAACTACTCAAAAAGTAGAAAACTTTGTTCGTCAATCGCATAATTATAAACATTTCCTTTCACATTATTTAAAATCATAAAGCGTTTTTAATTTACACTAAAGGTACTAAGATTTTCCATTCGTTTGCTCGTCACGTCTGTCTTTGCCTTTGCTACTTTTTGTCATCTCGGCTGAAATTAATTCATGCAAATGAGTTCGTTGTCTAAAATGGGTTTAATCTTATCGTCTATATAATTGCATGGGGCCACGCAAATGGGAACTTAATTTTTTTATCAACATTTCATTTAGAAAGTTGCCAATTTAGACTCTTCTCTTTTTAAAAAGTTTTTAATGAGTTTGTGTCTAAACACTGAGAAGGAAAAGATTATATTTTTGACGCCTCTTGCATTTTTGTCGCTGAGAGTGTAGGTATTTTTTGTAATACAGCGTATATCTCTATACCATTATAATAATACTCATATGTCAAGGTTAGTTTGTCATACTCATATGGAAAAATAAGAGGCTAAACTATAATTACCCAGTACATCCAAACATCAGAAAAATTGCATATTTTTAGACGAGAATGGTGTAATAAAATGGTATACCATATGTGTACGGAGCTAACCGATCTAAGTAGATTTAGAAAACCAAGTGAGCCAAGCAATTAAGACAATAAATGACATTTATTTATGACCTTTAAATTGAAGCTACAGTTAAAAAATCATAGATCGACACAAACAGACGCCACATTGTCAAGGTGTATTAGGTTTATAATTAGTATACACAGTGGATTATTCCATAATACATTTGTACATACCCAAGTGTATCAAAATGTAAAATAACAACTCGCTCAAAGCTCTTTATTAAACAATTAAGACTTGTTTAATGAAAGTTTCCTGTATGCTACACAAAGCCTTTACAACTTTACTACATACGGGCTAAACTATATACTATATACTTCAAAGAAAATGTATCGAATATGTATATAAGATGTTCTCATGCTCCGATTAAGCATTATCATCAGCTTTTTGAAAGTCCACTCCTGGACATAAACTTGTTCTGCCAAAGGAAGTTTATAAACCACACTGGTAATATTTTCTCGGTAAATCGAGAATGTTATTAATTACAATTATCGGAATTATACTCAACAAATAGGTAGACAAAAGGTAAACAAATCACTAATTCATAAATCTATCAATTTATTTGTGAACCGAATAAATAACTGTTTAATGCCTTTTTTATATGGTCACCGTCGAAAATCAAATTTACATGCCGGTGCAAAAAAGAAAGCCTTGTCCATTGGTCTTGGCACCGACTTCAAACAGATTTTAGGTGCCAAGGCAGTCAAGTTAAGGCCAGTTTATTTTACGTTTTTTAGTGTTTCTAGACAGAGAGATTTCGTTTGATGTTTTTTTGGAGTCGGTTTACTTTTTTTGTGAACCGTTTACATACTAACTTTTAAATTTCCACGTTCCATGATATAATAATTATTACTTTTACGGAAATTAACGCGATCAGTTATTTAAAGGTATTCATACTATAATTTGCCTGACGTTTCGACCAGGTTGCACTGGCCGTGGTCACAGCCAGCCTTTGACCTGTAAAAATAATAATTATTAAACTGTTACATGTTAGAATGTTGATAATTTGAAAAATTCTTAGTAAGTTTATATTACCTTTTATAAATACCTTTAATAATAAAGTTATTACGTAATTAAATACAGTTCAAATAATTCATTGCAGTACAAAAAAAAAACATAGAATAAACTTCATATACGCGAGTTAGCCTTAGAAGATTCCAATACACCTTTTTTGGCCGTTAATTACAAACATTAAACTTATCGTTACAAAAATACTAGTAATCTCAAGACACCTTACCAGGATCTTATAAAATATAAAGTACTTTCGACGATCAAAAAAACCTTTTTACCATTAGTATGGAAACCTTTAGCAGAAAGGTGCCAGAAAAGATAAGTTCAGAATGGGATAAATCAGATTATCCCATTTTAAGCTATTGCGGACGTTTTTAACGCAGTTCGGAATTGCCATGGCAATGGCATGGTACTCAAATTTTCTTACTCACTATACCTTCTTCCTTACAGAGAGTGAAATGCTTTTCATAATTTTAATACAGAGTGCCGTCTTATCAACAAACGAATCAATATACCGAAATTGTAAAAATTACTTTTCCATACTTGACATTACTGCAGGGAAATAATTTAAAACACATTACATTTATTCACAACACAAGTGCGCAAATTGTATCTACTATACTAGGAAACCGCTTATACTGCGTGGTTTGAATTTGAATTCTTTGTTTGGGCTGTTCAAAGGAGAGTTGGGAATAATTTACTTTTAATTAATTTTGAGGTAAAAAGTACACGAAAAGATATTCAGAGACTAATTTAAACCAGTCTTATTTTAGATTGTGAGTTGATGATGACTATGGGTCCTACGTATATGGGCCAAACTGCAAAATGATAACTTTACAGAAGAGGCTGCCAAAGTTTAAATTTGCTATCATTTTAGTTTCATAAAATCGATATTTATGAAAGTTTGCTTGTTTGCTGGAAAACTATATTAGTCATATAAACTATTTACTTAGGACCCATCGATCAGTTGATGTGTCACATGTGTGTTAGATGTATTTAATCAATCATCATCATTTAACCTTTAACAGTCCACTACTGGACACAGGCCTGTCCTTAGGAAGGAAGTTATAGGCTACTAATCCACGATGGTCAGACAGGTTTTAATTGCTTTTGTTTCAAGTTTTCTTTCCCTTTGCAGCGATGTTGTTTTGTTGTAGACTCCCACAGCTGACTAGGGATGGTGACATGTCCTTCATATTATTAAACTCTCACCAAGATAAATTGACATATATAACACGAAGATATATTTTCATTTACTTAAATTATATAGTAGTGCGTAAAAAATAAACTTTATAATTGCGGGATTTCCAACAAATCTTTGCATAAAGTTCCTATTAACAGATTCTTGAAATAAATGGCCCATTAAATCTGGCCTATTGTTATACATAAACTTTAGATTGCATCTCATTTCGTTGTCTCAATAATCTTGAGAGTACAACAAAGAGAAACTTTATGCCAAATATAAAGTTAGGTCATTAAATGTGTGTTTGGATACCGAACGCTATTTCTCTAACTTAACCAATTGTTACAAATATTGAGTGTTAGTTTCATAATTATATCGCGCATAACGGCTTGGTCTGTATTTATCTCTCATCTAACTTCTCAATTTGTTCAGAATTACTTTGAAATATAATAATCGCATTTTGGAACATAATTATAAATTACACAACCTTTACTAAACCCAAACTAAATATACCTGGGACTAAATATTTTTACGCAAATATATACATGTTATAAATAAAAACCTCTCATATTTCTCTCTGAAATATTTGCGCTGAGCTAGCATCATCGAACCTTTACGTTACGGTCGAATTTTTTGTCGGTACTCTATTAAGCTGGAAAAATATTCATGAATATTATAAGAGAAAAATAGATACAGAATGAAAGGGTTTTTAAGAACTGCAGACGGATGGATGCGGACGGCTCAAGATTGGGATAGTTGGTACTTTTTGGGGAAGACCAATGACCAAAGGCCTGTCCAATGCTGAACGAAATTCAGCATTGGACAGCGATTGGTAGATGTTCTTAATAGCAAATATCCAGACAAGTCACCTGCAACTCAAGAGACACGAGTGCATTGCCTTATTTTGAATTCCCTCCACTCTTAATAGGGTTAGAGAGAGAGGACCTCTTTTGTCAAACTTTTTCGTCAAAAAATTACAAATAAAAAAAAAACGACTTCAAGAACTGGACAAAAATTAAAGGGGACTACACGGGAAGCACCAGCTTCCAAATAAAAAAAGAATAATCAAAATTGGTTCACCCAGTCGAAAGTTATGAGGTAACAAACAAAAAAAATACAGTCGAATTGATAACCTACTCCTTTTTTGAAGTCGGTTAAAAACAACAAAAGTATAATTAACACTGTTTTCTGTAATGAAAAGCTTGAGCCAACTCATATTGAACGAGGTATCTGTTCAACTGTTTTTAACCGACTTCAATGAAAGAAGGAGGTTTCACAATTCGATCGTATATATATATATGTCGGAGAACGAGTAGTTTTCTTAAGTTTTAATTTGAATTAGTGTTTATTTCAATCGATTATTCGAAACGTCAAACTGTGCATCGAGAAACATGGCAGTTTGGGTGGAATCTGTGGACGGTGTATGTAAAGGAAGAAACTGATTATTTGTTGTTAACGATGTGATTATTAAGTCTTAGTTTACTTACAGCTTGATTTAATAATGTTGGTTTAGTTTTAGTCGATTCTGTAAGCAAAATTAAATGTTACTAAAATGTGTGCGGGTAACACCGAATATAGTGGTAGGTGTCACCACTGGTTAAAGCGAGCAGCCGGTATAAAAGAGAGCGGCCGCACGAGTTGCGGGACTACTAACCTATTGGCTCTTAAACTAACTACCCACCGTTTCGTATTGAAGAAAAATAGAATGAACAGATCAGTTTAGTTCGAGCATTGTATCAGGAAGGACAAGCTGTAAATAAGCTAAGTACATGGGTTTCTTAATTATTGTAATTAACTGTCAAACGTTGTAACTAATAAGTTAAGATGTAACTTTCAAAAGAGTGGCCATGAGTTTCTTTGCCAGTTTCTTCTCATAAGGCTCTACGCATTTTGGAAACTGGAGGTTATAGATTGACACGGACGTTCAGTGGATTTTGGTGTTCTCAGCTAATTCACTTTGACAATGTTGTGCCGATTTATGATTTTAACTGTAGCTTCATTGATTCAATAAACTATTGGAATTCTATATTGTCTTTGGCTGTGCAAATAAACCCTACCTACCAGTGTGTGTAATAATGAAGATTGATTACTAGAGTAGACTAGACTTGATTAAGAGCGATTTCTATTGCTTTAAATCATGCGTGCCACTTGACAAAATATGCAAGTGACGTCGGCGAAGCTGACGTCACCATTTCATAAAAACCGCTTCGACCGATCGCCACACTGTGACTCCGACATCAGAAGTGGGATTACCTGTGAATTACCCTATGGATTACCTGTGAATTATCTTATGGATTACCTGTGAATTACCCCTATGGGTTACCCATAACAGATCAGACACAAAATACAGGGCAGATTGTTATTATTTTATTTTACGTTTACCCTAGGTTAAAAAAAAAAAAAAAATCTTTTCAATACGTAATTAATTTGTGCTATACGAGAACCGCCAACTAGTGAGAGAACTACTCCGACTGTAAAAGTGAAGAAGTGATATGTGAAAAATACAAGCGCTGCCACAGCTGCCAAAATCATGTTTACGTAATCCAGTAAAGATTAGGACAATTTTACTCGTGACAATATTGCTAACATTTAATCTGAGATTTCAGATACTACCTCGCCTGACAGTCGAAGGAAACCAAAGCGCAGAAGACGATTGCTTGAACCTTATTCAAGTATGGTGTCATAGATGCAGTTCTAATATGAATGCCAAGGCAAACGATTTGCAAACCGAGTAACCAGTGAATGTCGGCTGCATCCAACCAGCTCTAGTTCAGCTCCAAGAAAGATTTGGTGAGAAGTTTTCATTTTGTTTCAAATGCTCTTTAATAAGACAAATTCTGTTAGATAAATTTCTGGGCCAATGACAATATAGTGCAGTAATATTATTGAGGGTAGGTAACGCCCGCCCTTATTGTAACATAGTATTGTATGGTCCACGAATTGTTGCTCTGAGTCTGGGTGATCTTTGTGTACGTTTGTGAGGTTCCCCGTGATACAGGATATTTATTCCTAATGGGAGAGTTGTCTTTTTAATAAAACAAGAAAAACAAGAAATTCTGTCAAGAAATCGGGGTTTATTCAGTGTATTTCCTGTAGGAGGTACACGATTACTGTATTTCAGACGATATAATTATTTAAAGAAAAGAAAGAAAATCTGCTTGCATTAGGCTTTTCAGTTGTAATTTTCGAAGTTCTTAAAAATAATAAGGTCGTTTCTATTGGTGCCTACGTTCTCTTATAAAATGAGGATCGCAATCAAATGAAATTAAACCCACAGTATAAAGGTCCTTACGTGGTCACCGAAATACTAGAGGGAGACCGCGAATTTGCTGTCCACACATGTTTTCTACTCACACATATTTTCTACCAACCACTGATCATCTACACTCGCAGTAATCAAAGTGAATACAGACCGTCAGATACCCACTAGTGAAGTCCCTATTGATATGTCCGATGAACATGATGTAGAAAACAATGATCCTTGAATAGTTTATTAAATTAATCGAAGGCTTTATTTCTGTTTTGATTATTTTGTTCATGAACAATTATTTGGAATGTATTTTGTGATGTTTAACCAGACCATTGTTGATAGAGATAGGATTACACTCTTTAAGTTAATTTTAATTAATAGACAAAGTTATTTAATTACAAGGGATGTAGTGTTGGTAACCTGGTTTCACTACCTCCTTAGGTCTCGCTGGTCATTTGTAGCCGTAGCTCGTGCAGTACTTATCTGTAGAGAGTGCGCGGTGCGCATCTGGCTATGCGAATGTTAGTCGCTGGTTAAGTGACAATAAAAAGATCTCGATCTCTGGTTAAGAGTTGAGCAAAAAGCCGCTGGTGAAGTGGTTATACGCAGTTGCTGGTTAAGCGACAATAAAAAGATGTCTTAACGCTGTTACTGGCGATTTAGACAGAGGTGCTGAACCTAGGTTAACAATCATTATTGTTTGTTCTAAGATTTATGTGATTATGCTTAGTAGAGACATAAATGAGCATGGTCAGAACCTTATCGTGATACTGACGTGAATAGAAAAATAAATTTAAAATTAAATTCGTGAAAGCAAAATAATTTATCTTTGAAATTGGTCTCTATGAATCTTTAATTTGGTCAGGAATAGCCGAGAGGACGGATTCACTGTCCAGATGATTCCTCAGTTAACAAACACGTAGACGTGTAAGTCTTATCAGAATGCCTGTGGGCCAGGCCGAATAAATTGAGCTACTGTGGTTGCTTTTTTCTTTGTTTACAGATGACTCACACGAGGACGTGTGAAGCATCAGGACGGCCGTGTCGGAGAACGAGTAGTTTTCTTAAGTTTTAATTTGAATTAGTGTTTATTTCAATCGATTATTCGAAACGTCAAACTGTGCATCGAGAAACATGGCAGTTTGGGTGGAATCTGTGGACGGTGTATGTAAAGGAAGAAACTGATTATTTGTTGTTAACGATGTGATTATTAAGTCTTAGTTTACTTACAGCTTGATTTAATAATGTTGGTTTAGTTTTAGTCGATTCTGTAAGCAAAATTAAATGTTACTAAAATGTGTGCGGGTAACACCGAATATAGTGGTAGGTGTCACCACTGGTTAAAGCGAGCAGCCGGTATAAAAGAGAGCGGCCGCACGAGTTGCGGGACTACTAACCTATTGGCTCTTAAACTAACTACCCACCGTTTCGTATTGAAGAAAAATAGAATGAACAGATCAGTTTAGTTCGAGCATTGTATCAGGAAGGACAAGCTGTAAATAAGCTAAGTACATGGGTTTCTTAATTATTGTAATTAACTGTCAAACGTTGTAACTAATAAGTTAAGATGTAACTTTCAAAAGAGTGGCCATGAGTTTCTTTGCCAGTTTCTTCTCATAAGGCTCTACGCATTTTGGAAACTGGAGGTTATAGATTGACACGGACGTTCAGTGGATTTTGGTGTTCTCAGCTAATTCACTTTGACAATGTTGTGCCGATTTATGATTTTAACTGTAGCTTCATTGATTCAATAAACTATTGGAATTCTATATTGTCTTTGGCTGTGCAAATAAACCCTACCTACCAGTGTGTGTAATAATGAAGATTGATTACTAGAGTAGACTAGACTTGATTAAGAGCGATTTCTATTGCTTTAAATCATGCGTGCCACTTGACAAAATATGCAAGTGACGTCGGCGAAGCTGACGTCACCATTTCATAAAAACCGCTTCGACCGATCGCCACACTGTGACTCCGACATATATTTTATGTGTGTTCGCGGATAGCTTCGTTGTTTATGAACAGATTTTAATGATTCTTTTTTTAATGGAAAGGAGATATCCCAACGGTGGTACCATGATAAGGACACTAAGATCTGATAATAGCATCCAAGAGAAATCGAGTCAAACCTTAAAGTCGTTTTTATTTTTGTTAAAATTTTACTTGTTAGCAATGTATCTACATTATCCATTGCAAAATACTCATTCTTAGTATCAGTTAGACCAGCTTTCGTGTTCAACTAATCCCACGTAACGCA
Organism: Spilosoma lubricipeda; assembly: GCA_905220595.1. NCBI lineage: Eukaryota > Metazoa > Arthropoda > Insecta > Lepidoptera > Erebidae > Spilosoma > Spilosoma lubricipeda. The sequence continues at coordinate 16,807,010 of HG992281.1, read as the reverse complement.
ACGTAACGAAAGTGAATTTTTGAGTGTTATTCTGCATAGCTAATTGCAATTAGAATCCCGTCCATCACATTTGACACTAATTATTGTCTTGTCTTCTGCGCTGAAATATCATATTGTTGTAAGTACAATCGTACAGAAAGTTTGTAGTCGGGGAATTCCCGCAAAATGTAAATCAAAGGCAATGTCACTTCCTTTAGTAATTCAGTTACTAAACTTGAATAATTATGAACTATGTCGAGAGCCGTGTCGTGGAAAGTGTTAAAAGAAAAATTTATATATATCTGTTTACAATATATAAAAATTTAGAAAAGAGTTGAGAAGTAATTAAAACTAATTAGTTATATTTTTTTTTTGAATGGCCTGCCAAAATGACTACTCTGCCTGATGAAAAGCATAAGTGGAATCCAAGAGTGGTGGTCACCATACTCATTGCGAATGCAGACAATGCAACAATGCAGCACGGTGACCCATACCATGATGGCCTAGTCATGCAGAAGCGTCACGGTTCTATTGGTGAGTGCGAGCATATATATATTAACACACGGTTTTCCAAAAATGAATTAATTACTGACGTACATCCTGTCCTATTCTTCCAATAGTAGTGGTAGTATTGGACAACAATTATGCTTCTACTGGAGAAAAATGCAATGGAAAAATTAATCGAATCGAATCGATTTTTATTTTACCCTACATTATAAATAATAATGTATTCCCGAAAGTTAGTATTCCTTATTTTGACTTGATTGAAATTTTTATCACGATGACTTTATATCATAAAGGTATATACACTTGTATATAAAATAAACTTATAAATATATCGTGAATTTAAATCTATACAAATAATTAAAATTGAAGTGTCTGTTTGTAATATTAAAATAGCCGCTTTTTACTAAATGCATATGTATTTATACACGGTGCATATACCAAAAACTTTTGTCTGTCTGCCTTTTTGTTTGTTTCGGGTAATCCCTGGAACGGCTGGACTAATTTTGACGGGACTTTCACTAGCAGGTAGCTGATGGTCCAGGGAGCAACTTGGGCTACTTTTTTAGACTAACTTTGTCCCGCGGGGTTACTCGCGATACAACAATGACCGCGGGTAGCACCGCGGGGTTCAGCCAGTAATTATAATATAATTAATGTATTAAAAGCCTGTTTGCAACTAATTTACTTATTTTTGAGTTTGAAATATTGTAGCACATACATTTTTCATCACTACATTGGAAATCATCTAATCAAACTTTTTCTACATGCTTTCCTCTTGTGTTTTTCTTATGTTTTGTCGCATTTTCTGTAGTACCTTCATTTATGCAGTTTGTTTTCTAGAAAACTCATTTAACCGAGTGTACTTCAACTCTTTGCCCACTTAAATTGAGTGAATTGAATGAAAGTCAGGTGTGAATATACAACGTAGACTGAATATGACAGAGCAACACGTGAAATTTCATTTCAGACACTTTTTCACGTTACATTTGAGTGTATACTCCAAAATACATTTGGGTGTATACAAAAATAACATTGCTTCAGTATGGAACTTTTTGTTCTCTTAAATATGTAGTTTCCTGTTTAAGTGAACAACAAGTTCCATACTGAAACTATTTTAACAAAACCTGCTTAGATTATATAAGCGTTTCCATTCACATATAAGTGAGACACCAAACAAAATTCACATGAAAACAAATCTATACTTATAAAATAGTAAGTCCTGACTGACTGACTGACTGATTCATCATCGCCGAGCGTAAACTATGATAGTTAGGGCTATGAAATTTGATGAGTAGGATCCTTTTATTGAGTAGACACGCACTAAGAAAGGAATTTTGGAATTTCTACCCCTAAGGGGGTGAAATAGGGGTTGAAAGTTTGTATGGAAGTCCGTCATTTTTTAAGTTAGAAACCTGAAACTTTACTTTTGGGCTGCTGATTAAAAATGAGTAAACACGTATTTCAGCGTTTTTGAATATTCAACCCCTTAGGGGTGAAATAGGGGTTGACATTTCGAACATAGGTTAGTCTGTAAGTCCGTCATTTTTGAAGTCTGAAACATGAAACTTTATTTATGTGTTACTGGTTTAAAAAGAGTAGAGACGTATTTGAGCGTATCTGAATATTCTACCCCTAAGGGGTGAAATAGGGGTTGAAAGTTTGTATGGAAGTTCGTCATTTTTTAAGTTAGAAACATGTAACTTTATTCATATGCTAAGGACTAAAAATGAGTTAATACGTATTTAAGCGTTTCTTGGTATTCTACCCCTAAGGGGATGAAATAGGGGTTGAAAGTTTTTATGGAAGTTCGTCATTTTTTAAGTAAGAAGCATGAAACTTTATTTTTGGGCTACTGATTAAAAATGAGTAGATACCTATTTAAGCGTTTATGAATATTCTATCCCTAAGGGGTGAAATAGGGGTTGACATTTCGCATATAGGTTAGTCTGGAAGTCTGTCATTTTTGAAGTTCGAAACATGAAACTTTGTGTTCGGGCTACTTACTAAAAATGAATTAATACGTATTTAAGCGTTTCTTGATATTCTACCCCTAAGGGGTGAAATAGGGGTTAAAAGTTTATATGGAAGTTCGCCATTTTTTAAGTTAGAAACATGTTGCTTTATTCACGTGCTAAGAACTAAAAATGAGTTAATATTTATTTAAGCGTTTCTTGGTATTCTACCCCTAAGGGGTGAAATAGGGGTTGAAAGTTTGTATGGAAGTTCGTCATTTTTTAAGTTAGAAACATGTAACTTTATTCATATGCTAAGGACTAAAAATGAGTTAATACGTATTTAAGCGTTTCTTGGTATTCTACCCCTAAGGGGATGAAATAAGGGTTGAAAGTTTTTATGGAAGTTCGTCATTTTTTAAGTAAGAAGCATGAAACTTGGGCTACTGATTAAAAATGAGTAGATACCTATTTAAGCGTTTATGAATATTCTATCCCTAAGGGGTGAAATAGGGGTTGACATTTCGAATATAGGTTAGTCTGGAAGTCTGTCATTTTTGAAGTTCGAAACATGAAACTTTGTGTTCGGGCTACTGACTAAAAATGAATTAATACGTATTTAAGCGTTTCTTGATATTCTACCCCTAAGGGGTGAAATAGGGGTTAAAAGTTTATATGGAAGTTCGCCATTTTTTAAGTTAGAAACATGTTGCTTTATTCACGTGCTAAGAACTAAAAATGAGTTAATATGTATTTAAGCGTTTCTTGGTATTCTACCCCTAAGGGGTTGAAATAGGGGTTGAAAGTTTGTATGGAAGTTCGTCATTTTTTAAGTAAGAAGCATGAAACTTTATTTTTGGGCTACTGTTTAAAAATGAGTAGATACCTATTTAAGCGTTTATGAATATTCTACCCCTAATGGGTGAAATAGGGGTTGACATTTCGCATATAGGTTAGTCTGGAAGTCTGTCATTTTTGAAGTTCGAAACATGAAACTTTGTGTTTGGCCTACTGATTAAAAATGAGTTGATAGGTATTTAAGCGTTTCTGGATATTCTACCCCTAAGGGATGAAATAGGGGTTGAAAGTTTGTATGGAAGTTTGTCATTTTTAAGTTAAAAACATGAAACTTTATTCATGTACTACTGATTAAAAAGGAGTAAAGACGTATTTAAGCGTTTCTTGGTATTCTACCCCTAAGGGGATGAAATAAGGGTTGAAAGTTTTTATGGAAGTTCGTCATTTTTTAAGTAAGAAGCATGAAACTTGGGCTACTGATTAAAAATGAGTAGATACCTATTTAAGCGTTTATGAATATTCTATCCCTAAGGGGTGAAATAAGGGTTGACATTTCGAATATAGGTTAGTCTGGAAGTCTGTCATTTTTGAAGTTCGAAACATGAAACTTTGTGTTCGGGCTACTGACTAAAAATGAATTAATACGTATTTAAGCGTTTCTTGATATTCTACCCCTAAGGGGTGAAATAGGGGTTAAAAGTTTATATGGAAGTTCGCCATTTTTTAAGTTAGAAACATGTTGCTTTATTCACGTGCTAAGAACTAAAAATGAGTTAATATGTATTTAAGCGTTTCTTGGTATTCTACCCCTAAGGGGTTGAAATAGGGGTTGAAAGTTTGTATGGAAGTTCGTCATTTTTTAAGTAAGAAGCATGAAACTTTATTTTTGGGCTACTGTTTAAAAATGAGTAGATACCTATTTAAGCGTTTATGAATATTCTACCCCTAATGGGTGAAATAGGGGTTGACATTTCGCATATAGGTTAGTCTGGAAGTCTGTCATTTTTGAAGTTCGAAACATGAAACTTTGTGTTTGGCCTACTGATTAAAAATGAGTTGATAGGTATTTAAGCGTTTCTGGATATTCTACCCCTAAGGGATGAAATAGGGGTTGAAAGTTTGTATGGAAGTTTGTCATTTTTAAGTTAAAAACATGAAACTTTATTCATGTACTACTGATTAAAAAGGAGTAAAGACGTATTTAAGCGTTTCTGGATATTCTACCCCTAAAGGGGTGAAATAGGGGTTGAAAGTTTGTATGGAAGTCCGTTATTCTTTAAATTAGTACCATGATAATTTAATTTTGGGCTACTGATTAAAAGTAACTAGATATCTATTTAGCGTTTCTGCCACTAAGAGGGTGAAATAGGGGTTAATTTTTTTGTATGAAAATCCGTGTTATTTAACTTAGAAACCTGAAACTTACTAAGGGGTGACATAGGGGTTGATATTTCGTGCATAGGTTAGTCTGGAATGCCGTCATTTTTGAAGTTTGAAACATAAAACTTTATTTATATGCTACTGATTAAAAAAGTGTAGAGACGTATTTAAGCGTTTTTGGTTATTCTACCCTTAAGGGGGTGAAATAGGGATTGAAAGTTTGTATGGAAGCTCATCATTTTTTAAGTTAGAAACATTAAACTATATTTTTGGGCTACTGATTAAAAATGAGTAGATACCTGTTAAAGGTTTCTGGATATTCTACCCTTAAGAAATAGGGGTTGCAAGATTGCATGGAAGTCTGTCATTTTTTGAGTTAGAAACATAAAATAAAATATTATTTTTGGGTTACTAATTAAAACCGAGAATATGCATATTTAAGCGTTTCTGGATATTCTACCCCTAAGGGGAGAAATAGTCATTGGAATTTCATGTATTGGTTAGTTTGGAAATCCGTAATTTTTTTTAATTTAGCAGCCTAACAACTTTCTATTTCATGTTTCTGATTACAAATAGATGAAATACTTATATCAGTATTTATGCGAATTCTGCTCCTAAAGGGGTTGAAATATGGGTCGAATTTTTGTATGAAAGTTCTTTTAAATGGGATAATGATCAAAAATAAATAAATAAATACGTTTAAATCATGAATAAATTACTGATACATTCTTTTACACAGTTTTAATTAAATGCATATGATCAACTTCCACGCCAGCAAAGCCGCGGGCAACAGCTAGTTTAACATAAAGTTATCAAATTACGGAGGTTAGAACTAGAAGTTAGCTTTGATGTTGGATTCCCGGTACTTAATTATAATAACATTTAATTTAATATCATAATACCGATTGTTACGTCATAAGGTTTCTTTTGAGACAATCTTAGTGTACGAGGTAGCTAGTAATTTCGGTTGATTCATTTTGCGTGTTCATACATATCATACATAGAAAAAATTCAAATTCTAGATACTAATACTACTAGATAGACGAAGGAGAAGGCAAACGGAAGGGGTAAAATTTTTGGCAGTCTATGTATGTTTGTATGTTCATGGTGGCGTTGAACCGATTTTAATGAGGATAAAAAAAAATCGGAGATCTAACACACAACCATCTATCCATCTAGTCTCAAACTAAGAGCAGCTTGTGTTACGTGCACTAGACAACTGATATAAATAAATATATACTTATTTATAAATACATATTTGCAAAACAAATATTAGCAGATCATTTAAACCGCCATAGTCCGGGTCACCATGCTGCTTTGTGCTTATTCGCAATGAGGATGGTGACCACCACTCTTGGATTCTGCCCATGCTTTCCATCAGGCAGGGCAGAGTCATTTTGGCAGCTCACAATGAAAAAAACAAAAAAAATACAAGCATTTGGTCCGACCCGGGAATCGAACCCGCGGCCTCAAGCACAGCAGTCGCATACGCTACCATTACGCCACCGAGGCAGTTAGTTTGTCAAGAGATTCGTAATAATATCATTTCAATTTTATCAAAACTCTTTACGTAGTCGTTTTTTTTTAACTTTTTCTTGTAGAAGATTCTAGTGAAACAGAGAGCGTCTTTTGGAGCGTTTTTTGGGGCGTCCGTAACGTAAGCTTACTGCCTCGGTGTCGCAATGCTAGTGTATCCGAATGCTGAGCTTGAGGTCTCGGGTTCGAATCCCGGGTCGGATCAAATGTTTGGTGAACGTGTGGTTTTAGTCGGTTTGATTCTGACACACCGCAACGCCGCAAACCCCGGCGGGGTGAGGGCCCGAGGTGGTTTCCATAGGTAAAAAAAAAGGTTAGAACTTCTTTGATTAATCACAAATAAAATTTACTGCCACAAAAATGTTATGTAACTAATTCTAAAGCTGTGAGGTATTTTAAGCATGAAATCAATTTGCAATAACAAAAGTACTTTACATTCGGCAACAAATTAATTAATTACAATCTAACGGTTTTGACAATCTGACCGTAACATATATATGTATATAGTACTAGCGACTCGCCCCGGTTTCGCATGGGTGGATTTCAGATGCACCCACCGACGACACGATTCGTGCATTTTAAATCTGTAATGTCTTCGAATATATTCATTTAAATAACATACTGTAAAGGGCCATATTGATCTATATTAAATGCACAATGTATTTAAAGTACTTAATTAAATAACGATTAATGCTGTATCGCTGAGAACTGCTTCGTCAAGTCATTTTTCTCGTAAAAATAACACAATAAAAATGTTTATTGTGGGTTATCCCTAAGAGGTAGACATATACCCTAGCGGACTTTTTTGGAGATCTTTTTGAGATATACAATACTATTAGTACATTATTTTCACCTATCTCGTAGGTAGGTTTCACCCAGCGCTTGCAATGTAAGTGCAAAAAATGTGTTTAATTACGACATCATTTTAGGAACCTTTAAAATTATGAGTGTTTCTTTACTATATTATACATGTTTTGTACATATAAACCTTCCTCTTGAATCACTATATCTATTAAAGAAAACCGTAGTTTTAAAGATCTAAGCATTTATAGGGACAGACAGCGAAAGCGACTTTGTTTTATACTATGTAGTGAATACCTAACGATCTATTCAGAATCACGATTCGAGAGAACTCTTAATAAATTAAATTAAAAAGCTTTTTAAAAACAAGCTTTTACTGAAATGCCTCGAGACGAATCAAACGAGTCCAAACTCGATGATGTTGCGACATTTCTTTACAGAGTTCCTATGGCCACCTCCTGCATCAGATCAGCTCCATGTCATTATAGTATTGTATTGTCACGCTGTATAAATAAGTTTGTAAAATATCAGAAAAATCTGTTGAAGATATCTACTTCAAAATTGAATTGCAAGATTGCACCCGAACGTACATACATACATTGCAAGTTAATAAAATGCTTGTAAAAAGTAAAACACTACTCAACAAGGAGTCTGACACTAGATTACTCCCCTCCGGAGTGAGTGCTGACGTGACTCACATACGGGCCCTTTTGATTACGATACAATTTTAGTAGAAAAGTTTGACCATTTATTTTCAATCCTTGACCGCTGACTGATTTCACCGCTTTTTAGGGTTCCGTAGCCAAATGGCAAAAAACGGAACACTTATGGATTCGTCATGTCTGTTCGTCTGTCCGTCCGTATGCCACATTTCCTTTTTTCCTAAACTATAAGAACTACTCCACTATTGAAACGTGATAAGTAGATGTATTCTGGAAACCGCATTAAGATTTTCACACAAAATAGAAAAAAAAACAATGAATTTTGGGGCTTTCCTATTTACCCTCAATTTACCTTTCATTCAATCAACTCAAATATTTAAAAAAAAACATTTAATTTCAGAAACATAAACCTTATGCTTAAGCCGTGAACCATTATTTTCTAATAATAAATCTGTAATAGGTGCCTAAGTAAATAATAATTATAATTCGCGCGGGCCGTGGATTGATCGGTAGCGGGTGCGGAGCGCGCGGGGGGCAGGTTTCGCACTGAATAAAATAATCATAGAACATTTGCATTACACAAATCGCCCAGATGTACAAACAAAACTTTCTAGGAGTTCTTAAACAAAAATGTTTTTTGCAACAACAATATGCCAACTTTACTTTTTGGGGACTTCAACGAATATTTTTTTAAAAGACAATTGTATACTGTCATTCTTTCAGAACGCTGGATACAGGACATTCTTACCACATTGTTCAACTACGCGAGGAGGCACACCAATTGATAATATTTTTGGAAATATTTCTTGTCAAACTGGATATACAATTAGCTTGTTTAGCTATCACAAGCCTATATGGGCTCGCATATAGTTGGACGTAAATTCCATAATTTAGATACCTAATTATTTTATTATATTTTTGATTTATAAATATCATATTTTAATACTTATTATTGTAATTCGTACGAAGACAAATTATACAAAAACACAAAAATCATAAATATTGGTCTAACCGTTCTTGAGTTACAAATCTATACAAATAAATAAAATTAGAGTGTCTTTTTGTAATATTAAATAAAAGCTTTTTAATCAATGCATATGTATGTTTACACGACACATACACCAAAAATTGAGTTAAATTTTTTTTTATCTGTCTTTCTGTCTGTCTGTCTGTTTGTTCCGGGTAATCTCTGGAACGGCTGGACGGATTTCGACGGGACTTTCACTGGCAGGCAGCTGAAGATCCAGGCAGTAACTTAGGCTACTTTTTTTAGACTAACTTTGTCCCGCGGCGTTACTGGCGGTACAACAATAACCGCGGGTAACACCGCGGGGTTCAGCTAGTGGATATCTAAAACACTTTATATATATATACTAGCTGACCCTGCAAACTTCATATCCCCATTTTATTTTTGTAAATCTGTCCTAAATTGCTTTTGTTTTAGTCATTTAGTCATCATATTTCGGACATCTAATCTAACACACAACGCCATCTATTCCCAAGCTAAGCGAGCTTGTGTTATGGGTACTAGACAACTAATACAAATACAGATTATACTTTTTTTTGTAAATACGTACATATTATACATAGAAAACACCCAAACTCCGAAACAAATATTTGTAGATCATACAAACATTTGGCCCGATCCGGGAATCGCACCCGAGACCTCATGATCAGTGGTCGCACACGCCAACCGCGAGACCGACGAAGCAGTGACAGGTTTGTATGTGACTTTTGTACCTTTTGGCGTATCTCATGTAAAGGTTTGTTGTTATATTTATTTGGCTGCTAATATCACCGACAATGAAATTTAAAATTTTCAGGTTTACAACATTGCGTGAAAATAGAATACATGGATGACAAATGAGATGACATTGTTGTCAACAAGATAGCGTACCTACGATAATATTTTTGAAATCAAAATCATTTGCCTACGACTTTCTTAATCCGTCAATAAAATGTTGTTCTTTTGCTAAAAATACATTAGTAAACCTAATCATAAATATCGAATCAAATGTTTTGATTCGACATTTATATTTTGTCGCTTTTTTATGTAATTTACAAGTTATATATGACAATACGACATTAATTTGAAGTAGACCTACCTACACATGATACATTGGTTTAATAGTTTAGCCATAGGACAGTATTCTTCATTTTTGAAATTTACTACACGATGTTGTTGGGTTAATGACCGATGTTATACCTACCGTTGTGTTGTCGCTGCGTCGCACGCGCTTCCTTAAAAGTAGCCGCCGCCATCGGCGTGGGAGCCCTGTGTTTCGTTACTGTACCTATTAGTTTTTAATAGCAAGTTATTTTGTACTGATTTTTCAGTGATATAACTCATTAGTAAAGTTTGTTAGTTATTACGTAGCGTTATGTGGTATTTTGTGTGAGTTTAAATGCAGCAATGCCTCGACTCGGTTACACTAATAATTTACTACGGATAAGATGTTAATTTACAGATAATCTCCGTTTATCCTACCTACCAATAGTCGGATTATTGTACAAACTATCCAGGAGATGAAAGAATAATCAATCTTTTACTCCTAATAGAGATAATGTTCTTCCAGTTGTAACCTCGACACGAGATGACCAAGTTTGGTGGTTTTCTTTTTTATATTTTATGGTAACTGAGTAACTAAAAAAAACATGAATACTGCGGCAACCGTACTTTTGCAAGAACGACGCCTAGGGGTTTGTGTAGTCAGGGGATTAGTGTAACTGTCACTATACATATAGTAACACAAAACCTCGTTTTCAAGGAGAGGTATATACAATAGGTAAAATCCTTAGCAAAGAGGTTTTAGCACGGAGCAAATACAAAGAGGAGATGGCATAAGCGCATCACCCCCGTGACAAAATACTCACCCCGACGTCATCGCAGTTGACGCAACTTGCAAATTATACTATTAACGTCAATGTTCTAGAACTGCATCGAAAAATCGTAATACTTGAATGTTCTCGGTACAATCAAGTAAAAAGATGAAGTGTTGTGTTTTATCTTGTACAAATAACTCAGATAGACGTTCTGGTACCATGAGTGGCATCATATTTCTTTTATAAGTAATTTTATAGCTAATTTTTTTAAAAGTTCTAGAAAAATCTCTTGGTGTTTTATTGAAATGTTATTATATTTACTCGCCACTAGATGGCGAAACTTTGTGTTACTGGAAATAAAGATACAATGGTACGTTGAGCTGAATATTAATAAAACATACCATAAGAAGATACCGAAATGAGTTCTACATTCTTACCTAATGAATTTTTATTCATCATGGTATTTTTTTTGTATTTTTCTTAATTATATTGTGAACAGACTGACATCTATCGACATCTATTCTAAAATAAAAAGACAGGGTCGTATTTAGAATCCAAATATTTTATCAAGTTACGACTATTTTAATCTTGCATTGAAAGTTGTTACTTCAAATATTGAAAAAAAAAAGAAATTTTACTTATGCTGATGATTTGACGGGTTTTTTTTAAATTCATTAAAATAATACAATGTACCAGTATACAGGTAATGTTCTAAATTTTCATCTAAAGATAGTATTGAAGAGCAATTGATCAAAAAAATAATAGGCAAAACTGGACTCCTACAAAATACACCAATATTTGTTCTTCCCGTTGTTATGATAGTGATTCATTTCAAGGAAAAATCATAAAAAATCGAAAAAGGAACTTATTATCTAAACCCAAATTAGGCAAGATTAAAAGTGATTAGATGTGGATATTAGAGACAACATTGGTATGACCATTCAATTCAGATTTAGATTAGTTGATTTTCTGAGATTGGCGTTATTTAAGCATTCCAATTCCGAAGTGAAATAAAATATAAATTTATTTATTTTTTAAATAAAATTATTTGCACTACATATATTAATTTTTGTTCTACATAATCCACGTGTAAACCAAGCATATTGAACAATGTTTTATTTAGGGTTATTTATTAGAAAAAAAAAAGTACACTTTTGCAAAATTATTTACGTTATTAATGATGTTTTTTGTTCAAGATGCTTACAAAATCGACCTTGAAAAAACTACTCCTTGAAATTCTGAGTACGTCCACACTAGTGTCAGCTAGCTAAACTACATAGCAATATACTCGTACAACGATGCAAGTAGTTTTGCTATTGTCTGGTAGATGGAAAAGTGTAAACTAACACCCCCTCACCCCCGCAAATTGTCACGCATTGCTTCATACAAAAATCTCATTAGGGCATCTCCTCTTTGTATTTGCTCCGTGGGTTTTAGCCTACTATACACGTACATAACGACGTATGCTTTGTACTACATATACGTTATTTATTATCGTAATACATAAAGAAAATATTAAAGTCGACGGTGTTAAATGCATACTGAAGTCCAGCACTGTTAGCACTGTAAGCTCACCGTTCTCCAAAGTAGATTTGAAGTACTCCGTAATGTGGACTAGGGTAGTGCTATGTGTGACAGCGTCGTAAACCGGAATGCACAGAATATTCGAGCAGGTTTCTGTTTGATATGTTTTTATATATTAAATAAGCTTTTTGAATAAACATTTTTTTATTTAAAACTATATACGTAGTCAGCTAAACTATTGCATTTACCCACAAATACTTCAAATCTTTATGAAATAAAAATTAACTTAAAAAAAATTGCCTAAAAAAAAATATTTGACTGTAGACTACCCTACGAAAACACAAAAAAATTAACATCAAAGAATTAAGGTTTTCTCCCCCGCAAGCTAAAAGTTAATTAAAGGAAATAAAGCGATATTGAGTACTTTTATTTCATTACTCGACGTTTTATTGGCTAATTGAGGACTAAGATACAATAACAGGATGGTAAAATAAGATATAACTAATCAATTATAACATTTTGGAGAATACAAGGTTTAACATAAGTGATATAATTTTATATATGTGATAGCTTTGCTATTTGAAAATGACGAGTAATTTAACAACATACAATCTTTGTATTTTAAGGTTTGTGTGTGTGATGTTTGTGAGCTTAACATTTTTTCATATTTTACCTTAAAAGAGTAAGTATAGAATAGTATTGTCTAGATCAGAAAAAAACATTTCTACAATACGCATAAGATGATAACACTATCCCAATCTATACAAATACAAATAAATAAAATTGAAGTGTCTGTTTGTAATATTAAAATAACCGCTTTTTACTAAATGCATATGTATGTATAAACGGTACAATACAAAAAATGTAGTTAACAATTTTTTTGTCTGTCTGTTTGTTCCGGGTAATCTCTGGAACGACTGGACGGATTTTGACGGGACTTTCACTGGAAGGTAGCTGATGATCCAGGGAATAACTTAGGCTACTTTTTTAGATTAACTTTGTCCTGCGGCGTTACTCGCGGTACAACAGTAACCGCGGGTAACACCGCGGGGTTAAGCTAGTCGTTTTATAAAAACGCAATCTGTCGTTTTAAAAATCAAAATCAGCATTTCATTTTTTCTATTGAGACAGTTAAATTGATGCTAGTCTCATTAGTACATAATGAATGTCTGTAGATGAACACTTAGAGACAGACTGAGTAATTCTATTTGATCTTCTGTTAAATGATATTCAGTTATGAAATGTTCAATGGCAGGGTTAAGTATTGCGAATTTACTCCACTGTCAAACAAATATCACAGTGTTAGGTTCATGAATAAATGTATTTTCTCTCTTTTTTATTAGATACCATTTATGAAGGCCCTCTATGCATTTTTAGAACTTGGTAAAATTACCAATCCCACCAAAAACAGGCCAAGGCCAACAAGGCCTTCCACGCGGTCGAAACCAACCGCCGACCATCTTGTCCTTGGTCGGATCAATCAATTTTTATATTCGTTCTACACGGTTGGTGGTTGATTCAACTTGTTGGTCTTTCTCCGGTATTCACGATGGCTCCTTGCCTTTCAAAAAAACAGAAGATCGGTGTGGTTTCTTATGAATTTCTTGAAATGGTGCGTCCAGTGATTACAAAGAATAGAAAACAGTGAAAAACTAAATCCCAACTATAAAAAGTATGAAATAAGTTTGAAAAGCCGTAGTCACACGTTACACAGAAACGTACCATAACACCTTAACAACGTGTGTTTTTCAGCGTCGTTTTTTATCGTAGTTGGGTTTTAGTTGTTACTTTTTTGTATTTAAAATGTTTTGGTTGACTTACTTGACTTAAGGTTCTATGTCCCCTAGACTCATCTAGGGGACATAGGACCTTAAGTCAAGTCTCTCTGCCGCAGCAGAGAGCATCTACAGTGAGAAAATATTTTAGTGCCGTTATAATATTAATTTCTTTGCAAAATATATTTTAAATACCATTCCGACCGTGTAAAAAGCCTTTTAGAGATTGGTTTATGATTCTAAAGCTAAAACTGTAAATAATAATATTTGATATATGTATAATATATGTATTAATTGCAAATAAAAAAAGAAATAAATTAGTAATAAAACTAGTTGATACTTCGCCCTAGAATCGGGGGGAATGGCGAGGTGGTTTTGCTCTGTGGTGGTTTACCGCTTTCTACTGCAGTGAGTGTTGTGAGTGATAACCGCTCGTCTGTAAAACACCCATTTTACTTCGTGTGATTCCAAAATGTTTGTTCTTAGTCTGAGTTTTCTTTGTGTCCATTTCATGTATGTTGTAAAATTCACCACGATACAGGAATATTCCTAGTGTAAGAGTGGTGTTTAAAAAAAAGTAGCGTATGTCTATGGGCGACTTTGTCCTCTTTGCCATAAAAAAACCAGTACAGTACAGCCCTTAAAATATAGCTTGATTTCTGTGGCAAATGGCTCAAACCGACGAAATAACTTTGAGCAAGCGACTTTATTTTATATCAATTATGTTTTACACATACATTAGATATATTAAAAATTCGCATACCTAAAATGTAATAATAAAATAAGTTCTAAAATGAAACTAGTGTCAACTTTTACAGAGATCAAGTTATTTATTTATTTTGGAGCTCCGACAAGGACTTTACATACTAGTTATATTTCAAAAAACAAAATCTTTGTCTCGTGCTTCCTCAGTTGTGGGAGATCACAACATGGACATTACAAAAATAATTATCATTACAAACAATGGCAAACTGATAACAATTAATTGTGAAAAAAAATTGTTAATTAGTGGCAGTGACACATACCATAATGTACACACGTACACACACAAATATATTTGAAAAGCTCGTAGGTTCGTAATTAAAACATAGTTCAATATTCAAACTTGAACATTTTTAAATCAGCCTCACTGAAGTAACACTTCACTAACAGTTCACTAGAATTAAGTATTACTATTTTAAGGACTATAGTCTTACTAGCCCCTCTAACTATTGACATACATACATACGTATTATAAGACATAGGATTCATAATGGTATTGTTCTAGTTGCGGTACGGTTCATAACTTCATTCAGCAATGGCCCATATTCTCTATCTGTGTGGTAAAACAACGTTATCTCTAGTCTCACTAAAGAAAATATTAGGAGTTTAGCACAAGGGAATTGAGAATATAACCCATTGTAGCACCATGATTTTTATTTATGTGTTCTGAAACTAATCTAAATCTGTGTTTGAAAAACCGTAACGAGTTATTTTCTGTAAATTGGAGATATTCTAGGACACGCATTTTACTGAAACAACTAAATTGATAGATGAAAACTTGGACAAAAAGAAGACTATCTAGTCAATAGATGTACTTGCTATAAATAAATATGAGCAGAAATTAGTTTTACAAGTGTGCTTAAAACTCGTTTTTAAAGATGTATAAGAAAAAGTTTAAACAAATAATAATAATGAATCGCTTTATTGTACACCAGATAACTAAGAACATTTTGTTTTTATGTATGGGCCTGCCAAAACTCTCCTCTGCCTCTACTCTGCCTGATGGAAAACATAAGCAGAATCCAAGAATGGTGGTCACCATACTCATTGCGGACAATGTAACAATGCAGCATGGTGACCAACACTATGGTGGGCTAGTGATGCTTCTGCATCATTGGGCCTCCGGTCTCGCACTCACCGACGAAACACGACAGCACGAGCGCTGTCATTTTACGTTGATCTTCTGCGTGAAGGGTAGGACCGCCCCGGTCGAGCCGGCATTGTAAATGTTACATTGTGTACATAACTTAATGAGTTAATTACAAGAGGCGAAGTTGCCTGGAAGACATTGCCTCAAAAGTCAATATCTTCCAAACAACCGGCAATAAACCGACTAATTTATTGACACCTCATTCATTACAATTGGTTCAGTGGTTTAGGTGCTACGGTGATGCTGCAGAAGCACATTGGGCTTCCAGTCTCGCGCCCACCGACGAAACACGACAGCATGAACACTGTCTTTTTTTTACGTAGATCTTGAAATATACATAGTGTACATAAAATAAAAACCCTTGTCTTTAGAGAAAACTTATTTTCTTGTCCACAAAATAACTTACAATATAGTATTCAAATAACCATGTGTACTCATACTTTAATAGTCTTCTTAGAAAGGAGACATTTTATACTATACCACTACATCATCATCTACATTTATATAATACTAGCTGAACCCCGCGGTGTTACCCGCGGTTATTATTGTACCGCGAGTAATGCCGCGGGACAAAGTTAGTCTAAAAAAAGTAGCCTAAGTTTCTCCCCGGATCATCAGCTACCTGCCAGTGAAAGTCCCGTCAAAATCCGTCCCGCCGTTCCAGAGATTACCCGGAACAAACAGGCAGACAGACAGACAAAATTTTTTTTAAGTACTGTTTTGCTATATGTACCGTGTATACATTTGGTAAAAAGCGGTTATTTTAATATTACAAACAGACACTCCAATTTTATTTTGTGGTATAGATATACCGACCGGACTGTATATGGACTGATTTAGACAGTACTTCCACAGACAGATAGCTGATAATATAAGGAGTAACTAAGGCTACTTCTTTTTACCCAGTTATTTAAACGTAGTTGCTGTTGTACCACTGGAAACACTGCGGGGTTCAGCAAGTCTATAATATTTACAATCTCACTTACACAATTAATAAATTTGATTCAAATTTAAATACAAATACTTTACAGAATACTATGAGCTCAGAAGCTGGACACTAATTTAATCAAATCTAAGTTAAATACAAACGCAAAAATATCCTACAAAGGAAGTGAAGGAGCAACATTTGCGCAGAATGTGCCAATTATTCATAGCGTACAGGCCCTTAATCATATTAAAGTCTGAATAAAGAAAAATGCTACTTTAGGAGAAGGTTTGAAGACAACTTTGGACTGTTTTAGGGTTCCGTTTAATAAATAGAAAAACCTCCTCATACCTACCAACAACCGACCTCATATCGTCTCCATCTATCCTCTATCTGTTTATCTATCAAGAACCTTTTCTTATAAACCTTTTATATATATATAATTTTATTTTAGCTCACGATGAACTCCGAAACTATATATATTATAACCGATTTTGACTTTTTTTAACAAATGTGTTTGGCTGATCTGCCCATAGCATGACGCTTAGATCAATAGGAGCCGGACATGATTGAAAAGAGATGTAGACGATGTTATGTCGGTAAGTTAGTATCTACATATTCCTTGATTTCTTAAATTGTTACTTTAAACAACTGTAAAAAAAGTAGGTTATTGCACAAGTACAAGAAATTATTCCACAGTAGTTAATGATGAATGTATGTATGAAACCTACTAATATGTTAAAGTTTTAAGACTTAGTCCAGTTTTGATTAAATTAAATCACAGTCACAGAAAATATGGAAAACAATTAAAAAATATTCAGAATTATTCGCCTGTTATGAATATTCACCTCCGTCACACAGTTTGTAACGTGATCAACGCGCAAGTACCGACCTTTTACTGCTCCAAAGTACCCTTAAAACGTTCAAAATGGGTTAAGGTTTAAATGGATTCTAAGTAGGGTTTTGTTTCGTAAGTGTGAGATTTAGCTTTATATAACTTTCTGTTTGTGCGACTTCATCTCATAATCTTGAACGCTGCAGTTCTTTTAGCGATACTTAATCCATCATCGTTATACAGAGATGCTGAAGTGGTACTAATAGTAGAACACGACTTTTTTTTTGTATAGGGGGCAAACGAGCAGACCTATCACCTGATAAGCACTTACCACCGCCCGTTTACACCCGCAACACCAGAGGCGTCACAAGTGCGTTGCCCTTACGCTTTCACGGTTAAACTGCTCAACTGGTTTTGATAGAAAGATAAGATAGATTGGACCATGGAAGAAAGCGTAGGCTACTTTTGTCGCGATAACGTCCATATACTCCGGCGGCGTGCAAAAGCTAGTATATCCCATATTTAAGAATAGTGTTTCGGTTATTTGGTGATACGTATCTTAAACTAAACTGTGGACCAGTTTTGGTTTAGAATTAGTATTTACTCTGATACGAGTGATACGGTAAAGTGGGCACAAGTAGGTACAATATGTGTACAAAAATAAAGAAATGATCAGAACTTAAACTACCATTCGTAATTCGAATTCTGGAATTTTGCATTCGTTTATTTTTTGAGAGCAAACTTTCTCTTATTTTTTTATTCTTCCTTCTTGTTTATTAAAAAAATATAGCTTTTAATGTCTAACAGTTGGAGGCCAAACTAAAAAATACGAAATAATTTATCATAACCCGTAACCGTTTCATTTTAAAACAATATTTATATGCGTATGTTACTTGTATTCTCCATACAAATGAAGATCAAGTAATTAATATGTAACATAAATACAGCAGTTTGCTAAGTCGCCAGTCGACAAGCCTGAACTCTGTATATAGGCTCCGTAAGTTTCTTAATTACCGCGCATAAATACAGCTGAATGTTGACAACGTAGGAAAATGGTAGTTGGTAACGAGTACCGAGTTGAAATGTGACTGTGACGAACTTTCCCTTAGAAATAATGCCACAGAGTCCTTGTCTTTACATTATCATTTAATTCCAGTCAAGCGTTACCCTTTGCAGTGTCTACATTGAAATACAATTATATTGGATTTGCTGACCCGCACTATTTCGTCGCTTCTCTCGAAACGAATAAATTTCACTCATTTTATGGAACATTTTTCATTTATTTTACTATTGGCTCCCGTTGATCGTAGTATGATGCCATCAATCATTATTCAGGCAATTTTCAGTTCCTGAGATTATCGCGTTCAACCAAACAAACTCTGCAGTTAAATAATATTAGTTTAGAAATGTCGCAGTATTTCTTAGTAGTGGATAGACGTTAATAGAAATTGATAAACTTGATATAACTTGATAGAGCGCTGTCAATAATTGTCTGCCACTCAAAAGACGCAAGGTCCGTTGATGCCCTTTGAGTCCCTATCCCCGTCAGGGTCAAAGAGTCATTAGACCTTCTGTAAAATTATTCACTCGGTGAATAACAATGAAGAAATGCTTAACACTGGTCTTCTATGAGATAATGGTTTCACATCTCATCAACTTTAACTGTCTACCGCTACAAATAGGTACACAGGTTTACAAGGTAGTAGAGCCACGCTGATTTCAGCACGAACGGGCCGGCTCGACCGGGGCGGTACTACCCTCGCACAGAAAATCAACGTAAAATGACAGCGATCATGCTGTCGTGTTTCGTTGGTGAGTGCGAGACCGGAGGCCCAATGATGCGAAAGCATCACTAGCCCGCCATGGTGTGGGTCACCATGCTGCATTGTTGCATTGTCTGCGTTCGCGGTATGGTGACCATCGCTCTTGGATTCTGCTTATGCTTTCCATCAGGCAGAGTAGAGTCATTATGGCAGGGTCAAACATAAAAAAAAAAAAAAAAAAAGGCCTATCCTTAGAAAGGAGACTTTACCCCACTGCACCATGCAAAAAATTTTTTTAATAATATTTATTTAATACAATATTATTTATTTCGTATTCATATTCGTATTGACTGCACGGTTGGCCTAGTGGTTTAAGTGGTCGCCGGGAGGGGTCTGGAGGTCTTACAACAGCAGTTCCCGGATCTCTGCCTTCTCAGGCGCACCGGGGGGTTTTAGTCGGTTCACGGCACACGTTAAAAAAAAAAAAAAAAAAGTGGTTTAAGTGGTCGCCACGCTGATTCCTACTGCGCCAAGTGTTTTGGGTTCAAAACCTACATAGGACACTATTATATGTGATCCACAAATTGTTGTTCTAAGTCTGGGTGTTCTTTGTGTTCGTTTCATGTATGTTTGTGATGTCCCCTACGACACAGGATGTATATTCCTAATGCGGGAGTTGTCTAAAAAAGAAGAAAGAAAAGTATATGCAGCCATCGTAAAAGCTACACCGTGAAAAGGCAACACGAAGAGGTAGAAGCCACACGGTGGTTGACCATGGTATCCCTCCAATTAAACTGGCCCATATCTACTCTTGCCAGAATTTTGTATACAAAAAGAATATGATACATGACTACACAAATAGGCCACCGTAGTGTGGGTGTCTGCATTCGCAATGAATATGGTGACGGCTGCTTCTGCTTCTACATCAGGCAAAGTAGAGTCCCATATATACATACGTTGACATACATAGTGGACTTATCATATTTCCAACTACTCCTGTTTTTTCTTCTGATTATTTTGTTGCGGGTTCCAAAACAGTTATTTTTTTCCTGGGACTTCCCGAGTGTCATTAGTCGGTGTGTTCGTTGGTCACTGATGTTGATCGTGGCGTACAGGAGTTACAGTGGTGGGCGTGTGGGCGGGATTAGTCCCAATATACATACGTTCATAAGTGTTTATGTATTCAAATGAACGTGAAAAATGGAGCCTAAAATTAAAATCTCACTATGACTTATGGATGCCATTTACTGTTTTGTAAAATTGATAAATGAGGTAATACAAGTGGAATTTATTGCCTACATGTGGTGATTGATTGCTAAATAGAACAAACGCGTAAAATCAAATAACGTAAATAACACAAAAAATTAAATCATATTTTTATTATCTGTTGAGTCTTATTCGTGACTAGCTTTTGCACGCGGCTTCGCTCACGCAGACTTTCATCCCCTGATTTACCCACTTAGGGGTGGAATTTCCAAAATTCCTTTCTTAGTGCTCACTTACGTTATATAAGGGACCTACATGCAAAATTTCAGGACTCTAGGTTCAGCGGATTGGGCTGTGCGTTGATCTCTGGGTATGTCAGTCAGTCACCTTCCTCTTTTATATATATAGATAATACGTAATTGCTTTAGAAACAGAATATCGGCAACATAGAAAAATAAGTAAGCGCCGATTTTCATTCAGCATTCATCAAATAAAGTATAGATTTATAATTATACGATAAAAATGATCTTTGAAATACCAGTGATATAAATATTTCTTTAACGATCAGAAAACACTGAAAATCTTTATTTGACTTACATCAAGGAGTTGATCAGGACATCACTCAAACAAAAAAGAAACTAATTCCTCATTAAAATGATTTTATTTTTAGTTCCTTTTTTGTTCTGACACACACTCACACAGAGCTTGTTGTGTGCATTGTGTGTGTCTGTTATGAAAGAAGTTAATATGTCATCAAGCAAGTGTGTACTCATTTTAATGTAGTAGTCACCCACTTAAAAAGTTATTTTAGTACCTCGTTTAGAACATGTCACTGGATAATATGAAATTACTTATTATTTATGTATCGTTGACTTTTCTGTCGGCAATTACAAATTATGTTCATTAAACCTTAATGAACGCAAATTACTTTTTCGCTTGAATAATTCACAACGCCGCTGATATCTCAAATGCTTTGCTTTTAATGATATCATTTATTCTAATAACTCTGTTTAAGATTTTAAATATTCCAGAATCAACGATAATAAAAGTAAAAATGATCTTTGAGAGGAATCACACAATTTTATTAAAGTCGTTTAAATAAAAAAAAATATAAGTTTTAAAGAGAATTATTGAAACACGGAGAGACACAGAAATACATGGATACGCATGCGAAGCGAAGCATTAATTTATTTTTAACATTAGGTTTAAAGATTGTGTATTACTACATTTTACATAGAATAATATTTTATATCTATATTCTATATATAAATAAAAATAAATCCCAGAAATGTATGTACGCGCATAAGTTTCGATCGACTGCACCAAATTGAATATTTCTTTGATGTGTTTGTTATTTTCAGGGCTAGGTTTGCAAAGGAGAACATTTCGCCGGGTTTAAATATAAGTTTAAATATATTTTTACTACTATAGAAGATTTACACACCTGGAAGAGGTTGACTTTCTATAGAATAGCGGTTAAACCATGTATTTCGTTTAGCAATTCTTTTTCTTCTTTCTAGCTGAGCCCGCGGTGTTACCCGCGGTACGACATCAACCGTGGGGCTAAGCTAGTCTAAAAGAAATAGCCTAAGTTACTCCTTATATCATCAGCTACCTATCAGTGAAAGTCAAAATTGGTCCAGCCGTTCCAGAGATAAGCAAGCCAAAACAAACAGACAGACAGGCAAAAAATTAAAAAAATGCATTTTTGATGTGAGTAATGTATATACTTTTATTTGCATTGAGTAAAAGCTGTTAATTTGAAATTACAAACAGCCACTATAATTTTATTTATTTGTATGATGATGATGATGAATAATATGATATTATCTTTTGTAAATCATTATGCACGATTTAGTCTAATATCGTTTGCAATCTGTAACATAAACTGTTCTATTAGTATAAAAAATACATTACAGTAACAATCCAATAACAGCTTACTGCATAAAAAATGGCGCTGAAAATGTAATAATGCATTCTCCTAGTTGCTTAATATTGTATAACATTATAAAGATAATTTAAAATCTTCCAACTTAGAAAATCACAAAATCTTCGGCAATATTTCATACGTTTCTTATTCACACGAAGCACGTATCTGCCATAGATAATGTACGATATGAAATTCTAGTTCCACAATACATAGGGTAATTGGGCGTTTCATTGCATTCGTTGCACTGATATTCAGAATTTCATGCGGTTGTATAAGTACCTACTGGTAGTCGAAATTCGACCATTATTCATATTTTTAATGTTTCTGCACTCCTCCGACATATATACTTTAATTATACCAAATTTCATATTCCTCCGTTTGCACAATCTTCGTAAAAAGAGGTACAAAGTTTTTACTTTAAGTAAGAATATATATTCAAAGAAAATGTTTAGTGATGTGTCTCAACTTCTCTAATTTAATATTAGAATAACAATCTCATCTAGAAGTTTAAAATTGATTGAATGAAGAAATTGTTTTCAGTCATCTCGACCTATTATTGTTTGCAGATTTAATTACAATTCGAAGTTCTCCAAGTAACTTTTCGGGAACAACGAGAACTTAAGCGTGTGCACAAGCTCTGACATGTGACTTGTAATTAATTTAAGCAACAATCAAGTCGAAAGTGCTGGTAGTAAGTTTTCAAAATAAATGAATTTAAACAGGTATTTGTGAAATCATGAAATATATTAATTGAGAAAAACACTTTTTGATAAGTGACTAAGGCATAACATTTTTATAAATTCATATATTTGTACCAATATCTCGTTAAAACCTTGACAATACCAAATTAACAGGTAGATATATCTGTATGCATAGCCCTTAGATAAAGATTTAAATATAAGATTCCAATACTAACTTTGAAACTTTCGCGTTCCATGATATTTTAACAATTATTTTTACGGGAATTAAACGCACTGGCCATGGTCAAAGGCATGCCTGTGACCATGACCAGTGCGTTAATGCGCCACGGTAACCTGGTCAACCTGTGCAACCTGGTCGAAACGTCAGGTAAATCAGAGGTATGTAATACCTTTTAATAAGTGATCGCGTTAATTCCCGTAAAAAATATTGTTAATATAAGTTTCCAATGTCAAAAGGAATTATTAAACTGGTTTTTTTTTTATTCAAAGAACATATCATCCTAATGCAATCGTCTACGTACGTTACAGTATAATTGTACACTAAGTTGCAAAATCTTGAACAGTTCAAGAAAACATTTATAAACTGTGTAATATTTTACGCAAGCCACAACAAGCGTTGGAGATGATTATATAAATCAACTACAATTACCACATTGCTCGTTACCTAATCAACTACCCCAATAATTTATAGGAACAAAAAATTCCGAACATGATTTATGGCACTAATTCCCGCCACGATCGCCTGGGAACTGCCGTACCCAACTCTCAAAGTTACCGATATAAATATCAAGAACAACATTTACATGGGTCTTTATTATTCTTAGCGTGTCGTCAACTTGGGCAACATTTCACCCGGTAAGACACTTTACCGTGACTAAATCATACGCGGGTGCGTGCTCAGACGTTTTTCTCATAGGGTGTATTGAAAGCTGTACAATAAAAGCTACTTAGGTAACTGTAAATGTTAATCTTTGTTCGTAGATATAAGCGATGTCTACATGCAGAATAATAAAGAGGAAACTGTAACTGACTACCGTCTGTCTTACTTTTTCTTGAAGCTTCGCTTGCGTTGTAAATACATAAACTGTCTCTATAAAGACAGATATCGCATCCTAACAGTACTTTTGCTAGACTTTAGAAAAAGAAACTTACATTCACATGATTTCTTAGTAATTTAAGTTGTTGGTGGTTCTTGGTGCAGTTGGTGGTGCATATTTCTCGCAGAAATGATGGCCGATTCATTTATAGAAATAAATGTGTGAATATACCCTAAAAGTAGCAAAATACTGAATATTTATAAGGAACTTTTGAAACAATTTCAAAATTTATACGTAGTAAAGCTTACGTTACATATTTAGTCCGCACTCTGACTGCACAATACCTGAATGCTGACCAGAGCTCGCCACGAACTCAGAATCACATAAACTATGAATAAGTAATATCCACTGAATAAGTAATATATGTATACAAACCAAGAATTTGCTTCAGTGAAAATTTAAATGTTTTATGTTGTGCATAATATTTCCATTACTTCTCTTAAATTTTGATGTATTTGTAAAAATAATGATTATTTAACACTTTATGACGTATTTTCCACCAAGGAGTATATCTTTTACAAGGGTAATAGGGACGGTCAAAAAGAAACGTCTCTATGCAAAATAGATTTGGCGTTTGTTAGAAAACAGCGAACACCACTGTGATGTGTGGAAGATATTAGGCTGTTTTTTATACCCTAATCATATAGGAAACTTGAGTTTAATGAGCTCCCAGTTTTAAATCTCCACATCAACCTATTTCAGCGCTTTAATAGTAATCTAAACTTTACTAAGAATAATACATGTCAAAATATAAAACTAGAGTTAATTTCTATACTTTTTCAAATGTATTATTTACGTAAGTAGAGTTTTAAAATTAAGAGTTAAGCAAAGTAAGTTTTAAATCTGTCTCGATTCCCTATGATAAATAATAAAGGTACCTAAGTAAATTATTCTTGGAAATGTCTTTTGAAGTACACGGAGAGCAAACTTTGCTTAAACTTTGCAGTCAATAAAATACAACTTTGATTGTGTTCATTTGTAACTGAAAACAAAGTTTGAGTTAGATGTTGTTTTGATTACAAATGCAATTATATACAGTAAAATTTTCTCTATCATGTAATCCTTTAGTATTTTTATTATTATTATTCAAATATTGCCAACATATCGCATCACATCGCATCTAGTATATGAATTAAATAGTATCAAGATTTAATAATACAGATACAAGAAGTTAACGGTTAAAATTTACATACATATGAAGTAACAAAGTTCCTAACTACCGTACTATAGGCCTCACTACCGGTGTAAACCTTCGTAAAGTTACACTAGTAAATTCTACTCCTTGGAAACTTTGCATGTGGTTAAATATTTAGTTCTATTCACGGAATATGCGATCTCAAACGGAATTCGCCAACAAGTTATTTCGTAATGGGCAAATGTAAGACAAAGTCTTTGCAAGAAATATGTATTTGAACAATCCCCGTAAGTTTGTAAAATATAAAGTCTTTACACTATTATGTTGTATTTAAAGATGGTGCTGTTATGTCGGTTTTACACATAAATTGTTATACTATGCCTACTTTTACCATAAATATTTTTACAAGGATAATTATTTTCCATAACAGAGTAGTATAAACTTTGGTACAGTTAAGGTTTATGTGGACTCCTCCACGTAAGCCTCAACTTGCTGTAAGATAAAAACAAAATAAATAAAAAATTATGGTCGAATTTGGACTACTCGGCGACCATAAGTTAATATAAAACCTTTAGATACAGAAAAAGAGGAAGTCTTATCTAAAAAGAGGAATTCTTATGTGAATGCCATCAAAGGTTTTAATAAATTACCAAATGATTTTGAAGAGCTTCCTCCAAATAAATTTAGTTCAAGATTAACGCAGTGATTGAAAGATCTATGTTTTTATGAATTAAACGAATTTATATCGTATCGCGAGGACAGAAAGTAATTATCGGTTTATATTTCACCTATTTTTTTCCGATTCATTGACAATATCTGTGGATATTCTATGAATATTGTTAGCTCCTAGCCATCTTTTAAAATAAGTGATATAGTTATGAATGCTAAAAAGATCATTAAATACTTATGCTCTGTTATTTTATTATATCGTCTTACAAATGGTTCAATAAAATTAATTCGTAGTTACCGTAAAAAATAATATTTGTGCTCTAAAACCAAAAATAAAATAGATTTAAAACTCGTGTAAGCTCTGTCACGTCAAAACAAATGCATAATAAATATTATAAATTGAGCTTTTGTTTCTTTTATTAAATTAATCTCAACAATATTGCTTTCGTGACTTATAAAATGTTTGAATTTACTCTTCTGATAAGGTTCATAAAATTTACGATCTTTCTTTGAAAAATTCATAACCTTTATTAAATTTATCCCATGTCACGAGAGATATTTGCATGTGAATACGAATTGAATAATATAATGTTTTATAACATTTTTAGTCAATAATAATTACAAAGAACACAAATAAACATTTTCTCTTTAAAATGCTTGTAGACATTGACAAGACCGGTTCGGAATTGCCATGTTCAAGAATGCATCCCCCTCTACGTGACGTCAACGAGGGCTGCTTTTATCGAAATAGGTTAAAAATTCATGTTCCATTAGTAGCTGTGAACAATATTTCAAAAACCGGGTTTCCAGTGCAGGCTTTGATGCGAAATTTCAAAGAGGGGAATGTTTGAAAGACGCGAGCCGAGCGCATTGTTTTCGCAAGACTCTCATTTTGCAGCGGTAGAATTACGAGTAGCTTTATTTTTTTCAACTTTTTAACTTTGAGATAGTGTTGGACACTTCTTGCGTTTCTTAACAGTTCTAGAAATAATTATCTGCACTCGTGATTTGTCACTTTGTTGTCGCAGTTTGCAAGTTTTAAAAACAAAACAACAAGTTTCTTGGCTGTTTTCCTCTTGGTTCCACACCTGCACCATATACTTGTGAAATTTATAAAATGTTTAGGTGTCCACTACTTTATACTATCTTTTGATAGATATCGATAATTATTTTGCAATTTGTAAATTTTTGTAACCAAAAAAAATTTGTAACCATTATAATAATATAATGGTTACTAAATACCTATATACATCCAAAGATTCCCATTGAAAAATATTTATTACAACTTCATTTTTGTAGACGAAGATCATTAATCACCTTTCATCAGCAAACGTTTTAGGTATGGACACAAAAACATTTAGTTCCTTTTGATTCTTGACTAAGATTAGTCGAGAGCTAATCTTAGTAACCGATTCTAGAAGGATTTTGCTGATTTTTGCTGAGTTTCTGCATAAAAGTATTCCTAGAAACGTAGAACCACAATATTGTTATTACTTACGTACAACTGGCTTTGTTATTCCAAAAATACGAAGAGTATATAAATATTCACACACATCACAGTCGATGATAGTAAACTTGTAATAGAACCGATCTTATGTCCTAAATTTCCAAATTTCCAATTTTTATGTGATCTCAGGTATGGACAGGCTAATTTCTAAGTCGGTCAAAGTTACTAGCAATATAGAGTAGGTAACCTGATAATAATATAAAATATCTTTTATATAACATTTACGTAAATGGATCGTATAGAGAATCAATCAATAGTCTACCGCTTATCTCGAGCGATGAAACATTTTCGAAACGTCATGGAGAAATAGAAGGTATTAATTTCAGTAAAAACTAGGTTTTTTTTATGGAATAGAGAGCAAAGACAGAGACGGATCGCCTGTTGGTAAGCGATAACCGCTACTCATGGACGCCCGCAATACTAGAGGCGACACAAGTGCGTTGCCGGCCTTTTAAAAACGGAGTACGCAATTTTAATGAAGGTGTGAAGATCGTATTAGTCTGGGAATAGCGCAGGCGACAGATCATTCCACAGGTTTCTTGTGCGAGGCAGAAAGTTTCTAGAAAAACGCACAATTGTGAACTGCCAACTATCTAAATAATGGTGAGAGAATATTCTAGCAATAGATAGACGTAAATTGCTTAGTTGTCAGAATTTGCGTAAGGTATACTCACTATGGCTACTACCTTCGGTGACCCGTGTTTCTCTATCCTTTATATCTAACCCAAATATGACAAAATTAGGTATCCTGGATATAAAATATAGAGGCCCGAATAAATAGAGGTAATGCCCTTGCATTACTTA
Source organism: Spilosoma lubricipeda (assembly GCA_905220595.1). Taxonomy (NCBI): domain Eukaryota; kingdom Metazoa; phylum Arthropoda; class Insecta; order Lepidoptera; family Erebidae; genus Spilosoma; species Spilosoma lubricipeda. The sequence continues at coordinate 16,778,789 of HG992281.1, read as the reverse complement.
TGTAGAAAAACTACTTAAATCGCTTGATTTAAGTGCTAATAGACCTTGTTATCTTTGTGTACCTTTTGTATGTAAAGGGTTGGCCTAATTTCCATAAATTCTTGTGGCTTGGAGAATTTTGTCTACATTGCATAAAATGCGGCGTTCTGAGAAATACTACGATCTTCCCACTTTGATTATATCTTTACATAAATATGACAAAAAAAACCACAAGTTGAAATATGTACACAGAATAGCTTTCAGTATTAAATATGAGAGCTGGAGTTTTTTTTTTGTGGCAAAAACAAAGACTTAAAACTCAAAATTGGTGATCCAAAATTACACATAAAACTAAGGAACAAAGCCTTTCCAAGAGATATTTTTTAGAGACATGAAAAATAATGCTATCTAGAATTATTACGAAAATGTGTTTGTTTTTATTGGTTACTTTAGAATAGATAGTCCTTGGCTTAAAAAATCAAAAACTTTGTATATAAATTCTTACTTACTTGTTTCCTAAGTATTAAAAGTTGTTGTCAAAGGCAGAAGAATTCCTTTTGCCCAAAAGAATTCTTTGTCCGTAACTATCTAACGATAAACTCGATTTCGGTGTTTTTCCTGGAATGGGAAGCTCAAAGGTCCTGTCTCAGGGGATGTGACGCTTTTCGCGTAGATAAAACTGTATATCTATAGATGTTATTACATTCCATATATTGGCTAGTAAAATATCTAGATTCTTTAATATGTACCTATTACATTTTATTCCAATACTAAACAACTTTTTGTCTGATGCACAATTTATGTCAAGTTCATTTGTTTTTGATTTTCTTTATATACAGTCTTTCTAATCAATATTATTGAATTCATGGTTTGACTCATAATAATTAGAGAACAGGAAAAGGCGTATGAGAGATGTGTTTGTGTGTGAATTTGAGAATCAACAACATGCAAAAAAAAATCGCTTAAGATTTTTTTTATGAGATTAATTCCTCTCACACCTCCACCACTATTACTTCTTTACACTAGGATCACGCTAGGATCAGTGACACATGCCATTTGAGATATCCCAGGAAAAATTAAACTGTATTGGAACCGGTAATAAAATTTATCAGAAGAAAATTGGAGTAGTTGAAAATATAAGAAACTAAAATTATAATAAAATTATTCTCCGTGTGGTGACAGATTGAGAATGATGATGATGATGTTCTCTTAACCGATTACGGCCACGGCGACCAGTCTCAACGGAGATCAATCAACTACGTAGGAGATATTATAGTGCACAAGTGTGTGCGTAAACACAGGTGCACTCTCTCTCCCTCACTCTCATAATCCGATTAGACGGGTAACCGACACGATCGGGAAGGATCAGGCGCAGGACCGGCAACTATACGTGCTCTCCGAGGCATGAAATCGGTGCACTGGACGACATCGCGTGCTAATTGTAACCGATTTTTGTAAGCAAGATTTTTTAGTTTTTTAACTATAATTATTATTATGGCCCCGCAGATTACAAGAAGTGGCATATGTTATAAATCGAAAATCCTTAACAAAACTTACGTTAAGTACGGCCACAGACTAAACAAGTTATCAAAAATATCTATTGTGAGATTATGTTCCCTGTCAACACACAAAATACAAAACAAACCGCCGTATAACTGTCATCTCCCGAAACTCAGAGACGCTATCTGACGCTACTCAAGCACCATTACAGCCTTATCAAGGTCACTAATCTTTCCTTGTTACATCAAAATGTTATCAACCCTATTATTTTGGCAAGGCACTTAGATTATACTCTGTTATGACTGTTAAGGCTCAAATTTAGAATAATACTAGTTAGTCGTAATTAAGTAATAATAGGGATGAGTTTGATGCCGCAAGATATACTAGCTTTATTCAAAGTAGACACTTTAGTTAGAATTTAATAGTAGTTATTTTAACAGGCTAAGTCATTTCAAATATTGTTGTAGGTTTGTAGATTATTACCTAGAAATACACGACGCGTAAATCCGAGTACTGTAAATTGAGATTTAACTATTGTATAAGCAAAGCAAACTATGTTTTTATGTTCAGCGGATACCTACCTGCTCAAATACTTTGTAATAGATTAGTAACAAATTATTGTTTTTGCTATCTTCTCATATAGGCCAAGATCCCATTCAGCCAAGGCTTACGTAATTTTAGGAGAGATGAAAGTTTAGGATCGGTAGTCTAACATATACTCAGAAAGGAATGGATATGGACTCGCTAAGCTGAAAGCGGCTAACTTACGTAATGTTAGGAAGCCTGAATTTTGTATATGTATATGATGACTAATCCCGCCCACACGCCCACCACTGTAACTCCTGTACACCAGGATGAACAGCAGTGACCCACGAACATACCGAGTTATGACACTCGGGAATTCCCAGGAAAAAAAAACTGTCTTGGAACCCGCAACGAAATTAATCAGAAGAAAAAACAAGAGGAGTTGGAAATATGATAAGTCCAGTTCCCTCCTTAGCAAAGCGGGAGAAAAAATTATGTCAAAGTAGGCAGACACCTTTTTTAAAACCGGGAAGCACCACGGATAAAATATTATGGGTCCTAAAAGAGCTATTTTTGATCACTGTACTATAGTATGTATGGCAGAATCGCCTAAACGCACGGAAATTCACTGCAGTTGACACAAGATCTCCATAGTATACTGCCCCAGATGTCATTTGTAAGCTATTTAGCATTGTGTTACGTTCATTGTACCAAAGACTACACGTCCAGAGGACCTGATGAGCCGACTGTTCACAGCTAGTATCAGGTGTTGAGCATTGACACAATGGTGAATCGACTAATTTAAATGAGTGTAGTTTGCTCTTAAAGTTACCGTGGCCTGTAAGAAATTGAGCGACACAGTGATTTACCTCGAGCCATGTCCTCAACAGCCGTTCGCGAACAGATGTAAAAGAACTGGTAGAGGTGGCGCCCCTTAGATGATTCGTCCCATCATTGTTGCCATTCATTCATTAGGCCGTTAAAGACATTGGACTGCTGTTGAAACAATCTTATGATTTTATCGCGGTTTCGTACGCCCGAAAAATCGCATTCCATATTTTGTTATTTTGTAGAGTAGAATAGTATTAGTAAATTTATAGTATAATATTTTAAAATATTTTCCAATGAGCCTGACAAATCTGACGGGCCTAACACCGTCCCAGACTCGTTTTAATTTTATAGGAACTAACGCCTCTGCTGTATTTACGGCAGACATACACGTCATGTGTATTGCTATATAAGTTAGCGTGGGCGTTCATACTTCTCACACTTACATACACACTTTAGCTCATCAGGTTCTTTTTATAGTCTGTATGTTTAGAAACAAACAGAAATTTAAATAAACCGTGTTCAATGTTTAACCAATACCGAAATATGTTACAAAATAAATAACTTCAGTCAATTTTATTTGACGAGGTAAACAATAAATATTGGTCTCTCTGTTTACTTTAGACTCGACACTGACCGAGCTGTTTATTAATACTGTAAATTATTGCTACTGTACAAACATAGATGTAGTATATAAATACCAATAAATACAGACACTGAAGCTTAACAGAGACTTAATTGGAAATTGAACATAAATGACGTGTGAAGTAAAATACATTCGATATTATTGTAAACTAGCTGAACCCCGCTGTGTTACCCGCGGTGATCTTAGTACCGCGAGTAACGCCGTGGGACAAAGTTAGTCTATAAAAAGTAGCCTAAGTTACTCCCTGGATCATCCGCTATCTGCCAGTGAAAGTCCCATCAAAATCGGTCCAGCCGTTCCAGAGATTACCCTGAACAAACAGACAGACAGACAAAAAAAATTAAACTATATTTTTGATATAGGTAGCCTGTATACATACATATGCATTTATTAATAAGCGGGCATTTCAAAATTACAAACAGACACTCCAATTTTATTTATTTGTATAGATTGAACTGCGATACGCTGATGATGATGACACAAGTTTTGCATTAAACTCAATGATAAGTTAAATTTTTGTATTTTTTTCTAAAAAATGTATTATTTAATGCTCACGAAACCCCCTGCATACCAACTAAATATCATGAAAATTATTAGAGACGTTACCGAGATTTAGATTATTTACATACATTTATATTTGCTCGTTTAAAGGTATCCTCGATTAGATAACTGGATGTAATGAAACAATGACAAATTTGTTGCTTATATGGATAAAAAAAGTAAAGCTCAGGTACAGGTAATTCATTTATGAATATAATTTACTACGTCAAAGTACATGCAGAATAGAACACCTAAATGCATTAGTGCAATATAAGATAGACATATTTATTTTTTTATATTAATGCCTACTATTCACGACCCAAACTGATATTATGAAAACGAAACAACTAGTCTGCGCGTCGTCACGACTAAGCCGCTGCACCTACTTTAATGAAAGGCATTGAAATACTCTGATTCGGTTGGCTACTCTTTGACAAGATAATAGCTAGTGATGAATACACATAAATAAATAATGAATTAATGAATGAATTTAACTTGGTATAGATACACATCTATAATTATTATTTTTTATATTAATGCCTACTATTCACGACCCATACTGATATTATGAAAACGAAACAACTAGTCTGCGCGTCGTCACGACTAAGCCGCTGCACCGACTTTAATGAAAGGCATGGAAATACTCTGATTCGGTAGGCTACTCTTTGACAAGATAATAGCTAGTGATAAATACATATAAATAAATAATGAATGAATGAATGAATTTAACTTGGTATAAATACACATTTATAATTAATTCGGAATCATTACTATACACTTAAATAAATTTAAATTTCCTTTTTACATTATAAGAAATAAATAAATATTGCGAACATCTAACACACACCTTCTAGTCTCAAGGTAAGCTGTGTTATGGGTACTAGACAACTGATATATATATACATATAAGCTTTTAATTTTGTAAATACATCTATACGAATAAATAAAATTGGAGTGTCTGTTTGTAATATTAAAATAACAGCTTTTTAATCAATGCAAATGTATGTATACACGACACATATAACAAAAATGTAGTTAAAAAATTTTTGTCTGTCTGTCTGTCTGTTTGTTACGGGTAATCTCTGGAACGGCTGTATGGATTTTGACGGGACTTTCACTGGCAGGTAGCTGATGATCCAGGGAGTAACTTAGGCTATTTTTTTTAACTATCTTTGTCCCGCGGCGTTACTCGCGGTACAACAACAACCGCGGGTAACACCGCGGGGTTCAGCTAGTACATTAATATAAATGAAAATACCCAATCTCCAAAACAAATATAACGAAGCCCTGGGGAAAGTAATTAAACAGAAGGTAAATAGGGTCAATATGTCATTGTTTTACCCTCTAAAAGGCAACACCTAACTCCGAAAGTAGGTACTTTTCTGAAAAGATTTAATGAAGATGCTATGGGTTTAGTGGTTAGCGATAATTACTGCTGAACTAGAGGTTTTGGGTTTGATTTCCACACAGAACAAATGTTGTGAGATGAACAATTATTTGTTCTGCGTCTGTTTGTTGATTTATCTGTAATATGTAGGTATACAATTATTCAGACATATAAATATTAGTTGTAACTTGTAACTAATAGTATATTAGGTATAGTTGTTTTACCTAATAGTTTCCTTTTTTTTTATTTAAAATATATGCCATTAAAAGTTAGTTGTTAACCTTTCCGAGATGGTGGCGTGAATATTGTATATTATACTTTTTTATGAAAACACAAAAAGCATTTCTATTATAAAACAGAAACATAAAGATTAAAAAGCAAACACGTTTGGTAAAGATATCTGAACGCTTAGTATTATTATATCATACTCGTACAGAACGTCCTATAACTGGTAACGAGATAATACACAGATATAGCATGATGCCAACAAAAATCAGTATCCAATCCTATAAGGCCTTTGTTTTTTCAAACACATCGCTTTTTACGTTTCCGTCGCAAAATATACTAAAAATGGATTTTGTTTTATATGTTCTCTTCGATTGCTACGAAAAAAAAACAGTATAATTTTGTAACGTATTTGACTTCCAGAGGTTTTATATTCTTATTCATCGACTTAGAATAAGTTCGAGATTCATGAAGGAAGTGATTCCAGTTTGCTCAGTAGCTATATCACTAGAGCACTTATATTTAATTTAATTAAACATGTTTAGCGAGCTTAAAACATGTTTTTCTCTCTTTGTTTTGTTTTAGATGCCAAAATAACTCTGCTCTGCCTGATGGAAAATATGAACAGAATCCAAGAGTGATGGTCACAATCCTCAATGCGAGTAATGACAGCCTAGTGAGATGCTTTTTCACGCCCGGTTAAAGGATCCGGGTAGTGAGTTCCAGGTTTTAACCGCTCGGCATAGGAAGAAAGAACCGAAGCGATGAGTACTAGAACGTATGTCTACCACTCTGAAGCGGTGACTTCCAAGGTGGCATGTGTTGTCATGATAAAGGTGATAGGGAACCGCCATAGAGGCGATATCTCTACGCAACTGCAAAGGCTCAAGGGATTCGGTAGCTTCGGGACTGTCAACAATGCGGATTGCCCCCCCTGCAACCATCGGCAAACATACATGCAAGAATCAGCTAAAATGAGAACAGTTCTCCTGGCACGAGTGAACCTAGGTCATGTGAAGAAGACTACCGGGCGAGAACAACCGTCTCACCTTGTTTAGAACACCTAGCTTCCGCGAGGCCGCCTAAGAGACACTCTCAACGTACCTACTCGTGCAGGTTAAAATCACATGCCCAGGATATCGAGTCTACCTTGTAATGGCAGTTGAGTGTATTAAAAAATGGGACGGGGAGGAATGTAGACTCTTTGGCAAAGAAAAACCACACCTGTGTTTGTTTGTTTGGTTTTTGTGCGTTAAACTTGACCAGATTCTGAGAGTCCCGTGATCATAAAAGTATTATGAAACGAAATTAACTTACAAGTAGTACTTTAGTTTGATAACAAAAACATTACTTACTTTAGCCTATTGCTGTCCACTTCTGAACGAAAATCTCCTCTAAAGAACGCCAATCATCCCGGTCGTGGGCGGTACGCCTCCATCCACTGTCAGTCACTTACCTCAAGTCATCGGTCCATCGCTACTTCCACTGGGAGAGAGACTCCACACACTACAAAACACATAGCTAATAATAATTTCAAAAAATAGAACTTATATAAATACGAACATTAACGAACGCATTAGTGTATTTTTCACATATTTATACTTAGAGCTTAAATTAATTTGAATCTCTATGACCAAAGATCAAATTTCTTACTAACTTTGCGTATATCGAATTGACTGCCAAACCTCTGGCCAAGCAAGGAAATCCTAAACCGTGTGATATTCCCAAAGTTAAAAGCAAACAGCGACAAAGAAAATATAAATATTTATTTATTTATTTGAAACTTATTGCATATGACGTACAAAGGCGGACTTAATGTCATAAGGTATTCTTTTCAAGTATACCTTCAGGTGATGTAGAGTAGAAGTATGATCCGGTAGGTGCAAAGACAAAGTAGGTTCTAAATCTGACAAAGATTTTAATTTTAATAGATACATAAATAAAAAAAAACTTACATCAAATACAACTAATACATATATATTTGATACCACATTTATTTATCTATACTAATATTTAAAACTGAAGAGTTTGTTTATTTGTTTGTTTGAACGCGCCAATCTCAGGAACTACTGGTCCGATTTGAAAAATTCTCTCAGTGTTAGATAGCCCATTTATCGAGGAAGGATATAGGCTATCATCACGCTAAGAACTACAGGAGCGGAGCACCACTGAAGAACGTTACAAAAACGGGGGAAAATTATCACGCTCTGGGCAATAGGAGACGCAAACGAGTTTGCGTGGGTTGGCTAGAACATACTTAATTGAATAAGCATACACATATTTAAAATTCTATAAAGTACACAGACAGGTACTAGCATTGAGTCTGTACTGACAATTCTCCCTGAAGGAGTTCTCATACTTTCTCTATCTCTATTTTATATAAGTAACAGCTTTTGGCCACGGCTCCGCCCACGTGTATGTTGTTTATCGTGGTAAAAAGTAACCTATGTCCATCCTCAAGCTAAATTTAGCATCTCTATGCTAAACATTGAAATCGATGCAGCTGTTAAAGCGTAACAGATAGACACACAGAGTTATTTTCGTAGTTCATTATCAGTATAGATAATCGTTCCTGTTAGTTGGGTTGAGTCGGTATAATCTGATAACCAAAGAGATCATTTTCAAATGATACGTCTAGGAAGTAGTGTAAATACAACAAACAACAACCACCCAAAATGTCCCACTGATGGGCTCGGGTCTCCTTTCAGGAGAGCGTTAAGGCCATACGTCCCCACACTGGCCGAGTGCGGGTTGGAGACGGGCAAGACAACATCGAGGCTACACAGTAGCGGCGTTAGGGTAGGGCGCGCCTGGGCGATCGCCCAGGGCGCCGGATAAAAAGGGCGCCGCAGACACCCCTTTGCTTCCCATTGCTCATAGTTTGAGGTCTACTTACTCGTTAATTCAGTAAATTTAGCGAAAAAATCTTTATGTTTGCAACACTTGAATAGAACGCAGTATTAAATTTGTTCGAACGGAGCACTGCATGCTGTTCCTTTTACCCGGAATCCCCCATTCATAGAGAAAGACCATGTGTTCTCTATGAATGGTACCAGGTACCAGGCCCGGACCTAATCGGGAAAGTTCTAAACCTCTGCCGATTAGGTCCGGGCCTGGTACTGCAGACAACTTAGGCGCTGGAGATCGCAAAACGATCTCTGTTCTTCATAAGTGCAAGCCTGGTGACAGGTGAGGTCATTTGTCATACTAGCAGAACTGGTTGGTGGCCTTCTGGGGACAGCAACGGAAACATCGAAGTTCCCACACAGGAGGGGGCCATCTACAAACCGTAGGTGGGCCGAAGTACGTCGGGGTTCCAGGGTTTTCCTTTGTAGGATGCACCTAGTGCCCGAGATGGCGTGCGGTTTTGCCGGTTCGAGTCCGACATGCCAGCACCGACCAGCAAGGCGGTATCCGTGGGATTTCCGCAAAGGAAAAATTTATGAGGATGACTCCATTGATGATGTAAAACAAATACAATGTTCATCGATGGAAAATTCTAACCGATCACTTGGGTTTATAAACTATAAAAAAGCTCAGTGACCACGTTGAGAAGCAAAAATAAGCAGTGTTAAAGCAGTCCGTCATCAAATTACTGCCAGTCGTCATGTTTACATTACTTGGCTATCGAAACTCAAAAAACTGATATTCAAGTGTCTCATGAGACTACTACTCCAGCCGAACAGCTAAAAGATTTCAGAATTTGAATTTTTCAACCGTCTTTTGGACACTATATTAATTTCAGTCAATAAAAGGTTCGGTTAAATGAGTACTCGGAATCTTGGTCTTTTTTGTACAATATTAAACAGATTCACTAAAAATCCGACTTCGTCAAACTATGTGGTGATCTCTAATTAAAATTGACTGTAGTGAGTCTCAGGTTATATGTTATGTGATAAATTCGTAAGTCTGAAACCCTTTTTGATCAGAATGTTTCCTATTTTTGTTATAAATTTTATCAAAGATCGCAACTTACAAGAAAGGTATTCAAATGTATGGATAGCATTGCGGAAATTATTGATTATACCTTAATAGTTGCTAGTGGGGAAAGCAGTTTTTATAGGTGATACTAATAAAAACCTATCTTCGATCAATAATATCTTAATCTAGATTGACAAATTTAGCAACTTAGTCAATTGAAAAAGAAATTGCTGAAAACATTGACTTTGATAACCTTATAAAACAGTTCACTGATAGTTTTTTTCTGATAAACGGTTTTTTTTTATAATAAATACTTGTTTCTTTTAATAAATGCATATGTAATTGCATCATTTCCCATTTTTCGTATGGGTTTTAATTGCAGTTGGGGGGCGCCGTAGGAATCTCGCCCAGGGCGCTGGTAGTGTTAAAACCGGCACTGAGGCTACATAATCTTGCAGTTGGATATTTTTAAGCCGCCCAAAGACCTCTAGCTAAGCTTCACGACTGTTATCCTATGGTAACAACCGAGACCGACTGCTTAACGTGACTTCCGAATTATGGAGACGTTTGTGATATCACCTGCGGTCACTCATCCAGGTACTGACCGCGCCGTCGTTGCTTGCCCTCGATGATGAGACACACCAAGGTCAATTGGGTTATGAGCGCCTCGTAGTGTAAATAAAAAACATTATTATAAAGATCACCATTTTGCTTGCACGCCATTATAGAAAAAAACACAAAATACTATGCTTTAGTCAAGTCGTCAAAAAAGGACAATTGAAGAAACAAGCATATTATGATTCCATTATTTAGCTATTAAATTACCAAAAATTCACCTAAAATAATTTTCTTATTATAGTCGCTTATTCCCGTGTATTACACCATGTGTTAAAAACAGCGCAGCTAAAGTAACTTCGCAGAGAACTAAGTTACGAATCAGTTTATCTTGAAGCCTTTGGAACTCCTATGACAAATGCAACGCTCTATTTGAGGACTAGGTACAACTGTTATTTTGAATACAGACTTCTGAACCATGAGCCTTATTAACTAAGGAGTTCTGTACCTATAAAGTATATATATTATTATATCAGTAGATATATATTGGAATTGTTTAAAAAAAAATATATCTCAGCCTCCCCCTCCCCCTTTCTTTTATATTTTTGTTGTGCACGTCCGTTAACTTACCCTACTCAATTTATTAACTTGTGGACAATAGTGTGGGTTATAACTTATGTTATAAACACATTCTGTTGGTTATTTGTAAATACTATAATTTATAACTGTTTTTTGTACCAAATAAAAAAAAAATGTCTAGTAGCCATAATACAGTCTAGTGCTGCGTAGTTCGGGACTAGATGGCGTTTTGTGTTAGATGTCCGAAGTAATATATTTATCCTATATTTAGCCCTGGGGCAGTTGTTTTTAAGGAATCATATTTTCATGTAAGCGAAACTTTTTATCAACACATCGTGTCTATTTTATGATAATGCAGCTGAATGGAACTAGACGGCTCCTATTTCTTTAATAAATTAATTTAAAAAAAAATCATTAATGATGAATCTTGTGTTATTTATATTATTTAAAACATCTTCCACGTGTTCTTTTTCTCTTTTTTTGTGCGGAAATCCCCTCATATACCACCGGTTTAGGTCGGTTCGAGTACGACATAATTGGTGGTTATGTCGGACTCGAACCGCCCAAAAACCGCACACCGTATCGGGCACTAGAAGCCGGTGAACCAGGTGCAGCCTCGGAAGGAAATCCCTGGAACCCCGACTTACCTCGATCTGTCAGTACCTATCAGTTTTCACGTGTTCAGTAATATAGATGTAAGTTTAAGGTTAGATCAGACTATAGTACTAAGAAATACGTTTTTCTTCTAAATTTCTAAAATATAAATACTAAAATCCGGATCCGAATTATTGTGGTTTAAGGTCAAAATCTTTCGATACATGTAACCAATATGAGGTCATAAGACAGTTATATAGGAGAAGTTGGGTAAAGTTTTGTAATTGTATGTAGGTACTTTGGTAGTTATAGTTTCAGAAGTGTTATAATGATATATCTCCCTCAGCTAATCCCTTATAACTTTTGCTAGCAAGATATCGTATTGCTACCGAATCATTACAGCAAATCAATTATTGTAATATTTTGTAAGTAAATCTACTCTACTCTGCGAGTAAAAAGTAAATATAAAAAAATATACAAATTTTTTTTTTTACTAATTCTTAAACAGAAGAATATGTAGGTATATATTATTATGACTATTTAATCTTAATACGAAAAATAGGTACTATACCCGTACTAGTAAAGTAGTCTCGTATCGTATATTTACGATATTACTTAAATAACACTTAAAGGTTTCTTAAGGTTATCTATACAAATAAATAAAATTGGAGTGTCTGTTTGTCATATTAAAATAATCGCTTTTTACTAAATGCTTATGTATTTATACACGGTACATATACCAAAAATGTATTTTAAAATAATTTTTGTCTGTCTTTCTGTCTATTTGTTTGTTCCGGGTAATCTCTGGAACGGCTGGACCGATTTTGACGGGACTTTCACTGGCAGGTAGCTGATGATCCAGGGAGTGTATTAGGCTACTTTTTTTAGACTAACTTTGTCCCGCGGCGTTACTCGTGGTACGACGATAACCGCGGGTAACACCGCGGGGTTCAGCTAGTTTAATATGAGCAACAAGGCACTTAGGCAGCAAGGATAGTAATGCTGAAGGCCCGGATGACGTAACAAGTACGTATGGACTGTAAGTAATGGTTTATCATTTAATCGCACCATAAGCAAATTACGAAAATCAAAATTCGAACACGAAGCAAAAGAAAATCAAGAAGCATTTATGTGAATGACAAGATCAAATCAAAAATTGCGAACTTGAACTCCTGAATAGACATTTCAAATTGAACGTTGGATTAACGAGCAGATTCGCCAAAATAAGTAACACCCAATTTTGTGAATAATGAACATTTCAAATGTTATGGGCAGGTAACGGTCGTTCCCTCGGGCTTTTAAGTTATAACACAATTTCTCTCAACTAGAAGGGAATTGGTATCTTTTGAAGACGTATTTAACTGTGCCGAATAGTTAGCACTTCTAATCGATTCTACGACAAATGACTGTCATTTTGTTCAGATATTTTTGAACAGAAGGAAGTCTACTAGTTTTGAAATGCCATGTTGTTTATGACATAACACTCCTTAATTGCTAAATATTCTACTCAAGGTACATGCACACTTGAAACGACTAGTTACCCACAATAATTCCACTAAAAGTATACAATGCGGGCCATATTAGCTCCAAAACATACCTACATTTTGCAAAACAAAGAAGGATGAACATGATAAAAATTATCAAAATTTATGGCCAGTAGCCCGTAAAACTTTTTCAAAGTTAATTTATAATCTGAACCAGAAAGTATTATGAAGATAAACAAAAATGAATTGCGAATTACATGAATTGAAACAATCTTGTTAAAGGCTTGATGGTTCCGATCTACCCGTTTCGTTAAAACTCCTTTCATTCATTCAAGATTGATTAAAACACCAAACGATTATAACAAAAAATAGGTCAGTGGTTCCGCTGTTATAGAAAATGTTCAAAGAACGCGGCGTGGTTTGCTACACAGGCTAATTTTGGCTTTGTTGCGGCACCGACCGTCCAACCGTGGAAAACATCTGAGAGGAAACTTTCGTTTCGAAACAGTACAAGCATTTTGTGGTTAGCCTATTTTAACTCTCATAGAATTCATATGTATAAATTTTTTATACTTGTACAAATCCTGATGAAATTTATGTTACGAGAACAGGAATTGTCCTTAGAAAGGAGGTATAACCACGCTACTGGAAAGATCGATCGGTATAGGATTTGTAGTAAGTACTAGAGGTGCTTTCTCTTTGCAGTGCTGTGCTATCCTGAGTAGTTCCCTTAATCGTCTCTTACGATACATTCGTGATGAATAGGGCTGGTGACACTCCGTACGTTTAGCCCATGTTCAGATGACGAGCGCTCAACGCGCGTTTTGCTACCGCGCGTTTACATCTACATGTAATTTCGTTCTAGGAGTACAGCGTTTTTACCTCTAGTTGTTAACGCGCATTAGCAAAACGCGCGTTGAGCGCTCGTTGTGTGAACACGGTCTAAATCTGACACTACTCATACTATAAGCTACCTACTTGATGTCTTAGATAAATAAACCTCTCATCCATAATACCGTCACAATAATATGTATTTATTGTGTATATAGTTGTAACACAAGTGTATACATAAGGAACCTAAGTAACTACTTTTAAAAACAATAATATAATTTTAATATTGTTTCTATTAAAAATATTCTTTTCTAAAACCACCGTTATAAAAAAAGTTATTTTGTATACAAGAGTGCAAAGTTGCTTTTCAACCGCGTGGTCAATTTTAATAACCGTGCAAGTGAAGGATTCTAAAATTGAATCACGAGCGCAGCGAGTAATTCAAAAATTAGAATCCTGAGCGTTAGCGAGAGAATCTAAAGAGCACGAGGTGAAAAATCTTTGCAGTCTAGTGCAACACGTAACTTTTTATCTCGCCTTAGCGAGGAAATTACTAAATGCAAAAAAACTTATTTGCGAATTATTAACAATTTCAGTCAGTCACGGTACAGGTACAGCCACTCTGATTTCAGCACGAACGGGCTGGCTCGACCGGGGCGATATAACCCTCGCACAGAAAATCAACGTAAAATGACAGCGATCGTGTTTCATAGGTGAGTGCGATACCGTAGGCCCGACGATACAGGAGCATCACTAGCCCGCCATGGTGTGGGTCATCATGCTGCATTGTTGCATTGTCTGCACGAACAATGAGTATGGTGACCACCACTCTTGGATTCTGCTTATGCTTTTATGCTTTTCATTTTAGCTTTTTCACATGTTTTCAATTTTCTTGTTTTTAACCTACCCAAAAATAAATATGACCTGAAAAGAAAAAGTATACCAATAAGGTTCCGAGTTTAAGTTTTTAATAAATTAAAAATGGTTGTACGATAAATTCGGCACCATGGAGGTAGAAGTAAATAAGTTTAACGATGTTTTGCATTCACAAACTTGGTGTACATGATGTTCTAAATAAACTTATTTTATACTTTAGCGGATAAAAACGCTTTTCGCACTCAGATATCGAAGAACAAAAATACTCTTTTCCAGACGGGGGGATGAAAAATCAGTTTTCAATAACGGACGTACAATTGAAAATCGAAGTAGCTACTAATCGCCCGAGCTTTCCGCGTCCGAGAATTAATAGCTACAACTTTCGCGGGTTCATTAAACAGATTAATTTACAGATTAAAACTTGAAACTTTGTTTTCTTTCTTATACGTTCTTATATAGAAGCTATATACCTTTAATAATGTGATATTTTTAGTATACTAGCGATATATTTAAATTTCTCGGATTTCCTCTACAATAATATGCATGCATTACACATTTAAACCCTTCTCTTGTATCAGTCTATCTATTGCTGAATACTGCATTAAATAAATGTAGTTCAAAAGTCCCAAGTGAACAGACAGTGGCACCGAATTCATTTTATTATACTTACTATGTAAAGAAGAATATAATGGGACTAGATGGCGATCTAAGCAGCTAGCTTGTACATACATATGTTCTTTTTTGTAAAAATATACATATTATACATAGAGTAATAAAGAACACGTAAACTCCGAAACAAATATTTGCAGATCATACCAACATTTGGTCCGACCCGGAAATCGAACCCAAGACCTCAACGCTAACAATGCGCCACCGAGGCTCCCGAATATATTAAATGTATGTGAGAAATTTAGGATAATTCAAATTGATGCCTTGATATGATGTTACAAACTATGTGCAATAAATAAAACTTTTAACGGTTAATGTACAATTTTCAACTTAAAGAACATTTACTTTGTTAATACTTTGCATTTAAATTTAACTTTATATTTCATTTAAGTCTTATACATTGTCCATTGCCGTTCCTTGCGGTTTCCGCCGCGTTTAATTTGAATAAAACATTTTGTTCCCTGTGCACAATATCTTACTAAGGTATTGTTTTCTAGACTACACAATCTGCGACCTTAAAATCTAGTTAACTAACAATCAGTTAAGTGGAGAATAATATAATCATATAAATATATTATAAGAAGAAGAAAGTATATGCAGAGGCATCTCAATAGGTATGTTGTCGGCCGCCATAGTGTTGGTCACGAAGCTGCATTGTTGCGTTGTCTGCATTCGCAATGAGTATGGTGACCACTAATTTTGGATTCTGCTCATGCTTTCCATCAGGCAGAGTAGAGTCACTTATCTACAAAAAAAATCATAAAACAAAACTAAAATCTTTGAAAATTAAAAATGAATCTAATACAGTACATTTGTGGCATTCTACCATTCTCTTTTCGCTCTAGATTTTAGGAATAACTTCTGAGGAAACGTACCTAACTTACCTAAGAAACATCAAAATCTTTAAAGCAAATTCAAAATGATTGTAGTATTTTTAGCATTTAAGCCGTAATTTAGATTTCAAGTGGTGGAACCACATGAAATCATAGTCTTAGCCATCTATGTTAAGGAATAGGTGCGACCAATTCTGTACCGTGACTAATTATGTACCCATGCATTTCGTGATTTCTATCTGAATTTTATTGTTTTCTTATTTTGTATTTTTTATTAGTCAAAGGGTAAAACAGGACCCTATTACTAAGACTTCGCTGTCTCTCTGTCCGTCCGTCTATAACCAGGCTGTATCTCATAAACCATGATAGTTAGACAGTAGACATTTTCAGAGATGATGTATTTATGTTGCCGCTATAACATCAAATACTAAAAAACAAAATAAAATAAATATTTTTGGGGGGCTCCCATACAACAAACGTGTTTTTTTTTCCTCGTTTTTGTGATATTGATAACGGCAACAGGTAGACGCTTGAAACGCGAGTCCGACACGCACTTGGCCAATGTTTTTTACTCCTTTTTCGCTTGACTACGGTGAAGCCAAAGGAGGGGTAATATTTTTGGCAGTCTTTGTGTGCTTTTACGTGGGCTGTTTAAAAAATATTTGGTGTAATGAAAAATATAATATTTAATAAAAGTTTATTTACAGCTTTTCAAAATATCCCCCTCCAATCCCAATGCACTTATGAATTCGGGTAAACCAGCTTTCATAACATTCAAAAAACGTGTCTTGCGTTGCGGGAGGTCGAAAAATACCCGCCGATATTCTTCGACGGCCTTGTCTGCAGTGATAAATTTTCGGCCGAAGCTTTTTTTTTGTTGGGAATAAAAAAAATCGCATATAACTAAATCTGGAATGTACGGAAGATGGGGTACCATTTGTACCCCTAAAGTTGTCAAATAGTCCATAGTTCTAGCCTACCTTCCAGCTACTTCTGAAAGGTAACCTCAAATCACCGCCGTGTATTAAATTTCAAAATGTTACTGTTAAAAATAAAACCTCGGTTTGCTATTTGGGATTAGTTTTAGAAAGAAATTTTTCATTTATCGAACATATTAGAACAGTTAATGAAAAGTCTAAAAAAAGTTTCTTTGCTCTGACGAGAATATCAACTGCCACATGGGGTCTTTCATTTAATACATTAAAAATCATATATGGAGCTACTTATTTGGGTGCTGTTTGCTATGGTGCTCCCGTATGGGCCGATAGAGCGACTGTAGGTGCTGTCCGTCGCAAACTGCTACAAGGCCAACGACTTGCATTAATCTTCTTATGCAAAGCATATAGGACGGTTAGTACTGAGGCTTTACCGGTGTTGGTGGGTGTTCTTCCGGTCGATCTCGAGGTGCAAAGACGTGCAGCCATGTACTATTCTACAAAACAAAACATGGAATGCGATTTTTTGGGCGTACGAGACCGCGATAAAATCATAAGATTGTTTCAACTGCAATCCAATGTCTATGACGACCTAATGGATGAATGGCAACAACGATGGGACGAATCATCTAAGGGGCGCCACCTCTACCAGTTCTTTCCATCTGTTCGCGAACGGATGTCGAGGACATGGCTCGAGGTAGATCACTGTGTCGCTCAATTTCTTACGGGCCACGGTAACTTTAAGAGCAAACTACACTCATTTAAATTAGTCGATTCACCATTGTGTCAATGCTCAACACCCGATACTAGCTGTGAACAGTCGGCTCATCATGTTCTCTGGGAGTGTAGTCTTTGGTACAATGAACGTAACACAATGCTAAATAGCTTACAAATGACATCTGGGGCGGTATACTATGGGGATCTTGTGTCAACTGCGGTGAATTTCCGTGCGTTTAGGCGATTCTGCCATACATACTATAGTAATCAAATATAGCTCACTTAGGACCCCTAATACTTTATCCGTGGTGCTTCCCGGTTTAAAAAAAAGGTGTCTGCCTATTTTGACTTCATTTTGTCTCCCGCTTTGCTAAGGAGGGAAGTGGACTTATCATATTTCCAACTCCTCCTGTTTTTCTTCTGATTAATTTCGTTGCGGGTTCCAAGACAGTTAATATTTTTTCCTGGGACTTCCCGAGTGTCATAACTCGGTGTGTTCGTGGGTCACTGCTGTTGATCCTGGTGTACAGGAGTTACAGCGGTGGGCGTGTGGGTGGGATTAGTCCCATAAAAAAAAGTTCTAGCTGCTGTGTGAGCGGGCGCGTTATCTTGGTGAAAAAAAAATCCACGGACGGCACTCCTTGGGCGCTCGCTACCTAACTCCACGAAAGCTTGAGACAGACAAACTTCACCATACCATTTACTAGTAACTGTTCTATGCTCTTCTAGCAGAATTACTACTACTGGTACACTGCGTCGAAAAAAACCACTATCATTTTTTTATTAACACTCCAACCGCGAACAACTTTTGTGGGCGAATAGCCCACAAAAGTCCTCTTCAAACACCCATTGCGTGGACTGCTGCTTCGTGAGAGGATCGTAGCTATATATCCTTGATTCGTCTCTTGTAAGTAGGATACGTTTTGCGAAGTTCCTCCTTCGAACTTTTCGAACATAAATTTGCGCCAATCAACACGACGGCATTTTTGCTTATTGGTGAGAGAAAGAGGTATCCATCGTGAAGCAAGTTTCCTAACTGCGGCTATCAATTTTCGGAACAACCTAGGTATGTTATATCGTAGCGTTTGAACTACTGAACCGATTTTAATAAATAAGTGACAATAGATTTGTAATAATAGTCCGGGTGACATAGGCTATACAAAATTTAGTCAAACGGTTTTGCGTAGTTAGATTACATATAGTTTTTTTTAACAATTTTTTTAATCTTATAGAGTGATCGTTATAATTACGTCACAATATAAAAGCTACAATAGTATACCTGATTTAAAACATACAGAAATATATAAGCAAGTGGTCAAAATCTTTACAATATACCTAAGCGGAAAGTTATTACATACATAAGTTATAGTATATACACAGAACATAAAAGCGAATGCAAACAAGGGAACGTTTAAGCTTTCAGATGTCAACCTACAAAGAGTAACCTTAATGCATTCCCTCTTGTATAAGAATGGGGTGCAACAGAATAGCGACGTAATACATTCGATGGCTATGTTTCCAAAGCAGTAATGGTACTTATATTGTAAATCTATCTGGTTTGAGTACAACCACAAAATGTTAATATGAAATTTAAATATCGCTTTTAACTCCCATAGGATAAATAGATCTTTCTTTCAAGTTAGTAGGTAGATCTAACAACAACGCTACAGCTAACAAAAAATTTAAAAAACAATTACGCAACTACGGTCATCCTTTTTCGAGCGTGCAGCCGGCATTAATCGATTTATTAGACTTTGTCACGTCAAAAACTTTAAATAAAACTTATGTAGCCTATATCACCCAGGCCGTTAATATGAATCTCTTAACACCTCATTTATTAAAATCGTTTCAATAGTTTAGGAGTTACGGTGATACAAACAAACATGCAAAGAATACCATAAATAACTATTACAATTCCTTTTGCCTACACCGTAGTCTGGTATTTTATAATTTTTATGATATACGGGGCAAACGAGCAGACGTATCACCTAATGGTAACTGACAATATACAACAGACAGAGGTACGAAACCGAGCACAAAATGGACACTGAGGTGACAATGGCAAACTTAAATAAAATAATAAGTAAGAAATATAGATACGAATTTTTAGAATATTGTACAAAAATAATTAAGTCAGTAAACAATAGAAATAAGCCAAATTAAGTAACTGATACAAAATAATATAGTAATATTGTTGTAATCATCTAAAATGTAGTAATATAATAGCCAGTAGGTAAATTTATAAAATTGTACAAGTAACCTTATAAATAGTTTGTAATTTTGTAACTTGGTTGTAAATCTGCTTAGTAAGTACCTAAGCATCAAAAGAAAAATGTAAATAAAAGAAAACACGTCTGAATGTACTTATTACCTACCATACCTTTTTACTTACCCTATAATAAAAATAAAAATATATAAAATCTATGCAGACAGCAAACAGTAGCATAGCAGGCATCCCACCTGAATAGAATGAAAGATGTATGAACAGTGCCGGATTAGCCACGTAGCAAGAGTAGCAAATGCTACGGGCCCCGCGAATTGGGGGGCCTCGCGCTCCATCGCCTGTCTGACTATAAAAAAAAAGTTTAAATAAGCGTAAAATATATTGCATGCCTTAAACACGAAGCATCTAGGCTATGCCTAAATCCCAGCTAAAAACCTAAAACTTGATTTCGTTACGTTAAATCGTAAGTCATCATGTCAGCAGTAAGAAGTCCACTAATGAACTTCCCCTATTGATTTCCATTTCGATCGGTCGGTAGCGGCCCGCATCCAACGAGTCCTTGCAATCTTAACCAGGTCGTCCGTCCACATTGCGGGGGGCTTTCCTACGCTGCGTTTGCCGTCACGTGGTCTTCGCTCTCGAACCTTTTAGCCCCATCGGCCATCGGCCCTGCCCACTGCCACTTCAGCTTGCTGACTTGCTCTGCTATGTCGGTAACTTTAGTTCGTCTACGGATCTCCTCATTTCTAATTCGATCTCGTAGAGAGACACCAAGCATAGCCCGTTCCATAGCTCACTGTGTGACCCCGAGCTTTCTTATGAGGCCCATAGTAAGAGACCACGTCTCGGCGCTGTAGGTATTGGTACTGGTAACACACACTAATTAAAAACCTTCGTCTTTAAGGACTGTGGTATGTTGGACGAAAAGACTCTACGTAATTTCCCGAACGCAGCCCAGCCGATTGGGCTTTGTCGATTGACCTATTTCTCTTTGACCGTTTGTCCCAGATAGACATATTCATCAACAACTACGAGAGCCGAGCCTTCCAGTAAGACCAGGGTAGTAATAAATGGGTGAAACATGGACATTTGACATGACTTTCGTCTTGTCCAGGTTCATCTTAAGGCCCACCCGCTGGGACACTGTATTTAGGACTCCGAGCATCGTGCTGAGCTCCTCTAAAACTTTGCCATGACTACGATGTCGTCGGCAAACCGATGGTGAGTGATGCATTCGCCATTAATAATGATGCTGAATCCTTTCCAATCCAGAAGCTTGCAGGCGTTTTCCATTGCATTGGTAAAGAGTTTAGGCTGCCTAACTCCCATCCGCAACGGAATAGCCTCTGTGTTCTGGTCATGTACTCGGACAGGTGACATTTTTTTACAAACACTTCAGCACTTTGATGTACGGATAGTCAACGTGGCATCTCTGAAGAGACTGCAGCACTGCAAATTATACTCCTCGGTTTTCTGTATAATCTATCTATTTATTGATTATCTTTATCTTTATTTCTTTATATATGCTTCAGCGTTCCGGAAGTCTGCAGCGAAAATGAGCGTCATTCTGCCAGAAGGGTGTGATCTGATAGTTTTTGAGGGATATCTTTCCCTACCTTGTAGACAGTTTCTACCAGCCTGTTGTTGACCTCGTCCACAGAAACGCAATCCAGGCCAGATAAACGATATGTGAGCTTGAGTTGAAAGCTCTCGGGGTTTTGTGTCTGAGCTGCAGTAGGTCGAAGCGTGGACATCATTAGTCAAGACCTTTTTAGTTGGACATTGATATTCAATGTGCCTCTAACCATTCTGTGATCGCTCACGGTTTTCACCCTGTGGGTCACGGAGATATAATTGAATATTTATCTTTATGTAGACATTATGAAGTCGATCTCATTCCTCGTGAAACTGTCGGGTCTCCTCCAGAACCATTTCCTATGCGGTGGCTATTTGGAGAAGGAGTTCAACATAAACAGTTCCTCCTTCTCCAGAAAGTCAGCCAATCTCTGGCCCCTGGAATTCCTCTGCCCACATTCAAATTGCCCCACTTTCAACTCGTCATTGCCCCTCCTACCCAGTTTTGCATTAAAATCCCCCATAACAAAAGTGAGGTATGTTTAGAGGTATGTATGGCACTACTGATGTCCTCATACATAACTTCCACTTCGTCGTCCGGGTGCACCAAGGTCGGTGCGTAAACCTGTATGACCTTCAACGAGTATATTTTTGATACTCTGAGTATCAGGTACGCAACTCTGCTAGACACACTCGTGATATATATACCACGTTGCTTACTAGAGATCTCCAGTGCTCGACCGACGCCCGTCAACGTCAATCTAGCAACTGGAGCCCCAGGGCACCAGGGGCCGTGCTCCTTTGTCCATCATCACATAAGGACCGTAACCCGCCACGCTAGTCCAGTGCGTGTTGGCGGGTCGCCAGAGCCTTCTTCGTTATTCAGTGGAGTGCACCGCGGGCAGGCGAGGTTCGCTTGGGTTCTGAAGGATGCTAGTGGGACCACTTTCATTCCTCACAATAAATCGTAGGCATAGGTTGTATAGTACCTACCACGAGAACCGTTGTTATCTCAAATCATCATAAACTTGAGAACCTTAAGCAAACTAGGGGCCCCTTGGCCGTATTTTGCTACAGGCCCCGCGCTGGCTTAATCCGGCACTGTGTATGAAGCATGAAAGTACAAGAAGTAGCACTTGATAGAACTAGAATGAACGTACAATGTTTTCTAACAAACACCGTGTCGGCTCCGAACAAACACCAGAAAAAAAACCCATTCCTGAGTGGGATCCCCAATGTTCCCTTTCTGCCCCAAAAGGCGCACGGGCTCCATGGCGCGTCGCGCTGCAACCCCGGCCAATAACTAGGTACAATGCTTCTGCTAGTGTGACAGATACTCAATCTCGTGTGTCCATGTTATCCTACTAATATTATAAATGCGAAAGTTTGTAAGGATGGATGGATGTTTGGATGGATGTTTGTTACTCTTTCACGCAAAAACTACTGAACGGATTTGGATGAAACTTTACAGTAATATAGCTTATACATCAGAATAACACATAGGCTACTATTTGCCGCGATAACCGACATATACGCGGGCGGAGCCGCGGGCAACAACTAGTAGATTATAAATACAACTAAAACTTTCAGTGGCGTAAACTTGTTTCTTGCAGACAAATTTCTTGACTCTTGTAAAGTTAAGTTATTTCAATAATAACAAAAAAGATGTGACATCTGATAGGCGTCGTCTAATCCCTCACTAGGCAGGGTCTTTGCTATGATAACCCGAGTACCAACTGTTAAACATACTGATATATATTACTAAGTAGATACCTACTTGGTATTTATCTATGTCATATTGATATAATTTATCTATAACCTGTTCATACATATAATAGACTAGCTGAAACCCGCGGTGTTACCCGCGGTTATTGTTGTACCGCGAGTAACGCCGCGGGACAAAGTTAGTCTAAAAACCTGCCAGTGAAAGTCCCTTCAAAATCCGTCCAGCCTTTGCAGAGATTACCCGGAACAAACAGACAGACAGACCGACAGACAGACAGACAAAAATTTTTTTAACTACATTTTTGGTATATGTACCGTGTATACATACGCAATTAGAAAAAAACGGTTATTTGAATGTTACAAACAGACACTCCAATTTTATTTATTTGTATAGATTAATCACATCTAGACATAGAACAAAGATTATGTGCATCAGAGTCATCAGACAACTATTTCCAGTTGGAATCCAACCCACAAACTGTGGATCAAATATCAGCGCCACTATGAAATTCACAAGCAGATGAAACTAAAACGCCATCTACCACTTAATAAGAATACTTTTTAATTCTGTATTATGTAGACTAACTGAATTACTCTACCGTCATGCCATCTATCTAACACTCATAGGTGTAACTTTAATGACTAGTCAAGTAGGTTTCGTTGTAACTTGATTGAAATATATAAGATGTCAGTGGCAGTCCCGAAACTTTTTAGAGTTTATTTCTTAAACATTGATTCTAGTAAAATGGCGCTAGTGTAGGTACATACTCAGTCCTTGAACCCAGTGGTACCGTGCCTGTGCGTGCATCTCTCGTAATAGGTAAAATGATAACCAGGAAAAATGATCAGTGGATCATTCGAGGTCTTTTCTGCCATAATGTATGCATCGCCATGAAAATTGATGTTTAAGTTCAATCAGTACGTCTCCGAGTTAATGAGGTCAACTAAAGTGCATGAGCGCCCGTGAGATCTTTCGCTATAAATGTTTTCATGCAAAAATAAGCGTTCCATGAAGACTACATTACAGTGACATGTACAAGGTACTTGAGGATTTTTTTGCAGTTTTTTTTATGGAATAGCGAGCAAACGAGCAGACGTATCACCTGATGGTAAGCGATTATCGCCGCCCATGGACACCTGCAACGCCAGAGTCGTCACAAAGGCGTTGCCGGCCTTTGGGGATAGGGAGGGGGATGGGAGGAGGGGATGGGGTATGGGCTTCTGGTATCCTCACGTACTCAGTGAAACACAGCGCTAGCACTGTTTCCCACCGGTTTTCTGTGAGGTTGTGGTATCACTCCGGTCGAGCCGGCCCATTTATGCCAAAGCATGGCCCTCCCACGGGCAACAGTTGAGGAGTTCTGTCAGATGTTGAGCTCTCAGTGTGCGGCTAATCATGCGAAAGTCTAGATAACCATAGCTGAATAAAAACAAGTAGTAATAATATAAAATCCTTTATAATACCTAGACTACTAACTGCATATTATATCAATGCAATTTTATTTTCTTCTGTAACAAAATTCCTGTAAAATATTCGGAATTCATTTCACACCACGGCTGAGCCCATAGCCTATATCTATGGCTGAGCCTGACAGTACGTAGGGTACTTACCTACTTACCAAAAAGAGCCGACGGCGACGATCAAAATTAAAAATAGGTAGGTATATTGAGGCAAAAATTTACCTCCCGTTTTCTCCCGATAAGTTGGTGAAAGATTGTCGTTTATTTATTTCTTTCCATTCAGAAATAATAATAATATAAGTCACTGTAACGTGACTGTTGAAAAACATTCACTTGGTTCGGTAGTTGCGACTACTTTCTATTTAGTGGTTCTTGTTCCACTTTCTTGATTTCAGTGCAAACAAACTTTCCATTTCAAAAAAAAATATAAATGTGAACGTAAACCTAAAATCTTTCACGAAAAAAAGAAAGTAAAACAGTATTTAGTGCAACGATGACGTTGTGGTTTAAACGATCACCTAGTCACATCCTACTGCGCTGAGTGTCGTTGGTTCTATCGCCACTTGGAACCACACTGATCCACAAATTATTCTTGTCTGTCTTTATTGGTCTGGAAGTTTCTTGTGACCGTTTATAAAAATCCGCAAAACAGGATTCATTCCTAGTGTGGAAGATGTCTTAAAAAAATAATTTTGCCTCGAGTTCGGATTATTCCACTTTGTTCTCCTGGACTACCCTGGTGAATAAAGTAGACTTTTAGGTTTTCAGACATTTCATCTTAAAATTATTTCACCTAGGTGATATCACCCAGGCGAAATTTATTCAAATTAATCAGTGGCCTTTGTTCACCTTGGAATTGAATCACCTAGTGAACAGAGGAGATGTATTTTTCATGTTATGTACTTTTTTTTCACCCATAAAGTACAATAGTGAAAACTTAATCGTACCTTACGTGGGTGATAAAAGGACAAATTTTGCCCATCATATTACATCATTTAATTAAAATGATGTTCACAAATTGTGTAAGCTTTTTTTAAGGTGCAATCTCTGATCCCTCACTCTCACAATCTGATGGGACCGCTATTTGACACAACCGGAGAGATCAGGCGAAGGGTCAACGACTTTAGGTGCTCTCCTAGTCAAGGGGTTAAAAATCCAAATTCCAAACTCCGGGTAATTAGTAATAGATATTTCCATTATTAGAAAAACGAAATAACTCTTTGGCCCGACCCGGGAATCGAACCCTATATACCTCTTGATCAGCAATCGTATACGCGATTTGATAGACCAACAAAGCAATAGGCTTCTAACTCATTACATATTTATAATACCAAAACCATCTGGATTCCTTCGTAACTCGGTTGCTTTTAAAAGATTCATTGATACAACGCATTTTTTGTGTGAAATAGGCTTGGGGTCTACTGATCACGGAACTTCGCGGGTCTTTACTTCATGAACTGTGGTTTAGATGTACAGCACGCGTTAGGGTCAGCGCCGATGAACGGAGTGACGGCGAAGAGACTAATTCAGTAACAATTTATGAAAGCGTGTTTTATTTCGTAGCATAGTTCTCAAATACAGTTGTATTCTGAAGAACTTTAGGTTGATTTTAAATTGTTGCTGCATGAGTCTCTTCGCCACCACTCCGTTGTCCGCGTTAACCGTTATATAAACGACAGAAGGCGAGACAGCTAAAGATAAATTAACTTCAATTAAGTTATATAGAGGTATTCGCATTAAACTAACGTTAACAGTAATACCTAATTACTAAATTCACATTCACGTCATTATCTTATCAGGTCTGATATAATAACATTTATCATGCAATAATGACACGATAACAAGTAACTAAGGTACTATATTTCTTAAAATTTATTGAAATATAAATCTAGGTATACTGCTATAGTTACCATTAACTTGCGTATTTCTACCTGACTGGTCAAAAAGTAGAGGCACTAAAAATAGAGTCACACAAACAGAAATCAAATATATCAAAATATTTATTACATCATTAGCATTTTTAATAAACAAATGTCAGAGATTAAATGTTTGTCAATTAAATGGCCTTCAACAACCTATATAGTTGTTATCTTATCTACATTATATTACATCCAATATTATAAGGCAAGTTCTTACTGTGAGAAGAAAAACTAAAATGTCTAACATGTACATATATTTTAAATACATATAAAAATATAAAAATACACAATATGTAATAACACTGTACTGTGAATAAAGTTCAGCAATAACTTAAAGATGAGCTGTGCTTATATGA
Organism: Spilosoma lubricipeda; assembly: GCA_905220595.1. Lineage (NCBI taxonomy): Eukaryota > Metazoa > Arthropoda > Insecta > Lepidoptera > Erebidae > Spilosoma > Spilosoma lubricipeda. Next base: position 16,751,905 of record HG992281.1, on the reverse strand, counting down.
GCTATGTAGCATTGTCTAAAGAATATCACTGTTCATTAAATGTAAAATAAATGTGTTGCATCTATCAATATCTACCACTGTATTGCTCTTAATACATTTATGTTTTACAACATTCAATCCTTGCAGACATCTAAGGCTTCCTGCTTTTCTTCTGAAAGCTCCTTACCTGTAGCGTCGAGCATTTGACGCCCATAGTCACTAATTGTCAAACCTTGAACAATCTTCCATTTGCCATTTTCAGTTGTGACAGGGAACGAAAATACGACATCCCGAGGAGTACCATAAGATCCGTCTGATACAACCCCCATGCTCACCCAGCGGTCCCCACTACCCAAGAACCAGTCCCTCATGTGGTCTGATGCTGCTTTTGCTGCAGAAAGGGCTGAAGACATCTTTCTTGCAGCTATGACTGCAGCACCACGCTTTTGAACAGTACTGACAAAGGTAGATTTCAAATATTCATTATCATTGACAGCATCTGGAATTGGTTTCTCAGCACCACCAATTTTAACAATGCCGTTTGAAGCATCGGGGTACTGAGTAGACGAGTGGTTACCCCAAATGATCACATTATTGACATTCTGTACTGGTACTCCTAATTTGGCAGCCAATTGTGATGAGGCACGGTTTTGGTCAAGGCGAGTCATGGCGGTGAAATTTTCTTTTGGGATTGATGGAGCATACTTTGAACAAATGAGAGCATTGGTATTGGCAGGATTGCCTACAACTAGAACTTTGACATCCTTACGTGCTACTTTATCTAAAGCTTGACCTTGCTCTTTGAAAATACGAACATTTGCAGCCAAGAGGTCTTTCCTCTCCATGCCTTCTTTCCTGGGCATGGCTCCAACTAAAAATGCAGCAGCAACATCTTTGAACGCTTCCTCAGGTTTGCAAGTAGGCAAGACACCAGCAAGTAGGGGTAAAGCACAATCAGCCAGCTCCATAACCACACCTTCGAGGACACCCATCATGGGGGCAATATCAAGAAGGTGTAGGTATACTGGTTGGTTAGGGCCGAATACAGCACCCGATGCAACTTGGTAGAGTAAGGAGTATGCAATCTGGCCTGCAGCTCCAGTCACAACAACTTTAATGGGTTCAGCCTGGAAATAGAAACTTAATATAACAACTTTTTTGAGGAAAAGTTTAAATTCAATGACTTTTCCCTATGCAAAATTAAATGATTTAGATTTGTCAATAAATATAATAGAAAGGAAGGAAATTAATCAGTTATTTTAGCTAAGACTGTATTATATTTTTTCAAAAAAATATTGTACATAAATTATTTTATGAAAAAAATAACTTCATAAATGCAACATTATCAATTATGTTTATTCTTCATTTAATAAGTCATTGAATTGTACTGGAACATGATGTTATGCAAAACAAACAGGACAGACATAATTTTATTCTTATCAGAAATTGCATGCCTCCATCATATTCAATATTCTAAACTAAAAGTGGTACTTATTCCTATTACAAAAGAGTCTATGTTGCTTTATGCATACTTTGTAGCATTTATAATATTGCAATGTATAAATATTTAACTAGTAGATACAAGAAAATATTTGGTATTCTTATTAGTTATGAGATAAGATAATTAACTTTTAGAAAGTGATGACTGAAACTAACTTCAAATAGTCAAGATAAGTTGTAATGAGCTGTATATTTCTCCCATAATTTTATATTCCATTCTTAAAAAATGAATTTTTCATTAAATTTTAATAGAGCCCAACCTTCAGCCCAATCTATTTAATTGAAATCAATTAATTGAAATTGGTTCACAAATACAGTAAATAATATCATATTTAAAGCACTAAGAAGCATGGAGTTAGTATAGATTAAAGACACCGTTTATGAGTTTATATTGAGAATTTCATATATTTTTTTATATTTGAAATATTTGAATAAATATCTAAAGATAAAATATGAAAAACTAACTAGAAAGTAGTACACCTAAGTTCAAATATGCATTCTTATATCGCTACAAATACTAAAATAACTAATTTCCTACACTTCATATCACACCGGTTTAATTGAAAACAAATCTAAGGTCAAGTCAAAGTCAATGGAAAGTAACAACACATAACCACTTACCATTTTTTTTGTTTATTATTTAAGGCAGGTTAGTTTTAAAAAGTATAAGACTTGGTTCCTGCTGTGAAGTGGCTGAATCCTACAAAAAGAAATCACTATCTTGAATTTAATTCCAACAAGAAACCGTGTGCAACAGTAAAGTCACAAACTTCAAAGAGTGAAGTAGACTGGTGAGTGGTGAATCGCCAGAGAATGACAGCTCTGTAGATCCAAGACAAGCTATCAACGTGACAGTAGTCTATTCGCATTTCGCAGAGATAATCTTTGGTCGACAGACTAATCAGAGTATGTAAAAATGTATGGTAAAAACTAAAAAAAAGTTATTGGTACACACTTTAAACATTAAAAATACTAATCAAATTGAGAACGTCCTTCTTTTGGAAGTCGGTTAAAAATGAATTACAGATATATTCAAAAGGTACGTATCGATCTTTTCATCTCAGTATCACTTTTACTAGCCCTGCAAATTGTTAATGCGCATATTGCACACATTTGTATTCGTTGGTGTGTTAAAACAACTAATTCAATTAATCAATATCAATAACTCTTGCCGAATTTAATAAAAAATAGGTCGTTTGAATATGTCATTCAAACGACGACGATGTGACGTGATATATTAACTGGCGATCGTTTTTTGTTTTTTCGGAAGACGGTCCCCATTTCATCTCATCCACATTTTTTATATATTTTATATCATTAATTTCATCACGACGAAGACTAAATGACTTGAAGGCTTATGATTTGAAGACTATAAACACTTGAAATTGGCAGAAATAGCTGATCCGAGAGATCCGGCTGGTTGCCATTTCATCAAAGAAGAAGAAGATATATTAACTAACTCATGAACAATAACACTTTTAACAACAAGTGTTATTGTTTATTAATTTGTTTAATTATTGTCATCAGCCACATCAAACTTTAAAGTCGGTACCAAATGGTGTACCAAATTGTCCAAATTTCAAGACCTTATGTTGCACAGATATATTTATGTCAAGAATGACCACTTAAACAGCAGAAAGTTCATCACCATTATGAACCTTAGATCTATCTGGAGGGGCAGCCACACGGGCGGAAAGTATGATCGGAGTAGAGAGAGACTGAGTTTGGGTAGAGTCTGTCTCTCTCACGCATGTTTGTGATTGGTGGGCGCACATACCAATTCGCATGACATATTTGGCGGGGAATACACTAACCAATATTTGATTGGAATCAGTTTCATAGAGACTTTTGCTTTAAACTTTAAGTTTTTTTTTTACAACATTGTCAACATTTCATAGTTCTCTTTACACCGTTACTCGGAATTAAGTCGGTGCAGGTGAGTGGGAATGTGGCTATGACCAAACTTTAGTATATTTACAACTTAGAGTATATATTTACTGGACTGGCTTAAAAGGGCTAGAACCCATAGTCGTAAAATCTAATCATAAAAAAAGCAATTGACATATAACTTTACATATGACATAACTTCAACATAACCTCAAAATATCCTTTTCATCTTTATCTGAACAGGCTTAATGGGAGTTCTGTGATTCTTCCAGTTATTGAAGCAAAATATAGGTTATTAATGTGTTAAAAATCTTCATCTGCAGTACAATGTCGTCACTTCTACGCTCTACGAAATTCGTACGATATTTTACTGGTGCGGCGAGAACGCTAATTCTCAACTCGGCGAAGACCGCTGAAAGCAATTTGTTGATCAATGCAAAAGCATTAAGTGCTGCTAATAAGTAAGTATTATTGACATGTGTAAGTTATTTCCTACTCCCTAATTAATAAGTACGTTCTTTAATTATATATTTACTTACATACTTTATTAATTACGGAGTATAGAGCTGGAGGAAGGATTTTTACAAGACCAAGCTATCTAAGCTGAATCTTGTAAGAAAACAGATAATTATAGAAAAGACGTTACTGATCCTAAGTGCTTAATCAAGAGACATCCTCTGGCTAAGTATAAGAGTTAATTTCCCACCTAGGAGAAATGAAATTTGTATGGTGTGCATGTTTGAGTTGCAAACTCTATCTCTTAAATGATATAAATTTCCTTTTTTTGCCACATTTCCCAATGATACTCTATTGATCATTGATTAAAGGGCTATCAAACAAAAAAAAACTAAAATAAGTCCAGCCATACAAATGTGACGCCATGACCATTGGAAACAGGAATGCAGTTTTATATGTGTTGCTGTAAAACCCCAAACTATGGGAAAGCCTATTTTTTATTATTATTGGACAATCTTGGGATTAACCTTAAGACACTGTAAATCTTGAATTTAAAAGTGCATTGTTATTGAAATATAACAACATTAACACGCTAGGACTAGCGAGTGGACTATGGCCTCCGAGGTCAAGATTCGCTCTGTTATTGTTAAAAATTAATTAGAAAAGTTTGAATGGATGAAATGATTCAGTAACAATGTTCTAGTGACATGTTTATTTCAACATTTCATCATCATCATCATCACTTCAGCCTACTGATGCCCACTGCTGGACATAAGCCTCCCTCATGGCGCAACAACATTTACTTAAAGCAAATCCTAAGATGTACCAAGTGAATAGTTGTGTTGAATACAGTTATATTGAATGTCAAAACAAACTATAATCATAGAATGGCTTGAACTTTTATGATTAAAAGTTGGTAAAACGTTAAAACTAAAATGTATGTAAACATAGGTAAGTTTTACTGGAAAATCTTAGGCAGTTCTGGCTTTTAAAGTCACATGTATACAATTATATGTGAGCAGTTGCCACACCGCTTTATATTGCACCAAGTATTGTGGGATCAAACATAGGATAACACTTTGTGTCATCTGTAAATTGTTTTGAGACTGGGAGTTCTTTGTGTCTGTTTCATATCTATACTAATATATAAAGCTGAAGAGTTTGGTTGTTTGTTTGTTTGAACATGTAAATATCAGGAACTACTGGTCCGATTTGAAAAATTCTTTCAGTGTTAGATAGCCCATTTATCGAGGAAGGCTATATATAATCACGCTAAGACCAATAGGAGAGGAGCACCAATGAAAAATGTTTCAAAAACCGGGGAAAATTATCACGCGACGGGCATTAGGAGACGCAAACGATGTTGCGTGGGTCTGCTAGTATGTTTGTAAAGTTTATTTCTAATGTGCTGTCTTTTTAAAAATAAATATACACACATTTATGTTACTGAGAAAATAAGTAATAAAATCATGTTATTTTATTAATTTGTTGTAGTATTTTGCTGAGAGACTATGCAACATCAAAGAAACCTGAAAGTTTAGAGCCCTTGCTCCAGAAACTAGATTCTGAAGTGAGAAGATTTGGAAGAATCACAAAGAAGGACATTGATGAAGTGTTTGATGAAATTAGATCAAAAAATGACATCACTAGCTCGCAATCCCTGCTTGTTATTCGATGCTGCGGTAAGTATATCTCCACCTTATATTGTAATACTGATATGTTTATTGTAGTTCAATGAAGTCCCATCTGTAAAGAAGGCCAATGCAATCTGATTGGCACTCTATAGTTAAAAAAGCTTTGAAGCTAGTAAAGGTTAAATAAAGTTCTTACATTAATTGATTTAGTACATAAAAAAATCTTATTAATGTGATGAGAAGTCTATTCTTTAGATTGAACTATATAACGCTTTTGCACTTCTGGAAATAAAAATAATTAAACTGATACTAAGTTGAAGCCGAGGATCGAACCAAGTGGCGCGAAATTGGAGAGGCTTATGTCCAGCAGTGGACTGCGATAGGCTGATGATGATGATGAAGTTTAATGTTACAACTGTAAAATTTAAACTTGCGTGTATGGAATCTGGTAGGCATAAGGTTGAATGAAAAGTCAAAAAATACTGCTGGCTTGTTCAATTATAACATTTAATTTTATATAAATAAATATTTCTAACAGCTATCACACCACACCATCTAGTCCCAAGCTAAGCAGAGCTTGTGTTATGGGTACTAAACAACTAATACAAATACATATATAATTTTAATTTTTTATGATTATTCTTTAATTTTCAAATAAGAGAGTGACGAAACAAAGTAGTCTTAGCCTTTTGTTCTGATAATACTGCATGTATTATTGTTATTTACGCTTTAAAGAATTACCATTTTTTTCCTTGGAAAAGAAGAAGAGGGTATCTTTTACTTCTTCCCATAAATTGGTTCCATTTTCGTAAGAAAATTTTCAAATGTTTTTGTTAGGTTTTATGTATGAGGTTAAAATCATCAAACTCCCGAAGATGAGTAGGGACAATGGCTAAAACAAGAATGACCATGCTCTATCTGCATGTTAGAGTGGGCAATCACCTCAATGCCATATTTAGTACCTAAGAAAATTTAAATACTGTGGTAGTAAATTCATTTAATTCATTTATTTAAATTATTTTTAATATAGGTGAACTTGTGCCTGAAGAGTTACCAGAACAAAGAACTCTTCTTGTACAAAAGATATGGAGTGTGCTTACTGAGCGTGGAATACCCATGGACATCTCTCACTACAATGCTTTACTGAGGGTCTATATTGAAAATGAGCATCCATTCTCGCCAGCTATGTTCCTTGAAGAGTTGGAAAAGAAGGGATTGCAGCCCAACAGGTAATACATAAAACACAAGCTTTTTTATAACATTTAGATTAAGTAACACCAGTCAGTAATTTATGTATATGTGTATATAAACTACTAAGAATTAGGGTCTAGCAACAAACAATCTAAATTATTAGATTACAAAACATTAAATGGTAAAAGCTTTTTTATAATACGACTAGATGTCATTGCTGAAATTCCATTTACCGGATTCACGAACGTTTTGTGTAATATTTCTTAAAGCCTAAGTTGAATAGTGCAAATGTTTTAAGGCAAAATTGTAACAGTTTTCTATTATCACATTCAATATAAAAAAAAAAGAAAGCAAGGAATATTTATATATAATATATAGTACCTGGATGACCAGAAAATATGAAGCATAGCTATGCTTCATATTTTTTTTGGTATATTTTCCAAACACGAATCCTAGCTAGACCGATTTATCTCCCTCGAAACACCCTGCATACAAAATTTCATAAAAATCACCGGAGCCCCTTCGGAGATCCAGATAATATTATACAAGAATTATGGTTTAAAAGTGTTAGATTAGATATGTCACTGTAAATGCCTACACCTAAACTAGATTTGCCAGTAAAATATTTGTATAACACAAAGATAATATTTATTTAAATTTCTAGGGTTACATATCAACGATTGATGTGGAGGTATTGTCAGGAAGGCGACGTTGAAGGTGCAACAAGAGTTCTAGAAAAAATGAGAGAGCTTAATATGCCTGTCTCAGAACCAGTCCTAAATGCTCTGGTTATGGGACATGCATTCCATGGGGACACGGATGGTGCAAAAGCAGTATTAGAAACTATGGCAGGTGCAGGTTTAGAACCTACTAATAGAACTTATACTTTACTTGCTTGTGGATATGCTAAAGAGGGTGATATAGATGGAATCGAAAGAACCATCCAAATGGCGAAAGACAAAGATGAGGTCTTGACTGATAAGGTAAGGTTTTAAAAAAAATATTGTACATCAATGAAAATGTTTTCAATCCCATTAGAGTGGTAACCACTAATCTTGGATTCTGCTAATGTTTTCATCGGGCAGAGTAGAGTCTTGGCAGGTTCATACATAAAATAAAAGCAAATTCCTATGTATTCTTACTATTAAATAATATACCACACCATTCAAATTCTTCTTATTAAATTAAAATCATTACAGTTTAACATAATGTTAAAGCACAAACTGACATTTCTATAATTTATAATACATGTTCATTATAATTTTAGGATATTTTGGATATTGTTGAACACCTCGCAATCAGTGGACATGGGAATAAAGCAGAGCAGTTATTCCCCCACCTCCAAAAAAGTTTTGGATACAATCAGGATGCATGTAATCTTATTCTTAGACTTCTTAATAAAGGGCAAGATAAAACAGCTAAAATGGTTATGAAAACTATGCCAAAAGCACCAAATGCTGAAGATACGATATTTAAAGGTGCATTTTTCATAAAACAATTGCTACGACTTAATAAACCTGCCGAGGATGTTATTAATACCTGCAGGGAAGTCCAACGTGAAGGATTAGTACCTAACGCTATCTACATAGCCACTGAAGCAGCTCTTGTTAATGGACAAACTGAATTGGCTCAAAAATTGTTCAGTGAATTGAAAAATGAAGGTGTCGAAATCAGACAGCATTTTTACTGGCCTCTGTTGCTTCAGAAAGGAAAAGAAAATGATGAAGAAGGTATGCTACATTTGCTCCGAGATATGTCTAGCAATAATATATCACCAAGTGGTGAAGCCCTTAGAGATTACGTCATCCCTTTCCTAATTAAAAATGATACTCCACAGAATGTCATTCTGAAATTACAAATCGGCAATGTCCCAATAATTCACAGTGCTAGAAACGTAATGGTTGATCTTTTAGAAAGTGGAAATATTAAGAAGGCAGCGGAAATTGCTTTCCAATATCGACCATGGGGTAATTATTCTCTTGTTGCTCGTTCTCTAATAAATGCTGTAAGTAAAACAAAAGATATTGATTCATTCGTATCCATATTACATGTAATAAGTAGTAAAGAGCGTAGTTCGCAACTTGAAGAAGATTCTGCAAACGATGATGCTCAAAGCGAGGATAATAACATCATTGCTGAAGTAAGTCGTATTGTAAAAACTACAGTGAAAAATTTACATAAACATGACTTATGTGAGAAGCTCCTACAAGGTATTTATGATAAGGGTCTAAGGATTAATACTGAAACAGCGGAAACTATAGAACAGTATCTCGGTGAAAAAATGACTACAAATTTATCACAGTTGCTCTCCAACCTAACATCCTCAGAAATGGATGTGGCACCAATCGAAGGACCACGCGGCAGAGTTGATGTTGGTGAATGTACCACCGCTCAATTAGAAGCTCAGTATGCATCATTGAAAAAAAAAGGTAATACAAACTTGGCACGCTTACAAAAGCAACTTCTTTTGGCTTACATTAAGGAAAACAATATAAAGAAGTTGAATAGACACATAGAGGAACTAAACGCGTCAAACTTTGAAGTTACAACCCCAATCTTGGCCCAACTATTTGAATGTTACTGTGAGAATGATGCAATTGAAATAGCTGAAGATTGCAAGAAAGAAATTGAGAAAAGAAATCCTAATTTCGTACTGAATAAATATAAATTTGTATTGATGGCGTATGCTTTAATTCGAGCGAACAGAATTGATGAAGCCATTGAGTATTTGAAAAAAAACAAGCAAACAGATGTTACTGAGGCCTCTGGTTTTATGATTAACTCAAAGTGTTGGCAAATGTTAAATACACTAGCGGAACAGAAAAATGACGAAAAAGTAAGTAGCGATAAATGCAATATAGAATTAAAAACTATGTTTGTATTTTTTTTAAAGAAAATGTCCGCGTTACAAACATATAGGGATTTTACACACATCCAAGAAACGGACACAAAGCACACCCAGACACGGAAAAATATTTGTGGTTTACATAAAGTGTTGTCCAAATGTGGGGTTTTTATGAAAACTTCTGCATGAAAATATTAATAAATGAGATACTTGAAAGTCCATGAGAGGGCAACGATTCGACAGGTTTTTCAGAATTTTACCCATAACAATGCAGCAGTGATCAGTGCCCTCGCTGATCACTGCTGCATTGTTATTGCATTGGATTCTGCTTATACTTATTTTGGCAGGCCATAAATAAAAAAATAAAAAATAAATGAATATTAATTATTTTAGAGATAGATATTTTTTATTTTCAAATTTCTTTTTTAGGTGACTGAATTGACAAATACACTTATTTCATGCAACTACATAGAGCCTTCTAATGTTATATTGGGTCCTTCAATTAAAGTACATCTACTAAAGGAAGATATTGAAAGTGCTCTAAAAACATTTGAACAATTTTGTAAAGAATATAGATCAACACCTTGGAAGGGAGAATTGATGAAAGCACTTATCTTAAAGGAAGATGCCACTAAACTTCAATGGTTGGCGGACCTCAGCACCCAGGTATAACCTTATTTGTTTGTAAAATTCCTATTATGTAGGATTATTTTGTATATATAATAAAGATAAATAAATAACCCAAGTCACTTGGGCCATTATTACGAATATATTGACACCTCATTCATTACAATTACTTCAGTAGTTATCGGTTAGACGCAACGATGGAAAATGCAGAAATACATAAACTACCACAAATATTACCCTTCGGTTTGACTTCATTGTAGTCGGGTATAAAAAATTTAAGTGTCTGTTCCCAATATCGTAATGGGTGTCTACTCAATATATCAGAATCATTACATGGTACTATTTTAAAAATATTTATTACTTGATTGAATCTTTACTGGCAGATAACTCTTATAGTACTAGGCTACATTACAAGCCAAGCTTACATTTATTATAAAAAAAGGTTTCCGGCAAAGAAATGAATTTAACTGTTGAACATTGTTTGCATTAGCATCTCTTAGGGTTCATTGAGAATAAAATACTTTATACATTATTTACTATTTGTATTGTTTTCACTGAAAATGCAGAATCTATACAAATAAATAAAATTGGAGTGTCTGTTTGTAATATTAAAATAACAGCTTTTTAATCAATGCATATGTATATATACACGATACATATACCAAAAATGTAGCTAAAAAATTTTTGTCTGTCTGTCTGTCTGTTTGTTCCGGGTAATCTCTGGAACGGCTGGACGGATTTTGTCGGGACTTTCACTGGAAGGTAGCTGATGGTTCAGGGAGTACTTAGGCTACTTTTTTTAGACTAACTTTGTCCCGCAGCGTTACTCGCGGTACAACAATAACCGCGGATAACACCGCGGGGTTCAGCTAGTATAATTATAATATAAACCTGATTTTTGAAATGGTTTCAGGTTCATGGCGAAGTAAATATACTTCACGACTTGGTATTAGCGTTCATTGAATGTGGCCGTTTACGTCAAGCTCGCCGCATATTAGAAACACCAGGACTGCAGACTCGCCACCGCCGTTTGGACGATGCCTGCCAGAGATACGTTGATGTAAGGTTTTTCCAAGCATGTAGTATTACATTTTGTTTGTCCTCTACTCTCAGGCTAAACAAAGACTTAGTAATCATGCAAAGTAATGAACTATTAATACATGGCATTCTAAGGATCGCTTTTTAAAAGATGTCTCAAGATCCAATTAAATCTGATTATCTAAAATTATTTTTAAGTTCAAATCAAAGCTTCAGTGTCACTTATGTTACAGCTTATGTTTTAACGAAGTTGAAACTTGTATCAAGAATTGATTTCAACTCACAATATACTCTCAATTACAATTCCACCAATTCAGGGAGGTGACCGTTGCAAAGCAACACATTTGTGTCACTTGAGTAGGTGCCAATGAACGCCGGTAGTCCCTTGCCATCAAAATACCCATCTGTTCGTTTGTCCCTTATTTTACAAAGTATTATTATATTAAAATATATACATATATTGTTTTTTTTTCAGGAGGGAAAGTCAGAATATTTAGAAGGGTTACTCGAAGCCACAAAAGAATTATCACACATAGACCGTAGTAACATTTTCTACCACCTACTCGTGACATACTGCAAAGCTGATGAGACTGACAAAGCACTTGGCCTTTGGACTGTACTGCAAGAAGATGGTGAAGTACCTAGCGAGCAATTCCTCCAATATCTGGGTCAACACCTTAAATCTAAAAACAGAGAAGTACCATTCGCTATCCCTGAAGATAAGGCGGCCAAAACCATTAAACCTAAGAACGCCGTTGAAAAGATCGTAGCAGAAAATGAACTCTCTAAACCTACAAAAAATGATGTATCGTCCGAAATCGAGACCATGACTAAAATTGGTGATCTACAGCAAGCTACAGACTTTGCTATCAAGACTATCGAACATGGTGTTATACCAAAAAGTAATGTTCTTAAGTTCTTGCTGAAATCTTTAGCTGAAGCAGGTCATGTTGAGAATATTCAAAAAATTGGGAAACAAATAAATGAGTCACTAAAGCGCCGTGTGACATACAACGACAAATTGACCCTGGCCATTTTCAGAAGAGGTGCTGGCACTCAACATATCGATAATTTACTGGAGTCTATCCAAGCTGCTAAAACTAACCAGGATTTGGAAAATGCTTTGAAACATTTCCCGAGGAGTAGTGCTTTAGCCACTGTTGTTGAAGACCAGGCGCTTATTGATAAATGTAAGTAACAAAAGTTAGATCCACCAATTGCTCATTGGATATGTATCACGTACATTTATGTATTCCGATCGTATTAAAACCAAACTTGTAATTATGAAATTTTTCGTAAAATATCTTTTAAATGTGATTTGATGATTTAACATTTCATTGTTACATGTTATACTTCCAACATTTTTTCTTGTTTAAATTTTTTTTTTGTAATATGACTGTCTTTTCTACAGGTACCCAAATTGCCGAAATTGCCGCATCAAAAGGATATCTTTTGCCGATAAATCTCTTGTGGATGGAACTACTTTTGAGCGGTAAAGATAAAGAATCCGATGCTATTTGGACCAGATGGTTAAGCACTGCACCAACAGTGGTGTTCAGAAGGTTACTACAAGAAAGTCACCAAAGAAAAGAACCGCAGCTTATCGAAAAACTTATTAATTTATTGAAAAGTTCGCCGATCTCTAAAGGTTCTTTGGGCAATGCCTATTCCCGTCTAGTAAATTATTATTTGGTTGAAAATAAAATTCAAGAGGCTGAGGACGCTTTTAAGGCTGCCCTAAATGCAGGCCTAAAATCAGAGGACCTCAACAAAACTACCTTAGAAAGGCTACAGTCTGCAGTCAAAGCATCAGAACGTAAACTGCATTTGTAAATTCAACTTATCATGTTATTAGTTCATCCATTTTCATTAATCAATCTGAAACTTGACACAATTTATATATAATGTAAACATAATGAATAACTAAATGTTATTTATTAATTGCCATGAATTTGCTTTTTGTATTGCTATTAACTTTCAAAAAAAAAATTTTTAATATGAACCTTTATTTTGTAATGTTAAACATGGTTCTCAAAAAACATCAAATGTCACACTTTTTTCCTTCTCCCAGTCAGGCAAGAGAACTTGGCTGGTACTTCTGAGCATCCGCCGTTTTATGTCATACTTATTAATAACTTAATATAATGTAAACCGAGTATTTAGTTGTAGCTGTTAATTTTAGTCTTAATAAATTATTAGTTAATAAAATTGACATTTTATTCATCAATGTTTCTTGATTTATTGCATAGAGATTGTTAGTTATATTTATACTTGATCCAAAGTTATGATAAACGCTCCACTGTAGTGTGAAGTCCTCAGATACCTACTCAGACGATGACTCAGGTAGTTTTCAAAACATCTGTGTTATTTAAGCTCTACTGGTGTAAGGTTACCATACTGAAAATGCATCTAATTTCTATATTGATTTTAGGAAATAGAGACAATTTGCAAAAAAAATTCATGTTCTTTCCTTTGATTTGGTGATGATGGTCATCAAGAAGTTGTTGCTATTTTACCTGTGCCCTTTAATGTGTTTTTATAAAAACATTAAGAGGTAGGTATGTTCAAAAAGATAGTAATGAAAGTATTCATTATTAACCTTAACTGCTACACTGCTGCAATGGTAACTATTGCAAATAAAGGAAAATGTTACCTATAATTTAACAAGCTGGAATGAAACGACAAAATAGACAAGGTATTTTTTAAACACTTACCACCGCCACTTGCATTGTTTTTCATCTACGATTAACAGTACATAATGCCTACGATTATTTACCATAATGGTAGATATTGCACAATCCATACTAATAAATTCGAAAGTAGCTCTTTCTATGTCTGTCCGTTACCCTTTCACGGCTAAAACGATTTGAATGAAATTAAAATGGAGATTTCTTTTGATTCTTAAGGAAGAAAATAAGCTACTATAACCGAAATACGCGGACGGAGCCGTGTGCAATAGCTTACTAGCTTATATAATATTTATATATTTTTTTTTTTTATAGAAAATGCTACTTCTTTGAAAATTAAGGTGCCTATTTAAATTGTAACCTACTGTGGTAACATTGTTACGAAATACGCCCTGTTTTCCAATTACAGCACTAGAGCGCATTATGCGGCATAATGCTTAACTTTGAATGATTCAACTACAGCAACGCTTCGCACAATCGAGCACTCTCAAAAGTAGTGTTTTTGCGTGATGCGTGCAATCGATACCAACTGTGACAAAAATTAACAAGTGTTTTTTCTTTAAGGTGGCATTGATCAAAATGTTTTATTTATATATTATCGTTAGTAATATTATTTATTGTTGAAAAAATTTTTAAAGCTTTCGTTTCGTTGCAGTTTTTTCGAAATAATCAAAGTTAATTCAAACTGTGTTAAAAAAATAAATATAAGTATGGATGAAGGTAGAACTCATTTAAAAAAATTACTCAAATCAAACAAATGTTAATGTAATTATCAAAATCCAAATTACTTAAAATAACCGTAAATAGTTTTCAACCAATTTTTATGTATACCACTTTGCTTACAAATTAATGAGGTTATTGCTAACTCTGAATATTTTTTTTTTTTCAACACTGAACTTAGCGCACTCTGCTGGTGCATTTGAAAACTAATTCACGTTCCAATTAAGCTTCAGCATAATTCAGCATTGTGCGCCAATGAGTCGCACTATGCTTTGTAATTGGAAAACAGGGACGGTCACACTAGCTGACCCACACAACATCGTTTACGTCTCCTATTGCTTGTAGCGTGATAATTTTCCCGCGTTTTTGTAACATTCTTCATTGATGCTCCGCTCCTGTAGGTCTTAGCGTGATTATATATAGCCTATAGTCTTCCTCGATAAATGGGCTATCTAACACCGGAAGAATTTTTCAAATCGGACTAGTAGTTCATGTAGTTCCTGAGATTAGAGCGTTCAAACAAACAAACTCTTCAGCTTTATAGTATTAGTTTGGATCAAATTATTAGAAAATGATCATGTTATTAAATACCTACGCTATTGGCCATTTGATTGAATTAATGGACGATGTTTTTAGTTCATTAAGTATTCACATATATTCTATCATAAAATTTTATTATAATTAATAACTGTGGTAGGTACTTCCATGCGAGTAAACTTTTACCATTACAAAAGACTCATAGACTAATCTTTCATTTTTCTTAGAACTACAATTTAATTTTTAAGATTCATTGAAAAATAGTAAATTTTAACGACGGACTGTTTTATGATACAAAAAAATAATTTAATTATTTGGTTGTTATCATTTTAAAATTATGGACATGTCATGCATAGAGATGAACAAAATGTAGGTAAGAAAGTTTTATGTGTGAAAGTCGACGGATATATCAGTAGAAAGAAAAAATGGATGTAATGCGTAAGCAGTGGACTGACAGCGATAGAGGTGAGTGCAGCGGAAAAAAGCAGGTAAATCATTCAGTGCAATAAAATAAAAGTAGAGAATACATAGTCTGTGGCTACGTAATTGAAAAAAAGGAAATGACGTCACAGAAATTTTGGCGGGAGTATTGGCGTCACTTTGTAATTACGACGTCTTTGTACGCTGACCCAAGAGAGAAATATTGAAAAATTAACGACTTACAACTTTTACTATTCATAAAAATGTTTTATCCTGTGGACTCTTTGAAACGAGGAGGAAGGTTTTACTTGTGCTGGGTAGCAGATTCCTGGCCACTGCGATTTGCCACTATTACACACCGTCAGCTTTGGTCACAAGATATTCGGATAATATGGTAAATAATATTATATAAAAATAATAATAATTATTATATAAGTTTGAACAAAGAATGAATTATTGGTAATGAATAACTCAAACTTAAATCATGTACACTCCTATTGTTGTAGTGATGATTTGGTTGAAGTTATAATGAACGAGTCTGGTCGTCCTACACATAGATTTTCACTCCGACTTAGCTCCCAACTTCTCCGGGGACTAGTGCGACTTTATCAAAAGAAAGTTAATGTGTTCCTGGGTATGTATTCTTAATTACAAAAATTTGAATTTCCCTAATCTTATAAAGTTCTTCTCAACTACTAAAAACAAATTATATTATTGTCACTTATACCTATAGTGAAAGTAGAGAGTTAATTAGGTGTAATACATAATTCTTAAATATTTTTTGAAAGCATTTTCATCGACTTCATTATTTAAATAGTATCCATAACATGGACATTGTCAAAACAACACAAAATTTACTTTTTGAAACAAAATTTCACTCACCACTTCATCTCTCACTCAAAGGGCTAAACAGGTGAAGGTCCACATTTTGTCTATACATAATTGTATATACAATTATGTATAGACAAAAATGTGACTATACATAGTACTCGTATGCTATGGTGGAGCAGGCCTATACTTATTAGTCAGGCACTTACATTAAAAAAATATTTATAAATTACCAAATACATGCCTATTATAGATAAATTACAACCACACACAGAACAAGTGATCATGGTCATAACTCATAACCATAACACAAAAAATTTATGGGTGGGAATCAAACCCACAACCTTTAGCTTAACAGTCAGACTCCTTAACCAGTAGACTAAAGAGCCATTTTTGTAATTTCCTTTCACATTTAGAAACTGTTACTGTTCTTATTCTGAAACTAAATCAATATTTGATTTATGATTATGAAATATACTTTAGATCTGTGACTGAATAAGGTGAGGCAGTATTCTTCCTTTCTGAGAAGCGGTATACCTCCAGCTGTGGACATAGTGGCCTTAATATGATTTATAAGTTATCTGTCTATCTTATTGAGTGTATCTATTTGTTTTTTAGGTGATTTGTGCAGACTTAATGCTACTGTTATCAAAAGTGCTAATAAAAAGTAAGTAAATTGTTTAGTCTCATTTAGTTATTTATTAAGATGACTATGTCTTATTAATTTTAGTTATAAATTGAAGTACCTATATTAAAGTTTTATTAGTATTTAAGCAGAAACATTGTTTTTTTTTTTAATAGAAATTAAACCATTATCCCTTTAAAAGTTTTAAATATTTGCAAAATTTTCTTTTCTATATTAGATGGTATACACAGGAAGTTGAAGTCGTGAGGCGTGTTAAACGTCCACTGCCACAGCTACATTTTCAAGATGTTCACGGAGCACCAGAAAATGAACAAAGAATTATGGAAATGATTCAGGTTTGTTCGACCTGATTAGTCTGTCTGTTACATTTCTCTGCTATCCTCTATTCACTCAGGGTTTGCTGGAAGAAAACTCAATTTTGGGTTAAGCACGCCTTTGTACATGTAATTTTCTTGTATTTTTTTTTCCTATTTATGTGTGTATTATGTACAATAAAGAATAAATACAAATACTTACGCTTTTACGGCTAAACCGGGGAACAGATTGCAATGAAATTTGGCATGGAAGATACTCTGATTCTTGAGAAAGGATATAGACTACTTTTAAGAGCGATAACCGATATGCACGTGGGCGGAGCCACGGGCAAAAGCTAGTTTGTATACATATAAAATGACGAAATAATATAATATATATCTGTCATTCGAATAAATACTTATGTCAGAATTAGGTCGTGTATTTATCTTTATTAAAAGATCAGATTTCAATATGATCTATTGGAAATGTATCATCAAACGTTTTTGTTGCTTGTAGGCAAGTGGAAATGCTGTTTCGAACATTCAAGATATAACACTGAGAGAACCTGCAATAGTCTCTGAGATGCTCCCAAGGCCAAACGTAAGTTATTAATTGATAATAATTATCATGTTTAGAACTTAGACCCTGTTTGAATCCTTGTATTATTAGAAAAAATAAATTTTAAAAGAGAAACAAATAAACATTATTATTAATTGAAAAAAAAAGGTATAAAACTAGGTATATTTCCCCATCTACAAAATAAAGATACAAGTTCTTTTTTCCTCTTGAGTCTTTTCCAAAACTAAGTTGGGGTCGACTTTAAGTCTGCAATACAGTTGAATTTCCTTTGTTCGCGCCACGTAGTCGAGGGATTGCCATCAAACCTCCACAATCCAAGTACTAGGTGATATCTCTAAAGTTAAACAATAAAAAAAAAACTACTGGTATAAAATAATGTTATTCATCAACAACCCATAACGTCCCACTGCTGGGCTCGGGTTTCCTCTCAGAAGAGGGATAAGGCCATACGTCCCCACGTTGGCCGAGTGCAGGTTGGAGACTGTAGGATGTATGATGTATTTAAGCAGCCCAAAAGCCTCCAATTAAGCTTCACAAATGTTATCCTATGATAACAACTGGGACCGACTGCTTAACGACGCTTATATTATCATGCTACCAGCGGTCACACATCCAGATACTGATCGCGCCGTAGTTGCTTACCCTCGCCCCCCCTTGGTGATTGTTTCTAATCACCGAGTGCAACTGGGCTATGAGTGCCGGTGTAAAATATTATGAATGTTAATATGGTGGTGCGTTAGGACGGGTTCGGCGAAGAGCTCCCGGAGCAGTGGCTGGAGCAGTTAGGGGACCGCACCGTGGAGCAGATGTTGGTGCGAGCGGAGGTGTCGGCGCAGCGCTCGGGGCTGGAGCTGCTCGACTCCACGGAGCCGTCCCACGACCGCTCCCGCCTGCTGCTGCCCACAGTACGCATGGAAAGGATGTCCGAACACGACCTCATTATGTTCAGAAAATGTATTACAGTTTTACCATTTGAACCCTTTCTTCTTTCGCTTTCTACTGCGCCAAGTTACTTACAATATATAATAATACACTTTGTGTGATCCACAAATTGTTGTTCTGAGTCGGACGTTGTTTGTGTCCATTTCATAGATTTGTAAAGTATATATTCACGATACAAAAATATATTTCTAATGCGGGAGCTGTCTTTTTAAAAGTAGAAAATGTCGCGATTGACTTGACGTACCTACATACCTACCTAAAACGATTTATATAGGTATAGACTAAAAACGATTTATCTATAATAATAATACTAATATATAAAACTGAAGAGTTTGTTTGTTTGTTTGAACGCGCTAATCTCAGGAACTGCTGATCCGATTTGAAAAATTCTTTCAGTGTTGGATAATAATGGTATCATCACGCTAAGACCAATAGGAGCGGAGCAAGACTAGAGAATGTTTCAAAAACGGGGGAAAATTATCGGCAATAGGAGACGCAAACGAGGTTGCGTGGATCGACTAGTTATTAATAAAGCCCATGTTACCCGGGTTATTATTACGAATCTATTGACACCTCATTAATTAAAATCAGTGCAGTAGTTTAGAAGCTACGCTGGAACATATAAAGATACATACAATAACACAAAAATACCTTCCTTATTCACCGTAGTTGGATAAAAAAAAGATATTTAAAAACCAGTGGAAGCTAACTTAATATGTACTTAGTATATTAAGCCAGCCTGGCTGTTAATCAATTTCCGTTTTCTTAGGAACTTCATTTGAAACTTTAAATAAAATGAGGCTTTTAAATAAATATTCTATTTATAGCTCCTATTACAATCTTTGTTTCTGTTACAGCTACTGCAGAGGAATTGGTACCGGATTTTGAAAAAGGTACACTCAAAATGATATTAAATATATCCTGACTACTTAGTGATTTGTGTTGATGTAATCTTACTTTGTAAAACCTTTTTAACTTAAATCCTTGACCTTGCTTTTAAACTCGCAGAAATTCCTGAAATACCTGAAATCCCGCCTCCTGAATTGCCTGTTCCTGTACCTGAAATGTTAGTATTCAATTATAAATGATCTTACTTCATCCCAATTTAAAAGTTGTATTATCCGTATGAATGAAACTATTTTGTAACCGATAATTAGTTTCATAGTATGGTGATAAAAGCATGCCGTAAACGACATGTGACGACTTCCACATACAGCGCAATAAAAACATACTACAGCGCCATTTATCGAAGAAACACTGAACTACAGAGTAACTACTAATCTTGTATCGCGAATATCGAATATAGAAGTTCTCGCGTCGATTAGCATTTTATACAATTTCTCAACATTGCCACGGGCCACTGCCGCCAGGCATGATCACTTTGCCTGGAGACAGAGATATGACACCCGTTTTTCCATAAACATATAGTTAAAAGGCGTAGAACACACAATGTGGCAAATATCCCCTCAGGCTGTGTTCAAGCAGGTGGGGACACATATTGCCTTAGCAATCTTTGAAGTCTAAAATTTTAAGGTTTTATCAGATTGAAATTATCTGAGTCGATTTTTTATTGATCTACGTACTATTGTATGGATGGAATGCCAGCCACTGTAGATATAGAATATAATATATTCTAGACGCTAGATATACAATCATATATTATATTATATACCCTTATATAGCTAGATATACCTACAATCATATATTATACTAGCTGAACCCCGCGGTGTTACCTGCGGCTATTGTTGTACCGCGAGTAATGCCGCGGGACAAAGTTAGTCTAAAAAAAGTAGCCTAAGTTACTTCCCGGATCATCAGCTACCTGCCAGTGAAAGTCCCGTCAAAATCCGTACAGCCGTTACAGAGATTACCCGGAACAAACAGACAGACAGACAAAACTTTTTTAACTACATTTTTGTTATATGTATCGTGTATACATACATATGCATTGATTAAAAAGCTGTAATTTTAATGTTACAAACAGACACTCCAATTTTATTTATTTGTATAGATGATTGTAGGTATATCTAGCGGACTAGATGATTAGAGCTACAAGTTTTGTCAAAGGAGAATTTCATTCTAGAATTAAACTCACTTGTACTTATTCCACTATTTTAATTAAATTTACACCTGACCGGTTTCGCCTTATGGCACTCTCAAAGGTTATTTAAATAAAATAGTGGAATAAGTACAAGTGAGTTTAATTCTAGAATGTATTACAACAAGTTCCATCAAGTGCCGACAATCGAGAGTATAAATTATAAAAGGAGAATTAGTTAACGCTATAAAATACGAGGATGGATTTAAAAAGTTTCCGATCTAACCGATGATACGAATTTTCTAAATAGGTACGATCAAAATCTGGTATAACGGCATCGAAGGGACTACTCATATTTGGTCGTAAAAACCAATAGTCGTAACAGCCGATGACGTTGTAATTAAGTAGGTACCTACTGGACTCTACACACAACTACATTTACTAGTTTTTATTAACGAGTGCTGATATCTTCACGGTGTGTGTGGTCAGAAAATTTAGACCACCTAGTACATAATAGATACTTTGCTTTCTAATTCCCTTCGAATTGAATGTCGCGTCGGTAGAAATTTAGCATCAGACCAACAATTTCTTATGGTAAATTTAAAAGAACCAGCAATCCAACGGTGCTCGAAACTCATCGGTCATCAAACACATGTTCTAAAATGTGGTCATGTCTACCTTTAGTTGCACTCTCAAACGCGTTTTCTGCTGAAGGTGGTTAAGATCCTCTTGAATTACCTACTTTTTTATTTGTTTGAAAAAAACTAGGTAGGTTCTAGGTAGTTCCTTCCTGTGAAATTCCTCGCTACCATTTTCCCACTACCAGTTCACGTGTTTTCCTCCCACTATTTATTTTATTCAGTAGTACCTATATGATCCCGGGTCCTTTATGCGGGGCGTGAAAAAGCATCTCACTAGGCGGCCATAGTGTGGATCACCATGTTCTATTGTCTTCATTCGCATTGAGGATGGTGACCACTACTCTTGGATTCTGCTCATGCTTTCCATCAGGCAGAGCAGAGTCATCTTGGCAGCTAAAACAAAAAAAAACCTGTGTGTTCTTGGATACTTTTCAGAGAGCTACTGATTCTTAGTAATTTTAATTAATAAAGTACCTATATGCAATAAGAAAATTAACCATTTCTATAGATCTCGTGATGAAATACTTGGCGAGGAAGCCAGGGGTATTGCTGTACAACCAGCCGTAGAGCCCGAGCAAGTAGAAATTGAACTAGAGGTAAGTACCTATCTATAGGATATCCTATCTCATTTAGAAATATACCTAATATTTCTTCTTTATTAATAAGTAACGCTTTATCATCTCTGCTTTGTTGCTAAGAATCAAGAAAGTATCATATAACAATTGCTTTAACATAAATTTGTAAGTATTACAAATGTTAACTACTAACTAAGCTCACACCGGTCTCCCCATGACCACGAGGGGTGGGGACCCATTCGAAACGTCGATAAATATTTTTATCGCGAATAAGTCCTGCTATACGACTATTTTATATGTAAAAGTCGCGAAAGTTGAAAAACATTTATAACAAATGTGTTTATTAGTGATGCGGATAAAACTTCACATCATAACTTTAAAATGCCCACGCAACGCACACTTTCATTTGTATTAGACGAATGATTTTAGTATTTTTAATTATTATCGAAATATTTTAACTTTCTTAAAATTGGTTACTAGGAAATACAAGCAGAACCACAAACCAGAAAACGAAGGCTAAGGAATAGATTGATGATTGATAAAAAGATTAAAATTGGTACGCAGTTCTTCCGAGCAAGACTCGAAAATCCGCTAGTAGAACTACGATGCCAGGTATGTACATGTTTGCTATTATATTGGGTCTTTGTCTACCTATGAAATCGTCGATGATGAACGCCGGCTGCATGCACGAAACAGGATGACTCATTGTCCCGTTACGCTCATTATCATCATTACATTAATGTTTATCATCATCATCTCTCATCATTACATCAATGTATTGTAATGACGTCGTCACGTTAATCTATCGTAGTAAACCTATCTACCTCTATGTAGTAAACGGACTTTACAGACAACCATTTTTTTATTAAATCAGTCAACGGTCTTTGACGCGACAACGTCCAATAAATTGATGAACACTGGCTGCATGCACGAAAAAGGATGACTGATGTTACGCCCTAGACCTACAAACAGTGACTATCACCTTTCTAGGGGTCAATTTTCGGAGAAGGGAAGATATTCAACCTACTTCATTTTTCGTCCCGTTTTACAATGCAGGTCAAAATTCCTTTGTTTGTGTGCTGCTGAGTACTTAGTTACATTACGGCGCGAACTTCGCGCATCATTGAGTTCGTGGGGCAACTATATAAACAATCCATTAGGACTAATATTTTGATGCTAACATCTTAAACTAAATTGGGTAGAAGCGGGCAAACCAATAGCGTTCATTTGTAGTGGCCGTGACTAATTTTAAAAAAGGAACTTTAAAATAAAATAAATCCCTAAGTGGAATTAAAAACGAAAAGGAAGTCGGTTAATTACTTTGATTTTATATGGTCAGTATTGTAGAGCCGTAATTTCATTGGTATAGACACTACAGACTTATTCTGTATTTAAAATAACGCCAACATAATATAAATATTGACCTCGCCAATTCTTGATAGAATGCAATTAGAATGCATTGGGAACTTTTATTTGGACATCGACTACCCTCATTTTGTTTGTTAAAATTAACACCTTCGTTAATATTAACAGCTACTCCTCACAATCCACGTTTTTCTCATTTTCAGGATAGTTCGGACGACATTATCTTTATACGCGTACCTCCTGAATTCTACTTTCGTCGCCCTACTCACGGTGGAGAGAGGGTTACTTCTAACATTGGATTTGTAATAAATGGACTTTTTGCACGAAATCTTGGAGTTCTAAATAACCAACCATTCGAGGAAAGAGAAATAGAGGTAAACATGCTTTTAAAATATGTTATTAGTAACTATTTTTGTTACAGTACTATTATAAACATCTTTTTGTAGAGAGTGATGCAGAGATCAAACTATTGTGGCACAAGGTCACTACTTGAAAGGATCGAGGAGGAACAAGAAGTTCCGACTGTGGTTGAGGTGCCACAGGTACAGATCGGAACGGAACAGATCCCGGTCGAAGAGATCGCTATGGAGCAGAACGTGCCTGAGGCAACGCGGCCTAATGTTGGCGCCCAAATTGACGAAGATATTGGTGAATTGCTAACGCAGAAAGTTGAAACACTCTCTCAAGCACGCAAAAGGAAAGAACAAGAGGCATTGGAGACTACCGCCGTATGTTTTTACAATAATTCTTAAACGTTAAATCCACATTAAGTATCTACAAAATTTTAGCAATTTTTATTAAAATACGTTCATTGATATTTTAATTTACAGCCAAAAAGACAACTTTCTGTAGGTTACGTTTCGTTTCGAGAAACTCAAGTAGCGAGATTGTCAAGGCAGGATGCGAGTGAGTTTTTTTAATAGTAGGTACGTTCTTATTTACATATCTATAACTGTACTGTTGAAATAATTAGAATTTTCATTTTCAGGCCCAGAAGCTGACAAAGAAAATGTCCCTGCAAATATACCTCGGCGATCGACATTAGAGGAACCGAGACCGGCGCAAAATGCAGAGATGATTGTATCATCAATGTTACAGCAAGCAGGGTTGGCAGACATTCAGGTGCCGCCATCTGTCGTAGTCGAGACCGGCCCGCAATTATCGCAACGTGCAGTGTCACTCGGTAAACCAAGCCGAGGAAATCTTAGTGATAGTTCGGAGACGCCATTGGGTAGTCTTGACAGAACAAAGGTATCCCTTGGAGATTCGGAACAAACTACGGATTCTAAAAGATTTATACGGTGTGTATAAATCCGAAATATTATAAATGGGAAAGTTTGCGAGGATGTGTGGATGCTTTATGGATGTTTGTTACTCATTCACGCAAAACTCCTGATATCTATACTAATATATAAAGCTGAAGAGTTTGTTTGTTTGAACACGCTAATCTCAGGAACCGCTGGTCGGATTTGAAAAATTCTTTCGGTGTTGGATAGTCCATTTATCGAGGAAGGCTATAGGGTATATATCATCACGCTACTACTAATAGGAGCGGAGCAACAATGAAGAATGTTTCAAAAACGGGGGAAATTTTCACGCGACGGGCAAAGGAGACGCAAACGAGGTTGCGTGGGTCGGCTAGTCCTAATACTAATAGATCGACACAAGCGAACGCGCAAGCAAAAGCTTACTACCGCTATGTTTAAAAATATCTACTTTGAATTCGTTCATTTAGGTAAATAGTGAAACCTTCCACTTCAAGGAACTAAGTATGCCTTCATTTCTGATCACGTAATTTAAAGTTGCCTGACTTTAGTCCTTAATTTTAGCTTTATCATCTGACGTGTTTCGTTGGTGGAGTATGTTGGTGAGAGCGAGACCGGAGGCCCAATGATGCAGAAGCATCTCTAGGCCGCCATGCTGCATTGTTACATTGTCTGCATTCGCAATGAGTATGGTGACCACCACTATTGGATTCTGCCTAAAAAATACACCAGAATTCACAGGTGTTACAGTGGAAACTGTATTGTATAACTACTTATTGAAATGAAAAAAAAACTATTTAAAGTCTAAGCCCTCTCCCCCTACCCTTCCTGTGTCCGCCCATAACTGCATTGAAATCCGTCCGTTGTGTAGTTTAAAAGATCTCCTTTTACAGCGACCAATGGGGTACTGAAGGCACTATGCTGAAAATCCTTACATTCGTCAAATCAGGACGTAAACCGGTAACAGTGAGTGCTCTCGTCAAGAAAGGTCCAACCATAGCCGGCCATACACGTGTCATTGCTGCGCGATGCTTTACGTCCATACTCAGTAAGTTGTTTTACAAGTTCTACTTGCATAGGCTGGAGGTAGCTCAAGTGACTACGTTTGGTTGAGTGCGAGTCGAGTAAGAACGAATACTGCTTAGTCCGATAACTTCAATAATAATAATAACCACGCACATCTCACGCACGACTGAGGCCGAGGCAAGATTTCAAGTTAGGCAGAGCTTGTATTACGGTAATTATAACCACCCTGCTGATTTAAAATAATTATAATAACTCAGTGGACTCACGCAACTTCGTGTACATCTCTTTTCATTGTTACTCGGGTCGGATGTTATAAGGCCTATATATGTTTCCTATAAATGTATATATATTTCCTATAAAAAATAAATAAGCCATCTTACACTAAGATAATTGTTGAAATTAGCCTAGTGAAATAGGGATTCATTATTACATACATAGATGTTCCTAAATAAATTGGTAGATCGAAAAGATGCTCATCACATAATTTTGTCCTGGGTGGGGAGCGAACCAACAACATCCGACATGGCAACTATAGCAATAATAATATAATAGTACTCGCTAAGACAAGCGTTATTGTTGTAGTTTTACAATCTCGAGTAACACCGTGAGGCACAGCTAGTCTAAAAACGCAGCATAAGTTACTCCTTATTACATTTTCTTCTTTTTTTTTCTTCTTCTTTTTAAAAGATAACTCCCGTATTAGGAATAAACATCCTGTGTCGCAGGGACTTAACAAACATACATGAAACCGACACAAAGTACAGCCAGACTCAGGACAACAATTTGTGCATTACACAAGTGTTGTACCGCGTGGGATTTGAACCCTCGACACTTGACGCAGTAGCAAGCGGCGTGGCGACCACTGAAACCACTAGGCCAAGCGTGCAGCCAAAAGTATATATTTACAAAAGAAAAGTACATATAGTATTTATATCAGTTTAGACAACTAGACCTAGACCCATAATACAAACTCTGTGTAATTTGTAACTAGATGGCTTTGTGTGTTAGATGGCCGAAAATAATTATTTATTTGTTCGGTCAATCTTGAATACCGCGAATTTGAATCCTGTGAAAACTCATTTTTAACTACCGAATGAAATCCAGCAGAGTAGTAAACACCAAAACTGTCAGTTTTTACCTGTTTACTAAATACATTGATAATTTCCAGAATTAAAGCAACATGGCTTCATCAACACCTCCAAGGACCCTAATACGCTTGAAATAAATGCCATCACCTTAGGAGTAAAGCTGACAAGCTCTCAGGAACAATATTAAAAGCATTAGGAAATGTTTTTCGTCAAATTAATTGTTAATATGAAGGTGATTCTAATCTACGTTAATTTTTGCATTTATTTATAATAAAACATAATATTGATATGAACAATTTTATTTACGATCTGTATATAATGATATGATTTCTGTACACTTTACACAATAAGTCATCAACTAGATTCAAGCTAACTAGATAGATTTATGAGTATCTTAATAGTAGGTAGGTAATGGCTTAATAATTTACAAACTCTTATATTATAATCGAATGCTGTACAATAAACAGTCGACGTTATTATCTATTCTAAACATTTATTCTTACTTACATAAAATACAGCCATTTACATTATCGAATTGGTATATTAACATTAGTTTAAACTTTAAAAGCTTAATTGGTATTACATACAGATGTCTTAAATATACAAGGAATTATTAAAGTTACGGTCATTCATGGAGGTTTCGTACCTTGATAAAGCATTCTTTCAAATTTTTATTTATACAAAATCAGTCTCCTACTATTTGTTAAGTCCACCGTATTAAACGTATACTAATAAAATGAACTCGCTAACATCTTACAACTCAAAGGCAGTCACGCGTTGTCGCTTTAGGACGTTCAGAACTGGACGATTGATAAATGTTTAACAACAATAAATGTATGTGCAGAGGATTCGCAACACACGTTAAATAAGGATTATAACTTCATTACTCTCGAATAAGAGACACATCAGAAATAACATCGATCACACTTCAGTGTTTCACAGCCTTGCTAACAGTCGTTCCAAGCTCTCACTCAATTTACATTAAATAGTTACAGTCTGTTCTTATATATTTAGGAATGACAATATTCAGGTTAAACATAGCTACCATTATTTGAAAGTTTATTTATCATAGATTATTTTAAGACTTTAATATATGGAACGAACGCCCAGTACGCTTACCACGAAGTAAAATCAGTAGGCCTAAACGGTAGATCATAAATAGAATAAGTATTTCATTTTTCAAATTACAATAACAGCTTAAAAGGTCGGAATCGACAACATCGGAGCGATAAAAGATGTACTCTAACGTCGACACGATCGAAGCGACTCTCGAATGGAATAAACGTATAAAACGGTGACATATCACAGATCCCTCGAGCTTCAAAAAAAACCCGGTGAAAGAGCGTCACTGCGAAGACGGGGAGAGGGCTAAATAAAAGAAAGAGTGGGGAGCGCTCATGGCGCCAGCGAGTCGCTGTCGTATTCGTCGTCGGAGTGGGCGCGCTCGCCGTAGTGCATGCTCTCGAAGTAGTGCTGCGGCCTACCGTCCCACAGCGCACACAGCGCGCTCGCGTCGTCGTACAGCACGGAGCGCTGCAGCTCGTGCTGCAGGCTGTCGGGCGGCGGCCGCAGCTCGCGCGGCAGCGGGCGCACGAGCGGCGCCAGGCGGCCCGCGCGCGCCACGTACGCCGCCGCCACCGCCTCGCCCGCCGCCAGGCTGTCCGCCGCGCCCGTCTGTCGAAACGCCCAACCCCGTTACGTGAGCCGCAGCGCAGTCCACGCCGGCCATCCTACCCGCGCCAAACGCCCTCCCGCCCTCCCGCCCTCCCTAGCCCGGTCCCAGAGGATGACCGGTGTCGACCCGCGGTCAGTACAAACAGAACGGTGTGACTCGAACTACAACTTCAAACGTGCCGTTACCGTGATCTACCATGTGCTACGTTAATTCCTGTGCTTAAGGTTATTCTATTAGTCGCACCACACCGAGTTATCGACGCTGTGAAGCCGTGTGAGAGCATCAGTCGCTTTGTGGTTAGCCAATCGTTTTGCCATAATGCCACTATGTCAGTTAAAAAAACATAAAACCAAAAATATAAATAATAAAATAAAACACAAAATCGACGGTGTATATAGTGTGTAGCGGCAAAATGTATAATATAATTCATAATAATGTGTTTCATCTTGCACTTACCGTATTCATCGAGTATGTCCATGAGGGATCACAAAAAAAATATTTTAAAGTGCACTAAACATTTGTAAACACTAAAAACATGATTCTAAAATTAGGTATTTATAGTTTTATCTATTTATTGGCATGTCTTCATAGCAAAACCCAAACCGATTAAAGATGTAGTAGAGTCGAATCGTGAGGATCGTATATAAATGAAATTAACAAAGAAAAAATAGCCCTTCCAGATTCGCAATACCACAACTTTTACAAATATAATGAATCAAATCGATATCATGAAAGTCTTAGATGAAAATAGATTCGGCAATCCATCGACGTTACTTATAAAAATATTTATGCACGAATCGGTTTCCAGTCGTCCGACAACACAATAGTTAGTGACGAGGACACACAATCGTTAGCACATGCTCGCCTACACTACGGACTCGCTCTACGCAACTCAACGAAACCAGGACCGGCCGGCAGATCGACCGAAGCGAAACGAAACGACGGGAAACAAAACTTACGAAAGACATAATGGCATGGGAGCCGGTCGCGGTAAATACTACGAGAACGGGTCCGACGCGAGCGCGGGGCACTCTCACGAGCCGGCGTCTTTAGAGAACCAGTTGTTCCAGAAGGAGCGGACGCGAACCTTGGCATCGGGCTGCGCCGGCGAACGCCGCACCGGCACCGCCGACTTGTCGCGCTCCTTGCGCGGCGGCGCGGCCGGCGCGGGCGACAGGCGCGAGCGGCCCGACGCGCCCGAGCGGCCCGACGCGCCCGAGCGCACCGAGTGCGCGGAGGCGGGCCGCCCCGTGTGCAGCGGGATGCGGCTGGGCCGGCGCCGCGGCGTGTCGGCGATGCGCGACTCGTCGCTGTCCTCGGGCATGTGCAGCGGCTCCATGTCGCGCATGCTGCAGTGCGCCGCGCGCGCCTCCCGCGCCGCTCGCGCCTCGTCGCGCCCCTCGCACCCCTCCCGCCCCTCGCGACCCTCGCGCCCCTCGCGCCCCTCGCGCCCCGCGCCCTCCAGCTTGCGCACGAGCGCGCGAGCACCCTCCAGCTCGATGCTTTTCTCCTCTAACTGTAAAATAATTTCAACGAATATTAATGAGAGAGAAAAAAATTTGAATTATGATAATCGTTGACTTTAAAATCGTTTATATTCGAAAAATAAGACGAAGTGTACTTGTATCCTTTATTAGGGTTACTTTTTTGGGGGTACCCTACACGAAAAATGGGATTGCAGGGTAATTTTTTTTGTCGTTTTATACCCCATAGTATCGGTTATTGTTAGATAGGTCTTTTAAAAACATTGAGTTTTATTTAAGTATCTGTTTGCGCGATATTAATTTTTTTGCACTACTGCGGAATCCTCTTAGAAGAAAGCGAAATTCTACAATATGCACACTAGAACATATGTATAAGTAAATAAGATCGAATACAATAGATTTTCTATTATCTTTAGCATTCTACTAAAGACTTGCAACATTTTCTAAGACAACATTTTAAGGTAAAACAATGCCTCAAAGAGCACTCACAAACAAAAAATAATATAAGACATGCATAAACGTACTCTGAATTTAAGGTCTTCATTTATGTCTTGGGCGCGTTCTAACCTTTCCAATAACAATGTGCGTTGCGCGGCTGCTCTTCTGAAGCGCTCACTCAACACCTGCAATATTACACAAATTATTAATATTAATTGAAAATGATAATCGAACCACACTTACCACAGTCCAAAATATCTAGCAACATCAGAAACGTAGTATTCACTAAGATTTAACATTTGTTGTCTGATATAACGTTTTGATGTTTTTTCAATACTCATAAGTAGAGAAAACTTTGCTTAAGAGTGAAAG
The DNA here is from genome assembly GCA_905220595.1 of Spilosoma lubricipeda. Classification (NCBI taxonomy): domain Eukaryota; kingdom Metazoa; phylum Arthropoda; class Insecta; order Lepidoptera; family Erebidae; genus Spilosoma; species Spilosoma lubricipeda. The sequence continues at coordinate 16,721,128 of HG992281.1, read as the reverse complement.
GAAGTTCGAAAAGAAATCATGATTGAGGTCTACATGGGGCGTGTCAAAGGACTATATTTTTTATGTAGATATTTTAGACTAGTTTTTACAATGCTAAATATGCTACACATATTAATAAAATACTTATAAAATATGAACACGTAAATATTTACATGACAAAAACATGCACACCTAGTTTTTATAAAATACTAATAGCGCTATCGTTAAATTTATCAACATGTATTTATCCCTACAAGATTTTTTTTCATTTTGAAATTTACATGCACATGAATATTTTTTTTTATTCAGACAATACCACTTTAGACCCAAGAATTTTTCAACATTTGCAATCAGTATGTACCTATGGAAAAGTTATGGTCTAGCGTAAGTGGAAAACTAAGAAACGATTTACTTTTCCTTAACATAAAAGTGCAAATCATTTTCCTATCCTGTAAATCTCCAAAATTGGAATGACTTCGTTAATTTTCAGCAGTTTGTTTCACTCTGGGAGCAAATTTATTTCTTGTTTTGGTTTTATATCAACTTTAGTTTTCTCGGAGCAAAGACAAATTTCGAGTTTTTAAAAAACAAATTTACTTCCGTAATAGCAGACTACATTTCGGGGTTGAACAAAAATGATGTTTTACTAGTATATACTTAATGTTTTTGATGAAAGGTCTGAATTAGTTTTCTTTATTAACAGGGAAAACGATTTGTTTGATCTCCACAAATTTACTATTTTCCCTGCTAACAAAGTAAAAGGGACTGAGGACTGACTGACATGTTCTCGTTGATCCGAACAAAATTTTGAGTATGCTTCCAGTCATGTATGGTACAAGGGAAATAAAATATTTATTTGAAATGTCCTAGAATGGGCTACTGAGGAAATTATTATAACAGTAAAATGTAAGTGTATTTACTGCTGTCCGTGTAGAGGCGACAACACATATTACAAGGCAAGTCATTTCGTAATAGCAAATAATATAAGGGAAATGCATGGATAAGGGCGAATCACCATGAATTGTGAAGCAAAACATAGCATAATGACTAAGAATATACATACGTACATATATACTTCTCTGGTAAATTTTAAGACTATGCGTAAATGTACATTAAAAGCGTATGAAAAATAAATAATTAAAACGCATTTACAAATATTTTGTTTTATTCAATATTTGCAAAATCTACATACATACCACTAACACATATAAATAATTTTACGGGTTTCCCGTAAAATATTTTGCCGGGTTAATGACGGCATTTATAAATGCGTTGCAGAAATTTAACTGTAGCTAATTGTTTATCTTTCAAGCATCCATCTGAAATTGATTACTGTACGCCTACGTAATGCAAAATCAAAAAAATACTTAGATATGTTGTAATACACATAGGTTAAAAAATTAAGTAAGTAGATAATGTTAAGTTTAATGGCAGTGGTCGACCGTCGCGCCACACTCCATTAGCAGCACAATTCGACGTAATTCTGCCGAAATCTTTGTGGTTACGTCACACCATCCACTCGTTAGTGCAATGACAGTTCTGAAGAACGACTAGCACGTACTTCGTTACCTCACTCGTTCTGCAATTAACACCTAACTGTTTTTATATTTTTTGTTAATGCAACAGATTTCTAATGACCTAAATATGAAACTTCTGAAAATTGACACGTCAACAGTTACCAAAAACACCCAACTTTAAACTTAACAGTATAATTGGATACGGTATGTAGTTTCAACATGGAATATACATATATAGATAATATTGAAAGATTGGCATTACCATTTATAAATTTAATCATTTTATTTACTCCAGGTGAAAGGATGACATTTAACAATTAAACTACTATGTATTTATGTTTGTAGTGCATAGTTTTAACGTACCTGATTCTGTACGGTGGAGGTGAGCAGTTGCCTCTGAAGTTCGACAGGATTACTCTCGAGGAGAATCGCCGCGAACTTCTTGGAGTCGGGCGTGGCGACGCGCGGGGGTCGGGCGGGCGTGGCGAGCGCCGAGTCGAGGCGGCCCAGCGGCGTGCGCGGGGCCGGCGCCGGGCCGGGGGAGCTCGCCGCCGTCGCCACAGCCGCCTCCAGCGCTGCCGCGCGGAGGAGCAAAGCATCGCGTTCTGCCCGAATCCGAGATGTGTCAGCGCAATCGCTGCAGGTGCCACTAGATAGCGCTCTCGTGAATGATTCCTCGACAGTGTCGACAGGTTGTCTATCGTCGAGCTCCCCGCGCAACTGTTCCGCTTCGTCGCGAAGTCGTACACCTTTTCGTTGGATGACGTCCAGGAGCGCCCAAAGCTCGTCTTCGAGCGGACGCGACCGGGATGCCGAAGCGGACGCAGATGCCGAGGAAGAATGTGCATCCTTGAAATGAGATCAAAATTTATTATTTTTCTCGTTTTACGGGCGAAACTTTTTTGAATTGTAAACTTCTTTGCACAATTTTTGGTAGGAGAAAATCTTATGAGTTCGCGTTACCGACATGCTGACATGACATTTTCGAAGTGAAAACTTAGTTGGCCGCGTTGAGCACTTTTTGTTAGGGAAAAACTTACGCATCACGGACATGCTAATACTCGATGTTTATAATTTTAATTTAAACATTATGAAATTTCTAATTTTACACATAACTTTAAAAATAACATTCTAAGTTATGTTTTCACTTCTATCAGCAGTTCTTACGACTGTATTTTCTTTTTAATTTTAAATAGAATCTTCATAAAAGTATTTGAAAATGTGACGCAATGTTACCTTGCCGCAAGACGTCTCGGTGCTGAACCCGGAGTCCTGCACGGAGGGCTGCGGCTTGGCGCGCGCGGCGTCGCCGGCGCCGGCGGCGAGCTTGCGGCGCACGCGCACGCCGGGCTCCCAGTCGCGGCGCGCGCCGCTCGCGGGCGTGGACGGCGCCATCTTCGAGCGCAGGTTCGGGAATGTCTCGATGACGAGGTCGCGAAACTCCAGCAAAGCTCCGACTTCATTCTGAAGTTCCTGTTCGGTAGGAAATCTGATGAGTGATGTTACTTAAACGTGTACGTAGATTTGTCTTCGTGATTATACTCGTAAATTTTGAACAACGTAATATGTACGATATATACAAAGGCTTAATTACGCCTATCGATGACATGTGGAGATCAATAATCCAAGGATTTTAGAATATCGCACCTTTGTGAAAAAGAAACAAACATAAGCAGACCACTTCCAAAGTAACATTCAGATTGTAGTTGAATTTCATTTATTCTAGTTTCTTGTATTTACTTCGTTTTTTATTCTTTCGATAAATTACACAATATTTTAATAGGTTATATGAGGGGTGTAAATACCACTATCCAAAATAAAGCCAAAACCGACAGTTAGTAAACATAAACACTTCATTCAAGTTTGTTGGTACTGACCTGTAGAGCGACGAGGGACTTAGCCTGCTCCGAAATGAGGTAATGGAACGGTCCTGGAGGAAAGCGTAGTTGGATACATTCCATTCCCGAACCGCCCGACCCGCCGCTGGCGCTGTCTGCACCGCCCGTCTGGAAATAAATTAGTACTTTTGTTAACATTACTTTTTTCAAGGTAACAACATCTAATACACGGTAACATTAAGATATTAGTGGTAGTCCTCCGATAGTTTAATATGCTATAACAGCTGAGAAAAGCCAAAACCCTATCTACATTTACGGAATACCATACTCACATAATACAGCCATAGGCAAACAAGGTTTTTAAGGAAACACAAAATAATGTCGCCGTGCGCCCCAGCGTAAAATTACTTTATGGCTGAGTGCGTCCCCCGGACTAAACGTCCACAATCCACCTCTGCCTTCCTCTCTAACCATTGTGCTTGGTGTTGCATTCATTGCTAAATTATTTCTACCTATTGGCGAAACAACGAACCACATTTTACAAGAAGTATTTTTACAATTAAATCTGTAACATACGTTATTTATGCATTTAGTTTATTTTTAATTAACAATGGTAAATTATGTGATTCGAGTTAGAAACTAAATGAAGTAACTTATGAGGTAGATTTTTCTGCTTAATCTTAAGATTAAGCAGAAAAATCTACCTCATAAGTACGTTTGTAATGGAACAAAAAATCTTTTCTACGTTTATTGTCCTCTGAAACGCATTCTAGAGCTCGTCGATTCAGCGACGCGACGTGCAAGCAATGTTAAATCAACAGTCCATGAGTTACCTCGCTTATCTTTGCATCTATTACCTTGCACTATGTGCATAGTATAATTATTTCTTTTAATATATTGCTTAACTGCAAGATAGTGAGAAATAACTTGAAGAAAAATTTAAACAATACCGCGGCTCACTTAACAACTACGACCTATTTTATTAGTTGTTCGTATTAGATCTCATTCACTTTGTCTTGTATGGATTATCTGAATCATTTTTATCTCTTATCTGAAGTGATCGACACACGTAGCAAAAAAAACATGGTCAATAAAACAAGCATGGAAAATATTGTTGAGAAAATCGCAATCGCGCTTCTAAAATGGAAAGTTTATATACCAACATCATAGAAAACCGTTTCCGCTAGCGGTTAGTCGTATTAGATTACGGGTTGGAATAATTCTTGGTCAATTATAATAATAATTTAAAAAAATATTCCATATTCAATGTACAAGATTTGGGTGTTTTTCTTAAGAGTAGAACTTAACTTAAAATAAGCAAAATATTAATTCCTAACTACTTATACGATTGGAACTAAGTATTTAATATATCTTACAATCAAATTACCATTCTTAAACTCATTATTTGGTAAGATCAACATTTCAAATTAGTCATCTGCCTGATCTAGGTAAGACCTGTGTTTCAGGCAATGGCTCTAAGTATGGCTCAGGCAATTAAGTAAAACTAGTTACATCTGATCTCTACAACATTGGTAAAGTCGAGAAAGCGTGTTGTGGCAGTAGTTGGTCGACCCATAGATGATAGACTGTTGACAAACCACCCACCGCAACAATCGACGGACTTTTCATTCAATAACACTACGATTTGGTGGTTTCACTGGTTTCTTAGTTTCACTTTCTTTGGAATTACGTCAGAGCAAGGCCGAGCTCGAGAACCAGCTGTGTGTTATTAGAATAGCAATTCACTAATGCGATATGACATTAAGCCGTGAGCCACTCGGGGTGATTAGATGGTAGTGCCGGATCTGTCAATTGTTTATTTTCACCCGGCGAGACAGACGTAACAATATGTAAATGATGGACGCACACATCTGTATAACATAATGGCGCTTTCATAAATGCAGGTAATGATAAGTGTATATTTTGTACGCAACAGTTAAAAGTTGTGTTTTGCACAATGCACGATTATATTATTGATCGACAAGGCGTTTCATTTCTCCAATAACATATGTCTCCTATGATTTGCAATGCGTAATACATATAAGAACGTAAAAAGTGAATTTAAACTATCTGGTGGAAAAGTTGTGATGTGATAACAATAATTTCGTTACTCTGAGATCCTAAATATCCAATATAGAATCTCTCGAACATTGTGTTAGAAACAGCAAGTTTTTTATAAAAATATGTGATTGATTACGTACTTAGACCCAAGGTGTTTCCTTCAATGATTAGTGATCACTTCAAAAAAAAAGTATATAAGTATTGATATCAGTTGTCTAGTACCCCATAATACAAGCTCTGCTTAGTTTGGGACTAGATGGCGTTGTGTGTTAGATGTCCGAAATATTTATTTATTTATTTATTTACTTACTTTAGCATAGTGTTAAGCTGGAGAATACTGAACTGAAAATGCAACTACCTATACCTAACTACCTAATACATATTATTAAAGATAGTAGGAATTGATTGCTTCTTATTGATAATAGATTTGTGACATTCGCAGATAATTTGTCGCACATCAATTTATTTTCAGGATTCTCCTTTGAAACATCGAAGTGATCTTTTATAGTGCATTTTAACGAAAATATTTAGGAAACGAATTATTTTTAAAAACCAAAAAAAACACTAATCTCCTTCCTTACTTGTTGTATACGAATATTGAAAAGGAAGTAAGACAGAAAATCAGAAATAATGCTATTGATACAATCATGCCATACATTCTCACAAATATGACTAATATAGATTAATTGTCATAATATTCATTGAAACTAAGATTCATCAAAGTAATAAGTAGGCTTATACATATACTATACTACTTGCATTAGACACTATGAGAGGGGGATTCTATAATAAGCGAAAAGCATTTTTGTCATTGTCGTCCGGTTTATGGATATGTATGAATGACGATAAAACATCTCGTCGTTATTAAGTACAATCGTGGTTATTGTTTTTAGCATCAAATACATTAGAGATCTTGGAACTGGATCTGCTTTAACATATTTATAAGTACTCTAAAGTTAGAACTAGATAGTTTAACACGTGGATGGGATGGTGGTGGCGAATATGGCTTAATACTTAATTCCTTCCACTTCAAAATACGGACGAATTTATTTTTACGTATTAATTTACAGATAAGTATCTGCGAAAATAAAAGTCATTATTATTCTCTTTCCAGTAAATAACACAATAGTCGTGTAGTGCTGCGTTAAGATGTCGTATCATAGCAAAAGATAACTTTCAAATTCGTTATATACCACTTTGCGATATATGAGTTGTTTTATAGATTTGATCATAAACAAAATAAAATGTACCTACTGTGAATTCTGAAGGGTGTTAGAATCATAACAGCAAGAATAGTACATTTTATCATTTAGCTATTTTTTTAACAATGATGCAATGAATGTTGTCGGTTCTTTTCTCGAGCCTAAATAATACTGTTGTTGATCGATAATGTTATTTATTTAATTAACATAAACCTCGTCGTCACCATCGCGTCACCCGCGATTTTCTGACATAAAATTGATCACTAATGCTACATAAATTGCAGGCAATTGCAGCAATCTGCATAATTTTTTCAAAGAAAATACAAGACTGTAAAACAGGTCTATCTACTCTAAAATTTTAATTTATCAGAAAATACTACAAAGAGAAAAAAAAGTAATTTATTTGGTGGATATCATTGCTATTATAGAGTAACTTAAATCGAAATCCAAGTATTTACATAATTGCATTACGTTTACATTCGTAATCACTTCATTTTGTTTTTAGAAACTGATTAAGACCCCTTTCGTTAACTTTTCAACAATAGAAAATTTGAAATTGCTACTCAGGAGTTCAATGTACAGGCTTAAAACAAACGAAACAAAAGACTATTTAATTTTTTTTGTATAAAAAAACAGAGACAGTGAACAAAACGTTTCACTTATGCAGTGGCTTTATGCTTTAAAATGTTTTCATTAGAATAACATAGAATTAAATATAGAATAGATTGAACATAATGTCGTCTGCATTAGATAAAAATAACAATCTTTACATTTGAACATATTAATAAAAGATTCGTCTCTTGCTTACAGATATGACTTCTACCTAGTCTAGTTTTGTCAGAATTTCTCGTTTTATCATTCTGTGCGTCTTTTCCAATTTTCTCTTTTGTCAAAAACTTTGATTTTGTCTTAATTACATGATTTAATTTAGCATCACGTTCGGTTAAGATGTGATACCGCTAACTTGACAAACAGCAAGCACCATGTCGATTGGGTGGTCGCGTTTAATCTGAGCAAGTTTCAGAAAAAGGACAATCGTTAAGTCCAGCTGGTATGACTGCATGTATATCCTCAGTATCTGAAAACCGATGTCTTTGACCATTACGTGTTACTAGTGATAATGTAAAGATTTAAAACGTCAACTTTATAGTGGATTAATATAGAGACTGAATCAGAAATAGGTGATTCGCATATAAAGGAAGATTACTAACAAAAACAAAACGAATCTGCTAGTATAAATAACGCCAGTAAATCATAAAATACATTTCGGCGATGGTCAGCACGGTCAGTCCAATCAGTTGCTCTATTTCTTTAACAAAGATACAAATGGCCGTAACCGAACTACATACGTTTAATCAAGTTCTCATCATGAATTCATTTAGAACGGTCTACATATTCTAAAATGAATAACAACTGGCATTATCTTACCGTTAGCGAGGTTCACGAGTACGCACTTTATTTTTTATTGCATTCATTAATTCTGTACGTAGGTACTTGTCAGTAAACTATGTACAAATTGGGATCGATTATAATAAATGTATGCATAGTTATGTTATATAGTTTGCATGAGAATAGGGACAAGGATTATTTTGAAGTTTAAACAATGATATAGAACACGTCATGTTGAACATCTGGTCATCTCTTGCGTAATTGTCTGTTAAGCCATTAGAATCATCAAAACATTAGCTGAGCGTAATACATCTAGATCTGTAATTATAATTATCTGTATAATTATAATAAGATTATGGTCATTAACTTTAGAATATATAAATATACAGACAAGGGTCATAAATGCAGTCCCATCGTAATATTCATGTTTGCCCACCACTTCAGTGCCTATGTTTGAGCGTGATGCCTCAGTGCACACACATATTATTACTAGATTCGAACATTGCGGTGGAACTGCATTTATGAGCCTTGACTGTGTCTATTAAAAATATGCTTTGTGGGTACCTATTTAATAACAGATATATGGATAACCCCGAAGTTATTATGTGGCAAGATCTGATGTTGAAATCCGTTTCAGCGGAGTACGGTATGAATACTACAAGCAGTTTAGGTTTAGTCATTAGGTACGGTGTCTTCTTCTCAACGAATGTAGTTAATTCAGGCATTCTTGTACTTTACTCCCGTATTAAACCTAATCGCGGTATCAACGTTGCACATATATATTATTGCGAGTACATTCAATGTTACTCATGTTTCCTTTTACATTAATTAAAATCATGTAAAATATTAAGACTCAAATCATTCATCTTTTATTTACCGTGAGAAAAAGTGTGAGAACCAGCTAGATTTATGCAAGTGTTGTTTAGAATATAATATTGTCTAGAAAGTATGTTTATAATTCCAAGAGCTAAATTGATACAAAGTTATTGCTGTGTAATTGTGAATGAAAGAGACATTCCGTTGTGAGTGTATGATTCACGGTACGTTTACTTTGCCTTAGGCGAAAGAAATGTTAAGGTGGTTAATTAGAAAGATTAACAACAACGGTACATTTGGGCATTCGCCTCTTGAGAAATTGTATGTTCTAATTTCATTAACACTCGCCTGGTATTCTAAACACAGTGTTGTGTTTTATTTATTGTCAAGATATGAATTGATTATATTGTTGTAGTTCCTCCCGCTTGCTAACTAAATTGAAACCTTTATTTGTCTACGTCATTCTGAAGACTCCCAAACTAATCATGTAACTAACAATTGACTTTCACTGACTCATCGGTTGACTTTTAAATTTGCTGATTCATGCAATGATTTTTGTCTCATTATTTTAACATGTTATGTGTAAAAAAAACTCTGAATTATGAAATAATCATTGTAGGTTTTGGTTCATTACAAAAAAACGTTTTTGAGGCACTACATATATTAAATATAGTGTTCTAAAAAAATACATACAGTGTACCTGGTTTCAAGTATTTTGCAAAATATTCAGACATCCTCACGTAATTGTCAAATACATAACAACAAGTAGTTAAGTTTTTGCCCGCCAGCCAACTTATATATAACAGTTTATAAAGTTTCTGACAACGTATAAAGACTGTTTAGAATCTTACACAGAGCTGTGCTATCAACACTAAGTTTACACGATTGCTAAGTCAAATAAGTCAGGTTATTCCGAATAAGCAAGCACCACGGACACTTGAACTTGAACTTATTCAGCTATTGTGTTTGGTTTCATCAGTCTTTTCACCAAAACCCCTTACAGTTTCGTCCTTTATTTGTTGTCTTATTTTTAGTGCTTAGAGACTAGAAAGTTGTAATTTGAAATGATTTATAAATGTAATAAAACAGCTAAAGTACGGTTAAACGGTACAGTTCTGATCTGTTCGATCCATTGCTAACACTAATTATGGAAGTGGGATTAAAATAATAGTTCCTATGTAAAATATGTGCATTTAACTTTAACATTTAATCAGGGATACAAGCGTTTGTATCTGTATGTGTGTATAATAGTGTATATAAAAAAATAGTACTACCTACACTAAATATATGTAGAGACACAGTTCTAGTAATATTCTAGAAAGACTACACAGTTCTATTAGAATAGAAAATTTGCGGCCAACAATTTGCCGAGCAAACCATCTGTTTGGCGATAAGGATATTGTTTGTATGGTTACCCAAGCGGTAAAATGTTTAACGTTTACATTTTATTACAGTCGGTTTTTATATAATTGTGTATAAAAACTTATGTGCATATAACTGCCATGGAGACATCCGTCGAAAGGTATATAATGATGTCACAAAGTTAACGTTTACGTCTACGGGTTTAAACCCGGCGGCATTATATATTTGAAGTGTGTGGACGGTAACGCTCGTTTCTGAGTTTTATATCGACAACTGTTGAGTAACTGTCATAAGATCGCTATCATTTTTACATAACGTAACCCCTAAGGTGTCCACGGCCTTTCATTGGCCGTATTAAAACATGGTCTATTGTGTCACCGGCCAGCCACTGGCCGGTCAATGGCCGCGAGTCGGGAATTATTAATAATAATAATGGAATTATTAGTGACACTCAAGCTATGCTTATGTCAAAGTGACGTGACACCTCAGGGAATAAGAAAAAAATATGGAAATAAAATTGCTGTAGCGATGCATGTACATAAAATAAGGTTATTAAGAATCTCACTTGTTTGTAGAAATATAGTTCATAAAATGTTATAGATTCAATTGTATGATGTAATAACTGGTTCATACTATGTAGCAAAAAGCGCAATGTTTTCATGAACCGACTGAATTCGGATGATTACAAAAAGCGTTCTATCAGAATTTATATGTAAAGGTAATAAGTTCCAAGATATACTAAAAAATTCCATACTTATTGTCACCGACAAACGCATATACAGTATTTTTTACCCGACTACGGCAAAGCTAAGGGAGGGTTATGACTTTGACAGGCTATGTATGTATGTATGTTCATTAGTTTAGTCATAGCTCCTCAACTACCTATTAAACCTGAGTTAATGAGGTATCGTTAGAAGCGTTTTGATCGTCCGCTGGTTATAGGCTATATGACGTGTCAGGGAACCTAATGTGGCGCCCTCTAGCGGTTATAAACTACTGTTTTAAAAAATAAATATGTGATAAATATGCCGTGTTTGATATCATCGGAAAGAACGTCTTTGTCAGTATTTATTCGAAAATTGTAATATTTGAATTATAACGGCACCAGAAGAGTTTAAATAACAAAAAAGTATTAACTAAAACCCAACTACGACACATTTTTTTTTATTAATCATACCTTAGCGACTTCGTTTATTTACATTTAAATACAATACAAATACATAGAAAGCGAAAGAATATTTAGACAAAAGAGACAGTTACTATGCATTGTGTTTATTGTAAGCGTAAAACAATTGCTAATAAACCTTTGACAGTATAACAATATTATAATAACCAATGGTTTAAAAAAACAAATTCTTACCAAACGGTCTTTACTATTTGTCGTAAAAGCCATCGAAGCTGGATAGTGCCTTTAGCTGATCGAATAAATAAGTAGAGTACCCGTGGGAGAGTACAAATAAACTCAACCAGAGTAATACCACGGCTTTAGAAAACCGGTATTTATTTTGTTCGTTAGTTTTTTTCAGCGAGTAAATGAAGTTGTGACGCTCACACCTCTTGTTTCTGGGCAAGAGACTCAAAGGTCGCTAAGGCATTTGTGTCCATCAGCGAACGTGTCATTTCCCAACATATGAATCGTCTGTTGGTGTGCCCCCATACTAACCATACCATTTTTTTTTTACGTGTGGAAACCCCCTCGGTCCGTCACCCGCCGGGGTTTGCGGCGGGGCGGTGTGTCGGAATCGAACCGACTGAAACCACACGGTGTGCCATGAGACGGGCGGGATCCGGGAACTGCTGTTATTAACACATCCGGACCCCTCCCATACTAACCACACCATACACCAACCAATAAAAAAGAAGAAAAGTTGGGTTTTGTTAATAAACTTGTGTTTTCGTAGAGCAAAGTTACAGAAGTCCGGTTTTACATTGATTCTGCATACGTAAACATAAAATCACCCAGATCTATGAAAAGTGTTCTACCACTAATAAAACAGTTTATGTTACGGAAAATGGTTACAATTATTTTTTAAGAGTTTCCTTTTTATACTTTCAATGTCAAATGTGAATAGACTTCAAGATTATTATTTTTCAAATGAAACACATATATATGTTGTAGTTTTAAATGCGAATGAAATGCCTGGTTTGATAAGCCAGGAATTTTATCTTTAAAGTGATACTAGAATTCTTAAGAATAGATTATGATTTAGTCAACTTCGATTTTGGATTTAACAGGGGGACAGATTTACTAAACTCTCAGACTGAAACCCAACCATAGGCCCTGAATCAATTTAAGACAGCTTGTTGAGAAACATATAAGTATATAAAAGCCTTAAGGAGCAGTGTCTGATAAGACTACTGACGCACGACATGTTTGTAAAAGTATACGTATTTATGTCTCGCTGACTCATTAACCAATAGGGAATCCACAACAATAGCGACGCATTTAACTATAAACTTTTACTGTCTTACATTATTTCAAAATAGGTTTTATAGGAGTTATAAAATTCAACTTGAACTAACATAAAACAACAAAAAGTCAAAACGTAAACATAACTCCGCTGGTCTGTTTTTATCTCTAAGTTTTTATCTTTGAACAGATCGAGACGAAAAGTTGGTAAAGGAAGGATAGACTCCTTCCTTTTACCAACTTTACAACTTGTTGACAACTTAACATCAGTACAAGTTAAAATAAATATATTTATTTTTAAAGCATATTGAATGGCCTGTTCCTTATTTCATTAAATGTTATTGAATGAACATACTTAAATACAAGATACATACAGTGGAACATAGAACCTACTCCTTTTTTGAAGAAGGTTAAAAAAATAAAAACTCATCAGTAAAAAGTTCAGTCAGAAAAAATACCACCAAAAATATAACTTTAATCCAACTTCCAAGTGCTTTTAAATGTGATTTATTATTATTATCACATTTGAAAGCACTTGGAAGCAATCAATGCATCAAGTAAAATATGAAACAAACGCCTCGAACTGGAATGAAACATATATAGGTATATTATAGCTGAACCCCGCGGTGTTACCCGCGGTTATTGTTGTACCGCGAGTAACGCCGCGCGACAAAGTTAGTCTAAAAAAAGTAGCCTAAGTTACTCCGCGGATCATCAGCTACCTGCCAGTGAAAGTCCCGTCAAAATCCGTCCAGCCGTTCCAGAAATTACCCGGAACAAACAGACAGACAGACAAAAAGAAATTTTAACCACATTTTTGGTATATGTACCATGTATACATACATATGCATTAATTAAAAAACGGTTATTTTAATGTTACAAACAGACACTCCAATTTTATTTATTTGTATAGATTTGACTGTCTTGTTTTTTGTAGCCACGAGCACACTATTGGTCAGCTTATATATTTTTAAATTTAAAGGCGTATTTAATTTTATTATTATGTACTACGTATTTCATTGGTTATTAAGTAATACCTTTTATAAATCACGACTTCTTACATTATTCTTTGAAAAGGAAGTCAGTATGAATACTTAAATAAGTGGCTATTAACTCTCCAATATGGATTACGTTTACACAATAATCTTGTAATCCCGCCTTGCCAATCAGAACTCTTTCTACACAATAAAATAAAAAGATCTTGTAATTTGACATTGATTATTAGCCATACTAAAGTTTCAAAATAGTTTTCATACTAAGATGTTAAGTAAAGATTGTATCATTCAGATGTTTCTCCATGTGTTTCTATGTTTGCAGTATCGATTGCACATATAATGATTGCCAATTTCAATCAATTGTACTGTTTTGCAATTATCCTTGTTAGGTCTGAATAAACTTCAATATTTTAACAGACGCAAAATCATTTTCAGTACGTTTAAGACGAACATTTCGTCAAAGATATTATTATTGCAGCTATACTGAATGCGGTAAACGGATATCAACAGTCGTTAGTATATGATTTGTTTTGGGTTTTCTTTCTCCGTGCGGTGATGTTGTCCTGGTTAGTTTGCTCCCTTAGACCCTTAGCAAACGTCATCACTACCCCTATTCATCCCACGGGATGAATAGGGGGTAGTGATGATTCGTATCCTTAATCCGTCACTATGATGGGGTAAATATATGTGACTAGCTGACCCACGCAACTTCGTTTGCGTCTCCTATTGCCCGTAGCGTGATAAGCGTGATGATATATAGCCTATAGCCTTTCTCGATAAATGTACTATCCAACACTGAAAAAATTTTTTCAATCGGACCAGCAGTTCCTGAGATTAGCGCGTTCAAACAAACAAACAAACTCTTCAGCTTTATATATTAGTATAGAAGTATAGATGTATAATTCGAATACGGTTCTCACATATAACACTGTTGTCAGCATCTGTTGATTCTGACAACAGTGTTATATGTGTGCCATTCTGTGTGAATGGCCGCCCTAAGGTACAGTTATCATAAATTGATGGATGGTGGTGGATAACTTGAATCGTGTAATATATTGACTTCCTGTTAAGAAGTACTAACATTTCATAGAGTTTAATCGCGATTTTTTAAATTACTTTGACATGTTTGTAAGACAATGGTGTACAAATTAAGTATTGATATTATCTATCTTTTAAGGTTATTTTATTTTTTGGTACCTTTCTCTCTTTAATATCAACTAATTCTAACACTATTACTTACAACTATGCATAATTAATCGTAGTATGTGGTTGACGTTTTTACTTGCACTTGTGTTTCCAATAAAATATGTTACGTAATCGACATTTTATTCGAACCCGTTCTGACTGCACTATTCTGTGTCATTGACAAGTGCTAGTATATTCATTCTAAAGCAGATTTATGTGAAGTAACATTGCATTTCAAGAAACAGAATCGTGCACAATATTCACGTCCCATTTATATTAGCAAAGTAAACCGCATTTATGCACGCACACATGAATATATTACTACTTAACATAGTGTTAACATCAATGAAGTGAGCAATAAAAACCGTAAAATGAGAATATACTTGTACATTTAAACTCACCTTAACTCAGAATGCATTATTACGGAAGGCTAAGTAGACCTCGTAAGCAGCAACTTTATCTCAAATAGGAACTGAGATATGAGTTGTTTCTAGTGGCTGCTGTTTCCCTATTAACAGTTTCGCCATTTCCCTACATCGGTTAGAGAAAAGTAAAGTTCAGTTTAAAGTAACTATAAAGGTGCGGCGGGTAAGCCCTAGACCTGAAGATGTGAGAAGTTTGTTCTTCTCGAAATCCACAGGTTAGCTGGAATTGAGCCCAGATTGGATGAATGAACTGAGAATGTAGGTACATTGTCATATCATTACTATACTCAACTGCGTCAAAATGGTTTCATTAAAAGTATATTGACGTCAACCGACACAAAAAGTCAGAACGTTCCAGATTATTCTTTTTATTACACGCTGTAATAGCAAGTCTCTTCACTCATAACGAATAAAAGACACAAATTTAGTTGTAATTTGGCAATATAAAGGAATACCAAAGTCGCAATATGTTAGACACGAAACCTGAGAAGATCAAGGTTGTTGTCGCTTAAACCAAAACGATGAGTCATTAGAAATAAAACCTGTACCAGGTACTTAATTGTAGAGAACAGGTACATTAAAATAATATGCTGTGCGTGATATGTGTATAATTTTATATTTTCTTATATCACGCAATTTATAAATAGGTTAATCACATATGACAACGTAATGCACAAAAACTTAAACATGGTAATATTAACATTTTAACTTCTTATGTTAATTTGAGTGTGTGCGTTCACGTGCACGTTATGATGTAAAAATAAAGGTATTAAAACTGTAAGTCCTCTATTAAAAAAATAGCAGAACTAAAAAAAGAACTTGAAGATGGCTTACCGAGAATTAATTACCGTAATATAACGGGATACCTACCTAACCTTAGCTTGTCGAAGTTATGCACCGTGTACGATATAATCGTACTTTACATACCTACACTTAAAATTTAGAAAATATTTATTCTAAAGTAGTAACTTAGGAATGTTTTTTTTTAAATAAAAACGATATTGCGAATATTCCCACATGTTTTTTTTCTTTCATTTCTATAAAGCGCAATTTAATGTTTTTTATAAAGCGCATATATTATGGAATTCCGTGGGATGTTACATCATAGCCTATGATCAGCGAACAATCAAGAAATACATTTTTATAAATACGTGCGGGGAGTTACAAAAGAATAGATCAACATACATTCAGCTACCTTTGTGTTTCGTAGTAGTCGGGGTTTAAAATAAACTTCACTTTACACGAACCGAAGTTCAGAAATGCAAACAGCAAAAGTTTTTCCTACTTAACATAGTTTTTACAAACAAACTTTCAATACATTATGCAAAAGCAAAAAATACATACAATAGCATATTATAATGGCATATTATTCATAATGCATTCACAATAAATTGGTTTGAGGACTGTGACTAAAGTGTTTAGGAAAAAATAATCTTGTAATCGGTTCCGAGGAGACAACCAAGAAAAATTGACGAAAGCAACCGTAACTAAATTAGCCGTTGGTAAATTGTTGACACTTGAAAACAAATAAAAAAGGCAAAAGCAACGTGATCCAATGGAGCGTTGCATGCTTTCACTCTCTAGCTCGTTCTATTTTAAGGGTTAATTTTTTTTATAATATCGAACCTGGACTAGAAATCGATTTCACTATCGATAGCAATGTATTCGATCGATGTCTTTTGGTTGGAGATAGTTTTTTACTCGTCTTGCATAAAAATATATTTTTTGACTTTGATTAGATGGTCCGTTTCAATATTGAAGAAGAATGCTACTTTTACGAAGCTCTGTTATAATTAAATATTACTACGTTTTATTTTATTTTCGCCTGATTGTGTGTTTCTGCATGTGTGGTGATGTAGTGTGTGTTAATTTGATAAAGACAACTCGTAGAGTCATCGAATTTTGATTCTCGATTCCATTCTTTGCTAATTCCAATATGCCACCTGAATCTACTGCTGGCAAAGTTTTGTACATTTCATAGTATGTATTTACAAAACCGAAAACTATTAATGTCCAACAGTCGTTGAAAATCTGTTACAAACTTAATGGTATTCGTGTTTTTTTGTCCCATAACCTAAATAAATTAAAAAAAATGACTTATTATTTTGCATATTAGTTACACTCTTGTTATAGCAAACAAGAACTTTGTGTAATAACTTACTAAAGAGGAACCACGGATTGAAGGTTATCTTTACTGTATGAAGAGTATAATCAGTTACGAACCTCTTAGAGGTACAGTTTCGTTTACTCCTTTTGCAAATTTTGACAATACAAAATTGAAAGTGTGTGACTATGTTGTTTAACTGGCAAGTAAAATTCAAAATTAAAGCGTTAACAACGGAATATGTGAAATAGCTTCTCGAATTGGATACGCTATTTTTAAGTCAGTTAAAATATATTAATTATGAATGGTATTTATTATTATGTATTTGAATGGAAACTAGGCAACTCACGCATACGGAACAGGAATGCACGCCAGTGAACAGCGAAGCGTGGTGCACCGCCCAAACAACCACGACGCATGAAACTAGACCGATGCACAGCGGCTAGTAAGAAAAAAAAACGATTGCATGTTAAGCGACCGAGTTTTTGGACTAATTTCCTTCATGTATGATTAGATCAGTTAAGGTTTAAAAAAACATTTGGTGTAGTTGTAGTTACAATTTTAGTTTATTAAACTCAGATACTGTGTAAAACTAACTGTTTGAATAATTTATATTGTATTAATAAAATTACCATCAAAAATATGTAGATTAGGAAAGGCTTCTGATTACATTTGTAAAAGTATCTTAGTGGCTATCGTGTCATTGACCCTTTCTAACGTGCTTTATGGCGTTTGAGTTCTTCTTTTGTAATTTAACAAAACATACTTAACTGCTGTAAAAAGTAACGTTACAGCAATTTAATTACAATGTAAATTACAACCGTAATGTAAAACTAGGAAAGGTATTTTTAGTGCGTCCTGAAATTAAATATTGTTCGTAATCGTGTCACATCTAATCTAGGTTTTAATATTCAATGGACGCAAGGTTAACATATTCGTATTTCATAGATCGATCCTATAACACAAGGTATGTTTCAATAATATTAATTTGGTTCTTTAAAAAAACAATTTTATAATCATATCAGTCAGACAATAGTAAAGTAACATTTGAAAGTGACAAGTCAATGAGAAACATACAAATATTGACAGGACAAGACCTGGTTTTTATTCGTCAAGTCAATTACAATGGTAATTTTAACAATGCAATTGGTCCAAACAATGATATTGAATAGCTCAATTTGTATAGTTGCAAATAGGACTGACGGTTCACACAATAACGCAAGCATGTGTTAAGACAACAAACACTGAATTTGCTGCAAAACCTTATTAAAAGTGGTTAATCTAGCTAACACTCATAATAATTAGTGATTCGCCTGATCGCATTGGGGATAACCTAATACGCGGAAGTTTATAGCTTCCGCAGGATTTCTCTGATTAGGCGTGGCGTCGATATGAAGAAGTCCATGTGCTTTATAGAATAGGGCGCCTGAGACGGTCGACGGCCACGAGGTGGTTTTTAGTGGAAATATCACATACATCACATACACATAGAGCCAATTTGATAGAATTTTCCACACTATCAACAAGTAAAGATATTAATAATATCCTTTTAAACAAAATATACATAATGCTAGCCGAGTCACGCGTTATTACCCGTGGTCATTGTCGTACCGCGGGGCGAAACTAGTCTAAAAAAGTAGCCTAAGTTACTCCTTATATCATCAGCTACCTATTAGTGAAAATACCGTCAAAATCGGTCCAGACGTTCCAGAGAATTAGCCTGAACAAACAGACAGACAAAAAAAAGAAAAAAAAAAGATATTTTGGTATATGTACCGTGTATACATACATATGTGCATTTAGTAGAAAGCGGTTTTAATATTACAAACAGATACTCCAATTTTATTTATTTGTATAGGTGTATTAATCCACAAAAATACTAGTCTGGTGTTTTTACAACCACGTATTTCTATATCGAAATATAAGGACTCCTAATATGGTATTCCTAAGGCTAATCTTTTTCAACGTCCGACCTAGCACGTAGGCGAAACGTACAGGCACGTGCGTAATACATGTGGCCTTTACAGATAATATGCAATCTAATTAGGAATACTGTCGATAATCTTCTCCAGACACGTCAGTCAAGTCCTCAATGACTGTATGAAGGTCGATAAATTACAGGTGTTAAATTGCAGCTGTTTGCAGCAACTGCACTCTTAACGACAAAAAAAGAACATAAGGAACAGAAGGTGAGACCCTCATTGTAGAAACGAGGATATTGCAGCCTCATATTCAGATCTATATTTCCACATTATAATAGCTATAAATTTGTTGACTGATATTTGCAGTTATTAACGGATTTTGAGACACTACCAAAAATACTGTTTGTTTAGTAACCATACTCAGTTTTTACACCAAAATTGTTTAATAATTTTCGTGCTAAGGTGTGGATATTACACATGGACATGCTATTTATAAACATAATTCAGTATGTTATTGAGGGAGTGTCTCTAACAATGTTTCGCTTTCACCGTACTGACAAATTTCACATTTAGAGATGAAAGCATAATTATGTACGCTGTCAACTTATCTCAGACTTAAATAACCTACACTAGAAGTAAAGAAAACATTCAAGTGGAGTGATATTGAAGTGCAAGAATATAGTCCTTCACTGTAATAAATTCGGCAAAACCTAGGCATAACTACGCATCCCACTCAAGCTGAATATAATTTCAACGCAAGCGTTTAAGTGGGTATTGCTGGAATTGTTAACAAGAATATGGGTAATCGAGTATCCATATTTCGATCCCACACACGTCTCACGTTAAATTACTAAATTGTACATGTGTAGAACTATCTAAGGCTCTAGTGCTATAAGTGTGTGCTATAAATAAGTGCTATAGGAGTACTAGTAGTTGTTTAGTACGGATGGCACTTTCCATTTCATAATGTTAAACAAAAGAACATAGTTTGTATACGACCAATAAATTAGTTGGATTAACTCGTAGGAAGTTGTGCCATACATGGAGAACGTTTAGGCTCATTGTTTCAAGCGCTGAGCGTGGGTGCATGATTGTTGCACCCACTCATTTAATTCTGTATGTCTTATAAATTGCAATGTACAAAATAATTAATCCTAATTTACTGATTTCAATGATTGTGAATCGCAAAAGGTCACGTCGTTTACTAGACAAAAATAGTTTCTTCATAGACTTTGAATAATTGCGTTGCAGGCAATTAAAGCTAGATTAGGAATGCAATTGTTGAATTGCACATTGCATAACTTTTGCCAGGCATAACATCATGTGATAAACTTATCTAGATGCCGAATATGTTAGATAACTTATATCTTACTTGTAAACTAGCTTTTTCGTGTGGTTTTGCTGGCGCTAGTGTTTTACAATTAATTCTCAAATTAAAGTATCTTAGTCCGATTCCAAAAAGTAATCTATCTCTCTGCCGAACTTTATCCAGTTACGTTTAGCTGTACTGTTCTAGTGAGATGTAGTAACTAAAACACACCTGTCTAAACTTTTACATTTATAATACCTAATAGCTTTTGCTCGCGGTTCGGCTGCGTGTATATCGGTTATATATATATATATATATAGCCTATGTCCATCCTCATGAATCAAAGTAGTATTTCCATGTCAAATTACATTAAAAATATAACAGACAGGCAGACGGACAGCGTTACTTTCGATTTAATAATATTGGTATGGATTAGTATAAATTATAGTGCACTAGTAGGAAATTGGATGGATATAGGAAATCGTTAATATTAAGAACTACGAAGTTAGTAGTTAGCTATAAAATAATTGCACGAGTAGTATTCAAAGACTCAGAGGTTTACGATCGACATAATATACTAAGTACAGCCTTCAGGTATCAAAGAGCATCTTAATTCGTAAGTGTCTTAACATAGTAGTTAGTTTATTTTACACGGTTATAAAAATATGGATACATAAGATTACATATGCGAATCTAAACGAAAAATCGTTATTATATAACAACCAGTATCCGTTAAACTCGAGCGAATAGTAGTTATAATATTTCACCAACTTGATTATCTTTCACAACGGGCCGAAACGAAACGTATCAATTAGATAAATTGTACTAAATATAGGTAGTACGTTCGCTTATTATGTTCTACTTTTGATTACATGCTACTAGGGTTGAAAGTATATTTGTAAGATATTAATATTCTTTTATAATTAGATATTGTTTGCGTACGAAGGTTACACAACTTACATCATTCTACGAGTAATACGATACGAGTTCATTATAAACTCCAGTCCTTGAGTGGTGAAACATTTTGGACAATTGAAATATACCAAGTAAGTGTAGAACAGTCCGTGTTTAGTATTGTTGCGCCCTAGAGAAATGGGTCTCGTATCGAGAATTGAGAACAGCGCCATCTAGTGCCAAGTAGTGCACGGCTGTGGAGATTATGATTAACGATTCCGATATTCTCGGCTCTAGATAGCGCTGCAAGTAGTTCTAGGATATTCTATTTCGGTCCAGAATGTATTATCGATGATTGTTAGGGATCATTCTAGATATTTCGATAGCCATATAAAAGCAGTGCGGCACGGGCCGTACGGGCAGTATTGTTTTACGATCCAGCGCATTAAAATCGAAACATTAGAGGTAGTAGAACCACGCCCATTTCAGCACGAACGGGCAGGCTCGACCGGGGCCGTACTATCCTCGAACAGAAAATCAACGTAAAATGACAGCATTCGTGCTGTCGTATTTCTGCGAGCCCGGAGGCCCAATGATGCAGAAGCTTCACTAGCCCGCCATGGTGTGGGTCGCCATGCTGCATTGTTTGCATGCATTCGCAGTGAGTATGGTAACCATCACTCTTGGATTCTGCTTATGCAGGCATCAGGCAGAGTAGAGCCATTTTTGCATTGCCAAACATAAAAAAAGCGATTTTCTAGTGCGACTAACGAGTGATTCAGTAAATAATTGTCGTAAAATAATAATAAATTTTATGTTATTTATTGGTAATCAATCGTCTACTTTCATTTAATTTATACCTGGCTCGTAACAATATCTTGAAATAATTGGAGGAGCTTTCCTTTAGATTTAACAACAGTCGCCCTTTAAATGTCCGTGTGGTGGCGGACAAAGAATACGGAGCGCCACCAACCCTATTAATCCCCTGTCTATCATAACAAGCGACTAAGTTAGGAAGTAGGACTGGAGGACTGCGTAGGACAATATCACTGCAAAGAGAATGAAACCTTCAAACAAACTACTATATTTCAACCTGTCTGGTGAACGTGGTATACTAGAACGAAGCTTGCTTTCGAATGAGAGGCTTAGGTACAGCCAATATTAAAGTCTGTTGATGATGGGGATCTATGTTTTGGCACAAATAGGCGGCGGATTGATAGGTATCACAAACAGTACAACAGAAAGATGTTAAGCAACTTCTTCCTTCCTATTAACCGACTGAGTGAGCGGAGGTTGTGTAGCTTTATTTACTTTTTCTTTTTAAAAAAGCAACTCCCGTATTAGGAATTTACATTCAACCTGTATCGCGGGGGACTTTTTTTATGTTATAGATGGCAAACGAACAGACGTATCACCTGATGGTATGCGATTCCGCCGTCCATGTACACCCGCAACACCAGAGGTGTCACACGTGCGTTGCGCACCTTTGGGGGATGGGGAAAGGGATGTGGGGAGGGGTTGGGGTATGGGCCTCCGGTATCCTCACTCACTCGGTGAAACACAGCGTAAGCGCTATTTCACACCGGTTTTCTGTGAGACCATGGTATCACTCCGGTCGAGCCGGCCCATTCGTGCCGAAGCGTGGCTCACCCACGGTATTATATATATTTACAAACATACAACGAACACAAAGAACACCCAGACTTAGAAAAAAATTGGGGATCCAAAATTGAAACCACAATGCTTAGCGCAGTAGAAAGAAGACCCAATTATATTTAAGGATTCGCATTAAATAAATTTATGCAAATCTAAATGTGGCATCCCTAAGTCCGGTATACTGTCCAAGTAGGTATGCAAATAAATTGAAGGGTTACTGTCCGCTAGTTATTCAATAACTGTTTTCAAACATGTTTTTAACTCAACTGGTAGGCCATAGCATAACTAACTTGCCAGCATTTTTTTTGTTAGAACAATAGCTGTTCTAATAAAAAAAACTGGCAAGTTAGTTATTAGTAGTTAAAAACTTCTAAAAGATGATCGACGTTTGTAAAACATAGATTAAAATTACATATTAATTTCTCTGTTACTATTAGTCTGATTTAATAGATTCTTTCTGTCTTAAATAGAGCATTTATTAAAGAATAATATATAGTATAAAAAAAATTGTTAGACTTTATCCTCAGATTCGAAGCAGTGAAAATAAACCCATGTGAAATTCTGAGAAATGGCGCAAGCGCCGCATCTATCTCTCATACCACAACGTGCAATGAGCGTAACGGGACAATGAGCGTAGCAGGACAATGATTCATGCTTTTTCGTGCATGCAGCCGGCGTAATTAATGAATTAGAAGTTGTCACGTCAAAAAATTCAAAACGTATGGTTTGCAATTTAATAAAGAAAAACTTAGTTGACATGAGCCGCACACCATATGATGTGTTTTATTGTAAACTTCGTTGAAATGAAAGTATTTTAACTAACTCAAAGTAGTTCCTAAGAAACAAATACACTTTTCCTTAATATGGCGTTATGTATATAAATTTTCTACGTCATAACCTTTTAGTATTGTTCTACTAAACGAATGACAATTATTATAAAAAACAATAAATTATTCCATGTTAATACAATTCAAGCACTCATAACGACAATTGCATAAATTATAGCTTACTTAACGGGACACCAAACACCATTGAATGTAATTTCAATGAATCACTGTTGTAATATTATTTGCATAATTACACATAGGTAACTTAATTAATCTTTGTAAGTTTTTTTTTTTTTTTTTTTTTTTTTTATGTTTGGCCCTGCCAAAATGACTCTCCTCTGCCTGATGGAAAGCATAAGCAGAATCCAAGAGTGGTGGTCACCATACGGCGAATGCAGACAATGCAACAATGCAGTATGGTGACCCACACTATGGCGGGCTAGTGATGCTTCTGCATCATTGGGCCTCCGGTCTCGCACTCACCAACGAAACACGACAGCATGATTGCTGTCATTTTACGTTGATTTTCTGTGCGAGGGTAGTACCGCCCCGGTCGAGCCGGCCCATTCGTGCTGAAATCAGCGTGGCTCTACTACCTACGAAATCAGCGTGGCTCTACTACCTAAGTTATTGATATCTACCTGTGCCCCGCGGTGTTACTCGCAGTTGCTGTTGTTGTACCTTTGCGACAACAACCGCGGGAAACACCGCGAGGCAAAGCTAGTCTAAAATAACAGTAGCCTAAGTTACTTCTTATATCATCAGCTAACTACCGTTGAAAGTCGTCAAAATCGGTCTAGCCGTTCCAAAAATTTTATTATATGCATTTCATGACTGTTAATTTGTAATTTCAAACGGACATTTCAAATTTATGTATTTGTAATTTCGCCTAGAGGTCGAAATTCGAATATAATTTTGTAAATTTTTTAGTAACAATTTTTTAAGGTTTCTTCTGTCTAAGG
This sequence comes from Spilosoma lubricipeda, assembly GCA_905220595.1. Taxonomy (NCBI): domain Eukaryota; kingdom Metazoa; phylum Arthropoda; class Insecta; order Lepidoptera; family Erebidae; genus Spilosoma; species Spilosoma lubricipeda. Next base: position 16,696,275 of record HG992281.1, on the reverse strand, counting down.
CTTATTACACCTCTTTAATCAAAGATTTCATCATGGCTACTTCTAATATTCAGTATAACAGTATAGTAAAAAAAATCATATTTTTACAAAGTTTTTGCTTCACGTATCAATATATAGATTACTTTTAACATTAACAGTACGCTGCTGGACAGAGGCTTCTCCTTAGCAAGGAGGTTTAGCTTTACTATACACAGGCCGGGCGGGTTGGTAAATGGTTTGTTATAAGTTTTGATTCTCTTTGCAATGATGTTGTCCTAGCAGTTTACTGCCTTACTTGGCTCATATGACATTTTTGTTGAATTAATAAGCAGTATTTTTTTTTGTTTTAGCCCTACAGAAACATTTGACTACGGCCTCTATGGATGGAGTATCCTTTCTGACATGGTGATACCGAAGAGACGGATATGGAAGGGACTTCAGTTGGGATTTACAGTTAATGCTTGGCGGCCGCTTCGCAGAGTCGGCTCTTACGACATCTACGGAATGAATAGTGGTGACACTCAGTATTCTATAACAGTTTTTTTGTTTTCGCAAAAATTACAATGTATTAGTGTCAAACTCAATGAAAATTATTTTGTAATATTTTATCTGTCTCTTTTAACTTTTTAATTCTTACGTACATATGTAGATTTAAGTGCCTCTAGCTAAATTTTAACGACAATTCTCTTATGAAATCAAATACTTGTGTTACGTTTTGTTAAAACATTTTAAATAATATTTTATTGTTTTAAAGTGTGAAAAGAAATTGTAACAATTATATAAATATTGGATTTATATGCTTTTTTTAAGACGAGCCAAATCAAAAATATGCCTACTCATAATTCTAACATCTATGTATAGAATCTATAAAAATGAATCGCCGATAGCGCATAACTTCCAATCAGCTGCACTTAATTAAATAATTTTTTTATGTGTTTGTTATTGTTATAAGATATGTAAATAAATATGGCGGTACGAAGTTTGCCTGGTCAGCTTAGTTACCTATAATTACTTTCTTGTTAAGTTATGGTGAAGTGATTATAACTTGTGAAAGTCTTTGCATTAACAGATCAAAAAAGTTTTCGCTCATCTTCAGGATTTCTTAGAAATTCTTCCATGCAATTTAGAATAGAATAAACTTTATTATATCTACTTAATGTATACATACATAGTTAATCCATGGTATCCATGTAAATAAAAATAAATCACCGAAATGTATGTACACACATAACTTCCGATCAGCTGCACTAAATTGGATAATTCATTTTATTATGTACTAGCCGTCCCACGCAACCTCGTTTGCGTCTCCTGTTGCCCGTAGCGTGATTATTTTTCCCCTGTTTCTGAAACATTCTCCATTGGTGCTCCGCTCTTATTGATCTTAGCGTGATATATAGTCCAGATAAACCCTCCTCCATAAATGGGCTATCTAACACTGAAAGAATTTTTCAAATCGGACCAGTAGTTCTTGAGATTAGCGCGTTCATGCAAACAAACAAACTCTTCAGCGTTATATATTAGTATAAGTATAAGATTTGTTAATATCAGGACAAGGTTTGTGAAGTAGAAAGTTAAAAGAAAACTAAAAGTGTAATATTGCGGTATGAAGTTGGCTGGGGCAGCTTGTACAAAATACATTTAAGAACTAGCTGAACCCCGCGGTGTTACCCGCGGCTATTGTTGTACCGCGAGTAACGCCGCGGGACAAAGTTAGTCTAAAAAAAGTAGCCTAAGTTACTCCCCGGATCATAAGCTACCTGCCAGTGAAAGTCCCGTCAAAATCCGTCCAGCCGTTCCAGAGATTACCCGGAACAAACAGAGAGACAGACAAAAATTTTTTTAACTACATTTTTGGTATATGTACCGTGTATACATACATATGCATTTAGTAAAAAGCGGTTATTTTAATATTACAAACAGACACTCCAATTTTATTTATTTGTATGTATAGATGTAAACAAATTGACGCCCATGTACAATTAATGTAGTTTAAAATCAATTTCATTTCAAATTCCGTTTGTTTTTGGACCGTGACACCGATTAATTTTTATTGTATTCATTTGCTTCCTTATTAAAGCAATTTCAGAATGTACGTGTCTCTTCTACACAGTCTGTTTTTTAAATAATAGAATGTATTTACACTAAATACTCGTTGCCGCCTGAGATTAAAATAGATTTAGTAAGTACTTAATGATATTAAGTCATAAATAAAACTGTTGAATAAAGTTGTAAGTAATAAAGTCACTGTAATATAAATACTCTATTACAGTCTTGAGTCTTATAGAACAAAAACTATTTAAAATTAGTGAAGTTGAAAGTGAGTAGGATCACTTTCGTTTCCCTAAAGAGTTTTCATAAAGTACACAGATACAAAAATGACGAAAAATACAAAACTAAGTAACTAATGACTTTGCATTGCAAATAAGGTTCTTATGACGTTCAGTCAAAAGGCATATTACAAACCCTCTTAACTCGAATCTGTTTTGTTTTTCAACATCAAAAATTCCCATCAAATTCTCGTTAAATCATTAAATTCTCTCATGATCATTAAATATTACGCATACTAGACGAGCCGGACACAGTGCTTTTCCGCAGTAATGAATTTATTTTTTCACAAAGGGAAGTGCGAATGTTGGAAGCTACGTAACGACAAATTACACAATATGTAGACAGCAATCGTCCACAACACAATAAAGTGCGCTGCTGTGTGAAGCTTTGGTTTATTGCTTGAACGAGAAGTGCTTACAAATGTACTGACGCGATAAAGTAAATTGGTGTTAGTAATTAATTTGGATGTCAGTGAACGACTCATAAGTGCTGTCAATGTGATGGGTACCCTATAAGAAGAAAGATGTACTCCAGTGCAAAAGGTGTCAGAGGTTTGGACATTCAAAAAATCAATGCTGCAGACCGTATCGATGCGTCAAATGTGGTAACGAAAACTCCACCTCATCGTGTACTAAAAAGCCTGAGACACAAGCTACCTGTGCTAACTGCCAGGAAAATCACCCAGCAAGCTATAAGGGATGCATAAAATATAAACTATACAGAGACAAAATGACAAAAACAAACCCGAAACATAAACAAATATCACAAAAAAACCAGGAACCAGGAATAACTCAAAATACACACACACCAAAAATTACACCAAGTACACAACAGACAAGAAATAAAGCTAACACAGTTCTAAAACAAGATCAAATACATAATGCTACATATGCCGATGTATTAAGATCTCACACAACCAGCTCAAAACAAACAGAAGGAGAAATAAACACAAAAAACATCACAGAAATACTAGAAAGTATGTTCGTAAAGCTACAGCAAATCATGATATCCATGATGGACAAAATGATGGATCGTATGGTCCAACTGGTTGCAAGTCTAGTGGCAAAATGATCTGCAACTTAAAAATTATGACATGGAATGCTAATGGCTTGACAGTTCGTCGTCAAGAACTAGAAACTTTTTTAATAACAGAAAAAATTGACGTAGCATTAATATCGGAAACGAGATTCACTGACAGATCACATATAATGATAAAAAACTTTAATATCTATACGACAAATCATCCATCAGGCAATAGTCATGGAGGAACTGCAATTATTGTCAAAAATAATATAAAGCATTATTTGCTGGAGGAATACCAAACTGACAAAATTCAATCAACTGCTATAAAACTACAGTTAAAAAATAAGCATGAAATAACACTATCTGCAATCTACTGTCCACCTAGACACACAATAACTGAAGTCGACTATCGAACATATTTTTTAACCCTCGGACCAACATACATATGTGGAGGTGATTGGAACGCGAAACATACCCATTGGGGATCTCGATTGATCACTCCGAGAGGCAGACAACTTTACAAAGTAGTGCAAACACTTAGATTGGAATGTATGACTCCCTGTGAACCAACTTACTGGCCAACAGATCGAAATAAGATACCTGACCTTCTTGACTTCTATGTAACCAAAAACATAAGCCCAAATTATATGACTATCGAACCATATACAGATTTATCTTCTGACCATACACCTGTTTTACTTAACGTAAGCCTAACAGTTGCATTTGTGGATCCTCCAATAAGAATTTATAACAGAAACACTAATTGGGAAAGATTTAGAGACAGAATTAACTGTGAATTGAGCCTAAATTCCTCAATTCGAACAACTGACGACATAGAAACCGAAATAGACAAACTGAACAAGGTTATACACAGTGCAGCTGAAATAGCAACCAAATCAAAAAAGAGACTTCTACCGAAAACTAAAGAATATCCTAAGACAATTAAAGACCTGATAGCAAAGCGACGACACCTCAGGAAAACATGGCAGAGGACCAGATATCCATCGGACAGAACAGCTTTTAACAAATCCTCGGAAACTTTAAAAAAGCTTATTAGGAACTTTCAAAACGAGAACTTACAAACATTTCTATCAGGCTTAACACCAAGTATTGATACAAACTACTCATTATGGAAGGCCACAAAAAACCTAGATCGTCCAAAAACCCAGATACCCCCAATTAAAAAAAAATCTGGAGACTGGGCTAGATCAGATGCAGAAAAAGCCACAATCTTCGCTGAGCACCTTTGTGAAGTTTTTCAACCGTTTCCAGATGCAAATCCCGAGCATAGCACCAAAATAAAGGATTGCTTAGAAAGTGCATTGCAAGTGTATCTGCCAATAACATGGACAAATCCCCGGGAACTATTAAAGGAAATACAAATGCTGCAAGGCGGAAAGTCTCCTGGTTATGACCTAATAGACGCGACCCTCCTGAAAAACTTACCGAAAAAGGGAATTGTGCAATTAGTCAGGATATTTAACGCCTGCCTCAGACTCTCGTATTTTCCTGCACATTGGAAGATAGCACAAATTGTAATGGTCCCCAAACCCGGAAAACCAACACAAGATGTTAGTTCATATAGACCTATAAGTCTCTTGCCGGTCACCGGGAAACTCTTTGAGAGAATTTTACTCAACAGAATAAAACCTCATCTCAAGGACGTAATTCCGAACCACCAATTTGGGTTCCGAGAACATCATGGTACTGTAGAACAGATACACCGAATTGTGGACGCTGTAAGCCGAACGCTGGACGGTGGACAATATTGTTCCGCTGTCTTCCTGGACATAAGTCAGGCTTTTGACAAAGTATGGCATGAGGGATTGCTCTATAAAATAAAAGAGACGATACCTAACTCATTCTACCACATATTAAGGTCATACCTGCATGACAGATATTTTGAAGTGAAACTGAACACTGATCTCACAGCCTTATACGAAATAAAATCTGGCGTGCCACAGGGTAGTATACTTGGACCAGTACTGTACACCTTATACACAGCTGACTTGCCAACTATGGAACAAACTAAGGTTGCCACATACGCGGACGATACTGCAATACTGTCCACACACATCAATCCGGTCACAGCGTCTGCTCAGCTCCAGTTGCATCTCTATGAAGTTGAGAAATGGCTAAAAACCTGGCGAATAAAGGCTAACCAAAACAAGTCCTCCCACGTCACTTTTACACTCAGGAGAGAAACATGTCCTCCGGTTATACTTAATGGTGAAACAATCCCACAGGAACAACATGCTAAGTATCTAGGCATGTACTTAGACAGGAGACTAACGTGGCAAAAGCACATCTGGACTAAACGTAAACAACTAGATACCAAGCTACGTAACATGTACTGGATAATAGGTCGGCATTCACGTCTCAACCTGGAGAGTAAAATCATGGTCTACAAAACCATTTTGAAACCAATATGGACTTACGGGATACAGCTGTGGGGTACGGCCAGCAACAGCAACATCGAGATTCTTGAGAGATTCCAAACCAAAACATTGAGAGCGATCTTCAACATTCCGCATTATATAGGCAACAGACACATCTACAATGATATAAAAATTAGCACGGTCAAGGAAGAGATCACCAACTACAGTATTAAATACCAAGAGAGGCTATCTGGACATAAAAATGCACTAGCAGTGGAACTGAGTGGATGTGGATCACTTCAGCACAGACGTTTGCAGAGATATAGCGTTCCTACACTTGTGGATAGATTCCGCCCCATAAAGTGAAAGCCTTCCAAAGATGACGGAAATTGGCATGGCTCACTGTGACTAAAATTACTCCAGATGAACACATCAGCCAGAGGCCAAGCTTATTGTTAATATAACAGATTGCTATGTTGCAGAAATTAAAAGAGAAAAAAAAAAAAAAAAAAATGTGATGGGTGGCGCCACACTTTATGTAAATGAAACTTTTATAGATATGTACTACATGAAGATGTATTTAATGACTCAGCCGTCTAACCGCGACTGACGATCTTAAAGGCGCGTCTTCACCGAAATTGTTGGCAATTTCAATGTTTCCATTGTGTCTACACAGAGTCGCCAACAATTTGAAAAATATTCCAATTAAGCGTCTCCACAGAACCAATAAATGTCTGCAATAAGCGTATTATTTTGATGTTTACCGCCATAAACAGAAACAAAGTTCCCAACATTTTTTGTCAATTTTTGTTGCCAACACAAACGTTTGTCACCTACACGTGTTGACAACACAAAAATGCCAACTTTTGTTTGGTGGAGGCTCGGCTTAATACTTATTGTAATGGTTAACAAGTCATTTGAGTTTCTTTGCCAGTATTCTTCTCAAAACGCTTTACACATTTTAGAAACTGGAACTTATATATCGACACAAACAGTCAGTAGATTTTGGTGTTTTCTTCTTATTTACCTTGATACATAACATGCTGTGGCCTCTGTTTGTATCGATCTATGATTTTTAGCTGCAGCTTCAAATTAACATTCATAAATGTCACTTAGTGTCTAATTGAATAAATGATTTTCAATTTGAATTCATTTAACATTGATTGATAACCATATTCGTTGCATTCATTTGTGATTTAAAACATTGTTATGCGAGCTTCTTGTTCCACAGGTCTTGAAGCTAATTAAGTGACTTATAAATACAATAGGACGTCATAGCGCAAATAAGTCATTTTCTATGGGCTTTATATTTAATTGCTGCATTTGGAGCGTTAAACGTTACTTATACAGTTGCGGTGACACGCTTACGTCTCCTTACCGGAACTAATGAGGATGTCGCGTCAGTCAGAGCGCGTACGCCATCCACTGCCATTTTCGTCAGCTATTTGTGTCACTCATACTATACATTAGCATCATATAGATAATATTTAGTTCAAGTATCGAAATGTAAGTATAAAAATTCAAGAGGCTATAAAGCGAAGTCGCTTTCGCTCATTTAAGTGGGTCGGCTCTGTTCAATTGAAGTAAGAACTTCAGCAACACATGGCCCGCAGTCTAGAGAGCTAAGCGTGGGTGCGAACAATACCATGAATCATGCTAGCCATGAATAAAGTGTATCCGACAATAGGTCACTGCTCCCAAAACAAAAATAGACGTTGCAACGTTTTAACTATTTCAACAGATGTTTCAGGTGAAACGATTTAGTATGTTTATATAAGAAAAATGTTTTGTTTAACTTAACTTAAATACCTGCCCTTACTATCAGCAACTTAAATATATTACTAGACGAGGTAAACTTTATTTTGACGATTAAAAAAAAATATTGATGAAGAAGAGTATGAAAGTTAAATTATACTCAGGTAGTAAACAAAAAAGCACTACTATATTTAAGGCGTGGCTTTTACATTATGATTTGTTAATTTAAGGTACATATGTATGTATGTAGTATTTCTTATTGTTTAAACGCATTTTTATATGTTCCATTGTACAGTAAATGTAGTCTGGCAACCTAAAGGTACAATCGTATAAACAAGGAAATGTTTGGCACGGTGCAACGGCCAGCGATGTGGGTCGACTTTTAACTCTTTCCCATCATTCTTTCGCCTCTATGACCACCGTGAAATGCATTAAAACCAGATGCAGTAAAAACGTACCATTTGTTTTATCTAACTGTGTAGTCTTACTCAATCCAGATACGTTGCCGTGTTGAAAGTACAGTAAGCGCATATAGCTATTATAAGCTTCTAGGAAGTCTGAGACATCTATCATATATCATAGTGACACTTCAAAGAACAACAATCGTGTGAGGGGGCACTTTCACCGAGACCTGGCTCACGCCTTTTAATTCAAATCCTATGTAACTCATTTCGTATCGACAGAGCCGATTACCATCGGGAATAATAAATTTATTCGTATGCGCGACACGTTTGTTAAAGGTTACCAAAGAAACTACATTATCGTTACTCAACACTTTCTAAGATAGTTGACACATGACTAATAAAATGCCTATGTATCGGTGTTGATAACGATTACTTTAGATAACTCTACATTTATATCTATATTATAATTTAGGTATCATCTGTTGAACATAAATGAGTCATCAACGATTTTATGAATATGAACTTATAAAAATACATAAATGGACATAACGGTCACTGAAAATAAATTAAATATTTTTTGTTTTATGAAATAACTTCCAACTTTAATTTTAGTTGAGTATTTTGCAACTTGCATAGCATCGCCGCTGTAATAATTTTGTAAAGGAGAGTCAAATACAAGTATGGGGCAAACAAAAATCATTTTTATATCTTAATAATAAAGAAATATCCTCCTTACACTCATTAAGATAAAGTCGAATTTTCAATTGAATGTTCTTTAAGAGATATCTTTGGAAAAAATACGAATAGTTATGAAACAGTTGAGATGTAAGTAGAAGTGGTTTATACCTTTGAACATAGAGCAAAGAACTAGAAAAGAAATTGATCTATGACTTTGAAAACCGTATAAAGTAACGGCTGTTGGCCTTTTTTTACACTTCGTGTATTTAAAAGCAAAACAATTAATTTTTTATACCTTTGCGCCAACCATTCATTTTTTTTAAATCTCTTTTCATTATCTAATTTTCTTTATACATACCTGAGTCAAATTTCAGATTATTCATCTAATATTTTAATCAATAAGCAGCTACAAAAAGACTTGAATCGGTATTTAAAATCTTAGACCCTTTATTAACTAGTTTGATTTTAAATTGCAAGTTAAGATGTTGTGAGAACACAGTTATGCTGATTATACATAAAAGGGCCTCGGTGATAAAGTGATTCACAGCAAGCATTTCTCTACGCGCTAATTAAAGTTCCCGGTGAAATCTGATGATACGGTATCATATAGCAATATGTCACTGGAAACGATATCAGTTGAGGTGCGCCCGCCCGTCTTGATCAGCTCTGGTTTCTTGTGGTTCAGTTATAGCTTACCATAATAGTGTCAATAAATATCCACTTTCTGCTGACTTCCCCTAGCATAGAGTTTAATTTTTATGTCGTTCGGTACAATCTAATAAAATATTAAGAACCAAGTATATTTTGTGTTTACGAAGTCTGGATATATTCTTCAGTCTAGTTTTATGCTCAAAACTGTAAATTGAAAGTTAGGATTCTAAGTTATTTGAGTACATAGGTTTTAAAGAAACAACTCAAAGTTGTGCTCTTAGGATGGTAGTTCTGTAGGGCGATAGCATTCTACTCGTACATCTTGCATCGTACTGTAACTTTGGGTGTATTTCCAAATTACAGTGGATGGCATGAAACCACTACGGATTCTCATTAGTAAAGAATATAGTTTTGCACAGAATTTTCTTTGGTCTTAACTGTAAATCTGACAAAAATACTTACTTATTTCGGAGTTAGCTATCTCTGTCGTCAATACAAAAGTGCTTTAATAAATCACAATATGAACTAAGTTAGTAGTCACGAAAGGAATGTCTTAATATTTATTTCAACCGTTCATCAATTTAAAGGCCAAATAAAAATTGAAACATAAAACGTAGTCTAATAAACACAATCTGACACAGATCAATTTCGGGTTGCACTAAATACATAATAAATATTTTTTGTTGACTGGGTAATACGATGCAAGCACACAAAGCCAATGTATTTTGACCTTCATAATGTAAGACATGATAGTAAAAGCTACGATATCTATAGGTGTTAAGATGTGGTCATGTTAACGTTTATGTTTACGAAATGAAAACCCGATTGAACAGTTCACATAATTCTGTGGTGGAAGGCGGAAATAGCAACGGAAGCGGCGTCACGGTCCGCGGAGCACGCGCGCTCTATGACTGCGTGACGTCATCCTACGGGGACCCAGCTGGGAGTCACAATAGGCCCCAAACAGGTTTAGTCTGATTACCTTTATTATTCATTTAAATATAGAGCTACACTGGCCGCAGCTGAAACGAAACTCAATACATGATACTTCTAATGCTGCTTTATCAAATATCAGAAGTATCAAGTGACAATTCAAGGCGATCGCATACTATTCTATAAAGATAAAAAAACTTGAGTGCTGTTATTTTTTTATACTCTTTTAACATCCGAGTCTTTAGATAAAATATTTCAGATGCGTCGTAGATAAACACTTTAGTCGAATATATCTAATACATTATTGCAGTTATTAAAACAATACAAAGGAGATTTATATTTTTTTATCTAAGGTCGGATGGGACAAAACCTAGGTAGGTACGTTCCGTAACGTCCGTCATCAGTTGTTTTATGTCAGTAAAAAAATATCTGTCGATAAAAAATTGTTATGACAAACAGTCTGACTGCTGAAGTGGGAACCTAGATTGTATCGAATCAGTAGGTTAAAGGGGTAAAATAATGTTTACCATGAACACTTTATTCGCGACCTTGGTGTTTTTATAGAAATAATATTCGTATCTTGTGTTAATTAAGTAATTAACTTGTCACAGCAAACCTTTGTATTTCATAAAATTATTTTCAATGCCTACAATCTCAGTGCCATTGTGTTTTTTCCTTACAAAATTTTACCTAAAGAGATAAAACTTGTTCTTCAAAATTTGTTTAAGAGAAATCGCGTGATTTAAATTATTAGCATTGCCTGCAGAAATCAACATTAAACACACTTTGTTGTATAAAAAGATTAAATAGCTAGAAAAAAGAAAAAGATTACTATTTTGAAGTTAATTATGCAGAAAAAGATGCTTTCTCGTGATTTCTAAGGAGAGAAGTAGAAAGTTATTCGATCGTTCGTTCTCGGGTGGCATTCGATGCGCATTATATCTACTATCGAATTCAAATCAATGCGTGCCATATCTAGTGAAATGGATTGTGTCGCCGTCAAGCTAAATGTATTTTTTCAAAAGTACCTAGTGTACCTACTGAACATCTTAATACAATAAACAAATTTTTGCGCGCAACTTCACTCGTGTTAATGTCGATTTTGCCAATCACATTTGTCAAAATAAATAGTCAATGTACTAATCTCTGGTCAAATTTTAGCCAATTCTGTTCAGCTGTTCTTGAGACACTGAGCTGAAAACAGAAAATCAAAATATTCGCATTTATAATAATAATAAGATAAAATGGTAATCAATCAATATGTGATAAGAAAATAGAAATCTGATGGTTTTATGAACGTTATAATCTTGCATCATTGGCAATAATAAAACGAGTTCATTTACATTCATAATTTTTGATTGTAATGTATGTCAAGTACCCACGTCAAGCAAATATTTCATTTACAATCGTCCTAAAGCAAATCATATCGCCATGTTTTTTAAATGTCTTGAATGTTTGTATTTGAATGAGAAAATAAATTCCTCTTTGTTTCATCTACGCCCTAAAATAAACAATAAACTTCACTTAACAAGCATGGGTGAATGAATTGGATGCCATTATTGTTTTCCGTTGGTGATTTGTGTTAGCCTGCCATGTGAATGTAACATTTAATTCTCATAGAATATTGTGGTAATTTCCAGAGATGTATATTATTTTATAATACACTGACGGTGTACTGCCACGTTTAGCTATGACACACTGTTGTTACAAAGATAAAACTCTGAGTAAAAGTGAAAACTAAGGCTCAAAATATGTAAAAACTATCTTAGAAGTGGGTTGTATTTCGTGTCTAAATTTAGGTACAATCGGTGCACTATTTTTTTGAGTTTTTGAAGAGTACCTTAAGCTTTTTAAACATATAGATATTATTTTTAGCTCTATTATTGTTTAAACAAAGTAAATATCGTATTGTTATCATATAAATTCATATCTAAAAATACCAAATATGTTTCACAATCACAAATCTCTTGTCACTTTAGACGTTTGTGTTGCTGATAATGATAAAACTGTTGCAATTTTAGCTACTCTTTGATGCAAATATATCTTAGTTCTGACAACATAAACACAGCCTTCGTACCTACCTAATCTTTTTGCGATAAAAGAGCATTGCATGTAGAAATAACGCCTACAATAACTTATCAAAATAAGGTTGTTGTTTTTTTATTCTTACAATTAGAAACAACAATTTATACTAGGTGTATATCTTAGCAAGGACAATTAGCGAAACAATGGCTTTAGACTATCATTCCGAACTATTTTCACAAAGAAAAGATTTTCTAAATAAATTTCAAAATTGAACTTTTCTTGCATAACTACCAATTCTCTGACCAGATTGTGTATGTAAAGTCGAACACAGTTTTTTTTGAGAAAGTTATTCAGATTGATGAGCTGAATGTCATGGTTCTGCTATTTGTTTTTGCTGGAGACACACCTTGTATATTGACGTTCTCAGACATAAATAGTATTCCTAAATTCTGATGTAAAAATCTGATAGGAATTCGATTTTTCTAAAAATACCAAATTTATAAAAAAAAAGTTGAAAACGATTTAACTGTTTTGTATAAAATTGTTTGATTTATTTCTTTCTCTCAGAGTTAATTGCATGTACATACCTAATAAGCAGGGTGACTTATTCACTAAATAGAAAATAACATAACTGGTAATGTGATAATGATATTACGCTATTGGCGACTAGCGGGGAAGCCCGGCCACTAACCCATTTATGAGCACTGGCCGTAATTCAATTACTCCTCTCTGACGTCTAGCGTCTAGGGCTACCAAAAGTCAAAAACTCAATAAATAAATCTACCGTCAATTTCACTTAATATAATCTAATGTAGAATTGATGTTAGATCTTACAAATTACACATTTCAACGTACCTATATACATATTTAATATTATTCAAATAAATTCTGAAATTCTGGCATTGAGCACATTGAGGTGGAAGGATATTGGCGTATTTCAGCAGTCTATCTGTTAAAGGCCAAGTGAAAGAGCAGAAATTCCGTAATATTTATAGTTATAAACGTTGAAGACTTCTTTAACTTAGCACATATATCTACTATAATTGAATCATTAGATAGCTTAATGGAAACTAACTGTCATGAAAATAAAAAAGACAGAAGGAGAGAATATGTTGAAAATTCCCTCTAAATAAAATCATAAAGGCTAAAACATCTGACTATGAGTTAGTCGACTGAAAAAAAAGTATGTAGTTTTTTTTTCTGCTAAATGAATACATGGATATATAAAGGTTTTTCTATTGCATATGCAATTTCATTATACATGTAAATTAGAGCTAATGACTAACAGTACCTTGTAATATATTAAGGCACATCGTTGTTTATCGCGTTTTCATTCAGCAATTACCTAATAAAATACTCGAAACATGTAGAGTTTCTCGAAAAAAAAACACAGTACCAAATTCGAATTCCTTGAAAAGCGATAGGCAGTGTGATGCAACCCTACGTGATTGTCGAATAGCGGGCTGCTCAAGACCAGAGGGCTCCTCCGGTGCGATAAATTAGTTTTATTTTCTATGAATTTACTTTTGTGAGTATAGAGTGGAGGAGATTTAAGTTTATTTTTATATTGCTGTACTTCATAAAGGGCGGTGAAAGATATATTGGGAAAGGCAATGCTCATGTTGTATACAGTTCCAATGATAAACTGTGATTAATATTCTATTATTAGTTTGAGCTGCAAAGATTATTGTAATGGTCGTGTATAGAGGTATTTTTCACGCTACAAAACAATCCACTTAATGTAATTTACTTACTACCTAATCAAATTTGAATGACGTAGATGCGACGCGATGTCATGCTTACCTGAAAAAACAATAAATAAATAGGATTAGATACTTATTGCGTGTACTATGTATATAAAAGGCTAGTTATCGTAACCTAATTAAAAACGTACATAAACTGTATACGCAGATATATTTTCGCCTCTGCGGTAATATTTATAAAATATATAATCAGAGATTTTAAGTATTTCAGTAAAAAAAACTGTATTTTTTATAATTGCACGACTTACCTAACCAAACAACGTAATAAAAACTATAACGAGTACGAGTGGGGAGCCATATGCAAACAAGATTATAGACTCTCAGTGTATGTGTATTTCTGTCAATTTTTGTCTGTGACCTTTGTCAACCATCATCATCAGATGATGACAAATGTCACATAGACTGATGCCCATCGCAGCCCACTACTCGACATAGGCCTCTCCAATTGCACTTCGATCTATTTTGGTTATCACATAGGGTACGGAAAATTGAGCACCGTTTAGTACCTACACGGTGGAACGATATGCGCTTATCTCAGTAGTCTTAAACAGAGTTCTTACATCTGTGACAATTCCTGTGTGCATGTTCAGTTGTATAAAAAAAGATATTTATTTGTCAAAAATATGTTTTTAACAAAACATAAAAAAATCTTTCCTTACAATTCACATTAATACTTTTACTTTGATATTCACTAAAGGAAATAATTTATGTATAGGTGTATCCTTTTTCAACGCGTTTTTATATAAGATTTAATTTTATTTTTCATTTTAAGTAAAAATATAATTAGTACTCTTTAACTTTGTTAAGTTTTCCTTTTCGTTTGTTCTATTTAATATCTATAAACTTCATTATTCTTAACAATCCAAAAACTTTTGTTGTTTTATTTTAAGTATTTTAATATGATCCTTATAAAAACATTAAAATGTGCAAGACGTCACATACATTTTATTTCTATCGAAGTAAATTTCACTGTGCGAAACTCAAAAAAAAAAACTTGAAAGAAAGTCAATTTCACACGGTTCGTGCAAAGCGACAACTAAGCCCTCTTAAAACAATTTCAAGATCGTTTCAATATGCTATTTAAACGATACATTCTAAAGTTTGTTAAAATCGGTAAGAGTGTCATTATGAAATTTACCTGGTTATACCTAGTATCTATAAATGTAATCCGCAATAAAAGTAATTTACATATAAACGAGGTAGTTGAACGCGCTGTTGGTTAGTAGCGACATTCATAAAAAATATTATATTTCTCATATTTATATTCACTTTTAGCAGTGAGTACCAGACCAAAAATAATATACTCAGTTTTATTTAAGAAGACGTGACTTACCTCTGTCTGTTAAGTATATTTTTCACAATAAGTCATGGTGGTGTGTCACAGTAATAACGTAAATTAAATCTATTAAAAATTCAATCCCACGACTGTAATAACTACGAAAGTTTGGGTAGACGCATGTTTGTAACTAGCCGGGAAAGCTAAATGGTTCTGGTTAAAACACAACATATGTGAGTTACATTATACTCAATAAAAGCACAAGCTTTTTAGACACGAAAAATTTACTGCCACGACTTTTCGGCAAAGGCTACAATCGGGTTGTAGAATTGTCTAATTTTCTAATGCTTTTATTAGCTTTACTTGTATGTTTATTTGTTTGTAACCAACTTTTGTGCTTTAAGTTTTTTTTTTATTATTTATATTTATTTCAACTTAACAATCTACTGAAGTGTTTGTTCGTCAACGCACAAAGGACATATGAATCAGAAAATGCTCATAATATAAAAACATTTTACAAAGATTATTGCGGACACATATTTTTCACTAAATAACAATTATTATATGACTAGGACTTTCCATGGAACTATAAAAGTGTTCAGAAAAAATAAGTATTATCCTAAGTGGGGCTATCTCCATTGGTACAAACTCTAACAATAATATTAATCGTCACAAATTTAATGACTATGGCTTCAGTATATGTTCAGAGCATGTAAGAAAAAAGACTATCCAGGGTGGAGCTATTTACATTAGTACAACTACAGACTAGCAATAATAGAAACTGTCTTAGATTTAATGACTATACTTAAGGTTATCCAGTCCTGTCACAGTGATATTTATCTATTACCCAGTTCCCACTTGTCTTGTCGGATTTGCAGTTTGTTTACAACATATCTTGATATTTTAAACAAAGAAACTAGTGAGCCAATTTCAAAACTTTATATTGTTTTATATCTTGAAAAAAGAAACAGAATACATTTATTTATATCTACAATCTAATGTTTAGATCTAAGATTCCGTAATAGACGGTCTATTAAGCAATCATTTAATTAGTTTTCCGAAAAATAATTGTGGAGGAGATATGTGTGGAATTTAAGGGTTTTTAGTTCATTCTGACAAATTAAACTGGGTCAGTCCAGTCTATGCTTCTTACCTAAAAGAATCTGGACATCAGATTCTTTCAGGTAAGAAGCATAGACAAAGACGAGTTAACCGAGAAATAAGAAATTGTATCTATTTGAATGTTCCTACTAAAACAGTCAAAATCTGTAGAAATTTGACAGTCCTTTTTAATTAATCATTTTAATTGATTATTTAAAGTAAGCGTAATGTAATGTGCGTTCCCACAACAGTTGTCAGCAGAAAACAACGCAATCTTAAAAAAAAACACAATATTAAAAAAACAATTGTTTCGAAAGTTTTTAACTTATGAATGTGGTTTATGAGATAGATGGATATGGATAGCAAACGGTTCTATTAAAGTTATTTAAAAACTAAATAATGAAAATGACGAATGATAAGACGAACTAAACTGTTTAAAACTAGTGTTTTTAGACCAAACTGATTTTCACGTGCTATTGGTTTGAACATGCTCTTCGAAACCTTGCTGGTCCTCTATGCTTAGAGTGTGACGTTGAAAGGTGCAATGAAATGATACCAAGCGCTTGTACAGCTGGTATTGGGCACCTTAAAACTTACATGGTTAATACCTTCGCAGGAAGCATCACTTTTTATAGATGGCTCAACACATCCCGGTTATATGTATCACCCGCTGTCTAGTACCACTGCGTCACTGACCCCTAACTGGCATAGAGACATGTTATTGAAGTTCATCTAACAGCGACAAGTCGTTTTATGGAAGGTCCACGTTTTGCCAAACATGGATCTCCCTATAAGTCGACAATCTACAATAAAAACCTGTTATTTTATAGTGAAGCAATAAGTAACGTCTAGAATGCGTGTTCATATTTTACTAGCATTAACAGTTATAATCGTAATTGTAACTATATATACAGCGTTTGTGAACATCAAATTAGTATTATGTAGTCATTTCTGGAGGTAAAGAAGCAAATGTATCTAAGATGCTGAGAGAAATATGAAAGGAAGGGTATTTCATTAAAATTATATTTTTTACAATTATTGAAATAATGTAAAGTATTTTAAAACAGCAAACAATGTATTTACGCTACTTCTTATTATTTTAAGTATTTCCTTCTTTAAAGTAATTTGTTTAAAGTAACATTATTTTGTTGCAAAAATTTATAATTCTTAAAACAGAAGGAAGGTTCATCAAAAGAGCGGCAATTCTTCGAAATGGTGCACTTTCAAAGAGTTCATTTGAAAAGACAAATTGCTGCTGTATGTATAAGAATGTTTTGATGGCATTGTTTCAGCACAATAAGGTTGATAAGCGAGTATTCTTCACTGTTTTAGACAAGACCAAACAATTATAAGAACCTATTCATGACTACGTTCAAGTTGTTTGAATTATTATTAAAATTAAAGAAAGACTTTGGACTGTTTGATATTAGACAAGACCTGTACCAGATTGTTATTAAACATAGGTATGTATGCTACTAAATGCATAGGAGTATTTTAGATAAATTACAGCCATGCACCTTAGAAATGATAGTTCTTCACACAATAATTTTATATTAAGACTAGCCGACCCACGCAACCTCGTTTGCGTCTCCTATTGCCCGTAGTGTGATAATTTTCCGCCGCTTTTGTAACATTCTTCATTGTTGCTCCGCTCCTGTAGGTCTTAGCGTGATGATATATAGCCTATAGCCTTCCTCAATAAATAGGCTATTTAACACTGAAATAATTTTTCAAATCGGACCAGCGGTTCCTGAGATTAGCGTGTTCAAACAAACAAACCCTTCAGCTTTATATCTTAGTATAGATGTTTTTTGCCACTATCATGATTGAGGTTTCAACTGAAGTAACTTGTAAGTACTATGCTAGTTATGTTACATTCAATGCAAAATATATGGTGATTTCATAATATTTATAGCATAGACTCGTTTTAAATTCTAACAATTGCACGTAGAAATATTTTCTTGTAGACTATACTAACTTTTAAACTTTCGCGTTCCATGATATATTAACAATTATTTAAGTCAATTAACAACAACTTTATTAATGAGTCAGCCTGTGACCACGGCCAGTGCAACCTGGTCGAAACGTCAGGCAAATCAGAGGTATGTAATATACCTTTTAATAAGTGATCGCGTTAATTCCCGTTAAAATAATTGTTAATATATTCTTGTAGACTAGCGGTAAAAGAGTATCATCTTATATCCTTTCTCAAAAATCAAAGTATCTCCATGACAAATTTCATTGAAACAGGTGCAGCGGTTTATCTGTGAAAGCGTAACAGGCAGACAGATGGACAGACATTTAGAGTTACTTTCATATTTATAATATTAGTATGGATTTATTATATCGGAACATTAAGTACATACGTTTCTTAAAGTATGTGGAACAATACAAGAGTCAAAATTGCATCGTTATACCTACCTGATGATAAATGTGAAGAAGGGTAAGATTTAAAATAGACCAAGAACTCATTCGTAGCTAGTGACATATATGTTAAACGAGTGATGCCATCGGTAACAAAAATGTGGACTTCACGCACTTCACAAACTGTTTCGGCACTAAACGTATGGTTTTTATTTCTCTTGTAACCATTCCTACACGGAAGTATTTAAATTGAGAGTAAAAATATCTCAAGCTTACGGCGAAATACTTACGTTATAAACGAGGTAATTGATTTAAGTATTAGTTGTTCCTACAAAACATTGGCTGCATTTATCAGCCGTATCTACAAGAAAACATTAATATTACCTCACACAAAATTGTCTGTAAAACAAAATACATAAGATATAAAACGCTTACGAACACCAATTAATATGGCATAGTTTCATTTAAGGTTACAAAATATGGGAAATGCTTGCGTCATGGTTCTATTATACTACACTTTATGTAACAACGGCTACAATGTTACATTTACTATAATTATTTTAATAATACCATCAAAATATAAAATTATTGTTATGATGCAATGGATCATAAAGCAATAATTAAATGTGACTTATTGTGTATTTTACGATTTGATCCATTACGCCATTTAATATTTTGGGCTCCGTTCACTTGGATCCCCTGGGGGATCCGTGTGGAAATTTCGACCACAACGATCCCCTAGGGGATCTATTTGGATTTCAATTTCATTTTGATCCTACAGGGAATTCATTTGGAAGATTTTCATCCACTAAAACTGATGGGAGATTTATATGGTTTTTTTTGACACAACACGGCTATTTATTAAAAATCAACTTACAAAAAAAAATTTGAAATAAAATTATGAATATTTAGGAAAATTCTGTTAAGAAAAACTTCTAAATGAATATCAAAATATTTTAAAAGATTCTATTCAAGATCGATATGGATAAAATACTCAATAAATCCCCCATCGGTTTCAGCAGAGGATCCAAGAGGACGATATTCTTCCAAATGAATCACTGGAAGGATCAAAATGGAAATAATAATCCACAAAAAATCTCCTAGGGGATGAGTGTGGACGAAAATTCCACATGGATCACCCAGGGGATCTAAGTGGACGGAGCCATATTTTGTTGAAAATCACAAAACTTTTACGAAAATACTGCCATAATATTTGATACAGTAAAGGTAGTAAGACTAATACTAAACCAAACCTTTTCGCGTAAAATACACTGTTTTCATAAAAGTCGAGAATTAAAAGAAAACTATGCATTATTACGAAAATGAAATTACCATGAATGAATGTCTTCGGATAATGTAATTAAATGTGGAACATTGTTATAAAGAAAGGCAAATATATCGTCGTTTTACGTTTATTAAGAATAAGATATTGTAACTAACAGCTCATTAGTCCGCTTTCATTGCAACATGCACGACTGAGTCATATATTTACAAGATGGACGAGTTATTATATCGCGAATTTAGTCATTTCATATTGTAGATTAGCTCTACAATAATACAATCACTTTGAACATTAAACTAAATATCGTCTTATATTGTGTTCTATAACAGAACAAAATTATTTTTTATTACTAGTTATATACAGTCCTATTAATTACAGGGCAGGGCTAAAAACCGGAAAACGTTTACACGGCGATATTGAAAATATCATGTAAAGTACAATGGTTAACAGAAGTCACAATGTCAATGTGTTCCCTGAATCGTATTGTCAGACACGTTCGTGTAAACATCGGACGTTATGAGCTCCAACCAAACAATAACTTAACATACGTACATTTAACAATTGACCATAACTAATGTAGGTGTATATGCATGTAAAAGAAAAACGCGAAACAAAACAAGCAACTTGTATTTGTGCATTGAGACATAATATAAATAAATATTTATTTAAATAATATTATAAAGGCGAAAGTTTGTAAGTATGGATGGATATTTGTTACTCTTTCACGCAAAAACTACTGAACGGATTTGGCTGAAACTTTACAGTAATATAGCTTATACATCAGAATAACACATAGGCTACTATTTGCCGCGATAACCGACATACATGCGGGCGGAGTCGCGGGCAACAACTAATATTGTATATGTTATGTATGAAGAGCTAGATGCGAGAAGCTGAGGATCGAACCAAGTGGCGCGCGATTGTAGAGGCCTATGTTCAGCATTGGACTGCGACAGGCTGATGATGATATGTTAAGTATATACCAAGTAAATTACAACATACAAGCATTTTTAAAAAAGGCCAAATATAAGTATTAACAATAAAATTTGCAAAATATGCAAACTGACCGGATAATATCAATAATGTCCTCTATAATAAATCTATTGGACAAAGTAGTTAGTAATGTGTACTCTTTAATTTTTTGAAACACAAATCTAATTATTACGAATTCAACATGGTGTAAGTATTCTAAAAAAATGTTTATGTGATTTTCAACTTCTGTTTTTAAAAAAAACTTGGACACTTGTGAAAGAGCATTGCATCGTGTGGTTATCGTTGATTCGATGACGAAATACTACTTTACCGTAAGCCTCGGTGTGGTGATGACACATCATTATCATTTTGAAGGTTATGGGTTTCACCGTTTATTTATTGCAATAACTATATCTGTCAAATATACATCACCTCAACAATCACATCGACTGTATGTACTATCTATTTCACTTGAAGCAATTTTAACACATTGTGATCTTTCTAGTATATTTTGTGAATAGTTTAACAACATAATTATACAGTTCAAAAGAATAGAGAACTATTAAGAATTAAGTTTATTAATATTTAGGTATTAATTACATAGCCCGGTTTCAAAATTTCAATATTACAAGGTCAATATTGTACCGGGTTTGCTGTATCTCGAAAATAGCTATAATAATAAGTAATTTAGGTGAATTTTTATATTTGATCTGATTTAAAAAACCAAAGCGTTCTTATTCAATGATTTTAATATAGATCTAACTCCCATAAAAAAACCTGTTTACTTTTCTACATGTAATAGTTTTACATGTTGCAAATTTAAAAGAAAAAAAGAAAAATTCGAATTGAGAAAATCTTCCATCTTTGTAGTCGATTAAAAATAGGGCTCGGTTATCGTTTTCTGTTAGACCATTTCCTTGTCTTGTAAGTTTATTCATAAAAAACCTTATTTTACTGTCGCTAAATTGCTAAACGTTTATTTATCTAAATTAGGTTATAATAATTATAACCTAATTTAGATAAATATACGTTTAGCTCAGTAAAAGAACTATTATTATACCACCAAAGAATATTGTAACCTTATAACTTGTATATTAATAATTAATATACAAGTTATAAGGTTTGTTATCAAGGTAAGCGGTATATAGATGACAGATGATACAATATTCTTTGGTGTTATAATAATAGTTCTTTTACTGAGCTTGTCATCCGATGCGACCACAGACGTTCTGCATGAGCGGTATCCTCGTTTCGTGCAATCAAACGTGACCCGTCCACAAATGTCCAATCAAATCTCCCTTCACGACGGAAATCAATTTATTTAGCTCCACCTCCTATATGATACCGATTGATTGGATCAATGTTAGAAATGACAGAATCAAATATGTCTACAGCTTGTAATGTGCATTGCGTCATAAATTGCAGCAGCAAAACATGGGTAATACCCATATTCACTTATGTACATATGGTGTATTTGCATTTTACCTGTATCTAGCATTCGGTTAACCGTTGCTCAGGAAAAGATTTATAATATACTAGTTGTTGCCCGCGGCTTCACCCGCGTATATGTCGGTTATCGCGGCAAATAGTAGCCTATGTGTCATTCTGATGTATAAGCCATATTACTGTAAAGTTTCATCCAAATCCGTTCAGTAGTTTTTGCGTGAAAGAGTAACAAACGTCCATCCAAACATCCATCCATCCTTACAAACTTTCGCATTTATAATATTAGTAGGATATATGTATGTATATATGAATAGACTCTACTCAGCCAGATGAAAACCATGAGCAGAATCCAAGAGTAGTGATCACCATACTGATTGTGAATCCATGCTTTGGCGGTCTATTAATATTAAATCGGTCACCAACGACACGACAGCACGAATGCTGTCATTTTATGTTGGTAAACAAAAGATAATACATTGTTTTTATTCTAAAATCGCATGACACAAATAGTAAAAACCTTGTAAATTGTAAGTTTAAACCGACTTTTAAATTGCAACTAATGAACCATAACAAAGAATGCACACAAACCACCAGGGTTATTGGGTATACAGTTCATCGAATGTATGTAAAGCATTTTACACTTTCTATTTACGTCCAACTTAACTTTTTAAATTGCTGCAATCGTTCATCCAACGGATGAGAATAACGTATAATTTAAAACAAATTTCAAGTACTAAAAATATGTTTTCTTTTGATTAGATAATTAAAAAAGAAATATTTTAATATACGCGGCATTTGCAAATGTCGGCAGTAGTAAATATTAATAAAAATAATGCAAAAAAAATATGACAAATATTAACTTGCTACATCAGTCACAGTATTTTTTGTAGATATGTAAAGGTAAAACCTAATTCCTTAATGTTGTGCCTCTTCTAACTGAGTTGCACTATCGGTTATTTGTCAGTTACAGTTTTTGAAATTTGTCAGTTAATCAGCCTGAAAACGAGGTCTGTAGCAACGGATTTATCAATCTTAGAAAATGTTTAGGTCGACGTCCGTTCGAGACGAATGCACCGTAGATGGCAAACAACCGCAGTTCTCCGCATGCGGTTGCAGGCATTAGCGTGGAACATGAAAATGGATGCCATATAACGTGACTTTATTGATAAAGACATAAAACGTTAAATGGTCAAGAAATATTTTTAAACTTTCAACTGAGATTGATTTCAATAAACTTCCTTCTCAGATTGAAGATATTAATATCCATAACATCGATAACAGTTCTACTGACCTACAAAGGGACAAAACGACCGACTAACAAGCCATTCAATCGGATTATATGCTTAACAGTATTTAATCAACAAGTCGCTAATCGTGCCAGAATCGGCTACTGAGAATAAATTGTAGATAATATCGAGATAAAAGATAGAAAGCCAGAAAAGCACCGCGTTACGCGCGTTCTTATACCTGAATTCGAAACGGAACTAACTAGACAGGTGCAAGTAGAAATTCGGCAAAGGTGTACAATTGCGTAAACTGTTTTTTCTTGTGTGGGTGATGTTTCACATACTATGGGGATATAATGCTATGAAGGATTTTTCAATTTAAAACAGGTAACATGTTATTTCTTAAACATATTATGCTTCAAATAATATGAGTTTATATTGCACTATAAGTCTTTTACATAAATCCTCGCCCGCACAGTTAACAGTGCGGACCTAAAAGAATAAACCGCAATTCGAAATCGAGCTGCCCAATGTCAAACGGCACAAGGTCGCCTCTCTCGATGAACGCCTCTGCCTCTGCTAACCAATCAAGTTTGGCAAAGCAACCAAATCTGCGAAATTATCGTTGCAAGCCAAATATGTAAAGCTAGTTGGCTTGCAAAATTGAAACTTCATTGAAATAGATGTCTTAATTCTTTAGAGTAGCGTGCGTTATATACCTAGTTTTAAGCTGTTTATGTAGAAGTTTCCTATAAGATAAAAACTTTATCATGGCTGATAAAATGGGAACCTGAGACTGTTCTTTACAAAATTTATATCTCTAGGGTGGGCACCGATGCGTTGCTCTTCATAAGGGACTTTTTTAGTACTAAATGCCAACGAACATGTTTTTATTGTTTTAACGTTTTTTAATGTTTCAGCTACGTTGAAGTGGACAATAACCTTTTAGTTTAATAGTCTGATACGTTTTAAAAGGCAACGGTGAATAATCAGTTATGTAGTGTGTATGTCTTATCGCGATTTCAACGAAACAGTGCCGCTTCCACGTGCCAGTTGGTTCTATGGTATTGCATAAACGTGTAATAAGTTATTAAGTGCATAATAATAATTTATGAAATGGTTTGGTAACACTTTCTCTCTACCTCGGGAAAACTTCACGGATAACCCTTCCGGGATACTTTCTTCAAATTTAAAGAACATCATTTTTACATTTACTTATAACAGTCATTAAATACAATTTGTATTGGGGCTATTAATTTTAAACACGGTCGGCAGTGATTTGCTTCCAAGTTTGCCGGTCACAAAACTGTGTTAATAATAATTGAAAATGTTGTAGTCCATTGCTGTATAAAACTAGATTTCAAAGAAATCGTTTTATCAACTACCCATAATGTCCCACTGCTGGGCTCGGGTCTTCTCTTAGGAGAGGGTTAAGGTCATAAGTCCCCCCGAGTGCGGGTTGAGGACGGGACAACATTGTGGCTATGTAATTTTACCGTTGTATGTTTTAAGCTACCCAAAGACCTCCAACTAAGCTTCACGACTGTTATCCTATGATAACAACCGGGTCCAACTGCTTAACGTGACCTCCGAATCACGGAAACGCTCATGGTAACATGCCACTAGCGGTCACCCATCTTGGTACTAACCGCGGCTTCGTAGCTTACCCTCGGTGTCGTTTCTAATCAGCAAGTCCAACTGGGCTATGATCGTCTCTTATATCTAAATTCTTATATAGAAATCGTTTAGTGCTAAAAAAATCAATTTGCATATTACATCGTCTGGTGCGTTTTTTGATCGGACCCCTTTTGATTTTAAAGCAAATAGTGTGAGGGCCATCATTCCACCTGAAAATTCTCCAGAAAGTTTGCAAACTAGTAATAGTTTATAGAGCAGCTTGTTGGACAACAACACTCGATAAAAGGACACCCATAATTAGCCGTTTCGCTGGTAAGGCTGATAAGTAATGAACAGTAAGGGTTAATCACACTAATATACAAAGGCGAAAGTTTGTGAGTGAGTAAGTATGTTACTTCTTCACGCAAAAGCTACTGAACGGATTTGGATGAAACTTTACAGTAACATAGTTTATACATTAGAATAACACATAGGCTACTATGTGTGTGCCAGATTGCCGTTTTTTTTAATATTATTTTAAAGTATATATTACAAAAAAAGACTAAAATAGTTAAAAATTGATATTTATAAAGAGGTTACTGATGTATTTAGCAGAAGAGCAACTTATTACTGACTGATCAAGAAAATCGTAAAGAGATGATTTTGGTTTCAAAACTATTATATTACGCTATCTTGTTAACAACAATGACAAGTCATTTGTGATCCATGTATTTCATTGCAATCTAAAACTAAAATAACTTTTAAACGCAATTTTCAAAAAAATCTGGAAATTTAAAATGTTATTGTCGATGATATTAGCAGCCAAATAAATACAAAACCAAACCCATGAGCCATGAGAAACGCAAAGCGGTACAAAAGTCCTATAAAAACCTGCCATTGTCCTTTAACTGAGAGTTTTATATGTGTATATAGAGATAATTTTGTATGTATTATGGAGTATTAAACGGCCTACCGAAAACTGCAGATCGACTGACCATTATCATACCTTGATGTTTGACTTTTATAGTAAGTGTCATGTTATGTATGTTAGTTATCATAATTCAAGAATTGACTTGAATAGAAGTAGGAAGACGCAGGCACCTTTTTAAAAACCGGAATCTTTTTGAACTTTTAACCTCTTTTAATCGGGTTTTACAGCACATTCAATTAGAAAGTTATTAAAGAAAACCAGATCATCGTATTTATAATATTCGTATCTGCATAATCTGCATATTATCTGATAAACAAACCAAGCACTGCACACAATACTTCCGTTTCCTATCACGTTCTTATTTTGAAGTATTATTTTTCTGTTTGTTTAACCTTAAATATTTATTGTAGTCTAAAAAATTAACGTGCACTGCAGCGTTGATTATTTAAAGCCTTTTACGCATATAAACTACACGTACATATACCAAAATCTTTTTTTTTTTAATTTTTTGTATGTCGGTCTGTCAGTCAGTCAGTCAGTCTGTCTGTCTGTTTGTTCCGGCTACTCTCTAGAACCGCTGGACCGATATTGACGGAACTTGCACTGATAAGGAGCTGATGGTACAAGGAGTAACTTAGGCTACTTTTTTTAGACCAGCTTCGCCCCGCGGCGTTACCCGCGATACGACAATAACCGCGGGTAACACCGCGGGACTCAGCTAGTCTTAAATATAATCAACATTTAGTGATACGAAAAAGCGTATACATACAATCCTATTATGGCTATTATGAGCAACAATTTAAAAATGTTACTACTAACTTAGCTAAACGGCTTCTAATAGTAAATGGCATTATTAAAATAAGCAGGTTTAATAGAATTCCTTTGAAACAATGAATTTTAAACTTCGAAAGCGAACATAAATGTAAACAGAAAGTATGTCTTTAGCCAAATTACTTTGAGACAGAGTTTTCTGGTTGGCTTAACACTTTGAGGATTTGCAGAATAATTGTTTCTAACGCTTTTTACTAGTCACAAGATCAAACGGTGTACCTGTTTACCATCAAGTATCCCCTTGGAAATCCCTTTTACATTGTGATAGAAAGTAGAGATAGAAAAGACTTCTCAATAATTGCATTCGATTTGTTTTCAACTTACGGAAATATGATCACGTGTCCAAGGACCGGTCTTAATTGAAGTGGCTTCCAATTCGCCAACGTAGACAAACACGGGCATTAACTATCCCTTATTCCTTACTCTTCTCTTCGAGCTCTCCTTCCTAGCTAACTACACAATTTCAGTATCTATTTTCAAACCACACGAAAACTCTTAGGTCTTCAAAGAACCCTCTTCTCTGATGTTCCACTCACCGCTCTGATTTTCTACACTCAACCTTTTTCGTACAAGCTATCCTACTATGGAATGAGCCCCCTTTTGAGATCAGGATGGCTAAAACTAGGCAAAGTTTTAAAGGTTTAACACTTGTTGTGGAAACATTTTCTATACATTCTATCAGATCCACCTTGATATCAACATACTTTCTCCATTTAGAATTTATATTGTGTATATATTATGTATGTATGCATGTATTTTAACTGAGATGTAGAGTTTGTGAAGTACGGGTTGGTAGAGTTAGGGCGTGTAGATTCAGAAGCTTGGCTCTACATGAGATTTGATATCTTTTTCCCAGGGTAAGTCATATGCAGTCGTCTTGGCAACATTTTACATGACAATCTTTTTGGTGGGATTTCATTCGAATTTTAGAACAAATAGAAAACACATTTATCTACTTTGTAACGTTGTAGAGGCGATTTCCAGGATTTATAGCTGGTTTATTAAGAATTTCACTAAATTAATAAATAAACTTTGCTGTTCTATCCCTAATCCTGTTATTGAAATATTTAGTGTTTTTAATTAATTTACTATATTTATACATAGATTTTAGTGTAGAGTATTTAATTTGTAACATTAAATACTTAGAATAATATCAAACGTCGAAAAAAATATTAGAAAGGAGTACATTAGTAAAATATCACATTATGTATCGAATTAAAGAAATATGTTGAAATTATAATATGCTACTGTCATTTAAATAATTTGCGTATACATAGTATATAACAAGTAAACTCATATCGCCTGTTCATTGACATTCTAATGAAAAGTAAATATAAATCTGCACAGCTTTAATACTTTTTAAATTCTAAATAACTTTTCAAAACATTTGAAAAAAGGATTAATACTTTTTAAATTCTAAATAATTTTTCAAAACATTTGAAAAAAGGATTAAGCTGACTACTAATTTTGAAGCAACGTTACAAAAAAAAAAGATAAATAGAGTTTATTAAGATTGAGGAAACGTTACCAAAAAGACATACTGGAGTTTAAAATACATATTCTCAAACAATAAAATATGAATATGTTAACCTTTAGAATGTCGTTCATTCCAAAAGTAACATATCAGAATATTTAATTACCCGCTACTACAACATTATTTGATCGGTTGTAGAGAAAAGTGACACTTCCGTTTAGAGAATATCATCTGAGAAAGCGGAACCGCCAAGGGTATCAACAGCGAGTCGAACGTCGCTTTGCTGATCGTAAAAACATGATTTAATAGTGTCATAAAACTCTAAATAGTTTCTTATGTGTATCTTCAATTTGTAAAATAAATAGAGGTGTTTACGAATCTGTATTATGAAAATGTTGGGTTCATTTCTTTACGCTTCAATAACTCAAAAAATTCTGCACTGAGAAATGAGTTCAAATTCTAATATGATACAAAACTAATTTTAAGGGCTGTTAGTATCTATTTGGGTTTTTTGGTTAAACAATGTACCACAACGAAGCTTAGCAATTATATAAATAATAGTATACATTATACTTTAAAGCGCGATGTTTCGAGTAAACTAAGCATAGATCAAGTTCCTATTTAAGAAGTACCTCTCTTCGAAGATCCCTAGCACTCTTCTCCCCTAATTAATACAAAATATTATTTTTACAATATGTTAAAACCTAACGAAGAATGGTTCATGATGGCGACGCCAAGAAATTTATAAGTATTTCTAAATCATTACCTTAAGAATGATTCAGATGTATTGTGTACTGTGTAGATGTAGAACAAAAAACTAACATTCATTTACACGTGTTAGTTAGAATGAATGTTTGTCAAATGTTTTCAAAATAATAAACGTAAACAAACAATACAATCAAGTGAATTTTTAAAGTCTAAAAACAAATAATGTTTCCCTAGCTCTTAAGTATTTATAGTACCTTATTAAGAATTAGAAATACACTAAGAACATACAATAATGTTTTCAGTTCGTTTACATTTCAGGAGAATGTGTTCACAACCCAGTAAGAATTATTCAATTTTTCGAATTATATAGGTATTTGAATTAGCAGTGTCAAACGTTTAGAGTCAGACAGAAAACAACATTGAGTTAAATTAGCATTTGGAATCCCATTTGGCAATACATTGTATTTTAAGGGTAGGATGTGGTAGTGGTGGTAGGATATGGTAGGATATATTGTGTCATCTCTTATTGCTTTTAGTACTCGAAACTGTTTTCTTTGACTTTTTACTGATAACGATTTCCCCAGTTAAACCATCGACCAGGTTTTGGGGGACAATTATGTAACTCAGTATTGTTTTGTTGTTAATAAATAAAAAAAAAAAAACGATGACTAAAAATGGATAGTCAGAATCTTAGAGGCTGAAATCTTGTCTATAATTACAAAAGATTATTTTTGGAAAGTAAATTACAATATCTATACATACTCATGTGGCTATAATCAATGTGTGTGTGTTATTGTTACCATTCAGAATAAAAAAATATTAATGTTGGTTCTTAAAATTATTATTTTATTTAACTAATTCAAAAAATCACATTTAAGCTGATTTTATATCAGAGTAATTTGATCCATTCCGGATGTTAGACGTATTAAATACAACGTGTTGTGTGAATGTTGATTCTTGTACATAGTGAGTGCAAATCTTCAAACCACTAATGTTCGTCATTTCGCAGTTTGTAACATTTTTGTACAACACACAAGTACCATAACCTACATTTTCACTAAAAAAAGGTTGTTGTGCAATCCAATGTACAATATAACATTTAGTAAGGCAATGACTGTTGGGAAAACCCAAGTAATAAGTGATTATGGTAAATGGCTTATTCTAGTACTTTAAAGTACGTTAGGTACCCGGATTCTAGATACTTCAATTAGAGTTTGGGGCTCTGAAATTGTCTTATATTGTTCGAATATATTTTTCTTTATTGCTGGTTGGTTGGAAGAAGTCTAATTATGTGTACCTCAGTCTTATCTAGTATTTTGTTCCGTGAAGAGTGTTTTAAAGGCAGTTTAAATTAGGTTCATGGCAAATCATTAAGAAAACTGATTTCTAATGGTCTCATGCTAACTTTATCTAAACGTAACAATGAATTATCAAACTGTGACAAAATATGATGTTGATGTTTGAGTAAGACATAATTCAGATGTGTTTTACTTACTGTGAACATAAAGAGAACACACTTTATTGTCCACAGTGAGACACTGGCTTATCGCTTTTTACGATAACATTGATGATCTATATATAATTTAGTTTAAGCCAACAAGGCAAGATAATTGTCATCTTATTACAAACATAATTCGAGTTTGTACCAGTATCCATTATCAATTCTGTCAGCTTAACAGTTAAAACCCTTCACAATTTACCTTGGAAACTAGTTCATAAATTGTTTAGATATGCACGACCGAGCAATGCAGAATTTGACAATCAAGCATACCAGTAGTAGGTAAGTATTATAAGTTAGAAAATCAAGCTGTGCTAGGAAACAAGTATAAAGTAAATGTGTATTAAAGAAAGCGAACCTGTGGTGCAAGTACCGCCGCGGCTGTCTCTGTTGCCGCCGTTTTGCCGGTGTTTGAATACACTAGTTGCAAGCCTGCAGGCCAGCATGTCGCCCGCACTTCACAGTCACCTTAGTGATAAGATATGCACAATGCTCCATCAGTCACTTACTCCGATCGCATTAATACCGCAGTAACTTAACACTGTTGACACACGAGAAGGGGCCTGGCGGATCACTGGGCCGTTTTCAATACACGCACTCACTACAATTGTTATCGCTCCTCAAGATTCAGTCACTCCAGGTGACATGACGGCAAATCATGTTTTGAAAACAACCATCGATGGTTTCGTGTAAATTGTAAAGTTACAAATTTGATAAACCCGATTCAACTTTGCTATCTAATATTTATAATTATCTTTGAAGGCACAAAAATATAACTGGAACAGATAACCATTTTCGTAAAATATTAGGTCGTATAATATTCGATATTCTTCGACTTCGGTTTCCGCTAAACGTTACTACGTGACAGACCGTGTCTTACAAGAGCTTTTACTCTACTGGCTGGATGGCTGTAGTGTGAACTTGGAGTAAAAGAGAAAGAACTACTATGACGTACTCGAGTCACTGGTCTGTAACATACAGTGTTGTTTCTTCGAATACGCACCTTAATCCTTATACATAGCGTTTAATTTACTTTTCGTTGGAAACACAGCTGTGTAGTTTCCTAGACTGTTGCATGTGAAAATTCGAGACGGATTGAAGAGCATAGTCATTAGGTGCAAAAGAGATAAAAGCTAATATCGAATTGTAGCGAAGTTTGCCGATTGGAACCCGATCGCCAAGGCCGCCTCACGTCACGTTTCACGAGACTAGACGCGCCTCCTTGTATACAATAGGTATGAACAAGATTGTAGTTTATTGCACTTTCAATTATATGAAAATTTGTTTTAAAATTTTTATCTATATAAAATAGCTAATCAGCTTGAGTTAGTTATGGAGAAGTATTATAATAGTGTTATCGCTTGTTGTTGACAGATAATATAAATATTTACATTAACTGATTAGTATTGATAAGAGGCGTTTGCGAATTCGTCAGCTGTAAGTTTGCAAACAGCTGACGACACAATGTCTCGTCTATATAATAATACGTGAGGATTCTTCTTTATGCTCATTCTTAAACAAATGTCCAAATATTTTTCAGAATTGTTCAAGTTTTATCCATTTAGAATTTAGATACTAACTATCTAAATTCTAAATGTTAGGTATATTTTATACATATTGATTTAGTGCAGAAAGTGGGAGGTAGTAAAACTTTTGAACAAGATGTGATATAAAATCAACATTTTATTAACCTGTAAGGGTCCAAGTTATATTCATATATCTATACAACGATATTTCGAGTTGCGCTGGTCAATTTAAAACTATTTATTGAATTTAGACCGCCGCGATGTGTGGTAAAACAAATGGACGTCAATTGAACCACAAATAAACATGTAATATGACTTTAATTCCCGGCAAGCAATTCGTGTTAAAGGTTTATCATGACCAAATTCATTCAAAAAATAGTTTTAGTTTGTATCACTAGATGGCGTGACATCTACAATAAAATCGCGTTATGGTTATTTGAAACTGTAGTGTATAAGTATGAGGAATTTTTGCATTGATAATGTTTTGTTTAAATGGTCTATAAAATGTGCCATCATCGTTCGACTTGAATTCCTACTCGTGTCAATAAACTTAAGCACTACATTCGATGCTCTACTTACAAGGTTCAAAAAATATTTCGTGATTACTTTATCGACTCTGGTTAACCATTGCGCAAAAACTGCTGCAGGCAGCAAGCATAAATGAGGTTGTTTTTCAGGAAAAGACCCAAAGCACCTAGTATTTAACGACGTATAGCTTCTATTACTTTTTGGATTAATGGAAAAAGTTACTAGTAGGTATTTGAAAATGTGTGTTACAAATAAAATTTTCAATGTAATGAGACAGTTCATACTAAAGTATTAGGTATCGTTCAATAAATTAAAAACCATCAATCATCGTATGCGATGTGGAAAAGAGCTATTTGTATAGACATTAAAAGTTTTTTGATACCCTACAGCAGAGACTCATATCCAAAGCAATTTTAGACAACTTTTATTACCTTATCGTAGTTTTATTAACCAGGTAAGTCTTCCTAGGGGTCTTAGCGTGATTGTAAATGAAAAAAATTCTGTAAAAAATTAATAAATTATCATTTATAACAAAAAAACAATTGCGTTACGTATAAAACATTGTTATGCTATATTATACGTGTACATTTGAGAACAAATGAAATAAACTGCAAAACTCTTTGCTAACAATTCCTACTAAGACTGTTTGGAAAATTTCGATAAGAGTAATACCAGAACGACATTCGTTCCATGTGGATGACTAATGGACAATTATGCAGAACAATGTATAACAAAATATCACTTCAAAGCCAAGAAAAAGTACACCGACCCATGGCCCTATGGCCAGCGTGATGAGGTTTAAGTTCAGAAGAGGACTGTTATAGGATGTTGATGTGATGATGAATAGCAGATTAAGATATCGATTCGCAGAGCTCTCTAAATGGTACAACTAATTTTAATGAAGGCATCAAAATTGCAGTGATGCTATTTACAGAGTTGTGAATGTTGTACGGAAATACTTCCTTCCATATTTGTCTTGGTTAATATCCTCTATCCATTTGAACACACTTAACACAGTGTAGAAATAATACGTGACTTTCGTAGTATACATATTAACTAATGATTAAATACTATCTATCAAGGCAAAATAAATCCGGAATACTGACTATCATTGTAACAAAAGTCTGGATTCCGGTTTCTTAAAATCTATCAACACAACTAATATTGACTCAAGATAATTTTAAAGTGGATATGATTATTTATTCACCTTGTTCCCAATCGCATAAGAGAAATAAGATGTATGATAAAAGTGACAGTTTCGAGTAGCAAAACATAACATAAACCTGATAAAAATGGTAGGTACAGCTGTTTGTGATGCTACTGAATCATGTTAGATTAAAGGAATTTATAAAAGTTTAATTGTTACACAAACATGTTACTTGCTTGGTTAACTTACATTATCGTGCATGTACGTACACGTGAATAATGCTATATTTAACGTACTTTTGTGAAGGAACTTACATTTAGTACTATGGGTAGATGCGCTTTGCACTGTTCAGCAGTACTCACAAAACTGCAACAAAATTGAGTTTGTGGGCGCTTCTTCCTTTACTTTCTGGACAACTCTGTAAAAACTGTGTTTCTCGAGTGAAGGCTACTAAATACGAGGCATATTCATATCAACGTTGTCACAACGTGAATGAATGTTATTTTGTCAATTTCTTTTGTTTTAATTTCGGTGATAGTTGTGGTTGCAAAATGTGTTGCGGACGGACATTAATTTATTGTTTTCAGATCTGTCATAGCAGTTCTATGCCATTGTGTTTAGTACTAACAAATGGATAACAATGATAGCATTCCATGAAACACGATTATGCTTTATGGTACATTTGTCTGTTAAGCTTCTATGCAGTTGTTTTAAATTTTAGATGGTACTACTGCAAAATTTGCATGCCGATAAGGTGGATCTAGGAAAACAATATTTATACTATGAACTCCAAAACTATTTAACCGGTATACTCACTTATTTTGATTAAATATGTGTTTTGCAGGCGTGCCCAAGAGTGGATAGTTAACATCATGCTTAGACCAATAGGAACCGAGCATTATTGAAAAGAGACACAGACGAAGTGGCATCCACCATATACCTACCCTTGATTAGCAAATAAATGATGACTTGATTAGATTTAATTACCTATTTTAGGAATACGTTAAATCTATACTAATATTATATAAACGCGAAAGTTTGTAAGTATGGATGGATGGATGTTTGTTACTCTTTCACGCAAAAACTACTGAACGGATTTGGATGAAACTTTACTGTAATGTAGCTTATTCAGAATAACACATAGGCTACTATTTGCCACGATAACCGACATATACGCGGACGTAGTCACGGGCAACAACTAGTTGATAATAAAACACGTCAATTAATACATAATGTTTAAACACATTTCAAAGAAACCTCAAGCTATGTTGATTTCAAAATGAATAGGCCGGATCGTCCGGGGCGGTACCACCCTCTCACACAAATTGGCGAGTGTGAGACCGGATGCCCAAAGATGCAGAAGCATCTCAATAGGCCGTTATAGTGTGGGGTCATCACGCTGCATTGTTGCATTCTTTGCTATCGAAAAGAGTATGGTGACCACTCGAATTCTGCTCATGCTTTCCATAAAGTAGGGAGCATAGAGAGAGAGAGTTACTGGTAGGCTCAAATATATAAAAATAAAAAACTTGAAATTTATTATTGGCATTTAAATAAGGTTTTTGACCTATGATAGTCGGTTTCTAAAATGGAAAGCCATCATAGTTCCCTATCCGGCCTGGCGGCCTAAAATGGCTAGTATCGTTTAACTTCTATTGATGACTAATTAATTGAAATTGTCTAAAGTTCACGTAATCAAACCAATTTGGGAAACTAATAATGTCTGAGTCCACTTTTCATCCGCCTACATTTTATTTAATAAATATAACTTGTGGAATAAAATCTTCCAAAGACTAATATTTAAATAATATAGAATAAAAAGTTTCATACAAACTTTCATCCCCTGATTTACCCTCTTAGGGGTGGAATTTTCAAAATTCCTTTCTTAGTGCTCATTTACGTTATATAAAGAACCTACATGCAAAATTTCAAGATTCTGGGTTCAGCGGTTTGGGCTGTGCGTTGATCTCTGGGTATGTCAGTCAGTCACCTTCGTCTTTTATATACATAGATTATTCTATCCGTTCCACTGTTTGTGTGTCATCACTGTCATTCATCACGTGGGTGTCGTAAGAGCCGACTAAAGCAGCAAACTTTACTTTACTTTAGGATAACAGCACCACAAACAGAAAGAACCCTAAAAACCAACCACCAACCAGCCTGACCAATGCAATGTGGGTTGAAACCTACTTTCTAAGGGGAAGCCTGTGTGCAGCAGTATAATATTGAAGTATTGTTCATTATGATGGTGGAAAAATAGTTTTCTGTATCTATTTATTGTTTTTTTTTTTTATTTTATGTTTTGCCCTGCCAAAATGACTCTACTCTGCCTGATGGAAAGCATAAGCAGAATCCAAGAGTGGTGGTCACCATACTGCGAATGCAGACAATGCTACAGTGCAGCATGGCGACCATCACCATGGCGGGCTAGTGATGCTTCTGCATCGTTGGGCCTCCGGTCTCGCACTCACCAACGAAACACGACAGCATGATCGCTGTCATTTTACGTTGATTTTCTGTGCGAGGGTAGTACCGCCCCGGTCGAGCCGGCCCATTCGTGCTGAAATCAGCGTGGCTCTTCTACCTTGAGCTCTACTACCTTGATTTTTCACTGGAAGGGATAGATCTATTTTCATTGAACTTTCACTCGCAGAGAGATTAAGTTCTGGGTAATTTTATTAATAAAATAAAGAATGAGGGTTTAGCATACAAATAATAATTATACATTGCCGAAGCCTTAGCGGGTACAGCTTGTTAGTGATAAAGTATATAGGAGAGAAACTGTTACGCTATGTCAGGACATACAAGTATTAAAGACACGTCTAAGTTGGCTTATCCGAGTGGAGCTACTTTCTTTTACATCCCGAGGCAGAGGTGACTCGTCCAGTTTGTTAACATTAATGTAAATGTCATTGAATGCTGTCGAACCGGTTGCGATGAATTTTTAATCGACAACTGCCTCTGGTGTTATTATGAAAGCTGCGAATTATTTTTAGCGATCTTTATAGATGCTGCGACAAATAAAGCATCTATACTATAGATGCTTTATTTGTCAATTGACTTCAACATAAACCAACAAAGACCTTTTTGTTGAAGTCAATTGTTTTAAGTAAATAAGTATTTACTAACAAGTCCAAGGAATAAATGCATACTGCCAACCAGGCTGTACATACATAATAAATATAAAATAAAATTTCCTACCTAAATAAATAATGAATTTGAATCATTTATATCTAAAAATTCTCGTGTCCCGGTGTTTGTTACAAATCTCCTCTGAAATGGCTGAACCGATTTTTTGAAATTTTGTGTGCCTATCGGGTAGGTCTGAGAATCGGCCAACATCTATTTTTCATACCCCTAAATGATTAGCGTAACCTAAATATATATTTTTTTTTTATTTTTAACGCATAACAAAGTTTGCCGGTTCAGCTGGTTTTTGTATAAAAGTCGTGATAGTGACAGTGTGTGATAGTGTGTGTTGTCATGGTCAATGGTAAGTGCAACTTGTTAAAATATCAGGCAATTCAAGCTATGTAAACTTATTACGAGAAACGGAACGAAAAAGTATTAACGTTATATAAAAATAACTTCAGACATGTCATTATGATAGTAACTTGTAAATTTAAGTTCTACCAAGTTGTAAATTTTGAAATAATTAAATTAAGTATCATAGTATATTCATACTATTGCATGTAATCTTTCCACATAACAGGAAATTTCCAATTTCATTTTATTTCCAAAAAATGGAAATGAAAAACAGACATTAGCACTAACAACTCCTGTGTCTACACGTACTCGTAGATGTTGTTTAACAACCCACGCTCGTCGTTGTAACTTTGTTTTTTACTTTTCGAACTATAATTATTATTATATCCTACTAATATTATAAATGCGAAAGTTTGTAAGGATGGATGGATGTTTGGATGTTTGTTACTCTTTCACGCAATAACTACTGAACGGATTTGGATGAAACTTTACAGTAATATAGCTTATACATCAGAATAACACATAGGCTACTATTTGCCGCGATAGCCGACATATACGCGGGCGGAGCCGCGGGCAACAACTAGTTAATTTTATAATTTATTTCACCATGTTTAAATATACACAAACAATGAAAGGATAGCGTTGTTGGAACGTATCAAATATGCATATCTATACTATGAAAAATAATTACATAAATTCTCGGATCGAGATACATTACAAGTGCGCGTGACTTCGAGCACGTCCACCGGTATAATTTTTGTAAAACGTATTTAAAGTCAACAAATCAACGAACACAGTTGACGACAACGGCCTCGTCTCAATTGAAATCCAATCAAACCGCAACTGTGACGTTTGTTACGACGCCAAGTGCGCACAAGTGCTATTGCCACAGCGATGGAGGCAATGAGTAGAATTGACAATGTCGAACACAATTGACAGCAGCCACTGACCCGCCAACTAACGATGTGCACCGTGCACGACTACATGTAATTTGTAATGCAAAACTGCAAACATCCTATCGTCACGACGATGCTCATTCGCCACACCTCACATAACAATAAACCTAACCTCGTAAACGTAACCTATACAACATATTTCAACAATGACGATATACGAGTTACTCCGAGATATAATTTGACTTTTTATAAGTATCTGGCTTATAGGAAGTATCAAAGGTTACGACAACTCAATGCTACTTTTTTGCTTTAATAAAATGTTAGAGTTGCTGTGAGTTCTCAAGCTCTACGATACTACATATTACATTAAGGGAGTTACACGTGCACCGGTTCAAATGTAAGGATCCTCAGAAACGCGCTTTGATGCACGACATTGTTTATTAATGAACAACACACTTTGAATGCGCATAGGAAGCAGGGCAATAAAGCGTGCGCCGGTGTCTTAACCTCACAATAAAAGCTCGTCTGTAACTAATTATAATGTTTAAACAGTGTACTCAATAAGACATGAAAAGATTTGAAATAAATGTTAGCAAATCGCAATTATAATTTACAGTTCATTAAAAATTGGGTTACGCCGTAGGAAGTAATTAGATCTGTAACACAGTCTTCGGAGTGCTGAATGACAAGGGAGATTCATTTCATAATTTCGATGAGTGACGACATGTTACCACTATTACATCTATCAAATTTAGTCAGTAACGATTGAGACAATTGAAGGCAGTGTTGATGAATGGAAGCGATGATATAGGAGTTCATTAATCAACATTATTACAATTTTATTACACGATATAATATTGCACAGAACATACAATTATTCTGCCATACAGAATGTTACATAATCGCAAAATGATTGTATATCCGAGTACTCCCGTCAAACTCGTGTAACTCATCGTACATTTGATCAGATAGAACTACTATAGCACGTCTCATTTTATGTAATTTGTAGTATCGTGTTTCTGCTGCACCTGTGGAAATGGTGCAAAAAAGCAGTATGCATGCACTTGGATATAAAATCCTAAGCAAAGCAAGTATTTTCATGCGTCACTCCATATTGTATCAATATTGACACAAATGTAGAGCACGCTCGGCTGTAAAACATGCTAAACAAGAAACAACTAGCGTTTGAAATAGGTAGCAGAATATACCAAAACATTAGTTGATATTTTTATCGTAGATGACCCAACTTGATGATGCCTTAACATGGCGTAGCGGAGTTTAATAACGCGTGATGAATGATAATATTCGTATTTCTAGTATCTGAGATGGCACTAAAAGTTACAACACTGGTTCCAATAAAATGAGGTTAGTTTCTTATAATTTATTACCTGCATTTTATTGTACTCTCAATTGTCATACATTAATCCTAAAACGTATGGTTTACTGCAGTAGGCTATCTCCGATTTTGTAAGTGGGACTAAAATGATGGTTCGCAAAAACGAGTAGGGATTTAGTATAAATGTATCGATGTGTTAACTTATATGCTCATATGCAAGATATACCTACTGTAAGACATTAAGACTTCAAATGATGACTTTTCTAATACGAGTTAAACGTGTTCTAAAAACATAGTATACCTATCACATAACCTGTCACAGAAAGCATAAAATTAACGGTATTCAATCTATCAACGAGCATTTGCGAGCAAGTTATGCTCCAGTTTCAGATAATTGCATGTGCACTTGTTATGCGAAACTAAGCAAAAAGATTGACTGGTATTAGTCAACCTGCGTTCTCTATAATACGCGTGAATAACAGAATTGGGTAAAAGTATGTTAATTTTACTAAATACAGGTCGTCGAAACATGTATTAAAACCGGATATGATGTATTAAGTGGAAATAGCTGTTTATTCAAGTATTGAAACATGAGAAAATTTACAAATTGGCAGTTTTGCACAGAACAAGCACTAGAATCCTACTAATATTATAAATGCGAAAGTTTGTAAGGATGGATGGATGTTTGGATGTTTGTTACTCTTTTACGCAAAAACTACTGAACGGATTTGGATGAAACTTTACAGTAATATAGCTTATACATCAAAATAACACATAGGCTACTATTTGCCGAGATAACCGACATATACGCGGGCGGAGCCGCGGGCAACAACTAGTCATTCATACAACAAACATACTATATTGTTCAATTGATGACAAAACAATATAATAATGTCAAATTATAACTAATGATGTATTAGGCAAATAAACAAGTGAAAAATTATACACTAATTATGATTTTCGACTTATCTGGAAACATACACTTTTCAGATTCCTTTCATTCAAATCGTCCCTAAATATTCTATCGAAATGATTAATTTAATTTTTATATGTTCAAGGGGAAAAATAACTTTATGAATAACTAGCTAGCTAGTACCGCGAGTAACGCTGCGGGACAAAGTTAGTCTAAAAAAAGTAGCCTAAGTTACTCCCTGGATACAAACACTCTAATTTTATTTATTTGTATAGATTGTAGAAACACTATTCGGAAGTACTACTCACTTGGTGGACATGACTGTTCTCGTAAGTGTACCTTTGTACTTTTTTAATATATGTATTTGGAGGACCAAAAATTCAGCTGTAATGGAAATATGACTGATACCGTTTTGTCAAAATTTGTAAAATAATGTCGTCACGAAAACTTAACAATGCTTCTACATACTTAAAGAAAATCAGCAACTGTCATACATGAATAAAGAACCCTTACAATAGATTCCAGAATACAATATGGAATGGTAATTAGCACATTAGCAGTCCTCGATTGACAGTCTTCCTCAATCCCACACTGTTTCTGCTGTCAACGATCAATAGGCATGCAGGTGTGTTGGCCGAATTTATTGTTACATGTCAGTAAGGCTGGGAATACATGAGACAATCAATATTTAACGAAAACAGTCATCGTCGTGAGGTTATCTGATGGCATTGTGAATTATGGCGCATCGGTACCAGCCACCAACGTCACCGCCTACGAATATTACGATATTTTCGTGTAAACCTTCATAGAATATTCAAAAGAATAGTATAATCTATATTAAACTGTTTTATGGTTATTGTTGCTACAGTGGGACCATCCAGCTTTATGTAGCTAATAGATATATTTGCAATAGAAAACCTCTTTACTAAGTCTGTTTCTATATATCTATTATTAGTTGTTGCCCACGGCACCGCCCGCGTATATGTCGATTATCGCGGCAATTAGTAGCCTATGTGTTATTCTGATGTATAACTGTAAAGTATAATATACTAACTAATATAATAACTATATTACTGTAAAGTTTCTTCCAAATCCGTTCAGTAGTTTTTGCGTGAAGAAGTAGCAAACATACACACTCACAAACTTTCGCCTTTATATATTAGTGTAAGTGTAAAAGTGTAAATATATTAGTGTAATAGTGTAATGTGATTACCTTGAAATTTTACGTGACTTTGCTGATGCTAAATGTGTTTTTGGAAAGATTATATATTATACACATTGCTTTATTCCATCTAGCTGGTATTTCAAAAAATACTTTGTTAAGAAATAATAGCTCACATAATCACACACTTAGAATTAGACTAAATTAGCCATAGTTTCGCATATCACCTTGAGATTCTAAACAGCAATTATTTTTTTTGAGTTGGGGTCAAACAACTTGCGGGAGCGAGCCCGCGGGTGGTAATTACTTCCTAGTATTAACAACTAGATATCGTATTAGTTTTTTTTTTATAAATTCTTATGGTGCACGTACGAACGCTTTCAGAGGCCTCGAAACAAGCACGCTATCGGCGAACCGTGAAGGCCCAATAGGTTAATTTAAATCTTATCTAAGTTTTAAAACCATATAAGAACACACTACTTTTGACCAAAGAGTGTTAACTGAAACTGTCCTCCTTCGTAGTCATTACGCAAGGCTGAGAGATGTCAGCCAAAACATAATTTCACTTTCTTTTGGCCACGGACAGTGTAGGCTGGGCGTAACGATGACTTGACCGCCTCCAGCAAAGCTCGATTGCATACTTTCCCTGTTTTATGGGAACCTCATGGGAAATATGATATAACAATAATGTGAAAGTTAAACATATTCCTTTTGATAATAAATCTAACAAAGAATTTTGTTATTAAATGGTATTCTAAAGATTTCAAGTATATATATCTACTTATTGGTTTACAAAATATTGTATTGTACTATTCTTGTTTAAGTAATTTAAATATTAATATTTGTGTTGAATGTAAAGCTATTCTATTTAAAATAAATTTATGTGAATAGTTTCTACCCACAAAAGAGGACCTATCTACTGCGGAGATGGTAAATCGTTGCCAGCGCTTTCAAATACATATACAAACTTCGACCTTAACTTGTGGAGTGGGTGTAGTTTTTAACATTGACATACATTTTACCTTGCAATTGCAGCGACATTTCAACTCGAATAATAAATGTTATGAGCATGTACTTAGATATTGCGCTAACGAGATTTAGTCAAAACATTACTTTATGCAAGTTATTAATTAATAATTTACTATTAAGAATTTTAAATTATAATAATTTGGCTGTTAACATAGATACGATGGATTACAAATACAGTTATTTTTTTTAAATAATTAACTATATTATATACCTATGGACAATCGTCTTAGTTTTTTACGCGATAGATAATTCATTGAATTCAATTTTACTTTAAACGAAAGGATATTGGTTAGAATTACAACCGTTTGGGCCAATTTCATGAATTACTGTAAAAGTCTCTGTTAGACTGTTCAGAATTTATCTGCAAAATAACCACAGACTTTGGTC
This sequence comes from Spilosoma lubricipeda, assembly GCA_905220595.1. Lineage (NCBI taxonomy): Eukaryota > Metazoa > Arthropoda > Insecta > Lepidoptera > Erebidae > Spilosoma > Spilosoma lubricipeda. The sequence continues at coordinate 16,653,222 of HG992281.1, read as the reverse complement.
ACACAAGTCTTGGATAGAGACTTGCATGTCAGATAACTATCTTTATTTTATCAGGAAATGATGAAACTCCTTCATTCATCCCTTCCCTTGCATCCGTTACAAAAAAACGATAAGTATGTTAACTAAGTTGTAAAAGACATCATGTTTCGTACGCAGAACTAGGCACCAAACACCTTTGTCTGTGATGATAGTTGAAGCGTAATCGACAAGTCCTATTAAAGATACATTAAACGTCTATCTAACGCTAATCATTGCTAGTCATTACGGTTTTGCTAGGTCAAGTGTGCACGGCATTTGGTCGCAAGGTCAATATATCTATGTGCCAAAGGACGTATAAATTACTCTTCTTAATAATCTCAGTAGTTACTTTATTTAAACTTTATAGTTATTTCATTATTACCTTTTTGCTGTAAATATCTAGTTCTAATAATCACACTAATATAGAAAGGCGAAAGTTTGTGAGTACTGGACGGATTTGAATGAAACTTAACAGTAACATAGCTTATACATCAGAATAACACATAGGCTACTATTTGCCGCGATAACCGACATAAACGCGGGCGGAGCCGCGGGTAACAGCTAGTAATATATAATCAAATAAATGTTATTTAGACTCAAAAGTTTAATTTTATTTTATTTCAATCATGAAAGATGAAAAACACGTCCATACTTCTTCGATCATTAGAAGAACTAGAAGGTAGAAGTAGATAAAAAGTGGCTATCCACAAAGGTATTTCATGATGCCCTTATATAATAAAAAAATAACATATTTATATTATAATTCCAATATTAATGGCTACTGAGATGTTTTATTAACTTTTAATTTTTTAACGAAAACAATGCTAATGATCGCTAACAACAAAAGATTCAATTACTTCTCATGTGTATAAATTATTTATTAAGATAATGTCATTCCTGTTGTATCGTCCCTTAGTACACCACTTTGAAAACTTAAGCTTACTTGGTATTCCATTTTAACTTACTGAACCATTAAATTGAAATACCAGGGCACTTAAGTCTTCCTTATAACTTTTTAAAAGAAACTTCCATCTTCAGAAACTGAGACTTTTGTTTTATTTTTACAATTCGTAAGTTCATCTAAACTCATTTGTTTGTTAAATGCAGTAATTAACAAAGTTCTTCTATTGGTTGTTTTTTAACAACAGTCAATGGAAGAGCACTAATTTATTCATTGTGAAAAATGAGAGCACGGCTTGTTGCAAAGAGAAATTTTAAAATGCACTTACTAAGAAAGTTTAAAGTCATCAGAATGTGATTAAAATCAACGTGTTTGTTATAGACTTATAGATATATATAAAGCACCAAAAATAGTTATTTGTTAAACAAGAGCCCAAAGTTGCTTTTTAACCGCGTGCTCAATTTTGATGACCGAGCAAGCGAAGGATTGTAATATTGAATCACGAGCGCAAGCGTCAGCGAGGGAATCAAAAGAGCACAAGGTGAAAAATCTTTGCACTCGAGTGCAACACGTAACTTTTCATTCCACCTCAGCGAGGAAATGACTAAATGACGTGAAAAGAAAATGGCGCGGGGAAAGCAAATTAAAAAAAAAAATATCTCAAGAAGGTTCCGAGTCTGAGTTCTTAACAAAGTAAAAAAGATCGCATGCTAAATTCGGCACCATGGAGTTAAAAGTAAAAAGGTTTAATTATGTTTTAAACTCACAACCTTAGTGCTCGCGGTGTCCTAAATTCAATTTTACTTTATCCTCTAGCGGCTAGCGGATAAAAACGACTTTTACACTCAGATATCGAAGACCAAAAATACTCTTTCCGAGATGGTGGGATGAAAAAGTATATTAAAACAGTATTTTATTTTATTTTTCAATAGCTTCTGGCAATAGTTAATTGCAAGGAAACTTGTCTATTCCTCTCTAAATTCTTTTACATGTTAATGGTAAAATTCTGTGACAAATGATATCATAGCAATAATTCCTTTTATAGTGAAAGGATTTTTTACTAGTTTTTTCTAAGATTTTAATAATGCCTTCAACACAATGAGGTTCCAATCGTGGTCGCAACGTGGTAGTGTGCCACATTTTACATCCAGCAGTTTTGCTCTCTTTTCATTTATTTATCCGTGAATAAAATGGTAAATGAAGGAAAGGAACACTGTAATCTGATTTGGTTCAAAACCAAAGGAGCGGCAGTAATAAGATAAGGTGTGCGAACACACATAGGGCATGGTGATCTCAAACCGTACAACAAAGGTTCGCTCAGTGTTATTTTTTTTGTATCAGATTTATACCCAAGTATACGAAGTTACTTGCCTTGGCTGTTATATTTATCAACGCATAGCTTAAACCGTATGTTGTTAGTGGCCATTAAGAAAGTATTTTTTGAAATTTTCTCCTTAAGTGGGTAGAACAAGGCAAGAACGGTTCTATGAAAGTAGGTATCTCATTTTCAAAGTAAGCAATAGCTACTGATACTGATAAAGTTTTAACACTAAGAAATAGAAAAAAAAAACGCCTTGCTGTTGTATATTAACGGAACTGTAATTCTAATAACAATACATTGCAATGTCTTCCTATAATATTTAACGAAATGAGGTGAGGCTTAGTCCAACTCCGTAGGTATTTCATTAATTTAATGAACGTCCGCCAAACACGCCATACAGCGGTCATCGCGAACATGTACCTACAGACAAAATTGTTATCATATATTGAAGATAATAACATAATTGCTGACAATGGGAGTTTACGTAACACGAAGTCCAAATTTATGTTATTACGCCTCTGCACAGCACACCTGTCAAATTTGTGGTTCTTTGCTAAATCATATGACGAAAAGTAATTTAACGTCGATCTAATTTCGCAATACAAACTGACAAAGTTCAATTGTGTAGAATGTAATGATAGAAACGTTACCCATTCTAAGCTGCAACTCCAAATAAATTACAGCACCAAATCAATCAAGACAATGCTTTTGGCCTCAATACAAACACTTAATAGTAACGTTTCATTATTACAAATTAAACATCTTAAAGTAACGGATTTCAATACAAATAAATTAATGTTCATAACATCTATTCAAAATAATCTCTTCACTAATAGATTATTATATCATGAATTTGATGCACAGATGTAACCGACACATATTTTAAAGTATATTTTTAATATCCTATTCAGACGGAGACGGGAGAAAAAGATTCGACAAAAAAGCTACTTTTCATTATAACGCTCAAAAGTTGGCGGTATGGAAATTATGAGTGTTTATTGGTTTAATGTAGAAGTGGTAAATAGTGTTAACGGCGTCCGCGCCGCTATCAAATTTCAGCGCACGCGTTCGAAATACGACTACTTTCCCCGATTAAAATCCGTGGCCGTCCGAGATTTTGTACGTGACAGACATTTGACGCGTATCTATAATAGGTATTATGAGAGTACGTCACGATTCTTATAAATAATTTTAGAATACAATGTTGACATTTTAGAAAACACTTACGATGTACCTTCTACTGAGCTTAATTACAGTCCTTAGTTTCTAGATCTATTCATATGAATTATATTCCTGCATATTGGTATGATATACGTCATTAAGATCTATTGATTAAATGTTTGTATGATCTGCAAATATTTGTTTCGGAGTTCGGGTGTTTTTTATCTATAATATGTATGTATTTACAAAAAAAAGTATATAAGTATTAATATCAGTTGTCTAGTACCCATAATACAAGCTTTGCTTAGTTTGGGACTAGATGGCGTTGTGTGTTAGATGTCCTAAATAGTTATTTATTGATATAATAGTTTTATTTGGATCTATATCCGAAATTCTGACGTATCATTTTTACTGCAATGGATAATAATTCATTGTGACTACATATTTTATTATTTTAAATAATATAATTTGAATGATATAGGAGCATATTTATTCGTTATGTGCTTTACACACATAACATTGGCATTGATTTCTTTCTAAATATACATAAGTACAGAGCCGCGCCTTGCAAATTGAATGTCTATGGTAAAAGGCGTTGTCTAGTTAGAAACTCAAAAAACTGGTTTCCAACGTAAGTAAACCTATTGACATTGAAGACTGATTGATGACAGCCGAGAACATAGTTATGGTAAGGATTAGTGTGAAGATGCAGCTTTCTTTTCTAACAAGTATCGATAAAAATACCAAAAATACCAATCGTTATATTAACTGTAACAAATACATTGTGGGTTAGCCGCATTAAATGTGTGTATATAAAAGTAAAAGTATATGAAACATATATAGGAATAAAGCATAGGTATTAAGTGTAATCGGCACCTGAGTGAAATTGAACCGGAATATTGAAAAGAAATCGGTACATATCTACGATGTGGTTTGAGGCAATTTCAAAAGCTGATGTCTTATTCCACAATCCATATATTGGCTATAAAAATATAATTTTATTGATACTGCACTGCTGATTACACGTACTTCCGAATTACGGTAAAGACAAACCGCATTGGTTTTGACGTTTCATGTAACATAAGTATTAAACATTGCTATAAAATATGAAACCATAAAAATATAACTTCAACGACGGTCTGATTATAATTATTGGTTACGTATCTTTTGTACACTCAAAACGAAAGTTAATATGTCGTTAGTTGTAAGTAACGACTGTCATACAGACACACATACAAATTTTTACGATAAGATGACAAACAAGGATATAGTCTCTCTGCAGGGTTTTAATAGACGCGATGCCAAAGAACACGACATTGTTAGTAGGTATTTATTATGTATAAGGTAAACTTCACGTAGTCATAATTTAAAAAAAAGTGGGTGATCTAAAAGAAAATCTCTTGATAGTAATTTTTTTTCTTACTCAGTTATTTAAGAGACATTTTATAACTAATATACCTAATCGATAATGATACAGGCCAATCCAGGAAAAACATCTACTGTTTCAAGATCAGGATGGCGAGTAGATTGTGGCGGTTCATTTCTGACTTTGGCAATTCATAACACGAAATGTTTAGTTTATTATAAGGCATTAACAGCATTTACCTGTGTAACATCAACGATATGATATGTCACGCCATAGGAGAACTAGCAATACTAAATTACGTTTCTCTGAAAGAAACGGTAGGTACTGATCCAGGTTTACAGATTAACAGAGAAAAGGTATTGGTACATATTTCCTTATTAAAAGATATATCCTTGCGATATTACCACGTTCAGATGTTCTAAAGTCTTTACCTCCGTCGTTTTATCTCATTATATCACGTACCGTAGTATCTCACGAGCTTTTTATCCTCTCAGAATTTATTATATAATTTAAACCGATAGGTGACGTTTTCAGACGACAAAATTCCTAGCAATTAAATTACAGAAAGTAAATTACGAAATCGAATTATGAATGCACTGACTCATCAAAGCCGATAAGATCATGGTTATCAATTACAGAATTTCTAAACAATGATATTAACTAATACATACATAGTATTATCTATAGCGATATTATCTCCGAACTTGGTATTAGCAATCGAGTCGTGAACATTAATGTATGCTCGTGCGCACATAATAAATTTATGTCAGTAATAGGTAACATTGTGTAACCCAGCGAAAGTTATATTGGCACTTACTTTAGGCGACCAACACATTTCAATTGAATTTTATTGAAAAAAAAATCAATATTTCCTCGTGTCACGATACAAAGGCCAGTCAATAAATAAACTAACCATAAATAACAATACTGTCACGATTTTGTTACATTGCCACCAACCACCGTTCTGGTTAATTGTCACGAATTTGTCTTAAAATTAGCGTACTACGTCTTTATGATAAATAGAGCGCATCGCATTGGATACAAAATAAAAAACGTCTATTGCAGTAGCCGTCAATCAGCCGATCTGGTTTTATTTTTTGAACTTTTTCTTAGTTTCGTGTAACTTTCTGTTCAGAAAACACTTCCCACTCATTACGTGTTCAATGGAAAGACTGTTTTCATCAGTTGTTCTTTAAATTATTATAAAACAAAATAGATGAGAGCATAAAATTGCAGTTCTGTGACAGTGTTCTATATCATAAAAACTTGTTCGATGAAAATTGTACTAAACAAAAATAGACTGAAACAGAAGGCAAGTAAAATATTTTTATGTAGTTTACCCGCATGCTTTCTTTGCATCTAACTATATCCAGTAATGCACTATCATAATACGAAGTAAGCAGCTATTTTCCTGTAGCAAAATCATAAATATTTGACTGCAGTGACGTTATTTTTACATGTTTCTATATTTTTGTTTGCAGATATTTTATTTTTCTATTAACTTAACTCTAACTTTATCACTCTAGGCTTATCTTATTATACTATTAGTTTTGTTTAGTATTCAATCTTTCGCACCTCATTGTCGCGTGTGACAAAAAGGGGTTGGTGTGTCCAGGGAGGGATCCACCAGGCGTGTCTAAACACCGTGACCCACTATGTTTCTAGTAAGTAGGTTAACAACGTGTCATAACGAATATACCATAAAAATACATGCAATCACTTTTAACACGAACTTCAAATATTTGACGCTATTATAAGCATATTTTTATGATTCAAGAGGCTCATCTTATAGTCAGGTTAGGTAAAGAATTGAGAGTTTTTTTAATTATATATGGGTAAACGAGTAGACGCATCACCTGATAGTAAGCGATTACCACCGCCCATGGACACCCGCAACACCAGAGGCGTCACAGGTACGTTGCCGACCTTTGAGAGATTGGGAAAGGGACGTGGAGAGGGGTTGGGGTATAGGCCTCCGGTATCCTCACTCAGTTGGTGAAACACAGCGCAAGCGCTATATGTCATAAATAAATCTAGTTGAGTATGTTATAAATTTAGCAGTTTCACTTTCGTTTACCTTTCGACATCAATTGGGGAAAACATACGCGGTTGCGTAAAAAGTATCAATCATAAATGGAGAAAGGCAAAGTATTATTTAAAGAGCTTAAATACATGGTTTGAAATGACAGGATATAAGTCAAGTACTTACATAGCATACTATTACACGTTTGCACTACAATTACTATTAATAATACTGTTAGATTAACAGTCAGCGGAGTAGTGGGACCAGAATCGCATTGAATTGTTTGAACAGAACCAGTCATAAATACAGTCCACGGAAAAAGTAAATCTTAACGGCAACAGATTTATTATGCTAACTCACTGATTTCATTTTACATAGAAGTAAACTAAGCGGCTGTAGGCACTTAAGAGATTTCTCCATTAGATCGTCGTAATTCATAGAAACACAAACAGGAATGTCAACCTAAACATGAAAGTTCTAGCCCTTAATAAGCTGCAATTCTAATTGATATCGATTATAGAAACCACAAATACCCGAAGCACTCATTTTCAATCTAAAAATTAAACTTTTAAACACTTATTAAAAAAATATTTCTGACTGTACAGATGACGTGTAGGTTTTTGGTGGTGGTGTTGGTGGTAGGTAGGTGTTGTGCAGTACAGGAGTTGTCTTTTAAAAGAACAAGTTGTTGTTTTGCACTTATATACATTTGCAAATATATACACAGACACACAATGATCTGAATCTCTCTGAGTTAAACTAAAAACCTGTGGGTCAATCTCTGGCTTTATTGCTTGATTACAATAGTGACAACGGTGTCCTATTTAAAAACTGGTCACAACTTCGTAACATTGCAGTAGATGCGGTAAAATGAAACGCAGACCGGGCGACCGACTACGATCGCTGATACCACAATAGAAAACGGTGGTGAGTTGTATACACCTCGATGCATAATGGGTACTCTTACACTATGTAAGTCCACAAGCTGGTGCTTGGTGATAAAAAACTGTGATCTTATTACAAAAGTTTTCCTCGTGGTCGAGCGAGGTACCACAATTTTGTAATCGTAGGTATGTATTTATTTATAGACAGGTAACACCGGGATGTCTACTCTTCAACGTCCAGGGGAGGTATTGTCTAGGGTGCGGCGCTCTTCTTCTTACTGCGTAGAATGGTGAGAAGTGCAAGTGTTCTGCCCCAAGGGAGATCGTGGTCATACAGTTATGTACCTCAGTTGTAAGAAAGGCAGGAAGGAACCCAGAAGCCGCCGCGGAGTTAGTTTTCCGGGAGTCCCACACACTCTTCGTCTCCCCACGATATGGTGCGAAAAGTAATTCCCGCGAAAAGAAAGGTATTTTTTTTATATTCTATTAAGATGAACTGCCTCATGTAAATCTCATGGTTTACTTATTTCTTTCTTCTAAAAGAAACAAGTATGTTAAGCATCCTTTAGATTATGTGTTACAAACTAATGTAAATAAAGTGAACAGTATTTAAAATAGTTTACTTTGGTAAACCAAATGTCCAAATATAGAATATAAACAAAGTAGCTGGTTTTGGATAAGAGTGTTTGACGTGTATGTAAGTGGAGACACAAATCTTAATACAAAATGAAATGTAAACTATAAAGTTCGTTAGAATATTATATTTGACTAGCCGATCCACGCAACCTCGTTTGCGTCTCATATTGCCCGTAGCGTGATAATTTTCCCCCGTTTTTGAAACATTCTTCATTGGTGCCCCGCTCCTGTAGGTCTTAGCGTGATGATATATAGCCTATAGCCTTCCTCTATAAATGGGCTATCTCTATCCAATATTAGTGTAGAGACACTGTACATTACCATAAACTTTACCTCTTTCTAAAATTAGTGTAGAGCGACATAGTCATAATTGTGGTTAAGTTCCTTAAATAAAGATAAAAAATATATACTAGTGTAGCCGTTTTTCAAATTGCCCATCGTTCCTAAACCGTAAACTTTCTTTGACGGATCTCTCTATCGACGAGAGACCAACTGTGTTTATGGAAGTGTGCTATTAGAGTTTCCTCTGATTTAATTGTGAAAGTAGTGATATTATTTTTAGACATGTAACTATATAGTATGCTTTTAAGCTTTAAACTTAACTTAAAATGCAATATTAAATAGGAGCTAATTATTTTCTATCTATCTATTAAACCACTTTTAAACGCTTGATAGCCAGATAAAACAAATAAAATAATTAATATTTTACCATCACATTATAACGGACCCCTGTCAATCATCATGACTGATATCTTTGATATTAATGGAATGATAAGTGATTAAATCTATACAAATGATAAGCATCAAATACCTATGATAACATTAGTGACCGTTTATGTAGTAGGAAAGAGTGATGATAGATAAATCTAGTTAAAGGAGTATTACATAATGTCCATTATTCAATCTATTGTTGGAAGCCGATCCGTCTATTCATCATGACAAACGCTATTATAAATTATTGAATGTCTATAGTTTATCTGTGTTATCTTTATATTGTTTTAACACTTCGATATTGATAGTATGTAAGAGTAAACAACCAAGAGAAATATAAGGTATATTATTTCTGTGACTAAGAAACAATAAAAATATAAAAGTGCAAAGACGTGCAAAAGACAAGAAATAAGACACGGGAAATTGCTACTTAATAAATAATAATAATAATAATATTTCGGACATCTAACACACAACGTCATCTAGTCCCAAGCTAAGCAGAGCTTGTGTTATGGGTACTATACAACTGATACAAATACATATGTACTTTTTTTTTGTAAATACATACATATTATACATAGAAAACACCCAAACTCCGAAACAAATATTTGTAGATCATACAAACATTTGGTCCGACCCGGGAATCGAACCCGAGACCTCATGATCAGCAGTCGCACACGCCAACCGCAAGACCAACGAGGCCGTCAATATTAATATTGATATCTATTTAAAAATCTATAATATAACAAAATTGTAAGAGGTCGATATGTCACTAGATATTGAAAAAAATAATAATGAAAGGGGTCTTTATTTAAGTATCAGAATAGTCCACTAATGTTATGTTTTTTGGGTTTAGCGTGCATTTCTCAGAGGACAAAGGAAAGGCAATTTGATTTTTTAGATATTAAGGAGATGTTAGTGTTAAGTTAAAAGTTTGTGGGGTTGCAACCGTTGTTCCTCGGAAGCCATCTTGGAAAAAGTGGTGCAAATGGTTTTTATGGTTTATCTGCCAAATGTTTGTGTGCGATAGTTTTAGAAGTGGTTTAGCCGGTTTAGATTTGGTTTCCTCTTATGTAATGTGGTAAACTTAACACTTATTATTTATTTACTGCCTCGTTGGTCTCGCGGTTGGCGTGAGCGACTGCTGATCATGAGGTCTCGGGTTCGATTCCCGGGTCGGACCAAATGTTTGTATGATCTACAAATATTTGTTTCGGAGTTTGGGTGTGTTCTATCTTTAATATGTATGTATTTACAAAAAAAAAAGTATATATGTATTTGTATCAGTTGTCTAGTACCCCATAACACAAGCTCTGCTTATCTTGGGACTAGATGGCGGTTTAGATGTCCGAAATATTTATTTATTTTATTTTATTGTTTAATCGGTTGAAAAACAAAAAAGTTAAAGAATGACATATGCGCAAGCAAATGCTAGTATTTAATAAAATAATACATCATAAAAATATACTGACATTCTAAATGTCCAAATTAACTTAACATTTAAAAAGTATAAATATGAGTCACGGATATTACAGGAAATGCCCTTAAGTAAGGATCATAATCAATGCATATGTATGTATACACGATACATATAACAAAAATGTAGTTAAAAAAATTTTTGTCTGTCTGTTTGTTCCGGGTAATCTCTGAAACGGCTGGACGGATTTTGACGGGACTTTCACTGGCAGGTAGATGATGGTCCGGGGAGTAACTTAGGTTACTTTTTTTAGACTAACTTTGTCGCACGGCGTTACTCGCGGTACAACAATAACCGCGGGTAACACCGCGGGGTTTAGCTAGTTTTCAAATAAATTCCGTCCAGGGCTTCACTTATGTAAAAGACATGTTGTCATTCCTTGAGAGCATATCCGTATGTAAAAATTCAAGGCGGAAATTTGCGTTAATTTTGTAAACGGTATGGCACTGTATAAAATAAATAAAATAAATAAATATTTCGGACATCTAACACACAACGCCATCTAGTCCCAAACTAAGCAGAGCTTGTATTATGGGTACTAGACAACTGATATGAATACTTATATACTTTTTTTTCGTAAATACATACATATTATACATAGAAAATACCCAAACTCCGAAACAAATATTTGCAGATCATACAAACATTTGTTCCGACCCGGGAATCGAACCCGAGACCTCAAGAACAGCAGTCGCGTACGCTACCACTGAGCCACCGAGGTAGTCAAATATGTATACATATCTAAAATATTTATATTTATGTAATAAAGTTATGTTTAAAATTATTGATTACATTATGTTGATAAAAAACATAGTTGTATTGATACTTATATCCCCAATTCCGCAAAAATTACATGACTTTAGATGGCTTTTTCATATTGGTTTCAAAGGATTTAATAAGTTAATAATAGCTCATCTTTAGTATATATATATTAATAACTAGTGATCGTGCAGTGGCCGAAATTACACAATTTTATTTTTGTATTTTTGTAAACAAAGGGGTACTAAATTTTTACTTCACGTATAAAGTTAATAATATATAGATGTTTCCAATATACATTCTCTTGAATAATAACAGTGGCCTGTACATTTTAAAACAGTTCCAGCACAATTGTAACCTTCAACAAATATTTAAATGTAAGTGAGTAGGAAGGATCAAATAACTAATAAACTAAATAGCCTAGGTTTTGTATCGAGGTCAGAAACAAAATACAATATAATTTAGATAGAATAATAGTGGCACCTTAGTTAGCCTAACTCTAAATAAATCAGAAAATTGACTGAAAAGGACATTTTTTAAACATTGTTATGAATATTAAAAAAATATTTTTACTACGACTTTATAATTTAGCGTTGTCCTGACATTCACTTTTAATACTACACTCGATTATTAATTAAAACTAGGAATTACAAGCGGATGTCAGTATTACAAGTATTATTCAACATTAATATTATTAATAAAAAAACATTGTAGAAATACACTAAGATACTACTATGATACTTATTTTATATGTATACGAGTAGTAGCTGTTCCTAGCAGTTTACTGGCTACGTTGTCGGAAAATATAAAAACGACTACTAGGAGAACTTGAGACTTAATTACCCTAAACGGATTATCATGAAATGATGCAAGCCTTATGTTCTGACAATAATCAAATATACAGAATACAGAATAATAAATACAGAAATTTTCAGATAAAATGCCTTTTATGAAGGAAGAAACGAGTAGTTTTCGTGAGATTTGTGAATAGATTAAAAAAAAACACATTTACGTCTGCACAGCACAGCCATTTGTTAAAAATCGTTTTAAGGAAAGAAACACTCGTTTTAATAACCGTTGTGCTTTAATATCACATTTGATTAAGGGCTCCCACACATAACTACGATGCGATGCGACGCCGCATCGTAGAAACTTGCGATGCGAATTGCTACGATACGAATTCGTGCGGCAAAGCGTTGGTTCATGTGACCATACTTTCGACCACAAAGAGATATCCTAATGAGACTTTTGTATGAAATGGATAACCATAAAAATAATATAAATGATTTATGGATACAAATAAATAAGAAAATAGTTTAGTAAATGTTTTAAAACAAAAAATAATGTTTAACAATTATTTGGTTTTTTTTCTTCAGTATTTGAACCAAAATAAAATAACGTCTCATATCCTGCAAATTATGCGTAGCGTATAGTTACCTAGTTAGGTAACTTTACATTACATATGTATAAAATAATAATATATATTTAGGATATCACACAACGCTATCTAGTAAAGGTAACGTAAAGAAAAAAAGAAAGAAAGAAAAAATGCCGTTTAGTAAAGTCTCAGAGTGGACATCACACGAATGCACGATGCGAATTACGTCGGACGTACTTGCGGTGCGAGCTCGCGCGAACGCAGATATTTATGATGCATTTGCAGTTTTGTATAAGGGCCCTTAAGTAGAATGTAATATTACACATATTACTATTAAACAAGTTATGGTGCAAGAACTAATATTTTTTGTAAAGTTTGTACTTACATATTATGTAGTAATATTTAGAACAGTAAAAAATAACTCATCAATTATGTACATAGAATTGATGTCTGCATTTTACTGGCAGTTCTAAGCTATCGCTGTTGGTGACAGACAACAGCGAGCAGCAACCATGACGACACGGAAATGAGGGTTCGTTTAGAAAGCAGTTTCGTTATTTGTTCGTGCACTTACATATATGAAGCGTGGTCAGATAAATTATTCATAGCATTCATAGAAGAGATTGATAATTTCCTTAAATTTAATGAAATATTATACCGTTGACACATCAAGCTACAAACAACACATCTACCTATTTAATAAAATCTCTATATAAATAAAAATGAATCACCGAAATGTATGTACGCGCATAACTGCCGATTGACTGCACCAAATTGGATAATTCTTTCTTTTATGTGTTTGTTATTGTCTGGACAAGCTTTGTATAGTAGAAAATTAAAAGTAAACTAGAATTGTTTTATTTTCAAAGTCCGCCACTGCACACTACCAGTGGGAATCAAAAGCGGGTATAAATACAAAAAAATATATGCGCGGAAATTTAGACAATATTCACGAACAAAAAAGTATTGCGGTGCGAAGTTCGCCGGGTCAACTAGTTGTTAATAATAATGCTTCGAATACGATACCATACGCCATGCTGTAAAGATTTCAACGCATCGTTGTTCCATGCACTTGGCAAGAAAAAGGTCTAAAAATTCGTTTGAAAACCGGTTAATTTAAAATCCATTTATTTCTATGACTATTATATTCCGTTAGCTATGAAGTTAATATGAAGGTTACGACTGGGCAACATAATGTATAAATGTGGGGTTTCAATATAGGCAAGCCGCAAAAGTGCAGAGATTGAAATTATACCTTACTAGCTTTTGCGCGCGGTTCCGCCTGCGTGTTGTCGGTTATCGCAGATAAGTCAAAGTAACTCCATGCCAAATTTCATTGAAACCGGTGCAGCGGTTTGGCCGTGAAAGCAGGACAGATAGACAGACAGAGCTACTTTCACATATATAATATAGGTCCTTCCATACCTATGCAATGCATGTAAACTAGTTTGTTATACAACAGAACAGTTTATATTAACTATCGAACTTAATACAATAGACTGCTAGAACATTTTGTTGCTTTAACATTTAGACTAACCATATCATATTATTATATATCAACCTTCACATAAAAGTAACTAAATAATTATCAAAACTGTTCACGTGCAGTCAATAAATTAAGAATTTCAACTATTTATTTACTAATCCATCAAGTATCTAATCATCACGGATATTAATTTTTAAACAGCCTGTCAAAATGTTATTAATCTTCCTTTTTTATGCATACATATAAGAAGGCTGTATACTGTATGTACAATTTATTCACAACACAAAAACGTAATCGAGAAAGTTACTAATTACCACTGCAAACGAATAATGTAGTCAAGCAGACACGCAAGCAAAATATCAGTTCCAAAGCTTTCATCTTTACGTTCAACAGGGACTGTAATGTGTACTACACAGACTAAGTAATCGATTATACAGCAATCAACTTAATCTGGAACTTGTTTTTTTTATATACTAGCCGACCCACGCAACCTCGTTTGCGTCTCCTATTGCCCGTAGCGTGATTATTTTCCCCCGTTTTCGAAATGTTTTTCATTGCTGCTCCGCTCCTATTGGTCCGAGCGTGATGATATATAGCCTTCCTCGATTAATACTATCCAACACTGAAAGATTTTTTCAAATCGGACCAGCGGTTCCTGAGATTAGCGTGTTCAAACAAACAAACTCTTCAGCTTTATATATTAGTATAGATTCATCACTAGCTTTTTCCTGGGGTTTCTCTGGTGTAAATTTAGATTATTTCAATCAATTCACTTATGTGCCTACTTATTACTCGGGGACAAAGATTAGATTAACAGATCTAATATTTGTCCCCGAGTAGAGTAGTTAAGGCATGAAAGCTCAATTTGCATTTCGCATACAGAGTAATAGAAACAAAAATGTGAAAAAAGGATACCACTGTTATTTTCAAATTGAATTATTGGAACCATAAAAAGTTTAAAACCAAAGGGCGAGTAGACATGTTTGATGGGCACTAAAGTGAATTGAATTCATACCGACAGTTATTTAGTGTAGATATAATTGTCGTGTGAAATTAAGTAACTGCCATTATTTTGTCTATTACCACAAAAGCAGATAAATAACTCATCTTGGATACCGTTTCTGAATACTTTAAAACATTTTATGTATGTGGTAATGATATTTTTTCGTACTGACAAGCAAGCAATAAATTGTAGATGTCTTCCATTGCACTTGAAACTATCAGTTGCGATATCAAAAGACAATACTGTCAACAGATTAGATGACAAAGCGCCTTAAACATTCAATAGGTAATAAAACGTTGCGAAAATTAAACATTACGTTTTAATGGAAATTTTTCCATCTTAACAGAGCTTCTGGTATCGATGTAACGCAAAATTTGTTGATGTAATCGAAATAAGGTAAAAAAGCGATTGGACTAGAACGAGCGAATGACGCAAGCTGGATTGATGATGGTATATCACAGAAGCCAGTAATTTACGTACGACAGCGATTCGTGACTAAATGGTAGAAAACGGTACATTTCTTGAAACTGTTTTCCTGGGTATACTTTTACCAACAGGAACTCAAAAATCCTATATCTGTGCAAGAACGGGTTATTTTTTTTATTTCTCTTACCCAGCTATTTGGATTTTAAACAAGAAAACAGTTTCTTTATAAAATGTGTACAAAAATGGTATTTCGTAAATGGTAAGTACTTTCAGAGGTGTATAATGTATCTGATTAGCTTACCCGTGCAATATTCTCACTAAGTGCACCACTACACATTATCTATAACATGACATGACACGCACCGTTTTCCTCACTTTCTTTTTTAGAAATAGAACTTTTTTCATCGTAGTCATTTCACGCCACACTAATAAATTACACTTTTTATTCACATTTTGTGGATTGAACGTACAGAAAAGGAACAATGGGAAGCATGGAGGTCGCGAGACAACGAATATTTCGCAAGCCTAAAATGAACTGGCTGACAGACAGTACCCGAATACAGAATATTGCCAACTAGGTAGATAGGTTTTACCTCTAACACGCGATCTGTTGTTACGTACCTTTATACGCTGCTAATATCGAATGTGCACGAAACAATGTCTGTGTCTGTGACCATTGCGTTGCCGAATACCGCTATATGTACATGTTTTTGAAAATTGTTTTTTTGGTAACCTGTAATCTACATAATTTAGATACGTGGCCAATAAAAGACGTTACATATTTAGTGTTATTTTTGTAAGATTAAAGTACAAAGTAACTGGATTTTTTTTGTAGACAAAATAATCAGAAAATCTGAATCACAAGAAGCCAAAAGTTCGCGGTTTAGATAGCAACTACTGACTATGGGAGGCAAGGGGATCATTCACGCAAACACGCCGTTCGCGGTACCCTGGCACCTGGCACCGAGTAGCTCGTCTAACTTGCGACCTTCGACGATTATATATAAAACAATATTTTAACATTCTTTATTGAAATTGTAAGCTTGACGAAGACTGCATTCGTTTTTTACTTGTCACCGTTAGAACAAAATGAGTCTATTAAAATGTTTATCTTGAATTAGTGTTGATAAGAATCAATTGAAACTTCATAGACATGCTAGGCAGTACGAATTAAATTGAAGGTTGAATTAATTTTCTAGATCAAAATATTTAAATAAAGTAATATATTTATTTAAAAGTTATATGGAACATTGCCGAATTCAACCGAGCGATTTTAATTTATCTCGGCTTTGGCTTACAAGGCTACGAAATATGTAGCTCCTTGCAACACCAGACGACAGCTGTGCAGTGGCAGATGCTGCGGTTTCTTTGTAGGTACAGCATCATACGTCCATATGTAAATGAGATATTTACACAGAACAACCCACCATTATTTATATGGCTAAAAACGATCGCACAGCACAGCACAGGTGGAAGCGTGGGACTAAAAAGTTTATTTTACTGCATTTATTAAATACACCAGAGGCGTATTTCGCGCAAATTAAATTGTGTCAGTTGCTTGGCCCACTTCGCATTGTCTCGTCGTGGGATCAAGTAACTATTATTGTTCATCGGCAAATTGTTGGTAAAATAGAAAATTGTGAACAATAGCGTGTTATTTTTTACTTCCCGCGCCGAAGCACTCAGAAACAGGCGAAGAATAATGCTTTGCCTACGTAAGACCATGCGACTTAAGTATAATCTGCAACTTTTGTTTGACTACTTACAACTTTCACACTTTTTCAGAATGCATAATAATAGTTTATAATTAAAATATATAGAATACGTTTGTGAGTTCAGTGTTTGTAGACAATTGTAAAACTAAAGTTTCACTCCGCTTTCTTGGCTTGATGTGGATGCATTCGCTTATGCATAAAGACGATGATAGTGAATCTTAAAGAGGCCTCGTGAAACCTAACGCTCACCGTTTATCCAGAAGATAAGTTCATATTTTATCGTTATCTCAATGTTTAGACGTTGTATACCAGCAGTAATGCTACATAAACATTCTTTATAAACGTGTCATGGTGAAATCTTAAGGAATCTTGTAGCAAATATGGAGACGACTGTTTCTCTCCAAACAAGTTTACGTAGATATTTAATTCATATATTCAAGTAGCATATTTGGTAAACATATGACTTGGTTACAACATGAGCATTACTGATGTGCTTAATGTAGTGAAACCGCCTCGTCTTACTCGTTTTGAAGGTAGCGTATGAAATGTATCAAATCAGTTAGTCAATTGTTCAATAAGTCAGTACGGTGATTGTTGTTATAAAGGCTGGCCAATATTTACGCTGTAGTAAACTTTATCTCAATAAGTGAAATCAGGCAAAAATATTATATTTGATCGTTTTACTAAAACACGGGAAGGTTTTAAATTTAAAATACAGATACAGTTGAGACACTACTTAATTAATAATATCAAAACTATTTGCAATTTTGGAAATATTTTTTTTTTCACAAACAGTTCTACATTTTGCTCGAAGAATAGTCCTCAAATCCAATCGATTGTTGTGATGGCATTACTATGATATATCATTTTCGAGTTAATCTGACGACATAGTCTGGAAATGGACAGTTGAACCAATAATCCTCTTCACTTAATAATAATTAACTAATATTTATAATAATAATTAATTAAAAAAAAATAAAAAAATAACAAGTAGCACTCGTTATTCCTGACAAGATCGGTAATTGCGTCAATTCTAAACGAATGAAGTTTGCTTCGTTTTAATAGCAGTTTTATTAAGGATTAGCTGACAACAATAAACGGGGTATTACCCGCATTTATTAAGTGCCAGAGAAAGCCCCGTCAAAATCGGTCCAGCCGTTCCAGAGATTACGCGAAACAAACAGACAGATAGACAAAACATTTTTAAAGTACGTTTTCGGTATATGTATATACTTACATATGCATTAAATAAAAAGCGGTTATTTTAATATTACAAACAGACACTCCAATTTTATTTTTTTGTATAGATGTGTAGAAAAGTGACATGAGCTTCTTCAAAGATCTTTCTCATTGATTTTTAAATAAAATTACATATGTTTTCTTTTATTATTGTTAAAGTTACTGGGTCAGACTGACTTTTGTTGTGTCAATTGTGACTAGAAACTTTACACAATAAAACACGACCCCTATTTGACCTGAACACAGGTCACATAGTTCTCAGTCAGGTGAACAGGCTTACTTGCCTAAAGAAGCATTGTATATTCTTTAGGTTTCTTTCTGTCTAATAAACACGTGCAGGGATTATAATTTTCTGCTCTGTGATTAATATTAACATAGGTATTAAATATTCCGCTGGGACGCTCTTCAATAGTTTTCTTTTTTAATGAAAGTTATGAACATGGGACGGATAATTAATTTGTCAATAGGTAATTCCTTTTAAAGCAAATTAGGTACTTCGAAACTATCGAGGTACATCATATAACATCGTATACTGCTACAATATAAATGTTTATTCAATAACAGTTATGCTTCTTAGCCAAGTTGACACTCTATAGACGTGGACTCGAAGTGAACTATAATAGAAAAGTAACAAATGTATTGAAATGTCGTGTTTCAACGGTAAGTCACATGTTCAAACGAAAATTCTGTCGAATAATACAAGAGAATAGAGACGTTAGCGATTGTTGAAAGAAAATCAACACAAAACACTTGCATCTTGGCTAAGAGGCCAGGTTATACTGGACATTCGAAACAGGCGAATTCGTCAGTTCGGCATGAGTAACACATACCTATTTTTTACTTTGCTTTCACCCAGTGAATGAAGGTTATGGGAACCCCAAAGCGCTTCTCCGTCCCCTAATTCTAAGGACATAAAAGATGGCAACAAACTTTAACTAGACTTGCAAATGTCTATGGGAAGTGAGTACTCACTGAACAACACGCGATCTATCTGCACGCATACCTACTTTATCATCATCAAAATCGATTATATCTGAATATCAATTATTCCACGGCGCAATTGACTCCAGACATTCGCAATCCTGAGGGCGAACTGAATTCGAAGATTGAACTAAGTAGTTGTAAGTATCTTTGAGGACAATGACTTCCCAATAACGATTGCCATAGATGTTCAGGACATCATTCATGGAAACAATAAATTTTTCCCATTGTACACATAAATTCTTAGGGTGTTCTGTTATGTGTTATCTCCTTGCTTTATCTGCTCTGCACTTTAGTTTCATTGTCATAAACCTATACATTTTTTTGTTGTACTTTTACTTCTGACTTAAGAATGGGTGATGATTTATACAAAATGCTTTAGCAAAAAAGTGAGAAAGTATAATTTCTTTTGTTTTCACATTTAACAACAGTTGGTATGAAGGCTGAATGAAATCATCCTTTCTTTGTATGGTAATAACATTATTATGATTTACAACTTATGCCTTTTTTACAGTTTACATTAGAGCAAGGAGTATCTAGTGTCATTTGGCTATTGTATAACAATACGTAAACACTCAGCAGACAAGGAAAACACCATAATTTAAGCAACAATGCTATTAAAATAAGTTTGGGACATTAAATGACATTCTTAGATGGAAGGGTGTAGTAATAAATAGCTATCACATACTCGTATAAACAGTGTTTGAGAATTGACTATTAAGGCGTTTTTATACGAAAGTAACTGTTTGTTTGTCTGTTACGATTCCACGGATAAACCGCTTCACGCTTTTTCAATGACATTTTGATACGCTTCTTAAGGAAGGACATAGCTTACTATTTACCGCGATAATCGACATACATGCGGGCGAAGCCGCAGACAAAAGCTACTGTTTTATAACTACCTAGTATGAAATGGCATATAAGTTGTGATGAAATGGCATATTTAATAATGACATAATGTCACTAGTTGCCATTTCATACAAGTTTGCTAAATAGTCATCCTTCATTGTATAACTAAAGATCTCATGGAGGTCAGATTACAATTATTTGCATATCTTGCATTACCAGTACCCATATAATTGTTATTGTTTAGTCTTTTGTAGAATGTTAGGTTAAATTTACTGGACACCAAGTTCTGTGTAGCAATATAATAGGTAGGATATATCGCATGTCACAGTTTTTGTGATTACACTCCTCTGAAAAGGTTCAACAAATTTTTAATGATATTTTTTTGTACATTATGCAAGTTTGAGAATAGTATAAAACAAATGGTTATTCTGCCATCCTACTCCCATCTCCTATTTTTGAAACACTTTTATTAGCTAGACCTGTATGTGTTTGTTTAACTTTATTTATTTAATAGTTTATATGTATATTAATATAAATCTTTAAAAACTAAATAAAAACAATCTTTACGGGGTTAGCTAGCTTTTATGTAATTTTAACTTTACTTGATCAACAAATAGGTATTTGTTTCAGAGTTTGGATGTTCTCAAAGTAAAAAAAACTGTATTTAGGCTGATGATGATGATCCAGCAATACAAGCTCTGCTTAGTTTGGGACAAGATGGTGTTGTTTTAGATATCTAAAGATATTTATTATGTATTTATTTATGTCTTTTATTATCCGTTTAAGTCAGCAATTGATTTCTTCTGTCCCTTAAATAGTTTGTTTTAAACGTAGACAACTGCTCTAGTATTGGTTATACTTTAACCACAAGGTTATAATCTTCTTTGCAGAATAAAGGCCTCCTGGACTTAATAGTGTTAGATCAGATGTCATGCAGTCAAGTTCTCAATTAGATTAATTTAAACTTTATATATTACAAGTTATGGATACCATTGCAATAACTATTTGAATCTTTACATGGTATAAAATTTTGTTGCTTCTGCTGTCTGTTTGCTTAGATCTTTTAAAGTACTCAATGGGTTTCAATACACAATACATGGTTGTAAGAGATTGCCTAATGGCAATAAGGCCGCCAAATGTACATCCTAGTTTGTTTAGTTTAGTTATGTAATTAATCTGGTGTACAATAAAGTGATATATTATTATTATTACAGTTATCAGCAATAGATAGAGTGATTCAAGTGTAAGGTTATTATGTAGAACAAGCTGCAGTTACGGTTCTTGTTTTACATTTACAACATCAACCATAGGTAACACCGCACCTAGTAAATACTAAATTAGGTCATCAAACTATAAAAGTAGAATGTTAATTTATTGTCAATATAAAAAATATAATCCAGCAGTGGACGTCAGTGGGCTGAAGTGACGATGATGATGACGATGATAAAAAATATAATAATCTAAACAGTTTTTTTTTCTTTATATATTACCTACAAAGAGCAGCAATATAGCAAGAATAACATAAAACTATTGCATTACACAATACTTTCACAACCTGAAAATACATTAAGATTCCAAATAACTTATGTAGGCTCTAAACATCTATATAAATAAATAAAATTGGAGTGGCTGTTTGTAATATTAAAATAACCTTTATTAAATAAATGCATATTATTTATGTATAGGTGATACATGTACCAAAATAACATTGTTTAAAAATGTTATCTTTTAGTCTATTTGTTCCTGGTAATCTCTGGCCGGCTGGACCGATTTTGACGAGACTTTCACTGGCAAGTAGCTGATGAACCAGGAAGTAACTTAGGCTATTTTTCTTTAGACTAGCTTTGTCGGCGTTACAACAAAAACCGCGGGTAACACCGCAGGGTTCGGCTAGTCTAAAATAATAATTGTTATTTTTCATTTGTTTGGTGATAGATAAAGAATAATGTGACTCACTGCCCCCTATTCACTCCATAGGTACTGTAGGAGCTGACTAAGGAAGTAAGGTATGTAAGACAACAACACTGCAAAGAGAAGAGTTGAGACAATCTTCTTTATATAAACCTAATTGGCCAGGGCAATCTAATACATAAAACTCCTTTCTAAGGAAAAGCTTCTACCAGGTAGTAGACTACACTAAAGTCTGTTGATAAGGTCGACTTAAATGTAGAGAAATGCTATCATTAACCAAGATAACAATTACACTGAATATGGCTACAGACAAATTATAGTTACTCCTCAGAAAAAGTGAATGCTTATAAATTTGTAACATAGTTTCTACATTTCTACTTTTTGACATAATTAAAATACTTTCATACATTTGACAGAGAAAGAGAAATCCCTATATTTGTGTATTATAATGCTTGACTTTGTCACTTTTACATGAATGTCACCTATTTGCTTATCATGGAAATGGTAAAATTTGAGAAAGACCTACCAGGGTCGTAACAAGACTGTATTACTATATTATATACTAGCTGAGTCCCACTGTGTTACCTGCGGTTATCGTACTGTGGGACAAAGCTAGTCTATAAAAAGGAGCCAAAGTTACTCCCTAGATCATCAGCTATCTACCAGTGAAAGACCTGTCAAATTCAGTACAGCCGTAACAGAGATTACCCAGAACGAACAGATAGACAAAACTTTAAAAAAAATGTTGTTTTGGTACATGAACCATGTATACATACATATGCATTTATTAAAAAGCAGTTATTTTAGTATTACAAACACACACTCTAATTTTATTTATTTATATAGATTATTTACCTATATATGCTTTAAAAATAAGTAAGTAATTGAAATATTGTCAATAAAGTGGTCAGAGAAACAATACACTCAAAATTTTGTTATAGTAGGATAATTATTTAATAGTAACATATAATTTGCACAGTACAGACATTTGTCTCCGGGGGGTAATATTACTACACTTCATGAATGTTCACAAAGTCCTTACTATACATTAACTAGCTATTACAGACATCTTTGTTTCAGCTAAGTAATACGTATTCCAAGGTTAAAACTGATCTAAGTCATATTTTACAGTGTAACACGAAAATCCACTTTTATTTAGCAATTTCGATTCAGTACAAGAATAAGTTAAGAGGGTACAGGTGAAATTTGAATGTGAAACTGATGAAATCAAGTTGAATTAGTATTCATAGAACGTTGAGGTAAAAGTGTAGTAATATTAATTACTCACCACATTATTGTAGTTGAAGGCTGTGGCACCAGGTTCGAAGTATTCTCTGTTCATCTTATCCCCCATTTTAACGATATTCACTAACTGTACAAAGTTTGAAAATTACACACAATCATTGCGAACATTAACATCTTGATAATTTCATAATTCCAAACATTTTTTTAATATTTATAGATAAACCTGTGACCGTTATAGCGTCCGCACAAGCATTGTTTAATTTCATCACTACTGTCACTAATATTGTTACGATTGGATTTTATACATAAATGATGCGAACTGGAATGTTATTTACATGAAATACATATTTCTTTTTTTCAAAATTTGTTTGAATAACACGTACAGTAATTAAAATTTACTTGACAATTTATTTACCTTGACATAAAAATGTCAAAGCGGCCATGTTTTCTTGACTTAAACAGAAACACTGTGAGGATTCCTTAGAGCATATAAGGCTGGATGGGCAGATGGACGGGCAGAATGCGTGATCGGAGTAGACAGACTGTGTTTGATTAGCGTCTGTCTCTCTCACGCAAGCTTCTGATTGGTTGGTTAATTTCTATAGATTCTGACTGATATATATATACACTGATTTCGTATTTCCCGCGAAATCAGTCATGAAATGCATGGTATGTGCGTCCACCAATCAGAAACTTGCGTGGGAGAGACAGACACTATCCAAACTTAGTCCCTCTTTCTCTACTCCGATCACGCTTTCCGCACGTTCAGCTGCACCTGCAGGTATATGCTCTAAGGTGAATTCAGAATTTTCTGATTAGACGATTCAATTTCAGTAACTTTACATGAAAACTTAATCGATTAATTAAATTATATTTGAAAGAAGCCGAGGATCGAACCAAATGGCGTGAAATCGGATAGGCCTATGTCCAGCTATCGCAGTCCACTGCTGGACTCCAGCTGTGGACTGCGATACGCTCATGATGAATACAATGCGATAAACTTAAAATATCTAACTTAAAAGTAGCATTACAATAAAATTAAATTTCCCAAACTGTATCATTCTCATAGTTTAAAATTAAATTAAACTTAGTGTCTGAAGTGCCAATGTGCAACTGATTGATGATTGAAAACTCAGATTGTAACATAGATAAGTATATGTACTGACGTAGATTGTAAAATATTTTTTGAGTAACAATATGGTCAAACTAATATATTCGTTCGTCATAAACTTTACATTTTATATTGTCTAAATAAAATTCGGCCTGCCGGTATTGCTAACGGTACTGGGTGTTTAATGCCAACACGACAAAATTACGTCAGCAAAATGGCGGCCAGGCGCACTTGTAATTTGCGGGATTTATATTAGCCGATATCGAATTGGTGTAGAGAGATGGCAGTCTGAACTTTTTTGGACTCAAACTACCCATAACGATTACCGCAGATGTACATATTATAGCCGGCTTAACATGAAAGGGTACTGTAATCGTATAGGTAACAGTATGTTAAAAATGATTACACATTCGAAGACTGGCCAGGATTGCTCTTGCAGCTCATACTCACTGAGGTACGACCCTTCTCAAGCGCTCAGTATAAAAGAAATAAAAAAAAAAAACCTCATAAAATAATATATCATCATTTATTTGTATTTATATACACAAAAGCAATTGTCAATATAACTTTTACACTTTCATTTTCAATTTTCTGTAACATAAGCTTATGTTAGGATTAGGAATAATTCAACTTCAACGCTGATCAAGTTTTTCGAACAGAATATATTTCTAAATATTTTTGTATGTTTTCAGTGCCCATTCGTTCGGCGATCATTTTTAGAGACATACCAAACACTTCGAGTGCTATATCTCTATCTCGTGCTAGAGCGGACTCTTCGCAGTAGAAACAATTGTTGAAATATAGACCAGTGACTCCTTCTAATTCAGATGCGGTTGCTGCGTATATTGTTGTTGCAGCGGCTTGTTGCTGTAATATTGACAAATGTGCATCAATATTTTAATACTAACAATAATAGAAATTCTTATTACTACTTATTACATTAACTCGTGTTTACTGTTTTTTTTATACCTACTTTATCCAATACCTTTAAAGAAGCAATTCTTGTATATATATATATATAGAATCTGAATCTCAGAAACGGCTCTAACAATTTTCATGAAATTTAGTATACAGGGGGTTTCGGCGGCGATAAATCGATCTAGCTATGATTCATTTTCGGAAAATGTCGTTTTATTCGAGTTTTCAATAATCAACTTTAATCGATGTCAATGTCCATCTAGCGTCATCTATCGCAACTTTCGCGAACTACATTGAACTGTACTGGAATAAGATCCATTGCGCTGTAATCGGTGCAGAATAAATATTACTACGGCGTATCAAAAGAGGGTGCCACTAATCTTATGAAAAAAAAAAATACCGAGCGAAGCTCAGTCATCTAGGTACGGCACATAAAACGAGATTAAAGTGAACTTAATACTGTGGGCATTTTCTACCGATGAAAGAAACAATATCTATAAAAAAAAAAAAAACTATAATCCCATTACATTACGTCCCAATAGTTATTAACTTTTGATTTAATTTTATATAGGGTACTAGCTGTTGCCCGCGGCTTTGCTCGCGTGGAAGTTGATCATATATGCATTTAATTAAAACTGTGTAAAAGAATGTATCAGTAATTTATTCATGTTTTAAACGTATTTATTTATTTATTTTTTATCATTATTCCATTTAGAAGAACTTTCATACAAACATTCGAACCATATTTCAACCCCTTTAGGAGCGGAATTCGCATAAATACTGATATAAGTATTCATCTATTTGTAATCAGAAACATGAAAACGAAAGTTGTTAGGCTGCTAAATTTAAAAAAATGACGGATTTCCAAACTAACCAATACATGAAATGCCAATGACTATTTCTCCCCTTAGGGGTAGAATATCCAGAAACGCTTAAATATGCATATTCTCGTTTTTAATTAGTAACCCAAAAATAATATTTTATGTTTCTAACTTAAAAAATGATGAACTTCCATTCAAACTTTCAATCCCTATTTCACCCCCTTAAGGGTAGAATAACCAAAAACGCTTAAATACGTCTCTACACTTTTTTAATCAGTAGCATATAAATTAAGTTTTATGTTTCAAACTTGAAAAGTGACGGAATTCCAGACTAACCTATGCACACAATGTCAACCCCTATTTCACCCCTTAGGGATAGAATATTCAGACACGCTGAAATACGTATTTACTCATTTTCAATCAGCAACCCAAAAGTAAAGTTTCAGGTTTCTAAGATAAATATGACAGATTTTCATAAAAAAATTTAACCCCTATTTCACCCTCTTATTGGTAAAATATGCTGAAACGCTAAATAGACATCTAGTTACTTTTAATCAGTAGCCCAAAATAAAATTTTCATGGTATTAATTTAAAAAATAACGGACTTCCATACAAACTTTCAACCCCTATTTCACCCCTTTAGGGGTAGAATATCCAGAAACGCTTAAATACGTCTTTACTCTTTTTTAATCAGTAGTACATGAATAAAGTTTCATCTTTTTAACTTAAAAAAATGACAAAATTCCATACAAACTTTCAACCCCTATTTCATCCCTTAGGGATAGAATATCCAGAAACGCTTAAATACGTATCTACTCATTTTTAATCGGTAGCCGAAACACAAAGTTTCATGTTTCGAACTTCAAAAATGACAGACTTCCAGACTAACCTATATGCGAAATGTCAACCCCTATTTCACCCATTAGGGGTAGAATAATCATAAACGCTTAAATAGGTATCTACTCATTTTTAAACAGTAGCCCAAAAATAAAGTTTCATGCTTCTTACTTAAAAAATGACGAACTTCCATACAAACTTTCAACCCCTATTTCACCCCCTTAGGGGTAGAATACCAAGAAACGCTTAAATACGTATTAACTCATTTTTAGTTCTTAGCACATGAATAAAGCAACATGTTTCTAACTTAAAAAATGGCGAACTTCCATACAAACTTTTAACCCCTATTTCACCCCTTAGGGGTTGAATATCAAGAAACGCTTAAATACGTATTAACTCATTTTTAGTCAGTAGCCCAAACACAAAGTTTCATGTTTCGAATTTCAAAAATGACAGACTTCCAGACTAACCTATATGCGAAATGTCAACCCCTATTTGACCCCTTAGGGGTAGAATATTCATAAACGCTTAAACAGGTATCTACTTATTTTTAATCAGTAGCCCAAAAATAAAGTATCATGCTTCTTACTTAAAAAATGCCGAACTTCCATACAAACTTTCAACCCCTATTTCACCCCCTTAGGGGTAGAATACCAAGAAACGCTTAAATACGTATTAACTCATTTTTAGTCCTTAGCATATGAATGAAGTTACATGTTTCTAACTTAAAAAATGACGAACTTCCATACAAACTTTCAACCCCTATTTCACCCCTTAGGGGTAGAATATTCAGAAACGCTCAAATACGTCTCTACTCTTTTTAAATTAGTAACACATGAATAAAGTTTCATCTTTCAGACTTCAAAAATGACGGACTTCCAGACTAACCTATGTACGAAATGTCAACCCCTATTTCACCCCTTAGGGGTTGAATATTCAAAAACGCTGAAATATGTGTTTACTCATTTTAAATCAGCAGCCCAAAAGTAAAGTTTCAGGTTTCTAACTTAAAAAATGACGGACTTCCATACAAACTTTCAACCCCTATTTCACCCCCTTAGGGGTAGAAATTCCAAAATTCCTTTCTTAGTGCGTGTCTACTCAATAAAAGGATCCTACTCACCAAATTTCATAGCCCTAACTATCATAGTTTACGCTCGGCGATGATGAATCAGTCAGTCAGTCAGTCAGGACTTACTATTTTATAAGTATAGATATCCCCTGGGCCACCAATTCCAATCGCAATCAGTAGTTTAGGCGCTACGGTGCAATATACAAACAGTCGGGTAAAGATGAAATGCTAGAACTGACAAACCTTTTTACGTCCAATAACTTTATGTATGTATAAACTTGAGTACACCATTACATGGAAGTGCTTTTTGAAAATAAATTATTTAACTCTTCTCAAAAAAAAAAATCGAACAATATCATCTCCTCATATGAATGCTCAGCAGTGTAAAGGCTTCTAAACACCAAGGCCGGCGGGTTAGACCGCCACAGCGGCACTGGCACAGAGTATCGTTTTAGTTGTGAATAACCCTGCTTGATAAAGTACTTACCAATGATTTAGTAAAAGGTCTAATTATGTAGAAGGCTAATCTGAATAACCACCATGACTTGCTCAGATTGCTGTATACCATGTTACCGGGATGTAGAGAATTTACACAAATGCCTTCATTTCGCCATTCTTCGCTTAACACCTAAAATTATAAATATTTATAAAATTATTTTTAAGATCGTAGTAGTTCACAAACTGTGCTATCTGACGTTGTAAATAATGTTTGTATGTGCGGTCTGAGGTTCAAGCAACGACTTCTTATGTTTTACGACAATTCCTGCACTATGAATGTCGCTGCGTCGCGGAGGACTTTACAAACATACATGAAATGGACACAGGACAACAATTTGTGGCTCACACAGTGTTGTCCCATGTGCGGTTTGAACCCACAGCACTCAGCGCAGTAGAAAGCGGCGAGGTGACCGCTTAAATCACTGTGCTATCCATCCAGTCACTTTAGTTGTGGTTATGAAAAATATTACAATAATACTGAATTATGCCAAAAAATCAAACAATAAGTTAAAGATAATTTAATTTAGTCCTTGAAAAGTTGAAAAACACACCAATCTTAACCAGGTTGAGTGCTAAATGGGCCACCGAACGGAGGCCATATCATATTTTTCCGATACAAAAGAAGTCTGTCATTTTTTGCGTAGGTATATGATTCCACATACTCATTTTAGACTCACATACAGAAATCAATAACATGCACACATAGATACATTCTGTGTCATAAGTCATAACAGTGTAATGCGTAGTCCCATTTGGGCTTATACTTTGGCAAAGGGGAACGCCTGAGTATAGCTACTCCTTAGTGTGTTGTTCTACATAACCAGGTTATAAAAATAATTTATCTATAGTTTAAAAATAACTAAAAAACAAGCTTACAAAAGTCGTTACCTACATACAAACATACAGGTGAAGATAATCAAAGCGTGATGAAAATGTTTACCTTAGCAGTTATAACGTTGAATAGCTTCGAATTGTTGTACGCCATCATTGAGCTATACGAGTCCTTCATATATGTTAAATTGTGTTGAGTAAACATGTTTTTGAGATTTGCAAATCTGTTAATTGAAAAATAATTGATCGTCAGTATTGTAAACTTTATAAACTCCATGCTGTGATATAATACACCACACTCTACACTGTAATCATATTATAGATATACACATAGGTATATAGATGAGACTCTTTATTGCATTCATAGGAGAGATACAATAATTTAAACAAAATAAAGTAAAAAGTTTAAAAACTATAACCTAACTATGTACAGTCCATTCGCTTAGATATGCCGCATCAGTTTGATCGCGCCGCCGTTGTACATACGGCTTTTTGTCAAAGAGACGCCGCCATAAAATCAAAAACCCCGCCTGCCGCGTACACCCAAAAGTTCGATTTGATATATGTGTGCGTATTTCACAACAATAACCACAATTGCCTGCGGGAGTACTAACACTATCAGAACGAATGGACTATACCAAAGGCAGAATATGAAAATGAATGATTTCCATAGATTCATTCTACAAAAAAAACTGTTTATTATTACATTATTGTTAAAAAGTACCTGTGTGATTCCGATGATACAAATAGAACTCGTGATCCCTTCTTCAGGAGTGGTTTTAACAATAAAGCTAAATACATATGGCTAAGATGATTCACTTGGAATGTTGTTTCAATATTATCCTCTGTCTCCGTATATGGAAGGCCAAATACCCCTGCATTCAGTATGACAATATCTAGATGACTGAAAGGAAAATAAAAAATAAATTAAGATTAAGAGAAATCACATATCTCATAACAGAAATAAATAGATGGCTGAGTCAATTTCATATGTTCATGATGGCTATATTGAAATGAGAAATAAATTGTAGTCACAAAATTATAAATAAATAAGAAGAATTTATTTATTAACAAGTTTATGCACATTTGTACCTTGGCGGACTTAATGCCCAAGGCATTCTCTTAGACCGCGTCCGCACGCTTGCCAAACCTCAACAAGCCGTAGCAAATTCAAACGTGTGGATGAAGTGTTTGCAAGCGCTCGTAGCCGATCCGGTCGAGTGTCGATTTTTGTCACAAATTTGCCGTAAGCGATTGCGACGCGTCTACGCGCACTCAATCTCGTTGGTGTATTGGTGGCGAGCAGACATGCGCTTGTCTTGTGTAAATAAAATCGGCTAAGTGCGAGTCGGACCAGCGCAGGAAGGGTTCCGTACCATCTATACTAATATTATAAATGCGAAAGTTTGTAAGAATGGACGGATGCATGGATGTTTGTTACTCTTTCACGCAAAATATACTGAACGGATTTCGATGAAACGTTACAGTAATATAGCTTATACATCAGAATAACACATATGATACTATTTGCCGCGATAACCGACATATACCGCGGCTGGCAACAGCTAGTTATCTATATATTTCAAGCGTCTACCTGTTGCCGTTATCAATATCGATAAAAAAAATCACGTTTGTTGTATGGGAGCCCCCTTAAATACTTATTTTATTCTGTTTTCTCAGTATTTGTTGTTATAGCGGCAACAGAAATACATCATCTCTGAAAATGTCAATGTTATACAGCCTGGTGACAGACGGATAGTGAAGTCGTAGTACTAGGTACCCGTTTTATCCTTTGGGTACAGAACCTTAAAAAATTAGTGTCTGGTCTAATGAAGATTTTTTGAACTCCTTGGAATGTTACGAGGCAAAGCCGTGTATTTGGGACCCGAGGAGTACTGATCACAAGGAAAAAGAAGTAGTTGATGCATGAAGTTGCATAAAGGTCTGGTCAAACAGCGGACGGGGCGGGACGGCGACTCGGTTGACGGGACATGAAGAGTTGTAATATATTATTGTATAGTTAACGTAGTAGAATATGTCACATGGAGCCGTTGCGCTCGGTGCTCGACTACCTGTCGCGTCACGTCGGCGGGAATGCAATACGAGTGAGGCGGGACGGAGCGCGATCGCGACGTGAGCTCGATGATCTTTTTGTGTTTTATGGATGTTCATTTGAGTAGTCAAATGGGCAGTGCGACGGGAGCACGTCGTGATCGGCGTGACGCCAATTTAGTATCTATTTATAAAAATGAACGTGGAGAAAGTGGAAAAGTTAATCGAAATTGTTCGAGGCTATATCTTTATATATGACTTGAGCCATCAACAGAACAAAAATGTGAACTTGAAAGCTGCGATATGGGAATGCATAGGCAAGGGCTTGATTCGCTTTTGGTCCAATTCATGCACCCATATTCGTTTACGGCGCCTTTTTGATAAGACAAACGCAAGTAGCACAGCTTCCACGTCTGAATCGCTCCACATTTCTTTTTGAAATGCTCGACTGATCGACTCGAGCATAAGCCAGAAAAGGAATTGAAAACTAAGAAGGGAATTGTTATGGTCACTTTTAGAAAGCATTTGCAAAAGAAACTAACAAGTAATTTCATAATTGATTGGTACAGTTTTTATGAATTTTTAAAATCCACCTTAGAGATCTCTCTCTCTAACTCTATCTTTGCCGTATTTTTAGTTTGCTTTTGCTTATTTTGTTGCTTTTATAATAAAAATAACTCTATGCCCATGACGCCTGTCATGCTTGCCTCTTTACAACACACTAACTTACTCGCAAGCGTGGGGATGGCGACGTTCGATTCCCAAAATCAAGCCAAACGTTTGTAGAGGTTTGGAGTTTGCGGCAAGTGCTAAGCGTGCGGAAGCGGTATTACAGTCAACCTTAGGGTGGTGTAGAAATCTCGTAAGGTAGTGGTCCAAACTACACTTAGATAAGTGTAGTTTGGACCACTACTTTTTCAAGAAAAGACATGAAATTCATGTTTCTGATCTGATATGATTCACATGTTATAAATAGATAACATGTGAATCAGATCTGATAGGGATAAATAAAAAAAATAAAATGATATAAGAGCAAAAATGGAAACGGAGCAAAAAAAAAAACAGAAATAATGGTATATATGCTACAGATCTGCTCTAACTCAGTGGATCAGAATGAGGCTTTCAGGATCAATATATGTATTATATATATTTTTCTCTCTCAGTTATGATAAATATTTGACCTAACAACAACTGGATCTTCGCACATAATTTCATAATAAAAAAGTAAAAACATTAAATACATACTTTGAAAACAATGTTTTGACTGCAGATGCACATTTTTTGACACTTTGTAGTGAGGATAAATCTAAATGAATGGATTTTAGACTATCCTCAGATGCATTTGTTTCCTTTAAAATGTCTTCTATTGCTTTTTGGGTAGACTCCATATTACGGTTTGCAAATAAAACATTACAGCCATGCCTTGCCAAGGATTTTGCAGTTTCGTAACCAATTCCTACATTACAACCAGTGATCAGTGCATTTTTTCCTGACATATCTACTCCATGTAATACCTGAAAAAAATTAAGCAGAAAAATAATCAATCAATCAATCAATATAGATAACACATTTACAGAAGCATTGAGCCTCTGGTAACTTCTAAAGAAAACAATGTTAATTTAACCTGTTTTTATATCACTTTTAGACAATCTAATCCTTTTCTTTTTAGGTATATTTAAAATAGCCGTACTCTTATTAGAAAACAAAGTTATATTAAATTACACATAAATCTTAAATTTTTAAGTTAGTTAAGAAATAATAAAACTTAGAATAATATAAAACAATACTATTATAAAATGCTGCATAAAGTTTAAAGTAGGTTATACAAAGATAGATTTTTTAGAACAGCCAGTTATTTGCAGTCCAGTAAAAAACATTCTGAGAAGGTTCGAAAAATCCCAAAATAATTAAAGGAAAGTTTTGTGACATCCCTCATTGTACTCTAGATTTATAGAAATAATAGCTGACCCGAGAAACTTTGTACCGCCCTATTTACATATTATCTGTTTTTATATTACTAGCCGACCCACACAACCTCGTTTGCGTCTGCTATTGTCTGTGGCATGATAATTTTCCTCCGTTTTTGTAACATTCTTCATTGGTGCTCAGCTCCTGTAGGTCTTAGTGTGATGACATATAGCCTTCCTCGATAAAATTGAAAGAATTTTTCAAATCGGACCAGCGGTTCCTGAGATTAGCGTGTTCAAACAAACAAACAAACAACTCTCTAATCTTATATATAAAAATGAATTGCTGTTCATTTGTCTCGCTAAAACTCGAGAACGGCTGGGCCGATTTAGCTGATTTTGCTTTTGAAATGTTTATCGTAGTCAAGGGAAGGTTTAAACGGTGAAAAAAATTAAAATAACTTGAAAATCCAAATGTCATGTGCGTACGAAGTTGTGGACACAGCTAGTCTTATATATAAAAATAAATTGCTGCTTGTTTGTCTCGCTAAAACTCGCGAAGGGCTAGGCTGATTCAGCTGATTTTGGTTTTCAAATGTTTGTCATAGTCCAGGGATGGTTTAAACATTAAAAATAACTTAAAAATCAAATGTCTCATGTATGAAGTAGCGGGCACAGCTAGTAATAACTAAATATTATATTATATTGTTATAGTAACTTTTGATTTAATGAAAGTTAGTTGCATGAAGCAAACAATGTCTATCTCTTATAAATATGGTCTTATCATTGTGTATTTATAATCAGGAGAAGAAGCAAGACAACTTGAATACTAGTATTTCCAAAACCTTACTGGGGTTTGTCTAATTTTTTTGTAGTGTATGACAATCTATAAGAAATAGTAAAGACATTTTTATTAACTTTAACAAGGTACAACACATAGGTCAACAAACCTGATAAGCTGTGGATGATCCATCAAATCGCTGACGGAAATCATGTACATGCTTTTTATCTTCTTTAGAAAATGCTAATCTGGGGTCGACGTATGTTTTACTACCGGTTTCCTTCTGAACATAGATTATTTTTCCCTCTTCGTCTACAGTTTTCGACCAACCGAAGGGTAAGTCCTTTGGAATTACTTTTTTACATCCGGTTCTTGGATGTGTCCATTGAGTTTTATTTGCACAAGTACTGAAACAAAATAAAGTTATAATAACTATTGTATGCAGTGTAAATACATTTCGATCGTACACTATTTACTTACTTTACAAAGTATACGTTTCCATCTTCAGTTGATTTTTCTTCCCACCCTGGTGGCAAGTCGTCTTCACTGTCTGAATCAATGTTGTGCATATTTTGTGGATAAAGTAAATATTATAAATTTACAACAGGTTTCATCAAAACACTATTTCCTCAGTTTCCTCTGCTGAAAGATTGTATTTTTTTAGTGTCAAATTTGACTTTGACTTTCTTACAACCTTACAACGCATTCTGTTTTGTGCTAAGTAACATTATAATTTAAATCCGTGAAGGGCTTGCTGAATGGGCGGACAGCTTGATCGGAGTAGAGAGAGAGAGACTGAGTTTGGTTAGAGTCTGTCTCTCTCACGCAAGCTACTGATTAATGAAGGCACATGTCAATTTGCATTACTGATTTAGCGGGAAATACTCCAACCAATGAGAAGCTTGCGTGAGAGAGACAGACTCTAACTAAACTCAATCTCTCTCTCTCTCTCTACTTCTATCACGCTTGCCACCCGATCAGCGCTCCCTCCATTTATATATATGCTCTAAGGTTTAATGGGAACCGCACTTATTTCGTTCAAAATTATTTCAAAATAGTCATCACTCATCAGTTGCATCATACACCATTACAATATACAAGTAACAACTTTCGTTTAATAAATTCATAAAGTTTAAATATTATATCTGTGTTTAGTTGGAACGCGACGGCAGGAGAAGAAGGCGCGAAAATTGACATATTTTTATCAACATACGGTCACCGCCGGTCGCCGCCACAAAATCAAAGGGCCTGCCTGAGGCGATCATCCACAAGCAAGTATGTTTTACCAGTTTACGCCGTTGTATGAACTAATATATTCGTATTTCATAACAATAACCACAATTAGGTTGCTTACGCAAAGCCAATCTTAGAGGGCTCCACCGACAACGTAAACAGTTTAGCGCGGTAAACTTTTAAAGTTTCATTAATTGTATTGGTATTTTATTTTATTTCCATAACATCAGTGCCGGATTAGCCACGTAGCAAGAGTAGCAAATGCTACGGGCCCCGCGCTTTGGGGGGCCCCGCGCTCCAACGTCTATCCGACCATAAAAAAATAATTTCAGGTTAGCGTAAAATGTCTTGCAAGCCTTAAACGCGAATCACCTAGGCTATGCTTCATTCCCACCTAAAAATCTAAAACGCGATTTTGTCACATTAAATCGTAAGTCATCTTATCAGGCTTCCCCTATTGATTTCTATTTCGACCGGTCGATAGCGGCCCGCATCCAACAAGTCCCTGCAATCTTAACCAGGTCGTCGGTCCACCTTGCCGGAGGTCTTCCTACGCTGCGTTTGCCTTCACGTGGTCTCCGCTTAAGAACCTTTAAGCCCCATCGGCCATCGGTTCTCAGAGCTATGTGCCCTGCCCACTGCCACTTCAGCTTGCTGACTCTCTCTGTTATGTCAGTAACTTTAGTTCGTCTACGGATCTCTTATTTTCTGATTCGATCTTGTAGAGAGACCCCAAGCATAGCCCGTTCTATAGCTCACTGTGTGACCCCGAGCTTCCTTATGAGGCCCATAGTAAAAGACCACGTCTCGGCACTGATTAAAAACCTTCGTCTTTAAGGACTGTGGTATTTTGGACGAGAAGACACTGCCTAACTTCCCGAACACAGCCCAGTCGATTTAGCTTAGTCGATTGACCTCTTTCTCGAAGGTAGAATTGGACCGAGCATCGTGCTGAGCTCCTCTAAAAACTTTGCCATGACTACGATGTCGTCGGCAAACCGAAGGCGAGTGATGTGTTTGCCATTAATATTGATGCTGAATCCTTCCCAATCCAGAAGCTTGAAGGCGTCTTCAATTGCATTGGTAAAGAGTTTAGGCGAGATGACATTACCCTGCCTAACTCCCCTCCATAATGGAATAGCCTCTGTGCTCTTGTCCTGTACTCGGACAGGTGACATTTTTATACAAACACTAGCTGTTGCCCGCGGCTTTGCTCGCGTGGAAGTTGATTATATGTATATAATGAAAACTGTATAAAAGTATGTTGATAATGAATAAATTACTGATGTAATTTATTCATGTTTTTAAACTTCGTTATTTATTTTTGATCAATAACCCATTTAAAAGAACTTGCATACAAACATTCGACCCATATTTCATCCCCTTTAGGAACAGAATTCACATAAATGCTGATATAAGTGTTCATCTATTTGTATAAAGAAAGATAAAGACGTAAGTTTTTAGGTTGCTAAATTAAAAAATGACAGACTTTCAAACTAACCAATATATGACATGCCAATACCTATTTCTCCCCTTAGGGCTAGAATATCCAGAAACGCTTAAATATGTATCTTCTCGTTTTTAATTAGTAACCCAAAGATAATATTTTATGTTTCTCACTCTAAAAATGACAGACTTCCATGCAATCTTTCTACCCCTATTTCACCCTTTTAGGGGGTAGAATACCCAGAAACGCTTAAATACGTCTCTTCTCTTTTTACATCAGTAACACATAAATAAAGTTTAATGGTTCTAACTTAAGAAATTACGAACTTCCATACAAACTTTCTACCCCTATTTCACCCCCTTAGGGGTAGAATATCTAGAAACGCTTAAATACATATCTACTCATTTTTAGTCAGTAGCCCAAAAACAAAGTTTCATGTCTCGAACTACAAAAATGACGGATTGCCAGACTAACCTATGTACGAAATGTCAACCCCTATTTCACCCCTCAGTGTAGAATATTCAGAAACGCTGAAATACGTATTTACCCATTTTTAATCGGTAGCCCAAAAGTAAAAGTTTCAGGTTTCTAACTTCAAAAATGACGGACTTGCGTACTAACTTTCAACCCCTATTTCGTCCCCTTGGGGGTAAAATATCCAGAACCGCTGAAATACGTCTTTACTTTTTTTTATCAGTAGTACATTAATAAAGTTTCATGGTTCTAACTTAAAAAATGACAAACTTCCATACAAACTTTCAACCCCTATTTCACCCCTTAGGGGTAGAATATCCAGAAACGCTTACATACGTGTCTACTCATTTTTAATCAGGAGCCCAAAAACAAAGTTTCATGTTCGTAACTTCAAAAATGGCGAAATTACGTACAAACTTTCAACCCCTTTTTCATCCCCTTAGGGGTAGAATATCCAGAAACGCTTAAATACGGATTCACTCACTTTTAATTAGTAGCCCAAAAATAAAGTTTCATGTTTGCTACTTCAAAAATAGCGAACTTCCTTACAAACTTTCAATCCTTAGTTCACCCCCTTAGGGTAGAATATCCAGAAACGCTTAAATACGTGTCTCATTTGAAATCAGTAGCGCAAAAATAAAGTTTCATGCTTCTAACTTAAAAAATGACGAACTTCCATTCAAACTTTCAACCCCTATTTCATCCCATTAGGGGTAAAATATCCAGAAACGCTTAAATACGTGTTTTCTTATTTGAAATCAGTAGCACATAAATAAAGTTTCATGTTTCTAACTTAAAAAAATGACGAACTTCCATACAAACTTTCAACCCCTATTTCACCCCCTTAAGGGTAGAATACCCAGAAACGCTCAAATACGTCTCTACTCTTTTTAAATCAGTAACACATAAATAAAGTTTCAGTTTTCCAACTTCAAAAATGACGAACTTCCAGACTAACCTATGTACGAAATGTCAACCACTATTTCACCCCTTAGGGGTAGAATATCCAGAAACGCTTACATACGTATCTACTCATTTTTAATCAGGAGCCCAAAAACAAAGTTTCATGTTTGTTACTTCAAAAATAGCGAACATCCATACAAACTTTCAACCCCTATTTCACCACCTTAGGGGTAGAAAAATGTTTCAAAAACGGGGGAAAATTATCACGCGACGGGCAATAGAAGACGCAAACGAGGTTGCGTGGGTTTGCTAGTTGAAATATAAACAGTTGAATTGAAAGATGCAACCATCTGGCCGGGTCAAATTATGCACCCTCTATCTTGAAGGACAAAAGATCGGTTTCTAAATATAATATACTAGTCGACCCACGCAACTTCGTTTGCATCTCCTATTGCCCGTAGCGTGATGATTTTCACCCGTTTTTGGAACATTCTTCATTGGTGCTCCGCTCCAATTGCTTTAAGCGCAATGATATATAGTCTATAGCCTTCCTCGATAAATTTTCTATCTAACACTGAAATAATTTTTCAAATCGGACAGCAGTTCTTGAAATTAGCGCGTTCACACAAACAAACAAACTCTTCAGTTTTATAATATTATGCTAGCCGACTCACGCAACCTCGTTTGCGTCTCCTATAGCCCATAGCGTGATAATTTTCCCCCGTTTTTGTAACATTCTTCATTGGTGCTCAGCTCCTGTAGGTCTTAGCGTAATGATATATATTCATAACAATATTTTCTTTACTGCAAAACAGCTACATTAAAAATTATAATCTTATGTGGGCTGTCGTTGGCACACCGCTGCAACATTCAGAGGTTCCTAGGAAATTTTAATTGACCATCCACCGAAGAAAAACATAAAAGAACAGTAATTGCGATAATGGGTCCAGTAAGTGCTTGCTGTAAAATTGTGTGCTAATAAGAGTGATCTAAAAACTTTAGTGTACAATACAATGAACGTAAAAACTTTTGCGAATTTGACACATAGTTTTTCTTGTATAGCGGGACTTTTTCGCGATCAATTGTTTAAAAGGATACGATACCTTCTATTATCCTGATGTTCCGAAAGTATACTGTATAATGCATGATGTCTAATTGCATGTAATGAAAAACCATGAAGTATAATTGTCATATCACATAATAGTTATCGCGTGGTGCATGAGAAATGAATTGCTGAGGTAATAGCTAACACTTTCGGTTTCCACGGGCTGGTGAACGCGACACTAACCGCACATCGTATCTTTATACTTGGCGTTTTTTACATAAGTGTTTCTTTACTGGGCTGGCCATATTTGCCATAGAACCGATAACCGTTGGGGTAAACGTGTTCTTGAGTGGAGACCGCGTCTCGGTAAACGTAACGTCCACAGGCCAGGTGGAGTGGATTTGCGCAAGACGGCTGGTAGGAGCTGGATGTGGGAAGCCGAGGATCGAACTAAGTGGCGTAAAATTGGAGAGGCCTTTGTCCAGCAGAGGACTGCGATAGGCTGATTATGATGTGTCTTTACAGTCTCGGAAGCGCAGAGATTTCGTTTGCGACAGACTACCCGAGGTCTTGAGTCTTCGACTCTCGTCACGGATGAAATGTAAATTTTATGCCCAAAAATGTGCTTTTGTCTCCAGAGTTGCAGGTCGGTGGTTACTTTCCATCACGTGTCATGTCTGCTCGTTTGACCCCTCTGCATCATAAAAAAGGCATTTTTTCTTTTGAAGTAAGGTTACTTACCGGATTACCTATCAAAATTAAACCTTGATTCTAACATTGAGAGGAAAACACATTCTAAGAGGCCCAGGTATCACTTCGGTCAAGCCGGCCCATTCATACTGAACCATGACTTACCCACGGTTAGATACGATTATGAGTGGGCAGAGGCAATTGCAGAAGTAAGTAAAGCCAACCCCTCCATCCCTCTCCCTATCCCCAGAAGTTCCGCAACGCACTTGTAACTCCTCTGGTGTTGCGGGTGTCCATGGGCGGCGGTAATCGCTTACCATCAGGTGATACGTCTGCTCGTTTGACCGCTAATCTATAAAAAAGAGTAAAAAAACCTTAAAATAAAAAAACCTTTTAGCACTACGAGTTGGTATTATGAGATACTAAAAAAAATACCGCGTGTATTTGTAACCATATAAACAACACAAAGTAAATAATATAGTCTAAGTAATTCACGAAACACACATAAACTTTAGGTACCTTTGATTACAAAATAGGAACACTTTCTAAGCACAGGTATCTAGTAAGATAATTTTCGAATGGATATCTTTAACTATAAAATAACGGCATCAACAGTCTCATATAATCCCTTCTCTTTTCCACTATAGTGCTTAAAAACCCCTGAGCAAGAATTATTGGTCAGTTGCAAAATCACTGGTTACTACATGGTCCTTCGAAAACTAGTTCCTAGGAGAACCGAACAATAATAGTAATTTACTCTAAGCAATATTTAGGTTGGTAGCTATATAGTATGTAGAAATATTTAAGCAACTGAGAGTTAGACTTAGATTTGGAAAGGGGTTCTGCAAATGTGTCCAGACATTACAGTAATAATAAGAATAAATATTTCGAACATCTGACACAAATCTATATAACTTCAAATTTAGCGGAGCTTGCATTCCGACAGCTAGGTTAACTAAGAAATCATTTAAGTACTTTCCTTTGTCAAATTGACATATTATACAAAGAAAACCTACAAACTCTGAAACAAATAATTGCAGATCATACAAACATTTGGTCGTAAATGCTCCCACCGTGCCACCGAGGTATTTAGACACTTTGTGCGTATACTAATAAATGCTGATATATATTTACACAATATTTGTTTAGTTGTATGATAATTAGACTAAATTGACCGCTAATTATTGTAATTTAGTATCTATGCAATTGGAAATATTTTATGACTATTCTATCTTTACCACTAAGTACGCACACAAATATCACATACTAGCCGACCCACGCAACCTCGTTTGCCCTATTGCCCGTAGCGTCATAATTTTCCCTCGTTTTTGTAACATTCTACATTGGTGCTCCGCTCCTGGAGGTCTTAGCGTGATAATATATTGCCTATAGCCTTCCTCGATAAACGGGCTATCTAACACTTAAAGAATTTTTCAAGTCGGACCAGCAGTTTAGACCTGAGATTAGCGCGTTCAAACAAACAAACAAACTTTTCAGCTTTATATATGAGTATAGATAGAGCATAAATTTACTGACTGTATTCGTATAATCATATTTCATAAGGGATTTTGGGTCTTATAATAATATAATAATAATAATAATAATAATTTTCTTCATACTGATGTGGGAGTGCATCGCAGTGTAGTTGCAATGGATACCGGACTCACTCCGCTCGCTCTGGCTAAAGAGAATTGGCGCAAACCTGTAGTACTTGGTACTTATGAACGCAGGGAGGTATGGAAGGGCAAAGAACTTCATGGACGGTTTTATCGGGCCCTTAACGGGCCCGATACAGACTTTAAAGCCTCAACCTCCTGGCTACGGTACGGTGATCTCTTCGGAGAAACCGAAGGTTTTGTTTGTGCGATTATGGACGAAGTTATCATGACGAATAACTATCGGAAATATATCCTGAAAGATGGTACGGTTGACATATGTCGGGCATGTCACCGTCCCGGGGAATCTATTAGGCATATTATTTCTGGTTGTTCTCGTCTTGCTAACGGTGAATATTTGCACAGGCACAACCAAGTAGCTAGGATCGTACATCAACAGCTTGCCCTTAAATACAAACTTGTGAATTCGGAGGTGCCATACTACAGGTATGTGCCCGACCCAGTTCTCGAGAATGGTCGTGCTACGTTATATTGGGATCGATCTATTATCACAGACAGGACTATTGTTGCCAATAAACCTGATATTGTGGTGATAGATCGATCAGAGCGCCGCGCAATGATTGTCGACATCGCCGTTCCTCATGACGAGAATCTCGTGAAAGTTGAAAAAGAAAAACAAATAAAATATTTGGACTTATCTCACGAGATTGTCGATATGTGGGATGTAGATTCGGTGATCATTGTTCCGATAGTTGTATCTGTTCACGGATTGATAGCCAAGAGCCTCGACCAACACCTTAAGAGGCTCACGTTGGACGGTTGGATCAAGGGTCTGATGCAGAAGGCAGTCCTCCTAGACACGGCACGTATAGTGAGGAGGTTCCTGTCTCTGGAGCCCTAACCACCGGTTTCTTGGTCCCTGTACCCGAAGTCGGTGGTCTACTATTTTTTATATTTTTAAATGTATTTTTTTTTATTTGTATATTTAAAAATGTAATCAATATGTCATATATATAAAATAAAGAGAATAATAATAATAAAGCCATTTATTCTCAAAATTCAAATAACAAAAGGAAATTAAAATAATACATAAGATCGCTATTTAACGTTATGTGCACAGTTCCAATAACATTAACTGACTACAATGTCCATTCATTATCCATAATCAATTGACTCCATATACAAATACATTTCTTTTCATTTTCTTTTTCTTTTGTAAGTACATACACATTACACAAGAGGAAACACCCAAAGTCCGAAACAAACATTTGCATACAAACACTCGGTCCGACTCAGGAATCGAACCCGAGACCTCAAGCACAGCAGTCGCAGACGTTACCACTGCGCCACCGAGGCAGTTACTAAAATATTTAATATGTATTTACGAATCGAAATCAATTAAAATAGCATTCATTTATGTTCATGCATTACAATGTCAAAAATCTATCTATATAAATAATCATTATAATCAAATTACAGCAAAACCGTCACTGAGCTTTTTCTATTTTGGGTACCCAAACTTGAGCAAAGGCCTCCTCCATATATCTCCACTGTTGCCTGTCTTTGGCAAGTCTAGTCCAAGTAGATCCCACCGCCCGCACTATGTCGTCGCTCCAGCGTCGTCTAGGTCGTCCGCGGCGGCGTTTCTCATCTCGCGGCCACCAGTGCAGAACACGTTCACTCCAGCGCCCATCATTTACACGTGACACATGACCCGCCCAGCGCCATTTTAGTCTACAGGCTGTTTCTGCTACATCCACAAGGTTTGTATTCTTCCTGATCTCTGAGTTTTTTATTTTTTGATTCAGTTTCAGCCCCATCATGCTCCTTTCGACTGCTCGTTGAAAGACTTGGAGTTTATTTATAATTTGTTTGGTCAGAGCCCAGGTCTGACAACCGTAGAGCAATGTGGGAGCCACTACGGTTTCGAAAGCTTTTTTCTTCAACTTCAAAGGTAGTTTGGACTTAAAAATATGTTTTAGTGCCCAGTATCGTTTCCAGGCAAGTTTTATTCTACGCTTTTTGACTATTTTGATTATTTTGACTATTTTGGGTCTTAAACTCATACATACATTTGACTAGACTTAAAACCAAGTCCAGAATTATCTTTTGCAATATTCAAAATTTTGTAATACTTTTTTAGGGTTCCGTGCTAAAGGCAAAAAACGGAACCCTTATAGATTCGTCATGTCTATCTGTCTGTCTGTCTGTCCGTATGTCACAGCCACTTTTTTCCGAAACTATAAGAACTATAATGTTAAAACTTGGTAAGTAGATTTATTCTGTAAATCGCATTAAGATACACAAATATAGAAAAAAAACAATAAAGTTTAGGGGTCCCCATACTTAGAAATGAAACTCAATTTTTTTTTTTTCATCAAACCCGTACGTGTATTGAGTGAGAGTAGGT
Organism: Spilosoma lubricipeda; assembly: GCA_905220595.1. Lineage (NCBI taxonomy): Eukaryota > Metazoa > Arthropoda > Insecta > Lepidoptera > Erebidae > Spilosoma > Spilosoma lubricipeda. The sequence continues at coordinate 16,609,086 of HG992281.1, read as the reverse complement.
GTAGTGCAGGTGATCAATCGTTGGTACAAAATACGTATGGACCACGAATTCGCTGTCCACACGTATTTTCTACCAATCATCGATTACCTGCACTTCACATCTGCACTCGCACTAATCAAAGTGAATACGGGCCTTTAGATTACATAGCAAATGTAGTTAGGTTGGTTTTGTAACAAACTCGAGCAGTAAAGACCGTCGGAGCCGGAGCTAACTACTGAAACAATGCAGTTCGATGTACTTGAAGTACACGGATGTAGGAAGAATCGAAAAGATAGGAGATGGTATGTGGAGACATCTGTTTACATTAAAAATATCCTTGGGCATTGCCTGTTAGAGGCAGTTATAATTCTGCTACTAATTAGTACTAGGTGGTCGAGCAACCATGACTCCATCTACTCATTGGGTTTTCTCTTTGTGTTGGAGGGTTTGTAGTGTTAAACGATTGAGATACGATGGTTAGCAATGTGTGCAAATCAAATCATTTCTTTGCATAAAACAGGTAGGTACAAAGCTGTCATAATGATGATGTTCTTCTGGCTCGTTACGGTCACGGGACCAGTCTCAACGAAAACCAGGCAACTATGCAGGAGATAATACACATATGACAAAACAAACGACTATCTTAATTTTCTACATTGACCGCTACCTATGGACCATTTATAAGTATTTCAATTCATATGTAATGTTAAAAGCTAAGGTAACTGCTTATTAAAGTTTTGTATTTGGTTGAAATCAAGAAATGCGTTACATGTTACTGAAGTTGCATTTAATACTATAATACTGTCGTGTCGCCCTGCTTATTTAGTTGTAATACTATATTAAGTTGGAGTTGGTTTCTTTGCTTGATCCACATCATATTAAAACTCGTACAAAAATATGCAAAAAATATTCTTTTATAAACATCATCAACTGCTGATATGAAAAATTATTAGAACAAAGAGACGGTCACTTCCATCCATACTTTTATATCCCTGTAAATGAGAGAACAGACGGGTACCAGATAGAGTAAGTTAGTGAAGGCTATTTCTCTCAGTTTAATAGTTGCTAACAATATCTACCACCGGTCAAGACTTTTAGAGATCCTTAGATATCCTTTCATTTACAAACGTAGTCCATAAAGTGAACTACAATCCTAAACGTAAATATCCTATACGTAAATATATACCAGTAGTTAAAAAACGCTAGAGAAATGCAAGAAGTTAAGAAACAGTTCAGTTAACTAGGTGCTTGTTCATCATCGCATATGACTTAAAATAAAGTTTATTTCAAAAGTGTAGGTGATACTGCGAAGAACTATGACTACTTAAATAACTCTGTTGGATTTTGACTTCAAGACCTAACCTACCAGCAAATTAGCTCCAACATTTTTTGAGGGAACTATTGTAAGATTAAATGCTTCGTATAATCTAAGTACCCATTCCAGGACACAACATTACTCTAGATATTTCACGCTCTGAACTTGTTTATCGTCATAAGTTAGAGTCACCATAAATTCTAATTTTGTAAGACTATATCAAATTGAAAATGCAAATATTTATGTAATGTTAAACTTTAGACAGAAGTGGAAAGAATACATACAAAATATCCAGGAATATTTTGAAATATTGAAAGGCAGCGATCCATAAAAATAACTAGTTTATTACACAAAATTTTTGTCGGGAATTTAAGACACTGTTCAAAAATAATCAAGAATATGTTGCATATTATTTTCATGATGATGATGTTGCATGCCCTAGGACACGACAGGACTAGGTACATTTTAAATATACTAGTCTTTCATAATTATAAAGGTAGCAATATCACTTTTGCCATATAAAGTTATGCACTTTCGCACTTTTCATTTTGTTTACAAGAACACATATCAATATTCAAACACTGAATAAAGTTTATGTATTTTCTTGCAGATAATTTAATTATTTAAAATTTAAGACAAACATTTAATAAATTATTAATGATCGTATATATACCTACTACATCTAGTGACAAAATAAATGAAGTCGAAATCTTCAAATGCCCACAGAAAAAGGTTTGTTTATTTAAATTGAGTATTTCCAAGTACTCGGAAAAATATGAGTTCGGGCTTAATTTTGTCACAACATTTGGTAGACGTCCATATTTTTGGTATATTCTTGAAAAATAAGAGAGTCTTGAAAAAAAAAGACTCTAGGTAGTAGAGCCACGCTGATTTCAGCACGAACGGGCCGGCTTGACCGGGGCGGTACTACCCTCGCACAGAATATCAGCGTAAAATGACAGCGATCATGCTGTCGTGTTTCGTTGGTGAGTGCGAGACCGGAGGCCCAATGATGCAGAAGCATCACTAGCCCGCCATGGTGTGGGTCACCATGCTGCATTGTTGCATTGTCTGCATTCGCCAGTATGGTGACCACCACTCTTGGATTCTGCTCATGCTTTCCATCAGGCAGAGTAGAGTCATTTTGGTATGGCAAAACATAAAAAAAAAAAAAAAAAAAAAAAAGTTAACATCAATCTGGAAGGAATTCTCGCAAGTGAAATAACATTCACATGGAAGCAGACATTTCGAGAATTCCACAACAAATGTAATATGTAGGTAGCGTAATAGCAGGTGGTTCTCAAATTTCCTACTTCCTTTGTACTACTATTTGGTATCGACATCGGTGACAAGTCAAATATTTTTATGTTGTGTTTTACGAGATTCTTTTGTAAACTTTGTCAGACTAGTTTGTTTAAAATGGTTCTATATAAGAAGATTGTGGCGACTTCCACATACAGCGGCAACAGAAACATACGACAGCGCCATCTACTGAAGATACACTGAAGTACGGAGTAACATACAATACGAAGAAATGACCAATCCTGCATCGCGCAATAGAAGTTCTCGCGCCGATTAACACATATACCGCATCCCAACATCAACCGTTGGGCAGTGGCCCGCCAGGCATGATCACCTCGCCTGGTCGGAGGATCCTCCCTTTGTTTTGGAGGGACATGACTCCCGTCCCCCACAAAGATCACTTTCAATATGAACTTTTCTAGTCCATATTTCTAAGGTATTAAGCAGGATTCTTGAACCATGTGGAGTTTTGAGTGTTAGAAATATTTCTAACTAGCTTTTGCTCGTGGTTTCACCCACTTGTAATTTGATTATAACGGTAACTAGAAGCCTATGTGTTTATTCTGACGAATTTGCTATATTAGTGTTAAGGTTCATCTAAACGTAGTAGTTTATGCGTAAAAGAGTAACAAACATCCATATATCCTCAAAAACTTTAGTTATTTTTACGGTAGCCATACGATTTTCGTGAAAATAAATACACATGGTCCATTTATCACACCATAATGTAATATTTATTAAATTATTATTTATTAATTGGAATTTTTTAAGCGTTCAAAATCGTATTCTCCTTTTAACTCTTCTGTCTGTTGTCTGTCTGTATTACTAATGTTTAAAGCATTCGTGTTTATTTAATATAAGTTTATGAAGTTCTTGTCTTCTTTACTTCAAAATTTTTTTATTCACTCAAACTATTGTACTTAAATTTCATACAAGGAGATTTGAACATAGTAAGAAGAATATACAACATTCCTATTGTATGTGAAGTTGAAAACTGTCCACGTAAGCTCTTTGTAGCCGACTTTCACTAGATTTTAATAAATAATCCGGTCTTACGGCGGAACATTTTATTTTTGACGTTTGAAATGTATGTTTCCATACTTCTATTACAAAAAACTTTATCTGTATGTCTGCCCTGCTTTCACGGCCAAACCGCTGCATCGATTTTAATTAAATTTGGCAAGGAGGTACTTTGATTCTTGAAGAAGGATATACGATGAACACCGGGGCGGAGCTACACGCAAAACTGAGGATGTTATATGAAACATTGTTCAAAATGTCAAAACGATACAACAAAGGCAGATCGTCATCATTATCATCAAAATATATTATTAGTCTACTTCTGGACATAGATCTAATCTCAGCAAGAAGGTTTTGGGCTTTTTGGGTTTGTTCCAAGTTTTCCTTCTCATTGCAGTGATGTTGTCCTGTGTAGTTTGTCCCTTAGTAGCGACACTCATGGAATGAGTAAAAACTAAAACCCAACTACGATAAAAAAAACGCAAAAAAAACTTGAAACAAGTTTCTAAAGCCGTAGTCACGCATTGTTAAAGTTTATGGACTATGGTACATTGCTAAGTTTCAAAAGCCGTAGTCCATTTAGTGATTGTTTTTTTTTTGGGACTAATCCCACCCACACGCCCACCGCTGTAACTCCTGTACACCAGGATCAACAGCAGTGACCCACGAACACACCGAGTTATGACACTCGGGAAGTCCCAGGAAAAAAAAAAAAAACTGTCTTGGAACCCGCAACGAAATTAATCAGAAGAAAAACAGGAGTTGGAAATATGATAAGGCCACTTCCCTCCTTAGCAAAGCGGGAGACAAGTTCATTTAGTGATGTTAAAATTAAAATAATTTTATAATGTATTAGTTTTGTCTGGTTCCTTATTTCTTATTCGTATTTTAATTCCGACTCCTTTCTTTCCTATTCCAATATAATGACTCACAGATGCGTTGTTATAGACTACAATAATATCTGTGAATCATCTCTTTCTCATCTTTTAGAAAATCTTCAGCCTTGATCATGAGGTGGGAAAGATTTTTTTTTATGTACGGACCTGCCAAAATGACTCTACTCCGCCAGGTGGAAAGCAAAAGCAGAATCCAAGAGTGGTGGTCAGCATATTCATTGCGAATATAGATATGCAACAATGCAGCATGGTGATCCACACCATGGCGGCCTTGTGATGCTTTCGCATCCTTGGCCCTCTTTTATATATATTATATGGCTTTATAGAAATACATATAAACTTTTAAACGCTGTCATGGATTTTATATCTATTGTGGTTTATGCCCTAATGTATCCTAACTATTAGAAGTTGCACAGTGTTGAGCCAAGCGCGTATATTCATTATGTATTCCCCTAAGTAAACATGGCTTGTTCGATATTAAGCTCGGAACATGTGGTTCTGTGTAAGACGTATTTTATTAAACGGGGAGCACAAGTAAGCTTGGTTTACGCATTTTAAGCATTCGCCACATAAGGCCGAAACTTCTCAAGCGTTTTTATTTGTTTATTTTATATTATTCGTGTGTAAATTAAAGTTGTTTACTGTTTTCCTCTATACCCTTTTAACTGTAATAAAAATAAATTTGAAGGGATTTTGTTTAGTTCTTTTTTATTTAGACGAAAAGCTTTTTAAGGAATAAAATTGCTTTAGTCTATTATCTTATCAATTATTTGTATGAATAAAATTTTTATAGTAGTCAAGTATATATTTTCATCTTAGAATATAAGATGACACATTCATTTTAAGAAACTTTTGAGCATATTTGATGAAAACTTTGTGATTTTGAGTAACATTAACATTCTTTTGATAAGCTCAAAGAAAAGACATGATATATATTATATGTAACACAATGTCTGCTCAAACAAACGTTGCGAGAAAATAATATTACTTTATGTAGTCTCTTGTACTACAAAGTAATTAGAATGTTACTTAATAGTTTCTAATCTTTCACTTTAGCTTATAAAGAGTTCGAAGTGCTGCTGGGGGAAATATTTCTTAGATTCTCAAATTAATTAGATTTTTCAATTTTTGTGTTTTACAGCTGAAGGTACGAGGGGAAACGAGCATACGTATCGCCTGATGGTAAGCGATTACCGCCGCCCATGGACACCTGCAAACACCGGAGGCGTCACAAGTGCTTTGCCGGCCTTTGGGGGATAGGGAGGGGAGATAGGGGGAGGGGGTTTGGGTTATGGGCCTCCGGTATCCTCACTCACTCGGTGAAACACAGTGCAAGCACTATTTCACACCGGATTATTTAGTTTGGTTGAAAATTAAAGTGTTAGTTTCCGCGTGCTGGATTAGGAATACAAAGTGTAAACTCCCTAATTTGTCCCATGCACTCATGGGATAAATTAGGGAGATATGTATAAAGTAACTAAGTTGTGTGTGCCTCGGAGAGCACGTTAAGCCGTCGGTCCTGGTTGTCAGAACATCTATGGCAAACGTTATTGGAAAGTCAGTGCCCTCAAATATACTGACAACTTTTTTTTTTTTTTTTTTTTATCGTGTGGAAACCCCCTCGGGCCGTCACCCCACCGGGGTTTGCGGCGGGGCGGTGTGTCGGAATCGAACCGACTAAAACCACACGGTGTGCCACTCTGCGCCTGAGACGGGAGGGATCCGGGAACTGCTGTTATTAACACATCCGGACCCCTCCCAGCGCCTGCCCGCACTGAAGCGGGCACCGTCTGCTGGTTAACTCTCTAATTAGGCGACGTACGGCACACGCGTAACGTCGCCCCCTCGCGGGCGGCCACTAAAGCGGATGGTGGGGAAAACCCATCCCGACCATCCGCGGCCACACTCAGGGCGGCATGAGGCGCTGATAGGCGCGCCTCCGCCGCCCGGTTCGCCAGCGACGGATCGGGTCCGAGTGGATATCATCCTCCCGGGCCTTTTCCGCCGCCTCCTTCTGCGAAATCACGTCTTCGCAGAAGGCTGCGACCGCGGTAAAACTGCTGTCGCTACCGGCCATGGAACATATGACGGCCGGTAGCGACAGATCTCCTCCGATGACTGCAGTGAGGGCCCGACGCTGCGACGCCCATGCGGGGCAAACCGCCAGCGTGTGCTGGGCCGAGTCCTCACTGCAGTCGCAGTGGTGGCAGGCGGGACTCAATTCCCTCCTGGCGACCGAGTGCAGGTACTTCCCGAAGCAACCGTGCCCGGAAAGCACCTGCGTCAGTCGGAAGGAAAGGGTCCCGTGCTGCCGCCCTGCCCACTCGAAAATATACTGACAACTAGTTCAACCTTCGAATTCAGTTCACCCTCAGGAGGGTTGCGGAGGTCCGATGCCAGTCGCTCCGTGTAAAAAACTGAAATTCAGGTTAAACTGGTTGAACTAGTAGCAGACCCCAAATCTTGGGAATAATAAAGGCTAGGAAGATGATGATATATAAGGCAACTAAGGGAACAAACTAAAAAGAAAAAAAAAACACAATAAAAAGAAGGAAATCTTGAAACAATAGCAAAGTATAGTAGGCCAAAACCTCCTTATGAATAAAAGACTATCTACGTCACTGGACTATTAAAAGTTACCGGTGATTGATGATAAAGAATAAAATTAAAGCACCTCTGGAATTTGAAAAGCGGGAACGCATAGGTGACTCTATTTGTGGGTGTCAGTGAGCGGCAGGAGTCACTTACCATCGGGTGAACCGTCTGCGTATTTGTATACCTTTACCTTACTTATAAAAAAAACTTTACAGTACATTTTTTTGTTATAAATGCTATTTAATTTTTATTTTAGTAAGTAAAATTTTGCTGATATTTTACAAGTCAGACTTTTCACCTAGTAGGCGGTGGTAAGAAATGCCGAAACAAACTATAGAATTGTCTTGTATGCTTTTAACTCCGTAAACATTAATCACACTTCACACTAATATATAAAGGCGAAAGTTTGTTACGTCTTGACGCAAAAACTACTGAATGGATTTGGATGAAACTTTAGAATAATATAGCTTATACATCAAAATAACACATGTGCTATTATTTCCCGCGATAACTGACATATCCTCGGGCCGAGTCGAGGGCAACAACTAGTTGAATAAAACTATGCGAGTACAATAAAGTATGGATTGGCTTTTTGACCAAAGGATCATAGTTTTGAGTCGGCCTGTCCATAAAGATGGCATACTGACCCCACTCATCATGTTACCTAACCGATATTAGTCAAGGTCAACGACCCGAAGCGTGACACTACCGCCCGTAGGAGATAGATAAATGTACATTTTCAAGTTTCTGTATAAAACATGGTCACCCTACTATATCCACGCGACAAAACAGAACATAAACGCATGTGTGTAACACAAATAGGTCTAATACTGGTTTTTATATGCACATGAACTTTAATCAGATATGTACCAACGCTGGCCTTGATGGGAGGGAAAGGACTAGATTGCCACATGGTTGAGTGACCGTTAAACATATGGTAAGTCTTGCCTTTGCTGTATCGATGCCGACAAATAGATTTGCTAAAAAGTTGATTTTATCTAGGATTTTTTGCAGTTCAGTGAGTATTATAACAGTTACCAGTACATAAAGTTAATCTCATTAGGAATATGATATCCATATGAATATAGGCTCGTAAACAGCCGCTTGTGGTTGAAGGTGGTTAAATATTTTGATGAAAATTGCTACGTTTTTACAAAAAAAATATGAATATCAGAGAATTAAGAACGTATAATGTATTCATTTAGAATCGTCATTGATAATATGTTATTAATTCAAATCGGTATCTACTAACATATTGTGTTAACGCCTGGCAGTCATCATAACCTTTTATTATGATTATTTATGTAGGCGCTTCAAAGTATGTCGGTACTTAGAAAATAAATGACTTTTCAAGCAAAGTAAAAATTACTACCTCCTATTATATACTTGTACTTGCCATTCTAAATTCGATACGAACATACACGAATTGTAAAAAAATACTGTAATAAAACGAATTTCAACATTAAGGTCAATTATTGTGTCGTTTTATTGAGCGTCAAAGCTCCAGTGTCTAGAGAATAGACATAATTGGCGACCGTGACAGGACAAAAGTCTGAAGGGAGTTTGCAGTACCAAGGTCTATCTGGAGCTGGTCAGCACAGCGCCGCAGTCAACAGCCGGTCAGCACTGCGCCACATCTAGAGCCTTGGAAACAGCCTACACGGGTAACGGAAACACCAGCATTGCCGGACATAGACGCCATATACAACGTCGCACCGCAGCACAGCAATAGCATTGAAGCTAAGTGGCTTCCCTTACTCCTAAACTTCCTGTTATCTCAAGTAACCTATTGCCTACCCATTGTTTGGGTTTCATAACTGTGCAAATTACGTGTAATTTGTAAAAGTACAGATTTAACTTGTCGAAGTTACAATATCACGTCATACATATTTTTTCGTTATATTCTTACAAGCTCGCCTTTATAGTTTGTTTCTTTGCAATCCATATGAATATTTCTACTGCGTATTACTAAATATATACACTTTTATCAAATTTAAGGCGGATTTTTCAAAATATTACTTCTCGTTTACCCACAACGGTTTATTTTTGTGAAAATTTTTCTTCGTTAAGTCATTTCTCTCATAGAAAACTCTACAAAAGGCTACCGCGCCTTATAATCTACATTGTAGTGATTATTTACGCCGAATATTTCAGCTCGGACTGCATAGCCGCGCGCTGCTGAGCGTCGCCAACGCTAGCGCAGCTCGCCGATCCGTGCTGAGCACAGCTGCTTCTCGACCTCCAGTACAGTAAACACCACCAACGAGGAGCGTGAGCTTATTTTATATATTTTTAATTTAAACATAATTCCGTTAATTATCATAAAAAAAAAATATAAATTTAATTTTTTGCTCTTGAGGCATCTCTGTGAAACTATTAAGTTACCAAGCCAGTAATAAATGAATATCAATAATGACTTCAGGTGACGATACAAAGAGCTTTGCGAAATTAATTGTTAGACGTAGCTCTGTCAAAGGCCAAGTAACGAAGTTTAGAAATTATTTAGAAAAATTGTCGCAGCTCGACTGCTTTACTGCCACACATCGGGCAGAAGCTAAGTGGCTTCCCTTACTCCTAAACTTCCTGTTATCTCAAGTAACCTATTGCCTACCCATTGTTTGGGTTCCATAACTGTGCAAATTACGTGTAATTTGTAAAAGTACAGATTTAACTTGTCGAAGTTACAATATCACGTCATACATATTTTTTCGTTATATTCTTACAAGCTCGCCTTTATAGTTTGTTTCTTTGCAATCCATATGAATATTTCTACTGCGTATTACTAAATATATAAACTTTTTATCAAATTTTAGGCGGATTTTTCAAAATATTACTTCTCGTTTACCCACAACGGTTTATTTTTGTGAAAATTTTTCTTCGTTAAGTCATTTCTCTCATAGAAAACTCTACAAAAGGCTACCGCGCCTTATAATCTACATTGTAGTGATTATTTACGCCGAATATTTCAGCTCGGACTGCATAGCCGCGCGCTGCTGAGCGTCGCCAACGCTAGCGCAGCTCGCCGATCCGTGCTGAGCACAGCTGCTTCTCGACCTCCAGTACAGTAAACACCACCAACGAGGAGCGTGAGCTTATTTTATATATTTTTAATTTAAACATAATTCCGTTAATTATCATAAAAAAAAAAATATAAATTTAATTTTTTGCTCTTGAGGCATCTCTGTGAAACTATTAAGTTACCAAGCCAGTAATAAATGAATATCAATAATGACTTCAGGTGACGATACAAAGAGCTTTGCGAAATTAATTGTTAGACGTAGCTCTGTCAAAGGCCAAGTAACGAAGTTTAGAAATTATTTAGAAAAATTGTCGCAGCTCGACTGCTTTACTGCCACACATCGGGCAGAAGCTAAGTGGCTTCCCTTACTCCTAAACTTCCTGTTATCTCAAGTAACCTATTGCCTACCCATTGTTTGGGTTTCATAACTGTGCAAATTACGTGTAATTTGTAAAAGTACAGATTTAACTTGTCGAAGTTACAATATCACGTCATACATATTTTTTCGTTATATTCTTACAAGCTCGCCTTTATAGTTTGTTTCTTTGCAATCCATATGAATATTTCTACTGCGTGTTACTAAATATATACACTTTTATCAAATTTTAGGCGGATTTTTCAAAATATTACTTCTCGTTTACCCACAACGGTTTATTTTTGTGAAAATTTTTCTTCGTTAAGTCATTTCTCTCATAGAAAACTCTACAAAAGGCTACCGCGCCTTATAATCTACATTGTAGTGATTATTTACGCCGAATATTTCAGCTTGGACTGCATAGCCGCGCGCTGCTGAGCGTCGCCAACGCTAGCGCAGCTCGCCGATCCGTGCTGAGCACAGCTGCTTCTCGACCTCCAGTACAGTAAACACCACCAACGAGGAGCGTGAGCTTATTTTATATATTTTAATTTAAACATAATTCCGTTAATTATCATAAAAAAAAATATAAATTTAATTTTTTGCTCTTGAGGCATCTCTGTGAAACTATTAAGTTACCAAGCCAGTAATAAATGAATATCAATAATGACTTCAGGTGACGATACAAAGAGCTTTGCGAAATTAATTGTTAGACGTAGCTCTGTCAAAGGCCAAGTAACGAAGTTTAGAAATTATTTAGAAAAATTGTCGCAGCTCGACTGCTTTACTGCCACACATCGGGCAGAAGCTAAGTGGCTTCCCTTACTCCTAAACTTCCTGTTATCTCAAGTAACCTATTGCCTACCCATTGTTTGGGTTTCATAACTGTGCAAATTACGTGTAATTTGTAAAAGTACAGATTTAACTTGTCGAAGTTACAATATCACGTCATACATATTTTTTCGTTATATTCTTACAAGCTCGCCTTTATAGTTTGTTTCTTTGCAATCCATATGAATATTTCTACTGCGTATTACTAAATATATACACTTTTATCAAATTTTAGGCGGATTTTTCAAAATATTACTTCTCGTTTACCCACAACGGTTTATTTTTGTGAAAATTTTTCTTCGTTAAGTCATTTCTCTCATAGAAAACTCTACAAAAGGCTACCGCGCCTTATAATCTACATTGTAGTGATTATTTACGCCGAATATTTCAGCTCGGACTGCATAGCCGCGCGCTGCTGAGCGTCGCCAACGCTAGCGCAGCTCGCCGATCCGTGCTGAGCACAGCTGCTTCTCGACCTCCAGTACAGTAAACACCACCAACGAGGAGCGTGAGCTTATTTTATATATTTTTAATGTAAACATAATTCCGTTAATTATCATAAAAAAAAAATATAAATTTAATTTTTTGCTCTTGAGGCATCTCTGTGAAACTATTAAGTTACCAAGCCAGTAATAAATGAATATCAATAATGACTTCAGGTGACGATACAAAGAGCTTTGCGAAATTAATTGTTAGACGTAGCTCTGTCAAAGGCCAAGTAACGAAGTTTAGAAATTATTTAGAAAAATTGTCGCAGCTCGACTGCTTTACTGCCACACATCGGGCAGAAGCTAAGTGGCTTCCCTTATTCCTAAACTTCCTGTTATCTCAAGTAACCTATTGCCTACCCATTGTTTGGGTTTCATAACTGTGCAAATTACGTGTAATTTGTAAAAGTACAGATTTAACTTGTCGAAGTTACAATATCACGTCATACATATTTTTTCGTTATATTCTTACAAGCTCGCCTTTATAGTTTGTTTCTTTGCAATCCATATGAATATTTCTACTGCGTATTACTAAATATATACACTTTTATCAAATTTTAGGCGGATTTTTCAAAATATTACTTCTCGTTTACCCACAACGGTTTATTTTTGTGAAAATTTTTCTTCGTTAAGTCATTTCTCTCATAGAAAACTCTACAAAAGGCTACCGCGCCTTATAATCTACATTGTAGTGATTATTTACGCCGAATATTTCAGCTCGGACTGCATAGCCGCGCGCTGCTGAGCGTCGCCAACGCTAGCGCAGCTCGCCGATCCGTGCTGAGCACAGCTGCTTCTCGACCTCCAGTACAGTAAACACCACCAACGAGGAGCGTGAGCTTATTTTATATATTTTTAATTTAAACATAATTCCGTTAATTATCATAAAAAAAAAATATAAATTTAATTTTTTGCTCTTGAGGCATCTCTGTGAAACTATTAAGTTACCAAGCCAGTAATAAATGAATATCAATAATGACTTCAGGAGACGATACAAAGAGCTTTGCGAAATTAATTGTTAGACGTAGCTCTGTCAAAGGCCAAGTAACGAAGTTTAGAAATTATTTAGAAAAATTGTCGCAGCTCGACTGCTTTACTGCCACACATCGGGCAGAAGCTAAGTGGCTTCCCTTACTCCTAAACTTCCTGTTATCTCAAGTAACCTATTGCCTACCCATTGTTTGGGTTTCATAACTGTGCAAATTACGTGTAATTTGTAAAAGTACAGATTTAACTTGTCGAAGTTACAATATCACGTCATACATATTTTTTCGTTATATTCTTACAAGCTCGCCTTTATAGTTTGTTTCTTTGCAATCCATATGAATATTTCTACTGCGTATTACTAAATATATACACTTTTATCAAATTTAAGGCGGATTTTTCAAAATATTACTTCTCGTTTACCCACAACGGTTTATTTTTGTGAAAATTTTTCTTCGTTAAGTCATTTCTTTCATAGAAAACTCTACAAAAGGCTACCGCGCCTTATAATCTACATTGTAGTGATTATTTACGCCGAATATTTCAGCTCGGACTGCATAGCCGCGCGCTGCTGAGCGTCGCCAACGCTAGCGCAGCTCGCCGATCCGTGCTGAGCACAGCTGCTTCTCGACCTCCAGTACAGTAAACACCACCAACGAGGAGCGTGAGCTTATTTTATATATTTTTAATTTAAACATAATTCCGTTAATTATCATAAAAAAAAAATATAAATTTAATTTTTTGCTCTTGAGGCATCTCTGTGAAACTATTAAGTTACCAAGCCAGTAATAAATGAATATCAATAATGACTTCAGGTGACGATACAAAGAGCTTTGCGAAATTAATTGTTAGACGTAGCTCTGTCAAAGGCCAAGTAACGAAGTTTAGAAATTATTTAGAAAAATTGTCGCAGCTCGACTGCTTTACTGCCACACATCGGGCAGAAGCTAAGTGGCTTCCCTTACTCCTAAACTTCCTGTTATCTCAAGTAACCTATTGCCTACCCATTGTTTGGGTTTCATAACTGTGCAAATTACGTGTAATTTGTAAAAGTACAGATTTAACTTGTCGAAGTTACAATATCACGTCATACATATTTTTTCGTTATATTCTTACAAGCTCGCCTTTATAGTTTGTTTCTTTGCAATCCATATGAATATTTCTACTGCGTATTACTAAATATATACACTTTTATCAAATTTTAGGCGGATTTTTCAAAATATTACTTCTCGTTTACCCACAACGGTTTATTTTTGTGAAAATTTTTCTTCGTTAAGTCATTTCTCTCATAGAAAACTCTACAAAAGGCTACCGCGCCTTATAATCTACATTGTAGTGATTATTTACGCCGAATATTTCAGCTCGGACTGCATAGCCGCGCGCTGCTGAGCGTCACCAACGCTAGCGCAGCTCGCCGATCCGTGCTGAGCACAGCTGCTTCTCGACCTCCAGTACAGTAAACACCACCAACGAGGAGCGTGAGCTTATTTTATATATTTTTAATTTAAACATAATTCCGTTAATTATCATAAAAAAAAAATATAAATTTAATTTTTTGCTCTTGAGGCATCTCTGTGAAACTATTAAGTTACCAAGCCAGTAATAAATGAATATCAATAATGACTTCAGGTGACGATACAAAGAGCTTTGCGAAATTAATTGTTAGACGTAGCTCTGTCAAAGGCCAAGTAATGAAGTTTAGAAATTATTTAGAAAAATTGTCGCAGCTCGACTGCTTTACTGCCACACATCGGGCAGAAGCTAAGTGGCTTCCCTTACTCCTAAACTTCCTGTTATCTCAAGTAACCTATTGCCTACCCATTGTTTGGGTTTCATAACTGTGCAAATTACGTGTAATTTGTAAAAGTACAGATTTAACTTGTCGAAGTTACAATATCACGTCATACATATTTTTTCGTTATATTCTTACAAGCTCGCCTTTATAGTTTGTTTCTTTGCAATCCATATGAATATTTCTACTGCGTATTACTAAATATATACACTTTTATCAAATTTTAGGCGGATTTTTCAAAATATTACTTCTCGTTTACCCACAACGGTTTATTTTTGTGAAAATTTTTCTTCGTTAAGTCATTTCTCTCATAGAAAACTCTACAAAAGGCTACCGCGCCTTATAATCTACATTGTAGTGATTATTTACGCCGAATATTTCAGCTCGGACTGCATAGCCGCGCGCTGCTGAGCGTCACCAACGCTAGCGCAGCTCGCCGATCCGTGCTGAGCACAGCTGCTTCTCGACCTCCAGTACAGTAAACACCACCAACGAGGAGCGTGAGCTTATTTTATATATTTTTAATTTAAACATAATTCCGTTAATTATCATAAAAAAAAAATATAAATTTAATTTTTTGCTCTTGAGGCATCTCTGTGAAACTATTAAGTTACCAAGCCAGTAATAAATGAATATCAATAATGACTTCAGGTGACGATACAAAGAGCTTTGCGAAATTAATTGTTAGACGTAGCTCTGTCAAAGGCCAAGTAACGAAGTTTAGAAATTATTTAGAAAAATTGTCGCAGCTCGACTGCTTTACTGCCACACATCGGGCAGAAGCTAAGTGGCTTCCCTTACTCCTAAACTTCCTGTTATCTCAAGTAACCTATTGCCTACCCATTGTTTGGGTTTCATAACTGTGCAAATTACGTGTAATTTGTAAAAGTACAGATTTAACTTGTCGAAGTTACAATATCACGTCATACATATTTTTTCGTTATATTCTTACAAGCTCGCCTTTATAGTTTGTTTCTTTGCAATCCATATGAATATTTCTACTGCGTATTACTAAATATATACACTTTTATCAAATTTTAGGCGGATTTTTCAAAATATTACTTCTCGTTTACCCACAACGGTTTATTTTTGTGAAAATTTTTCTTCGTTAAGTCATTTCTCTCATAGAAAACTCTACAAAAGGCTACCGCGCCTTATAATCTACATTGTAGTGATTATTTACGCCGAATATTTCAGCTCGGACTGCATAGCCGCGCGCTGCTGAGCGTCACCAACGCTGGCGCAGCTCGCCGATCCGTGCTGAGCACAGCTGCTTCTCGACCTCCAGTACAGTAAACACCACCAACGAGGAGCGTGAGCTTATTTTATATATTTTTAATTTAAACATAATTCCGTTAATTATCATAAAAAAAAAATATAAATTTAATTTTTTGCTCTTGAGGCATCTCTGTGAAACTATTAAGTTACCAAGCCAGTAATAAATGAATATCAATAATGACTTCAGGTGACGATACAAAGAGCTTTGCGAAATTAATTGTTAGACGTAGCTCTGTCAAAGGCCAAGTAACGAAGTTTAGAAATTATTTAGAAAAATTGTCGCAGCTCGACTGCTTTACTGCCACACATCGGGCAGAAGCTAAGTGGCTTCCCTTACTCCTAAACTTCCTGTTATCTCAAGTAACCTATTGCCTACCCATTGTTTGGGTTTCATAACTGTGCAAATTACGTGTAATTTGTAAAAGTACAGATTTAACTTGTCGAAGTTACAATATCACGTCATACATATTTTTTCGTTATATTCTTACAAGCTCGCCTTTATAGTTTGTTTCTTTGCAATCCATATGAATATTTCTACTGCGTATTACTAAATATATAAACTTTTATCAAATTTTAGGCGGATTTTTCAAAATATTACTTCTCGTTTACCCACAACGGTTTATTTTTGTGAAAATTTTTCTTCGTTAAGTCATTTCTCTCATAGAAAACTCTACAAAAGGCTACCGCGCCTTATAATCTACATTGTAGTGATTATTTACGCCGAATATTTCAGCTCGGACTGCATAGCCGCGCGCTGCTGAGCGTCGCCAACGCTAGCGCAGCTCGCCGATCCGTGCTGAGCACAGCTGCTTCTCGACCTCCAGTACAGTAAACACCACCAACGAGGAGCGTGAGCTTATTTTATATATTTTTAATTTAAACATAATTCCGTTAATTATCATAAAAAAAAAATATAAATTTAATTTTTTGCTCTTGAGGCATCTCTGTGAAACTATTAAGTTACCAAGCCAGTAATAAATGAATATCAATAATGACTTCAGGTGACGATACAAAGAGCTTTGCGAAATTAATTGTTAGACGTAGCTCTGTCAAAGGCCAAGTAACGAAGTTTAGAAATTATTTAGAAAAATTGTCGCAGCTCGACTGCTTTACTGCCACACATCGGGCAGAAGCTAAGTGGCTTCCCTTACTCCTAAACTTCCTGTTATCTCAAGTAACCTATTGCCTACCCATTGTTTGGGTTTCATAACTGTGCAAATTACGTGTAATTTGTAAAAGTACAGATTTAACTTGTCGAAGTTACAATATCAAGTCATACATATTTTTTCGTTATATTCTTACAAGCTCGCCTTTATAGTTTGTTTCTTTGCAATCCATATGAATATTTCTACTGCGTATTACTAAATATATACACTTTTATCAAATTTTAGGCGGATTTTTCAAAATATTACTTCTCGTTTACCCACAACGGTTTATTTTTGTGAAAATTTTTCTTCGTTAAGTCATTTCTCTCATAGAAAACTCTACAAAAGGCTACCGCGCCTTATAATCTACATTGTAGTGATTATTTACGCCGAATATTTCAGCTCGGACTGCATAGCCGCGCGCTGCTGAGCGTCGCCAACGCTAGCGCAGCTCGCCGATCCGTGCTGAGCACAGCTGCTTCTCGACCTCCAGTACAGTAAACACCACCAACGAGGAGCGTGAGCTTATTTTATATATTTTTAATTTAAACATAATTCCGTTAATTATCATAAAAAAAATATAAATTTAATTTTTTGCTCTTGAGGCATCTCTGTGAAACTATTAAGTTACCAAGCCAGTAATAAATGAATATCAATAATGACTTCAGGTGACGATACAAAGAGCTTTGC
Source organism: Spilosoma lubricipeda (assembly GCA_905220595.1). Taxonomy (NCBI): domain Eukaryota; kingdom Metazoa; phylum Arthropoda; class Insecta; order Lepidoptera; family Erebidae; genus Spilosoma; species Spilosoma lubricipeda. The sequence goes on along the minus strand of HG992281.1, from coordinate 16,591,397 downwards.
GAAATTAATTGTTAGACGTAGCTCTGTCAAAGGCCAAGTAACGAAGTTTAGAAATTATTTAGAAAAATTGTCGCAGCTCGACTGCTTTACTGCCACACATCGGGCAGAAGCTAAGTGGCTTCCCTTATTCCTAAACTTCCTGTTATCTCAAGTAACCTATTGCCTACCCATTGTTTGGGTTTCATAACTGTGCAAATTACGTGTAATTTGTAAAAGTACAGATTTAACTTGTCGAAGTTACAATATCACGTCATACATATTTTTTCGTTATATTCTTACAAGCTCGCCTTTATAGTTTGTTTCTTTGCAATCCATATGAATATTTCTACTGCGTATTACTAAATATATACACTTTTATCAAATTTTAGGCGGATTTTTCAAAATATTACTTCTCGTTTACCCACAACGGTTTATTTTTGTGAAAATTTTTCTTCGTTAAGTCATTTCTCTCATAGAAAACTCTACAAAAGGCTACCGCGCCTTATAATCTACATTGTAGTGATTATTTACGCCGAATATTTCAGCTCGGACTGCATAGCCGCGCGCTGCTGAGCGTCGCCAACGCTAGCGCAGCTCGCCGATCCGTGCTGAGCACAGCTGCTTCTCGACCTCCAGTACAGTAAACACCACCAACGAGGAGCGTGAGCTTATTTTATATATTTTTAATTTAAACATAATTCCGTTAATTATCATAAAAAAAAATATAAATTTAATTTTTTGCTCTTGAGGCATCTCTGTGAAACTATTAAGTTACCAAGCCAGTAATAAATGAATATCAATAATGACTTCAGGTGACGATACAAAGAGCTTTGCGAAATTAATTGTTAGACGTAGCTCTGTCAAAGGCCAAGTAACGAAGTTTAGAAATTATTTAGAAAAATTGTCGCAGCTCGACTGCTTTACTGCCACACATCGGGCAGAAGCTAAGTGGCTTCCCTTACTCCTAAACTTCCTGTTATCTCAAGTAACCTATTGCCTACCCATTGTTTGGGTTTCATAACTGTGCAAATTACGTGTAATTTGTAAAAATACAGATTTAACTTGTCGAAGTTACAATATCACGTCATACATATTTTTTCGTTATATTCTTACAAGCTCGCCTTTATAGTTTGTTTCTTTACAATCCATATGAATATTTAATACATTCGCAATGAGTATGATGACCACCATTTTTGGATCCAGCTTGTTCCTTCCGTCAGGCAGAGAAGAATCATTTTGGCAGGGTCATACATAAAAAAAGGCAGACAGATTTACTTCGGATTCACAATATGAGTTTGGAATATACCCTTCGTCAGTCATCATAATAAATATTTGAAGCTGTTGTTCAATGTTGAGGTCACATGTAACCACAAACAGTTTAATTTAAATTTCGTCATTAACACTTTTGAGATGTTTCGAACTGCGTATTTTATTTCCATTGCACTATTGTTTCGTGTATGATGATGGAAGTATGCATTACAATGCCAAGTATCTGCCTCGTTGGCGCAGTGGTAGCAGTGCCGGATTAGCCACGTAGCAAGAGTAGCAAATGCTACGGGCCCCGTGAATTTTGGGGCCCCGCACTTAAACGCTTGTCCGACCATAAAAAAAATAAGTTTAGATAAGCGTAAAATATCTTGCATGCCTTAATCGCGAACCACCTAGAAAATCTAAATCCCACCTGAAAATCTAAAACTCGATTCGTCACGTTATATCTTAAGTCATCATGTCAACCGTGAGAAGTCCACTACTGAGCGTAGGCCTTCCCTATCGATTTCCATTTCAACCGGTCGGTAGCGGCCTGCATCCAACGAGACTCTACGATCTTAACCAGGTCGTTCCACCTTGCTGAAGACATTCCTACGCTGCGTTTACCCTCAGGTGGTGGTGAGTGGACTCAAGAACCTTTCTGCCCCATCGGCCATCAGTTCTCTGAGCTATGCGGCCTGCCTACTTCAGCTTGCTGACTCGCTCTGCTATGTCGGTAACTTTAGTTTGTCTACGTGATCCCAAGCTTCCTTAAGAGGCCCATAGTAAGAAACCACGTCTCGGCACCGTAGGTCATCACTTGTAACACGCATTGGTTAAAGACTTTCGTCTTTAAGGACTGTGGTATTTTGAACGAGAAGACACTGCGTAATATCCCGAACGTAGTGCAGCCGATTTGACTTCGTCGATTGACCTCTTGTCCTTGTTAGACCGTTTGTCTCAGATATACATAGTCATCAACATCTACGGGAGCCGAGCCTCCCAGTAATACAGGGGTGGGTGAAACATGGACATTTGACATGACTTTCGTCTTGTCCATGTTCATCTTCAGGCCCACCCACTGGGCCACTTTATTGAGGCCTCCGAGCTTCGTGCTAAACTCCTCTAAAGACTTTGCCATTACTACGATATCGTCGGCAAACCGAAGGTGAGTGATGCATTCGTCATTAATATTGATGCCGAATCCTTCCCAATCTAGAAGCTTGAAGGCGTCTTCCATTGCATTGGTAAAGAGTTTAGGCGAGATGACATCACTCTGACCACCTCCCCTCCGCAACGGAATACCCCATGTGCTCTGGTCCTGTACTAGGACCGGTGGCGTTTTTATACAAACATTTCAGCACTTCGATATACCGATAGTCAATGTGACATCTCTGAAGAGACTGCAGCACTGCCCAAGTCTCGATCGAATCAAACGCTTTCTCACTGTCCACGAACGCTAAGCATAGTGGCAAATTATACTCCTAGGTCATCTGTATAATTTGTCGCAGCGTATGAATGTGGTCCATGGTACTATAGCCCTTACGGAAACCGGCTTGTTCGGGAGGTTGGAAGTCATCAAACCTGCGTGGGAGAAAAAAAACAGCTTATAAACCTGGCTCAGAAGCGAGATGGGGGATCTAAGGATTAAATCCTGTACCTATATACTTATGAAACAATAACGATTTATTATTATTATTATTTTGTCGCCTTTCTTGAAGAACGCCTCTATTCCACGCTTCGGGCGTAGTACCGTCGAGCAGAACGCAATTGAAGAGCTTCTGAAGAACTTTCAGTATCGATGTTCCATCAGCTTTCAGAAGATCCGATGTGATTTCGTTCTCACACGCCGCATTGTTGGTTTTGAACTGTTTGAGGGTCAACCTAATACAGGCTGTTGATTTGGCTCTTGGATCTTTATCAAAATCCAAATCCAATCTATTCTTTCCGGCGGGGTTTAAAAAAGGGTTTTCTTACCTTGTAGACAGTTTCTACAAGCATGTTGTTGACCTAGTCCACAGAAACGCAATCCAGGCCAGAGAAGCGATTTGCGAGTTCGAGTTAAAGGCTCTCGGGGTTTTGTATCTGGGCTGCAGTAGGTCGGAGCGTGGACTTCATTAGTGGAGACCTTTACAGTTGAACATTAATATTCAATGTGCCTCTAACCATTCTGTGATCGGTCCTGGTTTTCACTCTGTGGATCACGGAGACATCATTGAATATTCTTCTCTTTGTAGACATAATGAAGTCGATCTCATTCCTCGTGGAACCGTCGGGACTCATCCAGGTCCATTTCCTATGAAGAAGGAGTTCATCATAAAAAGTACCTCCTTCTCCAGAAAGTCGGCCAACTTCTGACCCCTGGGATTCCTCCACCCACCTATAAATTGCCCCACTCTCAACTCGTCATCGCCCCTCCTACCCAGTTTTGCATTAAAATCCCCCATGACAATAGTGAAGTAGGTATATTTTGGAAGTATGTATGGCCTCACTGATGTCCTCATATATAATTTCCACTTCGTCGTCCGGGTGCGCCGAGGTCGGTGCGTAAACCTGTATGACCTTCAACGAGTATCTCTTTCATACTCCGAGTATCAGGTACCAGGCTCGACACATTCGTGATATATACCACGTTGCTTACGAGGGATCATCACATAAGGGGGTTTGGACCGGAACCCGCCGCGCTGGTCCAGTGCTTGTTGGCGGATCGCCGGAACTTTCTTCGTTATTCAGCGGAGTGCACCGCGGTCAGGCGGGGTTGGCTTGGGTCCCAAAGGATCTGGGAGGGGTCCGGACCTGGGAGGGGTTCGGAGGTCATAACCACAGCGGTTCCCGGATCTCTCCCCTCTCAGGCGCAGAGTGGCACACCGTGTGGTTTTAGTCGGTTCGATTCCGACACACCACCCCGCCGCAAACCCCGACGGGATGACGGCCCGAGGGGGGATTCCACAGGTTAAAAAAAAAAAAAAAGGGTCCCGAAGGATGTTAGAAGGACCCCTTACACTCCTTACATTAAGTCGTATATGTATAATACCTATCACGAGAACCGTTGGTAGCTGAAATCATCATAAACTTGAGAACCTAAAGTAAACTAAGGGCCCCTTGGCCGAATTTGCTACAGGCCCCGCGCTGTCTTAATCCGGCACTGCATAACATTATTAGAAATGGATAATAGTTATGAACGTCTAACTAATCTGGAATTAGAATTAGAAAAGCGGCTCCGGGAACACATAGCGGGAGCGGTGCATCCTTCAAAGGAATCTAATCTAAATTGTGAAGAAATAGGGTATTTGTTTTATTGGTTATGGTAGGTATATTATGAACAAATTACACACACCTTTAGAAATAAATAATACCTAATAAAATAAACATAAAATTTTATATTTACCAGTCGCAAATCCTTCAATAACATAATCTTCTGCTATGACAGTCTTGAGTGCATAATAGTCCTTGAAGTTTTTAGAACGCATAGCTATCGCCCATTGCTTACGCAGCTTCTGATCTTTAGGAACAAAATGTACACCGATGTTTTGTCACCCAAATGCACAATACTGATAATTTTTTATTATTTTCTCAATAAACAAAAATAGCTTTGATGCAAAGAGTACTATTATGTCAAACTAGCTGAACCCCGCGGTGTTACCCGCGGTTATTGTTGTACCGCGAGTACCGCCGCGGGACAAAGTTAGTCTAAAAAAAGTAGCCTTCGCCCCGTGGTGTTACCTGCGGTTATTGTTATAAAGGTTATACAATTACAACTGCCGATAACACCGCGGGGCGCCGGCAGCACGGCTAATCTATACTAATACTTATAATACATATTACAAAGAGGAAGGATTTGATTGTTTATTTGTTTGAATTGAATAGACTCCGAAACAACTGGACCAAGGTAGTAGAGCCACGCTGATTCCAGCACGAACGGGCCGGCTCGACCGGGGCGGTACTACCCTCGCACAGAAAATCAACGTAAAATGACAGCGATCATGCTGTCGTTGGTGAGTGCGAGACCGGAGGCCCAATGATGCAGAAGCATCACCAGCCCGCCAAGGTATGGGTCACCATACTGCATTGTTGCATTTTCTGCATTCGCAGTATGGTGACCATCACTCTTGGATTCTGCTTATGCTATCCATCAGACAGAGTAAAGTCATTTTGGTATTCGTGTAAGGTAGCTACTTAGGTGGTTATTAAAATTAAACTTAATACAACGTGACGATTCTTTCTGATAGGGCCCCTTCAAAAGAATTTGCCACGGGCCCCAGATGGTATAGTTACGCCACTGTCAGCGACACTCATGCGAATGAGTTTTTAGAGAAGAGAGCTTTAGGCGTCTTTTGGGGATAGCGATGGGCAACATGTTTCATACCCAACTGATTATTTAAAATGGTATGGATCGACTCATGAGATGCAGAAAGTTCAGCAGCTATCTCTCTCAAAGTTGAATGAGGATTTTCAGTCACTATTTCCTTCACTTTTGTGATGTCAACTTCAGTTGCAGACGTTGAAGGCCTACCAGAGTGAGGCAAATCTTCCATCACATCTCCACCGGTTTTGAACGCTTTGTACCACTCATAAACACGTGTTTTTGATACCAAAAATCGATTCAACGTAAGCCTTCTGTAATAATTTCAGTGACTGCGAACACGAAATTCCATTGCCGATGCGAAATTTAAAACAAACTCATTGTGGGATGTTTTTGTCGATTATGAAATTCGCTATACACACTATACATCCGGTTGCCTGTAAGAGATTGCCTAATGGCGATAAGGCCGCCAATTGTACGTCCTAGTTTGTTTAGTTTAGTTATATAATTAATCTGGTGTACAATAAAGTGATATATTATTATTATTATATATATGATACTAGCTGTCCCGGCAAACGTCGTTTTACCGTAACTACTAATAAATTAAAAATTAATTAAAAAAACATCGTCCAGCGGACAAAATTGTGAATCTAAACCATTCCCAGATCCCCTTGAACACACACAAAAAATTTCATCAAAATCGGTCCAGTCGTCGAGAGTAGTTCAGTGACATACACACTCACAGAAGAATTATATATATAAAGATAACTAAAACAGCGCTTTATATAATATTCCGATTCTACTGTAGCACTCTCAATTTAAAACGAGTATTTTCACAGGAACTTTCCCAGTAACATTTAAAAGCGTTCATTCAGGCCACGCCTTAAAATGGGATTGTTTTTCCTATACCTGGAGCTATATATCACCCACCAGTCTTCATGAATCGTCTTGTTATAATGTGTGTGTTAATTTAAACAAATTTTGGATTCACATATGAAAACTTAGTAAGTAAAGATTAATGCAACATTTTCACAATTTTCGAACTAAGTGGCATCCACTTCCCCTTAATGAAAGAAAACAAATTGAAATTGTACGTATGTTATACTCGTAGGTTTTTTATTCACATGTTTTCACAGTAGGTACTTAATGTAAAAAAGAAACAAGTGATTTTTTTATAATCTAGTTGTAATTTCTTTAACAGATTTTTCGGGAAGAGTTTTTTTGGATCTGGGTAGTAACAACGAGAGTAGACAGCAAACTGAAAAAAAAGAATAATATAATTTTTTATTTTTAGTATTTGAGGTACAAACTAAAAATACAAGCACTTAAGGTTATACCGTGGGCTATACCTACTTAAATAAGCAATTAGTTTTACATTTCTACTAGCTGAACCCCGCGGTGTTACTCGCGGTCATCGTCGTACCGCGAGTAACGCCGCGTCCTACCCGTCATGGTATACGGTGTCGAAACGTGGCAATTTACGAAACGGCTAAACGGCTATGATCGGCGTTTCTCTAAGGTCCGGAATGAGGTCAGGAATGAGGTGATCCGGCCGAGAGCCAAGGTCATCGACATAGCTAAGGACAGGATAAGCAAGCTGAGGTGCTGGCCATATCAGTTGCAGAAGTTATAACCGTTGGGGTAAACAAGTTTTTGAGTGTAGACCGCGTCTCGGCAAACGTAGTGTAGGACGTCCACAGGTCAAGTGGAATAATGATCTGCCCAAGACAGCTGACAGGAGCTGGATGCGAGAAGCCGAGGATCGAACAAGTGGCGTGCAATTGGAGATGCCTATGTCCAGCAGTGGACTGCAATAGGCTGAGGATGATGAGATACGTATTTAAGCGTTTCTGGACATTCTACCCCCGAGGGGGTGAAATACGGGTTGAAAGATTGCATGGAAGTTCATAATTTTTTAAGTTAGAAACTTGAAATATTATCTTTGGGCCACTATTTAAAAACAAATTGATCCGTATTTAGGCGTTTCTGGATATTCTACCCTTAAGGGGAGAAATAGAATAGAATAGAATAGAATAGAATACATTTATTAGTCACACATAACATACATGTAAAAGAGAAAGATAAGACATTTAACTTAGAGTAAATAACAACAAACAATATACAAAACAAACAAAATAAAAACAGTGAAATGTCTAGCTGTGTGACCAAAAGGCCACAGCTCAGCTTATGCTGCGGTCCTGAAAGTGACCACAGCGCTGATTTTCAGCTGTAGCCCAACTTAATACCTCACGAACGCGTGCACAGTTACAACAATAAACATATAGGAAGTAATGAAAAATAAATAAAAAATACATTTAAACCCCCAAGATATATAAGATTAATATACACAGGTTAAAACTATCGGAACAGGAACGTATTCAAGACTAAAAATATTATAAAGACCAAAAATATTACAAAGCACTGGATGAAATAAGCATTGACATTTCATATATAGGTTAGTTTGGAAGTCCGTCATTTTTTAATTTAGCAGCCTAAAAGCTTTCGTCTTATTACACGTCTTCTCTCATTACAAATAGATTAATAACATTTATGGGAATTCTGTTCCTAAAGGGGTTAAAATATGGGTCGAATGTTTGTTAGAAAGTTCTTTTCAATAGGCTACTGATCAAAAATAAATAAATACGTGATTAATGAAAGTACGTACATACGTAGATACGAATGAAAAAAAATTATAACATGAATAAATAATTCATACATACTTTTACACAGTTTTAATTAAATACATATAATCAACTACCACGCGAGCAAAACCGCCGGCAACAGCTAGTTTATAATACTTACGTAGAAGTAAACTTCCAAATGAATAGAATGTAACTTCACATACAGCATTAATAAGAACTCCTGCCACGTTGGTTCCGAAGATGGAACCTATTCGACCAATCATCATACTTAAGCTCACTGCCATGCCCCTGGAAAATAAATAAAACATTCGGGTAATTAAATAGCTCCTATGAATAGTGCATCAGTTTTGTTCGAGTAACTGTCGGGTCATAAAAGAACCTCTGTCATATGGCGATTGTTTTTAATGTTTTTATGACAGAGCAGTCGAGCGAGTAGACGAGTCACCTGATAGGAAGTGATAGAAAGTGTAGCCCGTGAAGCGCCCCTGTGCAATCATTACTCTAGCGCACTTTAGAAGGTAAGTGTAGCGTCCCTTTGTAACTCCATAACACCGCTGCGTCCGCGTCGCCCGTATGCATCGCACACCTTGCACTAAATAGGTAGAAACGTTGCGTATGGCGGCCTGGGGCTACTACAAAGGTCCTACCTACCTACAAAGTTCAAAGACAATCATATTATGAATATCTTTGACCTTTGTTCAGATTTAATAAAACTTAGGGGAAACGTAGGGAGTTAGGTTTTAAAGTCATATCATAGGTCTTACTAGTTCATACTTATCCATATATATAAAAACGACTCCCTATTTGCCTTGGTCACGACATCACGCGTGAACGGCTGAACCGATTTTGCTAATTCTTTTTTTTGGATAGCCCATTTGGCGAGGAAGGTTTTAGGCTATGTAACAACTATCTACGACCAATAGGAGCCGGGTATCGACCGAAGATGCAGAGAAAAAAAATATTTCTTATGGAGAGACGCAAACGAAGTTGAGCGGGTCAGCTAGTTTTTTAGTTTTAAAAAGCAACGAAAAATAGCTTATCACCGATTTTCTATGATATATTTTCGATCGTGCCAGCACATAGATGGAAGAAGTATACCGTGTAATCTGATATGTAAAAAGATATTTCTTTCTGTATTAGATTAATCATCATCAACATATTCAGTGTATAAATATATATATAAAGTTGGTAAATACATAGATTTATCATGTATGTACCTATGTACAAATATAGATTTGTTTTTCTAGAAATGTCTTGAATAGAAGAACAACTAAGGATATATTTATTTGTTACTTTTACATGTTTATGATTTGTATGAAATGTACCTAAATAGTACCTGGCTTTAAATATTATAACAATACTTGTAGATAACAGTTTATGTGTGATAATAAAGGTTTAGATAATAATTGAATGGGGCAAGTCAATATAAGGGATTGTTATAAAATTATATTATATTAACTATGATGTCATGAATATTATGAAAGTGGATAATCATAATAGCGGATAATCGTAAATGGCGGAATAATTTGGTTGGAAACAATGAATTTAATAGTGGTGCTAAATCGGTTGTCGTGTCTCCAAAATTATCTTTCTTTCTCTAATTTTAATGAAATAATTTTGACTGTTAGAAGGTTTGACCTTTGACAGGACAAAACTCACTTTTAGTTATTTTTAGTTTAATAATAAAAATAATGTTCTCCTAGCCGATTATGGCTACGGCGGTCAGTCTTAACAGAGACCAGCCAACTACGCAGGAAATATTATAGTGCACAAGCATGTGCGCAAAAACAGGTGCACTCTCTGTTCCCTGTCTCTCATAATCCGATGGGATGGTTAATCGACACGATCGGGGTGAGATCAGGCGCAGGATCAACAGCTTTAAGTGCTCTACTAAGACCTCAACTTCCAAACTCCGAACGGTTATTAAATATTTAAATACTTAATCAGAAAAAATCAATAACATATTTGGCCTGACCCGGGATTTGAAACCGACACCTCTTGATCGACAGTCGCATACGTCAACCGCTAAACCAATTAGGCAGTTTAGTTAACGGAGTTTTCGAACAACAGAAATAGCACCATTGTCTAAATAAATAACTCTGAGACTACTTCATATGTGTAACAATTGAACATTATCTAAATTTCTGTCAAACACAAATTGTCATAAGATTATCTACAATATTATAAGATTAATTAAGGGACAGCTATTTGCATTTAGGTAGTGCTGAAACATGTATTATAACTATAAGTTGCGATAGTTCTCAAATTGAATTTCTGGTTTTCAGTTTTTAAGTGTGAAATAATTTACGAAACAATTAATTTTTAAATGAAGTTCCTTATAGGGCGTTGCGGAGGGGTACACTAGCCGGCAAAAAATGTCCATAACGATAATTGCCTCAGTGTCGCAACGGAAGCGTATTGGATTGCTGTGTTTGAGATCTTGGGTTCAATCAAATCCCGGAGTTTGGATGCTTTCTATGTAAAATATGTATGTATTTGGAAAACAATAATAATATTTAACTTTTTCTTCATCCTTTTTAATTTGTATTAAATGGTTTCTTGAACGAAAAAATTTTCACTCCAATTTTTGTTTTTAATTACATTAATTGATTTATATATACTCTATACAAATACAAATGAATAAATTGGAGTGTCTGTTATATTAAAATAACCGCTTTTTACTAAATGCATATGTATGCGTATGTATACACGGTACATATACCAAAAATGTAGTTAATTTTTTTTGTCTGTCTGTTCCGGGTAATCTCTGAAACGGCAGGACCGATTTTGACGGAACTTTCACTAGCAGGTAGCTGGTGATCCAGGGAGTAACTTAGACTACTTTTTTAGACTAACTTTGTCCCGCGGCGTTACTCGCGGTACTACAATAACCGCAGGTAACACCGCGGGGTTCAGCTAGTTTCACATAAATAGAATACATTTACAGGTGTTTTACAATGTGAACTTTGGAGACCGTCCATATAACCACTGACTGGTGGCATGTGAAAATGTCTTTTAATTTGAAAATATAAACAATCTATATAATGTTATTAATGATATCAATTTGTATAAAATTCCGTGGTCATAAATTTGAATTACTGTCAAACAATTTTAATTTGTCTAAACAGAAGTCACTTAATTACTAGTATAGATTATTTGTATAGATAAGTATTCTTTACGTGTTAATGTGTACAGTATCAAGCAGATCACATGCTTATTTATCATCTTATTACATTAAATAAAAAGTTATCTTTAAATTGATAACAAATTGCAACAAAATAAGTACGTATATAATCCACCATACTTGCAATTAATTCGATAGGGCACGTTGTAATCGGTACGGAAGACTACTATTTATTTTTCTGTTTTTGTCTATCCTTCTACCTATCTGTAGGTGTGCTGTAGCTGTATGTATCTTGATCCAGCTTATAGCCAAAATTGCTGAATAGATTCAAAGGCACTTAACACTTATCAAGAAAATAAAACTTGATAGTGACAAAATAGGATTTCAAAGTTTGTACAACATGTTTAGGTAAAGAATTATATTACCTTAAATTTGTGGGGAATATATCCACTGCGTAAGCGTTTATAGGTCCGATGGCTAAACCCATAAGAGGCAACGAAGACAACAGTACAGCAAACACCATATCTTGAGTTATAAAGTTGATAAGTATGGCGAATATGCCAATTATTGCGAAAATCAGATTTAGTAGTAACTTCTTGCCAATGATTTTGACTGTACTACTGACTATGATTGCTATTGCTGCACAACTGACATTGGCTATGGAATTTATGACGAACGTTACTGACTCTATCGTGTCTATGCAGGGGGCGTCTTCTGGAGTAACCTGAAACATGTTAAAGAGTATTAGCTGATCTTCTTTTTCAATAAATTTTGCTCCTTATTTCTTATAGGGAAGCGCAACAGGGCTGATACAACATGGTGTCTTCAGAGTACAGAAAAGGTCTTTACTGAAGTATAAACTTCTTGAGCATTTTTTTGGGATGGGTAAAAAATGTTAAACTCGCGTCAGGACACATGCTTTTGCCACGACATATACCCTGCTTAAAATTGTGATTTTAGAAATGTTTCACTGTTTGTTCTTGATTGCAACCATAATTTATCAAAGCAAAGCGTGGGAGGTCAAAACTACTTTAATATTAAAGTGTTTTATAAAATAATTCGTTTGAAGAATGGCACTGAAATTACATGTCGATTGATCAAATATTTACTTTTTATTATTGAAAAGTTTCACATAAGGTAAGAGCACTAGTAGATGACTACGATATAATTTACTTGTTATTTATGGGCACAAAATTTCCTTTTTTCATGTTTTACCTGAATTTTGTTCCGATTTCAATCAGTTTATATTTGTAAATTCTGATAAAGTATTTCATCTAAGCATGGGCAATGTTTTTCTTGTACAATTATAGAATAATGAAAAAATAGAAAACAAAAAAAAAAAACCATTTCAGTTAGTAGTTGACCATGTAAAAACTAGTAGATGAATACTAGTAACAAAATATTTTGCCATAACTTAAATACCTTGTTATCTTAGCTAATCCTAAACATATAAGAAAATCAAAATAGTTACTATAAACAAGGTCACTGAGTTCTTATTATTTTAAATTTAAATAGTGTAATTGTCATGAAAATGGGTACGAATCTCAGATAAAGAATTTATATGAGGTACAAATAATCAAAGAATATGTATACGCTGCATTACTCAACATAAAAATGACAGTCGTGTGCAATATTGCAAAATGGCTAATGTGAAATTGACACGCTTTGATACACAGACTGCAGCATTGTTTTTTAATTAAGGAATCAGTTTAAAAATATGATGGGAATTCTTATTTCATCGGTTTATACGTGTGAGTGGTCAACTATAGGTACATGGTCAATTACTAGTACTTTTACTTCAATTAATGTAAAATATTTTGTTAATTGTGATTTATGTACGTACCTACTGTATCTATTGTAATTTGTTCTGAGACAAACATTCATTCATGTCATTTCATTAATCCCCTCTATTTTGTTTCAATATCATAAAATAATATATTTATGTACGTATTTCAAAACGCTTATATTAAATATTCATTAATAAAGCTATAATAAAAGATTAAAGTTTGTTAACAGTAAGCGAGCTTCTTGAAGAAAATCCAGTACTCACCTGTTCCAGTCTGTCTAAGATAACTTGACATGCAGTCTTCCCTTCTCCGCCTCCTGTCAATACCCTGTTTAATATGTCTGGGACCCACATATAGAGACCATTTAACCTGAAACAGATTTTTTGCAAACGGTTCAAGTAAGTATATTAAAATAATTTATTTGCATGTCACAGTTTAATGTTACAAGCAAAAATTAAAATTAAATGGGGCGGTTAAATTTAATCTACTCTTCCCACCCCTGAAATATGGTTGACCTGGACACTGGATGACGCGTGTGTATCAGTATTTACAACATTAAACTGATTGACCTTTGACAATCGAAAAATACTGATAATTGATCTTATTGAAATAAAACATGATTTAATTTAAAAAAAATCTTTCACTTCAATTGTAGATATGTTGTCCGCGATTTCGTGTTAAAGATTGCGTGAGACAATTGTTTTATTAGAAATAAATAAAAGAATGAAAAACGCATACAAAAATGTTAAATTGATTTTTGTAGGTAGGTATGCTTTAAAAACTCTAATAGGCCGGGTTAACACAGATTGAGTTTAAATTTTAACACAGCGGTTTTCAGAAATTATTTTTGGTAATTGTGTTCCTTTTTTCTCACAGGGAAGCGTAGCAGGGCCATTGAATAAATAATTATTCCTCAATGAGTATGCATACTTTTATGTCCTTTATTCAGAGAGTACACAAAAAACCTATTTTTTAAAGAATGTTTTATTCGTGAAATAATTCTAATAGAAGTATAACATTAAAAAAAAATACTAGTCCCGTATTGGGAATATTCATTCTGTGTCGCTCGACTTTATAAACATGCATAAAACGGACACATAGAAGTGATCCAGACTGAAAGTGGCGTGGTGACCGCTTAAATCACTAGGTCAATCGTGCAGTAGAACAATAGAAAATACTTACACAGAGAATACACCAAATAGCAAGAATGCATTCAAGGCCATCCATTTTATATAAGGCGGTTTCAATAAGGGCCAACTCTGTTCTTTTAATGATTTCACAAAACTTGTTTTCCGTATTTGGTCCGGTGATACTGTTAATCTTTTTATCTGGAAAGAATGAAAAAAAATCATACTTGATTTCTTATATACTAGACTACTACAAGCAGATACTATGATATAATTTACTGGTTATTTTTTATGAAATAGGTTGCAAAAGAGCAGACGTATCGCCTGATGGTAAGCGATTACCGCCGCCCATGGACACCCGCAACACCAGAGGCGTCACAAGTGCGTTGCCGGCCTTTGGGGGATGGGGATGGGGGGAGGGGTTGGAATCTGGGCTTCCGGCATCCTCACTCACTCGGTGAAACACAGAGCAGCTGCTATTTCACACCGGTTTTCAGTGAGGCCGTGGTATCACTCCGGTCGAACCGGCCTATGCATGCCGAAGCGTGACTCTCCTACGGTAATGATTACGGTTAGTTATCGGTTTTTACGGTAAAAGGTAGCTTTAGTATCTCCACACCTATTTTCAGCGGCTTAGGAGCGAAACATAGACTGACTGAGTTAGTTAGCATACCTAAGGACAGAGAAGCCTATGCTTAAAGGCGGTTGATGAAGAGATGTTAGAAAGAAGAACGCTACAAAAAATGTTTTGAAGATAGCATGCACAAGAGTTTTATACAAATATTACCAGAGATAAACATTTTTTTCGCAAGAACAGACTAAATACTCATAGCAAGTAGAACGTAAGTTGTACTATTGTTAAATATTTCAATAGTTTTAAAATAACAAGATTCTTAAATATTACGAGGGTCTCGCTTTAAAAAGGTTTGACAAAAGAATTAACGTAATTTCAAACCATGAAATAAAACAGCAGCGCGTGATCCTATTTGGTACTAAGTATAACAGATACGATCACATCGATGTCAGATTTTAAATCTGAATGTAACTTGGAAGACAGTTTGCTGCATTTGATTTAAGTTCTTTTTACCAGACTATGACGAAGCCATGTTTGTATATTTTACCGTAGCACCTAAGCTACTGAACCGATTTTAGATGGATAGATAAAAATTCTTTATTGTTCACCATAAAATTACATAGTTACAAGAGTACATGATATGTGAGATGTAGTGTACAAAGGGCGGCCTTATTGCCAAAAGCAATCTCTTCCATTAATGAAACATCCTTTATATTTTTTTATTTATAGTTCTTGCATTGCAATTGCACGAGGTAGACTTAATGTCAGATGGTATTTATCTACCAGTCAACCTTGAGCACGCCGCGCGCCGTCTCGGGTACTAGTTCGAGGGAACCAGGTGTAATCCAGAAAATAAAAGCCTGGAATCCCAACGTACCTCGGGACTCTACGGCTTGTAGATGGCCACTCATATGTCATGTCATATTAACTCAGACTCACTTATTTGGTGATCTCAGGTAATATAACTTATTCGGTATATATCGGTTTTCTGTGAGGCTGTAACTAGTAAATGTAAGGATGGAAAATATTAAAGTAAACTGTAATACGTCGTGGGCACAATAAGTATTGTTATCGTAGTCGGCGATCTTGTAAAGATAACCTTGTAATGGACTTCGTTCTTTATGAATATGCAAAATATACCTACAATTTAGTCAAAGGTTCTTTTTGATAGTGAGTCGAAAGGAATAATACATATAAAGAGAAATACACTTAAAATACTTGAAACATAAACTAATAAATGTAGCTCCGATAAGCGTTCCTTTTATAAATGAATAAAATAAAGTTTAACGTAGGTAATTGATGAGGTGTGCACATTTTCGAAGATATCAGAGATATCAAAGATATGTTAAACATGTACCTATACAACTTACAAACATCAACCACACTCATAGGAGAACTTTCATAGAGTGATTTAGGATTCTATATAGAATACAAACAACAATACAATGAATTACGAATATTTTATACTAAATAAAAATAAATGAACAAGTACAATTTTAACAAAAATAAAACCGACTTCAAGGTTCGACTCGATTTCTCTTGGATGCCATCATCAGATATTAATGTCCTTATCATGGTACCACCGTTGGGACATCTCCTTTCCATTAAAAAAGAATCATCAAAATCGATTCATAAACGACGATGTTATCCGCGAACACACATAAAAAAAAAGTAAAAAAAATTATATATATACGGTCGAATTGAGAAACCTCCTCTTTTTTTGCAGTCGGTAAAAAATAAAATGACTTAGATGAAATCATTATTTGTTTAAAGAAGGTGGTAATAAAATACAGAACTTTCACTTACAGGATAGTTGTCTGGTGACTTCCTGGTATTTCCTGTATAAATATTACGTAAAACTTGTAGAGCGTCGTCATATCTTCCTTGTGATACTAAGTATTTTGGACTTTCGGGGCCAAAAGCCAATATACAAGGTGCTAATAAAAATAATAGTCCATAAACCATGACAAGTAGACGCCAGGGTCGGAATTCGTAGCTTCCAAAGTCTACTCGAAAGTCTAGAGGAAGTATTGCCCAAGCGAGTACTGAAATCAAATATTATTATTACGATACAGAAACCGTTGTGTTTCGTTTGTAAAGAGGTACGAAAAATCGTTTATTCTCTTCAAAAATTAAAGTTCTTTGAAAAGAAATCAAGAAATATTTAAATGAATTTCAGTATTAATTCGAAGATCTAATCGATACATTCGCTGCAGTCGAAACTAATAAATAAATCTTTTAAAATCCAAAGAAAGCGATATCTGTTCTCAAATAAAATTTCTGTATTCCTCAAGCTAAAGTATGTTATATATTTAAATTGCATTCTTATTAAAATATACACTCGTATATATAAAAATGAATGTTTGTCTGTTTGTCCTTTATAGAATCGTAAACAATGCATTTGATCATGTCATGATCTTTAGCAAAAGTGAAGTGAAGTGGGCTTATGCACAACACTGTTGAGTTGGTTGGCTGACATACACGCGAGCGAAGCCGCGGGCGACAACTAGTTCTAAATTAAAAATGTTGTGTACATCTATAATGTATATGTGCACATATGCCTAAGTGAGAAAATTTTCACTCTGTATTTGCATATTGTTTTTGTACCTTGAAAAAAAAACTATTATTTTTTACATTATTATGTGTCTTTAACAATCTTAAAGTGCATCCATTACAATAAATTGTTTGCACCACGAATTTTTCTGTCAGAATTTTTTGTTAATAGAATTAATTTAATGCAAGATATTTTGTATCATGTCTTATTAGAAGCGAAATGTTAGTTATTAGTAATTAAATACTCACGTGGGACTAGCGCTGAACCCAATATCTGCATAGAATTAGTGACGGAGAGTATGAGATCTTTGTATTTTCCGGGAACAATTTCACCGATATACGTGTAAGGTACTGCTGCTGGGCATCCTATGCTAACCAAGACAACAAAAATATTGTTTTAAACATTCTTATTAATGCCGATCAAAATCGTCTTCATCAAGATCTTCCTCGCCTTTATTATTCCAAAGATTACTTTGCTTCTACTTTAACCGGTTTTACCTGATTTTTAGTTTTACCACGGAGCGACTGGCATCGGACCTCCGCAAACTTAAGGGCGGACTGAATTCGAAAGTTGTCAGTAGGTATTTTTGAGGGCATTGACTTCCCAATAACGATTGTTGTAGATGTTCATGACTGTTGACTGAGATGGCTTAGCGGCCGAATAATGCCGATCAGATTTATTAAGCGAAATGTCAACAACCCTCTTTTAAGCATACCAAGGGCAGCTTCCAATTATCGAACGAACAGCTATATTGTGCGTGTGAGTAGGGCTTTTAATGAGCTTTATGAGCAGGACATTATAGATCCATTCTTATGAATATCTTAAAGGTGCAAAAGTGTCTAAGCCTTAAGTTTTTTTAAAGTTAAAGTAATAACAATTATGTTTTGATAAATATTAAAACTTAGTTATTAATTTTGAGTAAGGGTTTGAAGAAGTTTTTGTTAAAGTTCCTTAAGAAGACTGCTACAGTTTGATTTTGTACATTTTTCTACTAAGAACTAAAGAAATTTGTATGTCAAAACGTTTATTTTTGTCTTATCTTTCATTTCAAGGTCCTAAGAAGTCAGTCAGAATGTCTACACCAGAGAAATTTCTAAAACTATTCGGGAAAAGTAGTCAAAGTAACCCGAACTTACGTATATATATATTTATGTGTGTATTTAAGATTTATGTATTCTATATGTGTTTTTGTATATTTAAGTATTTCTTTCTTGCTTTTGTAGTGTTTATAGTTAGTTCCATATTGAAACCCCTAAAGATTTCTTCACCACCCAAACAAGGTTGATTGGAAGAGAATGGCCATTAAACCGCCAATTTACAAAACTGCATAAAGTTTTAAATAAATAAATATAAAGAATTAAAGGATAAAATGTTACATTTTATCTTGTGAATAATCTACCTGTAAAGAAAACCAAAAATTTTAAATAAGGCTTATACCAACTTTATGAGGAGGAAAGAAAACACAAGATTTCACTTTTGCAATATCATTTTCGTTATGAATGACATTCACACGTGAAGATTGTTTACTAATTAATAAGTCCTTTCAATAATTAACAATTAATTTGGTAGTTGGTAGTTTTAGTTGGAAAACTTTCCGAGAGTTTTGAAAATTGGTGATATTATAGATTTTAACGTGCTCTTTTCGAATTTTTACTTTGCTACCTCCTATCTTTGCCGCTCGCGCAGCCATTTTAGAAAAATGGCTGCTTCAAAACAGTCTTTAGGGTTCCGTGCCAAAGGCTAAAAACGGAACCCTTATGGATTCGTCATCTCTGTCTGTCCATCCGTATGTCACAGCCACTTTTTTCTATTTTTGTGTGAAAATCTTAATGCGGTTCACAGAATACATCTACTTACCAAGATTCAACATTATAATTCTTATAGTTTCGGAAAAAAACAATACATTTTGGGAGTCCCATACTTAGACTCGCGACTTTCTTCAGAAAAACCTCATGTTGGTGTGGATTTTGTCATTTGGCCAAAACGTGTGTTGGAGTGGACCTACATAAGTTGTAGATTTTTATAGTTTAATTTGTTTCTACCCATTTTTATCGTAAAATGCGCCGGAATGGATTTATTCTCAAAAAAAACTGTTTTTGAGCGCCATTTTTCCAATACGGCGATACGAGGTGGCAAAGTAAAAATTTATAAGAGTAGTCAAAATTGACACGCTTTGTTTCAAACAAAAATCTCATTAGGGTATCTACTCTTTGCATTTGCTCCGTGGGGATCTATTTCTGTAAAAGTAGTTTGTACGTACATAACATACTAACGTTGTAGAATGTCTTACATAAAAATGTACTACAATCAAATACACAATTACGAACCATATTGACCAACATGATGCTTTGATGGTTTGGGGTTTACATCAGAATAGATTGCAAATGAATACGAAATTAAAACAAAAAGTTTTCCAAACAAAAATTTTTGATCGTTGTTTTCATGTAAAATATTTGATATTTGAATTTGTTATTGAGGAAATCCTTTTGTACTAATTACTAAAGACAATAAGCAAGTTTAAAAAAAAATGGGCGGAAATAGCATAAATTTATTTATTATGTGTATTTTAGTACGTAGGTCATTCAGGATATCCTCTTGTATTATAATAATTAATATAAAAAAAATAGAAATGTACTTAAAGTATAAATTATAGTTAAACATCTCAATGCAACTTTTTCATGGTAAGGTTTCAAGGTAAAAATATTTTCGTACTCTACTTTTGTAGGTACTTTTTAATATCAGTTGGTGCGCGGAGGGAGGAGGCAAACGTTTAGGAGGTTACCAGTCCACGGATTACGACTGAACAC
The DNA here is from genome assembly GCA_905220595.1 of Spilosoma lubricipeda. Classification (NCBI taxonomy): domain Eukaryota; kingdom Metazoa; phylum Arthropoda; class Insecta; order Lepidoptera; family Erebidae; genus Spilosoma; species Spilosoma lubricipeda. The sequence goes on along the minus strand of HG992281.1, from coordinate 16,571,252 downwards.
TGACGAACTATCAACTACAACACAACTGACACTCCAAGAGAATGCGGTTGAGTAAGCCACCAGGAAAGATGTTTCTACTCCTATCGAACAATAATATTAATTACCAGAAAAACGTTGCTGATATACATATAATTATCTGACAAAGATTACCTAAGTCTTCAAATCAATTTTTCAGCGTTCATTGACGAAAAAGACTTATGAAACCAAAATTTGTCGTTATATGGCAGATTAGTTCACTCTATCCATTGGTGAAGCTAGCCTTTATCTTCAAAATAATGAGCTTATGTTATTTTGATAAACGTCACTCTTGGAGATTTGTAGCGCCTTGACTTTTAACCACTTTTTTGATGAAAGTTAAGACGCACTGTGAATTTCTTTTGAATTTTTAATGTGAAACAAGTGTTAGTTAAATTTAATGTATAAAAAAAACTTACCAAAGTGAGGTCAGAAATTTAAATAGTGCAAACGTAATTAGATCTGGCATGAATCCAGATACTATGCTTAAGACTCCCGACATCAAGGAACTGTATATGAGAACCCGTTTTCGACCTTTGGTATCGACCAAGTAACCCCATGGGAAGCCTGTTAGGACAATACCTATAAAAAAAAGTTTTTAGTAGCACACAGCATGTGGCAATAATTATAAGAATTTAGAAAAAATCTATAAATACATAATGTTTGTGGTTTTTGGGCGTGTTATGTAATATACTAACTAATGCATATTTGACATTCAGGTGTAGCTTAGTGTGTTCAGTATTTAACTATTGATTTGTTCATCATGAAATTTTAAGAAATATTGTTTGTATTGGATAAAAATAACATCACTTATGTTTAAAATATAAAACATATAAAAAGGAAATGAAAACTTCACCAATGTGCCACGAGGAAGAGCGTTAGAAATGTACGTCAACATTGTATCAAAACTACATAGCTTATCAGTTTTGATACAATGTTGACGTATATTTCTACATACATACATTACATACGTACATTGACATGCATATTTGAAATTCAGGTGTAGGTTAGTGTGTTCAGTATTTAACTATTGATTTGTTTATCATGAAATTTTAATAAATATTGTTTGCATTGGATAAAAATAACATCACTTATGTTTAAAATATAAAACATATAAAAAGGAAATGAAAACATCACCAATGCCACGAGGAAGAGCGTTAGAAATGTACGTCAACATTGTATCAAAACTACATAGCTTATCAGTTTTGATCAGAGACTGATGGCCATCAGTTTTCAACAGATTTACACACACATACTACACATAATTATATGGTTTAGAAATGAGTAATATCAATTATAGAGGACTCAAATGCTTAAGATATAGTCTTGGGATTTTTTCCTATACTTCTTTGAACCAGAAACTCATTGTAAGTGACGGAACGAACTTTGAGATGATAAATAGTTACTTCATTCGTGCGCAAGTTAGTTCATATTTTTTTATCTGATCTATATGTAGAAACTTGTAATTAATATTAATAAAATACCTAAATAAATGTAAAGCGTACTATAATAATTGTTTAACACATACATAATATATACAACATAAAATTTTAATTATTCTAAAGCATTTGTTTTTAAATTTGTTAGTTTTAATTACGGCCAAATTGTGATTTAATCATCAACTTATTTTTAACACGACTAAGGTTTTTTTTTTGTTGTCCATAATACTGAATTGGCGATGTTTATTTCAACTTACCTATGTAAGGTATAGAAGAGACGAATCCTCTTTGACTAGTAGTCATGTTCAGGTCGCATATTGCTGCTGGTAGTACAAAGGAGTATCCCACCGTCTCAATGATGGGAGCGATGAGAAACAGCGCCAACACTAAACAGTATTTTATGTTGTAGAAACCAATACCTAAAACGATAAATAATGAAAATATTCAATATTACACCGATGTTAATAACCTAGATAAATGGATTGATAGTTAGATAAACATTAAATATTTTAAAAGTGTTTCGTAGGTAGGTAGAAGCTAGTTCGAGTACAGAGCCAGATTAAGAGCGACATCGATTCGGGGGAAGGTGGGAAACAGAATCACATGGCCCGTGTCTTCTGTAGTGTAAAGCACTTGAGGCCCACCTTCTGTGTCGTAATATTTAGTTCTGGGTCCGTAAGAAGTCGGAAATCCGAAGTTATTTTAAACCCTGCACCAAAAGAAAGGTTTACCGTGGGAGAACCACACGGTGTTTCACCGAGTGAATGAGGATACCGGAGGCCCGGAGGTTTTGTTGGTAAGTGCAAGACCGGAGGCCCATTGATGCAGAAGCATCACTAGGTCGCCATAGTGTGGGTCACCTTGCTGCATTTGCAATGAGTATGGTGACCACCACTCTTGGATTCTGCTTATGCTTTCCATTAGACAGAGTAGAATAACTTTCGCAGGCCCATACAAAAACAAAAGTAGAAACTAAAACTCAACTACGACAAAAAACTACGCTGAAAAAGTAACTAACAAGTTTCAAAAGCCACGTTACGTAGAAATAAATGTACTGTGGCGATCGAGGCTTTCGTGGTGAAGAGGCATAAAACCTCCTGTTCAAAATGTAAAACTGGCAGATGAAATCTCCTGTTTGAAGAGGATAGTCTAAAATTGTTTTATATAATTTTTTGAAATGTTGAAGAAGAGATTCGCTGCAGGAGCCGCGGAGTCAAGACCTCCTGGCACTGAAATATTAATGTCTGTATTCATATATTGTAAAATTCTTATATTAAGTCCTTTTACAAGTACGACGCCTAGGGGTTTATGTAGTCAGGGGATTAATGTACCTGAAATTTAGGAAATAACACGACAGAACGTATCTTCACTTTTTTACTGTAATATAAGAATTTTACAATATATGAATACAGATATAATATTTCACTGCCAGGAGGTCTTGACTCTCTTCAGCATTTCAAAAAACAAGCTTTCAAATTATATAAAACAATTTTAGAATTCACAAGACGCTTCTAACGATACCTCATTTGTCCAGTTCTAATAAGTAGTTAAGGGGCTATGAGGGAACAGATGAACATACATTCATACATACATACATAGCCTGTCAAAATCAGAACCCTCCTTTGGCTTTGCCGTAGTCGGGTAAAAAAAAAAACGTAACGGACATAAAGAATATCAAGACTAAGAACAACAATTTGTGGATCACACAAAGTGTGAGTGGCAAGTGGCGTGGTGACCGCTTAAACCACTATAGGCCAACCGAGCAGTCATTCAGTAATTTTGTTTATCACTTAATCACCCGAATGCGATGAAATAAAAAAAATCGTTTAAAAAACTTACTTCAAAAACTAAAAAGTATAAAATAACTTACTAAAGATTTAATTAAATTCAACTTATATGCAATCCTTTAATTTTGATGGAACACTATTATTTGTATGTGCTACCTATTCATAGGTTTGAAGTCAGTGACTGCCAAGCCAAATGTAATGTAGTCCGAACCGAACTTTATGGCGGCTCGGAACATCGTGCGTGTCGATGTGCAGCATATAATTTTAGGTGTCAGCGAACCGTACAGGGGTGTGGGTGTAGGTCGACACACGTCGCATCTTCCTTGTGTGTGTGACTTACGTCCGTACATTACACATGCACTTATGATCTTGTCTACGTACCGTACAGTCGAGTTGTTAATAGTTTTGAATTGTTTCGTAACCTACCTATTTTGTATTTTTTTGGTTACTTGTTTTATTAATGACTGTGTAGTGTAGAGTATTTTACGTAAACTTTTAACATACTTGTACATACTTTTAACATACTTTTAACGTAAACATACTTGATGTGTCGATTAAAATGACTCGCGGACTGTATAATCAAATTTCTAAGTCAAATTCGTTTATTTTTAAAACACTTCAACTTTTAGAAAACTTTTAGAATTATATTAACATTTGAGAAAATATTTTATTTGCCTTGCGTAAAATCTCAGAAACAGTTCTTCAGTTTATAGTTGGATAAGAATGGTAGGAACCTATTTTTATAAATTAAATATGCTAAAAAATAGGTACATGTTGTAATAAATTTCATATTACAATTATATCCAGTCATCTAATTATTTTCGACTTAACTGTACCTGCGCTCATCTGCTTGCGCAGCTAACTTCAGAAACGCCACAAAGTTTGGTTCGGACTTACACCTACGACATTAACTTTGAAAGTAAAATGTTGCATTATTAATCAGCTGTTTTAAATCACAACTTCATAACGTGTTTTCAACCAGTACGTTGAGTTGGTAAATTACCTAGTGATTTTGATAATTATGATAACCTTGCGTTATCATACATATGTAGAACATTAAAAAATAACACTAACAAAAAGTGGATTGTTTTAGTAAATCATTTAGTGATAGACGCGGACACAACAAACACATAAAACTCCTAAATAAATAAAGCCTATGAAATACACAATGAACGTAATTTAGCTTTAAACAACGGTGTTGGGTTACTAGGCATGCTTTGAACTGTTCTATATTCGTTTGTGTTTAAAATTTCAATCTCAAAACAGTCGAAAGTATTAAGATTAATGCTGTTGTTTAGTTGTGACTAAACAACAGCATTAAACTTAACAGACAGATTCCAATCAACACTGTGGCGTTGATTGGCATCTGTCAGGTTATGTATGAAAATTAATCTTTCTAAGGAAAATGTTCGTGCAATCATTTTCTACAACTTTAGAAGAGGCTTGTGACACGGCTTCAGTGTTTTGAAGAGCTAACATCTGTGTTCAGTGATGAAGGTCTATGTTTGCGGACTGTCGAATGCTGGTATTTAGAATTCCAGCGTAGACATACTAGTGTTAGTGACAAATCTCGCGAAGGACACCCAAAATCCGCCTTCACTGAAGATAACATTTCCTGTGAGACAAGTAATTCTCGAAGGTCCTCAAGTGACGTATCGAGAGGTAGAGGCTCTATTAGGCATCTCAGGGACAACCATTCAGAAGATCTTGCATGAAGCGCTTGGTGTGAGAAAGCGTTTTCTTTCTGCCGATCACAAGGCGGCCCGCGTCAGACGGTGTAAGAAAGCTCTGGCAAGGTTCAACCAAGGAGAGTCAAATCACGTCTACAACATCACCAGTGGTGACGAATCTTGGATCTATGTCTATGGTCCTGATTCTATAATCTGGGTCTTTCAAAACGAGCCAAAGCCGGCTAAAGTCTTTCGTTCTCGAAGCACTTCAAAGAAGATGGTGGCCACGTTAGTTGGAAAAACCGGCCATGTTGCTACTATTGCACTTGGAGATCGTAGAACGGTTAACGCAGAGTGGTATAACACAGCTTGTTTACCACAAGTCATCGCCGAACTTCGAAAATCTAACTCAAAGCAACGCTTCATCCTGTACCACGACAACGCAAGGTCACACAGCGCTCGTCAAACGATTGCGTATTTGAAGGAGAAATAAATAGAAATTCTTAACCATCATCCATACAATCCTGACCTAAGCCCTAACGATTTCTTTACATCTCTTCGTGGTCAAAGGTCCAGTCCGGTGAAGAAGCAGTCGACGCTTTCAAGTCAGCTATTTTGAACACCCCCACTTTAGAGTGGAATAAATGTTATAATAACTGGTTGGAGCGAATAGAAAAGTGTATTTAGCTTCATGGTGAATACTTTGAAAAACATTAAAAAGTACTATAAGGTTCTAGTCGTGTTTTTTTCTTCAAACGACAAAACATAAAAGTCATGCCTTGTATTTTTAACCGACTTCAAAAAAAGGAGTATCAAAAAAATGGAAAGGAGATGTCCCAACGGTGGTACCATGACGGAAATTAATATCTGATGATGGCATCCATGAGAAATCGAGTCGAACCTTGAAGTCGGTTTTATTCTTGTTAAAATTGTACTTGTCAACTTTAAATTTAAATTGGAAAATAACACAGAACCGTTGCTTAAAGTTAAAAAACGGTTATGAATGAGGGAGTGTAGGTATCTTATTTACGCGTATGTCACTAAAATACGGGCTTTAGTTTCTTTATTTCTTCTATTTAAGTTTATCCTTCTTCATAGGGAATTGTTATTTACGATACTGTGTGATAGTATACTTTAAAAGAAAATAATGTGAATTAAAAAGAAAAGTTACGACTGTGTTTACCTGCTACTGCAAGTGCCTGATCCAAATCAGCTGCTCGATCATCTTCCTTATCAACAGTTTCAGAAACAGTATTAATCTTATCACTCATTTTGAAAACATTCAATCAAAACTTAACTTGTACACTTGTCTATCCACCAGAAACAACACCTGTGTAGTCGAGACTTCTCATATCTGTAAGACTATGTGCACGACTGAGGAAATAGTGACGATGAGTAAGTAAAACCAAATTAAAATTTATTTCGCCGCCATAATATAATAGATTAGTGTGTATTAAACGCGATCTATTTATTACACTGATATGCAGTCCGCCAGTAAATATAATAATATGCGCAAAACACACTAGTAGCTTCCTTATCAGTTGTTTCGTTAATAAGAATATTGGTAGTAAGTGGCATAGTGACTGTAACTCACAGTGTCGCGGTCGGCTTATGATATGATCGGGAACCATGATTCACACACTTTTTAATGAACATATTTCTCGTATACGATACGTGTTCTTAAAGTTTCAAGGTTTTATAGTCTCCTCTATTGTCCTGTATTTTTGTCAATCTCTACAATCATCACTCAGAATCTTCGTTGTCTATGATCTTTATGCCGATGACTTGAAACTTTGTGATAATGCTGCTACTGAGAAAATAACTAAGGATATATCTATGATTAATTTTGATCTGAAGATTATTCACGGCTAGTTTGATAGATTTGGTTCGTCTGTGAACTCTACAAAATGCTAGATTATAATAGTCGGCGGTCAATATATCAGCTTATGGCAAAATCTAGAAATACTGTTATGTTTAACTTGGTTTGAATGCGGAAGTAAATTGATGTTCGTCGTCAATCGTCATCGACATGATCACGTGACTTGCTGCTTGTTTGCTTGCTGCTGTGAATGTATAGAATACTAGTTGTTGCCCGCGGCTTCGCCCGCGTTTATGTCGGTTATCGTGGCAAATAGTAGTCTATGTGGTATTCTGATATATCAGCTATATTACTGTAAAGTTTTATCCAAATCCGTTCGGTAGTTTTTGCGTGAAAAGATAACAAACATCCGTCTATCCATCCATCCATCCATACTTACAAACTTTCGCGTTAATAATATTCCTCATAGTATAGATATAGATTAATGCCTGTACGCTTGTGTGCGCGCAGACTTTACACATAACGTACATTTTACACCAAAGTGCCTGGCAAGCATGAGTAGCATCCAAGTGTGGAAATGTAGACAATGCAACAATGTAGCATGGTGGTCCACACTATGTCGGTCTATTGAGATGTTTCTGCATCATAAGGCATTGGGCCTTCGGTTCGCACTCATCAACAAAACACTACAGCACGAATGCTGTCATTTTATGTTGGTCTTCTGAGAGAAGGTAGTAAAAAAAAAGTAAAAACTAAAACCCAACTACGACAAAAAAACTACCCTGGAAAAGCATGAAACAAGTTTCAAAAGCCGTAGTCTCGCGTAGTCAAAGTGTTAAGGACTATAGTACATTACACTACATGGGCTTTTGAAACTAAGTAATGTACCATAGTCCATAACACTAACAACGCATCGTTTTTTGTCGTAGTTGGGTTTTAGTTTTTACTTTTTTTATTTAGAATGTTTTGGTGCCTATATAGAAAATATTCACGAAAAAAATATGACAGTACGAAGTTCGAAAAGTCAGCCTGGTTTAATTTCAAAGAAAAAAATCGTGTGGTGTCGTGGGACACCAGATAGGAACGAATCCTTATCATAAAATATAATAATATATGCAACTCACAGATGGCGCTATACAATATTTTTTTAAATCTTAGGGTTTTAGTCCTTATCATAAAATATAATAATACAGGGTTGGGCTATGAATTAGTTAATAATTAAATTTCATTTCCCATAAAAATCTGAGCGTCCCGGGTGGTGGGGAGGAGTCTCACGCCTGACTCATTTTTCGGAAATTTTGTCGAAATGGATTGGTTCACATGACCTCAGCGCGCCTTTTGCGTAAAGCAATTTTACGTAAATATTAGATCTCTCGTTACTGTAGGCGCTTATTTGGTGTTGAGTACGATTTACATGACTTAAATCAGTGTCCAAGTCCAGTTTTGATAAAGAAATAGGTAAAAAAGTTTGAAGAGACACTAAATGTGAAGCAAACGGACGGTCCACGGATTTCAAGAAGCGAATAGAATGTGCAAAGAGTTTCAGCTTCAGTTTGACATGAACCCAATTTATCAACGCGCAAACGTTCAGCTGAATTAGGAATATCGTGCACAACTTTACTCCGCATAATGACGTTACATTTGAAATTGCATCCTTTTAAGATTCAATTTGTGCAATAATTGTAGCCTAGACCACTGACGAAATATACACTATTGTGTCATTGCCTAGCACTGACGAAATATATTGTGTCATTGCCTAGACTTAAAACGCTAATTACATGCTGAAACAATGCTCCGTAACTTTGACAACATCTTGTTTTCTGACGAAGCTCATTTTCACCTCAACGGGCATGTCAATAATCGGAACTGCAGATACTGGAGCAGCGAAAATCCCAAAACTAAACATCAATGGCTAAATACTGTCACCTCTACTGCGTATATGATAATGTTACGGGAGTTTTTAACACCACAACTACAGGCATTAGCTGATTACAAACGAAACACATGATTTCAGCAAGATAAAATCACTTGCCATAATTCTAAGGAAGCCTTGCCAGTCATTAAAGAGATGTTACATGAAAAACTCATTTCTCGAAGGGTCCTCATCCTAGAAGTCCTGTTTTGACGCCAGCCGATTTCTTTTTGATTGGAGATGTCTTAAGCACCGTGTGTATACTCATAAGCCAAATTGATTGCTAGAATTGAAGGCAGGAGATGTCAAAGATTTCTCGGTCTTTATGTAAACGAGTACTCGAGAATAGTCTTTCCCGTTTATAAGAGTGCTGAAGTCGCAACAGAATTTATTTAAATGATGTTTTTTTTAAAATAAATTGCTGTTTACTTACTGTCTCAATAATCAATTATTTTCTTAGTACCTCTATACTTTTTTAAATATATTTTTTAGTGGCGTGCGGTTGGAGAGACCTATGCCCAGCAGTGGACTGAGATAGGCTGATGATGAGATGTTATTACAAGCTTTTAGTTAGCTTCACCTGCCCCGATGTTTGTATGTAATCAAATCTTACAATTTACATTTGACCTATTTCCCGAATTCCGCTTGAGCTGAAATTTGAAATGTACCTTTCTGTTTAGTTCTGATGACAATGCAATTATATATATATTTTTTATCAACAAGTAATAAAAGCTTGTTTTAAAAAAAAAACTGTTTGAATTAATTACTTGTTTAAATATTAACTAATTCATGGCCCATCCTGTATATGCAACTTACAGATGGCGTTATATGAAAATTTTAAAATCTTACGCTTTTTTGATTTAACGTTACGTACATTTTTGCCGGCTAGGATATACAGATGGCGCTACTTTTTACCCGACTACGGCAAAGCCAAAGGAGGGTTATGATTTTGACCGGCTATGTATGTATGTATGTTCATTTGTTCCCTCCTAGCTCCTTAACTACTCATTAGATTTGGACAAATGAGGTGTCTCTAGAAGCGTCATGATTGTCTTCTGGTTATAGGCTATATGACGTGTCACTGAATCTAATGTGACGCCCTCTAGCCGACATAAAGTACTGTGTAAAAAAATAAATTTGAGATAAATATGCCGTGTTTGGTATCATTGGAAAGGGCGTTATTTGTACATTTCAAAAATATATATATTATTAGCATTTGTTCGTGACTTTGTCCGTATTTATTCGATAAGTGTGATATTTCTATGGTATGCTTATTTGTTCCCTCATTCTTTCTAAACTAGTCAGAATACAATAAATGAGGTATCGTTAGAAGTGTCTTGATTGTCCGCTGCTTAGAGGTTATATGACGTGGTACATTACACTACATGGACTACGGCTTTTGAAACTTAGGAATGTTCCATAGTCCATAACACTTTAACAACGCGTGACTACGGCTTTTGAAACTTGTTTCATACATTTTAAGCGTCGTTTTTGTCGTAGTTGGGTTTTAGTTTTTACTTTTTTTTATTTACAATGATGATGAGGATTGCAAAACTAGATGATCTTCGATCAAAGTTTCATTGTCGTCGCATATAAAATCCATTATAGTAAATTGTTTTGTTTTCACTACTTCATTTCTCACCGTCTGTGTCCATTGTGATTTCTATTATGTTTATTGTTTTCTATTTAGATTCATTTAGTTCATGATGTCATTGAGCGACCTTATTGTGATCATAAACGACATTAATATTCGTACACATTTACATACAATTGTTATTAACTTACACAATTTACGTGCCAGTAAAAGTGTTTACTTAAATGCAAGATCTGTTCTGGATCATCATCTTCCTATTCTTTATTATTCCCAAGATTTGGGGTGGGCTACTAGTTCAACCGGTTTTTACCTGAACATCAGTTTTTACACGTGGCGACTGGCATCGGACCTCCGCAACCGTGAGGGCGAACTGAATTCGAAGGTAGGGGCACTGACTTCCCAATAATGATTGCCACAGATATTCATGACAACCGGGACCGACATTTTAATGAGTTTTTCGAGGCAAGGGCGGGAAACACCGCCATCTTCCATGCTCCGGGCTGCCATTAAGAATTTCTTGTAAGAAAAATCTAACAGCAGTCCGACTCGGGAATCGAACCCGAGACCTTTTGATCTGCAGTCGCTTACGCTAACCACTAGACCAAAAAGGCAATAAAGTACTGTTCTGAATATTAAAAGTAAAAAAGACTGTCATAGTCAATAATATGGGAACTGTCTCGTTGGTCTACCGGTTAGCGTATGCGAATGCCGAGGTCTCGGGTTCGAATCCCGCGGGGGTTCATAAATCGTGAAAGAGTTTTAATAAATAATTTAAGTATTTCTAATTATACTAGCTGACCCACACAACCTCGTTTGCATCTCCTATTGCCCGTAGCGTGATAATTAGCCCCGTTTTTTAAACAATTTCCATAGGTGCTCCGCTTCTATTGGTCTTAGCGTAATGATAGCCTATAGCCCTCCTTGAAAAATGTGTTATCCAACACTAAAATAAATTTTCAAATTGAACCCGTGGATCCTGAAATTATAGCGTTCAAAGAAACAAACAAACTCTACAGCTTTATAGTATTAGTATAGATTAAGCATTTCTAATAATAGAAATTTATTACTTGCTGTAAGCTTTCTAATTATAGAAATGATCCACAATATATTGTTCTAAGTCTGAGTGTTCTTTTCTTGTATTTCTTATTGTTTATTATAAAGACACGTTTTTAAAACTATAACCGACATACCGGGTGTAGCATATGGGCAAAAGCTATTTAGATACTCGTAAATCATTGTATACTTTACGATTGTTAAAATAAATTAATGAGAACCGCTAAAGATAAGATTAAATAATTTTGTAATAGAGCACAGTTAATTGAACATAGTAATCATACCAAGATTATTAATTTCGTAATATTTGAACAACAATTTATCGACTTTAATAATACAATTAATTGTGAAAAAGAAATCTTATCTTTGTAATAGACATCGATGTAAAAAACCATTAAACACAATGATTTTATGGTATTTAAGTAAACGGTGACCACCACCGACTTTGAAAACGGAGTCACGTGCACCAATTTACTGATTGAAATCACATACTTATAAAATTCCAATCTATACAAATAAATAAAATTGGAGTATCTGTTTGTAATATTAAAATATTATTTTTTTACTAAATGCATATGTAAGTATACTCGGTACATATACCAAAAATCTACTTGAAATATTTTTTGTCTGTCTGTCTGTTTGTTTCGAGTAATCTCTGGAACGGCTGGACCGATTTTGACTGGAGTTTCACTAGCAGGTAGCTGGTAATCCAGGGAGTAACTTGGGCTACTTTTATTAGATTAGCTCCGCGGCGTAACCCTCGGTACAACAAGAACCGAGTAGCAACCGGGTAGCACCGCGTAGTTTAGCTAGTAATTAATATAACGCCTTTTATTAAAATAGATCCTATGGTGATGTTGACGACTAATTACAATAAAAGTAACCGTGTTTTGGCAGATGAAGACTACACAGTGTCACCATACCTACCTGTACATCCAATAGGTGTCATATGGGCTCCTTCACATAAGTGCGATGCGATGCGATGCGGCGCGAAGATGTATACTCGCAGATATTTGCAATGCGTCGAGAATTCGCAGTTATGTGTGAGAGCCCTAAGAGTCGACTGAGGAAGAATACTACGCAGTACAACATCACCGCAAAGAGAAGGTAAACTTGAAACGATCCCTATAGCAACCCGTTTGGCGAGCGTGGTATTGAAGGTCGAAGCCTCCTTTCTAAGGATATTTTGTTTTTTTTTTTTTTTTTTTTTTTATTTATAACAAATGTGATACATTTAGCTACATATTAAATAATTTCGCCAAACTGCATGACAGTTTGTTGGCGAACCTGTGCGCTCATTTTTACAATATTAAATATGTAAACACATTTAAAACAATATGCACATTTATGTTTGAATTTACATACACTATATAATTATTTTATCAAATAGACATTTTTTAAAACCTAAGTAGACTTTAAGATACATTTGATAGTAGTAATATTGCTAATCTTCAATTTGATCATTAAACATTTGTAACAATAGTTCTTTTAACTTTTTCTTAAATATATTTAAGTTTGAACAATTTTCTTCAAGTTTCTATGTTTCTATAATGTACGAATATATATGTCTGCACGGTTGGATTGCATATACAGGGTGTCCCAAAATTCAACGATAAGCGGGCGCCACACACATGGATAAGGTACACCTGCTCATGAGTACATAAGGAAAAATAATAAAAAAAAATTACCTAGTTTTTTTTTAGTTACAAGAAAAATTTAGAATTTCTTTGAAAATTTATACCTTTCATGATATTTTGATTTTTTACAAGACCATGAGTCAAAGTACACTAAAAGTAAAAATACTCATGAGCAGGTGTACCTTGTGGCGCCCGCTTATCGTTCAATTTTGGGACACATGGTATACGTAGTACAGTAGTTTAGGCGGTCACCACGCCGCTTTCTACTGCGCTGAGTGTTGTAGGTTCAAATCCCATTTGAGATAACACTTTATGTGATCCACAAATTGTTGTTCTGAGTCTGAGTGTTCGTTGTGTCCGTTTTATGTATATTTGTAAAGTCCCCCACGACACAGGATGTATGCGATGCTTTAAAGAAATACCAGCAGTGGGTTGTTAAAGCACAGATGAATAAATAGTTACTATGGTTAAAGCAGAAGAAAATTGAAAGCGGAATACTAACCATGATAATGGAAAAATGCATAGACACCAATATTGTAAGTTATTTAGTTCATTCATCAGTTGTCTAGTATGTATCCATAACACGAGCTCTGTTTAGCCGTTGTGTGTTAGATGTCCGAAATATTTATTTAATTATTGTTTTATGTAGTCAATCATTTACGTAAATAAACTAAAATGAAATTAATTTGCATACAAAGTAATTTTGTTTGTTCGTATATTAAGATAATTGCATAGGAATTGGAATAGAGATGCCTTTGACTAACTCATTTACCTTATCAGTGTTTAACATCAATAGTGGAAAAAGGATCAAGACCGCGTTTGTTAACGTTGACACACGTTATACACACAGATATGATGGAAGAGGTGAAGCATTCTAAACAACAAAATGAATACCTAATAATATGGTAACTGTCTTTTGGATGTTATCAAGTTGAATACAATTTTGAAACGTTAAGCGTGAAATTGGAGAATAACAGATGTTGTTTCATTTAATTTACGTATGTGATTTACGATACAAGAATTTACAAGAATATAGAAACAATCAAAGCATTGGATCTGTGTGTTCTTCTTTTCTAATATCAGTCTGTAAGAAATTTATTAGCCGTGAGAGAGTCATGCTTCAGCATGAATGGGCCGGCTCGGCCGGATTGATAACACGGCCTCACAGAAAGCTGGTGTGAAATAGCACTTGCGCTGTGTTTCGCCGAGTGAGTGATGACAGTGGAGGCCCATACCCTAACCTCTCCCCACATACCTTTCCCCATTCCCCAAAGGTCGGCAACGCAATTGTGACGCCTTTGGTGTTGCGGGTGTCCATTTGTGGCGGTAATCGCTTACTATTAGGTGATACGTCTGCTCGTTGGCCCCCTATACATAAAAAAACCTATCTATTTTTAGGGACAGCATTCGTATTGTCGTGTTTCGTTGGTTAGTGCGAGACCAGAGGCCCAATGAATATGATGCAGAAGCCCTCCAATATGTCGTCATAGTGTGGGTCACCATGCTACATTGTTTGCATTCAAAATGAGTATGGTGACCACTGCTCTTGGATCGTATTCATGCTTTCCATTACTTCCATTAGCATAGTTTTTATTAGTGTCCCACAGGGACTCTAACTTAAGTAGGTATACTCATAAAAAATGGAAAATAAGTCTTACAATCTATTTCATTTTTATGTTCGTGCTTGATTTAAAAATAAAAGGATGCCGAAATATAGATAAACAGCAATCAAACATATCTTAAGTTTATTTACAGGTAAAACACGGGTGTCTCAAGTTTATTTGAAACAAAAAGATATTTCATTGCTACCTTATGAATTATGTGAGTACATTTTATGGATGTACTATATGTATATTATAATCTCACATATTTATGCCCCCATTTAGGAGGAGTCGTTAGATAAGGTTATCTACTAAGGTAATAAAACAGTATCTATCCGCTAAGACCTGTGGTGATATAAAGTTCCAGAATCATACGTATTTGTAATCTGATAATCACCTCATAATGTTGCTTCTCTTCAGTCACAATGAGCAAGTAAATTTCTGCAGGTTATTGGTTGATCTATCTCTAATCTATACAAATAAATAAAATTGGAGTGTCTGTTTGTAATATAAAAATAATCACTTTTTACTAAATGCATATGTATGTATACACGGTACATATACCAAAAATGTAGTTAAAACAATAAAAGTTCTATCTGTCTGTTTGTTCCGGGTAGTCTATGGAACATTCACTTTTTTTAGAGTAATTTTGTCCCGCGGCGTGTCTCGCCGTACAACTATAACCGGGGGTAAAACCGCGGGGTTCAGGTATAAAATGAAGTCGCTTCCGCTATGTGTTCGCTTAGTAGATATTTTAAACTGTTCAACGGATTTAAATACAGTTTTCAGCAATGGATAGATTGATTCCAGAGATCCGTCCTCTGGAGTCAATCTATCTATTGCTGAAAACTGTATTTCTATGTAATACATTCATATTATAATACAGGAAATCAGTTAATTGCAAAGATATCCGTGCGAAGCCGGGCCGGGTCTCGGTGTATAAGTTTAAATATTCCTCTTGAATCACTCCTCTACTAATGGAAACCGCAATTTAAATCCGTTGCGTAAATTGAAAGATTTAAGTCTACGGAAGGCGGTAAGTCACTTAGTTTTATATTATGTCATGAACATATATCTGGAGGGGAAGTTGTTTATCATCTATACTAATATTATAAAGCTGAAGAGTTTGTTATTTGAACGCGCTAATCTCAGGAACCGCTGGTCTGAATTGAAAAAATCTTTTAGTGTTGGATAGTAGGTACATTTACCGAGGAAAGCTATAGGCTATTTATCATCACGCGCTGAAATCAATAGGAGCGAAGCACCAAAGAAAAATGTTACAAAAACGGGAGAAAATTATCACGCTACGGACAATAGAGGACGTAAACGAGGTTGCCAGTTTGCTAGCTAGTTGATATTTTTACTTCCCCATTTTAATTTACAAAGAATAAACTAGTGCCTTGTGGCATTTGAGGAGCAATAAGACTCATTACTGTACATCGACGTTATTGTACTCGTAGTATTACAATATACACAAAAACGGCTCCTTTTACTAGAATAACCTGCTTAGATCCCCTGGGGAATTTCTTTGGATTGTGTAAGTTGGTAGTATTGGTCAGAAGCCCTACAATCATTTGATTTGACTTGACCGCACGAATGGCGTTGTGGTTTAAGAGGTCACTGCGCCGTTTTCTACTGCTCTATTGTCGAATATTGTGGGTTCAAATCCATCATGGGACAACACCTTGCATGACCCAATAATTTTTGTTCTGAGTCTGGGCGTTCTTTCCTATTGCGGGAGTTATCTTTCTTTTAAATAAATTTTCAGACTGAATTAAACTGTCTGACTGTCTGAGAATGAATGAAAAAATAATGATTAATCACAATACATGATCGTGTGTCACTAATATCTAGATTTATGATATACCTAAATAGTTTTATGGAAAAAGTAGGTACGTTAAAATTAATTTTTCACGGGATCTTATTATTGCTATTATTACATCTCTCTTATTGACTTCTACTACCAGGTAAAAGCTGTTAGCATCTAACATTAGCCTAGGATCTCAAAAAAAATGATATAGCGCCTAGTTTTTTTAGTGTTTTAATTAACCACTTTTTAGTGTCTATCTAAAAACACGGTTGGTAAATGTTAGATAAATAGAAAAGCTTTTACTTCCACACTATATTACAGTAGTTACAAGAGAGTACATAAATTATGTTAGTAAAGATAGTCCATTCGCTTAGATACAGTCACTTTGACCGCACCGCCGGGGCACGTGCGGCAGCCGCCATGAAATCAAAAGACCCGCCTGCTTGACAATGATTTGTCAGTTTACGCCGTTGTATGAATGAATATATTCGTATTTCACAACAATAATCACAATTGCGTGCGGATGTGCCGACACTATCTAAACGAATGGACTATACACAGGGCGGCCTTATAGACTAAAGCAATCTCTTTCAGGCAACATAAGTTAAATAAAGCAATCTTTTATTTCTTACCTTTATTTAATTATTATAGATCAATAGTTAATACACAATAGAACTTTAACAGTTGAAAAGACTCTTCTTTCACATTTTGTTTCATCAGTATAAACTGCTCTCTTCGGGTTTGAATATTCTAGTCGTCGCCCGTATCGTAGTTTTCATTTAATCTTCTTTTATTGTATTTTGGCCGATAGTTATATTCCTATGTCTTATTTGTATTTAATCAGGTCCGTAGTTTGTAACACTACAGGCCAGTTATAACTTAATTTTAGCTTAACTTTGTCAGTTTAATTCTTGTGAGATTCTTTAGAGTTAGGCAGTAACATAGAGAGGAGTGCGCAAACTGAAAATAAAGTACCTATGTTTTAATAATTTCATGTAGAAAGTCACGGGGTAAATTAATAAGACAGACACATCCGTCTATCTATGAGAATTTGATCAAGAAAAAGTTTAAAAAAATATAACTCGACTACGTAAGTACCATTGATATTTTATACCTATGACCTTAGTCACCCAGGTCATTATCACTACGAATCAACTGAAATCTTGGGCATTAAAATCGCTTCAGTAAGGAACATACTAACATACACATAGTGCCTCTTTCAAATGGAACATCATAGAAAAGAATAGAATAAAATAAACTTTATTGTGCACCAATTGATCTGTTGTACGTAGGAGCTTAAAAATATAATGACCATGTACAAATGGCGGTCTTATCGCTAAAAAGCAATTACAGACAACCTTTGAATGGACAAATCGACTGTAGAAACCCAAATTCATGGGTGGTTTTGGTGTTTCAAATAAATAACAAAAATAATTGACTTGATTGAGATAAAATTACATAAAAAAAAGTAAAAACTAAAACCCAACTACGACAAAAAACGACGCTGAAAAAGTATGAAACAAGTTTCAAAAGCCGTAGTCACGCGTTGTTAAAGTGTTATATACTATGGTACATTACACTACATGGACTACTTTGGCTTTTGAAACTTAGGAATGTTCCATAGTCCATAACACTTTAACAACGCGTGACTACGGCTTTTGAAACTTGTTTCATACTTTTTCAGCGTCGTTTTTTGTCGTAGTTGGGTTTTTGTTTTTACTTTTTTTTATTTAAAATGTTTTGGTGCCTCTATAATACTAATTTCTTTGCAAAGTATATTTTAAATAGATACTACAGAAATATCACAATAATCGAATAAATACGGACAAAGTCACGAGAAAATGCTAATAATATATATATTTTTGAAATCTACAAGTAACGTCCTTTCCAATGATATCAAACACGGCATATTTATTTCAAATTTAGTTTTTAATACAGTACTTTATGTCGGCTAGAGGGCGCCACATTCAATTCAGTGACACGTCATATAACCTCTAGTCAGCGGACAATCAAGACACTTCTAACGGTACCTCATTTGTCTTATTCTGACAAGTTTAGAAAGAATGAGGGAACAAAAAAGCATACCATTGAAATATCACACTTATCGAATAAATACGGACAAAGTCACGAACAAATGCTAATAATATATGTATTTTTGAAATTTACAAGTAACGCCCTTTCCAATGATACCAAACACGGCATGTTTATCTCAAATTTATTTTTTAATACGGTACTTTATGTCGGCTAGAGGGCGCCACATTAGATTCAGTGACACGTCATATAGCCTATAACCAGAAGACGATTATGACGCTTCTAGAGACACCTCATTCGTCCAAATCTAATGAGTAGTTAAGGAGCTAGGAGGGAACAAATGAACATACATACATACATACATACATACATACATACATAGCCTGTCAAAATCATAACCCTCCTTTGGCTTTGCCGTAGTCGGGTAAAAAATAAAGAGATTTTAATACACATTATTACAAACAAATAAAAACATAAAATAAAGCACAATATTATCACTATACTTGATTATTATTTTATATATCTACATAGTAAATAACCAATGCGATTTATGATTGTAAGTCGTTTGTGTTAACGTTTCCTCTTGTTTGCATACTGTACTGCGTAGTTTGCTTTCTTGGTTCCTAGGACTTTATAAATGTATTACCTTTTAATTTTTTTATTATATTTCATTATTCAATATAAATAAAGTACAAAAAAATGCGTCTGTAATTAAATGCTTACAGATAAGTAAACCTCCAAACGAATAAAATGTAACTTCGCAGGCTGCGTTAAGGAGAAAAGCTGCTATGTTAGAGCCAAAGATCGAGCCCATTGCAGCGCCCATCATTGTTAAACATACCGCCATACCCCTGAAATAAAAAAATCTTGAATCACTATTATGGACGAGTTTTAGTAATGGCAGTAATTATCACTACGAGTACTGGACATAGGACTCATTAAAAAAGTTGCTTTAGCCTAGAACACAGCTTGGCCTGATAGCTTGTCATTGAGTTTTATTTCAAGTTTTGCTTTTCTTTGTAGCGCTGTTGTCCTGGGTAGTTTGTACTTGTACTCTTAGTTCAGATGAATAGGAATGATGACACTTCGTACTAATTCGCCACGACACGTATGTCAGTGTCAGTGACTGTAGCTACATCTTGGAACATTACTTTTACTTATATATTAAAATCACAGATAAAAATGAACCGAAATGTATGTACGCGCATAACTTCTAATCGACTGCACCAAATTAAATTCTTTTTTATGTGTTTGTTATTGTTAGGACAAGGTTTATGTACAAGAAAAATTATAAGATAACGGGAAAAGTCAGTTTTTGACCGCGATTGTACACTGCCTGTGAGAAGCTGAGACAGATATGTAAATATGGCGGTACGAAGTTCGCCGGGTCAGATAGTTAACTACAGAAGAGAGTTCTATTTGATCTGAACTTACCTCAAATTGACTGGAAAGATATCTACTGAGAAAGCAGTAACTAGTCCAACTGCTAGATTCATTGATTGAATTGGAGGCAGGAGCAAAGCAAACGGAATAACTTCAGTAACAAAGTTGATCAGTATGCAGAGCCCACCAACAACTGCAAGAACTAATACGAGTAATATTTTCTTATCTATGAACTTGACCATGCTGCCAATCAAAATTGATATTATAAAACTGCTGAAATCAGCTAGTGAACTTATGACAAAAGTTATTTGGTCTATATTGTCATTGCACACCCCGCCATCATCAACTGTCTGTAACAAAGAACTGTCTGTAGAAATGCAATGAATATTATTATTTAGGTTTTTCATAATGAATACTGAATGCAGGATTCGTAATATATATATATATATATATATATATATATATATATATATATATATATATATATATATATATATATATGTATTTCCAGGATTTGCTATATATGACACGGCAAATATAGTTCAAAATATAGTTTTTGGTACGAAACGGTACCTTTTTATGTCTGGGCCTGCCAAAAGGACTGTACCTGATGGAAAACATAAGCAGTATCTTCTTTTTTTTATTTATTGTTATGGACAAAGCGTTACAGTACATATTTTACATAGATCATAACCACTCACTTAAACCGTGTAGGTTTTTATGCGAGAGAAGTTTTATTCTAAGAGTGGTGGTCATCATGCTCATTGCGAATGCAGACAATGCAACAATGCAGCATGGTGACTCACATCATAGAGCCGGCCCGTTCATGCTGAAATCAGCGTGGCTCTACTATCTTTTAAATTCGGCTCTACTACATGTAATTAGTTAACATACTATGATGATACCATATTTAGGCTGACGAAGGCATCGCATGCTGTTTGACCTTTATCCTCTTCTAGCAATAGCCGATTTAATATATCGGGTATCCAAGCAAAGAGACCACCTAATCTGAAACAAAACTTGATAAGTATGAAGCTACAAATTTGCTAAGTAAAACAGTTAAACATCAACAAAATCTTAAATATTATATGACTAGCTAACCCGACGAACTTCGTATCGCCATTTTTACAAATCTATCTCAGGTTCCCACAGACAGTGTACAGGCGACAAAAAAAATACCTTACCCGTTATCTTTTAATTTTTCTTGTACACAAACCTTGTCCTAACAATAAGACACAGTTATGCGCGTTCATACATTTCGACGATTCATTTTTATATACCTATATAGATGTGTTTTTTTTTCAACATTAGTAAATTGTTCACTCATCGTGAAAGTGCAAATATCACTAAAAATAGATTTTGACTGCACGGTTGGCCTAGTGTTTTAAGCGCTTGTGGGTTCAAATCCCACATGGGAAACACTTTGTGTGATCCACAAATTGTTGTTCTGTGTCTGGGTGTTGTTTGTGTCCGTTTCATGAATGTATGTAAAATCCTGCGCAACAGAGGATGTTATATTCCTAATGCGAAAGTTGTCTGTTTTAAAAGCAAAGCAGAAAGATGGTTATGAATACTGATAGTATAAATTGTATCTGATCATTATTAAATTAAATACTTACACTGCATACACACCAAATAGCAAGAATGCGTTAAGGAGCAACCATTTGAAATAAGGAGGCTTGAATAATGGTAAGCTCTGTGTTTTCAAAGATGTGAGGAAGGTATCTTTTGTTCCGTGACCGAAAATCTCGTTTAGATCTCTGATCTGAAAGAAATAAATATGAATCTTAGAATTAAAAAGATATTCCATCAGTGTGGTGACGGAATAGGGCCGACTAAGGGAGCCAATTACGCAAGAACAACATTACTGATAAATCATAACCCTCCTTTGGCTTTGCCGTAGTCGGGTAAAAAAGAAGGAACAAACTCTATACCCACCTGTACGGGCAGCGTGGTATAGTTTTTTTATTGATTGCGTCACAAGTACGTTGCTGGCCTTTCAAGAAGGAGTACGCTCATTTCTTGAAGGATTTGGTCCGGGAATACCGTAGGCGACCGTTCATTCCAGTTTTGTTGTGCGGAAGAAAGTTGCTATAAAACCGCACGCTTGTGGACTGCCAGCCATCTAAGTGATGGGGATGAAACTGCTGTCGCGTTGAACGATGGTGGAAAGAGGCGGCAAACGAAGTAGGCTAAAACCTTCGATCTAAGGGGAGTTTTATGTCTAACAGTGGATTGTTAAAGGCTTTTTTTGATTATGTTTTTATATAAAACAGTGAACGATATTGTTTATACAACTTACAGGATACTCTTCAGGCGGTTTTTTCGTATTTCTTGAGTAAATAGAACGTGCAACTTTGAGTGCTTCTTCATTTTTTCCTATTGCTACTAAATATTTAGGACTTTCAGGCCCCAAAGACAGTAAACCAGATACTATTAGGAATAGCATGGCATACACAATGATAAGCAGACGCCAAGGACGGAATAAATATGCTCCAAAGTCTACACTTAGCTCCAGGCTGAGTATTCCCCAAGCGAGTACTGAAAAAAAAGATGTACCTATTATAAATGTGATGGAGCTAACTTGAACGTACTTTTTTTATCTTCTAACAAGGTTTTTAGTTTGATAGATTTATTAATCAAGTATCTTCACTAAAAATTGACAATATAAAAAAAAAAAACTAGACAAACATCATGGAGGAATGAAGTGCATAGTTTTTTACCGAAAATAAAGTCTATTGACTAGATAAGCCTCTTTGACTTTACATATTATGTTAAATAATTGATTTTTCTTCTGAAAATGCTCAAACCGATAAGTGATAACGCCTTACTGACACGACTAGCGCAGTTATTAAAGTATAAATGTATGTAGGTAGAGTAAGAACTTTCGGAACGATAAAAAACGATAGTTATTACGTAAATCATGACGTAATCCAATAGAAAACTTTTGTTTTCGAGTATATGACACTGACAACTAACATAGAATAAGTCTATTTGTTACCTTACATTTCTTTTTGTTTTTTTCTGTGTCAGCCTTTGACCACGGCCTGTGCAACCTGGTCTAAACGTCAGGTAAATCAGAGGTATGTAATACCTTTTAATAAGTGATCGCCTTAATTCCCGTAAAAATAATTGTTCCCTTTCTAAAACCTAGTTTAAAGCCCTACTTACGAGTATGTAAAAAAAACTACAATTATTTTTTACTACCGTGTTGAACAAAATTGCTGATACTTCTATTTTTTTGTGATTTATAGTAGTAGTAAAATACTAAAGGGACTTACGTGGCACTAGTACTGCTCCCAATATTTGTATTGTGGTGACAACGGCTAACGCCAGATCTCTGTATTCCTTTGGTAGAATTTCAGCGATGTATGAATATGGCACAACTAAAGGGCACCCTATACTGTCAAAATCATTTATGTGTTATTGTTTATTCAAGATTAAGCGTTATTAAAGATTCTTTACGTTAGATACGTTTGAAATAAATTAGAACTATTTTTCTAAACGTGAGGAATTGTGAGTACCTTAATAATTTTAATTACAAACTACAATAAATGTTTCAGCAAACGGCATTTCTTTTAAATTGCAATAAATGATATCTTTGCTGTATTTAATACTTCTAAAAAAACTATTCTTATTTGTATTGATATGAATGCGTTAGTGGTGATACAACGCAGCACATCTACATCTTAATTTGATCAATAAATTCCTAACATTTCGAGATAATTTAGAACAACTGTCTGAACAAGTAAACAAAACGTTACAGTTATAAAATGAATGCTAAATTAAAACTTACCACAATGCTGTTAAAAGCTTGCAAATAACAAAGCTTATTATTTCCGGCATAAATGCAGACGCTATACTAAATACGCCGGCACCCAGAGAACTCAATATCAGGACTCTTTTTCTGCCTTTGGTGTCTACTAGGTATCCCCATTGGAATGACATTAGAACAATACCTACAAACATAAATTAATTATTTGAATAATGTTTTGTAATCCATACTTAATATCATAACTTGAAAGGAACTCTGTCTGTTTGTACCAGTTTGTACGCTTTCACGATTAAACCACTGCACTGATTTCAATGAAATATGTTTGAGAAAGGAGATAGGCTCCTCATTACCGCGATAACTGATATGTATGCGGGCGGAGTCGCATGCAAAAGCTAGTAAAATATAAAAATTTGAGATTATTCATTTTGATTTTTTTTTTTTATAATTTCTCTCTTGGCTTATTATAGACTTGAAGACTTCTAGTTACACGAGAACAGAAGATTACCTTCAACCATAGGTCATAGGCTACAGCTGACGTGAAAACCTGTTTTTTTTGCTAGATTGTTATTAGTAGGCCTTATTTTCTTTATTTCAGGGTGGAGATTCGAAGAGAGCCACCAAACTTGAGACTCTTGACTTCTAGACGTACGTGGACGGCGGTAGCCACTTACCATTTGAGAACTCATCTCCTCGTTTGATCTCCTTGACTAACAAGGTCATAATTTGCAAAACTAGATAGGTATGTATAAAATCGACACAACGATGAAAATTGCTTAGGTAATTCCATAGAAAGAGGCGAAAGTTTAATCGTGTTTAAGGTTTTGTAATTACTAGTGGCCACATAGTAATTGAAAGTCAAGCATAATTTGTTTTTTTTATTATATATTTTTTATTTTGGCTTTCTGCACTCCTCCTCAATATTATAAACTTGAACTGAACGAAATTTTATACTCCTTCGTTCGCATAATTTTCATAAAAAGAGGTACAAAGTTTTTGCTTCTCGTATAAATATAAAGATCATTTTTATAATTTTTTCTTATCTTTATTCAGTGTCAAAAACAAACAGAACGTTTTTCTTTATCTTCTTCTTTTAGTACTCCGTTTAGTAAATAAGACTTTATAAATACTCATGCTTTGGACATCAATTGACGGCCCAGGGTTCAATCACTACACTGCCTACTTAATAACTTAAGTACTAAGAACGTGTTTTTTAAAAGCACTTTACTCTCATATTTACTTTGTAATACTCACCTATAAAGGGTATAGAATAGATGAAGCCTCTCTGACTGTCCGATATATTTAAGTCACAAACTGCAGCTGGTATAACGTAACCAAATCCCGACGATTCTAGAACGGGTGCGATGAGGAACAGCGACAAGACTAAGCAATACTTTAAGTTGTACCATCCAATACCTAAAAGGAATTAAGAATATAAATCAGGCAGCCGTTTCTATTGGTTTTTTTTATTTTAAATGCTTTGCCTGCCTTACTACAACTGTCGGTTAAGAGGTCTCGGGTACAATTCCCGGGTCATTACAAAGATGTTTTTAGGTTTTTTTAAAAAAAAATCTTAATAACAATCCGAAGTACGGAAGTTTGAGGGTATTTCACACCGAAAACCGATGTTCAGGTAAAACCGGTTAAACTAGTAGCCATAATAATAATCTGGGGAATAATAAAGGCTAGGAAGCAAGGAGGGCTGGGGCGCAGCGGTCTCTTTTATGTGAAGCTGTAACGCTTCAGAAAGAGACCGCAGAACGGGATTGGGACAAGGCCGATACCGAGCGTAGATGATTTTGGCGGCGATTCCAGCCGTCGACAAGGCCGACAGCTGCCAGAGAGTTGGAACCTCTGGCGGCAGATTAATTGCTAATAGGATCTAGAGAGAGATAGGCATGTCGTCGATCCTCAGAGCAGGGCGCTTGAGACCAGTCGCCGGGATAGTTTTTGGTGGAATCATCACAAAGCTGGCTTTGCAGTCTCCGAGGAGTTGGATATCCGAAGGGATTTTCCACCTCGTCAACAAAAAATTGTGTGTGTCAGCTCCGACGCACGACTGGAGTTTACTTCTTAAGTACGAATGTCTAAACATACGCAAAAAGAGTTTATCCAACTGAAAATAAGATTAATACCATATGAAAGGATAATTTTAATTTAGTTTATATATTTATATTTTTTACATATACCATTGTATATATTTTACATTCACCGCTAGTAAGATGATTACCCCTAATTATCACTCTGATAATTCTGCTTATGAGTCTGCTATATCTTCCGACGAAGACAGTTTTGCTTCCTTAACTGAGACATTGGGTGAACGCCTACGGTGTAAATTCAGCAACCAATCGAAGCATCTGCTTAATGTATGTCACCTTAATGCACAGAGCCTGCCCAGTCACTTTGGAGACTTGGCGGAGGCTTTCAACGACACAAACGTACATGCCATCCTGATATGAGAGAGTTGGCTCAAGCCAAATCTTCTTTCTACCTACTACCCCCTCACAGACTACATTCTTGTACGAAATGATCGTGTCGGTAGGAGGGGTGGCGGAGTTGCTATATACATTCACTGTTTCCTTCCCTTTAAAATTCTAGCTTCTTCCCCTCCCGGCTCCACCACCGCTGAATTTCTATTTCTTGAGGTCTCTGTGAGGGGAACCAAAATGGTTCTGGGGGCTGTTTATTGTCCTCCTTCGATTGATTACTTCTCCAGTCTGGAAGCAGTACTGGAATATTTAGTGTCTGCATACGCTCATCACAGGCCCTAGTTGGCTTTCATCCGCAGGTCCTTCAGCCTTAAGCCTCGTCACGCAGGACTCCTTCCTCCTTCTGCATGGTTTCTTCACAGCCACAGGAAGGGCTGAGTGACCACTCCTAGAGCCGCTGCCTCACGGATACAGGCGATCCGTCTTTCCCCACTGCTCAAGGTAGCTCGTGTTTGGAGGACTACAGCCGAAGCGTCCACAGAAGAATACAGATGAAATAAGTCCTTACTCAGGATCAGATAGAAGAAAAAAGTCCTTTTCACAGTTGTTACACCCTCTTTTATAAGTTTGTTGTCGATACATCTAGAAGGTTATCCCCTCCTGATGTCGACCTGAGAGAAAAATGACATTACAATGTCAAACTGAATTTATATAATGTTACAAAATTAAAAAGGTAATATATTTCGTATACTTTGGTACACAGATCTATGCAACTTGTCTGTTAGTGTAATCATACAGGGTAGGTATCGATGAAACTAACGCCATCTGGCGCATTTATGGTTAAACAGACAGCAAGCCACTTGACCGCGCGTTGCCCTAGATACATTTATCACCTCAGCGAGAGGGAGGTCGCTGTTATAAATTTTAAAAGACAATTTAAATATTATATTAAAAAACGAATGTTACACTAGTATGAAGTAAATTTTAAAATTTTACTTCATAGTAGCTATAGTTAGCTACTATGAAGTAACCACCATCACCTCATGGCTCCTACAACCACTACGTGACAAAAATGTGCATACATGATTGGGTGCACTTTTTTGGTGCGCACGCACCAAGAGCTAGCGCTCTTGGTGCGTGCGCACCAAAAAAGTAACGAGGTCATTCATCAGTAGATTTTACCTCTCATATTTTTCTCATACCGGGCGCCTTATATATGAAAATCGATTCTTAAGGAGTAAACTCCAAAAAATGTTTTCATAAGCTTTATCGTCATAATAAGGTGGTTTCTCTGGTAGTTTCAAATTACAAGTGGATAGATAGAATTCTTGAAATTCGAGACGCTAGACACAACTTTTTATACAAATATGACGATTTTAGACCATTTATTTTATCATTACATTAATGTAAAAAAAGTCTTAAGATATTATTCAGTCTTACTTAATTTCAGCAGAAAAAGAGTGAGGGGAACTACTTTCTTTACAAATATTTTGAAATTAGCGGTTCATTCTTACCTGCTACTTTCAGCGCTTCATCGAGGCTTGCAGAGTATTTTTTTTGTACATCCAGATCATTATTAATAATATCAGCCATTTTGAAAACTTTAAATCAAGTTTTTATATTTCTGAATAAAACTTTTCTCGGAAAAAGCTTGTTGGCGTCACAGATTTGTAATACACTGTGTATCACTCATAATGATGGTTTCATTTCGGCATGTTTATATATACTGATAGGCTTTGCCTCCCTAATAAGCGTATAAATTATGAAAACATTGATATATTGCTTAGATAGTGTCCAATAATTGGTAGGAATACTGATAATATATTTACCATCCAAACAATCACAGCCAGATTCTGTTGTTTGAAGCAATCTTATAGTATTCCCTTCCCTATTAGGTTAGTTCTAAGATATTACTATTATTTCTAAAAACGTTTTAGTTATTCTTTGTTAGCTCACGTGTTTCCCTGCCAGTATGATCCCGAATCTTTTAAGCGGGATGTGAAAAAGCATCTCAAAAGCCTGCCATAATGTGGGTGAACATGCTCACATTCGCAATGTGGATGGTGACCACCACTCTTTGATTATGCTCATGCTTCCCATCAGGTGGTAGATATATATGTATATGTAAAAGTTATAGTTTCGTTTGGTTCACAATTAAACCTCTTAAAATTAGTTAGGTAAAAAAAATCTCAAATATTACTACTAATTTATAAAAAGTCCGACAATTTTTTGGTTGCGAAGTTCTGGTTTAGTTGTATTTACCGTCAACCCAAACCTCGCTGACCAGCTTATAATGGCGTCCAAGTCTTTATTTACTTTGTTGATTGCGTATGCGATGTCCTTAACCCTTGACTGTGTCTACATTTGTAAGTCATCGGAGTACAGGTGAAACGAACACTATGGATGTTGGGTAACGAGATTAACAAATATTGAGAACTAACTGTGACTTTTGTGTCCTCCATACCCCGCCGAATATCACAGCTCACTTTGAGGTGAGCAGTGGTTGTCCGGGTCTAAACCCTAATTGTAAAGGTTTAAGAAGATTTTGCTGAAATACAAACTGTGAGGGCTGCCTGTGAACACAGGCCTCTAGCACTTTAGAAAGAAAGGGAAGAATAGAAATCGGTCGAAAGTGTTTAGGAAGAAAGGCATATATTTTTTTGGAGAAAGGGATGATATAGGCCTTACGCCAGAGCGAGGAAAAGGTGCCAGAGTCAAGTGAAAAATAATTATGTGGGATATTGCTGGAAGAACGTGATACATGATAGTGACAATCATGCGGTGGCTGATGCCGTCACATCCCTACCACCTAGACTGCTTTCTTTAAAATGTCCGAGGTTTTATGCGACCCAAATATCTTATATTAAATGAATTCCTGAGCCTTCTGAGAGGAAGCAAAAATACGAATAAAAATATAAGGAAAAATACCGGGCAAGAGGACACCAGATCGAACACAAAGGAAGTGGACGGATGACATCGTGGCCTGGACCAGACTGCGGTATCGCCAACCAAAGGAGGCCGTGATCTCGAGGTGTACCGTCTGCTGACCTCCAAACTTTATTTTAAGGATGGCACCCCAAGATGATGAAGTTATCTAGGCTATAAATCATTACGTTACGACCAAAAGGAGCGGTATCAATAAAACATTTGCACAAACACAAAAACAATAATCTTTTTGAGACCTTCCATTGCGTGGGCTGCTAAATGGTTTGTTTCACAAAAGCAATGTATAAAAAAATTGTCTCGCCATATAGTTCTAAAAAAAAGTTCACGACAGCATATCTACATTCATCTTCATAATCAACAGTCTATACCTGGATCTGTCTTTCGCATATCATCACTCCACCTGGCCTATGGGCGTTCTGTACTACGTTTTTCGAGACGCGGTCTTCACTCAAGAACCTTTAAGATTGACTCACTACAATATTTTCTATGGTAAATGCGCTACGAGCGCAGAACAGGTTGCGTGGGTCAACTAGTAGTGTAATATGGCAGATAACTATCTGAAACTTTATCAGGAGCTAGTGAAAGAGGTCCTAAGTATGACATGTATAATTGTGATTCATCACAATTACCTGAGGCATTCCGCAAAGAGTTTAAGCTGTAGCTTAAACTCTTTGCGGAATGCCTAATAGTAATCTTGTTAACAAAAGGGATGTACGTAAATCAAATATCGCGCTTTCCTTGATGTAGTTGTTGCATCGAACTTTGAAAGCTTAGGAACTTAGCTGTAAGAAGTATAAAAGTTTCATATTCATAAATCACTTTCATGAATTAACGTGAATCAACGATTTGTTAGCTGGGTGGTATTAAAAGATAAAGTATCTACGAGCGTCACTTATCGTTATAACTATCATAAACGAGATAATAGATGACACAGTGATTAGGTTGTATAGCCATTTCACGGTAACAGGATTGGATTTGATTTTATATGAATATCCGAATGTAAATGTAATTGATTGCAATTCGTAAGTTTCCAGATATTGCAACAACTGAGTAGATGTTAAAATGTAAAATGTATTGATATGTGTTGAAATCTTCTTCTTCCTAGCCTTTATTATTCCCAAGATTTGGGGTCTGCTACTATGTATTGATGTGTTGTGTTGAATGTGAAAAAACGATGTGAAATACGTAGAATAATTAGGTAATAACGAATGAGAACTATCTATTGACATAAATATACACCTGTCTAATTAATAAATATTTTCGGAAATTAAGCAAAAACAAGAGCGATGACAATTGGTCTTTTTATAGGGTTGCGAGAAATCGGTGTAATCAGGTGGTGCGCAACGCTAAACGCTGCCATATCATCAATAACCGTAACGGTTCTTCTGCCTCCCATATCCGGAGTTTCTTCAGCACACTGGCTATCGGTAAATCCAGTAAATGTATCTGTATAATGACTTTTGATTTGGACGATATTAATCGATATTTCACCTCTCTACCTCAATTTGGTCACCAAATTAAAAGTCGCACTTTAAGATACCTGCTGAGCTACCTCGTCTCAATATCCTTTCAGTTCCAAAATTCCTTTCAGTTTTCTCCAGTTGCACCAGACGATATCAAAAAGATAGTTCTCTCCACTAAGTCCAATGCAATGGGTTGTGACAACATTAACCGTCGCATGATCACTCCTATCATTGATAATCTTCTTCCTGAATTTTTCACTCGATTCAGGGACGATCCCTTCACTGTGGCGTAACGTGTTTTATATTCTCTCTCCTCCCTAAGGTCTGTAATCTTACCCTTACTAATCACTTGCGCATGTGTTTGCATGTGTATATATACACGGTACATATACCAAAATAACAATTTTGCTAATTTTATCTGTCTGTCTGTCTGTTTGTTTCGGGTAATCTCTGGAACAGCTAGACTAACTTTGACGGGACTTTCACTGGCAGATAGCTGATGATCTAAGGAGTAACTTAGGCTACTTTTTTAGACTAGCTTCGACCCGCCGCGTTACCCGTGGTACGATAATAACCGCGGGTAACACCACGGGGTTCAGCTAGTATATTTATATATTAGGTGCGGGAATTTCTATAATTCATTACAGAATTTTCCGATAGATGGCGCTGTAGTTTTTTTTGTGGCCGTACGTGGATGTCGGAGAGGCCTATGTCCAGCAGTGGACTGCGATAGGCTGATGATGATGATGATGATGATGATGATGACGTGGATGTCGGGACATTATGAATGGGACAGTGATTTGCTTTGAGGAGAAAACAATTTGAAGAGATTCAGAAACAGGAACATTGTGATTTTTGTTAAAGGAAAAGAAAGTATTATACACGACTGCCGATGAGTACATTATGTTATAAACATATGTACACAGTAGACTTTAAATCTCATTCTACTATGCAACCTGTAAATTTATTATCTACACTAAAATGTTAAGATTTTTGTAGTGATGTGAATTTTAAAGAATTGGGGTTTCCAAGCTATCCAAGCCAATCGCTAAATGTATTTGTTATTAGTTAAACATTTAATGATTAAAACTAGCAATCGTGATTAAGATTTCTTTTGCAATCAGATTTATTCTTATCACTATCAATTTAATATGATTATAATCATTCAAATTAATTATTTGATTATATAAGTAATTGAATAACGCCACTGCCGGTGATAATACTCCAAAGTGTCTAATGTGTTCATTTGTGCCAAGAGATTTTTTTTATCCGTGAACACATAGGTAGTTCACGGATAAAAAAAATATCTGGGCTCTAATGAACAACGCTTTTTTCAGTTCAGGCCACCTTTTTGGGACTACTCATCATGGTACTCTGTTGTAACGAATAAATCAGCAGTTCTTTTAATACAATAGCTGGTTTTTTTTTCATCTTTTGTTTTTTAGTTTGGAAACATTTTACTTATAATAAGAATTTCAAATGTGAATATTATTAATGGTATAGTATCTGGTTGATCCAGTCGAGATTTTAGTATCTTTGCTCAGTATTTTTTTTTTTGGAAAATTTTCTAAAATCTATTCCTAGCTAGATCGATTTATCGCACCAGAAACCCCCTGCATACTAAATTTCATAGACATCGTTGGAGCCTAGATAATAGCAGACCCACGCAACCTCTTTTGCGTCCCCTATTGCCCGTAGCGTGATAATTTTTTCCCGTTTTTGAAACATTTTTCATTGGTGCTCCGCTCCTATTGGTCTTAGCGTGATGATATATAGTCTTCCCCGATAAATATACTATCCAACACTGAAATAAATTTTCAAATCGGACCGGCAGTTCCTGAGATTAGCGTGTTCAAACGAACAAACAAACAAACTCTTCAGCTTTACATATTAGTATAGATAAATATATACAAGAATTGCTCGTTTAAAGGTATTAGATACTGTTTAAAATATTTCGACCCCCTTAACAATGATTAACAATATAAATTTTCACAAAAAATGCTTGAATTGATTTCATTAAATATGTTGTAGGTGCGATCAAATTAATACAGATCCAGTACAATCGTGTACATATCGATTCTAATTTATCTTTATTTAAGTTACTAACTTTTGTCCGTGTATCCGCCCTAGTATCGGTTATCGTGGTAAAGAGTAATTATGTCCTTTCTTAAGAATTTGATTGTTCCACGTATTTCTATGCCAAATATCATTGAAAAAGGTGCAGCTTAGCTTAGCTGAATGCGTAACAGACAGACAGACAGAGTTACTTTCGAATTTATAATATTAGTATGAAATATATAAATTTATGTGCAACATTTATCTAATCATTGATGTATATCACTGAAATAGATAAAATATTAAATGTTTCTTACCACGTGCTTCTTTACATTTTCACCCGACTGCGGTAAAGCCAAAGGAGGTTATGATATTGACAGGCTATGTATGTATGTTCATCTGTTCCCTCGTAGCTCCTTAACTACTTATTAGAACTAGACAACTACTTTGCAAAGAAATTAATATTATATAGGCACACCAAACATTTAAAATAAAAGAAAATAAAAACTAAAACCCAACTACGACAAAAAACGAGATTGAAAAAACTTTTTATAAAAAAAAAAACCGACTTCCAAAAAACAAAACTCCCTGCCAAAAAACACTAAAAAGCTCAAAATAAACTGGCCCTTCATAAATTGCAATGTGCCAATTCTTGTCTATACCTAACTCTTTATTCATTTAAATAGTATTATTATTATGTGTGCTAGGTACCTAAAATCTGTTTGAAGTCGGTGCCAAGCCAAATGTAATAGTTTTTATTTTTACATTTTTAGTGTAAATAATCATAGGTAAGTAGTGAGTTAAACTAATTATTTAACACAAATCGCGAGATTCTTTAGCTAACTTTAACGATGATAATAAGCCTCCACAGTTATTTACATCCCTCGGTATTACATTGGGCGGTGGCGTCTTTCCATAAGTGGTGACCTCGCGAGACTCATCTACAGCAGTTATGGTGTAAACTTTATGTATTTTAGAATTTTCTGCTGTCATTAAATCATTATATTTATCAACTTGTTTAACGGTGGGGAAGATACGCACAGCAATTCCATCAGCGAAGTCCTCTGTCAGAGGTATTCTGCGTCGTTCACATAACAATTCAAGTTGATTTGTAGTCAATTCACCTACCCGCAAGTTATTTAACAAGTCGATGAATTCTTCTTTATTCTTCTTCTTCTTCGAGTTCTTCGTCTTCATTATTAGACCGCTAATGATAGTTACAACTATTCTAGGTGTGAAGTTCTCATCAATACAAATTAAACAAGCCCAAACACAAGGCAACTGCTATAAATCGTAGAGGAGTTCCCTCGACTATCTTTCGGCTCCATCATCAGATCGACTCCAGACCTCCATAAAATTGTAGTGCATTCAAATACTTTATTAAAAAAATTACAAATGCACTAGTCGCCCCTACAAATTTCGAAGGTTCCCCTCGATTTCTCTGGGATGCCATCATCAGATCCTAGTTTCCTTATCATGGTACCACCGTCGGGACATCTCCTTTCCAACAAAAGAAAAATCATCAAAATCGGTTCATAAACGACGAAGTTATGCCCGAACACACATAAAAAAAAAAAAAAAAATATATACGGTCGAATTGAGAAACCTCCTCCTTTTTTTGAAGTCGGTTAAAAAATTACAAATGCACTAGTCGCCCCTACAAATTTCGAAGGTTCCCCTCGATTTCTCTGGGATGCCATCATCAGATCCTAGTTTCCTTATCATGGTACCACCGTCGGGACATCTCCTTTCCAACAAAAGAAAAATCATCAAAATCGGTTCATAAACGACGAAGTTATGCCCGAACACGGTCGAATTGAGAAACCTCCTCCTTTTTTTGAAGTCGGTTAAAAAGTATGAAACAAGTTCGAAAAGCTATAGTCACGCGTTGTTAAAAGTGTTACGGTACATTTTTTTTTTTTTTTTTATGTTTGACCCTGCCAAAATGACTCTACTTTGCCTGATGGAAAGCATAAGCAGAATCCAAGAGTGATGGTCACCATACTGCGAACGCAGACAATGCAACAATGCAGCATGGTGACCCACACCATGGCGGGCTAGTGATGCTTTCGCATCATTGGGCCTCCGGTCTCGCACTCACCAACGAAACACGACAGCATGATCGCTGTCATTTTACGTTGATTTTCTGTGCGAGGGTAGTACCGCCCCGGTCGAGCCGGCCCGTTCGTGCTGAAATCAGCGTGGCTCTACTACCACTACATTTCTATGTGACGTGTGACTACGACTTTTCAAACTTGTTTCATACTTTTCCGCGTCGTTTTTCGTCGTAGTAGTTTATTGACATAATACCTGATAAACGCAGACACAATCTATAGTTTTCAAATAAGCCGAAAAACCAAATTATCATAATTGTTGTACTAATTATCTTGTACCTATTAATATTTGGATATAATGGTATGTACTAAGTATAGAAGCGGAGTCAAATTTAATTTGAATAATATTAGATTTTGGAATGCTTATGTTATCATTTAATGTACCTACTCTTTAAAATATCACCTGTAACCCTTCCACTATGTCCCCGGGTCCTTTATGCGGTGCGTGAAAAAGCATCTTACAAATCCGCCATAGTGTGAGTGACCATGCTGCACTATCCGCGTTCGCATTGAGTATGATGACCACCACTCTTGAATTCTACTCATGCTTTCAATCGGGCAGAGTAAAAAAAAAACCTAGAACAGAACTGTGAGTCGGCTTATTCTTATTTCTTCTTATTCTCTATCGAAAGACTTCCACTGCTGGTCATTGCACAAACACAAAATTTTATTTTTAGTGTTGTCTTAGCTGGATGAAAATATAGTATTTTATTTCCACTTGATAGATGCCTTGCAATGTTGAAAATTTATATGATTTTTGTTTATTTTATTGTAAAGATAGTCTACGAGATAGCAAAAGTATTACGAAACAAGGACACGCGGAAATGTTGTATTATGCAAACAATGTTTTTACTTCTTTATCTTGCAATAAACCAAGATTATACTGAAACTTCACGTTTTTTAACATATATTTTGTATGTAAAACGTGTATGCAGACAATTAAAAAAATTGATTACATATTTGTGAAATAAAATTCGACTGTAGAATACTTGTTTAAAAAATTAGCATTAGTATAGTCACTAACAAATAGTATATTCTGTCATTAGTATAGTTTAAATGCGATTTCTAAGCACCTATTGTACAGTAGAATTTCATATAGAATTAAGTATAAATTATTATAGTTACCATCCAATTAATTTTATGACGAAGGTTTCTAAATATATAGATTGGTTTTTTAACTTCATCACCAAAGTTAGATAGACACTTAAGTACTTAGGTACTTGGAACAACACTTAGTATGATCCACAAATTATTATTCTGGAGTTGTCATTTTCTCAAACTAATTCAGATTAAAAAGTACATATATCCAGAACTAGCCGACCCACGCAACGTCGTTTGCGCCTTATATTGCCCGTAGCGTGAAAATTTCCCCCGTTTTTGAAACATTCTTCATTGTTGCTCCGCTCCTATTAGTAGTAGCGTGATGATATATACCCTATAGCCTTCCTCGATAAATGGACTATCCAACACCGAAAGAATTTTTCAAATCGGACCAGCGGTTCCTGAGATTAACGTGTTCAAACAAACAAACAAACAAACAAACAAACAAACTAACAAACAAACTCTTCAGCTTTATATATTAGTATAGATTATTTACAAGAAGATAAATTAATCACTGCCTAGAAGCGACTTGCATAGAAAATATTTTTCTTTCTCTTGATAACTCTTAAAGCCGCTCCCAAGGCTACAGAATGCCATTATATAGAAACTAGATATAAAGCTATGTCATCATTGACTTAGAACGTATATTCATTGTATAAATAGAGATGAATAAAATCTGCAACAAATGAGTCAATTTTAAGAGAATATTTCATAACTAATCTATACAAATAAATAAAATTGGAGTGTCTGTTTGTAATATTAAAATCACCGTTTTTTTTACTAAATGCATATGTATGTATACACGGTACATATATCAAAAATGTTGCTAAAAATTTTTGTCTGTCTGTCTGTCTGTTTGTTCTGGGTAATCTCTGAAACGGCTGGACGGATTTAGACGGGACTTTCACTGGCAGGTAGCTGATGATCCTGGGAGTAACTTAAGCTACTTTATTTAGACTAACTTTGTCCCGCGGCGTTACTCGCAGTACAACAATAACCGCGGGGAACACCGCGGGGTTCAGCTAGTCTATATCTATACAAATAAATAAAATTGGAGTGTCTGTTTGTAACATTAAAATAACAGCTTTTTAATCAATGCATATGTATATATACACGATACATATAACAAAAATGTAGTTAAAAAAATTTTTGTCTGTCTGTCTGTCTGTCTGTCTGTCTGTCTGTTTGTTCCGGGTAATCTCTGGAACGGCTGGATGGATTTTGACGGGACTTTCACTGGCAGGTAGCTGATGATCCGGGGAGTAACTTAGGCTACTTTTTTTAGACTAACTTTGTCCCGCAGCGTTACTCGCGGTACAACAATAACTGCGGGTAACACCGCGGGGTTCAGCTAGTACACAATAAATTTGTTGTAGTGTTACTCTATATTATGCCGTTCAATAAGTAAATAAACAGCAACAATATATCACTATCTACTAGCATATCTTGTTATGCATGTCAATATTATCAAGTCAGTGTATATGCATATTTTAAAATATTTACTTTTTTGAGGCAACAAAAGTTACTGAAAAAGTGACTTTAATAAAAGACATATCTTATGCATGATGTAACAAAGAAGTGTATTCATGTCTAAAGAACATTATAAAAAGTCTATATAATAAATTACCTTAGACTTTATTTTTGTGAATAAAATAGATGAAAAAATCTCTTCTAAAATTGCTTTTCCTAGCTTAGGTGCAAACTAATTAACGGCATATAATTAAATCTTAGGATATTTCAAAAGAAATCTAGACATTATATCAACATCATTTATTTTAAATACCTTTATCTAAATGCCTTATCTAATAATACTTTATCTAAAACAATTCTTTTGGCTCAGTATAGCAAAACATACCGAAGTGAAACCATAATTATGAGTCCTCAGTTGTTTAAGTATCTTTAATTTTAAAGTTTTCTTTTAAGATCTAAAAATAAGTGATTCAAAATTTGAAATATGGAAGAAAAAGATAAAACTGCTGCAGATGATGGCGACGTTCAAAATAAATATTCTGCCAGCCTCGATGACGCGCTAACAGAAGCAGGTAAGCATACCTCTCCATTCAAACTATAAAAGAGTATTCCATTAATTTGAAATTAGCAACTTTATAATTCAGTGTTGACGTGCCTACCCTAAGGAAGTTGTGGTTTGCTTTACCATACTGGCAAAACAATGACACTTAAGGGATGAATAATAGTGCCACGCGGTAGTCTTAACCTGTCACTACATGGAACAAGAACTGAGAATGGAAGTTCTGGTCGACTAGACCACAGTCAAACAGGTTGTTGTTATAGGGTTTGCTTCAAGTTTTCCTTCTCTTTGTAGTGCTATTGTTCTCCATAGTTTACTCTCTTAGACGGCTCTTTTGCTAACCAAGGGATAAATAATAGTGCCACGCGGTATTCTTCTGTCGACTGCCGATTCGACTGCCTCGTTGATCTAGCGGTTGGCGTGTGCGACTGCTGATCATGAGGTCTCGGGTTCGATTCCCGGGTCGAACCAAATGTTTGTATGATCTACAAATATTTGTTTCGGAGTTTGAGTGTTTTCTATGTTTAATATGTATGTATTTACAAAAAAAAAGTATTTAAGTATTTATATCAGTTGTCTAGTACCCATAACACAAGCTCTGCTTAGCTTGGGACTAGATGGCGTTGTGTGTTAGATGTCCGAAATATTTATTTATTATTTATTATTACTACTCGTAACAAGAACTGAGGAAGGAAGTTCTGGTCTATTATACCACACCGGTCAAACAGGTTGTTGTTATAGGGTTTGTTTCAAGTTTTCCTTTTATTTGTAGTGCTATTGTTCTGCGTAGTTTGCTCTCTTAGTCGGCTCTTATGACACTCAAGTGATGAATATTAGTGCTACGCGGTATTCTTAACCTGTCACTACATGGAACAAGAACTGAGAAAGGAAGTACTGGTCTATTATACCACACCGGTCAAACAGGTTGTTGTTATAGGGTTTGCTTCAAGTTTTCCTTTCTCTTTGTAGTGCTATTGTTCTCCATAGTTTGCTCTCTTAGACGGCTCTTTTGCTAACCAAGGGATAAATAGTAGTGCCACGCGGTACTCTTAACCTGTCACTGTGTACTCGGTACAATAACTGAGAAAGGAAGTTCTGGTCGACTAGACCACTCTGGCAAAACAGGTTGTAAAAATATCTGTTTCAAGTTTTCCTTCTCTTTGCAGTGCTATTGTTATGCGTAATTTGCTCTCTTAGTTGGCTCTTAAGACATCTACGGGATAAAATAGTAGTGCCATACGGCATTCCTAAATTCGTTACTAATCGAGTGTTTAATCTATACATCTATACCAATATATAAAACATGTTATTTTGGTACACGTACCGTGTTTAGATACATATGAATTTATTATAAAGCGGTTTTTTAAATTTATTTATTTGTATAGGATAGCTGGTCCAAGTCTCCTATTGCTCGTCGCGTAATTATTTTCCCCCGTTTTTGTACATTCTTCATTAGTGCTCCATTGCTATTAGTCTTAGCATTATGAAATATAGCCTATAGCCTTCCTTGATAAATGGACGTTCAATCAAACACACAAACTCTTCAGCTTTAAATATAAGTAAAGATATTGCACATTTTTTTCAAAATTATTACAGGTTTTGGATGGGTTAACCTAAAGTATTGTTTTGGCTTGGGTTTGTGCATCATCGCACCAATTTTGGAATCAGCGGGATATGGTTTTGTGATGCCGGCTGCAATATGTGATTTAAACGTGACAGATACACAAAGAGGCCTCGTCTATTCTATACCTCCTGTAGGTAAGTATTCTGAAGTAATCTAATACCTTTAAACGAGCAATTCTTGTATATATATATACTAGTTGTTGCCCGCGGCTCCGCCCGCGTATTTGTCGGTTATCGTGGCAAATAGTAGCCTATGTGTTTTTCTGATGTATAAGCTATATAACCGTAAAGTTTCATCCAAATCTGTGTATTAATTTTTGCGTGAAAGAGTAACAAATATCCACCTATCCATCCATCCATACTTACAAACTTTCGCGTTTATAATATTTGTATATAACGAATATATAACGTGAATCTCGAAAACGGCTCTAACGATTTTAATATAGAATATTATAATTTTACTACCCTGTCTAAAAGGACTCTTAGATACTGAACAAATGACAATGCTCAGTATGCTGTTTATTATCACGGTCACGTGATAATAAATTGTGTACTAATGTGTATGTATGTAATTGTGTACTCGTGAAATATTAATGTGTATCTTTGCAGGTATTGCTTTAATGTTATTCCCGTGGGGTTACTTGGTAGACACCAAAGGCAGGAAGAAAGTTATCACATGTAGTTGTTTGGGAGCCGGAATCTTTAGCACAGCATCTGCATTTATGCCAGATCTAATAAGCTTTGCAATCTGTAAATTTTTGGCAGCACTATGGTAAGTTATATTTTAATTTAAGATTTTATGATAGAGTAGCTTTTGCCCACGGCTACGCTCGCGTTTTTGTTGGTTATCGCAGCAAAGAATAGCCTATGTCCTTCCTCAAGAATCAAAGTATCTCCATACTAAATTTCATTGAAATCGGTGCAGCGGTTTGGCGGTGAAAGCAGGACCGACAGAGTTACTTTCGCATTTATAATATAGGCATGAATTAAGTGTTTAAGAGATAGATATTAATCTATTAAATGGAATACATCTTTTATGCGAGGCATGCCTTTTAAGTTTTGTCGTTTGAAGAAAAAAACACAACTAGAACCTTATAGTACTTTTTATTGTTTTTCAAAGAATTCACCACGTAGCATAATACACTGTTCCATTCGCTTAAACCAGTTATTACAACATTTATTCGACTCTAAAGTGGGGGTGTTCGAAATTGCTGACTTGAAAGCGTTGACAGCTTCTTCACCGGACTGGAAACCTTTGACCACGAAGACTTTTCTTAATTTTAGGAAATGTAAAGAAATCGTTAGGGCTTAGGTCAGTACTTTTCCTGCTTCAAATACTCAATCGTTTGAGCGCTGTGTGAGCTTGCGTTGTCGTGGTGCAGGATGATGCGTCGCTTTGAGTTAGACTTTCGAAGTTCGGCGACGACTTGTGGTAAAAAAGCTGTGGTATACCATTCAGCGTTATCCATTCTACGATCTTCAAGTGCAATAGTCGCAACATGGCCGGTTTTTCTAACGAACATGGCCACCATCTTTTTTGAAGTGCCTCGAGAACGGACAAATTTAGTCGGCTTTAGCTCGTCTTGAAAGACCTAAAGATTGTAGATGGTTGTTTGGAATCAGGATCGTAGGTATAGATCCAAGATTCGTCACCACTGATGATGTCGTAGACGTGATTTGACTCTCCTCGGTTGAACCTTTGCAGATTTTTCTTACACCATCTGACGCGGGCCGCCTTGTGACCGTCGGAAAGCAGATGCGGTATCCACCGGCAAACTAGCTTCTCTCACCAAGCGCTTCATGCAAGATCTTCTGAATGGTTGTCCCTGAGATGTCTTATAGAGCCTCTATCTCTCGAAACGTCACATGACGATCTTCGAGAATTAGTTGTCTCACAGC
Organism: Spilosoma lubricipeda; assembly: GCA_905220595.1. NCBI lineage: Eukaryota > Metazoa > Arthropoda > Insecta > Lepidoptera > Erebidae > Spilosoma > Spilosoma lubricipeda. Next base: position 16,530,070 of record HG992281.1, on the reverse strand, counting down.
AATGATGTTATGTCCACGCTGGAATTCTAAATACCAGCGTTCGACAGTCCTCAGACATGGGGCTTCATCACTGAACACAGATGTTAGCTCTTCAAAACCCTGAAGCCGTGTCAGGCCTCTTCTAAAGTTGTAGAAAATTATTGCACGAACATTTTTCTTAGAAAGATTCATTTTCGTACGTAACCTGACAGATTCCAATCGACGTTGTGACTAAACAATAGCATTAATCCTAAAATTTCCGGGCAAAATGGAAACGACAGAACTTAAAAGGCATGCCTAGTACTATTGAATTGTGTCTTTGATTCCGTTCCGTTTCCAGAAACAGTGGTTATCTTTTTTGTTGTTAAACGATAAACGACTATTTTAAAAACTATTGCAATTGTTAATAAGTACTTTAGATGATTTTATACTTCAAAATAATAAAATTAAGAAGAATTTATTTGAGGCCAAAAAAAGAAACAATTATCCTTTTTAAAACTAAGACTCATATTGGTTTCAATTTTTAAATAGCAGTAGCAAATAAAATATTTATGTAATATTGTTACGCTACACATCTATTATATAAAGATGCACAGTTTGACACAGTTTGTTATAATTTTATTATATGTTAATTATACAATAACTCACAAATCAAATAATTTCACAGCATGGGTTGCGCTTTAATTGTGCCAATTTCATATGTTGCTGAAATTCTACCAAAGGAGTACAGAGATCTGGCAGTTACCGTTTTCACTACCATACAATTGCTAGGATCAGGATTCGTACCACGTGAGTATTTACTATAACAACATACATATATACATACTATAACAATATACATATACAACTACAACTGATATTAAACATCACATTGCAATACATTTAATCAGTAATTATTATTTCCCCACGATAGTCTATATATTTATACAAATAAATAAAATTGGAGTATCTGTTTGTAATATCAAAACAAGCGCTTTTTACTAAATACATTTGTATTAATACGTGGTACATATACCAAAATAACATTTTTGTCTGTCTATCTGTCTGTCTGGTTGGTTGCTCCGGCTAATTTCTGAAACGGCTGGACTAGACTCTTTTATTTCTACTAGCTGAACCCCGCGATACAACAACTGCGGATAACGTCGTGGGACAGAGTTAGTCTAAAAAAGTATCCTAAGTTACTCCTTAGATCATCAACTATCTGTCAGTGAAAGTCCCGTTAAAATCGGTCTAGCCACTCAAGACATCTGGAACAAACAGACAGATAGACAGACCGACAGACGGATAGACAAAAATCGTAAAAAAAAATATTTCGGAATATGTGCCGTGTATACATGCATATGTATTTATTAAAAAGTGGTTATTTTAATTTTAAAAAAATTGGTTGCCTGTAAAGTCGGTATACGGGCGAAAGTTTTACGTGACAACGACTTTGAGTGGTAAAGTGGACGCGTGCCTTTCACTTTTTATGTCTGTCTCTCTCGCTATTAGGCGGGCTAACCATGCCCGAGTGGAAGGGACGCGTGCCTCTCACTCGCTCTCATTGTGAGCGCATAACGTGAGCGGAGCGTAACGCAGTTTCTTGAAGTGTCACCCGGCAAACCAATTTATAAGACGTTGTCACGTCAAAAAGACACTCCAATTTTATTTATTTCTATAAAGTAGATGACCCACACAGCCTCGTTTAAGTCTCCTATTGCCCGTAGCGTAATAATTTCCCCCGTTTTTTTAACATTCTTCAATGGTGCTCGCTCCTATTGGTTTTAGCCTGACGATAAATATAGTCTTATTCGATAAATGGGCTATCTAACACTGATAGAATTTTTCAAATCGAACCAGTGGTTGGTGAGATTATCGCGTTCAAGCAAACAAACAATCTCTTAGCTTTATGCTCACCTTAACAAAGTTTAGGGATATTTTATATTTCCTCAAATATCTAAAAATCTAAGAAGAATTTTCCTAGATAGGGAATGGAAGAAAAGTAGCTTATTTTAGGGACTTTGATAAAAGAAGAAAGCGATTCGTGATTCTTTTGTTTTTAATTCTAAGTCTAAAAAGTTACCTTTTTTAATTGTTGTAGAAAATTGGTACGAAAACAAATGTCATAGAATTTTTTTAACATTATTAATATTAATAAAATATTTAAAAATGTAATAAAATCTAATTATTAATATTCAGTGTTGCCACCTCTTATATTAATTACACATCATACTTAAAATTAAATGGCAATGTCTTGCTGCGGTATGAGGTCCCAAGCTTGCAAGTGTCTGAATAGTTCTTGTTCCGTGTTCAAATTTGGCGGGAAATCTCGCAATCGTTGTAACATGTCCCAGGCATGCTCGATGGGATTTAAGTCGGGCGACTGCGCAGGCCAATCCAACACTTGAATGTCATAATCTTGAAGAGCGTCGATGCCAGTCGCGCCGTATGAGAAGGAGCATTATCGTGCATGAATAGAAATTCCAGACCCATTTGGATTCTGTGTGGGATAATCACAGGCTCCACTACCTCTTCGAGATATTTTTGTGCAGTCATGCTGCCTTGAATCCAAATGAGCTGGGTTCGCTCACCAAGACGAATTCCTTCCCACACCATGATTGTCCCGCCTCAGTAAGAGTGGACCTGATGAGGGTGCTGCAGACGGCTAACTCTGCCTGGAGTTCTCCAAACACGAGTTCTTCTTAAATCCGGATGAAATCCAAACCGGGACTCATCAGTGAACAGCACCGATGACCATCGTTGATCACTCCAAGACAAATGCTACCGAGCCTACGAAAGCCGCCGACCGCGATTGCCACGTCGCAAAGCTGGAGCACGTAGCGGTCTTCAAGCATGAAGGATGACTTCATGCAACCTCCTTCGCACGGTTTGGTCGCTTACCAGCAGCTGGTGGTCCTCCTGGAGCCTTTGCACAAATAGCAACGCTGTGATATTGGGTTGTCTTTTGGCGTTCATTTGGAGGAATCGATCCTGTCTTTGCGTAGTAACCCGTTATCTACCTATTACTGCGCCGTTCAACCACATCCCTAGTACTGTGATAACGTGACCACAAACTTGATATAACGTTTTGGCTGGTATGTAAGGTCTCAGCAAGGGCGCATTGAATAACACCATTTTCTAACATGCCCACGGCTCGTAACATTTCATCTCGACTCAAATGGCGACACACAGCACAGCAAGTTCAATAAAAAAAGACAATCTAATCAATTTTAATTCATTAACAGTTAGCACATTAAAAACAATTTAAATTTTTCTTATCGCAATAAATTACCAATAATTTTGCCGCCGTATTTTGTTTTTAGCATTGTTATTCTTTTTATATTTTTAAATTTTGAAAATAGAATAAAAGAGGTTTCATTTAGTATATACACTTTTTATGGAAACTAAAAAGATTTTTAACTATAAAGTCTTCAATAGAATAGGATTATGATATCCCTAGACTTTGTTGTATGTTGTGTGTATATTAGTATATTTCCTGTATTTTTTTCAGTTCTCGCGTGGGGAATACTAAGTTTTGACTTCAGCGTGGACTTCGGAGCATATTTCTTCCGACCTTGGCGTCTGCTTGTTATTGTTTATGCCATGTTTTTCCTGATAGCATCTGTTTTCTTATTTTTTGTCCCTGAAAGTCCCAAATATTTAGTGGCCATGGGAAGAAATGACGAGGCACTTAAAGTTGTTCGAGGTATTTACGTAAAGAATAAGAAAAAACAGCCTGAAGATTTTCCGGTGAGTTGTGCGAATAAGACATTTCTTTTATATTGTACACTAGCTGAGTCCCGCGGTGTTACCCACGTCATACTGTGGGTGACGCCGCGGGGCGAAGCTATTCTAAAAACGTAGCCTACGTTTCTCCTTATATCATTTGCTACCTATTAGTGAAAGTCCCGTTAAAATTGGTCCGGCCGTTCCAAAGATTACCCGGAACAAACAGACAGACAGACAGACTAAATAAATATTATATATATTTTTGGCATATGTACCGTGTATACAAACGTATGCATTTAGTAAAAAGCGGTTATTTTAATATTACAAACAGACACTCCAATTTTATTTTAATTGTATAGATAATTGTTATTTGAAAGAGCTTCATGATAATAGTTAATCCAAAAGAACAGCAATGATTTCATACATACAGTGCATTGCGATAAAAATACCCTACAAATATAAATAAAGATTCAAGCATTTACAATCATGGCAACCCATACTGATTTGCATCGAAATATCAACAAAGAAACATAATATTAATAAGACTTTATTATGAATATTATAGACTAAATGAACCCTGCGGTGGTACCCGCGGTAATTGTTGTACCGCAAGTAACACCGCGGGACAAAGTTAGTCTAAAAAAAAGTAGCCTAAGTTATTCCCTGGATCATCAGCTACCTGTCAGTGAAAATCCCGTCAAAATCGGTCCAGCCATTCCAGAAATTACCCGGAACAAACAGACAGACAGGCAGACAATTTTTTTTAACTACATTTTTGGTACGCATTTAATAAAAAGCGGTTATTTTAATATTACAAACAGATACTCTTATTTTATTAATTTGTATAGATTGTTAATAAAACTATACATGACATATAATTATATAGATTCGTTAATCAATTAATCATTCGTCACCATTAATAATTAATATTTTTTCACGTGACTAACCTACTCATTTCAGATTAAAGAACTAAATGAACACTTCGACCGAAAAAAAGAAAGCTTCTGTACATCTTTGAAAACACAGAGCTTACCGTTGCTGAAGCCTCCTTATTTAAAATGGTTGCTGCTTAACGCATTTCTGCTGTTTGGTACATATTCAGTGTAAGTATTTAATTTTTACATTATAATGGCAATGATTGATATAAAGTGTTGCTTGTTGCGAATAATCTATACAAATAAATGAAATTGGAGTGTCTATTTGTAATATTAAAATAACCGCTTATTACAAAATGCATATGTAACTATACACGGTACATATACCAAAAATATACTTTAAAAAAATTTTGTCTGTCTGTTTGTTCCGGCTAATCTCTGGAACGGCTGGACCGATTTTGACGGGACTTTCACTAGCTTCACTAGTAACTGATGATCCAGAGAGAAACTTAGGCTATTTTTTTTAGACAATAATCGCGGGTAACACCGCGGGGTTTAGCTAGTCTATTTATATAAACTGGTGATCGAAATTCGACCTTGAACTTTCTTTACTCCTCCACCATATACCTAAACTTAGCAGTGCCACATATGCTGCTAATATAAAGTACAACTTACAATTTGTTTCAGTTTAAGTGGTCTCTATTCTTGGATACCTGATATATTGAATCGACTATTGATAGACGAGGGTGAAGGTCAAACCGCATGTGATGCTTTCCAATCGATAAGTCAGGTACCAAAGTAATAATAATACCAAAATAATAATAAGCTACAAGCAGCATTATCTACTTACATTACTAACTTTCAAAAGCCGTATTTCATGTAGTGTAATGTACCATAGTCCATAACTCTTTAACAACGCGTGACTACGGCTTTTGAAACTTGTTTCATGCTTTTTCGGCGTCGTTTTTTGTCGTAGTTGGGTTTTAGTTTTTACTTTTTTTATTTAAAATGGTTTGGTGCCTCTATAATATTAATTTCTTTGCAAAGTATATTTTAAATAGGTACCATAGAAATATTACAATTATCGAATAAATACGGACAAAGTCACGAGAAAATGCTAATATATATATATATATATATATTTGAAACGTACAAGTGACGCCCTTTCCAATACCTAACACGACATATTTTTCTAAAATTATTTTTTAGGCAGTACTTTATGTTGGCTAGAGGGCGCCACATTGGACTCAGTGACAAGTCATATAGCCTATAATCAGCAAACAATTATAACGCTTCTAATGACACTCATTCATGTCATTTGTCCAGTTCTAATGAGTAGTTAAGGAGCTATGAGGGAACAACTGAACATACATACATACATAGCCTGACAGTGAAATGATGACACGACATGAAATTTGGCTTTGCCGTAGTCGGGTAATAACAGGATCATTTTTCAAAGAAATTGCATTACAAAATTTTGCAATTATGTTGAAAAGGTTTCAGAAAAGTGAAGAGGATTTAGAAGATTAGAACTTGATTTTGATTACTAGATAAAATATTCTGAGATAAATCTTTTATATAAAAACCAAAACCATGTTCTGATCTCAAGGAGCGCAAATGTTACAAACACACACATGTGTATATCAAAACTAAATTGAAATTGCAAAACGATGTTTTACTAGACAAGTAGATATAAACGCGGCTTCATAAAAAAAATATATCTAACAGATGTTAGATATTTTTTTTTTTATGAAGCCGCGTTTATATCTACTAATTAAGATTAATTAAACCACTGCCTCTGTGGCGCACTGGTAGCGTATGTGACTGTTGTGCATGACGTCTCGGGTTCGCTTAACAGGTCGGACCAAATGTTTGTATAATCTGTGTGTGCATCTGGACTGAGGGTACATTTTTTAAATTTTGGCGAAGCGATATAAAATTCAAATAGGAATTAGTTAAAAATAGTTAAAATCTAAAGCAATAGGTCATAAATTTCTTAAACGTGAAATAAAGCAGTTGTGCTCAAATTACTTGGGCCCGCAGTTCAGATGCTTGCAAAAAAGTCATAGTCTAGATCTCAGGAAGTACTGCCTCTAGGTCAGTCAATGCTTTTTATTTAAGAAATTAGTTAAGAATTTCTTTAAACTTTTATGCATTTGTTTCTTATTTTTTATTTTATTGATTTAGGTTTATCGTACAAACATAAACAGAAAAAAGGTCACAATATAGAAACGTGACAACTAGCGATTTTAGGGCTCATGGCGATCTCTTATGCTGGGGCCGCACTACCGGGAAACGTCAATGATGATCATCGTAATAAATACTGCGTTAATTATTACGATGATTGATTTTATTTTAACGCGCTATTGGAGTAGCTTGAACGGTCAGCACCCGTTATAATATTAAAAAAAAAATTGGTTGCCTGTAAAGTCGGTATACGGGCGAAAGTTTTACGTGACAACGACTTTGAGTGGTAAAATAATTTTAATGTGAATATTCATTCGTATAGTAGGAAGAAGGATGAAATAATAGTAACAATTTAAAACATTTATTTATACAAAGAATTAGGCGGGCTAACTGTGCTCGAGTGGAAGGGACGCGTGCCTTTCACTTTTTATGTCTGTCTCTCTCGCTCTTAGGCGGGCTAACCATGCCCGAGTGGAAGGGACGCGTGCCTCTCACTCGCTCTCATTGTGAGCGCATAACGTGAGCGGAGCGTAACGCAGTTTCTTGAAGTGTCACCCGGCAAACCAATTTATAAGACGTTGTCACGTCAAAATTAAGTGCTGGTTGTGGACTGATTTTCATGAATAATATTAAAAATAATCATAAAATAAATAATAATAATATTAAAAAAAATATGTGCTGCTCCTGTGTTGCAAAATTTTGATATGAATTTTGTATAGCTTTTGTTTTGGGCGTAAGGTGTAACAAAAGAAAAAAGAACCTTAACATTAAAAGTTAACGTTGTTTAATTTTTTGCAGGCAGTTGATGATGACGGTGGCGGTATATGCAATGACACTATTGATCAATCAACGTTTATAATAAGTTCCATAGCCAATTTCAGTAGTTTTGTAGTAGCCAGTTTAGTTGGCAGTACGGTCAAGTTTATCAATAAGAAGATAGTGCTTATTTTCGTGCTGGCAGGCGTGGGTACCGTCTGTATAGTTATCACATTAATTACTGAAGTCATACCGTTTGCGGTGATGCTGCCTTTTATCCAAGGAATAAATGTGGTTGTTGGACTTGTTGCTGCTTTTTCAGTAGACATATTTCCAGTAAATTTGAGGCAAGTATACATTGAGTTGTTAGAAATAATCTATGAGTATTAATTGTACATTTACCTTCTACCCTAGTAGTGATAAATCGTCGCAATATTACTTTTTCAATTGCTTAAACAATGTATTCACTATCATTGATTGCTACGGAAGGAAGTACCTATAATAGATCTTCTTAGCGTTTGTTAAAAATAAATTCATTGTCACGTAGCAACTGAGTGAGAAAATAGCTCATAAGTTCTTTTCTCAGTCTCTATGTATTCGGAAATAAACGACAAAGGACATCTGTAAGTGTAATAGTTGCCTGTTGTATTGATTACTTTAAACCGACTTCAAAAAACGAGGAGGTTCTCAATTCGACTGTTTTTTTGTATGTTTTGATAAATCTTTTTTTATTTAAAAGCCAGTGCTTTCCAGTCAGTTTTTTTTGTTAATTTTTTGTTTTATTTACTACTAATTGTAGGGGTATGGCGATTTGTTTGACCATGATGGGTTCCGCATTGGGCACGGTCTTTGGGGCTAACATCTCAGCATTCCTTCTCAATGCAGCCTGCAATGTTACATTTTATTTGCTTGGAGGTTTACTCATCTGTAAGTATTTGCGGTTTGTACCGTAGTGAAATAGACTATAAAAAATCAATGTTAATTTTTTTATGACCAAATTTCAAACACGTACCTGTATTAGATTGTTTTAAAATACAGCAAAATGTAAATAGGTTTTTGGTTATTTTTTTTTTCGGATACAATAATTAGCCGTTTATGACTCATATTATTTTCCATCGATTACCACTAATACGATAGCTTGTTTGTCTTGTAAACTTTTTAATCTATACAAATATTTTTTTACTAAAGTGATGGGTTTTTTAATCTTTGTCCGCTTCTTCCGTCTAATCTCTGGAACAGCTGGACCAATTTCAACGGGACTTTCACTGACAGATAGCTGATAATTTAGGGAGTAACTTAGGCTACTTTTTAAGACTTACCCGCAGTTACAACAACAAACGCGAGTAACACCGCGGGGTTAAGCTAGTTATATATAAAGTAACTCTTGCAACACATTTTATTTCAGTTTGCGGATTCCTCGCTTTATTGCTGCCTAATAAACCTAAACAAGATGCGAAGACGTAATCTATCAAAGTATAAACAAAATGTTCACATATCAGTTATCAAGGCACCTATAACAACTTATTATCGTCATCATCTGAGCCAAAAGCCGTCCACTGCTGGTCATAGGCCTTCACCAAGGTTTTCCGTAGCAGCCAATCCCGTGCGTGTCATCCAACGACTTCTCGCAATCTTTACTAGGTCGTAGGAACAATGACACTAAAATACTCTAAACATTGTAAGGAGTTTCCCTCTGAAAGAAAACTGGGATACAGGCTGCCGAGTTATTTTGTGGACTTAAAGAATAACTCGGTAGTCTCTATCCCAGTTTTCTTAGACATCTTAGACTTAAGATGATAGTATTCACTAATGTATGGAACAAAAAGAAGACCGTGGTAGCAAATTTTCGATGAATATTTGTTTCTACAAGTATTATTGTAAATATTATATAAATTAAGATATAATAAAAAGATAATTTTGATAAAATAGAGTTTTATTTTAGTTTGAATATAGTGTAGTTTAATTATTACATCTAATGTTTATATGTAATTTTTGTGTCACTTTGTTACGATGAACTCTAAATCTACCTAAACGATTTTCAAGTTTATGTTGTGTGTTTTGCTCGTGTGTCTAAAATGGAATGTATAACATCCCGCTTAGAGTAGCCAATCAAACGAAAAGTAAGACCTAAAAAAATATAATTTTCTAATAACTTGCTATTGACCACTAAATAATTGCTCTCTTACCCGGTTTTCACCAAATATACTAAAACCGTCCGAACTGAGAGCCCCCTAATGTGATAGCTCCTAAATATAAATCTTATCTAACTTTGCTTTCACCATGCTGAAGGAACTTAACTAAGGGTCTCCTATTTTATAGGGATTTCAAAAATCGTAAACGTGTGCAAATATATGTTAATTGTATTTTTCTGCAATATTAAATTAATTTATTATTAGATACTTAGTAGTAAACATATAATGCGAAATAGAATATGTTTTGTTTAATTTAAAGTTAACCTTTAAATTACATAATATATACAAAAACCATTTTTTTAATTTTTTTTATCTCATTATCCAATGTTTCGAAATTTCAAACTGACAAATAACAAAATAGTAAAACGTAATAAATTATTGAAAATATAAAATTTTCCATAAATCGATAATATTATTAGTATGGCCTAGAAATTTTTATATTTGTTTACTTTTATTTAATAAAAAGATACCACTCTCCTTGGTTAACCAAAATCTTGTAACAAAATCTTTCCTCGTATTTTGTAAATAAAGCTGGTGTATCACGGTGTATTCCCCATTTATTGCATAAAGTAGGATTATTTATCATCTCTAAAGTCTCAACAGTATTTAGAAAATCCCATAACTCCTTAATTGTAATAATTTTAAAACAAGCGTGTGTCAAGTTTATTTATCAGCTTGCTTGGGGTTGGTGAGGTGGTCAACATTTCAGCCCCTAAATTAAAATTAAGAGACACCTAAGCACTTAGGTATCACCTAATGGTTGGTGAAAACGAAAATTTCACTTATGGTTACCTAACTCTCTCTAAGTGGTCCCTTAAATTTAGGGGACGTTGATGATAACGGCCATCAGTTAAGTAACATGCAGTAATAATAACTTTCTCAAAGGAAAACCTTTATATTCATACTGACACATTCATTTTATTACAATAAAATACAATAACTAATTCGAATAATATATTTTTACGATACGTCTTTACCTGTAACGATTCGTACACAAAAATTATATCTAAACTTGCATACAAGCAACCTGTATATTGACAGATTGGTTTGTGCTCATTGTCGTCTCGGCAATCTTTTAGTAAGATGTACATATTCAAAACTAGAATCATTACCAAAGAGGTTTTGGCCTGCTTTACCACACTAGCCAGAGGGTTTGGCGTTGGTATAGGGTTCGCTTTGAGTTTTTCTTCTCTTTTCAATGCCATTGTCTTACGTAATTTGCCCGCTAGGTAGCTCTTACGACACCAGCTATGGTATGAATACAAACGGTGACACTCCCTGTTCTTATATAACGTTCTTTTTTTGAAACCGTGTTCTTAACCTGTCACCACATTGACATTTGATTAAAATATATATGATCCAGCCTTATCTCCTCTATAACTTTATTGCCTTTTGGTAATTTTCCTTAATTTCGCCATCATCTCAGATCCTGGCAAATACAATGACAACAGTGCGCAGACTGAAAAAAAGTTACGTGTGAAAAGTTACATAATTCGTCATATTAGAACTCAGTTTTATTAACCGACTTCAAAAAAGGAGGAGGTTCTATGTTCCACTGTATGCTTTTATTTTATTTATGTATACATGTACTACTCATATTAAATAAAAGTAAACCGTTCCTAAAGGAGTTTTGAAGTTATTAATGCCATCTTACTTTAAACTATATTTAATGAATTTGGCACTATTACAAAAATCTACTATTAAAAGATAGTTAGCACTTTTTTAGTAGTGAGTTAAGCTTAATAAAGACATTATGTGAATATCATGCTAAAGTGTAAATGAATATCCATTATTATGATCGTGCCACAAACACATATTCTTTAAAAAAAAATTTAAAAGACTGTGTTTTTTGTTTAATAACGGTTTGTTTTTAAAAGTGTGGTTGAATTTTTCTATTTAAATCCTAATTCCATATTCCAACAGAAGATAGTAAATACAAAATATATTTACCATATAGAAGAATAGTACATAGGCAAAACAAAGGATGACAAGCATGATGCATCATAACTCCTGCCAAGGAGGTACCGATAATTGAGCCCATCCGACCCACCATCATGCATAACAACACTGCCATGCCTCTGAAATTTTTAATTAACAATTTTAAAATAAAGTACTCATTATTCTGATAGCCCCAGAGTTTCTTTTTCTGTAACAATTTATTACTATTTTAGAATATAGAGTTGATTAATATATTGGGGATATAAAAGAGAAATAGAAGAGAAGGGAAACAGAATCAGTGTCTATAATAAAAATAGCTATTACTAAAATATAGACGAGCACCTATTTGCTTATGAAACTCATTGAATAAACTGCTACTTTAACCTATAGTATTCATCTAAAACACACAAAGTAACGTAGGGAATTTATAAATTATCTTGTATCCATATCCACATATCCATATCCATACTAATAAACAGGATAGTTCCTACCGGATAAACTTATTTCATTGTTATTAAGTAATTAGACATGGTTATAATTAAGAACTATTGTGATCATAACGCGATAAAACTTTAAAAAAGTTGCTTGCATTAAACATTATTAATAATAAAGTAACTGTATGCAATTATATTCTAATTCAAAGAAAGACATTTATTTATACACAGTAAACAATTATTTATAGTACACTTTTTCCCGCGGCTCCGCCTGTATGTATGTCGGAATCGCAGTAAATATTAGCCTACATAGGTTTGATGAATCATAAATTTATTATTGATTTTAATTTTAATCTGTTCTATATTTTTTACGTGAAAGACTGAGAAACATCCATACATCCTTACAAACTTTCGCATTTTCTTATGGAACATGCGGCAAACGAGCAGACGTATCTCCTGTTGGTAAGTGATTACCGCCGGCCATAGACACCCGCAAAACCATAAATGGAGTACTTTTAAAATGGAGTACTCAAAAGTTCATAATATCACGCCAGTCTACTTTATCTATATTGAATTGCAGTAATTTAAAATAATATTGAAATTAAAAAAAGTGTCAAAATAAAAAATAAACTTTTTATTTAAAAAACTCTGAGAATTATTTTCTTGCTGACCTACAGCAGATGCCATTAATAACTCACATGCTCTTTGACCGTCAGGTTCCAAAGACAAAACTCTATTCAAAGCTTCAAGTATCCACCCATAGACGCCGTTTATAATATCATTAGGATCTTACCTCATATGTACCGGATATATTTCCATACAATATAAGTTAATAGGGCCAATAGCTAAAGTAATTAAAGGAAATAACGATGTCAATATTAAGAACAACGTAGAATCTGAAACAAAGTTGATAAATAGGCAACATGACCCTATGATGACGAAACAAAAAAATAGCACATAGGATTTTCCAATCCACTTGATTGTAAAGCTAATTCCTATTCCTATGATAGCGCAGATCACTTGTGCCGCAGTATTCATCATTATTGATGTTGTATCAATCATGTCATCGCATACATTTTCTTGAAAATCAGCCTGAAACAAGATTGTAACTGCTATTCATTTAGTGACAGAAGCCAAACTATTCAGTTTTAAATTATAGAGCAACCTGCTCCGGCTTCGCACGGGCTCTTCACGTAAAAAATATAGCCTATGTTCCCCGAGAAGATGCGCGTGATTTTTCTGACATCTTCAACAAATATCGCTATATTTTAGCCAATATACTCAAAAATTTTACAAATTATACACGAAAACATTCCTCAAGAATTATTCCATTCATTGGTAAAAACCACATCAAAATGCGTGCAGTAGCTTTTGAGTTTATCGCGAACAGACAGACAGATATATGCGGCGGTGGACTTTGTTTTAGGTATAAAATGTAGTTATTACGTTGTTACTCCGTTTGGTGACATATAAAGAAGTTTCGCCATCTCAATTCATCCCGTGCGTGTCGAAAGAGCCAACTAAGACGGTAAATTACTTAGGCCAACTGGTGGTTGTAGAGGTGGAATAGACATTAATAATGTATATATTTAAAAATGAATACCTATTTGCTTTGGTCACGACATCACGCGTGAACGTCTGAACCGATTTTACTAATTCTTTTTTTGTTGGATAGCCCACTTAGCGAGGAAGGTTTTAGGGTATGTAACATCACTCTACAACCAATAGGAGCCGGGTATCGATTGAAAATGTTGGGAAAATGGGAAATATAAATTCTTATAGCAAACGAGTTGAGCGGGTCAGCTAGAGTTGATAAAGCCTTGCTTACTTTTGTTTTGTTTAATGTCATGATTTGTAAACAACAGACTGTCACTTGTGATAGTTTAGTTAGAAGTCAATTACTACAACTGGGCAACAATATATTTGATGTCGCCATTGGTGATAGTCGGAATATTGTTTCTTATTCACCCTAAGTGGTGACAAAGCCAGTAGCAACAACTGAGAATAGACCTTTCTAAAAGGTTTCCAGGAGGGGAATCAGATTCTCTTATCTGTCTAGTAGAATAATTGTAACTAGTGTTTATACACTCGTGTGTAATTCCTTGCATAAGCAAGCTTTTATCGAACACGATAATGACGTATGTTGAAACGCAAAAATTCATAATATAATGCCTACTTTATCAATATTGAATTGCTGTAATTGAAAAAAAAAACATTGTTTCAAAATGTAAGCCAATTTCAAAATGTATCAGAACTTTTAGTTTTTTGCGGCTGACATACCTCCGCTGATGCCATTATTGTCTCACATGCTGTTTGGCTGTCAGATTCCAAAGACAAAACTCTATTCAAACCATCAAGTATCCACACATAGACACCGTTTGATCTGTAATAATAATGTGCCTAAGTATTTATGTAATAGTTTATTTTCTTACAATTTTGATGGATTACATTTTTTTCTTAGTAAATGATAAATACCATGACTTTATCTATTTATACAGAAACATAAAATAGTGCTCAATTTTATAAATAACTTGCTGAGTACCGCAGTGTTACCCGCCCGCATGTGACGCCGCGGGGCGAAGCTAGTCTAAAAAAAGTAGCGTAAGTTACTTCCTATATCATCAGCTACCTATCAGTGAAAGTCTCGTCAAAATCAGTCTAGCCGTTCCAGAGATTACTCGGAACGAAGAGACAGACTGACAGACAAAAATTGTATAAAAATCATTTTTGGTATATGTTCCGTGCATACATACATATGCATATAGTAAAAATCGCTTATTTTAATATTACAAACAGGCACTCTAGTTTTATTTATATGTATAGACGATTCGATATATTTATTGTTATTAGCAAAGTACTGATTTTGTATATTATTATAATTACAAAATTATTCATATAAAGTTTTACAATCTATTTAAAAAAAATATAGTAAAACAACCTTACATGACAAATACTCCAGCTAATAAAAATCCATTAAGAAATAGATATTTCTTATATTGATTTTCTAATAAAGGTATTGTTTGTCTTTTTAAACATTCTATCATGTTTATAGGTTCGGGAAGAGGTGGTGCATGTAGATTTTTTATCTAGAAATTAAATTATTAATATACAAAAGCAAATGTGTACTTAAGAATGCATTTGACTATTTTTAAATAGTATTACACACATAATATAATGTTTTGCATTTTGAACGATCCCGATACCAACATCAGGTCAAAGTTACTATGAAAATGGAAATACCATTCAAGTCACAGTACAGTTTCATCAACCATGTGTATTATAAAAGTATTAGAACCGGGCTGGCTCCGGTAGACCGAGGCAGTCATACCCTCGCACAGAAAATCAACTTAAATTACAGCACTCGTTCTGTCTGCTTTCGTTGGTGAGTGCAAGACCGGAGGGTCAATGATGCAGAAGCATCACTAGGCCGCCATTGGACCACTATGATGCTTTGTATGCATTCGTAATGAGTATGGTGACCACCACTCTTAGATTCTGCTTGTATTTTCCATAAGCAACGTAGAGTCATTTTGGCGACCAATACATAAAAAAAATCAATTTCTAATCAATCGGAGTTATGTAATTTGGTATTTTTTTTCATTCTCTAAGAAATATTCTGAAAAAGAACTGAAAATACTTACAGGAAAGTCTTCACGCGATTTTTTTTTATTATATGCGTACATAGTCTGCAATACTTTAAGGGCTTCATCTGGTTTACCACGAGAGAGCAGAAATTTTGGACTCTCTGGTCCAGAAGACAACAAACAGCCACTCAGTATAAAAAACATTGCATAAATAATAATCAATAACCGCCATGGTCGAAACATGTAGCAACCGAAGTTTATTTTAAAATCCAGTGGTAGTATGATCCAAGCTATTACTGAAATAAATAGAAGTGAATTAGTATTGGATAAGCACATATTTCCAATAGATGTTTGAGTATATATTGTTTAGTAACCAATAATTTAAACTTTGAAGATCATGCTTTCTGCTAATCCGTGACATGTTACAAAGTATCGTAATCGAACCCAAATGGTTCGACCGAAACTTTGTAACATTTCTATATTAAAATTGTCTTCTGTAACGAGCTGTGAGGAGCTGTGACGAGCTGTTCCTATTATTATTTGTGCAAAAGTAAATTGATAATTTAGGATTATGTTAGTATCCATGTTTAATAAACGCGTTTTAAACCGTTGGTGTGAACGTTTTTTGGAGTGGAGACTGCGTCGCGGCTAACGTAGTGTAGGACGCACGTCAGATGGGACGACGATTTGCGTAAGATGTCTTGCAGGAGCCGCCGAGAAACCGAGGAACGATCCAAATGGTGTGCAACTCAAGCGATTCATGTTCAGCAAAGTACTACTGATGATGCGCTTACAGCATCGGCTAGTCCGGGCAAAATTTTTAGTAGTCATGCAGTGACTCTGATATTAGGATATATTTTAGTGGAAATTTTAAATGCAAGATGAGGTGTAGTCGCTATTACCGTTAATCTATTTAATGAATAACAACCAGAAAAACAAACACTTACAAGGATCAATGGCTGCCCCTATTAGTTGTATAGCATTGACTACGCTTAATAACACAATTCTATGCTCTTTGGGTATTATTTCAGCTATAAACGTGTATGGTAACGACGATGGAACTGCTATCCTGACGAAAAAAGCATTTATGAATAGATATTTTTTTGGGTCATATAAAAAACCGGCAAATGCGAGTCGGATTCACGCACCGAGGGTTCCGTACAAACTTGTAGTTTTCTGTTACCTGTGCTGTAAGCTTCTTACCAAATTTCAAGATTCTAGGTCGACTGAAGGTATCTTTTAGGTTTTAATTCCCTTGCGAGTAGTTGCGAGTTCTCAAATATGGGGCTTAAATTGCTATTTCTTTAGGTTGCGTTACCATAGAAGTTTGATTTTGTAACAGTTTAAAGGTATTATAGACCTGAGTATTTGATATGAATTTCAATTTAATACCATGCGAGTTCAAGAGAAAAAGGGTATTAAGTTTATTTTTTAAAATATTTTTATTAAATGATGTAACTAAAAAATATGCATTTTGCAATTTTCCCTTCATCTGTGCTATAAATGTTGCTTCGTACCAAATTTCAAGATCCTGTAGATTCTGATTCCCTTGCGAGTCTCGAAAATTTGCATCATTAACGACTTATTGTACGAAGTAACTAAAAATTTACACTTTGCGCAATTTTTCCTTTGTCTATGCTATAAGATATTGCTTCGTACCAAATTTCAAGATCCTGAGTTCACGGGAAGTACCTCGTAGGTTTTGATTCCCTTGCGAGTAGTTGCGAGTTTTAAAATATGGGGCTTAAATTGCTGTTTTCGTGATTGTGTTAAGATAGAAGTTTGATTTTGTTGCAGCTTAAAGGTATTATAGACCTGAGTAGTTGATATAAATTTAAATTCAATACCTCTACGCGATCATGAGGAAAGAGGCAGTAAGTTTCAAAAAAATAAAAAATATTTTTATTATATGATGGAACTAAAATTTATGCTATTCGCAATTTTTCCCTTATCTGTGCTATAAGATGTTACTTCGTACCAAATTTCAAGATTCCGAGTTCACGGGAAGTACCCTGTAAGTTTAGATTCACTTGCGAGTGTCGCAAATTTGCAATATAAGCCGCTGTATCTTTTAATTGCATTGACTTAGAAGTTTGATTTTTTCACAGCTCCAAGGAGCAGTAGATTTAACTATTTCATATGAATTTTAGCTTGATACCTTCACGCGTTTCTGAGAAAGGGTCTTGAGAGACAGACAGACGGACAACAAAGTGATCCTATAAGGATTTCGTTTTTTTCTTTTGAGGAACGGAACCATAAAAAAGTAGAATAAAAAAACTAAGAGAAACAGGCTAAGAAAAACTTAATAGGCCTAAAGAATTCGTCGGCCTCTCCTTAAAAAGGATGTTATGGCCTCAGTCCTACATAATGAGTTACACGTTATTAATACCTAATTAATAAGTTGGAATACATATATAAATAAAATGTAAAAAAAAAATCCACATACGGTTCTTACCACAGTGCAGTGATAATTTTAAAAATCACGAACATAGCTAAGTTAGGCATAAATGCAGTTAAGAAACCAGAGCATCCGGCAGCCAATGTAGTTATGACAGCCATTTTCTTTCGACCTCTGGTGTCAATAAAATACCCGTGAAAGTAAGCCGTGAACACTATACCTGAAAACCAATATTAATTAATAATATCGTATATTTTAATATATATCAAAATATATCGTATTTCAAAGGAATCTACTCTATCTAATGAAAAGCGTTTCATCAGATAGAGTAGATATATGAATAGAGTTTCTTTGTATGCTCAAAAAAAAAGAGAACGTACATATTGACTGAGGAACAAGATGACCTAAAGACATTTTCACTTTTTTAGAACTAATATTTATTTTTTATAAATATTACACAAAATCTCAAACAATGACATATTACCTCATTTATGATAATTTAATTGTTCACCAGAAGTTCATTAAATAAACACAAACAAGTACAAACCAAGTGTGAGTTAAATATATAATATTGATTACATACTAAATGACATAGTGTGAGATATTTGAGTGAAAGGTAAAAAAAAAATTGATTAAAGGACATTATTTCTCCCAGGTTATGCTCCTATATCAGTCTCTAAAGGCAGTGAGTGTTTGTGCATAATGTCTTATTGCGATTGGTAGGGCGTTACACAACCAGAATGCACAGACAGAGACAGGACAGAGAAGCGGTCGCGAAATTTGCTAAAATGGCCAGACATTTTCAGTTTCAGGTTTTCTAACGATCTCAGTAATTTGAAATGTGTGTCGTGTAAGAAAATGAAACGCGATTTTAGGTACCGTGGGTTAAAACCTTACCTTACCTTTTTTGTATGGCCCGGCCAAAATGACTCTACTCTGTCTGATGGAAAGCATAAACTGAATCCAACAGTGGTGGTCATCATACTCATTGCGAATGTATACAATGCAGCAAGGTGACCCACACCATGGTAGCCTAGTAATGCTTCTAAATCTGTCAATTTACGTTGATTTTCTGTGCGACCTTACATTTTCTAAAACAAAAGTTTATAAAAATATCTGCACCTATAAAGGGTATCGCTGCAATTATACCGCGTGTACGATCAGAAAAGTTTAGATCACATTGAGCAGCTGGTAACACAATGGAGTTCCCCAGCACTTCCATCATTGACGACACAAGAAGCAAGGCTATGAATATTGTATATTTTAGATTATATCTTCCAAGACCTGAAATGAATTAAATCAATAAAAGTTTTCTCATGTAACATTTTATTTCGTAATCTTATATATAAAATTCTCGTGTCACAGTTTTCGTTCCCATACTCCTCCGAAACGGCTTGACCGATTCTCATGAAATTTTGTGAGCATATTGAGTAGGTCTGAGAATCGGCCAACATCTATTTTTCATCCCCCTAAATGGTAAGGGTGACCCATCCTTAAAAAAAATTTATGGCAAAACGACGTTTGCCGGGGCAGCTAGTAAAATACAAAGTTAAAAAAGGTTTTTCTATTCATTGTTTATGATTTCTTACTACAATATATACTCACTATACTCAAACAGTTGAAAAAACATAAGACGAAACAAAAGGTTTTTGAGACTAATCATAGGTCAAACATAAGAAGAAACAAAAATTAAAATGAATCCCCGAAATACATGTACGCGCATAACTATCGATTGTCTGCACCAAATTGGATAACTCTTTTTTGTATATGTTCGCTTTTGTTAGGAATCAGTTTGTATAGAAAAAGTATCAATAATTACATTGTTTGTCATTGGTTCAATGATTGTGTTTTAAGTGACTTTTGAAAAAACACTTATTAACATGATTGTGCACTTTTTATAATTTTAGGATAATTGATTTAAATCAAATATAGTATAGATCTCACTCTCAATATAAAGTTTTTTTAATCCACCTGTGAATGTTGTACAAAATATTCGTAGCATTAGAAATGAGTACTAACAACCAAACAAAAAACAATTCTTAAAATCGTTTATTTGGGTTCCTATATCTTAGTCATATGTACGTTACACGCCTACTATTATAAATTGAAATATACTTTTATTAGCTTCACCTGTATGTACCTAACGTGTTTGTAAGCGTTTTAATTTTATTAAATTATATTTATTGTTTAAATATGACATCAGGTTTAGCTGTGTATACAATTGTGTGTTATCTAAACTCTATGCAAATAAATAAAATTGGAGTGTCTGTTTCTAATATTAAAATAACCACTTTTTACTAAATGCATATGTACACATGGTACATATACCGAAAATGTAGTTAATTCTTTTTTATCTGTCTGTATTTCTGTCTGTTTGTTCCGGGTTATCTTTGGAATGGCTGCACCGATTTTGACGGGACTTTAACTGGCAGGTAGCTGATGATCCAGGGAGTAATTAAGGCTACATTTTTTAGACTACCTTTGTCCCGCTGCGTTATACGCGGTACAACAATAACCGCGGCTTACATCGCGCGGTTCAGCTAGTAGATATGTAATCAATAATAATGTTTATGTCATTATGAGTAAATTATACGTATACCTATAATACTAAGCCCCTCTTCCAATTCTTCTAGGGAATAATCTCCTAAAGGTGATGTGTTTTTCGGTGATTCTGGTTGTGGACTTTTCTCATTCTCAGATGGTTCGGGCTCTGTGTCTTTTTCTGATGTATCAGGTTTTTCAGGATTATTAGACATCCTCAATATTTACTATTAACCTTTGTGTTTATTTTAAAACACGAACCATAGTAAATACTGTCACAAGAAAATAAAATTCACTTCAACGATTGGCAATTTTCGAACAAATTTGAAATCACTTTTAATAGCAGAAAGGGTTCGTACCTTCATTAAACATCTTATTCTAATGAATGCAACCCTAATATCTAACTCACTTTAGTAGAAACTTGATGGCTTAAATTCTGCAAAATCAAAATTTATTAGTTATTGTGCTACATACTTCCTTAGAACGTTTCCATAGTACTAAAGAACAGTAATACACTGAATAGTTACACTTTCTGAAATAGGTACTTATAGGTCTGTACACAACACAACGCTTTCTTTCTTCGTTGATGAAATGGCAATCAGCCGGATCTCTCGGATCAGCTATTTCTGCCAATGTCAAGTGTTTATAGTCTTCAAGTCCTTCTTCTTCTTCTTCTTTGATGAAATGGCAACCAGCCGGATCTCTCGGATCAGCTATTTCTGCCAATGTCAAGTGTTTAAGAGTCTTCAAGTTATAAGTCTTCAAGTCAATAAGTCTTCGTCGTGATGAAATTAATGATATAAAATATAAAAAATGTGGATGAGATGCAATGGGGACCGTCTTCCGAAAAAAAAAAAACCCTTCAAGTCCTTAAGTCTTCGTCGTGATGAAAACTGACTATTTGACTAAGATTTGATATTCTTAGACATTGACATTTAATATCATTCATTTATTCTTCTTCTTTGATGAAATGGCAACCAGCCGGATCTCTCGGATCAGCTATTTCTGCCAATGTTAAGTGTTTATATAATAGTCTTCAAATCATAAGTCTTCAAGTCATTAAGTCTTCGTCGTGATGAAATTAATGATATAAAATATAAAAAATGTGGATGAGATGAAATGGGGACCGTCTTTCGAAAAAACAAAAAACCCATTCATTTATTACTTCTATTTATTAAAGATTGAAATGTGCCTTATATCACTTAAAAGAGTGTGTAACCTTTTTTGTGTATTACTTGCAAAATTAGTTTATTCTATGTTTCTATCTAATACCTTGAAACGAACAATTCATACATCTATCTATACAAATAAATAAAATTGGAGTGTCTGTTTGTAATATTAAAATAACCGCTTAATAAATGCATACACATGTACACAGGATACCAAAGGAGGATACCAAAATTTTGTCTCTCGGTCTGTTTGTTCCGGGTAATCTCTGGAACGGCTATACCGATTTTGAAGGGACTTTCACGGGCATATAGCTGATGACCTAAGGAGTAACTTAGGCTACTTTTTTAGACTAGCTTTGTCCTGCGGCGTTACCCGCAGTACTACAATAACCGCGGGTAACACCGCGGGGTTCAGCTAGTCTTCTATATAAATTGAAATGAATCGCCAAAATGTATGCCCGCGCATAACTTTCGATCGTCTGCGCCAAATTGAATAATTCTTTTTTGTATAAACTCGTTATTGTTAGGAATAAGATTGTTTAGAAAAAAATTAAAGTTACCGGGAAACAATTTTTTTTAGAAAATATAAAAGAAAAAAAAATGACGGTACAAAGTTCGTCGGGTCAGCTAGTTATACATATATTTATTCTGAATCTGGGCAACGGCTCCAACGATTTTCATGAAATTTAGTATTCAGGGGGTTTCGAGGGCGAAAAATTAGCTAGGATTCACTATTAGAAAATTTACAAAAAAACTACAATAGTCATTCAGGTACTAATAAATTGGTTGGCACATTTCGATTCCACACTCGAGATTTTCAGTATTGTTTAATAGATGTCCGAAAATAAAATCAACCAACATCTATTATAATGTTCTTCATCTACCTAAGAAATTTAGGCTAATACATGAGTCCTACGATCAAGTTAAATCTTAAAAACACAGGGTAACAAATGGTTTAAGCGGTGGTTTGCCTAGTGGTTTAAGCGGTCGCCACGTTTCTTTCTACTGCACCAACTGTTGTGGGTTCAAATCCCACATTGCGTCCTGAGTTACAGACTGTTGATAGATCAGAGGATCTGACACACTACACGAGTGATATACTTAAGTACCGTAGACCATGGAAGGAAGGAAGGAAAATAGTGAAGTGAAATAGGAAAATAGTGAGAAAAACAAGACGTGTTTTCTTCCTACTACTTTATATAATAAAAATAATTAACACCTTCTCTTCATCTTTCAATTTTTGTATTTCTGATATTAAATTTAAAGAGTAAATTAAAAGGTATAATTAAATACAACATTTATTATTGTACGAGATTTTTTTACGATGGAATGACTTCTTCGAACAAATTACTTTTGTTTTGAGTAAAGTCCGTTGTTCCGTCAAATAATCAATATCGTTTTTCAAGGACCTTATCATCGTTTGTAGTGGCACTAACTCTTGTTCATAAATATCTGTTAAGGTTCGATGCAAGGCTGTATCATTTTGGTCTGGTTGATTGCGTACTGACTGTTTCACAATTTTACTTTCAGGTATAGTATCCAAAGCTTTTCCTAAAATAAATATGTCTGGTTAGTAACGTCTAAAACATAGAATTCGGCAAGAGACTAAATAAGTCAATAAAGCGATTAGCTGTAGATAGTTTTCTGCACACCCTAAGTTCACTGCCCGATATAGTTTTTTTGGAAAGGAGTTCCTGGCCTATAATAACCATCTTTTATGCAGTGCTGTTGTACTTTCGATTTTGATTTGATTAGTAGGCTCTTTCGATACCCACGGTATGAATAGAAATGATGACCAACTGATGAAGATTCCGTATTTTAATCCGTCACCACTCGATTTACAACGACAATTTTTACGGACATTATTACTGTTTGGCTAAGCTTTGTTCAAAAAGCACAGAATTGCTTTGGTATGACATTTGATGTACGTTAGTCCAGACAATAGACCAGACATAAAATAAAAAAAAAACGTACCAGACTATTGTTCTTGTAAAAGTCTACTGCATGAAGAAATGCTTAGTAAGATCTTTTTTTTTTATTTTACTCAAAATAAACATAAACGTTCTAGTTTATGTTTATTTTGAGTTCTAACCCTAATTACACACATTACTACATTTAACGATTAGAAAATAAAAGAATGTATATCTTACCACTCCCTGAAAAATTAGGAATAGAAATTGGTTTTGTAATAATTTTATCAGAAACGATGTTATTAGATTTTTTATCCTGGTCATTTGAATTTATTTTAATACATATATTATACATAGGATCTATGGGAATGTTTAATTCTGGAAGATTTTCTTTTGAAGACACTTTTATCTGTGATCTTATTACTGTTATCGAATCATTTGGATATCGAGAGATGTCATTTTCATTAAGAATGGTTTCAAATATCGTTTCATTTCTGTTTTTTAAGTAAGTGTGAAATGCTAAATTGAGAGAAATCGTTTTTAAATCAGATGTTATTACACTATCATCTGATAGTCTTATAGTGGTTACATCCTGAGTTTGTATGCCTGACAAAATTTCATCTTCATCCCTCTTGTCTTTCTTATCGGTATCCACGCTTGTACCTTTTATTATGTGCTTTTGAGTTGAAAAATCACTAAGGTGATCTTTTATGGCTGAAATCTGTGTAGCTGGCAATTCAAAATCTTTTACTGGAGATTCTATATAATTTGCTAGTGGTTCTTCTTCATCTCTTACTTTATGATATTGCTCAACAGTAGGGGCGCTCAATCCTTCTGAATATGCAACCTGTGGTTTTTCATAAGTTTTATGAGCCATTATGTCCATGTTTAGAAGTTCTTTGTCTTCTAAAGTCATATTTTCATCGCTATGCCTATCTACAATATTATTCTCTATGGTATTGTCTAAATCAAAGTGTTGAGATATACTGCCGGTAATGTTGCTATCTACATGTTGTTTTTCAAAAATTTCTTCAGCCACTGGTTTCGTTATTTGAAGTGTTTCATCGTCTAAAGTCTTATTTTCATCGCCTAGCATATCCACAATATTACTATTCTTAATATTTACCTTTAAGTTTGCATTTTCTTGAAACGCTTTTAAAATATCATTTTCTAGTTCGGGTTTCTGCTCTGAAACGCTTATGCGATCTATGTCTTCATTAGTTGTCTTATCTGGAATCATATTATCTAAATCAGAGGGTTGAGACTTACTATCTGAAACGATGCTCACGTTATGTGGTTGTTCAAAAATTTCCTGATCCTGTGTGTTACTAATTTGAAGTGGTCTGTCTTCCAACGTCATATCGTCTGTAAAATTACTATCCCTATGATGTTTGTTTATATCAGCATTTTTTTGCAACGTTTCTATGATATTACTTCCAGACTTAGGTTTTTGTTCTGAACCGCTTATGGGGTGTATATCTTTAGCAACTATCATATTTTCTAAGTTATTGTCTACATCAAGGTGTTGATTTATACTGTCTGAAACGTTATTCTCTTCATGTATTTTCGAACTTTGTTTATCTTCATGAATTTGATTTTGTATTTTGGGTTCGTTTTCAATTGCTATTGTTTGTTCTTCGTCATCTTTTTTAGGTATTTTTATACCATTTTTGTCTTTTCTTGACATTATTTTACTTGTATCAGAAAATTGGTCTTCGGAACTTTCAACTTTATCAAAGATATTTGGCTTTTTCTCTGAGTATGTATTACTTTCAGTCTTGTGATTTATATCACGGTCTTTTTCTAGTTGTATAGTATTTTCAACTGGAGTTTTAGAGTTTTCGCTCAGTGAAATCAGATCGTCAATATTATTGGAAGCTACTAATGCATTAATATTATCACTATTTGGATAACTTATTTTGTCATAAATAGGAACAGCATTCTTTTTAATATCGCCGATAAGGATAGAAGAACTAGTATCATTGATATCGGCATCAGTTAACTCCTGATTTTGTTGATTTGAATTTAATGACTTATTTGACTTATTTTCAGTTTTGTTTGAATTTAATTTTCTTTCAGTTGGTTGCTTATCGTTTTTTTCAATATTAGGTTTAATTTCGCTGGTAACTTTAGATAGAGAAATTTGTTCTGCTGAGACATGATCTGATGGAGTGGTAATTGGAAAAGGTTCTAGCAATGCCGGTATTTTTAAATATTCTTCAGATTTATTCTTTACAGATTGAGGATTAAAGAAATGTTGTTTTGACAAATCCCGTTTAGCTTGGTCATCAGAATCTCTTTTAAACCCTTTAGGGGGCATGAAAAAACCATTTACTGATCCATTGATTGACTGTCTAGATTGCTCTTGATTGGAAACTCTGGTTCTAGCCTTTTTGGTGTCACCAGGTGAATAATTAATTACGGGTTTTTTTATAAAGTCCGTGTCGTTGTTAACTGGGCTGATAGAAAATGAAGTATCTTTGGATTTCCTTTTACCTTTAGCATTAAGATTCAATTTTGAATTCATTGATCTATCTTGACGATCAGATATTTTATCGATGGGATCGGAATCACGTGTTAAAGGAGTTTCTGAAACAGGCCTGTATTTACCTCCATTGCTTTCTTTAGGTACGTGCGCTATAGGTGATTTTTTTATAGGCTCCATCCCTGTTAAATTTTGAATGGAACCGAATTTTTTCGCGTTATCATGAAAGGGCTCAACGGATTTTCTTTTATTTTTATCGGGACTTTTACTTTTTTCTCGATGATCAATTATATCAGAATTGTCTGTCTGCTGTTGTAAATGAGCTGTTTCAGAAGGTTTATAAGAATATATGTCTTCATCAAATGGGGGGTCTAGACATCCACCTAAAATATATTTATAAATATTTAGTTCATGTAATTTTTATAAAATAGCAAAGAAACCTAGTGTATTGAACCACAAGCATTAACAACAAGATAATTTTATACTCTGTTTTCACTGATGACTAATTCAACGTAGCTCTTTAGTGCCAACTCATAAATAACAGATTTTTTCCTCCTCTGCATTTGAGAAGTAGGTCATCCTCAACAATAGGTACTGTAGCAAGAAGAGAGCTTGGTACAACAGAGACATTTGGGAAAGGGTGGCCAGGCCTTGAGACATTGATGCAATGTAGCTAAGGAAAAACCATAACAGAAACCACAAAAGACCGCATAAAATACCTTCAATTATACAGTATCTATATGCATACCTTTACTAATTGTATGCAACTGAATCAGATGCCCGACGTTGAAATGTTTCGTTGCTATTGTTTTCTTTAATAAGATAATTTATCAACAAATACAGTATCGTATTGTAAAATAAACTTGACTGATATACTAAAATGTTTGAAAAATGCGACTTCTGTACTAGGTAATACCCTCATCATATTTCAGTACCTAACTGAAATAGATTTTAATGCCGTATCTCTTTCTTCGCGGCGTATACTATCTTACTATTTAACTATGACAACAACCAAATAAAGATACTC
The DNA here is from genome assembly GCA_905220595.1 of Spilosoma lubricipeda. NCBI lineage: Eukaryota > Metazoa > Arthropoda > Insecta > Lepidoptera > Erebidae > Spilosoma > Spilosoma lubricipeda. Next base: position 16,502,887 of record HG992281.1, on the reverse strand, counting down.
TATTTTTCTATTCAGTTTTAAATTCGATGACAATACAGACCTGGTTTGCATTTTGAGCCTAGAAAAGTCCTTTCTATTCTCTCAGGTGATTTACGGAAGGTATATATTTCTTCATCTAATTTACTAAGTGGACTACCGTGAGACTCAGGCATATAAGGTTGATTATCCTCGTCAGTTCTAGTATCCAAGCATATTCCTGCAATGAACCTTCATTTTACAATAATCACCGTAAAACAATTATAATTAATACTGTTTGTTAATTTGCTACATTCCAAATCTTTTTGTTTTCTTCTGTTTGCAACAGACGTAAGAGATATTTCAGTTTTTGCGTTCACAAACAAAATAAACTACAACTTAACTGGAAGAGACCAGTGCCACATACCTCTGCAATTATTGACGCTTAAGTCAACGTCATTTCATCTTATGACTCTTTCTTCATTTAAAATATAAATATTTAATAATAAAATATTGAAGTTGATGCCAAAAGTGTACACATAATCAAAAAATACCTGGTTTCCTTCTATCAAGTTTGAGTTTACGATGTTTTGGGCTTATTATTTTGTCATCTGCTTCCATGAACATATCAAAGGACATTATTGTTTCATCACTAGATATAATTCGAACTTTTTGAGGAACAACTTGAGCTTCTGATTGATTATTAGATATAAATCCCCGGTTATAAAATTCATTCATTTCTTTCTTCCTAACTTTAATTTTAACATTTAGTGGGTCAGGTGTGGATGGATTGGGTCGTTCTTTAATCTTTTCACTATGGGAATTACTTTCAACTTCAAAATCTAAATTTCTCATGATTCTTTCTATTACTGCACGGTTATCCATATCTGTAAAACTGAATAAAATTTTAAATAAAATTAAATGGGGTGATTACAAGGTAGTAGACCACGTTGATTTAAGCACGAATGAGCCGGCTCGACCGGGGCAGTACTACCCTCGCATAGAAGATCAACGTAAAATGACAGCGATTATGCTGTCGTGTTTCGTTGGTGAGTGCAAGACCGGAGGCAGCAGAAGCATCACTAGGCCGCCATGGTGTGGGTCACCATGCTGCATTGTTGCATTGCATTCGCAATGAGTATGGTGACCATCACTCTTGGATTCTACTTATGCTTTTAATCAGGCAGAGTAGAGACAATTTAGCAGGAACGAACATATAAAAAAAAGTTATTGTAACAAAAGCTAATATGGAAAACTTCAAAACAGATTGCTTTAGTTTTAAGTGAAAAACAAACTGTATGATTTTTACAAATCCTAAACAGAGGGGATATAATTGATTAAGAACAACAACACAAGTAGCACAAAGTATCATTATTTGATATTATTTGTTTTGTAAGCTGATGTTTAGCATCACAAAATGAACAAAATATTCAGAGACAAGCTGGGTCTACAAAAATATATTCACATGAAAGATAAATCGACTACTTCTTTAAAATACTTTTTGTACTGTTTCCTTAACGTCAAGCATTTATGGTGGCAAATATAAATCACCAGCACAGAGTTTTCGTATAGGCTGAAATTCCTTCTTCAGTTATTAATTTGTAAAATGAAAATAAAAGTCCGACCATCATACCCTGTCTTTTTAGAAGGAGGCTAAGATGCGAAAGCATCTCAATAGGCCGCCATAGTGTGAGTCGAAATGTTGCATTGTCAGCATTCACAATGCGTATGGTGACCACTAACTCTTTGATTGCGGAATAGAGTTGAGTTACTTTGAAAGGCTCATAATATCATCATCATCTCAGCCGAAAGATGTACACTGCTGGATATAGGCCTTATTCAAGGCTCCCCACAACAATGGGTTCTATGCCGCCCGCATGCTGGTTTCCTGCGACTTCCACCAGAACGTCGGCCTACTAACGCTTCGTCTTCCAATAGGTGATGTGTAGCAGGCTTATTTATGCCAAAAAAGGAGCAGATTTTTCTAAAACAGATTCCCGTATAATACTCAAGGATGATCATAATATCATTCGAGCCTTATAACAAATACAATATTCGCTTGTGATGTGGAACATTTCAAATCTCACAATCTGGCGGTCTATATTAGCACCGCTGCACCGGTTCAAAAAAAAAACGTGCTATTTCTTGGCTCCCATCTGAATATTCGTGATAATTTTCAGGTAATCTCTCCGTGAAAACTAAGTACCTACGTTTAAAAAAAGAATTTGGCATCCATCAAAAAACTAAAAGAATTCAAAGTCATTAAATTTATTTACATTCACTTTAATCAATAGATAAAATTGAAAAAACAGCACGATTCGATATAGGTTTCTCACGAGTTTCTCTTATAACATTTTCTTTTTCTTCACATTCACTCATGCTTACAGATTTATAAATTAACATATTATTGCTAGAAAGTTTAGTACTACTGCATTGATTTACACTAAGACCAAGTATTGAACATTTAGTTATAAGTGTGTCCAGAAATAAATTTAGGGGTAAGAGTTCTGTTTCGATATATTGGACACATTGGGCAATTCTCATTTCAGGTGTATCTTTATTTTTGCATGCAAAAAAATTACTTTTCATAGTGGTTCTGGATATGTTGCCGAATTTGGAAACCATTTTAGATAGTTTGATTTCATTTTGAATATTGCTTTCAGTGTTTGTATCTTCCGCTAGGACCGAGTCTGTTGGAAAACTGCGTATTTTGCACGTGATAGCTTTAGACACTGTATTTCTCGATAATATTTGAGAGGGTACTTGTAATTTCAAAGACATCATAGGGGGGACACTCAAGGTGCGCTTAGATTCAAGTCTACTTTTTTTCTTGGCAGGAATATCGAGATTTATATAGAATGGATGTGCCGCATATATGGTGTCTGTGTTTGTGTTTTTGTCGCATACTAATATTTCCACATTGTCGGTATAAAATTGCCGCGATGTTGACTTCGTAGTGCCTGCAAAACCAATTAGAATAAGCTTATTAATATTGGGTGATATTTGCTGAAATTAGGGCAATTCAGAACAAAATTACCTTTCTTTGCAACTTCCTCTTCAGTTTCTTTAATTGACAAATCTTTTAAATCTAAAGTTTCGTAAGTTGCAGTAGCACTTTGAGTTACACCATTAACATCATCCAAAAACTTTCTAATAAAATAATCTTTTTTCAACTTATTCGGTTGTATTTTACTGAATATAAACGTATCACTTATTATTCTTGATACATCTCCTGATCCCAAGTCATATTTTGATTGAGAAGTAGATAGTAATAGGTCAACACATGAATAATAGGTTTTGATAGTTTCATTATCTTTTTCTGATGCTGTATTCTGTTTTTTGACTATTATTTTATATGTCATTGGTACGGTATACTCTAAGTAGTTACTTTCCTTTTTCCATGTCAGTTTATCAAAATTCTGAATTTCTGACACTTCTGGTACAATTTCCAAACAACATTTTGAATTATGTTTCTCAGATTGTTTCAAAAGTGGTGTAAATTTTATTCTTAAATATGCAGTATCCATTTATAGCTAATTAATCTAAAAAAAAGAAAAAAATAACGTAAATAAAACTCCAGGGTAAGATGTTAAATGCGCTGGCAATGATAAGAGGCACCCCCAAAATCATCTCGTCATGGGATATCCACCAGATTTCTTTTACGTATTGATTGCATTCACTGGAGAGCGCTTCAAACTCCCGAAAGCTACTCGTCGAGAAATTTAGAGACGAAGATGGTGTCTTTTAGCAGGAATTAGATCGAGGCCCATTGCACCCAATGGCTCCCGATAGCGGCGTTTGTGATTTCGTACTACGGGTAAATCCGAGTCTTTAACGATAGGTGCGAGGAACACCGATTCCCATTAAGCCACACGTATTGTGAACAATAATTGACTGACATTATACACAGCACAAAAGACTAATTTTGTGGTAATTGTTTAAGATAGAAAAGTTACCTTATTAATAAAATAAGATTGTATTTAAGTGTGAGACACTTGATGTAAAAAAAATTCTTAATTGAGTTCATATTTATGTGAACGTGAGTATAATTTTTTATTTCCTCGTACCCACGGATCAACCTTACTGTTAACGGTTGCTCTTATTCGCACTAATAAATATTATACACCAGTAGTGAAGCACTCCGTTACACAATAGCAAGATAATGGAATGTGCTCGAAACCAACCGATTAGAGATCGCTTGTTTGGTGATAAGTTGATAGATGTTGGAAGATGTAACAGCATCCTGGCCAGTGCTTTGTCAGATACCGCCAAGGCGTTATATTATTTGTATCCTGAATATCTTAGACTAATGTAGAATAAAATGTGGCTATGATGGAGCGACATAGTCGTAATTGTGGCAAAGCACCATAAACAAAGATTAAAAAAAAAGATAAAGTTAAACCTTCCTCTGCGTGTCCTAATCGGTTGACAAGTTGAGAATACCTAAAGCATTAAAATAGCCGATGCATAACTTTGTGCGCGAAGTTTAAATAATGAAACAAAATTTATGTGGATTTCATGAAATCTTAGCCCTTGTGAAGTAAGCCCTTTATACTCTTGACTAAATGCTTTCACATTTACTACCTATCTAGACCTATCTCCACCAAACTAATGAAATTTAAGAATTTACTCACCTAAATTAGGTAATTGTCGAAATAAAACACATAATTTTAAATAACAAATAATAAACTAAAATTTTTATAGTAACATATTATTGTATATGTCTGATGTTGTGTCTATCTTTTTGTTTTTTTTTTTCAACTGACATTTTTAAATATTGTAAAAAGGTTAAATAACAAATATTTTTCATTAAATAAAATAAATATTTCAGACATCTAACCCACAACGCCATCTAGCTCCAAGCTAAGCAGAGTTTGTTTTATGGGTAACTACAACTGATAAAAATACATATATACTTGTTTTTTGCAAATACATAGGTACATATTATACATAGAAAACACCCAAACTCCGTAATAAATATTTGCAGATCATACAAACGTTTGGTCCAACCCAGGAATCGAAACCGAGACCTCAAGCACAGCGGTCGTATGCGACCGCTGTGCTTATATACCACTGGCATGCGCAGTGGTAGCGTATGCCACATACGCTACCACTGCGCCACCGAGGCAATTAAAAAATGATAAAAAATGCTTAAAGTAATTAAATAAGACGAGATAACTATAGTAGTCTAATATACGAGTTATCAATGAGCTTGTTTATTTTATTTATATCTACACTATAATATTATAAAGCTGAAGAGTTTGTTTGTTTGCTTGTTTGAACGTGCTAATCATACGCGCGCGTAAGCTTTCCATTTGAAAAATTCTTTCAGTGTTGGATAGTACATTTACCAATAGGAGTGGAGCACCAATGAAGAATGTTACAAAAACGGGGGGAAATTATCATACTACGGGCAATAGGAGACGCAAACGAGGTTGCGTCGGTCAGCTAGTGTATGATATACTTAGTGAATTTTTACAATCTCTTTAAAATGGGAATCTGCGGGATTGCTACCATGTACCTTTTTGTTTATGAGTATCCGATATTTCGGCGCTGTTGCAAGTGCCATGATCACGGAGTAACTGTAGCAATCCCGCAGATTCCCATTTTAATGTTACTGACCATGAAAGTTTAAAACAATATATTTTACAATCTCTGTCTAATTACCTGTTTCACATGGCATATGTTAGTCCGTTCTTCTTTGGAATGAGCTTCCGCTCGAGGTCAGGATGGCTACTAACGTTTTTACATTTAAAACAAAAGTAAAGCAGTGTTTATTAAAACGGCTCGCAGAATCAAACGATACTTAAATGACATCTCATACTAATTATGGTATTTATTTGAGTATGTATGTATTTATATATATTTTAGAATGTGTATGCATATCTACGCATCTATGTAATATGTGTAGTGTATGGTAAGTTTATATAAGTATGTGTATTTGATATTTTACAAATAATAATCTAAATGCATCTACTTCCTATTTTCTCTGCATCACCTAAAGGTTAACTGGTAGAGAATGCCTTAGGCATTAAGTCCGCCTATGTACCTAAAGTGCATGATGTATAATAAATAAATAAATATATGCCTGTTTATTTAAGTATGCAATTGCGATTACTGTTCCCGAGTAACTAGTTTATCGAGACCAAGTACATCCATGAGGATCTTTCACCCCGTTAACAGAAAAAAGGTAGGTATTGTGGGAGGTGGATTTATGATATGCGCAATTTCTTCAGTTTACTTCTGATTAATTACGTTGCTGGTTCCAAGTTCCCTTATGCGAGAGTTGTGTATTGGTATTGTATTGGAGTAACAATAGCGGGCGTGTAAGAATTTAGTATTTATCTCTATGGTATGATAAATTATTATTATCCTTACCTACATGATTATAATATTTAATGGATATAGCGTGCTTGACTGAATTATATTTGATGGCCTAGTATTTTAAGGGGTTATTTATTCGAGACAAGGTAGTTCGACGCGGCAAGAGTAGATCCTACATATAACCAGTGTATAAATTAAATCGTTACAGAAAAATACGTTTTATTTTTTTGAAAATAAGCTTTCAATTATAGATATCAATAAAAAAAATAAGAAACAAGTACCTACTTATTTTTTAGAGGTCTGAGGCCTCGACAAGGTCTCTCCCAGCAATAGTTAAATGTTCATACGTGAAACAAATATGGTATATTAGAGGATTTCACAATTAAACGACAAAAGAGTTATTCTCATTTTAATTTCCAAAACTCTCGCTACTTTTTCAATTCTTAAATACATCACCATCGATTTCATAATTTACATAATTTTTACAAACTTTAATTTACGATATGCGACGCCGAATTATTGCTCTAATATTTGTTAAAGCAAATTTTTTGAATTCTTACATACTTAATTATTAAAATACAAAATCAAAATATTATACAAATAATACAAAAAATTAGATTATGTACTTTAAAAAAATATAAAATGGTACCTTTGAGATTTTACAAGAAAATAATTTATAATCACAGTTTTGTTATTTCTCAAAATATATTAAAACAAATACTTCTATCTCTTGCCTAAACATTTTACTATAATAATTATTTGACTTAAATATACCAATTCATCGGCAGTTATTGTTGCATTATATTATATACTAATAATGACTTTCAAGAGATTTAAATTGTAATAGCTATATTATTCTTATTAACCACAGTTTCGGACGTGGGTTTCTTATCCCTACTATAAATTGCAACGATAACACGTAGCTTTACGTAGTATTTAAATAACTAATAATAAAAAGTATATATTACCATAAGTATAATAAAAAGAAAAAAGCTAATGTTAAGTAGTTTAGGGACAAGTACAATATCGGATTTTATTTAGGTATATATTTAAATGAATGAATCACTGTTATTCTTGATTTTAACTATTTTAGTATCAGATAGCCCACTTATTAAGAAAGGCTATGAAACATCATGCTAAGCTAAATAAGAGAAAAAAAAACTTTTGAGAGACGCAGACGAAATAGCGGGGGTTTACTAGTATTAAATATTAAACATATGCAAGTACCTGGGTTTACTTGAAAAGGACAATAGGGGTATAAAACTACCTAATACATACAATGTCAATACATGATGAATAGATGAACAGCATTCACGAAGAAATACTGGAATCTGGAATTATATGAATTACCCTCAATTAGACCATCCATCCCTACTTTTATCAACTCAATATATATTCTTAACTAACTAACTCAAATATATATCAAAACCACTATTACTAGAAAGGTTAATTTACACAACTGTTTAATTATAAAGTAGGTATTCTAAAGTGATCAAAATGATATTTCCAAACACCTAAACTACGGTCTGAAGTAGTGTTTTTATTTGTTCATCATCATCATCAGCCTATCGCAGTCCACTGCTGGACATAGGCCTCTCCAATTGCGCGCCACTTGGACAGGCTTTTTATACATTGCGTATTTAAAATTAAATTACATGGATTTGTATAATAATTTACATAAACAGTTTGTCGGAGAAACACTCCCATAGCAGGTGATAATACTAATAATACACTTGATCATGTGTAAATAGATCAATTCGGATGAAGAAAATGCATCTTTTTACAACGTTTCATTAGCATTATTATCGATCCGATAGCTGCATAATCAGTTGTTTTCAGATCGATTTCAGAAAATAAAACTATTATATAGCAATGTGAGTTTTATTTTCTGAAATCGTCAGTTCATTCGGAAAAGATATTTATCTACTGACATATTTTCAAAGATAAGTATCATTCGTAATTCTGTCTGTTTTCGATTTCGAGACTATTTTCTTGGTTTATAAAGTAATACTGACATGATCTTTAATCATCATCAGCCTATCGCATTCCACTGCTGGACATAGGCCTCTCCAATTGCACGCCACTTAGTTCGATCCTCGGCTTCTCGCATCTCTCTGATCTTTAATAAGCATTAAAAATTTTAAAAGACTACGACGAACTAAAAGTATTTATAAAGTGTAAATTCCATTACACAAACATTGTTGCTCATGAAAAATTAAATAAAACAGTGAATAGAACGACGAACGACGACGACCGATTAATTTTAGTTATTGCTGACTTTTTTTAATTGAGTTTTTACTAAAGAATTTAGTGAAACTTGCTTTACAGTCTAAACCACTAGATAACTAGATCGTAAACCACCAAGTGACTTTGTATAATTATACAGCGTTGACAGACGTCCCGCGTTTAATCAAAATTATAATGTAAAAAAAATATAATGTCAAAATAAGGGACAGGTTAGCGTCGCTTTTTGGGGATACTGGCAAAACTACCAAAGTGAGGTTAGTTAGCCGTAGTGCTTTATCGTCAAAAAAATTGGCAGGCAATTCAAGAATTACGGATGATGCAGCATGTAGTAGGGAAACAAAAATATTACGAATGACCTTTTCTTTTTTTTTGTTTTCATATACTCATGTGTCGTAATTTGGGATTAGATACGAAACGTTTTTTTTACTCTTTGTTCCACTTTGGAGGAAAGAATCTCGCTTTTTCTTCACCAAAAAGTCTCTGAAAAAAAAAAAAACTGGCAACGCTGAATTATGAGCTTTCATTGAAATCTTTATTTAAAAGTGTCATCGGTCGTCGTCGTTCGTCGTCGTCGTGTCTTAACGCAGACGAGCTTAGCCACAATACAATTATTATAAGCCAAAATTTTCTATTAGATAATTACACTTCTATCCTAATATTTATAAGCGTATTTAGCATACAGATTTATATGTATGTCGTCTTATGAACTATTGACTAGACTTCTGAGATCATTTTGAAAGCCAATTTTTATTTTTACACCTAATAATACTACATTATCTAGGTACTATTAATGCAAAAATGTTCCCTTGTTTAAATAATACATAAGTATTGAATTTCTTTGCAGTTTTAGTATAAAAGTGTCATTACTCATAATTATTATTACTGTATTATATAAAAGTTTTAAAGGTCTATTACGGAAATTTAGATAAATTTTATGCAAATTAAATTCATTATCACTGCAAATTCTCAAAACTATTTCATCATTGAGGCTCTTTGATAAGTTAACATCTTTTACTAATAAGTATCTACACTACCTATATATATATGCATACCTATATAATTTGGTACCTAATTGTATTACATTCGTTTTTCGAACTTCATTAAGCTATAAATCATACGAAACTATTAAATATTGCAATTATGTCCCACCTATGACACTTACGTATCAATTTTACATACAACCCTATCCTATCGAATTTGTAACTTCCATCGTGCTCTGATTTACCCTTTCGGGTAAATTCATTCTGTGCTTCATCCACATTTAGTTTTAAAGTTGTAACATACCTATTACTTAAAACAGTTATCTTTTTACTACTAATACTACCAAAAATAGGTTGTAATTTAAAATACATTTCAAAAATAGGATGTAATTTAATGCCAATAACTTGGAAATAGTAGCAGGTATTAAAACTGACTTATTGCTGCAATTCCTGCTATTAATGCCAAAGTAATTTTGCAAAACTATTTGTCTCGACTGTCTGTTAAGATTTTGTTAAATTTGGCATGAGGATATTTAATTGAGGAAAGAAATAGAATACTTTTTACCGAAAAAAGTGACATACGCAGTGGGCGGAGCCACGGACAAAAACTAGTCTCTTAAACGTTTGTGTATTGAAAAGATAAGAATTACCTTTAAATTAAATAATTCAACTTATTTAAAATTACATTGTATTTAAACGTTTTTTGTAATGAGAATTTATTCGGTATTTTAAAATTGTAAGTTGCTCTGATGTTTAGATATATATTCCAATAGTATTTTTGTAACTAAATTATTATTTTTATAACTAAATGTGGGCTCAACATCAGACCTTACAACTAAACATTAAAATGTTCATTCGATGCAATAAATCAAACTTAACGTCTGAAGCATTGTGGTGAATGTGATACAAATACATCTAATTCTAGGCACAGAAATTCAAACTAATTGCATACAGGGATGTGTCTATGGTATTGCGTGTAATAAATAAAGGACAGTCGTCACTTTAAACTAGGTGCATTCACTTTATTACGCATTAAAGTCAACCTACGACCGTTCTGAGTTTATTTCGTCTTAAAGTGTACTCATAAAGTATAGCTTGTGACTTTATGTTAAGTCAATTGAGTCATTGTTTATAAAACTTTTTAAAATACAACCATCCATTACATTACAAGGTGAAAATATTTTCATATAATATAAAATTAGGCGCTACGACAGCGTGCTACTACGCTAAACGTTAACGGTTGAAAAATTACATCGTTTAAACATTATGATCTCGCCATCACTCGAATTCTCATACTTATTACTATCCAACAGTGCCGCAACTAGTATTTTATGTGCAAGGTGCAAGCTTCTGTGACTGGGTCCCCAGAAAATGACTATCAAATGTGCCATTTAAATATACATAGGTACATAAATAAATAAGTTTATCTTGCAATAAACATATCATTCCTAGCTTTCGAAGAACTACTCAAATTTTCTGTCAAGAAAGGTACGTATTTTAGACTGCTGTTTCTGTAGTAATGATTATTTCCATTCCTTTCATGCTACTTATGATTTTAAATGATTGACTACAAAACAGATCACACTGAAACTAATTCGATCATTTGTTTTTTAATTCTTAATACTTTTCTACTTTATACACTTCCACATGCCGTAATATGGGTACTTTGAGTCCACACGGCATGCGGTTTTTGCACGGCAATGGTTTAATCATTGAACCACTAATTGAATATAAAAATACTAATTTACATTTAATTTATTATAATATAAACTACTTTCCATTCTATAAATTACAAATGACTAGATCCACTCATCCTTTATTCGCTTCTAAACTTATTTCTCTAAAGTAAAATTAAATAAAGCGAAGTTATTCGGATTCTATTAAACATTACTTTCTTAGATACATTATTTTACACATATACACACAATTTAAATTAAGTTTTTTTATCTAGCAGAACTACGACGCCTAAATTATCTGTAATTATATACAACTAAATACGATTAGCAGTATATTAAGTTCTCTGTTAAATCCGTTAAATATTTTTTTTGTATTTTATGTACATCACAGAAATAGAAAAAAAAACTACAATCTGAAAACAAAGCTTATTTTGATAGTGCAAAATAATGCGCAAGCATAGTAGTTAAACTGTTGAATGTAATGTAAACACTGCATTGATTTTTGTGTACACAAAATAATGCCACTTTAATATAGAAGTTTATTATGAGTATTTTTAAAGGTAAAATTTGTATATTCCACAAAAATTGTCATGAATCAGGATGTCTGGAAATCTGAATCTGAATTCTGTTACATTTGTATTTTTGTAAAGTTTACCGTGAAATTCGAATTGAACAATACGAATTTTATTTTGAGTATGGTAGCTGTCTTTTTTAAACAAAATAACTGTTAACCATTGCGAACTATTAACACAGCTACAAATAGTATAGCAAATATTGCCAGCGTCTTTGCGTTATTTTTACTCAATTTGTATCAATAGCTGCGGCATTTGATTCAGCAGATTTTATTACAATTAAATTAATGAACTCTGAAATTGACTTTACCGATGTAGTTATTATTTTTATCACCATCTTTACTTTCTGTCCTTATTTGCTTACTTTGTAATGAACTATAACAAGTATACATCCATTAAAATACTTAGTACGAGGCTTATTTGCCTTGATTTTGCAGAACCAAAACTCATAAATACTTCTCTATAAAAATCATAGTTAAAAATCTTGAAATCAAAACTAAAACAACAAACTGTCGGTGCTTATAAATACTGACATTAATAAATGCTACAACATGATTTACTTCTTTCCATTCCTCGTAATAAATAATTCAAAACTTCAACATGATAGTATCGTCTTGAAAGACGCCCTTACCGCAGGCATCCGCATGAAATGCACTGATGGGCGTTGGCGGGGCTCAGGTACACAGTCCAGAATTATCCACTAAAGAACGGGCTAACACGTCAGCTGCTGCAATATCACTCACTTTAGTTTCAAAATGACCTCTCACGTGGAACATGAACTCGGCTTTACCACTGAATTCTTGCCTACACATTAGACATAGATGGTGAGAATGGGTATGGGGTCGTTCAGGCGCGTAGTGATTGTGATTATGTGTAAAGTACGCCCCTCCTCCGCCGCCTTCGTTCACAACTGTTGCGGTCGATACTGGTGCTGTTGTGATTCCATGACCGTTCAAGATCTGCTGGTTTTGATTGTGATGATGGAGTAGTTGTAGCTTTTCCTGATTGGATAAGTGAACTTTTTCTTGTTGCTGTAAATAATAATGAATAAGTAAATACAAGTTCGGCTGATGTGCATATAACCTGGACTGGAGGAGTATCTAAGGCAATATTTATTTCCGTCACGTGTCTTCCTCTCTTTCTTACCGTACTTTTACAATGTACTCCTAATTTTCCCATGTTTGATTCCCAAATTTCGCTGACAGCAAAAGTTCACCTACTATTCTGTACATACATTTTTCTAAGGTAGACCGCTATTTTACGTTTCTACGGAATTATTCCACTTACAGTAGTTCTGTCGTAAGAGATGGAATAATTAAAAGGAACTTAAGAGCTGAGATTTCGTAATATCAAGTATATATGTTACTGTAAAAATCCGAACTACGATAGGTCTTAAGATTATCCAGTAAAATCTAAGATAAACCGATATTCGGGATTTTACAATGACATATACACTGTTTGTGACTTTACGAATATACTTTGATTTTCATAAAATACTGCATATATAAAACAAAAGGAAAAAAGACTTTGTGAATTTAAATACCTGATGTTGAGTAGCCTGCATCTTGTCTTGCAACAACTTTGTGTCAGGTAGATGTGATTTTGCGTGAGCACTCCACTCGTCTCTGGTAGCAAAGAGTCGACCGCACAGCTCACATGACCAGGATACGACCATGCCTGCAGTTGCAGCCGCTACTGCTGCTGACGCTGCACTTGTGTGCACCAGGTTTGTATTCTGTATCATGTTTTAGAGGCACATATAGAAGAAATTCCTTTTTTGTCGACGATTTCATAATGAAACTATCCCAAGTTCAATGAGTTTTTTGAAATAACCAATATATCGAACGAATAAAATATTGAGAAGAGTAAAACAGATGGATTTCTTGGAATGAAAAATAGCCAGCTTATGGATATAAGTGCGGCTATATACTTGTGCAAACAATGAATAGTACCTATTGCCTTATTACATACATAATATTGTAGCGCACTGTTGTTTTCATTACCTGTAAATATTTTGGGCACATAACAGAAATCGGAAGGCGAATTGTGACAATTCACCAGCCAACTCAAATTCATAGAAATTGGAGGCAAGTTAGCTTTTAACAATATTGAATTTTTAAATTGATTACATACTTTTTGAACCTAACTCAATTAACCCCGATTGCAGAAGAATCGAAAAATTGTTATATTCAAAACAAAAACATATGCAAAATAGCCTATTATGTATAGTAGATATTTATTCCTGAAAATAATAATATTTTAGGTCAAAATTTGAAAGCAGTATGATCTAATAATTCACATGTAAAGTTCGAAACAATAAAGATTTACAATGAACAAAAACAGTCAATCAAAATACACTATTTCTAAACATATTGACAAGTAATAATATTAAAATCATCCTAAATATTAAAAATGCATGCGTGATTAAAAAATAAATCATGGAACAGGCTTGGTCATGTATGAGATGTCAAAAACTGACTGCTATTAATTAGTTTACACATTATTAAAACTTTTAAAATAACACATACTCACACGTAAATCTACTATAGTTAATACTTTCTAGAAGACGGCTACGAACCATGCCTTGAAGTCTTAATCAAATTTACCGTAAAGCTGTGTCCAGGTACCTGGCAGACCTGAATCGGCTGCTGGTGTGAGTGTTGTTGCTGTTGCTGCTGTTGTTGTTGTTGCTGCTGCTGTTGTTGTTGTTGTTGCTGTGCCACTGCTGCTGCAGCTATTTCGGCCTGACTTGGTTTTGTATCCTCTTGCTTTGTTAGTTGCGGCTTCACGTCATCCAGTTTTAGAGCTGTGAAAATCAAAATGTTATTGCTTAAAAAGAAAACAGATTATACGATTTAAATAAAGTTGAACAATTCATGAAAAAATGAGGTGAAGTGAAGCGTTGAATCATGTTAGTTCTGATATATTTTTTTTGTACTTACTAGTACAAAAATTGCATTAAAAACATTTTGGTTATACACAGTAAAATATGCAGGTTTCGTAAAAAAACTTTGATGAATGTGATTTGTTTAATAGTGAGTGATGGACTTTTGTAAATTAGATTATGTAAATTTTGAAGATAGTCTAGGATATTGAGATAAATTAATTTGAAAACACTATTATGCAATATTTTACGTTTATATGCAAGTACAGCCTTTCAATGGTATATAAGTAAATTGGACAGGCTAAGTATTGGGCAGGTTTCAGTAAAGAAGATGAAAAAATGAGCTTAATAAAATTATGGATTCTATTTTTTTTCCTACCGTCACGAACTCGTAACGGCAGTGATAAGATATGGTATCATTATGAACATCTATCATTACCATTACGAATTATACTCACGTGGTATTGTGATGGTTCTTTTACCTAGGGGAGCAATGTTCGAAGGCGTAATATGTTTCAATTTGTTCATATGTAGCACTAGTTTGTCCCTACGCGCGAATGCTTTGTTACACACTTCGCAAACATACGGCTTTTCACCTGAGAACAATCACAAATAAAGATTAATATTCTACGATGTATTATGCGGGTTTAAGTTTAACTATTTTTATGTTATCGTCATCTTCCTAGCCTTTATTATTCCCAAGATTTGGGGTCGGGTTATGGGCCTCCAGGATCCCCACTCATTCGGTGAAACACAGCGCAACCGTTGTTTTACACCGATTTTCTGTGAAGTCACTCCGGTCGAGCCGGCCCATATGCCAAAGCGTGACTCTTCCACGATATAATAATGTATTCAAATCTTATAAACTTATTTGTGAATTTTATTAGTATGTATATTTTTTCAACATGGTTGTTCCCCTGGGGATTACGACCATTACCTTCCAACTCTAACAGATACAACCGTGCAAACCATTCAAATACGTACATCCAATGTGAGATCACTTGACACATAGTCCTAAACACTTACTTTTTTAATTTATATTAGCTATTGACTCCCGGCTACATCATAACGTAATCATATATGATTGGTATCTGCCCACATATAAAATAATTTAATGGTTTTATTTATTTCTTCTGTGTTTAATAACTGTTGGTATTTCGTACTTTACTTGACTTAAAAATATCACTGACCTGTATGTATCCTCATATGTATCGTCAATTTGTCTTTGCGAGCTAATCCCTTTCCGCATACTGTGCATTCGAATGCTTTGCTACCTGTAATAAAACACAACAATTACTTTAGGATGGACATTTAAAAAGCTTACACTATACAGATAGAACTATTATCTCATACTGTTATAAATCGGTCCCGATATGATTATATTGGTATGAGTGATACTCGTATACAAAGAAAAAATCTTTATGAGATACGGGTGACGTAACAAAGTGGTTACATAAACTTATTCATCTTTTGTTTCCGAATTATAGAATTATGAGTAAAAAAAAAAGAAGATGAACTAATATTACTACGTAATGTATATTCCAACTAGTTGGTTTAAATGCCTTCTTACCTTCATTGGTAGAACTGGTTGGCTTAATAGCTGGATGCTTTCGAACAGTAGAGCTCTGCAATGCTTTCAGTCGCGTTCCTGGATGCATCGACCCACCTTCCGCGTAGGGCTCCGTAAATGGTATCAAGTTCGGTCTTGGTATGTTATGTGTTACTTCTGGTGACCTAGCGCGAGAAATTATTTAAGAATAGATTAAAAAGTTACTTACGACTACACATAAAACTTGGATTAACCATAATATCTAAACATTATCAAATGTCAAGAATCATTTGTGACCTTCCATATAACTTAATGTATGACGAATATTTTTATTCTAATAATGTTAAATTGTAAATATTAAGTATTTTTAGTTCCTTTAAATTTAATACTATTTCCCTTAGTGAACAAAAGTGAAATTAGTGCTAATGTCTAAAAAGTTAAGAAAAGTAAACAATGGAGTGTAGATATGTCCTGCGTACGTAGGATATCTGTGAAAACCGGCAGATCGAAGTGTGAAATATAAAAAAGAAAAGACGAATGTGGCTTTGGAAGGGAATAGGCATGGGTTACAGAAAAAAACAACAATGTGTCAACTCTAAAAAATAATTGTAACTTCTCAATCCATTCTTTAACAAATAAGATGCTGTACCAAATGACTTACCAATTTCCAAGACTCTGTAATACACGAACGCCTCCTTCAAATCCCATACCAACATCATCAGGTACAGTAAAAGTGCTATCAGGACCACCGGTACTGGAACTAACTTGAGGTACTTTTATTGGAGAGTTGATGGTAGCGTAATGGTGCTGCGTCGAACTTACAGTAGGAGGAGAAGGGTGACCAGGATGAGCATTGCCGTTTTGTGTTTGTTGCGGGAATATTATCTGATTTGATTTCTGAAGAAAAGAAAATATCCAATCACAATCAATGGATCCCGTGGTCAATATCTCCTTGAAACTATTATTTTTATCTTTCCAGTGTGGTTCAAAAGCTGATAACGAATTTTGAGAAGGGTTTTTAGGCAAGCTGAAATTGCGAAAAATTACAATTTCGTGAATTGGCGAATCCGGTCCTGGGAGTCTTTTAGTTATTTCGCTACAGCGCAGCATATAACATTTCCAAAAAGAAACTTAAAAAAAAACGTTCTAGGCAACTGGAATCTTTTTTTATCTTTTAATTTTTATTACCTCTAGAATTAAAAAAAATATCCCAGACGTTTTTGTTGGTTATTAAGTATACCCAGACGAATAAAAAAGTACTTTTTTTAAATTCCCAAAAAATATAGTTAAGGCAATCTGAAATTTATATCACGTATTTATTAAGTAATTTTAATAATACCTCCAAATCTCCAAACGATTTTGCCGGTTATAAACAGTTCCCAGACGTTAATATGATAATAATTCTATTCTATTCTAAAAAAAGACTCCCAGGATTGGATTCGCCAATTCACGAAATTGTAATTTTTCGCAATTTCAGCTTGCCTAAAATTCCTTCTCAAAATTCGTCATCCGCTCTACGTCCAGTATTTAAGTTTCAAAGTCTTGAAATTTTTAGCAGTCGTTAGCTAATGTTTAGATTTACATTATTTCATGTCTTTCTGTTTGTATTTTTTAATTAAGACACTGAAATGATTTCAATGGTAGCTCTAAAACCATCAACCGCTTAACGCTTTAATCATTAGGCTGATTAATTTTTCAACAGCATAGTGCCTTGAGCATATCTTACATTTGTAAGTTAGATAGAGTTATATTTTATTCAATTGATTATTCATTAATATGAAGTGCAAGTGAATTGTCAATGGCACATGTTATATTCGAACTGTTGATAAAGAAAAAACGCAAACAATCTAGTAATGAATAGCTCTAACCAATATACCATGAAAAAGACATACCTGCATTTCTTGATGATGTCTTGACGTGTTATTGTTATTCGTACTTTGCTGCTGCTGCTGTTGTTGTTGTTGCTGCTGTTGATGTTGTTGCTGTTGCTGTTGCTGCTGCTGTTGCTGTTGTTGCTGCTGGTAGTACAATTATTTAAATTCATTTGTTTTATTTTTTCAAAATAAAAATTAAGTGATTGCAAATTCATTATCCTAATAAAGTAAATTTTATATATTATTTCCATTTATAAGTACCTTGATGTATTTGATTTTTATTTTTAACAGGGATTATTAAAAAAAAATAGTTTAGTTATACTAGTATGTACTCAGGCAGCGCTCAAAACGGATACAATGGAGTATATAGTTGTCATCAATATGCACTTTGTGCTCTAGCTACTATAGCTGCTATACCTACTAACGAGTAGTAATAGAAAAATATAACTGTAAAGCTAAATGTTGTGGAAAAAGATGAGGCAAAATATACTTTTCAAATAATTACTTGTTGCTGCTGCTGCTGTTGTTGTTGCTGCTGTTGCTGTTGTTGCTGCTGCTGCTGTTGTTGTTGTTGTTGTTGTTGTTGTTGCTGCTGCTGTTGTTGTTGCTGCTGTTGTTGCTGTTGATGTTGCTGCTGTTGTTGCTGTTGATGTTGTTGCTGTTGTTGCGTCTCACGACGGGCAGCAGCTGCAGCTTGAGCCATATGTTGCTGAACAGCAACATGCGCCTCTAAGTAAGCTGTTTTTTGTGCTTCCGTCATTTTATCCATGTTGACTGTTCCATCCTGTAAAAAAACAGAAAAATTGATTGGATAATACGACCAAACAGTTGTTATCTTAGGCTATAAGTATGCTGCACGTACAGTATTCCCTTAAAAGAAATTAAATTAATCAGTTCTTGGTGTCTAGTAGGAATTATTACCGCCTTCATTGAGTGTCTTTGATGCGGCTGGAGGGCCCGAGAGAGGGTCGCATTAGGGTGGCCACCCCCGCCAGTGCATTCACCCCGCAGAAAGTGAGAACGGCTCCCTAAGTTCCGCCGACTTTCATTCCGCAACATGATGTTTGAACACCCTATAGTTAATTGCTTAAATTCGGCACGCGTTCAGTTCAATGACCTCAGTTATAATCGAAACGGGGAAATGAATTTTACCTTCACGGATGCAGTAACTTTTTTCCATCTCGGACATTATCCGAGCAAGTAACTGGAGTTGATCAGTATACTTCAAGTACCTATTCGGTCGATACCGAATAGTTAAATATTAAAAAGAAATTAATGTAAAAGAATGAAAGGAGGTAGGCCAAAACCTAATTTCTAAGGAAAGGCATATATCCAACAGTGGACTATTAAATAATAAATAAATAAAATAAATAAATTATTTCGGACATCTAACACACAACGCCATCTAGTCCCAAGCTAAGCAGAGCTTGTGTTATGGGTACTAGACAACTGATACAAATACATATATACTTTTTTTTTTGTAAATACATACATATTATACATAGAAAACACCCAAACTCCGAAACAAATATTTGTAGATCATACAAACATTTGGTCCGACCCGGGAATCGAACCCGAGACCTCACGATCAGCAGTCGCACACGCCATTAAAGATGAGACTGTTGAAAAAAAATTAATAAATATATACTCGTGCCAATAAATATAATAAGAAAACCATGGAAAATTATCACTGGGCTCATTGGCATACAGTACAATATATGTTTTACTAATTTCGCTGTTAAATAAAAGAAACAAGTATAAACTTTTTGAATTCAGTTTTTTTTTTAATATTATTTTTTATTCTGTTTTTTTTTTAAATTTTGATGTTCCCAGTATCACTCTCACGGCTAAGACGAATCTATTAACACCACTTACATAAAACTACGACAAGCCCTTTAACACTAGGCCGTGCCACGTACACTCGAAAAACATAACCCTCCTTCTATCGCAGTCGGGTAAAAAGCACGTAGGACTGGTATGTCACTGTTTTGGAGCTTGGAGGTCGAATATCGACAATAATTCACATGACCGGTAGCTACATGCTCTGTCTATGTTAATGTAGCTACTATCTTACATTATTAAGGAACGATAAATGAGTTTTTGTATTTAAATTTTCTTAATTCGCAACATCTGCAAGAAAGTAATTACATATGTGTAGATTAGTATAAATTTTATGTGAATCATCAGCGATAATTTAGACCAAACCCCATCCATGTTAGTTTAATAACAAAAAATAAAAATTAATTGGAATAGATTTTCCGCGATACTTGTAGAGGGTAGTTTGTAGTTTCATTGATTAAATAGCGACCCGGTTTCTTTAAAATACTCAGATTCCCTCTATTATATTATGCGTGTATTATAGATATAAATAATTCTATCTATTGCTGAAAGTTGCATTAACATCAGTTGTTTAAAAATACACTTTTTCATTCATCAGTTATCAAATCATTAAGAAAAGGCCAAAAGCGCTAAATTTACAAGTTATACCATATCCTCAGGCTACAATTATAGGTATTTTAGAAGTGGCATTCGAATACTAAAAATTAAGGGAAACATCAATATTTTTATAGGAATTCAATAAAAACGAATTATATTATTAAGTTTTATTACCAGTAAGGTCCGTAGATAACAAATTTAAAATACACTCAAGTCATTACACTTGTATTTTAAAAATCTTTAACAGACGTACAAAAATTTACATCATTTGTTTTTATTCAGCATTACATAACGTGAACCAACAATTGCTTGACGCAATGGAATGTTGCCCCCTCAAAATAAGGGAGAGAAACACGAATGGGGGCCGTGGAAACCTTGGGGGACTTATCACTCATGCACTGATTAAACACAAACTTACCTAGGAGGGTTTGCATATGGGGCTCGCGATAGGGTGAAAATATTAGAAAATTAAAGATAAATATGCTGACTAGGCAAAACTCTTTGATCCATCCAATATCAGATGTTCAGAAAGGACATCAAACTGGAAGCGATGATAATATAGATCCGTATATGAAAAAAAAAACAATATTTTAACTAATTATTGAAATAAAAACTAAATAATCGGTCTGCGTAAAAATATAAAGGTGCTTAAAATATAAAGTGTACAAATTGGCAATTAAAATTTTATTACATATTTTCAGTGTCTTTTTCACAATTAAGACGAATCTAACGAAACTCAAATGCCAAAAGCCATCAAGTCATACAAAAGAGCATACCAAATAAATATACGTGCACACTTGAAAAACGCACTCTCCACGGTAAAAAATTTCTTAATATATGATTGTTAAATCTTTCCAATAAGTTTATATGAACTTTAGTTTTTGTGTTTTTGTGCATGCAATTGTAATATTTATAAGTTAGTTTGTAACCGCTAAAATATAATTTAAAAAGTAAGACCTTCATCATCATCATCATCATCATCAGCCTATCGCAGTCCACTGCTGGACATAGGCCTCTCCAATTGCAGACCTTAACACTAGAAAATTCTTATATTTATAAAGAACTGTAACTATTTTTAGTAGTAAAGTTTATTTTATGGCAATATAAATTATAATTTAGTGATTGATAAAAAAATATTATTTTGTAAGTAAATCTTAGTTACATTATTTATCGCTTATACCGGTAACTTCGGTTGCATAAATGTAAATGTAAAGAAAGAAATAAACCTTCAAGAAACGAGCGTACTCCTTCTTAAAAGGCCGGCAACGCACCTGTGACGCCTCTGGTGTAGCGGGTGTCCATGGGCGGCGGTAATCACTTACCATCAGGTGATACGTCTGCTCGTTTGCCCCCTATTTAAATAAAAAAAAAAAAAAAAAAAAAAAAAAAATGTTGTCAATCAGTTTCTCTAGCAATATCCACATTACACCACATGTGATAAACCACATGTTGGAAACCTATTTAGTAACTTAAAATCATCTTAAAAAACAACACATTTATATTGTTCACACGAATTAAAACTTACCCCAAGATCCCACAGTTGACTGTAGTATGAACTTAATTGCATTACTAAACTAAACGACTATTGGTCTATAAAATCACATCATTTTTTAAATAAACATCACGAATCAAAAATGTTACTACATCGAGTCAAAGTACTAGGGTTGCATATCGTAATAGGAGGTCGTTTGAATCCAAGGGCGAATGGCGGTATTGGGCTCGTCTCGCGAGGCGGGTGCCCTCCGACGTTACTATGCACTAAGTGGTAAGTGCAAGTCAACCGCTGGCGAGCTTGCAAGTCTCATCGATCGTCTACACTTTCCTCTTCATATCGTACCTGGCTTAGAAGGGTCGCAGACACTGCTTATTGGCTTAACGCCATCGATGTAAACTTCAAACACATCAACACACTCTATAGGTATATTTAAAGAATAAAGAAAGTGAATAATGGTAGATATGTATGATTTAGAGACTTTAGAGATATACAACTCTTTGTGACCGAATAAACAATAAATTTGTTGTTACACTTTTTTGGTGATGCCAGGGGTCATGAGTTCAATTCTAACCCAGTATAAACATTGTGTAATAAGCGTCATTTGTTCGGTTGTATTTCATCTAAATATGTACATATTTAGAAATATTTAAGTATAATAATAAACAAAACAATAAATATTTCGGAAATCGAACACACAACGCCATCTAGCCCCAAGCTAAACCGAGTTTATGTTATGGGTACTAGACAACTGATACAAATACATTTTATTATATACTTTTTTGTAAATATATACATATTATACATAGAAACACCCAAACTCCGAAACAAATATTTGCAAATCATACAAACATTTTGTCCGACCCGGGAATCGAACCCGAGACCTCAAGCACAGCAGTCGCATACGCTACCACTGTGCCACAGAGGATGTTAAGTATGTTTATCAGCCGGCCGAACATTGCACAAACCTTGTAGTGTGCCTTGTTAGAGGCTTATGTCCAACACTGGACTGCAACGCGCTGATGGTATCACCGTCAGCCCGTTGCATGATGATATAGTTAGAGATCAGACTACCGTGAGTGGAACTTCCAAGTACAGTTATTCTATGAAACAACATTTTATTTACTCCAAGTAATAAACAAAAAGATATCAAAATTATGAACACACGTTTGCTTAAATTCAAAGCAACCTCGATTTGAATAACTTATCTCGCTTACAGCGTACGCCAATGTCGTAACTTTTAATACTTTTATGAGGCTAACCTAAAATTCAGTTCGGTTTTATCGTTACTTTCATGGCAAAATTTGATGACTCTGGTACTAAAAATAAGAGACTATAGGTGCTCTATGTTACTCAGCCACCTATTTTACTCTAGATATAGTCGTACCAGATACGGTACTCAGAACTTATTTACTAAATTGGCTGTTTTCTGGAATATCTTGAAGTGACGTGTTGAAAGATAAAAATTTGACCAAAGTCTATCTAAGTGTACCAGAGAAATACATCAGAAAGATGCCGAATTAATATACTGCACCACACTTATACGTTTCGTTGTTGATTACAAAACCTCGACTTCTTTAGTTTCTACTGTCAAGCCTTTCCTTACAGGCAATATTGCATTATTATCTACTCCAAACCCTGTTCTTATTAAGTTACTCCAGTATTATTTCATTCTTATGAAATCTGTTTAAAACCAAATGTTATTGTAATACTCATAGCAACATTATGGTTTTGTCATTTCTTGGTGTGACATTTTGAAATGTTAAAATTCGGTCGAGATCAGTCGAAAATCCCAAATAGGGAGGACCGTGATTTGGATTGAATTAGTTTAGGTGTTTGTTAGGGTCACCTAGTATCGGGTACACTAATTAATACATACACGAGCTTTGAATTCCGCCGGAACGGCACTTGTGGAGCCACGCGAAGATTGGTTTTCGGTGAATGACGAATTTCACTTCCCCCGAACTTCGGCTTGTATGGGTATGTGTACCAGGACATTGTGTAGTGTACCAGATCTCCATTTGACGGGCCCCCTCCACCGCGTCAGACGTCAATGAAGCCTACACAGCGCCATGGTATGATTTTCATGTCATATTTAAAGGTAGCATTGCCCAAGTTTGAACTGTACAGCAGTGATTGATCTGTGAGTGTGAGTGTTTAGCTTTAATCTCTCATGGGCCCGGATGGCTTTTCATTAAGGTATCTCTCCACTCCGAGGGTCCAGCACTGGTGTACAGGATTAAACAAAATCTGTTAATTATACTCATTGTGAACGCAGACAATGCAACAATGCAGCATGGTGATCCACACCATGGCGGCCTAGTGATGCTTCTACGTCATTGAGCCTCCGGTCTCGTACTCACCAATGAAACACGACAGTACGAACGTTCTCATTTTACGTTGATCTTCAGTGCCGGCCCGTTCGTGCTGAAAGCATTGTGGGTCTACTACCTTGAATCATATCAAAGCAGCCATGTAATTTTAAAACCTACATAATAGCTACATACGAGTATGCTATGGCGAGGAAGAATACTTAACCAACTAGTTAAAACCAATCGAACATTAAATACCGATCTCAGTGAAGAGTGCATTGACGGTTTCACAACGATTCCGCAGACAACAGTAGGACATCCTTATAGTGTTTCCAATCGTTTATTTAACTTTTGACAGCTCTAATACTTAATCAAATAGTGATACCCTGACCCGTTACCAATTCGATTTCTTTTATCGATCGATTTTGTACATGAAGAAGTTTTAATCGATTTAACACACTCATTGTTTTACCGATAATTTCGTAATTTTATCGATTATTAAACCGCAACACCGGACGCGTAGCGGACATTTTGTAGTTAGTCATAATTCACATTTTCATACGTCGATTTGAGTATTTTTATTCCTCCGTATTGATTTATTTGTGAATTCTCACGTTTGGTTGAGTTGAGCGTATCGTCCCTCCCTTCGTTACTGTCAAAATGCCAAAAATTAAGGTGCTCAAAGGACAAACAAGAGAGTTTGTCTTGCGACTTCGTGAATACTTTGAAAAGGAGAGCTGTAATAATGGGCCTCTTATATCAGTGACTCAAGTTTAGACACCGTGTGATTTGATATAAAATATAATCACAATAATGTTATTGTATGTTTTATTAATAAAATCGATAATCGATTTATTTCAAACCCGTTTTTATAGTCTGTGGTCATTCATTATGAATGACACATCTCTAAGTGGCCGGAGCCCGTCCATGAAGTACAGTATTCCCTCTAGTACATTGATCAAAAATTATTATAAAACTTTATGTGCGTGATCTGTCAAAAGTTAAATAAACGATTGGACGCACTATAATTTTTTGTTTATGCCAAATAACAACTTATCAATCGAAGAAAAGACGTAAAATATATTATTATTTACATAAGTTCAATAACTAAGACGATATTTAAAGATATAAATATCACTAATTCTGAGTATTTTTTAAGCAGATTAAATTTTGAAATGCTTAAATTTTGTGAATAAAAGCAGATCAAGTATCAGAATCTTTATACAATATTTGCTACAAGTTTAACAACAATGTGGATACGTTTACAGCAAGTTACAGTCTTAAAGTATGTTCGGAGATTTGTTATGGAACGTTTAAAAGTCTTAACAATAAAAATTCAAGTTAAAATAAATAAATATTTCGGACATCTAACACACAACGCCATCTAGTCCCAAGCTAAGCAGAGCTTGTGTTATGGATACTAGACAATACAACAGACAAATATATACTTTTTTTGTAAATACTTACATATTATACTTAGAAAACACCCAAACTCCGAAACAAATATCTGTAGATCATACAAACATTAAGTTCGACCCGGGAATCGAACCCGAGACCTCATGATCAGCAGTCGCACACGCCAACAGCTAGACCAACGAGGCAGTCGAAAGTTAAATTAATTCACGAAACAATGAATTACGTTACATGATAGGTAAACTTATTTCGACTTTTGGTTTGATCACTTGTGATTTAGTGTGTGAATAAAGGATAATATGTATTATTTTATACGCTTATTTACCACAACTAACACTGCATAGTAAAATTGAAAATTTAAGGCCAAGGCCAAGTTGACATTCTACAAACGTACACTTTATTAGAAAATTAACAAATGTAATGGAATGACATCAAGTCAACGCTAAGTCACGTGGTCAAATCAAAATATTAGCCAATAATGCAAGAAATAGAGATTTCAGTGATTACAGAAAGAAAATTGACTCAAAATACTTGTATCTTGACTAATCAGGCATGTAGGACATCTGATGAGTGACCATCGCCGCCTACAATAACAGAGACACATGAACGAAGTAGGTCTTTAAGTTCCCTCCTTCTACTGGAATTAAGGTAAAGCTACCAAAATGTTGCTTAATAGGTTTCTGTATGGCCGTGGCCCACCATGCCAGCATGACTCTCCAACGTCCGACTATTGTATT
The DNA here is from genome assembly GCA_905220595.1 of Spilosoma lubricipeda. Taxonomy (NCBI): domain Eukaryota; kingdom Metazoa; phylum Arthropoda; class Insecta; order Lepidoptera; family Erebidae; genus Spilosoma; species Spilosoma lubricipeda. The sequence goes on along the minus strand of HG992281.1, from coordinate 16,476,436 downwards.
CAGCCAATTCACTTTACTAATAAATTGATATTGGTATTTGTAAATTTAAGACATGTATACCCTACTACCCATGGATTTGTTTTAAACACTGTTATTAAATCAGTGTAATCGTAGCTTTCATCCTTCTGAAAACTTATTTTGTATTTATTTTGTCAAATCTTTATTTGCTACTTACGTCTCGTAGAAAATTCACTGATAATAATTAAGTTACACCATTCCTTGTGGTTTACTCACTTAAACTAAGACAACGTGTTGAATATCTGAGTGAAACTTATTTAGAGCAGCATGTGAAATATCATTAAGTAGGTATATAGAAAACACAATCTTTCTCGGCTCGACTCTCGGTTATGATGAGGCCGTCAATAAGTCGGACTATTAGTCGCTTAGAACTTGCAACTCAACAATTTTCGTACAATCTACATTTTAGGATGAACATTTATTCTTATCTCTAAATATCAGACGTTTGTAATATCAAAATGAGAAGGGTATGATTTTCATGGAGAAATCAAATTATTTTGAAAGGTTGAATCACATAGGATAAACACGACTATAATCTTTCGGTTAAATAGTTAACTCGTTACTGTGCCAGTGTGCCATTACCTCTTGCTGTAGTTATGGAGATTTCAGCCGTTTCGTAGCCACCATGTGATGTGGGGAAGGCTTGAACCGTTTCAGTGCAAGTGGTGTTCAGGGTAGCGGGTGCGGTCCCCCGCGGGTGTTACGGGTGAAGGGAGGCCGTAGTAGGAATATCCTTCACCTCCCGCGCTAGGTCAGGGTTAACGGTACCCCCGAGCTCGGGTGACGAAGCCACCTTCGACCTTGGATGCGATGCGTACGGTAATGCATTTCATACATATATGCTGTACATAGCACATAGTTATATGAATTTGAGCTATGACGTCACAATACTCTGTTGGCAGTTAGATGTAGTAATGTATGTATCCATTTAGTTTAACTACATAAATTATGCAGAATATAAATATTTAACAAAGAAAGCCCAACCGCACAACAATTCAACATATAATCTGTTAGGGGCATATTCATACAAACCATTAAACATTATGTAATCTGTTACGTACAAATTTTCATGTAAGTAAATTATTAAACGGCGCGCATCGGAAAAACAAAATGTCTAATGGACATGCGTAACCAATTTCTGCGATGCCAACAGTCTTATGACGCATGAAATGTGTTAGAAACTCTTATAAGTAATACCTTAAAGCATACAATTCATTAACCCGCCTCAGAACGTAGAAATGAAATAAACTCGTTCGGTAATAGTTCACAAAACGTCTTTATTAAGGTTCAAATTCAATGTTTGTACAGTGTTTACCTTTGTCATTTCCGAGAAGGAGAATCTAGCCTTATAGTAAGGGGTGAAGGTTGACTTTCGCTTAAGAAACGATCGCGGGTGGTGGGTGGCTGTGGGTCGATACAAGTCGGGCGTTCACGATCGATAAAGAGGGGCACAACCCTAGTCCGGTCACCGTGCATTGCCCGCCACATACCAGCACATTCGTCAACAATATATTTCATAGCTTAGTGTCTTAATTCATAAACAGACAATAGAGACACATCTTATGACTTTAAGTCATTTGAAAGCTTAAGAAAAATATATAAAGAAACGAATTACTTTTTACTATAGCGTCTCACAGACGAAATGTTGCTTTTTTTCGCGGTATAAAAGATAAGCGTGAAAAACATAACCCTTCTTTGGCAGTCGGGTAAAAAGTCAGAGCGAAAATACGAGTATGTTCAAATAAACAAATAAAGTTGTGAATCAAAACAAACGTGATGTTGATGATATTTACATGTTTGGATTCTATTTCGGAACACAAATCGATATTTTTATCTAATCAACGATCGATAACTCATTTTATACGTAGTAGATATAAATCGATTCTTTCGTGACCTTGTCATCAACCAAGTAGTTACTAAATACGAGTGTGCGAAATTATTGGTTTTAAAAGAGGTATGATCATCAGTCCTACGGCTAATTATCGCACAAGAGGGATTAATCAATAGGGAACGATATTTTTACTCTTGAACAACTATATATAGGTAGAGCTCTTTGTCACCTTCTGTACGTATGGTTAATTATCATTATTCTAGCATTAGGATAATACAGCGGCCTCTCTCAATTTCAATGGAAACCGAGAAGCTAGATCTGTCGACGTTAAGGAGATGTTAAACATGATCAGTCCGTTTTATCCGTTTGGTGTATTCTGAGGATTGCCAAAGATTTCGTTAAGTTACATTAGTAGGAGGTCATTTACACTGGACTTTTAGTGTGATTGTTATTTATTTAGTACATTTTTTTTAATCAAAGTAATTATACCAACATTGACAAGATTTATGTTATATGATATGTGTGAAATGTTAAACGATTGGTAACTGCATTGACGTTGAAGATAGTGAAATGCCGAAATTATATGACGTTCAAATATAGTATTGCATAACAGGATTACCGCACTCAAACAGCATTCTGTGAAGAGGACAAGGCTTAGATGGTAATCATTATCATCAACTTTTACAGTCTACTGCTGGACATAAAACTCTCCTTAAAAGGAGGCTTCGGACTGCTATAAAACGCTGGCCATAGACGACGCTGATGATAATAATACGGTAGTTAAACTATTTCAATTTTTTAAGTACCAAATGTTTCATAGTAGCATTCATAATTAGTTGAGTTCTTAATATTTTAATAATTTAACTACGGAAGTAGACTATAAGTTAAATTACGGATATTATTGTACAATAACCGTGACCTTAATGACTTTTACATCGTCTTCGCATGACCCAATTAGCCTGATAAAAAAAATGCTATTATTTCTATTATATTTAGAATGAGGAGGAACGAGTGTCATATCCCTCCAACACAAAGGGAGGATCCTCCGACCAGGCGAGGTGATCTTGGGAAGTTGTATATATCTGGGAGGGGTCCGGATGTGTTAATAACAGCAGTTCCCGGATCCCTCCCGTCTCAGGCGCAGAGTGGCACACCGTGTGGTTTTAGTCGGTTCGATTCCGACACACCGCCCCGCCGCAAACCCCGGCTGGGTGACGGCCCGAGGGGGTTTCCACACGTTAAAGACCTGGGAAGTTGTATATATGTTAAATGGCGCTAGAAATATCATTGCGCGATTATTGGTACTGTTGTGTACTCAGTGTCGTGACGTCACACCGTAGTTCGGTGCATTCCGATCGATGACGCTGTAGCATGTTGCTGTTGCGCTGCATGTGGAGGTCGCCACACATATAATAACTAGCCGACCCACGCAACCTCGTTTGCGCCTTATATTGCCCGTAGCGTGAAAATTTCCCCCGTTTTTGAAACATTCTTCATTGTTGCTCCGCTCCTATTAGTAATAGCGTGATGATATATACCCTATAGCCTTCCTCGATAAATGGACTATCCAACACCGAAAGAATTTTTCAAATCGGAGCAGTGGTTCCTGAGATTAGCGTGTTCAAACAAACAAACAAACAAACTCTTCAGCTTTATATATTAGTATAGATATATAAAAGAGGAAGGTGACTGACATACCTAGAGATCAACGCATAGCCCAAACCGCTAAATTTAGAATCCTGAAATTTTGCATGTAGGTGCTTTATATAACGTAAGTGAGCATTAAGAAAGGAATTTTTGAAATTCCATACCTAAGGGGGTAAATCAGTCATACATAAATTTGATAGTATTATAATGGACCTATACCTTGACACAAGTTTTCACATATTCGTAATGTATTTCTTTTCCACAATATTAAATAAACGCGGCCTGCTTATCCTAAAGCTGCATAGCTGGCTCGACCGGAGTTATACCAAGGCCTTACAGATAACCGGTGTGAAATAGCGCTTGCTCTGTGTTTCACCGAGTGAGTGAGGATACCGGAGGCATATACCACAGCCCTCCCTTCTTATCTCCGCCCTCCCATCCCCGAAAGACCGACAAGGCACTCGTGACGCCTCTGGTGTTGCGGATGTCCAAGGGCGGCGATGGGTCACTGGTGCCCTCACCTGTCCCCCTCAGGCTTGCGCTTATGGAAGACGCCTGAGTCATCTGCGGAACCTGGCCCGTTCCCGGGCCTGACGGACAGGGAGAGTTGTAAACCTCTCCCGGCCCCGCTCCGCCATCTCCTTCACAAACATAACTTGCTCGCAGAAAGAGACGGCAGAGTTCCACGCGCTCTCGCTTCGCAACATAGTCGCAATCGTATTTCCACTCGTTTGCCTCCTATTATATAAAAATAAATACAAAATTTTAACTCTGAAGGTTAAAAAAAACTTTAAATATTTTAAACAACCTAACAAACCAACATGGACGCAATCATGTTTCCGCTCCTTTGCCCTCTATTATATAAAAATAAAATATATCATTTTAACTCTGAAGGTTAAGAAAAAACTTTTATAGGTTTAAAACAAACTAACAAGCCTACAAACTATGCAAACGAAATGAACATGAATAAAAAGTTATAAGTAAACACGTGCTTTTAAGCTAAAAATCATACTATACCTAAAGTGTTATTTTCTATGTTATACCATTGAATAATGTAAACGCAAAAGCAGCTGAATCGTGTTACAGGAAAAAATACAGATTTTTCTTAGTATATACCCTCAGATAATTCTTTATCTGAGTATATACCCATATGAAAATATGAACTGTCACTTGACGTGACAAGTTGGATCTGTCAATCTACTTAGATTTTCTGATTCAGAAAAAGCTTCTTAAATATCAAACTAGAAATGTTGTTTTCGATGTGAGTCGTAAAATAAGCGTTGAAGAAATAACTACTTGGATTTAATTTATAAGAAATAATAATTACAAAAATCGGAGATAGTTGAAAAGAAATTGCAACAGAATAATTTTAGATAGGTATTTCTTTTAAAAACTATTTATTATTACTTCATAAGTCAGTTCTTTTAGCTTCAGTTCACTCAAGTTAACTTATCTTCAAACAAGATATTAATTTCAAAGAAGAGAGATGCTACAGGAAATGACATGAGTATAAAATATAACCTACTAGCTTTTACTCGCGGCTCCGCCTGCCATGTCGGTTATAGGTATAAAGAGTAGCCTATGATCTTTTTCAAGAACTAGAGTATCTTCATTTCAAATTTCATTGAAATCTTGAAAGTGGAATAGTCGTGAAAGCGTAACAGACAGACAAACAGAGTTCTTTGGAATTTATAATATTAGTTTCTGAATTATAGTTAAAGAAATTGATCCTGAACATGTACAAGTATAATAAAAAAATACCATTATTACGAAAACGTCAAAAATTCGAACAACAAAGACACAAATATGTTTAGTAGGTAAACAACACCACTAAGCTAAAAATAATCTCTATATTGAACTTTTGGAATTGAAACTCAGCTCAAAGTTCTCTAATTGAAACGAGGTAGATTATTTTAACCGATGTTGGCGAAAAAGGTTAAGTTCATAAAGTTGACGAGGGTATGATAATTTTACATAAAAAAAAGTAAAAACTGAAAGCCAACTACTACAAGAAACGACGCTGAAAAAGTATGAAACAAGTTGCAAAAGCCGTAGTCACACGTTGTTAAAGAATTATGGACTATGGAACATTACTAAGTTTCAAAAGCCGTAGTCCATGTAGTGTAATTTATCAAAACGATACCTCATTTGTCCAGTTCTAATAAGTAGTTAAGGAGCTGTGAGGGAACAAATGAACATACATACATACATACCTACATACATACATACATACATACATACCTACATACATACCTACATACATACATACCTACATACATACATACATACATAGTCTGTCAAAATCCACCTTTGGCTTTGCCGTAGTCGGGTAAAAATAGGTGACAGAGGAGCCGTATGACCTAAGTCTAAATTTTGTTACGGATAACGTTAGTTTTCATTATGATTATCATGAAAAGAATAGTTATTCGTAATACAAAGATCTGGTTCTTTTTATATACTATGTTTATGTCTTAAACATTGGCGAGATTGAACATTTTGTTACAGATGGATGCCATGTGCCAAGTCGCCATGAGTTTCTAGTAGACCTATTAGAATAGTTAAGTAAGTAAACAAATGGTATAATTCGAAACTCTAACAGGTAATGTCAAATCATATCATCAAACGTAGGTACCATTGGGGACGAAGTTCAAGCTGGACGAAGTGAAGCGACCACGCCTTAAACCGTACCGTGCAATAACTATGCGTCATGAGTAACTTTCCGTGTTCAACATCAATAATACGGAACAGACGTCATATAATTTATGACACTATCACGACAAGCCATGGTGAACGAAAGTCTTACCTTACACTAGTATAAACACTGAAGTAATTGTTTATGCTATTCCCTTCTGTTCCCAGCTTGCAGTGAAAACAATTTGCTTTGCAAAATAATCCTTACTGATATTATAATTTCGAAAGTAATTCTATCTGTTACGCTTGCACGGCTAAAATGCAGTACCGATATCAATGAAATTCGGCATGGAGATACTTTGATCCTTGAGAAAAGATGACATACACGCGGGCGGACAAATGCAGTAAGTAAAATGGCGGGGGCACTGCCGTGCCCCCCGATCAAAAGGTTGGTCGAATATAAAAAAATATTGAGAAAGCTTCCTTACCTTTAATTTTATTCATATATACGTAGTAATTGGAGATGATAACTCTGATAAACTCTAACGAGAAATATAATTGTTGAAAAAGGAAGACAGTTTATTTCATCATGTCATTGTTATATTATAAGGATTTGTTTTTGCTTATTAGTCTGAAATCTTTCAAACTACGCCAAGACCAATTTAACAGGTTAATATTTTGTTTACTTATTTGTAACTTACTAAGAGACATTCACCTTGAAGCAACGCTTAGAGCCATCTAGTATAGAAATCATAAGAATTACGGAACTTTGTCATATTTACACAGTCATTCAATTGTTTCTTGATGTATTGTCGGCCAAATTAGAATTAAATCTAAGCTCGGGTCTAGCGGGAAGCTAGTGTCCAGTGCATTGAACAATAGGTGCATCATGACATTGCCGCAGAATGTCAAGTGCTAAAATCCCTACTGATATTTCAGATAGTAATTCATTCATTGATATTCCGAATTACCTAGCTCTATGTTGTGTACATTTCTCAATGTTGGGTACATTGTTTGTTTTAGAGGTAAATAACAAAAACGAAATCGTAACGTGGAAACCTTCAAACAGCTGTTAGATTCCCACAAAAGGTCTTTGCTTTCACACACAAACGGTTCTTTAAGGCTAAGAATAACACATTCAAGGTTGTTTAAAATGTTGTGTTTCATTCTTATTATATAAGTACCAAATAAGATATATATAAATAAATATTATATGTATAAATATACATGATTTCGACACATTCGACTACAGTAACAGAATTTTTAAACAAGTTTTTTTATATGTTTGGCCCTGTCAAAATGACTCTACTCTGCCTGATGGAAAGCATAAGCAGAATCCAATAGTGGTGGTCGCCATACTGCGAATGCAGACAATGCAACAATACAGCATGGTGACCCACACCATGGCGGACTAGTGATGCTTCTGCATCTTTGGGCCTCTGGTCTCGCACTCACCAACGAAACAGCATGAACGCTGTGATTTTACGTTGATTTTCTGTGCGAGGGTAGTACCGCCCCGGTCGAGCCGGCCCGTTCGTGCTGAAATCAGCGTGGCTTTACTACCTTGTATATAAGATAAATTTAAATAAACTGTAACCCGACTACATAAAAACTGTGATAAAATATATATTCCTTGTAACTTGAGTCAATATTACGAATGTATTGGCACCTCATTCATTAAAATCGGTTGAGAAGTTTAGGCGCTACTTTTTATCAAACAAACATACATAGACTGCAAAACTATAACCCTTCCTTTTTGGCCTAGCCGTGATCGGTAAAATTAGATATATGCATTATATAAATCTTCAGTTTCATTTTCCTTAGTGAATAATTAAAATGATTTGGTGGTAATTAAAATAGGAGAGAATTAAAGTCTGACTGAAGTGGTTGACTAGTTGTTTTAAAGCCTAATCTAGATATTTATAAAATGTTTTATAGTACTTAGTACTTACTTGAAAGTTGATAGTAGAGGTGACAATCTTCATGGACTCCGCATAGTTCCGAAGGACGGAGTCGGTACTAAGGCAGTTCTGCCGCCATTCGTACAGTTGTTCCAACCTCGTCACGCAACGCTCGCAGATCTTCTTTGGCAGAAAGTCATCTTTCGATATCTGCTGAATAAGATTGAAAAGTTAATTAAAACATGGCACTGTAATGACAAAAATCTACTTTGGCAGATAGTCAACCCATTAGGGGTTGATTGATATTTTATAGGACTCGTAAATTAATTTTTATAGTATGTTTCATCTTGTAAGGTATGGAGAACTTTGTAGATAAAATACTAAATGTTAATTAATGTTTATATCTTAAGAATAATATAAAGTAATATATATTTGTTGCATTGAATTCAATTTAATCTAAATAATTTAAGAAAATTTATAAAAGTTTATTTGGAATTGTCTTCTTCTTCTTCTTCTTTGATGAAATGGCAACCAGCCCGATCTCTCGGATCAGCTATTTCTGCCAATGTCAAGTGTTTAGAGTCTTCAAGTTGTAAGTCTTCAAGTCAATAAGTCTTTGTCGTGATGAAATTAATGATATAAAATAGAAAAAATGTGGATGAGATGAAATGGGGACCGTCTTCCGAAAAAACAAAAAAAAACATTTGGAATTGTCAGAATGTCAAATAAAATAAATGTCAAGGTAGTAGAGCCACGCTGATTTCAGCACGAACGGGCCGGCTCGACCGGGGCGGTACTACCCTCGCACAGAAGATCAGCGTAAAATGACAGCGATCATGCTGTCGTGTTTCGATGGTGAGTGCGAGACCGGAGGCCCAATGATGCAGAAGCATCACTAGCCCGCCATGGTGTGGGTCACCATGCTGCATTGTTGCATTGTCTGCATTCGCAGTATGGTGACCACCACTCTTGGATTCTGCTCATGCTTTCCATCAGGCAGAGTAGAGTCATTTTGGCAGGGCCAAATATAAAAAAAAAAAAAAAAAAAAAAAAAAAAATTGACCTTTATTTACGTTTTCGTGTCAGGGTTTAATTTGACAATTTGTCAAGTGGCATTCACATCCCTATTTGCAATCTACCAATCTACAATACTATTGCCTGATCACGCATGAACAAGGGATTTGCGGTAATCCCGAACGGTGACCTACTTCAGCTAAAGTCCGCGTGTGACTTACAGGGGTCAATGATCTGTACTTTTCTATAACCGCGAATGCGTTTTTAACTTAATAATCAATAAACGCCATATCCAATAGGTAGAGATTAGTAGCAGACAGAACAATTTCGCTAGGTACTGTATAATTTTATATCAATTGAGAATTTTGGAGATATGATGTTGAGTTTTCGTCTACATATTTCACTAGCGGTCTTGATATAAAATATTACGGTACTTTGTATCTTTTAAAGTTTGACTAAAATGTTTTTTCAAGCTTTAAAAGATAATTTTACGTTGCTCGGTTTTATTTTACTATAATTTATTCTTAAGTGAATTATGAGTGGTGTATCAACATTGGCAATGTAGAAGTCACCAAAATTATATTACTTTAAAATTTTACGTACAATCATAATGTGTCAGTGCCAATTTAATTAACCACTTTTTTTGGAATGGCTTTGATTATTTGACTAAAAAAAACTCAACAGGTTTTGGTGATATTTCATTATTTTTTGTTGTGGCCGTAGCTGTGTCGTACCGCGCAGGCGTCTACGAGAGCTACGAGCGCCTGCTACGTAGCGGCATTATTGCACTTTTTGGAACCACATACCTTATGTTTACATTTCACATAACCAAGCACTACACTATGCACTTTTAGATGACACCTGCATATATTAGGTGACACATGAGAGAAGACACAGACCGAGTAGATATCAGAAATGTCAAGGACAAGAGTCCGATCACAAAGTACAAAGGAATGACTCACCATAGTGGGCAGGCAGGTCCTGAGTTTGAACAGGATCTGCCGCTGCTCCGACTCTTTATCGAAGATGTGGAGCCTGGGACCACTCTTCAGGGAGCACAACCGACACAGGTCGGTGAACGCCGTGAAGTTGAGGTCCTCGGGCTCGGTCATGGCGAAGCACCTGATGAGGAGGTCAAGGAGGCAAGAGTTGTCCATGTATACGGCGGTGGTTCTCGGGTGGCGGGAGACAGGGTCAACGCCGCGGCATGTCGCGGGTGCAGGCACGGGGAGGCGTCGCGCCGCCGCTGCGTCCGGGGGGCACTGGGGCCGGCGGCGCGCGCCACCCGACCCCTCGACCCCCGGCCCCCGCGCACGCAGCCCCCGCGCTCCAGGCCCTCCCCGCCCGAGGGGTGGCTCACGGAAAACGCTAGTTTTCCCACTTAACGATGTCTGAGACCGAAGCTTGTTTATCCATATGCAATTGATTTTATTGTTTGTTTCATGTAATGTCTAGATGGCTATGTGAGTCTGGAAAAAAATTATGTAACTAATTTTGTTAATGGTCTACTACATTGCACGTCATCTCAACACGTTATATCGAATTTTATCGATAGATAATAGATGAATAATACGTCCGTGCTGAAATCAGCGTGATTATTCCGAAACATTATTTAATAAAGCATCTATTAACGACGACCTATGGCCGTGGTGATTTGCCATAGTTTGATTGCCGTTAAGTATTGTTTATTGTTTAATGACTATTGTGTATTGGTTCGATTCCCGGGTCGGATCAAATGTTTGTATGATCTGCAAATATTTGTTTCGGAGTTTGGGTGTTTTCTATCTATAATATGTATGTATTTACAAAAAAAAAGTATATAAGTATTGATATCAGTTGTCTTAGTACCCATAATACAAGCTCTGCTTAGTTTGGGACTAGATGGCGTTGTGTGTTAGATGTCCGAAAATATTTATTTATTTATTTCTTAAGTATTTACCATAGTTAATTGGATAATAATAATATAGATAATTTCTGGTCTTAGTCAAGCTCAATAGATATATAAAAAAATAGGCTATAAGGGCAAGACAGTAACATAAATAATAATAATAAAAAGAATTCACACTTTCCAAGAAAGAAAGCTTTTCTTATTTAGAGTTCAATATTATCGTTAATAATTTTTAACGCTTTAACCCAATTTTCTGAAGAAATTTCGATTTTAGTTTTTTTATATGTGATATTCCACCCCCTTGGCAACAATTACTAAGATTAATAACTTAAGAAGACGCGTAAACTATCTTTATATATAGGTAGTTTAATAGAAATCTTAGTATTTATGGTATTTTTGTACGTTTTAACAATACAACTCTTACACTAGGAATATATTCTGTGTCCTGTGTGTGGAAGTGTATAAACCTAAAGGAATCGGATACAAAAAAACACCCAGACTCATAACAACACTTTGTTAGTTACTCAAATTGTTGTCCCATACGGCGATTAAGCTCCGTACACTTAGCGCAATGGGATTCAACGAGATGACCATCTAAACCACTATGACATCCGCGCTGTCTTTAATATTTATATGAAATTATTCGTATGAAAATAGGTAAAAAACAGACAAAAAATTTAAAAAGTCAGATACAAAATCTAACACTTTATAATCGACTCCTCAAACCGCAACCTGATCTTAATTCCATGTGGTATATTAACAACTCCATGTCGTATTTCATTGATGTATTATAGCTTAAAACTAACAGGGGCTGAACGGAGAGGAGTAGCTTTTTCCGATACAAAACAGCCTGCCATTACATGTCTAATCTTAACACATACTTATTTTACACTTACAAATCAAATCAATCGTCTGTCATTACGAACTCACACATAGCAATTAAAACAAAACATGCAAAATATCACACACATATAAATACATTCTTTGTCCTCACAGTGTAACACATAGGCCCATTTAGGCATATACTTTGACATAAGGGAACGGTGCGTGTGGCTACTCCCTACCGTGCTGTTCTTTAATATTTTATATGGCCACTAGCTGTCCCGGCAAACGTCGTTTTGCCATAACTACTAATAAATTAAAAATTAATTAAAAAAACATTGTCTAGCGGACAAAATTGTGAATCTAAACCATTCCCAGATCCCCTTGAACACACACAAAAAATTTCATCAAAATCGGTCCAGTCGTTTGAGAGTAGTTCAGTGTTCAATACACACTCACAGAAGAATTATATATATATAAAGATATAAAATATTAAAGAACAGCACAAAAACATAGGTATAACAATATACTTCGTGAGGTATAGCATTCCGCGACACAGTGGTCACGTGGGTGCCACGAGCCTTTCGTCATTACCGCTATCGCTGGTTCTGATTGGTTCATGTCGTGTTATGTTGCTATAAGGTGGTATCTGGATAATGACGTAACACCGAGTCGCTCTCGGAATGCAAACCTTGCTTTGTTAGACCATGGTGACAGTCATTTAATTTAGGCAAAGCAAAGAGGTTTATTAGAATCTTGCTAATAAAAAAAATATCTTATGTCAGTGTCATGTCATTATTGAATAACATTTAACACTGATATTTCATAACAAACAAAGCATGTCTTCATCAAGTTCCGATGCTGAATTTCAGGGATACTCTGAAAGGACCCTGGCTATCATCAAGCCGGAGGCCTACGAGGACGCCGATGCTATTTTGGATGCAATAATAGACAATGGGTTCATAATTCTTGCGGTAAGTACGGTAATATCGTGATGTTACATAAGTCTAGTTTTATCATCATCGTCAACAACAGCCTTTAATAATCCTCTGTTTAAGTTTACATTCACGTTTTAACCTGCTCATCATCTTCACCTTCTTTGTTTTTTTTGGAAGACGGTCCCCATTTCATCTCATCCACATTTTTTTAATTTTTACATCGTTAATTTCATCACGACGACAACTTAAAGCCTTGAAGACTTAAGATTTGAATACTATGGCGAAGCCATAGGATTATAGTAGTTTAAATCTGTACGCCGCAACGTGCTACATAAATAGTTTTACTACGTGCCGTAGCAACGATAATAAGATATTGTCAATTTAGCAATTTCAGTAAACAATAGTTACTAGTTACCCCCACCTAAACCTGTCCATAAATCTTGTATATAAACTTTAGTTTAAGTTTAATTAACTGAGTCATAATAAATATATTACAATCAACGTGTCGTCTAATTGTCTCCAAGGGTAAACACGCAATAATTGGTGACCCGACGTGATCTATTGGTTTCTAGTGCTGATATAATACCGGGACGACCGGAACCCTATTAGGTTTTCAGCAGTGAATCTAGAGAACAATAGCATTACGAAATTATCATAATATGGCTCCAACAACAACTTCTTCAAGAGGCGACACTGGGTGCGAATCACTTGCTGCTATCACGGTCACAGACAAACTACCTCAATTTTGGACAGACTCCCCACGTTTATGGTTCGCCCAGTTTGAGGCAATAATAGCACCACAAAAACAGGGCGAAGATTACAAATATAACATGGTAATATCCAAACTACCAAAAGAGGTCGTCCATCAAGTTAGTGACATTTTAACTAACCCGCCCAGCGAAAATAAGTACTCCACAGTCAAGGAACGTCTAATAAACTGCTACGAAGAGAGCGAACACCGACGTTTCCACAGACTACTATCAGAAATGGACCTTGGAGACCAGAAGCCTTCCCAGCTCTGGAGAAAAATGAAGGAAGCTGGATGTGGAAAAATAAACGACGACACTATTCGCCTGCTGTGGCTAAGGCAACTCCCCGCTTCGCTAACAGCGATATTATCAGTTACAAACAATATATCGTTAGAAAACTTGAGCGAGTTAGCCGATAAAATATACGAAAACTTGACCTACAATAAGAAAAATACTCAAGAGACAGCGGTTGACATTAACCTAGTTACAAGCATATCGTCACAACTTGAAGCCATGCGAATAGAAATAAATGCATTACGCAGCATACGCGAGAAACAACCTATGCAACGCAGCAAATACCAAACACGACATACGTCACATTCACGGTCAAGGTCGCGCCACAGAAACTCACATAATGGATTATGTTATTTCCATAATCGTTTCAAGCAGGATGCATATAAATGCAATAAGCCTTGTTCATGGAATATAAGTAAAAATAACAGGCTATCGGAAAACTAAATTTAGCACAGAATACGACGGGCCTCTGTGCTATCCACCCAGCAAACCGTCTAACTATAACTGACTCAAACAGTGGTTATAGATTTTTAGTCGACACGGGTGCTAACATTTCGGTCATAAATAGCACAAATAATGAGAGCCAAGCATGCGAATACCAATTATTCGCCGCGAACGGGACCCCTATAAATACATACGGGGAACGCGTTTTAACGCTTAACCTAGGACTGCGCCGAAGCTTTAAATGGACATTTACCATTGCCGACGTCAAGATGCCAATCCTGGGAGCTGACTTTTTGGAGCATTATCAATTATTAGTGGATATACACGGAAAAAAACTGATCGATAATAAAACAGGTCGGGAAACGCCTGCCGAAATAGTGAGAGCAAAAATTTGCATCCGTTCGATCGTTAAACGCTCCTCTCCAGGAACCAATAAAGGGATTATTAGAGAAATATGAAGATATAAAAAAGCCTAGATCAATGAATCTACATACAAAGCACCGAGTACAGCATCAAATAATGACAAAGGGTTTCCCAGTATTTACTCGAGCGCGTCCATTACCTCCTGACAAATACAGGATGGCAAAACAAGAAAAATAAGTTTAAGGAACATTATGAACACTTAAGAGGAGATATAACAAGCGCCTACATAAAAACGGCATAACAATAAATACAAACAAATGCGAATTTCGCCAAGTCGGAGATTGATTTCCTCGGTTATCATACAACGAGCCAAGGGTTGACTCCTACTATGGAAAAGATTCAAGCTATAAACAATTACCCTAAACCACAAACGATAAATGAGTTACGACGTTTTTTGGGTATGATTAATTGCTACAGAAGCAATATTCCACATGCAGCAAAGCATCAAACACCGTTAAATAAATATTTTATTAATTGTAAGAAAAATGATAAAACGGTTATCCAGTAGAATACTGAAGCAAACCACGAGTTTGAACGCTGCAAGCAGATAAGCAAACAGAAACAAGGACACGTTCTGGTAGAGTCTCCCACCAGACGGTTAGATTCCAATTATAATGATATTTTTTTTCTCTTCAGAGGGGGAATATCTATGGCGAAGCCATAGGATTATAGTAGTTTAAATCTGTACGCCGCAACGTGCTACATAAATAGTTTTACTACGTGCCGTAGCAACGATAATAAGATATTGTCAATTTAGCAATTTCAGTAAACAATAGTTACTAGTTACCCCCACCTAAACCTGTCCATAAATCTTGTATATAAACTTTAGTTTAAGTTTAATTAACTGAGTCATAATAAATATATTACAATCAACGTGTCGTCTAATTGTCTCCAAGGGTAAACACGCAATAAATACTTTTAACACTTGACATTGGCAGAAATAGCTGATCCGAGAGATCTAACTTGCCATTTCATCAAAGAAGAAGAAGAAGATTTATGGGGTCGGTTACTAGTTACTAGTTCAATGGGTTTTACCTGAACAGTTTTTACGCAAAGCGTCTGGCGTCGGACCTGGGCGTCCCTGAGGGTTAACTGACCTCTTGATCTGCAGTCGCTTACGCTAACTACTAGACCAACGAGGCTGTCTAGCTAGACTAGAGCAACGTTTTTACCTGCTTGTAAATATTTATTTATTTACGAGTAGATGAAACCTGTAAAGCTAATCTTTATCTGAATGTTGCAATACGTTATTAACTGCTGAATACATTTAAAATTATTCTTTCAAAAATTAATAATTTACAATACTTATTTTTACAACAAAAATATAAAGAGAAACTTGATAAACGGCAGCGAATATAGATTTTTCACACTTTAGACACTTCATTCTAATCATAGGAAACCAATCCATTATGGTTTTTAGATTGCAGAGTGCTGCGTTGTTGCCGGTCAGTAGGGTCACCACATTTTAATTAAAGCGGGTAGACAGTATGACGTATGTGTCCATGAGCAGTACGATCGATCTTGTACTATTTAGGCAGTGGCCAGTGACAGGAAAATATCACCATTATCTCAGGCGGTAGACGTCTACTGCTGCTAAGGTCTCCACGTCTCCTCTGGACTGGTCGTCAGCTCTCCACACCTAAGGGCTTAAAAATAAGCTTGCCAAGAACTAATAATGAGTAGCAATGAAATCCATTATTTTAAATCTACGTTGTATTCTTAAGCGCGAATGGTTTTTTCTTGCAGCAGCAAACTATTAGACTTTTTGGCAGTCAAGTTTGTTTGTATGCTACACCGTAGCGCTTAAACTACCGAACCCATTTTAATGAATACTGTATCAATAGATTAGTTATGATGGCCTGGAAGACAAAGGCTATATATATATAATATTAAATTAATTAATATATAATATTAAATCTAATTTACTAGACTAATCGAGTAAAGTTTTTTACTTTTTTTCTGGTGAAGTGAGTTAAGAACTGTGTAAATGTGCACAGTTCTTTATTCACCAATAAACTACATATGCAAAAGCTGCGGTTTATGCTAAAGCTAGAGTACCTAATGTAATTTATGTAAATTGTATTAGCGATCGGAACATTAAGGCCCTTGCGATATTACCGACTCATAAAGTACAGATGATGCAATATACGCATGAGTGAGCGGTATGTATAACTAGGGAGTTATAACTGCAACAGTCTCGGTGATCCTCGTATAACTTGAGAGTGTTATGTCTGTAGTCTTTACTCTGTTATGTGTGCTCCAATATACTTTAAATAAAAATATGTTAATAGAATTGCCAGATCAAGAGATTTACGTTATCACAGCAATGCTGTCAGATCTCGAAATGTACTTATTTGCGAACCAACAAAATCTACTAGTACATAAGTTACTATCAAAGACGTATTTTTTTTTTTACAATCAATTATAAAGCTAAAGCGCAAATCGATCCACTTTATTTTAACATTAGTCAAGATTTATTCATTCGTTACCTCAGAATCTAAAATATTTAATATAAATACGCTCACATATTCGGACAGTCGCTATTCATAAAACATTGTCAAAAATATTTTTATCAATATTTTGCGTAGTGACCACCCCTGACCAATCGAGAGGGCTGCCGCGTGCCGCAAGCGAAAGCAAGGGTTGTGATATGCAAAACTCATATCAGTGACGACAAGAGGGGCGCTCTCATTATTTCGCGTCACATGCAACCCTTGTAGAAATAGGGTTGTCACGTGTTGAATTGCTAGAATAATATTTTAATAGAATGTGTGACGATGTAATATCTATTTTTGTATCACTAAAATGGTGAACACTAATATTATAAAGGCGAAAGTTTGTGAGTGTGTATGTTTGTTACTTCTTTACACACAAACGGCTGGACCAATTTGGATAAAACTTTACAGTAATATAGCTTATACATCAGATTAGGGTATACACTTAGGGTACTATTTGTCGCGAAAATCGACATCCACGCAGGCGGAGGCGGGCAACAGCCAGTATATTATATGTCCACCGATGAGCTGACCTACATTGTAACCTGTCGAATTTTAGACTACCGTCACACTATTTGTGTGTTTTTAAGTTTTAAAACAATTGTATCGCAATTGGCTTTTAATAAATAAAGAAATTGTAAAACTTACTCTTTCAGAAAGGCGAACATGAAAACGACAATTCTATGACGTATAGGTTAAATATATCAAAAGTCTACCTCACAAGACATCATCTCATCTATAATATGTATGTATTTACAAAAAAAAAAAGTATATATGTATTTGTATCAGTTGTCTAGTACCCCATAACACAAGCTCTGCTTATCTTGGGACTAGATGGCGTTGTCTGTTTAGATGTCCGAAATATTTATTTATTTATTTATTTATTTATTTATTTATTTATTTATCTTAAGGTGGTAGAGGCTGCCCTGGGCATTAGGTCCGCAAAAGTGCATAAAGTTATAAATAAATAAATCAAAAGCAATTGTCACTAATAAGACAAATGTGAAAGTGATTTTTTTATATTTTTAAGCCATAATCACGCAACCATTTGACATACAACATTACGTTATATCATATAATTTTTAACATGCCTTTATCATTATTATGTTTGTTTGGACAACCCTATGTGAGTAGCAAATCTTCAAACGCCCTTCTCGACTATGCGAGCGACGGTCACTGCTGTTATCTATGGAAACCATAGAAAAAAACTAATTACGTCTCCCTATTGACGTTTGGAGGGGACTCTCCGTGCTTTTGCATATGATCGTTATTGTTTTGATAGGATATGAGAATACTTTGTACAAGTATTTATTTCGATTGAGAATTTTAAGTAGATTCTTGCAATGTAAAAAAAAAATTGTAATAATTTTGTCTAGTTCAAGTCTATTTTCTAAGAAAAAGGTTTTGTCTAGTTATTTTCTATTTATTGTGAGATATTTTCTTGATAGTATTATTCCTATTAGATAAAAATAAATAAGTAGTCGGACGAAGAGGAACTAGGGTTCGATGTTGTTTTTTGTACATAACATTAGTGAAACAGCTTCATTAAAAAATAACAGAAATATTTGTACGTACTCAATAAGTTAAGATCATATAAGTGAGTGGTAGTTTTTAAGGATAATTAGCTACTAATTTAATTATTCACAAACCAAAGCATTATACAGGCATTAACACTTTTAACAAGATGTTAAAAGTAGTTTCGTGCTCACACTTCTGCTAGTTGAAAGTTGATAAGCTTTCTTTTAACTACTAATCATGTATTTTAGTATTACATACCTTCATGCACTTACACACTGTAATAAAAACTAGTGCCTTACTTTATTTTGTTCGGAATACCAACCGCATCAATACTATAAGATAAACATTAAAGTTTAGTAGTAACAAACCATTTACAGTTACTCGTAAATAGATTATAAGCATCAATACAGCGTCACAAATATTGTTAAAAATCATTTGCTTGTTACCAAAAGAAGTTCATTAAAAATAACTGCAAAAAAATCAATTCAAAGCATTAAGAGACACGACTTTGCAATCAAACTCATTTAATATGCACGATGTAGTTTTGTGTTTCGATTTTCTGTAGCTACGTGCTTTATCTCCCCTCATAACATTGATGTACCCTTTGCTTAAATTCTGTAGAATTTGAAACTAGATGTTAGTACTGAATAAAAACAACTACAGTTCCATGAATTATGGATAGGTAGATCATGACGTTTTTTATATAACGCAACAATTAAGTTTTGCACCAACTTTTTTTATAAATAGATTATAAACATCAATACAGCGTCACAATTATTGCTAAAAATGAATTGCTTGTTACTAAAAGAAGTTCATTAAAAATAACTGCAATAAAAGCATTAAG
Organism: Spilosoma lubricipeda; assembly: GCA_905220595.1. Classification (NCBI taxonomy): domain Eukaryota; kingdom Metazoa; phylum Arthropoda; class Insecta; order Lepidoptera; family Erebidae; genus Spilosoma; species Spilosoma lubricipeda. The sequence goes on along the minus strand of HG992281.1, from coordinate 16,456,979 downwards.
AGACACGGCAATAGACAATATGCATGCGTACATACATAGATAAGTGATATATTAATATGTAGTACTAGCTGACCCACGCAATCTCGTTTGAGTCTCCTATTGCTCGTAGCGTGATAATTTTCCCCCGTTTTTGAAATATTATTCAACGGTGCTCCGCTCCTATTGGTCTTAGCGCGATGATATATAGACTATAGCCTTCCTCGATAAATGTTCTATCGAACGTTGAAATAATTTTTCAAATCAGACCAGCGGTTCCTGAGATTAGCGCGTTTAAACAAACAAACTCTTTAGCTTTATAATATTATATAGTATAGATTACACAGATACAATAACTACGTAGTTATTGTATATTTTTGACACTAGACCTTAACAGTATAAGGCTACTGCTAAAAACTTCCAATCTTACGTCAAAAATAAAAGTGGTAAAATTAATGCCTTTTCACTCGGCGTATTTTTTATAAACCGCCGATGACATGCCATGCAATAGCTTGTTTTATATGACCTTCATACGCAGGCAGTAAACCTTTGCACAAGTTCATAAGGTTTGTGGCGCCCGCCGTAAGCGCACATTTCTATCAAGACAAATCTGAGTAACTTACCAATAAATGACAATTCCTTTATCGCTGCTTTAGCGCTGCCAAGAGCTCACAGAGCGGTTTATGTACCTACCTGGTAAAACACCCTAAAACAATGTCATTTCATTTTGAACTTAATTTATCTGTGCAGAAGCGCCACGTTCGCATGTCACCTGAGCAGGCAGCAGAGCTCTACAGAGGCCACTACGGCAGTCATCATTTTCCTCACCTCGTAGCACACATGTCCAGTGGACCGTGCATTGCAATGGTGCTCGCTGCTACGAACTGCATACAAAAATGGAACACGCTTATGGGACCAGCACGGTTATACTAATAATTATACTTAATATTGCTATCATCCCCTCACCGAGGTTTACGGCAATGTAAAAGTTTCTAAGTTTATAATAAAAAACGGATATTTATCATGTTTATTTTCGGACACTATTGCAAAGCACCATAATCATACGTTCGTTTTATGGCTATAAAAACTTTACCTGTTTATAATAACTTATCGCATGAAGAGGACCATGGTAGTTTAAATTATAACAATGTTCAAGTGTGTCGGACTCGAACCGACCAAATGAAACGGAAGTCTGACTTAACTATTCACAAAGGTCGTAAGATATGGGACGTATTTTTTGGATAAATACAGATGCATAACGAAATTAAGAGGATTTTTTTAATAATTACATGCATTAGACATTTAGAGCTCAAAACAGTGGCCTAAGTAGAATTAATTTTAAACATTTGTATTTCTAGAGTATTGGAGGCTCAAGCCTATTGGCCAGACAGTCTTCGTGCTTCCTATGGACGACGTACAAAATATGGAGATTACTTCAACGGGTTGCATGGCAGCAAGAACCACGCCGAGTCTGTGAGGGAAATACACTTCTTTTTTCCTGATAGTAGGTACCTGGTTAAATACTCGTATATAGGTTGTTGTGGAAACTTATTTATCAATGTAGTTCCTATTTGAAATAACTCGATATCTCTTTTCTCAAACTAGGTACTACAGCGGTTTGAGAAACGGCTATAAGCACTTGAGCCACATAAAATTTTGGACATTTGGCACACAACGCCATCTAGTCCCAAACTAAGCAGAGCTTGTACGCTTGTTTGCTTTCATAAGTCATAGGTAGAGACATAATATGTCATATACACATGTTAATATCACCAACTTTTATATCTATAAGGCATCTAACTAAGCTGTATCAAGAGCTGGTGAAATTGACCCTAAGTGTCGTGTTACAACATCCTCACGCCAGATCGTATATTTTTGCTTGAAGTAGTTTTAAAAATAATCGGCTACTTAACCTACGTTGTCAACGAAATAATTAATTATTTATGGGGCTGCTTATTCTTTGTCTTTGCTTATCCAGATTCAACCATAAATTAGTCTAAAGTTATTTTTCAAACATTTAAAAAATATTATTGTTTACCACATCATCCTACTCAAATCTAATTACAAACGAACCAGTCTTCATATTATTACTTTTCATATAACATCCATAGGTATAAATTGCAAATAATATTTTATTCATATTACAAATTCCCGTCACCTTTTTTTGCCTATTATTTAAAAAAGTATGATTTGTTTATAGTGATAGTAGGACCCCTGCTACGGCACTGGCAAGTAAAAGACTACATACAGAAATACATCACACCAACTTTGCTGCCAGCTGTGACTGCTTTAGCACACGAACGACCTGCAGAGCCCATACTATGGTTGGCAGAACATTTGAGGAGACACAACCCCAACGAGCCTGAACTCGCTCCTCAACCACCAGAGCAAAGGGAAGAAGCCCGATGTCACACGCCGGAGCCCTCCGAGCAATCAGTCCCTTTCAACAAAATCAAATAATTTTTTTGAGTCAACTAAATACATAATGAGGTAAATACCACCAGTGGACTATTAAAAGCTGAGATGTGTTGTGAATTGTATTATTAAAAACTCTTGTGCATATATTTTTTTTTTAATTACGAAGTAATTTACTTAATTTATGTTTAAATACATATATAATATTCTAGTTGTTTCCCGCGGCTCCGCCCGCGTATATGTCGGTTATCGCGGCAAATAGTAGCCTGTGTTATTCTGATGTACCTATAAACTATATTACTGTACAGTTTCATCCAAATCCGTTCAGAAGTTTTTGCATGAAAGAGTAACAAACATCCATCCATCCATCCACACTTAGTAACTTTCACCTTTATAATATTAGTATAGATATATTGATAGATAAATTACACCCAGATATAGACCAAATGATTATGCACATCACACAATTATTTGTCCTGGATGGGATCGGAGCCACGACCGTCATCTCAGCACTCAGGATCAATGACAAGAATACAAACTACTAGCTGCACTCGTTGGTGTTACTCGCAATTGTCATTGTACTTTTCCCATTCTACGGGAACACTATTTTTTGGACGAAACCGCAATTGATTGATGTCCCCAAGTGCCATTCGAATGATCTAATGATATTAAAGATCACGCTTACTTCAGCGCAAACAGGTCGGCTTGACCAGGCATTATTACCCTCGCACAGAAGATCAACCTAAAATGACAACATTCGTGCAGTCGTGTCACGCTTATGCATTCTCAGGCAGACGACTCAATTTCGCAGGCCCATACATAAAAAACTGTGTTGCAAAATTCATCCAGAATCTGTTCAGCCTTCTACCGTGTAACTCTACTGCTCCACCTGCGTCTTGACGCGCTAATTAGCGGGTTAATTTAGGCATCACGTTGATGATCAGCGCCTCATGTCGCCCTGAGTGTGGCCGCGGATGGTCGTGATGGGTTTTCCCTTCCATCCGCTCTAGTGGTCACCCGCGAGGGGGCGACGTTACGCGTGTGCCGTACGTCGCCTAAATTGAGAGTCATAACAGCAGACGGTGCCCGCTTCTGTGCGGGCTGGCGCTGGGAGGGGTCCGGATGTGTTAATAACAGCAGTTCCCGGATCCCTCCCGTCTCAGGCGCAGAGTGGCACACCGTGTGGTTTTAGTCAGTTCGATTCCGACACACCACCCCGCCGCAAACCCAAGGCATCACGTTTATGTAGCCAACGGCCAACGGCTAAATTTTAATGGCAATATTAATGGCGTTAAACGTTTAGCGTTATCTAGAGTGTCGGCTTTTTGGACACATCAAGGGGTTTTAGCGCGTAGTTAGCGCGCTTGATGTTGGCTATATTAGCGAATTTTACCGCGTTAAGTAACGCATAGTTTGCCATTGCCATTAACATTAACGCTAACGCAGGTGGAGCAGTAGCATAAGATAAGGTACAAACCTGCTCCTCAATCTAAATCAGTAAGATTGTATTGCTGCAAATTTACTTAAAGGCCAAGGTATAAAGGTCTCCTTAGGTATCAAAACTGCATCAAATTAACGAAACAAGCATTTCTTTTCATAGCTTTATTTATAGAAACAGTTTACAAATACAAATGACCTATCACAGGCTAGAACATGTTGGCTACAATATCGTTGCTACAGAACAATAGCGTACTACTATGTAGTTATTTTTTTCATTTATGATAAATCGACAAGAAAACCAATCTCTCTAACTAACAAACGAAAGGCTTACATTTAAAAACACGATATTTGCTTTACAACGTCATTTAGATACGTTAGAAGGATTCTTTGTCAATCAACAATCTTAGACAAATATTACGTATATGAAGTATAACATTTAAAAGCAAATATTCGACACGAGAGTTAATTTTACAACCTTTGATGTTTTTATTTAAAGCAATGAACTACAGTGAAAGTGTCATGTTTAATTTCATAATTTCTACTCGATTAAAAACAACTCTATGAAATAAAAATATTGTGACTATTTATTTATCAAATAAGTACACTTCTTCGGGTCAATTATGGCCACTAAATATTTCTTTTTTTTTCTAATATGTTAACGCCACTTATTACACTTTTCGCAATTGACTACATCTCAAACTTCATAACTATCAATAGTCACAATATCATCGTTACAATAAATCAATCTTAACACTAAATAGATTTGGTAAAAAATCATGACTTAAGCAAAATAATAATTAATATAATAGGAGATTACAGATATCCTTACGGCCTGATTCCCATCGAGACATCTGAAAATAAAATAAAAAATGTAAAAAGGTTGTATTACTTACATTATAAAAAGCTGTAACCAATAGAATGTTGTAATCGAGTCGCCGCACTCTGGTCGATTGCGGGTTGAGGACGGGCAACACAGCGCTGTGGCTTCGTTATCCTGCCGTTGGATGTTTTTAAGCCGCCCAAATGCCTCCAATTAGTTAGGCTTAGGCTTCACGCCTGTTATCCTATATTAACTGGGACCGAATCACGGAGACGCTCATGGTATCGTGCCACTAACGATCACCCACCCACCCAACGACCGCGCCGTCGTTGCTTACCCTCGGTGATTGTTTCTAATCACCGAGTGTAACTGGGCTATGAGCGCCTCATCATTATCAACAGTCTTTAACTGTCCACTGCTGGACATAGGTTTCTCTTTGTAAATAGGTTTTAGCTTACTATACCACACTGCCCAAAGTTTTCATACTCTTTGCAATACTGTTGTCCTGTGTAGTTTGCTCCCATAGTTTACTCTCACGACATCCACGCCATGGGGTGAATAGGGATGGTGACATTCCGTACTCTTATTTCATTACCACAGATAAATCTTTAATCGAGTACAAAAAAAAAATGCATAAAATCATTTATATATTATATATTAATTATTATTATTAAAAAATTTGCTTCGGAATCTCATTCTGTTTCATAAAAGCCATTACCATGCATTTGTTGGAATTGCTTAAAAAAAATTATCTCCCCCCCCCCTCGCCCCTCTCTTTTATATTTATATTGTGCACGTCCGTTAACTTACCCTACTCAATTTATCAACTTGTGGACAATAGTGTGGGTTATATGTTATAAACACATTCTGTTGGTTATTAGTAAATACTATAATGTATAACTGTGTTTGTCCCAAATAAACAAAATAAAATAAAATAAAATGAAAGTGGAAGACTATTATTGTAAATCGCAGTTAGACAGTTCTCTTCTCTCAACTATACCAAAAATGTAGTAAAAGTGACTATCATATTTGAACCAATTGAACAAATAGCTTTCCTTATGCATTTCTATATATAGACGCCATGCAACCGTTTTTTTCCGAAACTTTTATTTTACCCAAAGATACCCTTGCTACTTACTATCCAAGAAGATTTTTGTTTTTTAAAAGGTAGTTAGAAACTTTTATGTTGTCAACACGTGTTGGTGACAAAATTTTCTGTAATTTTCTTGTGTTGGCAACAAAAATTGTCAACAAATGTTGGCAACTGTTGTTTTGGCGGTAAACATCAAAAGAATACGCTTGTTGCAGATATTTATTGCCTTTGTGGATCTCCACACGCTTAGTTGGAATTTTTTGCAAATTGTTGGCGACTCGGTTATGCGATACAATGGAAACAAAAGTTGGCGATTTTTTGAAGACTTGCCAACAGTTGGAAACATTGATTTGCCAAAATTTCGGTGGTGCCTTTAGACTTTAGAGACTTAAGACGTGGGAGAGTCACACTTCGGCATGAACGGGCCGGGTCGACCGGAGTGATACGCGGCCTCACAGGAAACCGGTGTGAAACAGTGTCTGTTTTTCACCAAGTGAATGAGGATAACTGAGGCCCATACCCCCAACCCCACTCCCCATTCCTATCCCCATCCCCAAAGGCCTGCAACGCGCTTGTGACGCCTCTGGTATTGCGGGTGTCCATGGGCGGCAGTAATCGCTTACCATCAGGCGTTGCGGCGTCTACTCGTTTACACCCTAGTACATTAAAAAAATAAAACTACTCACGTCTTAGACCCGCTTATCACGGTACATATGCACGTAAGCTGCATCTGAGGTCGAGCAGAGTCCGATCTTCTGACACACCTCTTTGGTGCCGAACTCTTCGATGAGGTGGATTATGCTGTCGCCATAGATTTCCAACATCGTGTGGCACTATTAGAAAAACATTTAAATTAAATATAAAAAAATAACTATCATACATACATGAAACGAACACAACAAACACCCAAACTCAGAACAACACTTTGTGGATCCCACATACTATGTGTTGCCCCATGTGGTTTTTGAACCTAAAATACTAGGCGCAGTAGAAATAGGCGTGGCGATCGCTTAAATCACTTCTTTTTTTTTTAACGTGTGGAAACCCCCTCGGGCCGTCACCCCGCCGGGGTTTGCGGCGGGGCGGTGTGTCGGAATCGAACCGACTAAAACCACACGGTGTGCCAACTCTGCGCCTGAGACGGGAGGGATCCGGGAACTGCTGTTATTAACACATCCGGACCATCGCTTAAATCACTAGGTCAAGCATGCAGTCAAGTTCATGTCTCAGTATGTAGTCAATTAGGTCACAATATTTAAGTTCAGTATGTGTGTAACATCTATGAAATTCGCTTATAATATTTATTTATTCGCTTATAATATATATTTGTATTTATTTCTCATCAATACCAGGTGTCACTCTCCTTTTTTTTTCTTCTTTTCATTTTATATTTTTAGTTATATATATTTTCACTACTTTATTTATCCTTTTCCAAGCTACTCTATAATACACCAGACACTACCCTATACATCCTGTATTTATTTCCATCCCATAGTTGCCTGGAAGAGATTGCCCTTTTGGCGATAAGGCCGCCAATTGTACTGACCTAGCATAGCATTATCTGGTGTACAATAAAGCGATATATTATTATTATTATGTTCCACAATTCTTCGCTTTTTTACGTAGCCCCGTGACGAATACTCGCAGTGTCATGAGGTATGACTGGTGAAATAGCTTTTCTGTAGAAAAGCTATTTCACCAGTTTTATTTTGTAGGTATATTAGAAATTGTATTTGAAGATGTCGATAAGATTGGTTTTAATAAACTTTACTGTTAATTTACTACATCTTGTAAGGTAGATTAATTATAATGTATTACATCTCAGGATCTGTAAATGATGTTTATATAATCATCGGTCTTAAGACTATTATTTTATCTACACGCATGCTATAAATCCTCTATAAAAGTTTCTGAAACAGCTAGCTTATTGCCAACATTAAAACATTCTGTGTCACAGTAACCATAATATCATCCAAACAATCCAAACAGTTATAATGTTGTACTAAATTTCATAATAGTTTGGGACTAGATGTCGTTGTGTGTTAGATATCTGGAAATATGTATTTATTTAAACATTTTATATTTCTTACCCTGTTATCATACTTGGCAGGGAGCAGGTTACAAGACTTCTCGATAATGTGCACAATGTTTCGATCGACCTTCTCGTTGCTGAGCACTTTGCGAACAGCCATCACCACGGTCTCGCACACAGCGCAGTCCAAGATGTTTTCTATATGTGAAAATATTTATTATTATAGAGCCATCCACAAATTATATAATATTGTAAAGCCTATATCTAGCAGTGATCTAGTAAAGAATGAAATAATTAATTGTAAATCTAATATATAAAATTCTCGTGTCACCGTTTTCGTTGCCATACTCCTCCGAAACGGCTTGACCGAATTTGATGAAATTTTTTGTGCTTATCCGGTATCTATGAGACTCGGCCAACATCTATTTTTCATCCCCCTAAATGGTAAGGGTGACCCATCCTTGAAAATTTTTATGGCAAAACGACGTTTGCCGGGGCAGCTAGTAATATATGTTTTTTTACCTTTAAGCTCATCAAATTTATTGACAGCTGTTGGTTTACAGAGCTTCAACTCGGTGCAGACCAGCTTAGGGTCGAGGTCATCAATGAGCAGTCTGATGACTATGTCGGCGTACTTATCGACGAATTGATCGCATTCCTGACGAACCGATTTCGGCATCGACTTGCATACACCATGGACCACTTTTTTAATCTCGTCCTAAAAAAAGTTATATTGGTATAAGTATTTCATAATTAGTTACATATTTCACATCAAGAATATTGTTAATCATGCATAAAATAGTACATTTGAATGTGCAAATGCAAATCAAAGTTAGCCTCGTAAAAAGCTTATTTAAAGTTTTATTTTAAATTATGATACAATAAATATCATTTGTATTCATTTCATTCTAAAAGACATAATCAAACCATTCATATTACCTTTGTACACAAAAAGCACTAATATCAATTAAAATTAATTACTATCCTTTCTATAAAAAAGAAGTACCAACAAATTTAAAGTCTATGAATAACTATCAAAAGTTGGTGATAGAAAAAAATTGAAATGGCTTATTTCAATTGTTTTCTATCGCCATTTGTTGTTACCCATCTAAATATATTTTGACTATCGTAAATTATAAAAATTATAATAAAATAAAAAAAAAATCTATTACAACTACACAAAAAATAGATATTATACAAAATAAAATTTACAACGACACTGCCAAAGAGAAAATATTTAGTAATTACCGTTGTCTTATCGCTCAACTGTCAACAAAAAGAGAGTTACGTATTGTAAATGCCTCGAAAAACTGTTAACAGGAACTTTTAATTGTCAAAATGTGTAATAAAGAGGAATACTCGTATTAATTGACGGGTTTATTATTTCAGTGGTTGGTAACACTGGAAAAGGTAACGCCGCGTTGTTGTTGTAAAACTAGCCTAAGTTACTCCTTATATCATCAGCTATCTGCCAGTGAAAGTCCCTTCAAAATCGGCCCAGCCGTTCCAGAGAATAACGGGAACTAACAGACAGACAAAAATCTTAGAAAATAATTTTCTGAAGCAAGTCTGTATACACTTTCACGTGCATTTAGTTAAAAGCTGTTAATAAGGAATTAAAAACGGACACTTAAATTTTATTTATTTGTATAGATTTGTTGTTGTTACCTCGTTATGTTTGTCCTTGATCTGTTCGTCGATCTCCTTGAGAATGAACTCGCACACCACGCACACGGTGGAGCCAGATAGGGGCGGCTTCACCTCGCGACCATTCACCGTGTTGTCCAAGATCTCATTCGTTTCTACAACCCCAATTGTGTTTTAGTTAATAACTAGTTACACGCTACGACACATCGCTTTGCTCATTGCGATTGCTAATGCAATCAAACATTCTAATTTGTTAACGTGCTCGTTCTCGTACTAACAAGAAATACGTAAAAATAAACTTGAAGCGTGGTTGTTTGATTTTTATTTAATTTTAAAGACAATTTCTGATAGAACTAAATTACAAATTTTTTTATATGAACCGACGAGCATTCATGCAGCGATTGATGAAAGTGGACGAAGCAAAAGAGGTGTGTCAGGATCGTAGTAAGTGGAGATGAATTGTCTCTGTCTACCCCTCTGGGAAAAAGGCGTGACTTTATTTTGATATATATGCGCCTGTCAAAGTGACTCTACTCTTCCTGGTGGAAAGCATAAGCAGAATCCAATAGTGGTCACCAAAACTCATAATAGCTTATTAAGATGCTTCTGCATCATTGGGCCTCCGGTCTCGCACTCAGTAACGAAACACGCCAGCGCTGCTACTGTCATTTTACGTTGATCTTCTGTGCGAGGGTAGTACCGCTCCAGTCGAGCCAGCCCAACCGTGCTGAAATCAGCGTGGCTCTACTACTTTGAAAACCTTCTGCTCCAGCCATTCAAGAGAAGTGCAATGACATACAAACTTACAGAATGTTCTTAAACTTACCGATATCCTGTTTCTCTTTCACCAGCATAGAAGTGGGAAGCAGAGAATGTTTCCTAAAGTTGTTCCTATCTCCTCTCAGGGACGGTTTCTCGTGGTACTTGGCAATGGGATCTTGTTTGACAGCGAAAGGATGCTTGACTTCAGTAGAGCACAGTTTCAAGAACACGCAAATCTCTTGGGCGTCCATGTCCGCGACGAGCATTTCGATGAGTTGTTGCGTGTAATTGTCCACGAAGCTGACGCACTCGGCGCGCAGTTTCACGTTGAGGTGCGTGCACAAGTTGTCAAGAGCTTCACGGATCCTTTCCTAGATTAAAAATTAAATTGGAATTTAAAATTTGGTATGATAAATATTAAAAACACAGATATGCATTTGTTTGTTTGTTACCTAGTTATTATAAAAAGTCAGTTTTACCATACCTTATATACCATAGATTTTAAAATCATTTCCATCAGCCTATTGCAGTCTACTGCTAGAGTAAGCTTCTCCCATTATGTTTAGAATGATTTTGTTAATAATACTCTTGTAAAATTTAATACACATAATAGTTGAGGAAGTCTAGACCTAGTTACTACTTAACATCAAAAAGTGATCTTCAAGTAACTTTGGGATGGAGTATTTATTAGAACTAATTTGTTAGGTTGGGAAGCAAAACACATTTTTATTTTATTTGACAGTTAAAAACAATACATTAGAACAATTTTGGGTTTTTAAACTATGCTATTCAAACAGTAGTAAAGACATACCTCGCTGCGGTTATTCTTGAGTATAGTCTCGAGCTGTTCGACGGCGAACAGGCAGAGCGGACAGTTTGATTGTTTAGAGTTCTCTTCCACGCGACGGACTTCTACAGTTTGTGGGCAGATACCGAGAGCTGGGCAAACCTGCCGTGCAAAACATTATTTATATAGACGCAGTACTCTTAATCATAACTATTATTGTACCTAATATTAAAAATTGGCACATAAAGAAGCACATTATATGATTACTAGCTGTCCCGGCAAACGTCGTTTTGCCATAACTACTAATAAATTAAAAATTAATTAAAAAAACATTGTCCAGCGGAAAAAATTGTGAATCTAAACCATTCCCAGATTCCCTTGAACACACACAAAAAATTTCATCAAAATCGGTCCAGTCGTTTGAGAGTAGTTCAGTGACATACACACTCACAGAAGAATTATATATATAAAGATTGTGTCTCCGTTCACAAAATTTCACAAATTCATAATTATTGTGAAAATACTGCAAATATAACATTAATAATCGTTTCACCAACAGAAAGCTACATTATTAGCAAGTAACATAACCCGCATACACCCAGGCGGAGCCACGGATACTTAGCGCACACGTAAAGTACTCAATTGAGTGAAATTTTACATAGATGTCGACAGAGATACAATATACTTTTAGGAATAGGTACAAGACCTTAAAGTCGCAGATATAATCTAGTTTTATATAGAAATAGAATGAATTCCGTACAGTAGAGGGGTCGATTCTCTGCACTAGCATGGCGATGACGGCGGGTCCGTACTGGGACACGAACTGCGTGCACTCCGGCTCCACCGACTTGGGCAGGCGCTCGCACGCGTGGTCCACCGTCGCTATGATCTGGTCCTGCACACAACAACAACTTATAACAACCAAAACACGTGGATAACAAAAACCTATATCTAAAAGTTTAATCATTTTGTTGATTTGCAGTTAAACTGTATTTCAAATAACAAGAACTTTGCAAATTTCTTCTTAAATAAAACAAAAAGGTTCGAACTTAACAGACAGTTCATACTCACCTTCTTTTCATATTTTTATAATTTTTTGATGACATACATGTACGTTTCGTTTTAAAAATAAGATTGGTATTCGCAATAACGATAGAGTAACGTTTACTGAGCGTAAAAGTAGCTGGAATAGTTATTTCTAAGTATAATTAAGCTGTGATAAAACTATTTAATAAATTCAATTGATTCAGAATAAAACAAAGTTTAAAGGTTAAGCTGCAAAAGCGAATCTTTGAAAATATTGTGTCATTAAGATTTTTAATTTTATATATGCAATTTATACATTTATTTTTTGTAAAAGAAACATGTAATAATGACGTACCTCAATCCTGGTATCGCTGATCTCAACTTGCAGATAATGCAGGAAGTATTGGCAGAAAGAGCAGGCGGCTTTCCCGTTGACTTGCGGGACAGACACGAACATACGCTCGATTGGCAATGGGGGAGGGTTCGCGTCTGGAATCACCTTAACATTGGTCTCCTCGTTTACTACCGGAACTCGAGCCGACTGCAAGAAATACAGACTTAGGTTCTTTTTTTATTTTGACAGTTTTTTCATACGCAGTTCAGTTCAGTTATAGCTACAATGAAGCGAATATCTGAGTGATATCAGTGATTAACCTAGCGACCTCGGCGACAATTAAGACCAATAGAACAATTCTGAGCTATACTGTGCTTTTAAGATTGCTGTGCTGTTAATAGTCTCTTTTATTCTTAAGGTTTATTTCTCAAATTCATCGAACCCTAACAATATTTATTATATTTATAAAGTCAAAAAAGTGACAGAGTCCTCAAACACCGCACCCTGATTAATAAGATTTCAAGCTTTCGTATGAAACGATAATTTTTGAGTTGATCACTATTTTTAAACGCGAACAAGCTAAAGTAGAGTCATATATTACTAGTATTAGATTTTTCCATATTAATAGGCTACCATTACAGCAAAGAAAAACGTAGTCCACGACACTTGCGGTAGATATAAACCATGAATTAACCCATGTTACCAGTTCATATTTTATCTATACAAGTAAATAAAATTGGAGTGTCTGTTTGTAATATTAAAATAACCGCTTTTTAATAAATGCACGGTACATGTATCAAAATAACATTTCTTTCAATTTTTGTGTCTGATTGTTCCGGGTAATCTCTGGAACGTCTGGACCGATTTTGACGGGACTTTTACTAGCTGCTGATCTAAGGAGTAACTTAGACTACTTTTTCAGACTAACTTTGTACCGCGGCCTTACCCGCGGTACAACAATAAACGCGGGTAACACCGCGGGGTTCAGATAGCAAAAAAATATTTAATTAGCTAACTCGCACAACATCGTCTGCATTTCTCAAATTTGACTGCTCCTAGTCTATGTTTTCATCGATAAGTGGGCTTTAAAAACTAAAATAATTAGCAAAATTGGTTTATCCGTTCACGTGTGATGCTGTAGCCAAGGGAAATAGGGATACATTTTTATAAATATATAGATTCTAGTTTCTTCGAAGAAAGAGTATGTTCATCCTGAAAACTTACCTCGTCAGTTTTATAGCTGTTAGCCTCATCAGTGCCAATTAGTTTGGGTTTATTCGCCAATACTTTAACAGCTAGTTCTCTGTCGACCAGCGGCGCGACTGGGACCTCAGTGGTGGGGCCACAAACACCCATCAGCGAGCAAATCACTTTAGGCTCTAATTCATCGACCAAGTATTTGTAAATGATTGGATAGTACTGCTCGGCCAAGTGGAGGCATTCATCTTTAAAATTGCCAGTTTGTTTGCAGAGTCCTGTTGAAACATGTCAGATAGTAATTTGAGGGATAATCTTTTGAGGATAATCATCAGTATGAAATTAATGTATAGAAGATTTTAAAAATAGAAATAAATTGCTAATTACATCCTCATCAATCAGTATCAAAGAGATAACATCATGAAAAACAAAATATAGGATAAAGTATTTAATTTCCCTATGTTCTAATTATAACAATTGTAAATGAAATGTAATGTTGTGTAAATGTACTGTTTTGCTATTGTATTATTAGCTCGTTGGTTTTCTCTACTATGTTTGTAAGTAAAACTAGATGGCCAAAAGAGGTGGATTAGAGTGTAGTGTAGTCAGCAGATTAATGAAGAACTACTTAAATTAGCTCCAACCTCATTGGATTATTTTATATTTGGAATTAACATAAAATATTTATTTCAAAAAATGTAACCTTTCTGTTTATAAGTCTTTTAAATATAAAAGTAGTGATATATTTATTTTTGTAAGTTGGACAGCTATAACTTACTCTGGAAAGAAACGCCGAAACAAACTACAGAGGTGTCAATTTAAAAAAAAACATATCAAAGAAAAACTATTCGGGTAAAATATAGGGTCTGAGTTGGCTTTTTGAAAAAAGGACCATCGTTTAGAGTCTTCTTGTTCATAGAGATAGCATAAAGACCCCAGCCGTCGTATTACCTAACCACTAAAATTTTACGTATAGCAAGTTATTCGGAATTCTCTTCGACAATTTGGTATAAACATCTATTGTTATAGAGATGAGGCATTTATTTTATTCATATACACTACCTTTCAATACTTTGTAGAACTCGAGTTCAGTGGTGTTTGCAATCAGCACGTCACGCAAATGTTTCACCAACTGTTCACACAAGTCGCACGGCACATCGCTGTGAAAAGAAATAATATTAAAATAACACTTCAGGGTTAGAGAATAAAGAAATGTACTTCCTACATATGCTGTATGCTACACGATTAATCTAATGTGGCCCCAGAGATGTTATACATTTGTTGGTATGTAAGTGGACTTATCATATTTCCAACTCCTCCTGTTTTTTTTCTTTTGATTAATTTCGTTGCGGGTTCCAAGACAGTTAATTTTCTTCCTGGGACTTCCCGAGTGTCATAACTCGGTGTCACTGCTGTTGATCTGGTGTACAGGAGTTACAGTGGTGGGAATGTGGGCGGGATTAGTCCCATTATTTGTTGGTAAGGTAATAATAATAGACAGTTTACTTAGTGCCTCATAAATAGAAATAATACATAAATTGAGGCCTAAAGATCCAACATCAGGATTCGCCGTATTGTAGCATCTAGTCTAGTAAATTTAACAATCGAAACAACTCCCACATAAGGAATGTGCATCCTGTGTCGCGGGGGACTTAACAAACATACATGAAACGGATAATAAGAACAGCCAGACTCAGAACAACAATTTGTGGACAACACAAAGTGATTTCTTGTTCCATGTGGGGTTTGAACATATAACACTTGGTGCAGTAAAAGCGCTTAAACCACTAGGCAAACCGTGCAGTCTAGGAGTTCTGGTGTGGTGTGTTTTGATGTGATGTATATATAATCCAGTTGAAGTACTCACTTAGTATCTTTGTATAAAATGGCATCCGTAGGGAAGGTGTAGTCGTCGTGCGAGTGGTATTTGTAACCGCACTGTCCGCTCACGTGGCACAAGCTGTTCGGTTCTAATTCCTTATCTAGAGCTGCGCTAATGTTCTCGAAGTACTTGAACACCAACATCGAGCAGGAGTCGGTGAACGAACCCATTTGACGGCACGCCTGAGTGATGAAGGGTTCTTTATTTATATTGGTCTTACAATAACAATAGGGTAGTTGACATCTTAGTCAAATTAGTTACTTTTTATCAACTGTCAAATGTATCTACTAAATACAAACACATACAACACATACACGTCACTGTTTTAGAATCAATTGAGCAATATATTTCAATGTTTCTTTTATTAAAATTTGTGATAGAAATGAACAACTGTAGTAATTATATTTTCAGACATGTTTTGTAATATTCGTTTTAAGAAAGGAGACATCGGTATTTATTTACGATACAGTCAACTACCCTATTATATATTCATACTAACATTATAAATTTTAAAGTAGCTCTGTCTGTCTGGTACGCTTTCACAGGTATCATCGATTTGAATGAAATTTACATTCTATATATATACTTTGATTCTTGAGGAAGGACCATATACTTTCCTAACCGCGATAACCAACATACTAGGAAATCTAGTTGTATTTAATTTTAAGTAAGTTTGTGTACGCTTCGCGAACTCAAAATTGTTGTATCCATTGAACTCAAATTTCGACCAGCTTTAAAGATTTTTCATTGTAAAGTCAAAAAGATTTTATTCAAATACACTTATTTTACAGGCACTTATGAATAGTCAATATTTAACATCGCGTGATTCTAGTCGCCGATTCCAAGTGCAGCCTACCCTTCATGGAGAAGAATCGTGCAAGAAACTCCATAGCTGCTCATTTTTTTAAAAAATAAATAACGTTTACAATATTTTCTTTTACTATGAGCCTTGAATGAGAACAAAGTCGACCAAAGAAAACAAAACAAAAAGTTTGGAGTCATTGCTATTACTCAAAACTGCAAGATTTTTATAAACCAAATGTAAAACTTAAGTTGTTAAGTATCTTATGAAGTTTCTTGGTCGGTTCTTCTTCATAGGAATGTCATTTTTGGTACCGTGCAACCACTCATTTTTGCCACATTTCGAAAGCCCTACTTAAAATTTTGGTTTTGCTATTTTGCCAAGATTTTTGAATGACGTTTTTAATCTTTCGTCTCTTGTTAAAAAACTATATTTTTAAAAATTCTCTTATATAATAAAATTTGTAAAATAGTATAAGTTAATAAAATATGAACCTTTAGCATTCCAACCAAAAAGTCTTCATCACTAGTGGTTTCCAACTTCATCCTCAGCCCACCGACGATATTTTGACAACTATTACATTCTACACGGAGTTGCAACTGCGTGTTCTGAAAATAAAATCATTTTTAATCATTGACATATTATTATTTTAAACAAAACAGTACATAAAGTCTATACTAATATATAAAACTTAAGAGTTTGTTTGTTTGGGCTTATCTCATTACTGGTCCGATTTGAAAAAAAATCTTTCGGTGTTGGATAGTACATTTATCGAGGAAGGCTATATAGGCTATATAACAACATGCTTAGACTAATAGGAGCGGAAAGCCAATGGTGAATGTTTCAAAAACCGGAGACAATTATCACGCCACGGGCAATAGGAGACGCAAACGAGGTTGCGTGGGTTAGCTATTTATGTATAAGCCGCGACCAAAAGTTAGTCAGTACATAATTTACTATGTACTCGTATTTATATTACCAAGTATTCAACGGTTGCATCACTAATTTTTTCATTGAGTTTTAAATGAAACGTAGAACCCTACTTATGTAATATAATAACAATAATAAATATTTCGGACATCTAATATACAACGCCAAGTGCCAAGCTAAGTAAAGCTCGTATTATGGGTACTAGACAACTACATGTATGTACTATGTACATATAATTTTTTGTTTTTAAAATACATACATATTACACATAGAAAACACCCAAACTCCGAAACAAATATTTGCAGAACATACAAACATTTGGTCCGTGCCGGAAATCGAACCCAAGACCTCAATCAAGGCTTTCCACAACAACCAGTCCTATGCTACTCGGATCAAACGGTTTACTTTTCTTTTTTTTTAACGTGTGGAAACCCCCGTCATCCCGCCGAGGTTTGCGGTGTGTCGGAATCGAACCGACTAAAACCACACGGTGTGCCAACTCTGCGCCTGAGAAGGGAGAGATCCGGGAAATGCTGTTGTTGCGACCTCCGGACCATCAAACGGTTTACCTACCACAAACTTCACCTTCCTTGGCGAAAGTGTGTGTCCAACAGGGGACGTATTTTGGTTTTTACATATTTATATAAGATGATGACGATGATTACTATTACCTACTGTCAAAATTTTGTGAGTAAACGAGACTCGATTTGATAGATTTACTATACAGCATCATACAGACAAATCAATACTGATTTATTGATATATTTGATAACGAAGACCTTTCAGACTCAGAACAACAATTTGTGAATCACACAAAGTATTAAACTTCTCATGATATATCATGACAATGAACTCTTTGAGAGGGACCTTTGTTCAACAATAGTTACGTTAGTGTTGAAATGATGTCGATGATTGTATCACTAATAGTTAAGACATTATTACAAGTCAAACGTCTAATGTTAACAAACAAGAGATGACGTTATTATAGGCAAGACTGATAATGTTATTATGACTAAACTGAGTGACTAATATATTAATAATAATAATGGGGCCGATCGTTCATACATAAAATCATACTATTTATTTGACTACAATACATTTACTTTATTTGTGCTTCACGAAAATGTTGTTTCCTCTGACTTATCTTTGTCCTGGGTTCGATTCCCATTGAGGAAGAATGATTGTGATGAGCACAATCATTATTGTTTTGTCTATAGGTATATATTTAGTGATTGCATATATATTATAGTGGAGGCATCGACTTCGCCTGGTTTGGAATTGAACTGCGTGAATGGGGATGAAAATTTTGACTCGATGAAAAACAATAAAAGAAATTGCTGAGTTGGCTTTATGGCATTATCAAAGTTTGATAATGCATAAAGACAAAACCAGAGAAGTCAACGTGAATTTAACAGCGGAATAAGTACAAGTGGGTTGGTTTTAACAATATAATTAAGGATTATCCATATTGCATTTCGATAATCAAGTGACTAAGGTATTCAATCTAATCTACACATATTTAAAATGCAGATAATACTTCCAATACCGCCAGGTTTTTTAGTCACGCTGATTGTCTAGCCTTAGGAATGTCAGCAGTTTTAAATTTACTATAAGTACAAAACAACTTTTATTGTTACAATAAAAATGGTAATGCAATTAGTGACTGGTATGTAAAAGTGCGTTCTATGATTATTTCCTAGTCACATTCCTTACGATCCCTTATCACATAAAATTGCATTCTCTGAATACCCAATACATTTTCATTTCATCAAAAAAAGGAGGAGTTTCTCAACTCGACCGTTTTTATATATTTATATAGATGTGTGTGTTCGCGGATAACTTCGTCATTTATGAACCGACCGAAAGGAGATATCCCAATAATGGTACCATGATAAGGACACTAAGATCAGATAATGGCATCCAAGAGAAATCGAGTCGAACCTTGAAGTCGGTTTTATTTTTGATCATTTTTTATTACGCACGTTGTAGAAATGTGTTTAATGACCATTTAGAGATAATCATATTACATTTACAGACAAAAATCTAGGTTGTCGGGGTTTATTTCAAGATTTCCTTCCCTTTGCTATATTGTTGTCTTGCGTAGCTTGCTCTCTCAGTCAGCTCTTACTCATCAGCTCCGTACCCTTTTCTTTCAACTTTTTTTTTTTTGCCGTTATCTTAATGTGTCACTACACAGACTGGACAATTAAAAACAATAAAACTTAACTTACATAACCTTCCAACAAGCGATCAATTTTAGCATTGTTACACAATCCTGCAACAGAGCACACAGCCGTGGGGTTCATCTGTGAAGCGAGTGTCTCTACCAACTCAGGCACGAAGTCATCTGCCATCTTGATACATTCCTTCGCGACTACCTTGATTGGGATTAGCTTGCAAGAACCCTCGAACACTTCTTTAAGTTCCTCCTGTAAATTAATAATATAATATTAAAAGATATGCAAACTCCCGATTTTCTACTTGAATATGTTTATCTATAGGTACTGTGGCAACTTCCACATACAATGCAAACAGAAGCACACTACAGCGCCATCTACCGAAGTTACGTTAGTAATAAATACTAAGACACTACCAATCGTGAATCGCGCAATATAAGTTTTCGCTTCAGTAAACATATGTACTAATATACAACATCTCAACATCAACCGTTGGGTAGTGGCCCGCCAGGCATGATCACCCCGCCTGGTCGGAAGAACCTCTTTTTGTGTTGGAGGGACATGTGATCCGTTCCCCCACAATACTAATATTAAAAACGTATAGCTTATGAGGTTGGAGGAGGTAATCTTTTTATCTACTCAATTGACTTTGAAAATTTTTTTACCAATAGAAAGCCACATTATTTGTGAGTGTCATAGGCATATATTAATCTGTAAATAATTAGCGCGATATCTGACATAACGCAGGCTAATCCGCGGGCAAACACTAGAGTATCTATAAATGCAAAAGTATGCACAGTGCCCAGGCTCTGCCTAGTTTAATCAGACTACCATGTATGGGATGTGTGAAATTATTAAAAAGTAACCCTAAAGCCCAGTACTACGCAAAAGGTCTAATATTAAAGTTGTCAAATGTGGCTAACTAATGCGTCTTTACCGGTAGGTAAACCACATCAAAGGGGTGTGCCTTACGTGTGGTAACTTTTTAAGAATATTTTTGTGATAAACGTACACCACAAATAAGTACTTTGTTCTATAATTATTGTAACTTTTTTTTAACGTTATGTCAATGGCCCTCGCTGTAATCTTTACCAATTGCAACGACCTATCTGAAGTTCGAATCTGAAGTAGAATCGTCTTTGCGACCATTTTCGAGATGCTATAAAACAATGAGCAATATCTTTTATTAATGATTGTTATAGAATCTTAAAATCTATTGTTTTAAAATATTGTCACCGAGTACCGTTACCGGTTCTTCATTTGAGTAGCAAATAATAAAAGAAAGAAAATTGGATAAATATTGAGATGCAAGACTTAAAAGAACTACATCATTTGCAAATAGATTCGGAAAATTCTTTATTTCCATTTTAGATTCATTCAAATACGAATGTGGACATTCGTATTTGAATGAATCTAAAATTCTTAAATTCCATCCTTTTAGGTGAAAATGAAGATTGCAGTTTCTCTACTAAAATTCACCAAGGTAGATTATATCTCATTCAAATTCTTCATTACTTAATTCCACTTTCATTGGTTAAAAATAAAAAATATCGTTTATAATACAATGAATTTTAGTATATGTGTATCAAATCAAAGTAGGTAGGAACTTTTTAAAGTGAATGTTATTGTAAAATCTATTATATTTATTTTTGCTTTTATTACATATTTGCTAGTGAAGTGAACAAGTATGAAAATTAAATGTAAGTACGTTTTTATCAGATAATCTTTCAGCGTTTTTACAATAGTGTTTTTGCGATTGTGATAACTGTAGGAAATAATATAATATATTGCATATTGTAAATACAGCTGTAACAGTTGATTGCGAAAAATATAGATACATATGTGTTATTATTTCTACGTCAATGACTTTAATATATGTGAAAAGTAGTGTTGTTTAAGGTATGACCAAGCAGTTTTAATTTCATTTTAAACATAAGGATTTCGCGTGTAACTAAGATGTCATGTACATAATTTATATGAAAGGTATTAATCAACTCATGTTTTTATGGGTATATCTTTTTTATTTCGGACATCTAACACACAACGCCATCTAGTCCCAAGCTAAGCAGAGCTTGTGTTATGGGTACTAAACAACTGATAAAAATACATATATACTTTTTTAAGTAAATACCTACATATTATACATAGAAAATACCCAAACTCCGAAACAAACATTTGTAGATCATACAAACATTTGGTCCGACTAGGGAATCGAACCCGAGAGCTCATGATCAGCAGTCTTGCAGTCGCAGTAACTAGTAGGACATAATAAACCTTGTCTATAACGATATCATCAACAGCCCTTCATACTATCTCATGCTAACCAAACGTACAGGGTTTGTGTTAAAATTTTCTTCCCTATGAAGTGCTAGTGTACTGCGTAATTTGATCCCTTTGTCTCTGGTCTGTCTTACTACAGACATGAGATGAATATGTTTAGAATAATATTGTTACCGTATTTCATTCATATCGATATAAATATTAGTTTAAGTTCACAAGAGTCAATGCGGTTAAAATTTATAAAACAATGTTGAACAGCCCTCCATTGTCTTCTTTATCGGACAATGACACAAGACGTTTAACAAGCTGTAAGTTCATGCGTTGTTTGTTCTAACTGATAAAATTAAGAAACATCGCTCATCATTCTTGTAACAAAGTATTTATTGCTGAGAGCTGTGCGGGTTAATGCCTACACATATTTATACTTTTTAATCGCAGGGGGGCAAATAAACAGTCTGGTAACCCTATTTTAAGTGACTACCGCGACCTGTGGACAATTGCAACTGTTGATTTTTTTTTTTAATAGTTTTTACACCTAACACACAACGCCATCATAGTTTCAAACTAAGGAGAGAATGTATATGAAATTTAAGATTAACTCATAGAATACTTATATACTTTTTATTTTGAAAATAAAAGGATTTTAATTTTAAAATAAAATATTTAAATAAACTTTTGAAAAATAAAGGATATTTTAAAATAAAATAAATATTTCGGACAGCTAACACAAAACGCCATCTAGTCGTAAGCTAGCAGAGCTTGTGTTATGGTTACTAGACAATTGAAATAAATTCCATTCTTTTTATAATTCATATTAATTCTACATAGAAAAATACCCAAACTCCAAAACAAATATTCGCAGATCATACAAACATTTGGTCTGACCCGGGAATAGAACACGATACCTCCCGTATGGCAGTCATGTACACTACCACTGCGCTACTGAGGCAGTCAGGTGCAGGTTCAAGTGACTGTTAAGTCTGTGTACTGTTAAGTAATTGGAATTTTGCCCACGGTAATCTCCCTCACTTGGTAAAATGCAACGAAAAAAGCCCTCGACGTCATTTTTGGTGGATCCATAGTATCGCTCAGGTCGAGCTGGTCAATAAAATATACATTTAAGTATAACTAGTTGTCGTCCAGCGGTCAAAATTATAATTATTTTTCTTAAATTTAATTTACTCCTCCTCCGTATAAACTAACGATGCCAAATTTCATACTCCTACGTTCGCATAATCTGCGTAAAAAGGGGTACAAAGTTTTTGCTTCACGTATTTATTTATTTACATAACAAATTACTATTTATATTAATTGGTTTATGATTTATCTATAGCTTGTACACTTCGAGAAGGCTCTTGGTCAGAGGTCACTAACGGGCATTAAGACGGCCAGTGGTATGTTATCTGTATATTAGTAATTTATCGAATGAGTTAAACCATTTATTTTTGCACTTAAACAAACAATATATCTTCACTCTCAATATATGTATTTATTTTCAGAGTTGGGTGTGCCGACCCGTGTCCACTTCGCAGGGCGTTAACCGCCCGCTTTTCTTCGACTTGATTTACGAATTCTATTATTTTTAACTGATTTTTTTTCTTAAATCCTAATAAAATATGGCCTATGTCACTCCTGAATAGCGTCAATTTCTATTAGTGAAAAAAATTTCAGGATCGGAGTAGTAGCTTCCTAAGATTACTCGCTACAGCCATAAAAACAAAGATAGAAACTTTACTCTTTACTAGCTTAACCTCGCGGCCTTACCCGTTGTTATTCTTGTTCCGCGATTGACGCCGCGGGACAAAGTTAGTCTAAAAAAAGTAGTTACTCCCTGGATCATCTACCTGCCAGTGAAAGTCCCCATAAAATCGGTCCAGCCGTTCCAGAGATTACCCGGAACAAACAGACAGTCAGACAATTTTTTTTAACTACATTTTTGGTATATGTACTGTGCATACATACAAATGCATTTAGTAAAAGTGGTTATTTTAATATTACAAACAGGAACTACAATTTTATTATTTCTATAGATAACATTAGTATAGATAGTATATTATATGTATTTACAAAGAAGTATTTAATCATATGTCCATATTTATATCAGTTGTCTAAGACCTCGCTCGTTGTGTGTCAGATGTCCGAAGTATAATTAGTTATTTTACATTAGCAGGGATTAGGCAAATTGCTTTTGCTACCTGAGGCGTCTCTTTTCAATATTTCACAAATTTACTTTTAAAACAATAATTCCCATTTAACCTTACCTTCTCTATAGATAAGGTATTAAGAAAACTTTATTTTACTAAATAAGGCGTATAATTTTATTCATTATTTCAGTTAACGCGTATATCCTAAATCAGGTCGTCGTATTGAATGGCGTAACAATGTTAATAAAGCATGAATAGCAATTGGTCGAAGGTAATATAAACACGCAATCTTTCAAATGTTTTAAATCGTTCGAATAATGGTTATCATAACGAAATATTCTCTATGATAGGACTTATATACCCGTGTACAGAGGAATGTTCATACCTGTGAGTGACCATTATGTGAAGTTCGAAAATAAGAAACAGCTTTAATTCTGGAAGATTATATAAGTGCTAACAGCAAAAAGTATTGATAACCTGTAGCACAGCTATCTTCATCATCATCAAGTCTTAATATATGTTTCCCCGGGGCTCATTTTCATTGGTCGTTAATTCAGTCGTTATACAGCACGCGGGGAGTCCCCGAATTCGGGTAATCGACTAATGAAAGTAAGTAAGCTATCTATATATCTTGGTCGATATATAGCATGCGGGTGTTCCCCACATGCGGCCTAATAACCAATGAAATTCATCGGTCGGCAAGCAATCCTGGCGCGGGGCCTCAGTTTTTTTTCAGTTTTTTTAGTGTGGCTAATAATTTCTTCTTCAGTAAGTCAGAAACAGATAAAATTGATCCACACAACATTAATTGTTGATCCAGCAGGTATCTACGTCTGCTCGGTACCACTCTTTCAAAACAAATGCGTGGTGAAGTATATTCAACCACCAATCCCGAGACCTCTTGATTGGCAGCCGCATACGCTAATAGCTAGACCAACGAGGCAGTGGCGTCAGCACTATCTACAATAATAATATTAAATGTGTCATACCTGTGTCTCATTGCTCTGCAGTTGATCGCGCGCCTGTTGCACCATATCAGTACAGATTTTGCAAATATTGTCATCATCTACCGGGTACGTAATCTTGGACCATACTCGCTCCACACAATGGTGGGTTGCCTTGCATTCTCGACCAGTGCTATAGGATATAAAACAAAAGTTACAGAACATATAAACTGCAGAATTGAAGAAGAAACGTGTTTTTTCAGTAGTTTGCTGTTTGCTAAATAGTTCCTTACTGGAGTTATTCTGTTCAGCTAAATACCAGAAATATGAAATCTATCGCAAGGACTTAAAGTTTAAACTTGTACAGAATTCTTCTACTTCTTATATTAAGCCACTTATTCAACTAGGTTATATAAAATATTCTACAACGAATGCTTCGAAAACGGTTTTCACCGGTAATTTATCGATTGCATGGCTAATACAACACTTAAGACTGTGGCTTTGTAACAATGCAATGCCACAATCAACACAATTTGCAATGCAATGCAATCGATTTATCGTTTCACAGAATTAGGAGAATACTTAAGTAAGCAAAAAACGTTTTGGGTAAGTAGTTGCTTGGGTACTTCAGCTCTGAACAGGCCCTTAATCGTCTATCCTTGAATTCCCTGTATTTCCTAGCTCAAATAGTAGCTTAATACTTTAGATTTTACTAACCGAAAAGCACGTAGACTTTACAAATGACAAATAAGAAATTACACATAGGCTTGAGAACTCTTAATTTCTTTCGTCTGTTTTTCGAGTTATTTTCGAATTTATTATATATTATTATACAGGCTTCCGATATCCTCACTCACTCGGTGAAACCACCGAGTTTCTGTGATGTCATGGTATAACTCCGGTCGAGACGGTCCATGCATGCCGAAGCGTAGCTATTCCATGGTTCTATGGTGTACGGTGTATAAAATGTGTTTCCAATGTATTTACCTGAAGTTACTACACCAATAAGACGGTCCCCAGGTGCAGCGTTGACCGCCAACCAACACTTCTGCAAAAACAGAATCGTGTAGAGAAATATATTACAACTTACAATATCCCTGGGGAGTATTTTTCATTATATCTTTTTTTATAAAGAAATTTATGGCTCTGTCTTACTTTTATTACATGCGAAAACCGCTACAACATTTTTCTCGCATATTTGTTGTTAAAGACCATTTCCGTACTAGGAATATTCCTATGTGTCGCCGGGGACTTTACGAACATACATGAAAGCGACACACAGAACTCCCAAACACAGAACAACAATAACAGGAATAAATTTTCCCGGTTCTTGCAACATTTTTAATTGATGTTCCGGTTCTATTTGTCGTAGTGTAATGTTGGACCTGTAGCCTTCCTCGACAAATCTATACAAATAAATAAAATTGGTGTGTCTGTTTGTAATATTGCGCCAAGTGTCATGGGTTCAAATCCCACAAGGGACAACTACACTTTGCGTAATCCGCAAATTGTTGCCCAAGTCTGGGTGTTCGTTGTGTCCGTTACATGATGTTTGTAAATGTTGTCTGGAAAAAATCGCCGTGAGCGATAAGACCGCCAATTGTTACATACACCTTTGTTAATCATTTTCTGTTATGTTTTTTTGTAATTTTATGTACCTATACAATAAAGATATTTATATAAATAAAATAAAGTCCCCCGCGACACAGGACGCTGTATAAACCTAATGCGAGAGTTGTCTTAAAAAAAATGAACCCTAAAATATGTTTTCAATTGAATTTCAGTAGTTCCTGATGTACCGACTATCTGTATTAATAACTACAGACATTCTCAATGTCAGCTTTACGTAGGTACGTCACGCTATACAAATATGACTAAATCAACGATATCGTATAAATTTCAGTTAAATTGAACTCGAGTTATCAAGAATAATTGGCTACCATTCAGATAACCGGTGTTTGAATGATTGTGCATCATATTAGCGTACGGGGACGGAAATGGAGACTGCAAACACAGGATGTAGGGGACTGATTCTGCCCTGATTAGTGAATGAAAGTGACTAGTAAGATGATTTTATATACGAGGAATAAAGTAGGTTAAAACTTCCTTTCTCAGCCTAGGTCTATGTCCATGTCCAGCAGTGGGCAAGGCTACTGATGATGGTGAAGAACAAAGTAATAATGCGACACGAAAGCATTTACTTATTATTTACACTTAAATTATAAAGTTTTAGAGTTTGTTGTTTTCCTTGATTGAATGCGCCAATCTCAGGAACTGCTGGGTTTCAATCACAAATATAGTGTTGGATAGCCCATTTATTTTTAAAGAATATAGGTAACATAACAGTACACTACAAGTTACAATGAAAATTGTTCAAAAACGAGAAAAAAATATTCCTTTTTTATAGACACTGGCGCAGTTGTTTTTTTTATATATTAACAGTACATAACCTAATAAAATTCATGTAAAGATTATTTTTAATTAAAAAAAAAAGGAATTTTGCATTCCATTAACACGAAGTCGAATCATGTTTAGATTTTAACTTTACACATTTCACATATTACACCCTTATACTTCAAATCGTACTTTGAATCCCTTGTTTCTTCTATGTTTATTTAAAATTGTTACTTGTAATCTGTAATGTTAACGACCACCTTAATGATAAAGCACTACAATAAAGGTTTTCTATCACATTGACAGTAGAACACTGACTCATCAAGTCACAGGATTACTAGTTTAGGAGTCAGGGTTTACCTTTAAATTAACCTAGTTATGTATCCTAATTTGAAACAATGTCTAAGGATTTTTGTATCAATAAAGATGTTTATTATTATTATTTAAGGTCATCCAAATTGTGCAAGTACAGTGATCGCGCTAATTCCTCTCAATATAATTATATACCATTTTTGTTTAATAAAAATGATAAATGTGTTATCTCCCAACAATTTATCAGCATTCAGTAGAAGTAATATTTGGCTTATGAGTTTAGTTTGCAAAATAAAGCATAATTAGCTGATGCTAGTTGTCATCCACCTCATGCCACAATGTCACAACAATATTCGCTAAATCAGTTGAAACAATGCAACAATTGTGTCATGTGAACAAAAATTACCTGTTAGGTACGATTTTATTATACGTTTTGATATATTGATGATATCATCGATTTGCTTTATAAATATACTAGCCGACCCACGCAACCTCGTTTGCGTCTTCTATTGCCCGTAGCGTGATAATTTTCCCCCGTTTTTGTTACATTCTTCATTGTTGCTCCGCTCCTGTAGGTCTTAGCGTGATGATATATAGCCTATAGCCTTCCTCGATAAATGGGATTTCTAACACTGAAAGAATTTTTCAAATCGGACCAGCGGTTCCTGAGATTAGCGTGTTCAAACAAACAAACAAACAAACTCTTCAGTTTTATATATTAGTATAGACTAGCTGACCCACGCAACGTCGTTTGCGCCTTATATTGCCCGTAGCGTGAAAATTTCCCCCGTTTTTGAAACATTCTTCATTGTTGCTCCGCTCCTGTTAGTAGTAGCGCGATGATATATACCCTATAGCCTTCTTCGATAAATGGACTATCCACCACCGAAATAATTTTTCAAATCGGACCAGCGGTTCCTGAGATTAGCGTGTTCAAACAAACAAACAAACTCTTCAGCTTTATATATTAGTATAGATTTAGCATATCTAATACATATCACATCTATATACAATCATATCTATACCTACGTATAAAAATTACTCGCCGTTACTGATTAAAGTTGAAATACCAGCCCTAAGGAGGTAAAATGATGATAAACTGTTGTATAGAAAATCGTTATTTTCATTTCAAAGTTAGAAACGCGAAACAATAAATACTCACGTGATTTTGTGACGTTTATTAGTAGTATGAGTAATAGCGCGTGTGTAATTTGTGCATGCGACTATGCGACTTGACCGCAATTATTGGTGTCATTTATGCCTACACTTTGTAATTATAAATAACTCTATTTGCTATTTCATTATTATTGCTTTAATGAAATAAAAATATAGACATTTTATCGTTACAGAAAGTATAACAAAGGAAATTGGTCACAATACAATATATGCCTATAACGCATTAAAATTTATATAGATACTTGAACTAAGATATAATGTTTATGTATGTAGGTAATCTATACAAATACATAAAATTGAAGTGTCTATTTGTAACTTCAAACTAACAGCTTTTCACTGAATGCATTAGAAATAAAATTAGCTTTTTATTCCACCTAATCTCTGAAACTGCTGGACCAATTTTGACGAGACCTTTACTAGAAGATAGCTGATGATATAAGGAGTAAGTTAGGCCATTTGTGTTATACCAACTTCGCCACGTGCCGTTACCGGCGGTTACTGTTGTAAACGTAGAACAACAACCGCAGGTTACAACGCGGGGCGAAACTAGTTGAAATTTAAAGTAAGTAATAAGAAAACAATTTATCAGAGGGTCAAGTGTAAGTTTACTCTACATCGACTAGATCGTTATAGTGAGAACGTATCCTCTGTCGAGTGTCAGTTGATGCGATGCAAAATTTGCACGCACGCATTGCACGCTAGGACCTTAGATATGAATGAAAATAATCGCGTTTTGAATAACTATAAGTATAGACGGACAGGATGGGTGAAGTTTCTGTATAGTATTTGTACTAGCTGACTCGTGCTGTTTGTCTCTTAAAATTTATATTTTTCCCGACATACATTTAATTTAAAATTTAACGGATTATATTGAAATTACGTAAACAGGCAATTTGTTATCCAAATTAAAAGCGAGCATTACGGTGATTTTCCTCAAAAGGAGTTTCGTTTTAAAAACAAATTTAAATGGTTTTATCTCTTTGAAATACCTGCTCATACTTTTTTTGTCATCAAATACTACACTTTATTTCTTTTCAACAGAAACTGCCATGTCAAAAGACATGTCAGGTACGGGATGGGTTTTCAAGGAAAAAAGGGAAGCAAAACATTTACCAAAGTTTACTTTATCTACGGGTATTAACGTTGAGTTTTCTTTATTGTAAAGACATTTCTGACATGTTCAGATCAAATTTTTGACAGTGTGTTGTTCAGTAATTTTTGGCACTATGTTGTTCAGTTACTTATGGCATAGCGTTGTTCAGCTAATTATAACTTTTAAAATGATCATTTAATTCTGGCGCTAGATTTCGTAAGCAATATATGTGCACTAAGTTCTATATGGCTGGGCTCAGTTAGTATTTATTAAGCTGAAAGCTACTTTGTGACTTTATTCACTATGTAACAAGAATCCACATAAATAAAATCTATACTAATATTATAATGCTGAAGAGTTTGTTTGTTTGGTTGAACGCTCTAATTTCAGGAACGCAGGTCCGATTTGAAAAATTATTTCAGTGTTGGATAGTACATTTATCGAGGAAGGCTGTAGGCTATATATCATCACGCTAAGACCAATAGGAGCGGAGCACCAACGAAGAATTATCACGCTACGACCAACAGGAGACGCAAACGAGGTTGCATGGGTCAGCTAGTTCTTTATATATGTGCTACATTAAGTGTATGATATTGTTAGGGCTGACGGGTGTGGAAAACTATGCTAAAATTAAACTTTTGAATCACTCACCTTTTCTCCCCATTGCTGCCAATTTAGGACCCTAAAATAGGAAAAAAATGTTATTAAAAGTTGCATTGACAGATTACATTAATTTGAAACGGATTCAGTCACGATTGTATTTTAGTATTTTAGAGGAAAATTAGGTCAAAAAATCTAGTTCACAATGTGTCTGAAAATTAAGTTCTAGTAATATTTACTGCCAGTCTTTAAATTATTTATTATAAAGGTTTTTAGACAACATTCATAAGCCCATTATGGAAAATTAACAATCTTGAATTATTTCCTAAAAAAGACATGGTGCTTTTGCTTTCCAAATCAAAGTATCTCCGTGCTAAATTCCATTAAAATAGGTTCAGTGGTTTAACCGCCAAAAGTGAAAAGACAAAGGTGCGTTACTTTCATATTTATAATACAGGTAAAAGTTAAAAACTTACCTTCCCCATCAAAATGTTCTGAATCTTGTCATTATTGCACATCTTAATGAGAGTACACATGGTCTCTGGCGTGGTATCCGACTGCAGTACATGGTTTATGTACTTGTGCAGACCTTGCGTGTTCTCCTTGCAGATTTTAGCGATTCCCGCGTGGGCGATATCATCGCATAGTGACGTGAGACGAGTTTCAAGGTAATCCTAGTGGTAAGAAAATGTTTCGCTTGAATAATTTGTAAAGGAGTCGCTTAATCAAAAAAGTTTAAACTAGGAACTGTTAACTAAGCGGTTGGTGTCGAGTTTTCATTTCAAAACTAGCTGAACCCCGCGGTTAGTGTTGTATCGCGAGTAACGATGAGGGACAAAGTTAGTCTAAACAAAGTAGCCTAAGTTACTCCCTGGATCATCAGCCAGTGAAAGCCTCGTTAAAATCGGTCCAGCAGTTCCAGAGATTACCCGGAACAAACAGACAGACAGACAGACAAAAAAAAATCTAACTATATTTTTGGTATATGTACCGTGTATACATACCTATGCATTTAGTAAAAAGCAGTTATTTTATTATTACACCAATTTTATTTATTTGTATAGATGTCATTTACCCTGTAGTATTCACGTTTTCGAGGAAATAGAATTTTATTATTGACTTACATAGGTATATAAAAAATATGTATGTGTTATATGTGTACATCAAAGTGGATATAGCTTAATTAATTAAGCATAGACGGACAGTTATCTGCTGTATCTCAGAATTATATTACGGCGCGCTCTCATTGATTCTTCTTTCCGTCCCTTTCACGATTTCAGAAAAGTGAAAAGGATAATACATTTAAAAATACCTACACTAAAATTAACTATTGGTGTTAATCCATACAGTATTTGATACTAGTATAGATCTAGACGAACCAACTAGATTTTCGATAGTTCGTCAAATTTCTACTCAAGTATAGGGGTTTTGTAAAATAGCTTCAATCGAATGTATTAATCACACAATTTCTACTTAAAATCGTGATTGTCGATTTAAGCTTACAGTGTAATTAGGGCGAGTTCGTTAAAGCGATAGATTAAAACAAATAAGTGACACATACGTACCGTACCTATTATACAACTAAGAACTGTTTACCTAGTACAGATATTGCTTACATACAAACAGCGCTCAAGGAATTGAACATTCGGCATAAAATTATAATTACTAAGTAGGTATTGCAAAAGACAACAAATATTTGTAATTACAATATTTTTTTTAAACTAGAACAATTTAAAAAATCTGAAATGACCAGTATAATACATCAAAACTATACACACCTCATTTATCAGCTCCCTAATGTCCTTCATCTGCCTGAAGAAGCGGACGACCTTCATGGACATTCCATTTAGTGCCACGGTGTCATTTCGTTTGTCCCAAAGTGTAGCTATGCAGTGCCCCACGGCTCCGCACTCCGACCCTTGCCTGTGCAAATTTTAGATTAAATCATATGAGTCACACTTGCATGCAGTGAAC
The DNA here is from genome assembly GCA_905220595.1 of Spilosoma lubricipeda. NCBI lineage: Eukaryota > Metazoa > Arthropoda > Insecta > Lepidoptera > Erebidae > Spilosoma > Spilosoma lubricipeda. Next base: position 16,424,742 of record HG992281.1, on the reverse strand, counting down.
GGTAGGAACAAAACATCTTCGATTCATTGTATTTTATAAATAACTAGTTGAACCCCGCGGTGTTACCCGTGGTTATCTTCGTACCGCGAGTAACGCCGCGGGACAAAGTTAGTCTAAAAAAAAGTAGCCTTAGTTACTCCCTGGATCATCAGCTACCTGCCAGTGAAAGTCCCGTCTAAATCCGTCCAGCCGTTGCAGAGATTACCCGGAACAGACAGACAGACAAAAATTTTTTTAACTACATTTTTGGTACATGTACCGTGAATACATACATATGCATTTAGTAAGAACCGGTTATTTTAATATTAAAACAGACACTCCAATTTTATTTATTTGTATAGATATAGCATTTGCCCGGGGCTCCGCTCTGGTGTTTATCGGTTATCGCGGCAAAGAGTATCTTATGTCATTCCTCAAGAATCAAAGTATCTCCTTGTCAAATTTCACTAAAATTGGTGTAGCGGTTTGGCCGTGAAAGCGTAACAACCAGTCATGGATAACTTAAATGTATGAATAATTGATTATATTATGATCGTTTATAAACAGCCTTGAGAGGCTATATTAAAGGTTTTGTATAAATTTGAAATGTATTTAAATTGCTTTCCATCAGGCATCAGGCAGAGTAGAGTCAACATGGCAGGGTCAAACATAAAAAAAAAAAATATTAGCTGAACCCTGCGGACCGCGGTGTTACCTGCGGTTATTATCATACCGCGGTAAGCGCCAAGTTAGTCAAAAAAAGTAGCCTAAGTTACTTCTTATATCATCATCTACCTATCAGTGAAAGTCCCATCAAAATCAGACAGACAGACAAAAATTGTAAAAAATGATATTTTGGTAATGTATTGTGGATACATACATGTGCATTTAGTAAAAAGCGATTATTTTAATATTACAAACAGACACTCCAATTTTATTTATTTGTATAGAATATAGAATAGATAGATCTTTGGACAACCAGTTTATCGGTTAAATTAAATCAGAATCTAAAGTGATTGAGAGATAAAATGATTTTGAAACACAAATTACCCCTTGAGGAGGTTGCGAAACAGTTCTTATGTCAGTTATGGCTTAAGAATTCATTACATCCAACCTATATAGAGACGCTGAGATGTCAGACATTTAAGGACTGCATAAACCAGTAGACAGGAACAGATATGATATTCAATTTATCAATGAATATTATTTTGGTATTTCAAGTTAACAAAGTAAAACTTTCTGAGATCAACTAACCAACATTTCAAATATTTATCCACAGCATTGAATATTGCATTTTGCACTTTATGCTTATAAACTTTAAATTTGTTTTCCAATGCCTAAAAAAAATATTTTCACCCTTATTAAGTAGCATTAGGATAACAGCCTTAACATTACAATTAACAATACTTACTTTAAACTGCTGCACCATACTGAAGGGCCCTGATGGCATTCCTTTGGTAATGCCAAGGACAAACCTGTGAACAAAAGAATTAAAGTTATTTATGAAGTAACTTATCACAATAACAAATTATCATAAGTGCAAAGACTTGTCAAATGGGGTCATAGGTTTAGTCATGTTTATCTTTAAAACCGTTTTATATAAATGAATGGTAAGATAACGGCCAATAAACAGTGATAAATATGAGCAGAAGTGTACATAATAGATTCTTTACCCCCAATATTGTTTAAGTTAGTTGGAAGTGATACATTTCTTGTAACATTTCTCATTGATGCTCCTTTCAATTGTAGTCCAACATATTAATTGAATATTGGTATTATTTATATGTATTTCCTAAAAGGGCATGACTATAGATTCACTAAAGATATCAATTTACCATGTACTGTCATAAGTTTCAATATTATTTTACTAGTTGTTGCCCGCGGCTCCGCCCGCGTATATATTGGTTATCGCTGCAAATAGTAGCCTGTGTTATTCTGATGTATAAGCTATATTACTGTAAAGTTTCATCCAAATCCGTTCAGTCGTTTTTGTGTGAAAGAGTAACAAACATCCATCCAAACATCCATCTATCCTTACAAACTTTTGCATTTATAATATTAGTAGGATAAGTAAGTTGTTCAAATATTTGGCAAATTATTGAAAAACTTTGTCTGTTCAAATATTTAGCAAATTATGTACTACATGTACATGTACTACACATAAACCTTTATCTTGAATCATTCTATCTATTGCTGGAAACTGAATTCAATTTTTTTGAGTAGTTTAAAAGGTCTAAGAAAATAGACAAGGGAAAAAACTTTTATACTAAGTAAACATACATATTATATCATACACAAATATTGTTTATTTAAAATGTATAATAAAACAATGCATAAGGAAAGTTATTGCAATATGTATTGTTCATGAGGTTTTTGTTCTTTATTATCATAGTGAATGTGTGTTCAAAACAGGAAATATGTATGAACATAATAATACATACTATGATAACACTACATATATATATGTATAATAGCATTTAGAATAGTATATTTATTCAATTGTGTACAGAAATATTTGTGAATAGTACACACACCAAGAGACTTGACCAAAGTTCAAATTTATTAAATAAAGCCCTAGGATGTTCTATAGTATCAAAGTTAAATTTAGTTGTTTTGACAGTAGAACTGGCGATTATATACTACTTTTCTTGAAGATATATTTACAACAATCTTATCAGATCATAACAAGGACATAATACAAAAACAAAGAGATATTTTTCGAAATAAAACAAACGTAAAAGTTAAAAACATCCAAAAAGAAACAACTATTAAATTTACAATAGCCTAATATAATAATAATTACTCCGCTAATGAGATCAACCGAAGGTCGACAATGTACATGTGATAAAGAAATGTTTATACATGACGCGATTTCTTCCAATTCCAATAGCTAAGAAAACTTATTTGAAAATATAAACAGATAATCAGTGGTTCGAAAAAACAACGTTTATTTATTATAGAAAACAATAAAGGGTATCTATATAATATTATTGAAGAGTTCAAAATTATACAAAAAAAAGATATTATTGTACTATTTTAAGTCAATCGTAGCATAAGTATCATTAAAAAAGAAGTAGTGTTAGCATTGCAACAAGGACGACGTAATAATTAATTGTGCGTTAAAGTAAAAAAAATAATTGGTACTCACTGGCACAACAAAGTGCTATTAGACAAACAACGTACGTGTTTGTCATTTTTAAATTTTTCGATCTACTCCAGGTTTGTGCTCCGTCACCGAAATACTAAACAAAAATATATCACTTTGTTTGGAAATTATTGCGTATCGCTTTGTATTATACTTGTCAAGTCACCACAAAGTCTAAAAACGGGCGAATAAACGGGCCAACTGACAACTGAGTTGTGTGGCCATGTTCTTGGTATTATTTCTACCATAAAGCGCAATAATAGTGAAAAGTCTTTAGTTTAACAAATTTAAGACAAATTCTATTTATATTTTAAAAACCTAGCTGATTTATTTTATTGTAAAAATAGATATAATTAAAGGCACGGATATTATAATAATTCGATGAATTCCTTCCTTACTCTGCAGAGTCCAATTAGACTGACAGAAAATGCCTTAGGTTTGGAGTCCCCAAGTGCATGTTTATTTGTAGTTGTTGTAAAGTAAATAAATATTACAGCTAAATGCTACTACCACCAAGATCTGCACTGACGGAGGCTCCAAGCGGGCTCATGCTCAGACCCTTCTGCGCTCTCTGCCGTGCACGTTATACTCTTTAAGGCTTTATGACGTCACGAAGTTCATCGCACATAAAGTTACTTCAAGCTATTTATACCCAGGATATTCAAACCCGAATGGGCTTGTTGGTAGTATCAGAGTCTTAGTCTGGTGGTTGCCGACTGCAAGTTTCGAGCTCCAACAACCTATTGACTTACGTGCCTTCAGCACGTACCTGACTCCCAGACTCTTAACACACTGATTCCTGGGAATCTTCCTGGGAAGTGAGCCCTATGTTGGTAACAGTATTGGCACCAGTTTTCGACGTTTTGATGTAGGTCACGTACAGCGTAAGTTGCATGCTGTTAATGACGGGGACGTCGTCTGTGTTCCAAAAAAGAAGACAGGGAACTATTTACCACTACCCTTTGGTACACCGGTACTGATGGGTCACTCTGTGGACATTGTGCTTTCAACCACTGCTTGAAAGCGTCTAAGGTTGCCACAATCTTCACTAATTGACGAGGAGTAATAGTAGAAGTAGATAGCTTGCACAGTGGGCCAGCAAGTCAGATGTGATTGGCCACCTTCTCCATATCGAGGAAGACTGCAACGGTACACTCACGCTTGTTGCACGCCATTCCGATGTCATGCAGTACCTAGTGTTGTGCCATGGAGTGTTCGGCACGAATTCCCAACTGTCAATCACGTGGTATAAAATGTTATCTCACGTAGCCGTTGCAACTTCTCGAGACGTCGTCGACTTCACTGAGAGGAGTGTGATAGGATGATAGTGTCCCATGTGGATGATGGCCTTAAAGAGACGCGTTAACTGATAGATGTCGGTGTCGCAAGGTCATATTTGTCACCCATTTGGGACGAATCGGGAGAAGCATTCGTCAAATCATCGGCTGCATTTGCACAAAGGATTTTCTCTCCAGTCAAGGTGTGATCGAGGGGATAGTTAGAACGTTTTTGAGATATCACACAGAGTCAGCACACACCGGCTGCATAGGATGCAAAACATAGCGTGGAACTCCACACTATGTTTTGCCATAACTGTCTGGGTGGTGTAGTGGTAGCGTATGGGACTTCTGTGCTTGAGGCCACGGGTTCGATTCCCTGGTCAAACCAAATGTTTGTTTGATTCACAAATACTTGTCTTGGAGCTTGGGTGTTTTTCATATGTAACATGTATGCTATTACAAAAAAAAAGGATAAAGGTATTTATATCAATTTTCTAGTACGCATATTACAAGCTCTGTTTAGTTTGTGACTAGACCGCATTGTATATGAGATGTATTATTATAATAATATGCTACGCTAAATTCTACTGTTTGCCCTTGCAGTGTTGACAACATTTACAGTACAGATAGTTTTCACTATTGCTTATCAGGATATAATGAATATATTTAGAGAAGATTAAATTTACCTGATTTACCCATAATAACTTGTCCGTGTGGTGTGGTGACGGTTTAAGAATACAAAGTGTCCCTCACCCCTTGGGTATCGTAAGAGGCGATTAAGGGAACAAACTAAGCAGAACAACATCACTGCAAAAAGAGGGAAAACTTGAAATAAACCCTACACCTAACCGTCTGGCCAGCGTGGTATAGAAGGCCAAAACCTCCTTTCAAAGGACAGGCTTATGTCCAGCTATTAAAGGCTGAGTTAATGGTTGATTACGAAGATTCGTGACAATTATAGTTCTTATGTTGATTACTTCAGTATGTCCGTGTCTGTTCAATGATATTACTATACGAAAGACATATTACGATGAAAACAAGTGAGCCATCACGGGGCGCCCGGCAGATGTAAAACATCGAAATTGTTTTGTATAAGTTATTAGTTCCATATAATAAAAATGACTGTTTAATACATTAATATTCATTTTTATTAAATACAAAGGACAAAAATTGCTAATTTTTAAATTTATTTCAAAACGCAACAACTCAAATATTTTTATCAGTGACTTCGATAAGGCGAAACGGCGAAGCATAGCCACGGCAAAAATCAGGTTTACCCGCGCCCGTAGATGTTTAATATCAATAACTTTTAAAAGTCTAGTGTAGATGCATTATATAAATTGACTTCTTTATTTGTCTCCATAAAATTTGTAAGTACTAAGAAACGAGAGGATAGGATTCTAAGTATAATCGATACAAATGTTGCATCATTGAAATATATAAAAAGGCTACTTCAATTGTCAAACTACTAAAATCACTATTTTAGGTCTTCACTGCCAACACTTTACTGTCAGGTCACTCACCATTTTTTTAATCGCCCTCTGTTGAAGACATTTAGAACTAACTGTCCTTTACTTTTAGAATTGTGGTTTATCTACTCGTCCACAGATGGCAGTCTTTGGAATATTACTTCCATTAAATAGTAGATGGCACTGTAAATGTAACTTTTACAACTACAGTTAGAAATATAATATTATTATGTATTATGTATAAGGAAAACTAAACTACTTTTAAAAATAAAATTATTTGTTATTTATTTAATTATATTCCTAGACTAAGCAGTAAGATAAACCTTGAATTACCTTAACATTGTTTCAAACTTAAGTTGGCTTTAAATACCTAAAAATTGAATACTTTTTAACAGACTTCAACAAAAAAGGAGGAGGTTCTCTGTTCCACTGTATCTTTTTTTTATATTACAAAACATTTTCACTACGATAATAACAACCAGAGAAACGTAGAACACACAATGCACAACTGGAAACTAGAACTTTCGGGAATATAGGTATGCTATGACTCGTAGGTGTACCTACTTTTGTTAGTTTCCAAACAATAAAAAAATGTTACAGTTTTAAGAGCAGACTTGGTGCCCTGGTGAAATGTCTCAAAAATGGTCCAACAAATTCGCACACCCTGGGAGCTCATTAGAGCAGCTCGAATCATTCATTAATGCGTCGAGTAGCTACCTAAATCCTACAGCTGTTAATTCAAATTGACAGCGTTTTCTAGAAGCTCACTGGAACTACGTGCGTTAATAAAAGTGCAATTCTGCAGAAATAAGTTTAACTACTTTCCAACTTCTTTTAACCGCCGACGTGCCTCCAAGAAATGTATGGAGTAAACATATTATCAATAAAGTATCTAATTCTACAACTAAATTGAATGTTTTTTTTTTTTTGTGAGTTTTCTCGCTACCAGTAAATACCTACCCACTTAGTAATATCGCGATGTACAATGCAAACGACTTCAAATGCCGTACAACTGTGGTAGGCTGATGATAATGATGATGAAACATAATGTACACTCACCATCATTAGCCTATCGTAGTCCAGAGTTGGACATAAGCCTCTTCAATTGCACGTGACATTGTTCGACCCGCATCCAGCTCCTGCCATAAGTACCAACCTTGAAATATTTGCACAACAATGACTTTCTCTGTTTCCAAGTTATTTAGTATCTTAGAATAAGCCACGATGGGGCTAACATATTATTTTATAATAAAAGCCTCTAAATAACTGCAGATTAAAAAAAAAAAAAGTACCCACCTGTATATATCTAATTTGAAAATTATGGGGATGGAGAAAACTCAAATACTTCATGATTACATGCATACCTACTTAGTTTTCAAACTTCATGCCTTACTATACCTGTGCGCGTTGGAGGAGGACACTAGGACACTACTACTTTTATAAATTATTGCAGAAAGTTTTGTCCTTTTCTAGCCCTATTGGTCGGATCCTCACACCGTGCAAATTAAAAAAAAGCAAGCGGCACCACATGAGAATTAAACTTTAGCAACGTTCTGGAGGATAGTTACTTATGTACCTAAGCATTTTTGTTTTGGTGACGCAGTCGGTCGGGGATAAATGAATAGGCAGATACGATCTAATCGATGGCAGATACTAAGTCTCACTTTTAATGAAGTTGCACAAACCAAGAGATAAAATGGTTTTCGTTGAGAGTTGTAAGACATGCATACCTTCCTACTATGACGGTGAGAAACTCGCAGTTCCTTTGTTTTTTTTTTATCTTTGTTCATTCCATCAGTGCCAATTTGGAGAAACAGTTTTAGTCATATACGTACGGGCAGGCAGGCAGCCCATAGCCACTGTTGTAGTTGTAGATGTATTTGAACCTTGAATATAACTTTGCAGAAACAATCATGAGAAATTTGTAGAACTTTTAGGTTCTTGAAATTATTATTTTATTTAAAAATGCGGTGATACCCTTCGGCGCGACGTTTTGTAGTTTTCAGAAATGATAGTCACGGCCATTATGGTACAGCTTTAAAAAATTACCAGAGATTTGATATAAAAATGTATAATTGTTCTCAAGAATAAATAAAAGATTGCGTTTTGACCCAAAGTTTTGATTTTCTATACCGGCTTGTCTTTGAATGTAGGAAAATATGTGAAACATAAAGTGCGTTCCTGTAGCGAAATAATTCAAGAAACAGAAGAAAGTACATAAGTGCTTAAATAAAGATTTTTTATTTTAACTTTGTAAGATAATGAACGAAGGGTAAAGATAATCTAATTAGATCAAATACGTAAACCGTGAAAACAAATACCTACTAGAAGTACGAAGGTTCAAATTTGAAACATGTTCCCTATTTCTTTGTATCCTCAACAAAACTTATCTTACCTAGCTTCGTAAGAATATAAAGTAACTACAAAGCACAAATAACCCAAACCAATAAGGTAGCCATAGAAAACGGACGAAACAAAATTGGTAATTCCATTTTCCAGGTTGGTTTTTTGGGACACAATTAGGACATTTTGTTGGAGTCCGGGCCGTGTAATAAAATTAAGGAGACGCCCCGGTCTGACGGTCGCGGTAAGTCGATGTCTTCGGTGGGCATAAAACAAATCCGCCCGAGCCGGCCCGTGAGGACTGCCAGCCAGTGTATCCGTGGAGACTTCAAATTTGTTTTATTTTTTAAAAACATAAAATCATTGTCATTTTATTTATCAATAATAATATACATTATAGACAGTTCGTTTAAATAATATTTATATGAAATTTTCAATTATGTTACTTCTTATTTACATCTTATACTTTTTTTGGCAAAAACAGTGATGGGCATGGAATTTTCTGAAATTGAACTTTAAATCTAGTGTAACAACGTTTATGACAACGAGACTTCGGTCTTATCGATCTTAATATACTTATTATATATAATTATCTGTTTAAATTATATGCATTTATACTTATTCTAAGATTCATCTTTAGGAAAAAGCATGTTTGATCGTGTTTCTATTGGGTTCAAAGTTATTCAGCAAGATATGATTCCGAACAAAGAATATAGTGTTATAATTAAAGACTCCACCAGACAGACATGATGAAAGGAATGAACAACGATTACTGCAGTGATCACAATATTAGGTATTAGCTGCTGTGCCTATTATGTGAACAAAATAGTAGTTAATGCCTTTGGCATCTTGTGTCATTCAACCTGCGCTAGGTGTATATGGTACTCAATTAAATTACCTTTATATCGATTACAGAATACTCTAACCAATATTAATAGGAAAAAAAACTTATTCTGGCGGTCTGTTACGCTTTAACGGCTAAACCGCTGCACCGATTTCAATGAAATTTGGCATTGAGATACATTTTACCGCAAAAACCACGAGCAAAAGCTAGTATTGTATATTTTTTTATGGAGGTATAGGAGGCAAACGAGCAGACGTATCACCTGATGGTAAGCAATTACCGCCGCCCATGGATACCCGCAACACCAGAGGCGTCACAAGTGCGTTGCCGACCTTTGGGGGATGGGGAAAGGAATGTGGGGAAGGGTTGTGGCATGGGCCTCCTGTACACCGGTTTTCTGTGAGGCCGTGGTATCTCCCCGGACGAGCCGGCCCATTCATGACAAAGCGTGGCTCTCCCACAGTTATTAGCATATAGCATATGGTACATTAAATATATGTATGTAGTGAATATCCTTAAATTCAAAGAAAAATAAACATACCGAAGGGTTTGGTCGGATGTAACATTGTTTTCATTAATAAATGTTATACAAAGCCCTTATACACAGAAGCGAAGCATTGTAGCCAACGTAGACCAAAACGCGTGTTATATAAAAAAATGTAGGCCTTACAGCGTCTCCATGGTCGTCGTCACGTGCGCGTTGTTCACATATTCTGAATAACACTTCAATACCGAGTCCTAACGCACTATCCACTACCCACTGGCCATAGAGAGTGGCGCTCATAGTACCACGTGACACGACTCCACATAACGCACCATTTTGTTTGTATATCAAATCGGTAACAAGGTGACTTTGTAAATGGACGGGACGTGGTTATATCCTGTTTAGTTCCAAGTTTTTTCTTGTATCTTTACTACATAAGTGGGTACTTTTGTCGGGTCAGACTGAATACATAATATAGTGCTTGAGTGTAATAAGCTTTAGCAGTATGAGGGCAGTTGAATATGTAATTTTTACTAGGTTATGAGAGCCTCGCACGAAATGTGTCGTGTTGGGCTCAATTTTATAACTGTAACAATATTTTGGCTTAAAAATCTTCTATCTAAAAGGCACTGTGGATTCTTTGCTGTACTACTAAAACCATCCTAAATAAGCATGCTCATGTAGTTTAATGAAATTACTTAAATAATAAAGATGTGAAAACGTAACAAACGATTTTCAATTTTTTTAAAAAGACCACTTCCGCATTAGGAATATAGAATAGAATAGAATAGAATAGAATAGAAAACTCTTTATTTGCACACCTTATTACAGAGTTAAATAAGTACATTATACATAAAATATCCGAAGTGCAGTGTACAAAGGGCGGCCTTATTGCCATAAGCAATCTCTTCCAGGCAACCTTAGAATACATCCTGTGTCACGGGGGACTTTACAAACACACGGTTTGCCACTCTGCGCCTGAGAAGGGAGGGATCCGGGAACTGCTGTTATTAACACATCCGGACCCCTCCCAGCGCCTGCCCGCACTGAAGCGGGCACCGTCTGCTGGTAGACTCTCTAATTAGGCGACGTACGGCACAAGCGTAACGTCGCCCCCTCGCGGGTGGCCACTAAAGCGGATGGAGGGAAAAACCCGTCCCCACCATCCGCGGCCACACTCAGGGCGGCATGAGGCGCTGGTAAGCGCGCCTCCGCCGCCCGGTTCGCCGGCGGCGGATCGGGTCCGAGTGGAGGTCGTCCTCCCGGGCCTTCTCCGCCGCCTCCTTCTGCGAAATTACGTCTTCGCAGAAGGTGGCGACCGCGGTAAAACTGCTGTCGCTACCGGCCATGGAGCGTATGACGGCCGGTAGCGAGAGATCTCCTCCGATGACTGCAGTGAGGGCCCGACGCTGCGACGCCCAAGCGGGGCAAATCGCCAGCGTATGCTGGGCCGAGTCCTCACTGCAGTCGCAGTGGTGGCAGGCGGGACTCAGGAAGTACCTGCACTCCCTCCTGGCGACCGAGTGCAGGTACTTCCCGAAGCAACCGTGCCCGGAAAGCACCTGCGTCAGTCGGAAGGAAAGAGTCCCGTTCTGCCGCCCTGCCCACTCGAAACCATTTAAACCACTAGGCCAACCGTGAGTCATGTCTAGTTAAACTAACCAAAGATCGAAGGTATTTTCTGATTGTTATCAGTTGATAAAATGATGCTATTGCCGCTACTTTCATGCGATTGAAGGAACTGAAATTAAAGCAATCCCTCACAGCCATACAAGTCTGCCACTGTAACCATCATTCGTTATCAGCACTTTCATGTCTTCAAATACGTACCTAAAAGTCTGAGCGTATGGTGCGTTTAGAGCTTAGAGAGATATAATTGTCAATATTACAACAAATGGTTTACCTAATCAAATCTAATCAAGGTGGATAAAATAAGATTTTTTGAATGGTATTCGGTCTAAACCACCTACATTAAAAGACACCGAAACTGTTGTCCTTCTACAAGTGGGAGAGCTAAAACTTTAACCTATTAAGTACATATTTCTATTTATATAGATGTATACGAGTATTAAAAAGGAAGAGAGAAAATACGAGATTTATACGACTCTCTATTAGGCAAACTGTGACATGAGTACCATAAGACAAACATAATTTACTAATTCCTTTCTAAAAGCTTAGCAAGCAAAAGACGAAGAAGTTATATATATAAATTGTTAGAACAAATTTAACTTTACCTGGTTTAAGCGTGCGTTTACGTTTCCACATTTGGCATCAGTTTAGTCCGAAGTGTCCATTTACAAAGCACCTGTAGTCTACAAAATATAGTGTCGTGAGACTTAAGGCGAGTGGAGTCGCGAAGTTGGCCGCAGTTAGGGAAGATTTGTCGCGAGCCCGCCAGCTAATGCCGCTATACTCGTGCTCTTGTAAGTAAAAATTATGATTATCGCCCGGCGCGAGTTGAGCCCTTGATCCCTAACTAACGGCCTGAGACGCGAGACTTTCCTTTTCTTCTAAACTATAACTCTTTTTTATTGCCTCCTTGGCGGTGCAGCGCGCCGGCCACTGGATTACGAACTGACCTAACTGATCGTCGAACTAACTACTGCCGAACGTACATTATTTACAAATCGGGATATCGCCGCGATCGAGGTTTGTTTGTGAGGTACTTTAATCTAATAAATTGTGCACCTGATAAGTTGGGAAATATAGGTTCTTTACGGCTAACCGTTTTGTGGGACACCTTAAGTGCCTAAATATATACCTTAAGCGGACACCGTGGAACTGTTGTCCTGTGCCAATTATGTATCTACTAATAATAGTTTCCTCCTTTGTCTCTATGATGATCATGATCAAGTGTTTTAACGGCAATCCTTTACCATCAAGTGAACCGTCAACTCCTTTTTACAGCAGCTCCGGTATTAGTTCTGATTTCAGCATTTCCCGGCAAAAGAAGGCACAATTTATAGGAATCAAAACATGAAAAAGGCAAACTAAAAACAATATTTTCGTCTCAATTGAAAGATTCCTAATATAAAAATATACCTAATCAAAATTTAGCACCACTATAATCATCAATCTGTCTCAATATCATACATGATGAATTGATTTAGTCTATCTGTAACTTTTCTCGGTTAAATTGCTGAGTGAATTTTGATGAATTTTATAGTACATCTTAAAGGACCTTTGTAGTGAATATATAACTTAAAAGATGGGAAACAATTCAAGAAAGTTTATACGGTGAGTTAAAGTATGAAAGTTTGTTCGCAAGACGTTTTACGTAAATAAAGTCTTTAAAATCAACGTGAATACAAGTTTAGTTTCCTATTGTATAAAAGTCATTCACAATCATCAGATAGTTCCATATTTAAAGAAGAAGTCCCTGTTAATTAAATTACCCTTACCTGTCTTATCTCTCGTGAAGCTTTAATCATTGGTTTAGATTTATAACTTTAGATAGATAAATAGGAAGCTTTTTATTTGTACACCGTATTACACAGTTATAAGAGAGTACATAACATATCAGTTAAATAATGCCTTATTGCCAAAAGTAATCTTTTCTAGGAAACCTTAAGACTTATAGAAATGTTTCGGAGGGACAGTGCAGGAGGTACTCGATGGTGCAATGAGTGTTGATGAAACTTTTGCTAATGTATATGATTGGAAATACACGTATATATATTTAACCATACATATACGTACACATCATTTATATAAAACATACTTTGGTGTATCACTGCCTCGTTGGTCTAGTGGTTAGCGTAAGCGACTGCAAATCATAGAGGTCTCGGGTTCGATTCCCGTGTCGCACTGCTGTTAAGTTTTTCTTATAAGAAGTTCTTATTAGCAGCCCGAAGTATGGAAGACTGCGAAGTATCCCGCCCCTGTCTCAGAGAGCACGTTAAGCCGTCGGTCCCGGTTGTTATGAACATCTATGTCAATTGTTGATGGAAAGTCAGTACCCTCAAATATACTGACAACTAGTTCTATCTTCCAATTCAGTTCACCCTCATGGTTGCGTATGTTCGATACCAGTCGCTCAGGCCACAGGTCCGATTTCAAAAAATCTTCCTGTGTTAGATAGCCTAGTTATCGAGAAACGTTATAGGCTATAAATAAATAATTCTATGATTAGGTATATATTTTAAAAATACATAAAGGTAATTTTTTTTTCTAAAAAGATTGCTAGGGGGCACCAACTAGATCGATGAGATCTGTTTAAAAGATATCATCACTTTACAGATATAGACATTATAAACGATGTTGCGTGGGTCAGCTAATGTCTCATCAAGTTAAAATATTATACAGTTCTTTGATATGTAATGAGATTGATATATAATATTTTATTTAAGTTAGTATTATAAATACTAACTTAGAGATAATATAGAGTAGTGCTAAGCATTTCTTAAGTTAATATTATTGGCATAATAAAATACGTGAAATACCTCAAGTGCAGTACAATACATAAATAAGCGAAGTTGAGACGCGTGGAGGCTGCGACGGTCGATTAAGGAAGCGAGTGCAGCGTTGCCTTGGTGACGGCGCCATCTTGGAAAAGCGCCTCGCCGCCCCCACACCCCCGCGCTACCCTCAGCCCTGGTGGGTCGTGGGACGAGCCCCCACTGTAAACAACTCGCTGTACCGTTGCACTGAAATACTTGATATATTTAAAAGGCTCTCTAAGCGTCCCCCTGAACCACTGCTATAACACGAAATTGACAATTTATTGTGGATCAAAAAATGACTTTAGTTTATTGTTTTTTTTTTGTAAGTGCATTTTGAGATGCGTATTCTGTTACTAATATTCACGTCATTATCTCTGAGTACTATATATTTTGAATTACATTCATATCGTCCATATTAACGGTATGGACCCTGAGCGACATTTCACGAGTATTTCATACAAAGCTAAATAATTGCAAAAGAAATCAGAAGTACATTTTACACTGCCATTTTAGTCAATTTATGGTCACGAATCCTACTAATATTTATAATATTGCGAAAGTTTGTAAGGATGTGTGTGTGTTTGTTGCTCTTTCACGTAAAAAGTATTGAACGGATTTGGATGAAATTTTATAGTAAAATAGCTTATACATCAGAACAACATTTAGGCTACTATTTGCCGCGATAATCGACATACACGCGGGCGGAGCCGCGGGCAACAGCTAGTTCTATATAAAAACATAAACTTTCCTACCTTTTAGACCTCGTTTGTTTTTCGTTCCTAATTTTTTATTTTTAATACAGTGTCTAATATTATTTCATAATTTACCTAATAGTGAACTAGCTCTCAAAACTATCAACTTAAACAGCGCAAGTTGTCGGACAATTTACGAAATTAACTTGAAAAATACATTTCTGATACCATGTTTATGTTGATCAAAATGAAAGATATGTTAAAATAAATATATATACTAAATAACTTTTTAAACATAGCTGCCCCAAAATGACTCTGCTCTGCCTGATAAAAAGCATGAGCAGATTCCAAGAGTGGTGGTCACCATTCTCAATGCGGATAAGGACATTGCAGCATGGTGACCCACACTATAGCCGCCTAGTAAGTTGCTTTTTTAGGCCCCGCTTAAAGGAACCGGGATAATAGATCTTAAGGGAGGAAAGCACGTGCGCTGGAAGTGAGTTCCAGGTTTTGACCGCTCCGCACATAAAGGAGGAACCGAAGCGATGAGTACGAGATCGTATGTCTACCACTCCGAAGCGGTGACTCCGGTATGTGTTGTTCTGTAGCGGAAGGGGGAAGGGGTGACCAGTTGGAAGAGCTCTTCAGAACACTCTCCGTGATACAAGCGATTGAGTTCTGCCATAGAGGCAACATCTCTACGCAACTGCAGGGGCTCAAGGGACTCGGTGGCTTCGGGACTGTTGATATTGCGTATAAACTTAATCTGAGTCTCAGAAACGGTTGGTTGTTTCGGAGGCGATTAATCGATCTAGCTAGTATTCATTTCTAGAAAATTTACCGAAATGAAATACCGTGCAAAACTCAGTCAACCAAGTAGTAACAAATTATATACAACATCTCCTAGTGACATTTACATAACTCTAATCCGTACTAATATTATAAATGCTAAGATAAATACGTTTATCTGTATGTATATAACGTTTTCAAGGCTAAACCACTGCATCGATTTCAATTAAATTTGTCATAGAGATACTTTTATTCATAAGGAATTACGTAGGCAAATTTTTTCTGCGATAACCGACATACACATAAGCGGAGCCACAGCCAAAAGTTAGTTTGAAAATGAATTTAAAATCCACGTGAGAGAGAGCAAGCCTGTTCGTATCAGCTGTCATATTGAGATTGACAGGAAGGCAGTTTAAGCAAAGGCATGCTGCGTAAATGAGTTGAAATGTCGAATTATTAGCTTATTAAATGTGTCTATAATTATTATAACATGTAATATCCTCACACATCTCACACACGTCTGTCTGGTCCCAAACCAGTCTGAACGCGTGCTATGGTAGCCAGACTGCTAATAAACATAGGTAATTATATTTTTCTAAATACATACATACATCATCATATCTATTTATTACAAAACAATGTCCACCGCCGCGTGTGTCTGTCTGTTCGCTACAGACTCAAAAACTACTGCACGGATTTTTATGCGGTTTTTACCAATAGATAGAGTGATTCTTGAGGAAGGCTTTCGTTTATATTTTTTTATTTTTTGAGTTTATTAGCTACAATGATAACAATATTTAAGAGGTAGGAAATAATTAAGCCGCACATCTTCACAAAGTAATATAGGCTATGTTATATTTTCCGTGAAGAACCCGTGGGAAGCCATGCTCGCCCTGACTAGTTATAAATAAATTACACCCAGACAGAAAACAAATGATCCAATACATCATCATCAATCAATCAATCATACATTTTTTGTATAAAATCATCAAACCCTGATACCTTTCACCATGCTGCATGAACTGCATTCGCACCTGAACTACTCTTGGATTCTGCTTATGATTTCCATCAGGCAAAGTAGAGTCGTTTTGGCAGGAACATACATAAAAAGAATAGGACAAATGGTTGTATGCAAAATAAATTTGATCAGTAAGGGCTAAGTGCCATTAAGTTTTCATTCGATTACGATCGTAAAAAATAATATGCATCGAATATGAATATCGATTCGATAGAGAAATCCATGGAATCGATACAAAAGGTTTTAAAGGATGCAAATTGTTAAGAAAGAAAATTAAGTGAGAAGAATGTTAAAATATTTCTCAACTTGGGGCGTTCCCGAGTCTCTCTCATTTTGCTAATCATAATAGTGGAAGTCTTATTGAAAATGAAATGTTTTAAGCTGTTTTTTTGTTGCTTTATTAAGAGTAAATGAGGTTCTCTTGATTCTGAGGAGAGGGACCGAATGGGCGACCTAGCCTAGCATTTTTTTTAGCTTAGAACTTATAAAAAGTTACTCTTGATTTACACATACCCATGGGCGGCAGTAGTTCTTACTAGAATTTTAATTCCCTATCTCGCACCTCCCCCCTTTCCTTTCACAAAAGGTACAGTAGTGAAAATTGAACGCAGAAACAATAAGGCACCATTTTTCACATGTGGAATATTGAAGCAGTGATTTTGAACGGTGACCGTCCAATTACGCGTGAACGATCGCAAAGACAAATGGCGACCATTACTCAAGATTAGGAGCCGCGACCGTTTGTAGACCGCCTAATGTTGCTCGCTGCACTAAATCATATCAAAATGTTTCTTCCAAACTCACGCGTAAATTAACGGCACACATTTTTCACAATAAAGTATACAGTGATACGCTTTAACAATGTGTAATGTTAAGCGCTATTTTTTCATAGGTATTTACATGTACAATTATAATTGGTTAACAAAGGCAAAATTGGCTGCGGTTTTTACCAGACTACGGCGAAACCAAAATGAAGGGTAATATATCATAGTTTTCAGTTCATGTATGTTTTATATATTTAACCACGTTGAATCCTAGCACCGAATATGCTGAACTCGCAGTTGTTCCTCTACGACAATAACCGCAAGTGACACCGATGGGCGAAGCTAGTCTAAAAAAAAATTACTTAAGTTACCATTTATCATCAGCTATCTGCCAATGAAAGTCCCGTCAAAATCTTTCCAGCCGTTCCAGGAATTAGCTGGAACAGACAGACAACTATTTTTTTTCTTTAAATTACCTCCGTATGTAGGTATATACTCTCAAAAGCAGTTAATTTGAAATTACGAACAGACTCTTCAATTCTATTTCTTTGTATGTATAGATAGCAAACTTTTTTTATTACACATGCCGAAAAGTAAAGAAATTTTAAGCACAGATAATATTTATTACCACCTACCGAAAAACTAGTGCAAATAATATTTTTAATTTATTAAAGACAAAGGCATCCTACATTCGGCTATAATAAATTAAAAACTCCAACAAGCTATTGTGCACCGCATATTTATAAGCACAGGAAACTTTCTAGGATTAAAAACTTTGTACAAAGGCCTTATGTAGCATGTGCGCTATTGTATAGTAAAACATTTTCCGTTAGACATAGTCACTAATACCTATTAAGTTCATATTATTAAAGTAGAAGGCAATCTGTACAACGTTTTAATGTATTATGTAGAATTATAAAGGCGTAGAGCCCCGCTTACTTCTTATGATTTATTCATGAGGAAGAACAACGCTAAATTTGAACATGCCTACTTGTACGGGCGCTTTTTAGTATAAAATGTCAAGCGGTCTATTAAGTAATTTGTTTTTCATCAAGATTTATTGGTAAATAGAACGAAAAACTACAGTTAGTACACCAGTTGGTATGAAGCAGAGAAAAGCATTTAAATTAAAAACTATGTGTAATGTTGAAATTATGTGTATTAAAACTTAATACACATAGTATTGCGGCAACCGTACTTTTGCAAGTACGACGCCTAGGGGTTTATGTAGTCAGATACTGGGTGTACCTGAATTTTAGGAAATAACACGACTAAACGTATCTATACGCTTTTACTATAATATCAGAACTCTACAATATAATAATACAGATAATTATAATTCACTGCTAGGAGGTCTTGTCTCCGCGACTCCTGCAGCGAATCTCCTCTTCAGCCTTTTCAAATTCAAGTTCTTAAATTATATAAATCAAATTTAAGAATAATTGCTTCAAACAGGAGATTTCACCTGCCAGTTATACATTTGTAACAGGAGGTTGTATGCCTCCTCATCATGAAGGCCTCGGTCGCCACAGTATTGACATTTAGGGTTCCATCTATAGTTTTTACATTATAATAGAATAAAACATCCATTTTGTAAGTTCATGTTTGAGAGTGCTTAGAATTCCAAAGTTATTCTCAAATGCATTAGAAGGAAAGAAAGTTTGTTTCACCGTGTATACGATGCCCACCCACAGATATATAATACTTACACATAATATTTCTACGATAAGAAAACTTGTTTGAAGTCGTGAACAAAGGCAATCCACCTCTGTTATTCGTGATATTTTCAGACAAAGTCGTACCTTATTCGCAAACATCGAATCCCGTATACAATACAGTGCGAAACGAAATTCGAAGGATAGATAATTTCAGAGAGAAAGAAATAAGGCGAAAGGGAAAAAATATAAATTGAATAGTCGAATACACGCATCCCGGCATTACCATAAAGGCAACAGGGATCAAGTCGGATTCCTCTACGAACTTTTTTATTTTCCTTCCACCTCTAAATCTCACAAGGAAAGCTTCGCGAATCTGCAAATGTTGATTTGATGATGTCGTGTCGCTCTGGCGTTCGCGCGTCACGCTCGGCTCACTCAGTTCGCTCCGCTCATGTCGCACCTCGTGCTACTTATTGCTGACCTGAATTTTATCGTTCGTGACATGATGTCGC
Source organism: Spilosoma lubricipeda (assembly GCA_905220595.1). NCBI lineage: Eukaryota > Metazoa > Arthropoda > Insecta > Lepidoptera > Erebidae > Spilosoma > Spilosoma lubricipeda. The sequence goes on along the minus strand of HG992281.1, from coordinate 16,405,323 downwards.
AGACGTCAGCAGCCCGCTTCCTACGACCCGACTTTTGATTACTTGCACTTTTATTGCCTCCCCGCCTAAGATTTGTAGCTGAGCCGGAGCTCGATGAAATCTGTTTTAGTGTTTATTCAGTCAACGCAGCGCTAAGGAACGTATACATAACTTAAAAGGCCGCATGTTTGTCGGAAACAATTGAAATGTAGATAGTATAAGCTTGAGTCGCGGGTAGTCCATATCCCGCGAGCTAACGAGGAGAACCAAAAGGTTATGGAATTCGCCGCTAGAGGGCGGATTACGGTGCTCATCCATTGCGGTCATTAAGACACATTACTCCCCGTCCACCGCACCACACCGCACCTCCGCCACCCGCACAGACCCGCTTTTTAATTCAACTTTCCTCCTTCACCAATTTGCATGATTACTTTCGTTTTTATTGTGCTGCTCCGAGCTCTATTCCTTTAAAGTATTGGTTATTTGGATAAGCCGAGCACACTAAATAAACATGTCTTGTGAATTAAATAACACTCGTGCAGCGCGGTCATAAAACCTTATCATTGGCAATCTCTGCAAAGATCCTCTTACATAATAAAACTGTAGTCTTTGTGAGAAAAGTTTTTAGACCAAACATTCTAAATAACGTTAAAAGTCTAACATAAATAAGATTTATTTTAATCAATAAAGCCAAAGCAATAACAATAAAGTTTCAGGCCAACAAGTCCAAAGCGCAAAGTAACAACTATCGGAGCTACAATTTTGAAACAATTACCTTCAGCTCAATATCGTAAGATTAAGAAAGTCCACGGTCGGAATTAGGATTTGGGAGCGAATGAGGGCAACCGTCTTAACAGCCCGACTCCACAAATTGCGGACCTTAACGAGGGCATAAAACTCGAGTCGCACTCCCGGAGACGCCACAGATTGTACTCAGACTTAGTTCAGGATTAATGGTGTAGAAAACAGATTATCATTGGCTGGATTTCCATTAGTTTAGACCCCTGCCACCGGCGCGTGAAACCTACACAGATAGCAGCCACTCGGTGTTATTATTTTCCACATAACGGAGCAGTGCCTCTCCCAATTTAATTCTATTACGTTCTGTCGCGTTTGAACGACAGCACAATAAAGTCGTTTGAGTTTCGACGTCGACGTTTCGCCTCACTACGGCCGCAACGCCAGCCTAGTATTGTAGCATTCGTGCTCTCTACTGATATACGCTCATTTGATTTCACCTATTGTTTTGTTTATACATTTTATATTGAGCACGGGTTATGCCAGATTCACCTCGCACTAGTAACGTATTCTGTTACGTGAGACACATCGTTTACTAATGTGTAATACTGAATTACATTGAAATACGTGAATACAAATACGTTTATGTACTATTGTCAGGATTTGTGATCAGAAATGCGTGGAGTTTATTTTTTTATTTTAATAAATTACATATTTACTTCTATTTTGTTAAAGAAAGTACGGGTATCTTTTAATTTTCTGACTGTTTTCAGTTTCAGCTTTAGAAAATTAATAAAAGAGTTCGAACCTAATTATTTAAAGTACAGAAATCAACCAATTTAAAACATGATGGGCAACAAAACATAATTTATTTTCATTATTTAAATTATACAGAACGCAAGAAAAAATGTAATTCTTTTTAATGTTTTGGATGATTAATAAAGAATAGTTTTATTACCTTCTACCTATTAGAAGCACTATCCAGTTTATCAAGTAGATGAGTAGACATTAATAACGCTAAAACAATAAAGGTTGTTTAATACATTAATATCTACATAAGAAGAGCACAATAAACAAGAGAATGATATAGAATGATGAATGATGACGATATATAACGACCTTCACATTACGGTCCACAAAATACCTACCACATATAATTGTAATTAAATTATCAGAGATATGAATAAAGCCGACTTCCAATTAATGACGAAAGATAGACTGGACGTAATTGGTCCTACTTAACGGACTCGATCTGCTGAAATTTAGTCTCCCTGAAATAATAAATAAAATTTCCTTATTTTTTTTCCAATTTTATAAAATTTCTAAATCCCTAATTTAAAAAAACTGCCACTTTTAATAATATTTTTTTTCTAGGGTACGAGTAGAAGAATCTGGTTGTGGTAAGTGGCTACCGATTTTCTGTGAGGTCATGGTATGTGTATCCAATAGATCAGAGTAAAACAGTCTGAATGCATCGGTAACGCAGTGATCGGTATGCAACTGCTGTGCTGATATCTCGGGTTCTATCTCGGATCGGACCAAATGTTTGTATGATCTGCAAATGTTTGTTTCAGAGTTTGGATATTTAAAATAAGTTTATAAGTTTATTATCACAATCTAGCTTCCATAATATAAGCTCTGCTTAGTTAGTCAGATGTACAAATGTAACAAAAAAAAACTATTAACTCATACGGGTGGTAAATATTGTTGTTTGTTGTTGAAGCATTTCTTTATTTTTTCTCTACATAAATATTTGACAGAATTAAACATTTTATACTCAGCATTCTCCGTATATAAAATGGGTATCCATAATGTAATGTCGCAATGTTTTTCCGTTTAAAAACATTACACGTACGACGCTGCGATGTTTTAATGAATACAAATTACATTTGCAAATGTTCTTAATCCAGAAATTAGTTACACCCCTCTGTACCAACCCCCGCGCCCGAGGCAAGCGCTGGTAAACTGCACCCGGGCTTCATATTTCGTCGGTAGTTGTCTGGAACCGTATTAGAATTTTGGGGTGAAATACATCGTCGTTTGATGAAAGTTTTAAAATCCATTAATTTAATTGATGTTGAATCAGTAATGTATTTGTCTTTTGTAGTTTTAAATCATCAATCAGCAAGCATCGTTTTGTAGTTCAATTCTGTACATTTGTTAATGATTTTTTGTAGTAGTTAAGGCTGTAGGTATTTCCTATTCTGTTTACATTGGTATTGGTCGCTTATCCTTAAGTTAATTAATAAGGTCGATTAATAATTTTAGAAAATACGTAAAAGACTGAAAAATTAAGTATGAGCAGTTTTTTAAATCTTGTTTTATGTTTCCAGTGCTTTTTGACTAATTTTGTGTGGGCAAAGTTGAAAGGGATAAGATTAGATTTCTCCAAAAGATGCCAGTTATTTTATCATTTATTGTAACCCAATACTATTAAACGAGCAATTCTTGTAAATAGATAATCCTAATTTCGGAAACGGGTCCAACGATTTTCAAGAAATTTAGTATACAGGCGGTTTCGGGGGTGATAAATTCATTATATTCATAATCAAAAACCTAGGATTCATTATTAGAAAATTTTGCAAAACCAATAAAAATAAATACCGAACAAAGCTCGTTCTTCCAGGTACTGTTTAAATATTACGTACCTATCTATTCTTACTTTCAAACTTTTTGTTTTAATTATGTAAGCATCGCGTAGTCGCGGGTAATACAAAGATATATTTGTAGTCATGATACATATGTCTTAGGAAATATAAAGGAGGAAATATTTATTTTTCTTTTTCTTTATTTTTATTTTTCGTTATAAATTGTTATATCTCTCAAGGTAGTTAATAGGTAATGGCAGAAGCTGTGGACACATATTATTTATGTATGTACTAGGTCAAAACATAATGTATTTTAGATTTTAAAATATTATTGTACGATACATTGTTTGTGTTCCTTAAAATAAATAAATAAAAAATACATGGTCACCTATCAGATAGTCAATGTTATTTATTGACCCTTTGACCAGAATGACATATGATGACCGGAATTTATTATTATTATGATTTAGACTCATTAATAAAACACGTCTCTTTAATATCTTACGAAGTTTTGATTCTAAAAAGTAACCTTATGATGTCTATAAGATTATGATTTAGTTACACAGCCTACAGCCTAGTAGTCCATTGCTGGACATAAACCTTTCCGTGGAAAGTTTTTTTTTTATCGCCTGGTGGTAAGCGATTATCTCCGCCCATGGACACCCGCAACGCCAGAGGCATCACATGTGCATAGCCGGCCTTTGAGGGATGGGGGAAGAGATCGGGGTCCGCGCCTCCGGTATCCTCACTCACTCGGTGATACACAGTGCAGGCGGTGTTTCACATTGTTTTTCTGTGAGGACGAGTTATCACATCGGTCGAGCCGGCACATCCGTGCTAAAGCGTGGTTCTCGCAAGGTAGATACATAACAACATACAACTATCACTCAATCTGATATATGATTACTCGTACTTATCTCGAAGAAATGAAATTTCCGACAATGACTTGTACGTTATAAGAAATTGACCTGAACATTTTTGACTAACTATATTCATGTTGAATAAATATATTTATCTCTGTATATGTATAAACATTAGATACAGCTTTAAAATGTGAATATAGATTAATATGATTCTTGTACAATACCTATACGTTTTTACCAACTCGAATATAAAAGAAAATGCTAAATAAAAACATCCTTTTAATTTTCACTTCCAAAGTACTTATAGCATATACTGCTATACAAGTACAACAGTCTATAGGGAGAGGCTGGTGTAGGTATAATAACCGGAATTGGGCTTCTTTACGCCTCATCTAGCGCTCGTTATGCCTCGATCGTAAATCTTCATTCCCCCCGCCCCTCAACCCTCCTGCCAACCCCCCTGCCGCTCTTGATTTCAGCTTCCACTTGAACCTTAGATATAACATATCATAATATGTTTGTGGTGACGTGATGAGTGTTTAAATGAGAGTATTACACTATGTGTTAGGTGACGCATTTCTGAATACATAATTATTATGTTGACGTCATCTAGTAACTAGATATGTTATTACGTCACGAGAGCAGTAAATACAGGTATTTAAAGAGATTATTGTATATGTATAAGGAATTTGTTTTTCGCATGTAACATATCTGTCTTGTTATTTTATGACTCTGTGTTCGATTCAGAATAGTTATTGAGGTCGTATGTCTTTTCTCTATTAGAAAATTCCTAGAGCAATTGCTATCAGAATCTACCCAATCTCATGGGGTGGCAAAAATATTAAAACATTACAAATTAAAAGTTTTACGTATTTGTTGGTTTGAATGAAGTTTATAATCAAAATACTATTTATTTTAGTATCCTGTTTTTAAAGTCGGTTTAACTTAACGGTTAACAACCGTGGGAGAGCCACGCTTCGGCATGAATGGGCTGGCTTGACCGGAGTGATACCACGGCCTCACAGAAAACCAGTGTGAAATAATGCTTTCGCTGTGTTTCATCGAGTGAGTGAAGATACCGGAGGCTCATAACCCAAACCCCCTCCCCCTATCTTCCCGCTCCATCCCCCAAAGGCCGGCAACGCACTGGTGACGCCTCTGGTTATGCGGGTGTCCATGGGCGGCGGTAATCGCTTACCATCAGGCGATACGTCTGCTCGTTTGCCGGCTTAATCCATAAAAAAAAACTGATCAGGTTTTTTATACCATCTGTACAGTACATAGGTAGGTACCGAGTAATATATACTAACTTAAAGGTTAGTAACGTTTTAAATACTAAACTTCAGTATGATAGATCCGGAACTTTAATCCGATACTTTATTTAGCTATTACTTTATAAGTATTTTTTTTATGTATGAGTCTCCCAAAATGAATCTAGTGTGCCTGATGGAAAGCAAAAGCAGTATCCAAGAGTGGTGGTCACCATACTTATTGCGAATGCAGAAAATCCGGCCTCCGGTCTCGCATTCACCAACGAAACACGTGACTACTACCTAAAAAATATGAAGCAACTTGCTGCACTTTGATCAGTAATTTATAAAAACACGCCTGTGAATCTGATTTCTGCATCGAAGTTTCGTCATACAATCATACATCGATTTTATTTTGTTTGATATATTTACGACGATAGGAAATTTTTCTTCACTTGTGTCGTGTGATCTTGTTTTCAAAATATTTTTACGACACTAGATCAATAGGAAGCAACGAAAGGTTCCGATTTATCTGCGAAGTGTATAATATGTAAGTATTAAATACCTGTCTTTCGATTGCATTAACTAAATTGTCTAATTTTTATTAGGTACAGTTTTAATATATTGCAGATATCTTAACGTGTTTATGCCAAAAACGACCTTAAAAGACAGACAGGCAAACGGATGGTTAATGAAGTGAATCCTTTTTCATTTTAAATGAAGGAACCTTTAGCCCTTAATTCTCTAAAACTAATAAATAAGTTAAAGGAATTTGAAGTGGCTTTCAATTTATGAAAAACAAACTGTTTATATCTTATATTAGGTACTAGTCTCGGTTCAATTTTCAGTTTTATGAACACTATTATTTGTTAACTTGAATGACTGCCTCATTGGTCTAACAGATCGCGTATTGTGATTGCTGAAATGTTTAATAACAGCCCAGAGTTTAGAAGTTGGAGTCTTTAACCCCCGTGCCTCTGAGACCTCGTAAAACCGCCATTCCTGGGCCTGATCTCTTCCCGGTCGTGTCGGATAGCCGTCCCATCGTATTATGAGAGTGAGGAAACAGAGAGTGCACTTGTGTTTGCGCACACACTTGTGCTCTATAATATCTCCTGCATATTTGGTCTTCGTCGAGACTGGCTGCCGTAGCCGACGTCAGCTAGGAAGTACATTAATTGTTAACTCAACGGTAGGGAAACCCTCTATTCTATTGTTTATGTATTCTGTAAAATGGAGATTGAGCTGGTCTGATGTTTCCACAATTTTTATGCTAACTCCTAATTCTAATTATCACAGGTATAAACAAGATGTTACAGTCTAATAAATTTTATAAATGTTGTAAAAGGTACTAAGTACATAAAAAGCATTTAAGCTACTCCTAAGGAATTGTTATTTTTACCATTTTATTAATTATTTCTACATTAAGTGAGGAAAACCGTGGCTGAAAGTTAGTATTAAAATAAACTTTCCTAAGATTATTGACATAAAAATTAAAACGTAAGTCGCAGAAAACCTTTCCTGAGATTGATTTATGATTGTATGTTTGTACGATTTACGAAGCAGTAGTTCCTATACATATTAATGGTTAACAAACAATATATTTTTCGTATATACCTATGTTTAATATTATATTAAATAAGAAGTAAATATTTGCAATTGTTATAGTTTTTAATGCAGTGCCTTTCATGTAAATACGAGTACTTATATTTAAAAGAAATAAATTAAGAGATTTATTGCAAGTGATAAAAATGTTAGCGGAAGATTAGTTTCTTTTGCCTTTTATTTAATGTTTGTTTTATTCTTTACGAAACAATAAATAAAATGTTTTATTGATTTATTACTACCACCTAATTAACGAGTTGTAAAAGACAACTAAAGGAGTGAACTACAGAGGACTATAGAACAGAAAGGAAATTAGAAACAAACGCTACTAACCCGTCTGTTCGACTCATTGGCGCTGCGTAGAGATGTTGCCTCGCTGTGCATCTTCTACCGCATCTACTATGGGGAGTGCTCCGAGGAATTCTTCGGATTGATCCCTGCCGCCTCTTTCCGCCATCGTCCTACGCGACAAAACTTTCATCCCCATCATGTAGATGGTTGGCAGTCCACAACGGTGCGCTTTTCAAGAAACTTTCTGCCTCGCACAGCAAAACTGTGGAATGAACTGTCGCCTGCGGTATTCCCGGACCAATACGACCTTCAAACCTTCAAGAAACGAGCGTACTCCTTCTTAAAAGGCCGGCAACGCACCTGTGACGCCTCTGGTGTTGCGGGTGTCCATGGGCGGCGGTAATCACTTACCATCAGGTGATACGTCTGCTCGTTTGCCCCCTAATTAAATAAAAAAAAAAAAAAAAATTAGGTCAAAACATTATTTCTAAGGAACGGCCTATATTCAGCCAGTGGGTTACTAAAGGCTAATAGTCCAGTAATTTGGTAGTTTTACCTGAAAAGCTTTCCGGGAGTTTTGAAAATTTGTGATATTATAGATTTCGAAGTGCTCTTTTTGAATTTTCACTTTGCCACCTCGTATATTTGCTGCTCGCTCCGCCATAAGGGAAAAATGGCGCTCAAAAATAGGTTATTCTCAAAAAAAAAATTTCTGAGCCCCTTTTTTCCAAAATAGTCCAGGTAATCCTCTTTTTGAGCACCAAATGACTGTACTGTAATGATAAATTAATAACTACTCTTCAAGTATGTACTGTTTACTACAAATCTTTATTGCACAGCATTAAAACAAAGGCATTTGACACGTTTGTATACGTATTTTAATTGTTCTTCAGGATCCTCTTTCAAAAGAATTTTCGTGCGGTTTCCCCTCAGATCTCATTAGGCTTATATACTTAATAAAAATATTTAAATAGAAACAAAACAATAATTGGCACAAAGTCGCCTACAAATTAATTTACTTGGCTAACGTAGGCTTACCCTTAAGTGATACTTAAAAATGATGTACTACACCCGTACCAACCCGGGGCGGCTTATTAGTATATGAATATTTAAGTTTTTTTATTATTTTAATTAAACCATTAACACATTTTGGTTTCAACAACATTCTCCTGAATTACCTTTGACAACGACACTATTCGCAGTATAACTGCTGCTTAAATTAGGTAGGTAGGTTTCCTCACAACACAGGGGATCCTAGTGTGGGGCTCCAGCGCATGTTATAATAAGACTGTAAAAAAACTTTCTGAAACATAATAAACTTCATTATTATTATATTAAAAAAATAAACATGTTTTGTACAACTGAAAGAGGCGCTCATAACCCAGATGCACTCAGTGATTATAAACAATCACCGAGGGTAAGCAACGACGGCGCGGTCTGTACCTGGATGAGTGATCGCTAGTGGCATGATACCATGAGCGTCTCCGTGATTCGGAGGTCACGTTAAGCAGTCGGTCCCGGTTGTTATCGTAGGATGAAAGTCGTGAAGCTTCGTTGGGGGCCTGTAGGCGGCTTAAAAACATCTAACGGAAAGATTACGAAGCCACAACGTTGTGTTGGCAAAGCCAAACCCGCACTTGGACAGCGTGGGGACGTATAGCCTTAACCCACTTCTGAGAAGAGACCCGAGGCCAGCAGTGGGATGTTATGGGTTGTTGATGTACAACTAAAAGACAGTTTTTTTCTCTTGATTGACGTTGTAGTACCTGCCTACTTTGATAAGTTACTGTTTCTTTTTAGTTTAACCAAATTATGTTGTTATTTGAATCTGTATTTTATTAAAAATATTTTGAAATAATATATCTTGACAGGTAACAAAGAATTCACAGCACAAAATTGAAATTAAACTGTCAATTTCCTCGTAATAAAAGTTAGTTCAAAAGAAATGCTCCCACATGGCCCTTTTACGAAATCACTTGCACAGATTGCAAGAATGTGAAAGAATGATAAAAAAAACTACTACTCTTGTTATGCTACCTGTATGAAAAGAGCGTACTTCCATCTCAAAAACCAGCAATATCTTAAAACTTCAGAGTTGCAGGAGCTGCCCCAAGTGCCATGAAAGGCAGCCATATCATGCTTATACAGTTTAAGGTAAAAAAAATACTGTACTCTACTATAGTTTTCTTCTTCCAAGTCTATTGTGCTTTCTTGTTATAATGCGCATACGCAGCATGAGCTGCAAAAGGGCACAAATGCAATTCGGTTAAAAATTATATTTTATGACCCTTGAGGTTAAAATTGCTTGCGGATTTCAAAAGTTAGCTTAGTTTTTTTTGTGGAATAGTGGGCAAACGAGCAGACGTATCGTCTGATGGTAAGCGATTACAGCCGCCCATGGACCCCGCAGCACCAGAGACGTCATAAGTGCGTTGCCGGCCTTTGGGGGATGGAGAAAAAAATGGTGAGATAGGTTGGGGTATGGGCCACCGGTATCCTCACTCACTCGATGAAATGCAGGGCAAGTGCTGTTTCACACCGGTTTTCTTTGAGGCCGTGGTATCACTCCGGTAGAGCTGGCCCATGCATGCCGAAGCGTGGCTCGCCCACTTTGTACAGGAGTTTTGAAACGTTAGACTGATAAAAGGCTTTTTATATGCTGCAGATAATTGCCATTCGAATATCTAGGCATCATAGCTGTAGAAATCAGTGTTACGTTATCTTGGCTTTCTCCAGCGTAAAACGTCTTCCAAACTAGGGCGTGAAACACCGCCAAACTTACACATCAAACTCTTGACTGTTAAGAATTTCTTGTAATAAAAAAACCAAAAAGACATACAATATAAGCTAAAATTGAATTATGTCACGTTCCTATCATCTTGTGTAGTATTTTCTGTATATTAGTCATTGCTAACTAGCCACCGAGATGTGATAGAGGTTCGATGAGAGATATGATATACGAGTATACAGAATGAGTTAATACTTTCAAGAACGTTAAGAACTCAAAAGCTGCTAACTTTCGTTCGAAGTAAACATAGCTGCATGAGTTGAGTAGTGTTTGCAATAAATCCGTGTCGCAGTGTATTTATTTACTGCTCGGAGCCTCCTCCCCGGGTCTGGGGCCCCGTCGCCCGCCCAAGTCGTCCGCCTTCTGAACGATCCACGATGTAATATGTCTAGAAAGTTTATTAAACTCGCTGTATGTCATATGATGTAAACTAGATACTTGTTTATTCATGAGAAAGGATGTTTCTCAATGATAACTTTAAACGTGTAGGTAATAAAGTGACAAGCGAGATAAAACAAGGGCTCATAATGCAAGGCGCTGAGGTTTCATCAAATTTTATAGGTTAAAAGCACCTAAACGAGATTATCTAGTACGTTTCACTCCCGTTGAGGTGTAAGACTATAATTTTCCCTTTTTATTAACGAAAATATACATTTGAATCTATATTTAGGCAGCAGCGTTGAACATAGTTGTTAATTAACTTTTCAAAAATATTTAATCAGGTAGAGATGCTTCTAAGAATTAGTATAAAATAATAATATTTGTTTGTCCGTATATATTTAAGCCGTATATATATAGTTAATGAATAGGAGTGCACCGAACATTTTTTTTTTACCTTACCCTTGAAGATCTATACTAATATTATAAACTTGAAAGTAAGTCTGTCTGCTTGTCTGTTTGTTATATTTTCATGCTGGATGCTGCCGATTTGGATAAGAAAGACAGGCTACTTTTTGTCGTAAAAACCAACATAGTTGCAAAAACGAGTAACATTTATCAAGTACTAGCTGTGCCCGCTACATCGTACACGTTACATTTGTTTTTTTTCACCGTTTAAACCTTCCCTGGACTACGACAAACATTTCAAAACCAAAATCAGCTGAATCGGCCTAGCCGTTCTCGAGTTTTAGCGAGACAAACGAACAGTAATTGATTTTTATATTTAAGATTACTTACAGTCTTCAATAAAACGCAATCTTCAGTAAAGTAAATATGAAACGCCTGAAAATATCCAACTAATTAAAAAATACAAAAGACTTTGATTTAAAACTGTCTCTGAAAAAGTTGAAACAATGATATTTTTTATTAATTAATTTAGAAACTTTAGAACTTACATCAATCGATTTACTGTCGGGTAAAATTTTACTTGGTACTTTCTCAGAGTATAGCAAAAATATCCATAGCTAGCATAGCTGTACATAGGCCTCACCTCAAAACAGGCTACTTGAAATTAGTTGTAAATTTATTGATTAAAAGACCTTAAGTATTATTTTTACAATTCTAGAACATTCCATTCAATGCATTGAGCATTAGATACTATAAGTGTAGTAAATTCAATAGTAAAAGCTTTAAAACTATCGCAGACTACTTTTCCATACATTCAAAATATTCGTGTACATTTTCCGTCTAGAGAAACGGGTAGTGAATGCGATATTATTCTGTAGTCAGGCGGCTTCAGGCACGGAACACAATTAACTTGTAAGATTGTCTGCGGAGGCTGCACTCGCTACCCTCGCCCTCCTCATCCATCTACCCTCCCTTCCAAACAAAACATCAATAAACTGCACAACGCAAACAATTTTGACGCTTAAACTTACAAGCTAAGGTTTATTATTGTTTGTTCTGAAATAAGTTTTATGTGGCGCATTTATTTCGCGTAGGTATAACAGTCCAGTTACCCTTGATTGGTTGTCGTTCCTCTAATCCCGTTTTGATCCTTTCCACCCAAAACCTAACCCTCTACGTTCCTCGGCTAACTATTGACATGCGTGCGTACCTTTACGTTTATATTTGATGTCGTAATAATATCGGTATAGAAAAGATAATTACGTTTTAAGGCAAGAGTTAACCGTATTGTTTTGTTTTCATACCGCATAAATGTTTGTTAAACAGTTAAAAAGAATAATGTCTAAAATCGTAATTGGCAGCTTTTAGAGTGAAAAATAATAAAGAAATGAAGAAAATAGATGTCTACCTCTGTGAAAGACTTTAAGGTAACGGTTAAATTGTGCATTGAATTGAATGCTTTAGAATTTTATTGTACAAGGAACAGTAAGTTAATAAAAAATTGTGAAGTAGATTATTAAATCCCAAGTAGCCTTATTTAACATAATATTAATGTAATCTTATCTATCCAATGAGTCTTAAGTTGTCTTATAGTAGTTATATTATATAACCACTAAATAGACATTTATACAAGTTTAGGATTTGCATAATTATATCCTATAGCCGACCCACGCAACCTCATTGGCGTCTCTTATTGCCCGTAGCGTGATAATTATCCCCCGTTTTTGTAACATTCTTCATTGATGCTCCGCTCCTGTAGGTCTGAGCGTAATGATAGCCTATAGCCTTCCTCGATAAATGGGCTATCTAACATTGAAACAATATTTGAAATCAGACCAGTAGTTCTTGAGATTAGCGCGTTCAAACAAACAAACAAACTTCAGCTTTTTCTATTAGTATAGATTCATGGAATTAATACCGGTCATGCTATAACTACCAGTTTTCAAATGACGCGCACTGGTTATCATAGTACAGGCTCTACTTCGTTGAAGACCAGAGGACAGTGTGAAAGATGTATGAGGAAATAATTATGTGTATATTTCTGGCACACACTTTGTCGTTAATATCCTAGAAAACTCAATATCAATCAATACACTGCTATAGCGTAAATATGTAGTACAAAGACAATACTCATATTAGTTTTAATAACAGTTACAAGAAAGAAATATATCGTGATTTTGTAATGGAATTTAGATGTGAGATTCTAAATCGAATTATAAATTGTCTTAGCTTTGAATGTTTTTGTTCCGAAAACCAGGTTTAAGTTTTAATGTATCTTTATACATATTGATAATTTAATAATGATTATATGTCAATATGATCAATTATATTGCTATTATAGAGAGCCTTGGGCAAGGCCTATGTTCTGCAGGGGCCGTCTTTTGGCCGAGACGATAATGATGATAATGATCTACACGTGTCTTGAGTTTCATTAATATTTCAGTGGTTGGATAGGGTGTCCAGACTTCTTTTCTTTGCAGTGAAGTTCAATAGGAGAGGTATCACTCTTTATTGTTATTTCGAAACTATATGATTAGTGTTCATAAGCGACTATAAATTTTATTCAATTAATAAAAGTTTAGCTAATTTTTTTACATTGCATTTTTAAATAAAGTTTTATATTCACCATTATAGAGAATTGTAAACCAACTTTCACTTTAAAATTGATTCTATCGCACTGCGTTGATAAATTGTTATTCTACCGTATTTTAAAATAACAGAGCTGCTATAACCTTCACTTTTGTAACGAGTTTCCACCATTCTGTTGTTCATATGTTTATCTTATTTACCTACAAAAAAGTGACATTTTCGTGTTAACACGTTTTTATGAACGTTTTATTCAATCTATAAATTCTATCTTTGTAGTTTTAAGCCTTACTAGTGACCATTTGAACGCTCAAAACTAAGGAAGTAAGGAACTAAGGAAGGGAGCGTTCAAATGGTTTATTATTATCTAGTACATACGTTCGTACCAGTAGTGGTACGAAATGAAAAAATATTTTAGTGTTAGATAGACCATTGTCAAAGAAGGCTACATACATAACATTTGCAGCCAAGCATAATGAAAAATGTTGCAAAATGAAGAATATTGTTTATTTTGACATATAAAAAGTAAGGTGGGTAAGTCATTACTAAAGCTTCTAAAGGGACATGACCACTTGTACATTTGTTTTTAAGGGACAGGGGATAAACTAGCAGATGGATCGCCTGATGGTAAACGATTACCGCCGCCCATGGACACCCGAAACACCAGAGGCGTCACAAGTGCGTTGCATAATATTGCAATCTGCCTTGATTATTATTATGTTGCTATGATTATAATATTGTTAGCAGCGTCACTACACTGGTAAAATTACACATCTAATATATTTGACATACAATCTTCAAACTTACTCATTATTATAAGATAAATTTATAATCACAAATTGCTGGCACCTACGCATGTATTACGTCGATGTTACATCTCGTATTAGTTTGAAGTAAACATCAAGGGGTTGATATGATAACGTCTCTACGCACGTAGATTCCAGACCTCAGTGACTAAGGCGATCCTTGATAAAATAAAAACATATGCAAATGTTTGTCATCATAAAGATAAGTAAGCAGACACACAGGCCTGCAGTCGCGGCCACCGCACACACGTATCTACTCTCATGAGCAGGTACAGAACACTCAGCAAATAATACGTACGCTAATTAAACATTAAATAATAAAAACTCGACATTGACTCTCTGATAATATGTACAAGTGAGACAAACAATGCTGTAAAAGCCGGCCGAAACCGACTCTTGACGTCAATACACAACGCGATCAACACCACAAATATGGTTTCAATCGCATCCCAAACCAAAGCGATTAGAGTGGGCGACAGCTCGGCCGCGTTAGTCCGCGAAAGCTCCCACCAAAAGGAGCAAAGAATCGGAAAGCGATACGACTAATCCCACTAATCGGAGAGCAATTGAAAAATAAAAATGTAGATGGCGTAATGATTCCATTTAGAGCCAAAACGATGCGACAAAATAATAAAAAAGGTACGGGCGGAACAGAATGGGCCTGCCCCGGCGGCCGGCGGCTAATATTGAAAGCAAATCCTCGGCTAAATCCTTAAAGCGCTCGGATTCGAGCACCTGGAAACTGTGTGTTTGCGCCGAGTTGTGTCGAGACAGTGTCGCACTCGCGCCTGACTCTTACCTGATAATCATCTGCAGGATTATTGTATATTTTCAACCTAATGACACCAATTTTAATGAATAAATTATTAGCAATTTACTGTTTTCCATTCCGGGTCTTGGTGCAGTTGAATTTTATAGGTTTTCTTTGTGTTTTCAATTGATGGAAACGGAAGCGATGATGTATTTTATTGTAAAGGAAGAGAGAGATAATATCTTTGATTTAAGAGAGTCTCTGTAAAGAGACCCTCTCCGATAATTTAGACTTAATTCAGCAAGGGAGCAAAAGGGGATACAAACTTTTTTATATATTGTATCTGCTTTAAAACGAATCACCTATCTTATTCCAATATATAAAACCAATTAGCAAATTGAAATCCACACAAAAATATCCTAACGAACTTAAAGTTCGCCTTTCTTTTAGTGTACCTAGGTAGTATACTAAGAACTTGATCGAATCTCTGTCTCATAAGCCTAACTAATAAAATCATAAATGCGAATGAGTTTAATTGTTACCCTTCCACAAACCTAAAAGCTTCTTCACGGAGAGCATCGAACAAAATAATCAGCAGGTTTACCACCTATAGGCTACTTTTTACAGTAAGAGAAAAGGAATCTCTACCATACCGTTCTGTCGTACAGGCTGAGAGTCTACATGCGCATAACTTGCCGTGGTGAATCTAGAGGTCCTGAAATAAATATGTCCTGTCATAGGTGGTGGTTTCCGGACAGTGTTAACCTGGGATGTTTGTGCCGTGTAATTGAAACGATGTCCTACCTCGCATAGCGCCCTACGTGTCCGGATACCTACATGCAAGAGGACCTGCCACTAACAACTTTGTCAAAGTGACCGCGTTCTGGTCTGCTAAACTACAGTTACAAGAACACGTAATGTTAACTGTCGAAACGCTAAGAAGAAGAGCCGCCATAACCGATATAACCGCGGGCAAATGTTAGTAGATATATAAAGCTAAGCTAAGCCACTACAGATAAGATATATATACAAAAGCTAATATATAAAAATAAGAACATAATGGTCTGTTGTGTGGTCATGACAACGCAATCCATTTCTCGTCTACGTCGACGTCGCTATAAAAGAACTGACGCTAACGTAAATTTTATTTCGAATCCAATATAAGGCACATTTACGTTGGAGAATTCTAAAACGACTTTATAGTCACCCATTTAAAAGACCTAGTTTCTTTTACAGTTATATTTATAAGAACTTTAGCACTATATACTGGCACTAGGTACACTACCAGTACGCTTATGTGAGGAGAGAATTGATATCGAATTAATTTCGTTGAACATTTGCGCAATACTTTAACGTACCGGATTTCTTAATTTTATTACTTTTTTGAGGAGTGTAAATGAACTGATAGATCACCTCATGAGAACTAACTACTACTCCCTAAGGTCACCTACCCAAGTCCTCCAAGAGGCTTGTAAAGATTTTTATTAGGGAGCGGGAGGGACGACTGTGTTGACCTCTCTGTTAAAAACTTAAAAACAATATAAACCGTTACATACTTTTACATTTAACGTTACATCAACATCCTTAACGGTTCACTATTGTTGTTGATAACCATTGATGATATTATATTCCTGTGTGTTTCTAAACATCACGTATTAAATTTCACTATCCGTTACTGGTGAGACTATAAGAAAGAATGTTCAGTTGGTAACGACCAGTTCAAGCTATTACTTACACTTCGTATTCCATTTAAACAAGTAATAGTCTTGTTTTATATTACTTGAGTGAGACCAAATGATAATTGAGAAAATGAATTTATGTGATAACCGTCTACCTACAGTAGGTCATATATCGTACAGAGAAATTTCACAAAGCATGTTTTTCTTTTTTATTCCTAAAGCCAGTGGTCGGTGCGTTTTGGGGAGGTCTTAATTCTGCAGTGTACGACAATAGGATGAAGTAGATATGTATGTTGTCGGAATTTTTACCAAAACTGTAGACTGTATCATTTATTTTATTTATCTACAGTTTTTTAACTTTTATATTTAGTTTCCAAATGAGGTTCACAAATAAACAGTTATAAATTTCTAGTTTAGTTAATAAATATATAATTGTATAATCCCATTGCGAACCTAAGACAAAATTACATAATACATATTAAATATTAATTACATACAAAATTAATATAAAGGATTATATATAAATTTATTGTGTATAACTCTAATATTCTAGTTATCATAATACTTACTACTTTCTACAGTTGTTTTTAAGTAGGTATTACCTCGATATAGTAATAATAATAGATATTACGATACTGCAATGGCTTCGTACGCAAGTTTAATAAAGGCAGTTTTAAAATACGTACGATGTGCTCCAATAATAGTAATAAAATGATTCTTTATTAAGTTCTTTACCCTTGACTGTACTTTTCGCCAGTTTTAGCAAGAGGCTATATAGGTATAGGCCCTATGCTTCACCTAAGTGGAGAACATAGTTGAATCACGGGTCTGTCCCCTTCTCACACTAGGCAGACGTCTAATCTCAAACTAGGCAGAACCTGAACTAAGATTGCTAATATATATATTGATAAGATAGGAATCGAATCCACAACCTCTAACTTAACAGTCAGGGTCACTAATCACCGGGCCAAGAGACCCGTCATACTAAAATGTGCATGTCATTTATCTTTTCGTAAATTAATAAGCATTACTTATTATATGCGTCGCTATATATTTAAGCTTACCTTAACTTCAAAATAAGTCTTTCCGCTCCTATATTACAATCGAAGACCCGTTGTTCTAATACTTCTGTTAAAATACTTCTCTACGGTGTTCCACTGAAAAGACGCACACAGACATGGTTTCATTACGAGACCTCATAGTCTTAGCTACGTGGGACCTAGAGCATAACTCGGAAATTTTTCGGGTTTTCAACTGATCGCAAATCTAATTTTGTATAAATCTTGGTTAACTCTGAAATTTCAGATTATGACTATATTTTACAATTTTCGTCAAACAAGTCGTACACTCTTGTATTGTTTTGAGTTTTAGGTGTTCATAAGCGGTGGAAGTCACCATTAGGTAACCCGTCTACTCATTTACTATGACAATGACCCGACTGCATAAAAACTTTTGATACAATTTATATGGACTATGCCACCCGAGCAACTATTACGAATCTAAGGACTTTTCATTCATTAAAATCGGTTCATTAGTTTAGCCGCTCTCTCATTGCAAGCTACTCTGATAGGTGATACTTCTACTATGCATGCATAGGTTTTATTTCATTTCGTTTTCATTTCATTTCATTGGTTTTACCGTAATCGGGGTAAAAAGTGATGACCTTGAATTTGATTATATGTTTTACTAAATGTAAATGTAAAATTGAGAATAGTTCTTTGTGCTTCTCTTCTCTTTACGTCCTAACGTGACGTTACATAGCCTACTAGTTGTTGCCCGCGGCTCAGCCCGCGTATATGTCGGTTATCGCGGTGATTCTGACGTATTAGCTATATTACTGTAAAGTTTCATCCAAATCCAATCAGTATTTTATGCCTGAAAGAGTAACAAGCGTCCATCCATACATACATCCATAATTACAAACTTTCGCGTTTATAATATTAGCATAGATAATTGTCTTTAGGCTTTGTTAACTTACTCTAGAGTAGCTAGACTGCACTTAAGGTATGTATAGTTGTTTAGAGAATCAACTCGTGGCTTCGTTCTGCACTGAGTGTTGTGAGTTCGATCCAAACAAGTGACAACATACACATACATATATTTGTGTTCATAAATAAATTTTCGAAAAATCCCCGCGATACAGAATATTTCTAGTGCGAGAGTTTTTTTGTTTGCATTTTTTGTGTATTAATTGTACGTAATCCTATCATCCATATCAATTTTCAAACCTGTATGTAAAAAAGTAAGGAGTTTATTAAAGCTATTTAGAATTCATCACCTTGGCTTCTTAATGTGTACTAAATAAAAAAAACGTATCCAGATAGGTGTATACTTACCTAAACTCAGTGTTGCAAAAAACCCGCAGCTTAGATAATCCTTGACTAGATTCATTTTGCTAGTCACGTATTAACAAAGCCGTAGTCGAGGCACGCTGATTTCAGCACGACCGGGCCGGCTCGACCAGGGCGGTACTACTCTCCCACAGAAGACCAACCTAAAATGACAGCATTCGCGATGTCGTGTTTCGTTGATGTGTGTGAGACCGGAGATCGTTTTTTGTTTTTCGAAAGACGGCCCCCATTTCATCTCATCCATATTTTATATATTTTTTAACATTAATTTCATTACGACAAAGACATAAAGACTTGAAGACTATAAACACTTGACATTGGCAGAAATAGCTGATCTGAGAGATCCGGCTGGTTGCCATTTCATCAAAGTAGAAGTGTGTGAGACCAGAGGCCCAATGATGCAGAAACATCTCAATAGGCCGCCATAGTGTTGGTCACCATGCTGCATTGTTGCATTGTCTGCATTAGCAATGAGTATTGTGACCATTACTCTTGGGTTGTGCTCATGCTTTCCATCAGGTAGAGTAGAATCACTTTGGAATTCATATGTATAATAATAAAAAAAAACCTTTCTATTGAAGTCTCAATTAGTGAAATTTAAAATTTAAATGGTGTAGGCATGTGAATGGTTAGATATTGTTCAGTAGTATTTGTTTAACACCTGTATGTACTTCAGATTAAATTAATTTATGAAATTAATTTAAATCGAGAATTAAGGTAGAAAACACATTTTATAGGGTTACCCAAAAATGCTATCTAAAAAGCGTGGATTATATTTTAGGTGATAAATTCTGGGGTGTAGAAAATAAAAGGTTTAAAATTGATTGGTAAATAAATACAATACAACGTACTCAGTGATATTTTTATTATGACTAGAGGTTTTTTAAGTTACAAAACAATCGGTATTTCCTTAATGGTTACTCACAAAATAACTTCAAAGAACTATTCATGTTTGCAGATATTTTGTTTTGATATGTATAAAATGAAAACCTCGAATTTCACGTTAACATTATTAGGTCGAATCCATATATTATATACACATTTTCATTTGCATAATTTAATGATTCCTGCACTGTATAGGCACACGGAAGTAGATTATACTAGTTCGTGTATTAAACTAATTTTATATAACTAATGAATGTTTACGTCTAAATAGTTACAATATTTTACAGTTACATTCATAAACGGTGTTAAAGTTTTATAAATATTTTAATAAATATTGAGATCTTGGTTACGTTAATCTCATTATTGGCGGCTATTTGAGTTACAGCGGTATACATTGCTCCTTAATACTGAAAGTATCGTAGAAGAAAGCCTTCAAAACGGGAAATGTATTTAATTCAGTTGATTTACTTACATACCCAAACTGCTTACTGCCTTACTCTTAATTGGTATTTATTTTTTGGCAAGTTTAGAAATCCTATGGTGTCTTTTAGTGTCTTTGGGGGTTTCCATTCTGTTTGTTTACATCTTTGGTATTTATATTATGTAGTTCTAAGCATCTCGATAAAGGTAATATTACGTTAAAATTTCTGCAAGTATTACAGATGAAAACTTACCTGGAATATTATATTAAATTATAATATGAAAATAAATTTTAAGTAATTATTGTGTTATTTCAAAATTATTCCTTAACTTGTAAATTAAGAGATTTTAGGAAAAAACTTCTTCAGTCTGAGTAATTTCTAACAACAATCTAAAATTTTTACTTTTACTATTTCAGCAATTAAATAGTGTGTTACAAAATTTTATGTGTGTGTGTATGTGTCGTGTATGTATTAAACAAGAAACAAGTATCTATAAACAATGTCAATTTTAATTTTTATGATTGTCTTGATAGTGTTATCATAGAAATGTGGACTGTGTCAAGTTTACGCCCTAGAATATTGCGACCTCGACCGGATTTAAATAATATTAATTCAAGGAAATAAATTTTATTATATTTCTAAATTATCGTTTTAAGAGGAAAAAGTGCATAGGTACTTCAGGATATTTATGTGATTGTCAAGTATCAAAACTATTCGTTCACTGTATTTTAAGCTGATTTTTAACTCTTTAGTTACCGTCCCACTTAGCCTTGCCGTACAAGTACATTTCCGTTTAGTAATGTCACAATTACATTTTTATATAACATCGCTTATTTACAAGATAAGATTGATTAAAACCAAACATTCAATACAAGCCAACAAACTTTAATTACCAAGATATTAACAAAACTAATTCCGAATGAGATAGTAGGAAAATATCTTATAACTATGTATGTATTTATATAAACTGATTGGTATTTTACAAAGTTTGTACTGTAACACAACTTGAGTGACGCTTGTAGCTCATAATATTCACACAGGGTCAGTGCTTTCAAAATATTGATATGTTTGATATGCATAGATAACCATGTATTAAATGCGAAAGAATATTGCGGGAACTGAATCTTCATCCAACACAACAAATGAACATTCCGAACAACAATATTAACTAATGATTGCTATAGTATTCACTATTACGATCTCAAATAATCATTTATTCATTTTCAAATAAATTATCAAATTCATTTATACCTATATACAATGTTCTATATGCTAAACACTTACACTAAAGTAGTACATTATAAGCTTGTAAAAATTGCACACATCGCTTTGGTATACGTACCTACATACATAACTACATATTTACATTAGAACAAAATCGTTAAGTTTATTGCCCGAAGTTTCATTTATCGAACTTTAAAAACTAAATGTGGATCCGGTCCACGAATGCGTACGCATCCCGCCGCACCGCGAGTCTCTGCCGAGGTCCATGGTTTATCGCACGACAAGCAAGTCACTCAACTTCAACCCACTTCTTACATTCACCAATTGTTAGTTACCGACTTTGGCGAGGAGTCAATGAGTTGCTTGCGTTGTAAACCGACCAAATGTGTGTGATTCAATCGAACCAGTCCCACAGATGCCTGTAGAGCGGGTGCTCGATGGGCTGTGGCGGCGGCGAGTGGTGCGCGGGCGGCGACTAGGATGCGCGCAGCGGCGGCGGCGAGCGCGGCGCGTCGCGCCCGCGCACCTCCTCTCAGAGCACTCGGTCCGACACCCCCACACCGCCCGCGTACTGACATGCGGCCAGCGGCGCTGAACCCGCGCGCGATACCGGCGACACCGCTCCGTACCCTCCGCTGAAGCCTGAAGAGTGTTGCTTCGCCTTTAACCGAAGCGACGCTATCGACGACGACATTGCCGTGCAGGGCTCAGCTCGGTACATACTGTAAGGATTCGGTGGAGCTGTGTAGGGACATGGCGCGACTCCTCCACCGCCCGACCCCGCCACTGCCATACCTCCACCCCCGACGCCTCCCATTGACGTTGCGGTGTTGAAACAGTTTACCGATCCCTGGTGATGACTCGCCGGCACCACGCCGCCTAAGGGATTAACTGGCCAAGGGAAGCTTTTGGTACCTAGAGGACTCGGTACTTTCGCGGCCCAGTTGTTGTAAGGGTAGGATGAATAGAGCGCGTCGGTATCGGGGAACGGCTGCATTAGACCGTTGAATTGGGTGCTGAAACCGTTCTTGAAATCCACAGCGGCTGCAGCGGCAGCGTTCATCGCGTTTCTTTCACGTTTTCGCCATTTCGCTCTTCGATTTTTAAACCATACCTGTGTAACAAATATTTAATTTAGAATATTTCTTAATTTACATGAAATAGAACCTTTTAATCTGACTTTCCTCCTACAAAACATTTAAAAGTGAAGTTGAGTGTCTTTCAGATTGTAAAAAAATCGGCTGAAGATAGGTAAATTAAGTCACCGGTGATTTGAAGGCGAATATACAAGTTTTAATGAGATTCAGAATGTGGACGCGACTTGCGTTGCGTAGTTATCAACTTTACTCATTACAAAGTTGACAGAGCGACTATGCGCCGTATTCTCGCCACGTAGTGCGGCGGCTGCTCCCCGCCCGGCGCAGGCCGCAGCCAACGACCCGTCTAATTGCGGCCGCGAAATGAAGATAAACGAGCGTCGCGGTCGGGCGGGACAGCAAGCCACCACTCGCCGCGACTTGATCGAGCCACAATAAATGAGTGGCCACTAGGACAGCACCGCAAAGGATCTTCAGCCCCCCAATCGATGTTGTTATTTAAGCATAAGCCGGAGGTAGAGTGGTACGGTGCTCGCGCGCGGTGATAAGTCGCCCTGAGCGCAGATAACGCGCTTGGTGATATATGGCAGACGTCCGTCACAGGAGGATCGATCGATCGCACCGACGACACCTCCACGATAAATTGCGCAATCCACGTAGCGACTGCAATAAATATTGTGCCGCTGGCGGTATTTGTCTCACTCACTGTGGCGGGTTCACCCAGCCGAAACGGTAAATAATACCCTCTTTCCTCGGTTAAGTGAACATAAACGGTCGTTTCCACCCCATATACAATCGTTTATTTTTCGAAACATAAATTTCACAAATTCGCATGAGCGCATGTTTCGTACACAAGTTGACGAAGGTTGACCGCGTTTTATCTATATTTCTAGATTTCAGTGCAAATGTTGATAAGAATACAGACGCTGCAATGCATCTCCTAAGGCATATCATTCCGCTTACACTAAAACAATTGAAGTACCCCCATTTTCATTACGAAAACAAAAAGCTTTACTCATCCGCTACTTCCTATTCAGACCGCGAACAAACGGGTGAAAATAACTCTACAGAAACATTGAGGGTGTTCAATAATGACGTCGGAATGATATTTATTTAGGTGCACATATGTGGAAATAATTTCCATTATTTGAATAGCGGACGGCGAGCGAGCGAGCGCGGCGGGGCGCATGGGACCGAAGGAGGGTCGCGATATTGCGACGCGGGGCTAATCCTTTAAATATATTATTGCAGAATGGTGACCGCCCGTGCCCTCCGTCACCCGGCGAAGAGACACCCCGACACTTTTTAATGCTTCCGAAATCGATACTAATGCGTGTTTATTTTAATTTATTTATTTCACCAGACATTTATAGATTAATGTTACTATTAAGTAGTTAAAGCTTTCTCCTTATTTGCCGATATTACCTATTTTGTTTGTCTATCTAATATAAAGAAAGAGACCTAAATACATTTCATCTAGAAACAAAATACCATTAGAATATAATATCGAAAGTGAAACAAGTTTTCCGTTACAAAACTGCATTAGTATGTAGGGTAATATTACTAAAGAACTAAGTATAAAAATTCGATATCTACCAAATAACTGACCCGTCTGTCGATAATAATAAGTAATTTGCACATTATAGCAGTACAGTTGAATACAAATGTGTGCATTACCGATTCTTATTACAGCTTTTATTGCTAAATCGGATTGGATACAAATACGATAATGTGATCCTAACATACCAAAGTAGTCTTTATTTTATAGCGTCACTAACGGCAAAGCAGTTTTTAAAAGAAAAATATATAGACATAATGTCTACATGTAGAAAAGAAACAACACTGATCGACCTGTAGTATTTTACACTTAGCGGTTGGCGAGTGCGACTGCTGATCATGAGGTCTCGGGTTCGATTCCCGGGTCGAACTGAATGTTTGTATGATCTATAAATATTTGTTTCGGAGTTTGGGTGTTTTCTATGTATAATATGTATGTATTTACAAAAAAAAAGTATATATGTATTTATATCAGTTGTCTAGTACCCATAACACAAGCTCTGCTTAGCTTGGGACTAGATGACGTTGTGTGTTAGATGTCCGAAATATTTATTATTTACTTAAAGATGTTATGGTGTGCGTAGAGTAAGTAATAGATTTGTCAATCACTTATAGGTTTAACGAAAATAATTTGTCAACTTTGATTGTTTCTTCCTCTAATTTATACTGTCGTTGACTGCACATTGTACGCACTCGTTATAATAATATAATACAAATGTCTAATTATGCGCTTATTGTATTGTATTTAACGTATGATGTTCGCCCAGGTGCGAGCGTGGGGAACGCACCGTCAGCAAAATGTAATGACAGTATTTGACAGTTTAATAACGAAGCTTCGCAAGGTACATCTAGTCTTAAATAGATTCTTTAGTAGATAAAAAAAACTACATCTGCATCGATACATCTATATTTAAACAGATATGTATGTACATATATCTTGACATGAAAGTGACTTTTATCAAAATTACTTGTGATATTACGTTACAAGTACTGTCAATTATCATTCTTGAAGGACTTTAAGTTATTAATAACTTAATAAGTAAGGGCTATTAACACACATTAAATGGTCCTTAAAGAACAAAGAGATACCGACTTCATATACGTGAATAAACTACCTACTGAGTTTAGAAGCTCTGTTGTCGTATTAACTACAGCCTAAAGAGTTTATGTATGATTTAATGTAGTAAAAAATTATAGGCACTCAAATAGTCAGTAGTCTCGCGAATATTAGCTTTTTCTGAAAATATTTTGAAAGATAAGAACAAAATCTTCTATTTCATTCATTAAGGCTTCTTTCATAGACCCTGATTGATTTTTTCAGGTCTCTAAACAAAATAGTTTTTAACATTGACTGATTGGTGAAATGTAAGATGGGAAAGGCAGCACTGTACGTTTAAAACAGTTCATTTAAATTGAACAGTACTTTTAGAGTATCATGATTACCTTTGTTTTTATTTCCATGTGGATTTATTATAAGTTCCTTCTTAGCTTCAGTAATATAGATTTAGAGAAAAATCCGAAAAATATCCGAATGAGTAAGTAGGTATGTCTCAGTTATCAAGTTCTCATGCTCATTCGTGGCTCATTTTCGGTGAGATTAATGTGAGCCTCCTGACGCATTCAGCCATACCTACAGACAAACGCCTTCAACGAACGCACTCTATAGCCACTATAGCAAGTTGTTTGCCAACATCTCCTTAAGTATCCGTAGCAATTGCTACGAACGCTACGAAGTTAACAATGCGTGTATGTTTCTTTTATATCAAAATTGAAGAAAAATATTTTTTCACATCAAACGGAACTTTCACTTTTTGTACCAAACTTTTAATTCACAATTAGAGCTAAAGAAAGAAAAAAATACGCTAGTCCGAGTACTTTGACGAACAAGAATACACACATACGATATTAACTGTTTTATTACTACTAGCGTACTAGCTGAATCCCGCGGTGTTACCCGCGGTTATCGTCGTACCGCGAGTAACGCCGCGGGACAAAGTTAGTCTAAAAAAAGTAGCCTAAGTTACTCCCTGGATCATCAGCTACCTGCCAGTGAAAGTCCCGTTAAAATCGGTCCAACCGTTCAAGAGATTACCCGGACAAACAGACAGACAGACAGACAGACAGACGGACAGACAGACAGACCAAAAAAAAATTTTAACTGCACTTTTGGTATGTGTACCGTGTATACATGCATATGCATTTAGTAAAAAGCGGTTAATTTAATATTACAAACAGACACTCCAATTTTATTTATTTGTATAGATAGATTAACAAATATTAGATATCAATTTAATTAGAACCAAGGTCGAAATGTTCATTTAAGTCTACTCATAAATTTTTCGGAAGTTTCGATATATTTGACAGGCATTTTGGTTAGTGGTTAATAATCCTGACTGCTATGCAAGAGGAGGTGGGTTCTATTCCCACCTGGGACACATAAATAAATAAATATTTCAGACATTTAACATACAACGCCATCTAGTCCCAAACTAAGCAGAGCTTGTATAATGGGTACTAGACAACTGTAAATACGTAAATACAAACAATATGCATACATATTATACATAGAAGACACCCAAACACCGAAACAAATATTTGCAGATCATACAAACATTTAATCCGACCCGGAAATCGAACCCTAGACCCTAAGCACAGCAGTCAATACGCAGTTCATAAATCTTTGAGTGATTTAAAACATTATGTATCCTTATATGTGTGAGTGTTATTTATCTGTAACACCCATGAGTATTTAAAAAAAATATTTATTACCCAGTCTGTTTTTAATAGTATAGGCTCTGCCTAGTTAGGGATCAGAGGCCCGTGTGTTAGACATGTGAAAAAAAAATTAAAATCCGTATCACTTAGTTACCTAAAAGGTTCATTCATGTCATTTCATTTAAAAAGACAACTCCTGTATTAGGAACAATCCTGTGTCGCGGGGGACTTTACAAACATACATGAAACGGACACAAAGAACACCCAGAGGCAGAACAACAATTTACGAATTACACATATTTTTTTCACATGTGTGGTTTGAACCCACGATACTTGGTGCAGTAGAAAACGGCCTGGTGACCGCTTAAGCTACTAAGCCAACCGTGCAGTCAAAGGTTAAATCGGTAGCACGAATGTTATACTACTGATAAAATATTTTGGAAACGAACTATCGCACAGCTATCGTTGCAATCTAAAATATATTCTAATTCTAATACTAATTAGATAATAAACGGTCTAAAACGCTCACTTCGGGGCGCGCACTATCTTTTCACGCATTCTAATGTCAATGCTGTTATCACTTAGATAAAAATTACTTCTAAATAGATAAAAAATTAAACTCACAGGGCATAAACGTCTCCTATTCTAAATTCATTAGACCAGTAGTAGTGATGAATGATGGGTCACCCTACCACAAATAATGAACCTATTTTACGGTTAGCAGGACCACGGGGTCGCCAAATTGCCTTAAATTTAAATTAAACTGGAATCACAGTTTTATTAGTGTCATCAATCAAACAACGGTTTATCCTACAGAATGGCCATAGTTTACTGACATAGGATTATAGCCCGTATAGTATAGTTGGGTAGAACTATTATAGTCTACACGATTAGGTCGGAGACTATTCCAAAGTCAAATAAACACGCGTTCGCATAAATGGATATTGGGATAATAAAGTCGGATTGATGCGCGGTTGAGTCAGGGCTGCCAAACTATTGTATATTAACAGTTCATATAGTGATAATTTTTCGATAACACATTGTTTTCGAGTTTTGTCCACAGGTTATGCGACTATGGACTAAGCTAGAATAGCTTAAATGACTATATCTATACTAATTCATACTAATATTATAAATTCAACAGTAGCTCTGTCTGTTTGTCTGTCTGTTACGTTTTCACGGCTAAACCACTTGATTCCCGAGGAAGGACATAGGGTACTCTTTACCACGAAAATCGACACAAATAAGGTAAATGACTCCACCAATTTTTTTATGGTCTTTCGTACCAAAAAGCCGTCCTAGCAAAACATTTACTTAAGGTGTTGTTTTTTTGCGAAAATGCGGACCATTGTTTCTTGTATGTATTTTTGTTGTTACTTATAAACTTAGCATAATGACATACAGACACAAAGCTAAATAAAATACACTTAGAACACCGATAGTTGAAGAGCTTTAGCTAAGCTGCGGTGACCAGTCAGTTGCTGACGCCCCTAGCCAACACTACATTATTAAATGCACCCTGCCGAGTTAAGCGACAGTAGACTCAACATTATTAACAATACTTTACCAAGATAAAAACCGCAACGTAACGCAAATATATATAGATTTGACAGAAATATTCATTTTTATAATACGTACATACATAATAGGTAATCTACCAGCGGCCAACAAGTTATTGCTTCACGTATTATACATACATAAATAGATACAACTAACTTGACATTTAAATGAATGAACGAACACACCTACTTAAGATTTTTGACCATTGTTTTCGTGCCTTTATCTTTATTTTGCACTGTAAAGTTAGTAACACGTTCTTTAAGGAATGATTGTATATGTATAAAGTGACGTACTTATTTATAACCAGCCGTGCCCGCTTCGTACGCGCGAAATTTTACTATAAGTAATTAGAAGCTAACTGTTTACTGTCTCTTTTTCCCACTTCCGCACCGTTTAAATATTTCCTATACTCCTGTGAACATTGCAATATAAAAATCAACCAAATCAATCTAGATACTCTCCAGTTTAATGAGACTAAAGAACTGAGAGTTTCTGACTTCGTGAGACCGGGATGGTCAACATTACCTGTCTTTGGACAGCCCTTCGTTCAGTAGTAGACGGCAAGAGGCTGAAGACAACTAAAGGTAGGATGTGATTTAAGCTTAATGCATTCATAATACAGATGTGATCTTAATTCCTTAAACATTCTCTCAAGTCAAATTCCATTCTAAATACACCAGATATTAAAAATAAAGTAGAACGTTAGTTATCACATTTTGTATTAAACTACTTAGAAAAGCATAAGAAAAATACAATATAATATCCTTTATTGCACACCATAATAAAGATTACAATATAAAAATTTATATTTTCTATTTAATTCTTAGCCAACCACAAATTGTAATAAATAAGACAGTTATTGTTATATATCCTCTTTGTTCAGTAAACATAGATTATAGAAGTTGATTTGGCGCTACCCTGACAGTTATATAACCGCAGTGTCTGACAATAACGCAATTTCAAAATCCATTCATTGATATAAATTCCATACTAACGTGAGCAAAGTCCCTGAGATCACAACACTATACTGTAAGCCTATCAAAACATAATCGGGATAAGTCATTGGACGTCTAGAATGCAATACGCCCTTCTGAATTTGACTTATTACATACAATAATAAACTCTAAACCTATTTTCACAAAGTGAAATTTTCCGGTATGCAAGTTCTTGGCAAGAATATTTTGAGTGATATAAATTTTGTAATTGAAATGTGTTAATACCGTTTCTCTTGTTTACTGAAACAAATTCTTCGTGTAAGATTATTACGGAGACTACCGGTTGGGAACGGGCCAGCTGTGATAGAACATGACAATGTTATTTAATCATATAATTATAGGAACATTTGTTTGTATTGTAAACGTCAATATTGATGCTATGCTAAGTGGAATTAGAGATGTGTCGATATTAGCTTGACTATTGATACAATTGAAAATTTGTATTATTGTCACTTTCTATGTTACAAAGAAACAGAAACATAGGATACCCTTATCGATGATCAGAAGTCTACAATTTTTATAGAAAATATTATTCTTATGTAAGGTTGTTGTTGTATTACACGCGTTTTGCCTCTTCGAATAGAATCAGTTTAAATAGACAACTTACCTACCTACTATCCTACTCCCAGCGCCTATATTTACTTATAAACCATTTTTTATTTAAATGAAATACCTATTATAAAATAATGATTTCTTTAGTATTGCTACTAAGGCTTTTAAACATGCAATGTAGTAAAAGTATTTATGTGAATGTAATTAGAGAGAGATGTAGTTTATAAAGAAAACTATATAAAGGTGAATTTTATAGATATGGTGAATTTTCTAACGATTTACAAGCTCATCGCCTATCGCCGTCCACTGCTGAACGAAGATCTCCCCTAAGTAACCCGATCTTAGACAGTCCGCATCCAGGCACATTCTACACATCGTCGTTCCAGCAGGACCCAGGGCAAAATATACTACATTTGTCTAATCGCGGACTCCACTGTAGCATATTCTCGTCAAATGAACTAACTATAAGTATATGTACATAGTACACACACACACTAATAATAATGTTAGAATAGAATAGAAAACTCTTTATTTGCACACCATATTACAGAATTCAATAAGTACTTCATACATAAAATGTCCGAAGTGTAGTTTGATTTAATGTTTATGGGCAATGCATTCCAGCGTACAGTTTGAACAGTGAAAGACTGATCATAAAACTTCGTGGAATGCTGAGGCATCTCCAGTCCCCAGTCTTCGGATGATCTTAGGCATTTTACATGTGTGTCATTAAGACACATTAAGACACATTTTTACATTGTGGTAGAAGGGGGCGCAAGGATTGAACAAGATGTTATAGAATAGAGAGAGAAGAATAAGAATATGAATATTCCGGCGAGTGCAAATCGAAAGCAACTTGAGCAGTTGGCGAAGTTTGGAGACGCGATCATATTTTCGCAGATCAGTCACTCAAGAAATGCCTGTGCAAATGCAGCCCTAGTTGCAGTCGGAAGAAACTTCTTGTATCTTGGGGCCCTAAATTTTTGACACAAGTACTAATCTTGTGTCAAAAATTGGTAATGTAAAATAAATATGTGAACACAAGTAATAAAATAATGCCATATTATAACTGGATTCCAACAAAAACACTCTAAGCCGAACAGTATTTCAGGGAGTTAGTTCTTGCACAGGTGGCTAGTGTGTAAAAACGAGGTAAATCTCGGTAAACTGTTTGCATGCACCGACAGCCGACAGGGATGTGCACTAAAAGCTTCGCAAAAACAGCCCAGAGCCGGCACGAGGGACCTTTTTCACGTAAAATAAATAATGTTCCGTGCCACCCGCCGTGTCGGCGGGTTTGATACATGCCTCTTTACATATGTACCTTACTAAAATGTTGTCACACCTATTACTCGATAGAATTTTATACCGCTTTGAATTCCTACTTTTCTATATTTAAAATAAAAAAAATTATAGTGGGAACACAAAAACTGATTGCAGAATGAGTGAACGATATGCATGAAAATTATTATCAATTTATTTATTACACACTAGTTGTTGCCCGCGGCTCCGCCCGCGTATATGTCGGCTATCGCGGCAAATAGTAGCCTATGTGTTATTCTGATGTATAAGCTATATTACTGTAAAGTTTCATCCAAATCCGTTCAGTAGTTTTTGCGTGAAAGAGTAACAAACATCCAAACATCCATCCATCCTTACAAACTTTCGCATTTATAATATTAGTAGGATTAGTAGGATAATGCAGTCTGGGTAAAAAGTGCAGACTTCATGGCTAAGGCATTCTCTACCAGTCAAGCTCTTTCGAAATAATCGGATTATTTTATACAGAGATTTTAACTACATATGAATATGATATAATCAAACTTTGTTGAACAGAACATTTAATTAAAAAAGCTACCCTACCGTACCGTGAGTAAACTTATTTTTTTTATTTTACAACTTCTTGCACTTGTGTACCTACATCGGCGGACGTAATGTAAATATCTATTACAAAGATATAAATTGATTAATAAATCACTGTCTAAATTCTAAATACCAAGGCATTCAATGTTACAAAGAGTGTTGCGTTGTTGTGTTGAGTATCTATCTTTATAACTAAGTAGTTGATAATATGACTAGTTATACGGCGCATAAATTCATTTTAAGTTTGAAATAAAAACAGCAATCATGCTATTGTGAAATGTAAAAGTTAAAGATTCATCTAATCCTGCTTAGAATTTGACAATATAATAATTAAGAAAAAATATGGCATTTAAAAAATACCATGCTCTCGGACTCGCGTATGAAGAGTTTTGTAGTACTATCTACGTATATATCACGATTCATGAAATATAGCCCGGTGACAGACAGACAGCGGTAGTAAAGTAGTTTTTAGGGGTCCGTAGCCAAATAGCAAACAACGGAATCCTTATGGATTCCTCATGTCTGTCTGTCTGTCTATCCGTCCGTATGTCTCAGCCACTATTTTACGAAACTATAAGTACTATGGAAGTAGATGTATTATGTGAACCGCATTAAGATTTTCATACAAAAATAGAAAAAAAACAATAAATTTTGGGGGTCCCAATTCTTAGAACTAAAACTCAAAAAATTTTTGTTATAAAACACATACGTGTAGGATGGACCTACCCATGCATGGATAGAGATCTTCAAAAATTATATTGAGGTTTCAAATTTTTTTTTTCTAAACTGTATAGTTTGCGTGAGAGACTTCCAAAGTGGTAAAATTTTGTCCCCCCCCTATAACTTCTAAAATAAGAAAATGATAAAACTAAAAAAAAATTTAATGATGTACATTACCATGCAAACTTCAACCCGAATTGGTTTAAAGTGGTTTGAACGAGATCTAGTAAGTATTTTTTTAATACGTCATAAATTGTAAACCCCAATTTATTCAATCAACACAAATATAAAAAAAAATATGTCACTTGCTGCTACGGCACCCTTCATGGGCGAGTACGACTCGCACTTGGCCGCTTTTTTACCATTTTACTCTTTGTGTACGGAACACTGAAATGTATAGCATCAACCAATGGTGAATACAGAGGTAGGCAATAAAGATTGATGCATAAAATGTTATTCGTCTGTACTATTCTTGATTATATTTCACAACTATATTCCAGAAATATTGTTTCAAATAACATGATAGC
Organism: Spilosoma lubricipeda; assembly: GCA_905220595.1. Taxonomy (NCBI): domain Eukaryota; kingdom Metazoa; phylum Arthropoda; class Insecta; order Lepidoptera; family Erebidae; genus Spilosoma; species Spilosoma lubricipeda. The sequence continues at coordinate 16,372,145 of HG992281.1, read as the reverse complement.
GCTATAAATCAAAAGCAACTTGTTTTACTTACAACCGAATATTATTGGTTTTATTTGCAACAACAAAGTTTATTTCCCCAAATACATCAGTTGTAAAATTATCTATTTGCGTCTGATAGATGGATGGAGTAATTTAACGTCACGAAACAAGATATTAGGGCGGTATTCTCGTCAAATGAAATGTGTCAAGTGCTGTTTCACGGACGATTGCCTTCGATGCGGGCCGTGGTGGTTCCCAGAAGGGAAAACTACTTGTGGGCGGTTTTACGTTTACATATTGTTACACAAAAAAACGGTGCTGAAAGGTCTACATAACTCAATCTTGATTGGTTTCTTTTTTAGAATTATTTTTTAAGAATAATACTTAGTGAATTGAAAAAGAATTGATAAAAAACAAAACTTGAAAAACGCCAGCATGATTCATTGCGTTATGAAAAGATGTCGCAGAATTCTAACCTTTGGTAGACTACCTACAGACTGATCCCAAATTAATTTGAAAATATATTTGGCCTAAAAATCCTTTTTGTTTTATGTATGTAGTATGTCCGTTTTAAAATACCCAAGTTGGTAAGAGACTAGCGATCATTATTGTGACATTCTATTGTAGAGTGGTTATTCTATATTCTAATTAACCTGCTACTTCATTCAAAGCCTGGGTTTGGGGTATGGACCGGTTTTCTGTGAATTTACTTTTTAATTGTAAATTTTTAATACTGTTTGGTTCCTGGATTAATAGAGATCAATCAGAATGGACAGCTGAAAAGTGAATAAGATCTTAGTCATGCACTCTGTAAATACTGGTAAAACTCACCAAGCATTGTTTAGTTTAAGTATTTCAAATATTCGTAAAGAAAGTACTTGTGTCACTGAATTATTTGTAAAAATATTCATAATATTCCGTTGAAAACATTTTACATAAATAGCTCAGATAAACATGAAAGGAAGAAATGACACGTGGTTTGATTTGACAAATATAATTTGCAAGGAAATGCTTTGTAAAGAAAACATAGAGATTAACAAATCATATTTTACGAATGCTAATTGAGTCAATAAGCAGGCAATGACCCTAATGAGTTGGTAACAAAAATAATGTTAACGATTTATATATGTGCGCGCGCGCACAGATTTATTGGATGGCAAGCGGCGCACAACGAACGAGCGTACGCTAATCCCCAGTTAGGGCCGACAGAATTAGATTTTTATTAATACGAATTGAAATTTAATAAAATTTTATATACTTTTAATATTTTAAATCTCGACTTCAAAGTAAAAATAGTTCACTAATGTTAATATTGAGGTAGTAACATAAAAGTAGATTATTAACGTGGTTTATGTAGTTGAGAAAATAGTGTAGTAAAGAACTACTAGTAAAGTACACCTTTTTTTCTCTTTTTTAAGTTTGCAACCCTGACTAAATAATATTCTATCTCTATACTCTATAATATATCTATGCTTGGTAGGTTCACAAGTGCTATTTATAAGACCTTGTAAAAGCATCCGTGTTTTTGACCATCGCTGGTTACGCCATCGTCACCGTTACTCTAAATGCATCTTTGTTTACGTTCAGGGTCTGGTAGGGATCTTCAATGCATTGTGACAATTTTGAATTATATTAACAAATAAGTAGTGCATGATGTGCTTACCGGTAAGAATTTGTTACACTAGGCTTTAAATTCATTGGATGTATTTTTTTATTGTATTAGTGTTATCAATTGTTGATGAGCTTTGTAGGTGTTTGTAATTAATATTGAAGAATAGTATGTGCGTAGTAGGCGCGAGGCGGCGCCCGTGATAAACGAAATAAAAGTCAGTCTCAGAGTGGTACTTGCTGTTTCATTCATCTCTAAACTCCCAACATAACAAAATAAATATATTTATATATATATCTATACAAATAAATAAAATTGGAGTGTCTGTTTGTAATATTAAAATAACAGCTTTTTAATCAATGCATATGTGTGTATACACGATACATATACCAAAAATGTAGTTAAAAAAATTTTTGTCTGTCTGTCTGTCTGTCTGTCTATCTGTCTGTCTGTCTGTTTGTTCCGAGTAATCTCTGGAACGGCTCGACGGATTTTGACGGGACTTTCACTGGCAGGTAGCTGATGATCTGGGGAGTAACTTAGGCTACTTTTTTTAGACTAACTTTGTCCCGCGGCGTTGCTCGCGGTACAACAATAACCGCGGGTAACACCGCGGGGTTCAGCTAGTATATAAATATAAATGAATCGCCGAAATGTATGTACGCGCATAACTTCCGATCGGCTGCACCAAATTAAATATGTTTTTTTTATGTGTTCGTTGTTGTTAGGACGTGGTTCTTTTCTTTCTCGAAAGTCTTTCTTTTTGTCCGCAACTGTACACTGTCTGAGGGAAGCTGAGACAGATATGTAAATATGGCGGTACGAAGTTCGCACGGGTCAGCAAGTACCTAAATCTATACATAAAATAAAATTGGAGTGTCTGTTTGTAATATTAAAATAACCACTTTTTAATCAATGCATATGTATGTGTACACGATACATGTACAAAAATAATAATTTTTAAAAAAATTGTAAAAAATTTTTTTGTAATTACAACACTTAAACTCCGAAAGAAATATTTGCAGATGATACAAACATTCAGTCCGATCCGGGAATCAAACCCGAGATCTAAAGCACAGCAGTCGCATACGCTACCACTCCGCCACCGAGGCAGTCCGCATCTGTTATAGCATTATTTATTGTAAAAAACATATTTTCGAATTTTTACACGATCCGAGTTCCGTGCAAATTCTTAATAATGTAACTTGTAACGCAATTAAATCTCAGTAACTTTTAAGCCATATTTTTTTATCATACCACGACAGTTACAGTTATGTGAGATTCCGTACAACCCTAGATGCTTTACAAATGTGAATGTTTTAAAGAACACACGCGTTTGATCCGGCGCACTCTACACAGAGTACAGACTGAAACGAAACGAATACCTAACACTTGAGCACGCCACGTTCCTCATAAAGTATCGATTTACACGTATCTCGTCGTAATTGCTAACGGTGTATTTGTGAAAGAATAACTGTGCTTTAAAAATCTAAACATTGACTTATCATCATAAACAGGACACATGTACATATGCACCATAGGGCACTGTAGTATATTGATATCTCTTTAGAAATAAGGTTTTAGGCTATTACGAGTATACTACGCTGGACTTACTAGTCCAGCGTGGTATACTCGTAATAGCTTTATACAATTCAACTTTATACAAACCGTATACCAACCAGAAGGTTGGTATACGGTTTGTATAAAGTTTTCCTTCTCTATAATAAAAAATAATCTTTATTTTCTCACTCACACAGAATATTTACAATTTCTCCATCTTAAATTAGTTATTACATGTTTAATTAGTGAAACTGTGATAGAGACTGGTATCTGTACTAGGAACATCTGTATGTCAGATTTATCAGACTCTCCAACTCTAGATAAATCACAAACTTACAAGACTGAGGGATGAGTAATAAAAGTTTAGGTTGTGTTGTGTAAAATATGTGTGTGTGTGTATGTGTGTGTGTATGTTTTTGACACGGTTTGTGTAAAATGTACTATTTCAAGATTGTATACTTATGGGGATACAAATAGTAAGTAAACTGAACAAGTTTCCCCATAGTTGAGAGACTTAAGCCAATCAGAGAGATATCTTTTGCAGCTATATTTTGTCTGAACATATGTAAATGTGCTATTTCTCGTTCACCTAATAAGGTGAACGAGATATATAAGGGAAGAGATATATAATAATATAGAAATCTTCGCATAAACACAAAGAATTGCATATCTATGCACTGCATGTGTCCACGTGGTGACACTGACAGATGAATAATACACAGTGTCACCGCTCCTTATTCTTCCGTGGTTCTCGTAAGAGGTGACTAAGGGCAAACTACGTAGAGTTACGCCACTGCAAACAGAAGGAAAACTTGAAAATAAACTCTATACCAATCCCTCTGGCCAGCGTGAGTAGTAAGCCAAAACCTCCTTTATAAGAAGCGGTCCAAGTCCAGCAATATACTGTTAAAATCTGTTGATGATGCAGTGCTGATATCCTGCGTTTTGTACCCTGGATTCTTAATCCATCATCACACAGATACCAATAAAAAATCTTGTCATAATTCGAATAATTTAGTTCGAAATTGGTAATGCTATTTATATCTTTATGCACAAATGCATTCACCGGCGGACTTAATGTGTTAGGCATTTTCGGCCGGGCGACCGATTGGGCAATGCAGAAAAAAAATGAGAATATTTAATTATTTATTACATACTTGTTCTATATGAACCTAACCGACAACCCTAAATGGTATCATCAGATTACCCGTGGGATGCCTTTGCTGAGTTTGACTCTTTGTTTGTGTTTTCTATCACTTAATTATAACATTTAGCGCATTTAAGAGAATCGTGATATTGATGAAAGTATAACAAAAATCTATTGAGTTCGAAACTGTAGCGAAGGTAATGATTCAGTATTTAAATAAGTTCTACTACTTAAATATCTACTGAATTCACATGGGGTATTATTTTAACCCTAGGACGATTACCGTGTAAGTTTTCAAATATATGGCGCTAATAAGTTTTGAAATACTATATGCTGACTAATAAAAAAAAATCATGAAGTTTGAATAAATAATATTTCGAACCTCTCTGCCACACAACGTCATCTGGTCCCAAACTAAGCAGATCTTGTATTATGGGTACTAGACAACTGATATAAATACATAATTATATACATAACTTGTTTTTTTTAAATACATACATATTGTACATAGAAAGCAAATATTTGCAGATGATAATATTTGGACCGATCCGGGTATCGAACTCGAGACCTCAGGCACAGCAGTCGCATATGCCTCCACTGCGCCACCGAGGCAGTCAAAGTTTATATAGCCTATGTGGCTATGTAACTCGGAATATTATAACGAATCTAATGACACTTCATTTATTAAAATCGGCTCAGCAGTTTTAACACGCTACGGTGGAACATACATAGACTACCATAAATATTACCCTTCCTTTTGACTTCACCGTAGTTGGGTAAATATATTTTCTGGCTATAAATCAAACGACATTTAGATGATATTAAGTCATTTACAGATCGATGGAGGAGAAGTTACCGTCAGCCACAATTTTTCCTTACATTAGTTTATTATTCTAGAAATTTCCAATTTATTTTTTATCATTATTTACTACTGCATTATTCATTCATAACATTATCGGTCCTTCATGACCAAATTGAAGAAATAATCTGTTGGTTTATTGTTCTATAATTGCTAACTATTTAGTCATACTTACTGTATCCAGTTTTTATTAATATAAAAATATATATATTAAAAAATAATACAATTATTATCGTTAACACCACTTAAAGATTCCAAAATAAATCATATTGTTGAGAGTGAGCAAGCTTTTAATTAATGACAAACGAATCTTGCCAAATTCCTTAACATTTTCTCTGATAGCTACATGGAATGAAAAAGCATTTAGTCATTTATCTCTCGTGTTTCATTTAAAACTAAATCTATCATGTCAAAGCTTTGCTAAAAATATAGTTTTGTATTAGAAGAATGAAACCATTTGAGGTTCGAATAAACTTTGAATACTTTTTATCGTAATCTTCAAATTGTAATACGGTAAATAAATCGTAACAATCAACTGAATACACATGTTCAAAAGATTACCAAAACCCACCGATACAGATGCCAAAGAAACCGTAAAATATTCTATGAATTCAGTACAAGGCAAATACTCGAGTGCAACCGCAGAATCTCTAACAGGGGCCTTCCAAAACTATTGACAGTGAGTGTGGATGCGATCAGACTTAAGCCGGGGATTATGAAGAGACCGAAATAGACGCATCAAATCCTCGTGGATTAAGGGATTCCGTGTTCCGTCCGACGGCACGGCACAAAAATATCGAAGGCGCGCCGGATGCGACGATTAGCCTAAACATCTAGCTCGTTAATATTGTAATGCACTCGCGCCTGTCACCTTGTGTACGACATAAAAAGTGCATCGGCATGTGATCGATGTCCTCATTTGGACATACATGTCACGCTATATTATGTTCTCATGCTCTGTTCATCTATATTGGCACGCAATGAAAGTCGTGCATTTTGTTTTTTGTTTTTACATAAAGAATAACCTACTGTGTCTTCAGGCAGTATTTATTTGTCTATGTAAGGTAAATTTAAATAGTTTTTAAATCACTCTTGTCTCAATTTCTTTCTATTGTCGTTTTTGTGCGTTGCTCGACAGAAAGACAGCTTTTAGATTATTTTTTTTCTTTTAAAGAGACATCTCCCGCACTTGGAGTAAATCCTGTGTCGTGTGTGACTTTAAATACACACATGTAACAGACACAAAGAACGTCCAGACTCAGAACAACAAATTGTGGGTCACACAAAGTGTTGTCCCATGTGGGATTTGAACCCATAACACTTGGCACTGTGGAAAGTGGCATGGTGACCGCTTAAACCACCAGGCCAACGGTACAGTCAAGGTACTTAGTTGAATTTTAAACATTGACAGTATTCGTATTAAAATACAAAAAATGATAGTATATATAAATATAATTAACTGAAATAATTATAGCTATGGTAGCTTACCCTAACTCTAGCTTCAGTGAGGTTCGTCCACATGGCAATTTCTTCGCGCGTAGACATGTCAGGATAGCGGTTCCTGGAGAAAGTCGCTTCAAGCTCCTGCAGCTGTTGGCTGGTGAAATGTGTTCTTTGTCGACGTTGTCGCTTATTTTTCTTGTCGCCCTTGTCGTCCATAGAGGGCTCGTCGGGACCAACGCCAGGGGTCGTTGACTCCGTCTTTATCGTGGGCTCCGACGTTAAGGGACGATTGCCTGCAGAGATACAGAGAATTAGTTTAGAAGTTTGGTTAACTTTTTTGCCGATGTATAAGTTTTGCGCTGAAGTTTTGTGTTTGCTGTTAAACTTTATTCGTCTACAGCTAGGTAGTATTTGTACATGGTTATTATATTGTTTAGTTTTTAAATATAACTGTATCAATTGGTGTACAATAAAGTTTATTTTATTTTTATTTTATTATTATATTGTATATTTAATTATCAATAAAAAATCTGTTGTTACATATAAACAAACACTAAAAACAAAAGTGGTTTTAGAATAATAAATTATTTTGATGAAATTGTTAATTTTAATATTAAAGAATATTAGCAATTTTAATAAAATAACTATGATATTATGACACTACACAAGCAACATTTTATGAAAAAACAATTTCTTAAATAGATGTTAACTATTTTAAAATAGTTTAGAGAAAGCTTCTGGTATCACCTGTTTAACTATGAACAGTAAATTTTAATACTATTCCTTTTACATTTAATGTCAAAATTTAAAAATGGAAGAATACTCAAAAATACTTATTTATTGACTTAGATCCGTAGTTTTAGCAGAAAAAAAAATACTAAAGTCTCTAAAGAAAATCAACTGTTATTTATTTTGCATCGTTAGCGCGTAAATTCATTACTAATTCACAAGTATCAAAATCATCAACCTGGTAAAAAAAAAACAGTCGCTTCATCTTAGTCAACGTAAACTAAGTTAATATTTAATCCTATCTGCATGAGGTTTAAATTTAAATACAGTCTACAACAAAATAGTATAACTAAAATAATACAATTTCAAAGATTAGTTTTAGTGAGCTCATGAACAGACTCGGCACTTCAAGTAGTAAAAGTCAATAAGTTGAAAAACAAAAGTAAATAAAAAGTTTTATGTTGTACTCTTTGCTTATTAAATAGTCGTTTACATTGTATAAAAGTAATAAATCTGTGTGTAATAGTACTAATAATAACGGTACATTTTAATAATAGATACTTTTCTTCACTAAGACACAGAGAATATATATTCTGTATCATTATAAAATATATGTTTTAATGTAGTCGTAAAAAGCTCATAGCAATTTATCATTGCATTGTAATCTTAAAAACCCACTAAAGTGGTTTTTTTTTTGCTTAACAAATGGGATTTTGGTGGATAAACAATTAAAATTATGACTGCTTTCTCACTTGTTGTCGGGTTCTTAGTTTGAAATAATAATGAAATGTTGTAGAAGAAAATAAAAGTAAAAATAAAACATAGATTTAAAAAAAATATGGTATGCAGAATGTTATGCGAAATTTAAATTTATTAATAACAAAATTAAAAAAAATAAAGGTTTCAAGCTCCTACACTTAACTTCTTAATAACTTCAACACACGCTCAGATCAAATAAAAAAAAATAGATCTGAAACCACATGAAAAATGGTTAAAAGGTGAAAAAAAGCACCACACCATACTCACTATTCCTACACCAGAAATTTAGAATCAGAGAAATAGAAATACAAAGCTATGAAATCCTATATCGTGAAAGTTAGATTACGCGATATACCTTTGAAAGTAATTGTAAAATCTCAGTAATATCCAAGCGTTTATGAAAAAAAAAACAATCCATGTAAATCTAACAAACTAAACAACAAAATCCTAACTTAACGGAACTACTGGAAAACAAGAGATATATTTCCATTCAATATTATAAGCGTTGTCGATTCAATATATAAAAAATCATAAACGATGAAAACAAGAGAAATAATCTAGATAAATTTAATAAACAAACCAACAAAATCCTAATTAAACGGAAGTAAAGGAAAAAAAGAGATATTTCCATTCAATATTATCCAGATAATAAAAACGTAGAATCAGGGCCACGGTGAGCGAGTACCGGTAGCAAGCCCATAATACGGCGGATTAGGCGCAAGCGCAACTAATACTTTTACGACACTACCGTAAATTCGTTGATCTCGATGAGCGACGTCACATCGCTCGTAATTTATATCACTTACATGCAATAAAATCTATTTTCGATATAATTTTACAGATCATTATCAATATATTTAGTTTTAAAACGTGTTGGAATATTGGTGATGTGTTTATTTTTCTGTGTATGACTTCATTACTAGAGGCTTACTTCAAAAATGTTTTGTTTTTGGTAACTAACAAAATATACATTCTTTATAATTTTATCGCTTAAAGAGAATCCAAATATCAATGAAAATATTAAAAGGGGGTAAATTATTATCTTTTTTGTGAGACACAAGCGAAGTTTGTCAGGTCAAGTAGTAATTTAATTAATTCATTAATTAACTATTTTTTCCACAAAAAATAATTAAATAATTAATTAATTTTGTGGAAAAAAAAATTTCATTTTCAGTTCAAATAATTTCAATAGAAGATCATATTCTTTCAAGACACTCCCGCAGTAATAATATGCCTGTGTCGCGGAGGTCTTTACAAACATACATTAAAAGGGACTCAAATAACGCCTACACTGAGAACAACAATTAGAAGATCACACAAAGTGTTGTCCCAAGTATTGTTGGGGTATATTGTTGGGGTTTGAACTCAGGCCACCATGTGCAGTATAAAGTGGAGAGGTAAACCGCTTAATCCACTACGACATCCGTGCAGTCTTTATAATTTAGAACAAAAAAATAAAATTTTCAAAACAAAAAGAAATCAAAACAAGACGGATCAGATAGACAATGTAATAACCAAACCAGTAAAGTAACAAAATTATTTGCTTGCATAACGTTAAAATTCCCTCGAAACCGTATCACGGTTCGAGGGGACAAGTGATACGGTGTTGTTATTACATCAATTCGTTACTGATAACACCTCGATCGCAATCAAGCCGCGTATATTGGCTTTGCTCGAAATCCCTGTGTCAATGTACCTATTGTCTCTCGTGCAATACCATTTTTACTAAGTTCATCAAAAATAAATTGCTAAAATGTCGTTTTCAACTGACAGTAAGAAATGTCCATCATCATCACCATTAACAGACTTTGATAGTGTGTTAATGGTGATGATGTATGAATAATCATTGCTGGGGTTAGACCTCTCATTAAAAAGGAGATATTGACCTACAATTGCAAGCTATACCACACCAGAGGGGTTAGTAGGTACAGAGATTTATTTCAAGCTTCCCTTCTCTTATTTACTCCTTTAGACGGCTCTTGCGACACCTTATGGTGATGATAATACTCCGAATTTTTAATCCATCATCGGACATCGACATCACACAAATCCTTAGAAATTCTGTTTTACGATTTAAATGTAAAAAACCAAGAAACAAAAATATGTCATCATTAAAAATATTTTCAGAATAGGTTCTAAACTGTTTAAATATATTTGTAATCGCACATGCTACCAAACTGAAAAATATTCAAGAAAATTAAAAGAAAAAAAAAATTTCAATTGCAAATAATTCAAAGTTGTTGTTCGGCAGGTACAGTGGCAAAATAAAATAATCATTGAAATCGCATTTACTAATAATGTGATAAGGTGTTATTATTTAAACTTATAAATTAGTTTGTTACATGTCGGATTAAGGTTTATAATTTTATTGGGGTGCTTAAGTTGATTGAACATTGTTAAATAATTATCATTGTGTAAAATACCTACATCAGAAATGGCATTGTGACACCGCTTTGTTTGCTCTTATGATACATACAATTACGTATTTGTAATAAAATTATAAACGCATTTTATTATTAGTAAGTTTTTTTTGTAATTTTTTTATTATTTCTTGTGGTATTTTCAACTAATTTAATTTTAAAATATATTAAAATTCAAATATAAATAGTAGATTTCTTAATATCATCTGAGTAGAATAAATTGATTATTTATAATTGATGATGATGTCATTAAATATCAGATGTCAGAAATAAATTTAAATGCGGACGGGGCTAAAAATATTTTGTTGGTAACCGGGCTCTTTTTTTTTAAACTTAAAAACCAGATAGTACTTTGCTACTGTACAGTAACAGAAATCTTATCTAATAATAAAATTCACACATTAATATACTTTTATGTGCAAGTAAGTTTAGTGACTGTTTTTAAACTTATTGAGACTGAGAAATAAAATATGCAAGACGTTAAACTTAAAGTTAGAGTGCGTTAAGATTCTTATCAGTTTCCATTCATAAACAATTAAAATAGGTTGTGAAAACTTCTGTATTGTTCAAACTATCTGTGAGACAGTCATGACTGCAAAAAGACTACTTCGCAATCAAATGCCTAAATATGATTCTGGGACAAACTATTGGAATACGAATTACGGCCCTCTGCTTCTGTGGTTCTTCAATCTCATCGGTGTAAATCAAACAAGGTGGCACTGAGTTCTCAGGGCTTAGGCCTGCAGCTACCAATAACATTTCGATTGACGATTATTGGCTGACATAAAATCAGGGCTGTCAACAGTCCAAAACTGTATTTTATATTTATGTAAATAAAACATTGATATGTACAATTTCATTCTTGCATTTTTGGTATTATCACAATATGTAATGTTATTATGTTTCTTAATATTTTTTTTCTGAATAACTTTTAAAGGTTACATTTTTGTTCTCGTGACCTCTCTGCAACACCTCACATATTTCTGAGTACAAGGTCTTGGACCGAATAAAACGATAGACGCTGTGGTTTGTCACGGTAGTGTCAACCCTAACAAAGTTCGATACGCGTCGATAACGCGTCGATAGTGTTTATCAGCGATACGCTTTGAGCGTTCGCCGACCCATCCATCATTCCGAACTAAACTTTGCGTTAGTAGGTAACATATTTAATCTATGCCTTTACGTTTGGCCGACATGACAAGAGCGCGCTGGTAAACAGCGCAGTTACATGTGTTAGTGATATCAGAACATGTTGCCACTTCAAAATCCGACACTGGATTTTGATAAAACATCGTTGCGTTTCCTTTAATGTGCTTACATTTAAATAGTTTTACAACGAGTGTACATTCACATAAAGACATTTATCGTATCGAATACCTATATACATGTGTATGTGTCGCGGATCTAACTCGTATTGGTAGACAGTTAACGATATTTGACGATAGCTTCAAATACAGTAGCTACGATTTTTACAACCTATTTACTTTAGATAATAATATAAATAATTTCCTTGTGTACAACATAGTGGCACAACGTGATAAGTAAAATTTGGAAATAGTTATGTACATAAGAGTTATAAGTACGACTATCTCTAATATATAAATTCTCGTGTCGCGATGTTTGTTACCAACTCCTCCGAAACGGTTGGACCGATTTTTATGAAATTTTGTGTGCAAATCGTGTAGGTCTGAGAATGGGCCAACATCTATTTTTTTTAAATGGAAACGTAATTTTATTGCGGGACCACACAAAGTGACAAGCTTAAAACTGAAAGTAAACCGATTTTTATGAAATTTTGTGTGCAAATCGTGTAGGTCTGAGAATGGGCCAACATCTATTTTTTTTAAATGGAAACGTAATTTTTAAAAATGGTTAACATTTTTGATAAACTAGTCGAATTAAACAATAACCTATTATAACAAACTCTTATTTTATCATAGATAATGACTTTCACCACTAAAATATTTACTAATAAAGCACCCAATTCATATTTTTAATTTTGCTTTTTAATTTCTTCCGTTTTGGCTTGTTCCTGGTGCTCGGGTTCGATTCTTGGGTCGTACCAAATGTTTGTAGGATCTGCAAACATTTGTTTCGGAGTTTGGGTGTTTTCTATCTTTAATGTATGTATTTACAAAAAAAAGTCAATATGTACTAATATCAGTTGTCTAGTATCCATACCACAGGTTCTGCTTAGCTTGGGGCTAGATGGCGTTATGTGTTAGACGTCCGAAATATTTATTATTATATTATTATTATTATTCACCTATGCATTAAGATAAGCTTTCAAGTTAGCAGCACGCAATCCTGTGACTGAGCAAATGTCCACTATACTCAGTATCGGGTATTATTTTGACGATAATAGTCATATTAGGACGCCTCTACAGTAATGACTACTTAGGGGCGAGTCTCCTAAGTAGTCATTATTGTACATAATCTACTAGTTCGTGTATCTAATAGATATTACCATTTGTTATGTAGTCGTAGTCGTTATGTACAATGTTTTTGGGATAATCACGTGTAATCTAATCGTACTAATATTATAACTGCGAAAGTTTGTAAGGATGAGTGTTTGTTGCTCGTTCACGCAATAACTATTTTCATGAAAAAAAAATCTACAAAAATTATTTTTAGCATAAAAAAAATAAATTTAATCAAGTCAAACATACATTTGAAACATTACTACTCCATGTTATACAAAAAGAAGAAAAAATTGTTCGGTCGGATCAAAACAGAGAAATTCTTCATTAGTAAAACATTAATGTAACGTAATAATATGCTACTAAAATAATCCTAAGTGTACAGTCAATCTTATGTTTAAGCCACCTTAATTAGTTAATTTTCATGCAATAGGCACTTCAAAAACTTTTGTAAAATTTTACAAGAATTCTCCTTTGTCACACACCAATCTAGTTTTGGTTTAACGTAAACTTTGTAAGGAAAAAACTCAGAGCGCAAATATTAGGGTAGCATTCACACTGAAGCGACACGCGACGGTTAGACAACCGCACCCGTTCGTGTCGTCGTCGTGTGACTATTTGTGAAAGCATTAGAATAACGCGCGGCCGTATTTGCCATAGATTTCCTCGCGCTTTACTCGGTTTACTTTCAGTTTTAAGCTTGTCACTTTGTGTGGTCCCGCAATGAAATTACTTTATTTCCACATTATGATTGGAAGGTTTATCTTTAGTTTGATTTTAAACTGATTTCAAGAGGTGGGTGTTCTCAATTCGTTTGTATATAACTTCTGCATTTCTGAACCAAAGGGCATACTTCCTATTCGATGTTATTAAAATAATGAAACAATTTAAAATGTTTAGTTTAATGGTGAAAATTCCGTAACTAAGGATACGGCTTATTCCAATTATGATGATTCATATGGTATGTAAGTGTGTTTATTTTTTTAATTAATTGAAGGTATATTGTTTAACGTAATTACGACTTTCAGAATGACCATGAAGAGACAAAAGTACCTCTGGTGATGTAAAAAGGCTAAAGTTAACATGGTGGTACAACAATAGAATTCATACAACAGTACCTAATATTAAATAAGTACTTTAAAAGTAATATATTAAGTAGTGTTTGTGATATATATAAGCTACAACACCTTAACTGACAGCATGTTAAACAAGCGCTTTAGCGGTTCTCCAGGTGAAACATAGGCAAGAACTTCAAGGATTATTACGTGTATGAATACGTAGATTATCATAGTTTATAAATGTGGGAATGGCAATTTAGAATTTTTTCTAATAAATAAGAAAGATGGGGTGTTATATAAAATTCTTTCATAGCTCTTATCTCAGTATAGAGATCAATGTTAACTTACCATCATCAGTGGGTTTGCGGTCGCGTCTCGGTCTAGGCGGTGCATATAGTGAAGACTGGTCCACTCCTGATCCGCCCGAAGCCAGTGATGAGTGACCACTGTCTCGAAATTCTCCCGTTTCAGCCCACACTGTAGAATACAATAAAATATTCAGAAACAAGAAAGTATAGTTTTCAGTGTAATCGATTTCTTAAGATCCAGTTGAGCATTTTTTTTATTGTTTCAGGTTTTTTCTAGTATTTTCTTTGTATTCATTAAAAAGGTGATGAAAATAGCTTTGATTTGGTTTGATACACTTATTATTTCCTAACTGACAAAAAGTGTGTAGCATATTATATTAAATGTTATTATCCATTTTACTTGTTACCTATAGTTATATTCCGCGGACTGGACTTCCTTCAGAAGCTTACATACGATGAAACCGAATCATTTATACGTACCCCACTATAATGCATTTGCATACCACGCTTTGCAGATTACACACACACATACACAAACAAACACACACACTCACACACATACACAAACACATATACGTAATGGTAAGACACATTGTGATTGTGTGAGATGTACGTAGGTTAGAATTAGTTTTCATATATATTTTCTTTAGGTGTACCGTCTGTTGATTAAAAAATAATACACAGAGCTAACTGAATCTTACTTAGATGTAAATATCACGTGTCACTAGAAGGTTGCTGATGCTTTAGCACAGGTTATCCTTTTAAAGCATCAGTAGGTAAATATTTTGTTAATATATTATTTATGTGAAATATTGTAGCTCATATCCCTTTATTGTAAACAATTTTGAGATAATAAACTTTATACTAAACTTTATATTTTTTCTGATAATATTTTTTATTTAAAAAATATAGGTTTACCTGAACTTTGATTACCTAATGAAAGTTTATTCATTTACTCACAACTATTGTACATCACCATTTACTAAAATAGACGCTACTTAGACTTTTTACTTAAAAAGTATATTTTGAAATGATTTAAACTTAAAATATTTTTATTATTGTTTTTCTCTTGACGGCATCACGTATTCCATTACGCTAATTTTAGACACTGTCCAGCTATATTTACCATACTTTATCAAAGAAACATCTAAAAGTACAAAAATGTTAAAGAATCACGTGAGTTTACAGATGATTATCATGTTTATTGATCGTGAATAAGCCCCGCAAACATTATAGTTATAGTGTTTTTGTTTCAACAACAGTACTGATGTCGTAGAAGTAATGTGTTCTTGAATAAGAAAGCACCGTATCACTGGATAGTTTGTTCAATTGGTCACTAAGAGATATCTAACTAGTTTTATTACAGAAGGCAGATAGAAACTGACTTCCAATAAGGGAAAGGTATCAATTTCAATACAAATAAAGTAGTAATGCACTTTATAGCACCAACATTTTTTATTACCACATATATTATATCATAATTCGTTTGTATAAATATTACTGAAAATCACGATAAAACGTTATAATGTGACCAATGCAAGTATCTTCGTAACTTATTAATATTTTAGACTAGCTGCCCGATACACTTTGTTCTGTCAAAAAATATTGGCGTGTCGTAGTCCAGTAGAAAACATATTTTAAAGTGTTGTTTTTACAATTTACTTCGCAATTTTACGTTTTTTTTCTCTATGAGAACCTACCCCCATTTTATTTTGATAGATTTAATCATAATGTAGGTACTATACTGAACAATAATGGACGTTAATCACAATATAGTAGACTTTTGTATTGCGTATCAAGTATTAAAAATAAAACTGGCATATCTTTAGGACTTGTCAAGTAAATGTTTAAATAATATTAAAACAAAGAATACTCAAAGAAGAATAAACCGGTTTTTTCATGTGTTACACGTTCTACTAATATCACTAATAGATATCTTATTAAACAAGGATATCTGACAAATTAATGTATGCGTTAAACGACGATGACGCCCCGCTGCTTGCACTGTAATTAAGTGTCCCCGAACACTTGTTAACAAATTAGTCATTGGAGACACGGCCGTGTGAGCGAGCCCTTATTTATAGCACCCGCCATATGAGGTGCCGCCACATGTAAACTAGTTTCATATTTTTTACGACACTAAGTAATTTTTTAAACTACATAATTGAATAGTCCAATAACTTTTTTTTTTTTTGGACTAAATGCAGGGAATTATGACCTCTTCTCACTCCTTAGATTTTTTTTTTAATTTTAGCTGCCCCAAAATGACTCTGCTCTGCTTGATGGAAAGCATGAGCAGATTCCAAGAGTGGTGGTCACCATCCTCAATGCGAATAAGAACATTGCAGCATGGTGACCCACACTATGGCCGCCTAGTGAGATGCTTTTGGAATATCGACAAGTTGCTTATGAGATTTTTTTCAAAATTATATAGCAAGAAATCTCGATCAATTCCGACTAAGAACAGTCTTATAATATGGTCTGAGTCAGTCTGGGTGTTATAAAGGCTACTACTGCTATTAGTAATAATGGTCTGTTAATTTAGCGATCCTGACTGTTGATCTAGAGGTTGTTTGTTTTGGTTACCAATTATCTATTTGCAACTATTTGTGATTAGTAAGTATAGTTTGTTCTGAGTTGAATGTAATAAATTCTTAAAGAAATCATGAGGAATGTGATTACCTTAGTATTCTCGTAACATCCTATGTTTGGTTGTAGAAGACCATGTATTTGGTGTGTCAAGCTTAATATTAAATATGACAAGTTGAGAAACATTAGATTCAAGCCTATATAAATTTAAGGCAACTATGGACGTTCAGGGGTTATGTATACTATTGAAAATAGAATTTAAAGAATCAATAGAGTTTATTAGTATTATCATTTATGGGCTCGAAGACTTCTTTAAGAATAGCTTGACGAGCGTCATTGTCTTAGAAACATAATCGCCTTATGTCACGTCTTTACGTTTGCAAAGTTTATTCAAAATTTATTGAACGTTTTAGTATACATAATTCTACAATGTGAAACAATGCTTTTCACGTTAAAAATATTAATATACGATAAAACGCAGACACAGTTAAATTTAATCTTGTTTTACATTTCTTCTCTTGTAAAAGTTCAGGTTTTTAATGACAGGAAAAACGTTATTTTCTTTTGTTATATCACTGTTACTGATTTTTTTATTGGAGTTTATTTAAGTGTACGACTGTGCTGTGACGAGTGGTGATCCTATTGTTTTGGTAAAAGTCACGATCTCGACAATTGATAGCTGGGAATGTTGTCAGTAATTACAATTAAAAGTGTGACCGCATTGTAATTCTTTCTTTTTATTTCTAATGTTTATTTTTAATTTTAAGAATGTCTACTGTAAGGAAGTTTGCCTACTGAAATTTGTTGGCCGGGTAACAAGCACAGACAAATAGCTAGGACTTTATTTAAACTATCAAGGTGGTGAACTAACTCACGACTCACCATATAGTGAGAGGATCTGTAGTAAAAGGAGAATTCTACAAATAGGTATACATGTATTATATTGTTAAAAGCTGGAAAAGGATGGTATTTTAACAAATAGTGGCATTAACAGCTTCTATATGTGCTTTTCTGTATCTAATTACCTAAGACCACATATTGATGACTCAAGTTCTTTAAGTCGGGAACGGGAAGGATATTTACGAGTTTACAGAAAAGAAACAGATTGTTTTTATTTGAAGTGAAATGAAATTAACAATATTCAGTCATACACAGTCAGGATAGTTGATTACGTCTGATACTCAACGATAGTTCGAGTCATACTAAATTACATTCGAAACTCTCTCTCTCGATGATAACGTTACTAATGTTAATAATATTATCAAAAGAACGAATACAATACAACACCAGCAAATTGCATGAGCAGCTTCACGTCTTCACCTGTTAATCTTTATTTAAAATATCTCCATCGAGTCTTGCTTACGCGTCTAAAGAAACCAATATTATCAAAACTATTGCTTTTGCTGATCTTCATTTCTAGAGTTATTTCCTCATTTCAATAGAAAACATGACAACGAGTAAACCATCAAGTAAATATAGTTTATTAAATCAGAATTATGCAACATCTCTTTTGTATATTATCTCATTCGTTCAGTAAATAGCCTAGTTTTAAAGACAATTGGTCAAACTTTGTGTAATACAAACTAGGTATAATGACTTAGGCACACCTTTGTTCTAGCCACTATTAGCGTATATGTTATCAGTTGTCATTGTACAACAAATGTCGGGCGCTACAAACGTATTTACGAGTACATTAGGAACGAGGTACGCGTTCAAATAAATTTTATGTTTGCTGCATTTGATAACGAGTGATAAGAGCGTTTATTGTTTTATTGGGGGCTCTAAAACGTCTCCTCTACACTCTCGTTAAATGTGATGAACTGAGGACGCAATCGTACATAAAAGTGTTTTATATTCCACACACGATCATCGTCGCCGCACTCTTATACCTATTTAATTTATTTTGTTTATACCTCCTTCTTTTGGTAGGATAATAGACAAATGGTTAGTATGATATAACATCAGATGAAACGAATTTCGTACGTCATGATGTTATTAGTTAAATTAATAAAGAAAAACCCTTAGAGATATCTGTTGCACTTCTGTTAAGATGTTTGGTTCATTGCTGAACAAGAATCTATACTCCAACTAGTCGTTGGTTTTGCGGGTTAGGTTATTTATATGATTACCTAGCTTACCCACGCGGATCCGCCCACGTCGTCCTTGTCGGGACAAGAAGTCCTTACCCCAGGGTTTATTCCATCTCTATACCGAAATTCGTCCAAATCGGTTCAGCGGTTGAGCCGTTGATAGCGTAACAAACAGAGTAATATTTTCTCAATTTATAATATTTCTATGGAGTGCCGAGTGTGAAAGAATGGGTAAGAGTTACAGAAAAGTAACAGGACAATGAAGTTAATTTTTATGAAAAAGATTTCGGAATATGAAAAATTTTGAAAGCACAAAAATATTACTATACATAAACAGGAATAAAATAAAACGAGTAATGGAAATAAAAATCATATTATTTGACTTGTTTCGAATAACCTCAACCTTAAAATACACGTGACACGATCATAACTCTTGAGGTTATAAATTTTTGGAGGCTGTAGAATGTATAAAAATATACAGAGAGAACTTTGTATTTACATTAAAGACAGATAGTCTGGAGGTAAATATAGATAAGTGTACGTAATTTATGAGCTGGCCCCGGTTCGAGCGCGCCTCGCCGCTTCAGCTGCGGGGTAGGCAGCGAGGTACGTGCTAATGTTTGTACACTAAACAAACAATGTGTACTAAATAGCATTTTTAAAGGTTAATATATGAATTGTTGTTTCATAGGCACTAGTCATTTACAAATATCTTGCTGTACTTAAGTTATATTAAGCGATAACATTATAAACATATTATGAAATGATAGTTCAATGTGATTACGGCCGGTGGCTTCTGTTGTTCTATGAATGCGACAAACTATTTTCTATTTATGTATATAGGTACCTAAACATTACATAAGTACACATTTATATAATCATTAGGTATTAATTACGTACAAGGTACAAGGGATATCTCGAGATATTTGATTGTTTATTTATTGATCCGCAAAATAAATAAATACTCGATACTGTGAGTGTCTTTAAGCCAAGGTTTATTCATTTATTTTTATGCTGTAAAGTATCACATTTGTATATTGTCTACGATTTGGATTTTCTTTCAAAATAAACTTTTTATTTCCCTTTCTTTTAATTTATAAAATCGATTTAATGAGTTTTGAACCATTTTAGTTAAATAAAAGACATAGATTTAAATACACAAAGTCATGGTAACTATTTGTTTTAAACTTCACCACTACAGTCATACAAATATGATAACATGTATACACACATGCGCATAGACTACAATCACAAGTCCAGTCTGCTAAATACTATGACCAAAATCTAACCGAATGAAATCATTAGTAACACGGCTATTATCAGCGACCACCAGTGAAGGCGTCTGCTTAATAACATAATCCCGAGAGCTGAGACGGAAGCTCTGACGGCCAGTGAGCACTGAGCACTTACTTCCTCCTGAAATGAGCCACAATGTTTGTACACCGAGTCTTGTGGACACTTAAGGTGGTCCACGGATGTGGGGTAACGTTTACTCTCAACAAGAGATATCTAATTCTTTACTTATTGGTCCGCATACAATCTATATATATATAAACTAGCTGACCCACGCAACGTCGTTTGCGCCTTATATTGCCCGTAGCGTGAAAATTTTCCCCGTTTTTGAAACATTCTTCATTGTTGCTCCGCTCCTATTAGTAGTAGCGTGATGATATATACCCTATAGCCTTCCTCGATAAATGGACTATCCAACATCGAAAGAATTTTTCAAATCGGACCAGCGGTTCCTGAGATTAGCGTGTTCAAACAAACAAACAGCTTTATATATTAGTATAGATGAATCCCCAAAGTGTATGTACGCGCCTAATTTCCGATCGGCGGCACCAAATTAAATGTTTTTTTTTATGTGTTCCTTATTGGTAGGACAAGGTTTGTTTACAAGAAAAGTTCAAAGATAATGGGAATAGTATTTTTTTTGTCCGCGACTGTACACTGCCTGTGGGAAGCTGAGACAGATATATGTAAATATGACGCTACTAAGTTGGCCGGGTCAGCTAATAAGTTATATTTCTTTAAATATAGCTTAATCTATGTGAGAGTTGTCACTAGTATTGTTTTAGATCTTATTGCGATTCATTTGTGATAAACCTGGTAAGTGAATAATTAAAATATAGGTAATACACAAGCTAAAATTAAATATTTTAAAACCCCATACGCAAGCACTTAATCGAGTAATCATACGCCAAAAATGCCTTTCATCATTTTGGAAAAGAGCTGATACTTATAAACTGTTGGACCGATATTAACCAAACATAGGAAACTGGCTTTCAAATTAAAAAAAAACCATTTGAAATACGTCCATCCGTTTGAGAGCTACTATGCCACAGACACACACACACAGACAGACCTCGACGTCAAACTTATAAGACCTCTTATTTTGCGTCGTGGGTTAAAATAAAATTGCTTGTTCAAAGTTACTTCGTCGGTTTTTTAGACGTAAAAAACAGAAATAATTTATTTCGAAGTTCGGTTGGCAAAGGCCTTCTTCAACCTCATGCATGTGTAAGTCCTGATTGTTTTAAATGCACATTAGAAAGAACCGGTTTATGTAAAACGTGTAAGTATGTATATGAATGACACAGAACAAAGGAATATACTCTCTAACTTATTTTCTTTTCTGTGGTATATAACATAACAGTGCAGCAGTAGTAGTAATCATAAGTGTATCGTATGTTCGAATAAAAGGCTTTATTATAATAGTCGAATTTCGACCACTGAGCGACCACCAATATAGTTAATACTTTTATGACAAAAATAAATCATTGGTGTCATATCCTTACTGAACACCGTTATCTTGACAGTTATCATTAATTACATCGTTATTACCGATATGTGTAATTTAAATTGAATTGCAGTTTATGTTTAGAGGCAATTCATCTTAAATCTGTATCTTCTAAGAAGCAAAAGTACCTACGTACCTATAACATTACAACAAAATCTTATATGGGCACCTAAATTTTACAAAAAATACAAGTTTTTTTCACAAATGTGACTAATATTATGAAGCTGAAGAGTTAGTTTCTTTCAAAGAACGCTCCAATTTCAGGAACTACGAATTCTAATTGAAAATTACAGTGTTGGATAACCTTTTTGTATAAGAATCGAAATAAGACCAATACGAGTCGAGCAGTTATTAAAAATGTTTCGAAATAAATTATCCCTTTTGAGAGACGCAGTTGAAGTTGCTAGTCACTAATAAAATACGCTTATAATAATTAATATCAGTACATTATGACGTCAAACATTTATTTGTAAAAGATAATACCACTATGCATCTAAAACGATAAACATAAAACCGAACATCATCTCAATTGTATGTAAAAGTCACGATAAACTAATTTGAAATCGCATTTCCAGCAAGAACTTCTGCAGAATAACATTTCAATTCCTGCCACACTTGATTAAATTATGGGACGTGAAACACACAGCTTTACTTTAATTTATGTTCAAACAGTCCAAATTGTCTTCAGACTGGTCCAAGACGCAACAATACACAGTAAGCCTAGCTGACAGGGTAATATGTGGGTAATTACAATAATGCAGTGTCTGTGCAGTGGGTCGGCTAAGCAAAGCCTGCATTAGTAGGTTGTTAGCGGAATGTTACTGTGTGCCATTTTCAGGAAAGATGAAAGAGAATACATTATCCGTGAGTAAGTAAGCTATACAATTACTGTATATCTAATATATAAAATTCTCGTGTCGCAGTGTTTGTAGTTAAACTCCTCCGAAACGGCTTGACCGATTCTTATGAAATTTTGTGTGCATATTGGGTATGTCTGAGAATCGGACATCATCTATTTTTCATCCCCCTAAATGGTAAGGGTGACCGTTTCTTATTTTTTTTTTTAATGGCAGAGCATCGTTTGCCGGATCAGTTAGTATACTATATATATATTGTTTAATAACTGCCTCGATGGCGCAGTGGTAGCGTACGCGACTACTGTTCTTGAGGTCTCGGGTTCGATTCCCGGGTGGGACCAAATGTTTGTATAATCTACAAATATTTGTTTCGGAGTTTGGGGGTTTTTTATGTATAATATGTATGTATTTACAAAAAAAAAAGTATATGAGTATTCATATTCAGTTATCAGCTCAGCTTAGTTTGGGACTAGATGGCGTTGTGTGTGTTAGATGTCCGAAAAAAAAATTACTAAATTTGATGACCTCTGCTTTGCTGCTGCAGTGCATTTGACTGCTATGCCGGGGACCAAATTCAGCTTAGTCCAAAAAATGGTAAAAATATATTAAGCGAAGAATGTTATCATAACTAAATTGGACTTGATATTAAAAGAACCATTGGAAAACTTTTAATTTTGTGTGTAAAAAGTAGATTTGGTCAATAAATCTAGCTACTGACAACACACAGTAAAATTTCAACCGATAGATCATATTATACCTAATAAAACAGACGGATATTTACAGTTCATGTTAGTTGGGTTTTATTGAACTTTGAAACTCTATTATAAAATCGCTATTGAAACTCATTTTTCTCCGAACTCTAAAAACAATATATACTTTATTTGTAAAAACAATAAGGTTACTGACCTTCGACTGCATACATGCATGCTCGCATGCATCTAGTACCCTTTTGATATTTAATAATAGCAATATAAACGCTAAAAACTTACTTACTTATAGTATTTTGTGTAAAAAGTGATGTAAAGTTTGATTAGAATACACACATGATAAGGAAATTATTAAACGCTAGTCATAACCGACGCGCACAACAAACGGCTACTGTGTACTTTATAAAATTCAATCGCAACGTTATTCATGAATTATCACTCAAATTAATGGCGTGTAAGTTATAAATGGCCCGCGGATTAAGGCCCACCCATTTTATTCCTATTTTACCTACCGTAAAGAGGCTTCATTGAAAACGTACACAAATTCTCGCGAGCATTATGTTATATCCCCACCTTGCCTCTTTCTCGCGCCTATCGCGCATGTCTCGCTCTACCGGGGCTTTTTCTGTTGCGCGATTCATCATCATTTCCCGGTTTACTGGTTTTCTATTCAAATAGCTGTTAGTAAAAATATCTGTGTAAAATTATCGAAGAAAGATATAATTGTTACCCATTTTACTTTTCGTAGAAAAAATGATTAGTATGTAATACCTACTAGAACAAAATCTCTATTAGTATTACTTTTCGTCCCAAAATAAGTAAATAGACAAGATGTGAAATCTTTAGGGCTGCTCAATTAGTATTCCAAATAGCCACCAACATATTGTACACGTACATAAAATGTAAAGAGTGGACTGCTCCGAAGCACGAACGACGCATAACTTTCGCGGAGATGATTCGTATACTGCCAACTCCAATCTTAAAACAACAGAGGTAAGTGCTAAACTTGTCTGCAAGTGTACAGAGTGTACGTCTCCGCCGCGGTTTCTATTTCACCAAAGCAATAACCGTCTTACCGCACTTGTAAGTAGGTTCAAAATGATGAAGTCACACCCATTCGGCCGTAGAGTGCGGGACTTTGAGGCTTATGGTAATTGTAATAAAGCGGAGTGCAGCAGTTATGGGACGTGAGAGGTTCTAGACCAAATCCCAAGTAAGCTGTAACTTCCTTTTGGATTTTCGGAAGCCATTTATCAGTCTGATGTGGGCGTCTGGAAATTTTTCATGTTTCGTTATTGTTGGAAAGAGACATGACACGTACGCTTCGAGGATTCTTCGCCTTTTGTTTATTGGCCACGTGTCTATCGGTCTCAAGGTCGCACGCACACGCGCTTTTACATTTCACTGTGAGTGGCGAGACGGTGAACCACTTTCATATTATTTATTTACGAGGAACTCTTTGTACAATTCATTCACAACTTTGAAACGTTCATAGTTCTTTTTATGTTGGACTTTATGACGATCTTACAGAAACCAAAATTAACAGATAACACATAGCGAACATAAAAGATATATTTTGCAGTGATAGATAATTTAGTGTATAACGTTGTTCTGTGGGCGCAGGGCGAAATAGTGCGTCCCCAAGCGCGCATTAGAGCCAATATAAATCAAGTACAACCCTTCCACAACCACAAGCAAATTACCGACCACCTGAGACTTGTAAAAATGCCTCACAAAATTATAACTAGTTGGAGCTGCGGTCTCCTGACAAAATTTAGGGGAGATTTTAATTAATTATCTACATAAATATTTTGTACTACTACAAAAATACAACAAAAGATATGTTTCAATATATTTTTTAAACTTCAAAGAGAAAATCGTATGCAAATAATGAATATAATAGCCGATACAGAAACTTTTGTTCCGTCAAATGAAAATTTCTAGATTTTCAAAATGACTGTCGGCTAAATCAATACAGACCGAGGTCATAAATTCAGATTCATAGAATATATTGACTCTATTTACGGCATAATACAAATGACTTAACTAACCCTACAAAACCCCAATGTTACTATTTTGGAGCATGTTCCGCGATATTAAAGTAGATCTAAGGAAATGAGTTTGGGGGCGTCGAAATTGGCCACCAAAAGACTATTCGGCGACCCGGTCGAGGGTGAGTGTTCAGAAGGCAATCACTGGTCCCATATGGGCACAAATTACTTTTCCTGTTTGGTGCACAAATCTACTATGATGACAAGTGGAATAGGGTGCTGCGGTGTGACGTATTGTGTTTACAGATTTTGGAACAAATCGCTATTTAAAAATTGACAGGGAAAGGGTTAAGAACATTTTACTTCCATCTTTCATGCACTTTTTGTACATTAAAGTTTATCACTGAGATTCGAGAATTTAATATTGTATAAAAACTGGTGGACACTTTAGTTAGACACAAACTTAAAGAAAGGTTAGTAGAAAAGTTAATTAGTACATTTGCAAGATAGTATTAGTTATCTTCAGATTCAATCAATAAAAACTATAGGTAAACATATAAACCTTAGTAATATGTAATAAATTAATAGTAGAATAATGAATTTAATAGTCAAAACCGACATATGTCGATATTGGTCTCCGCTGTAGAGGGATTAGGGCAGCGTAAACGATGCCATTCTGACGTTTTCAATTTGCATAAATATTAGTGGGAGCAGTAATGTCATAAATATATTAGTGCGGTGATACAGATTTTATGGTGATTACAAAATTATAGCTACCATTTGCTTAGGGAGGGGGATTACTGAGATACCAAAATAACCCTTATGACGCTGTCAGATGTTTCGAGTCTTATGATGTTTCCTTCTAAATAATAAAAAGAAAAATATATGAGTTCGTGTAAAATGGACAGTTTGTATCCAGGGGTGTGGGCTGTAATAAGTTTTATGTTGAAAATGTGCCAATACAAAAGTTTATCTCTCCCACCTCCGAGGGCTTGACGCATACAAGCATATTTGAGGAATAATGTAAAGTCATAATAATATAATTATGAGGCAGGGTCCTGGGGATCGTCGCAGCTCATAAAGCGACGTCATTCGCTATTGTTACATCCTCATATCATATTTCATGTTAGTGTCACCGTATTTTCTACTTACACGTCATCAGTATTTTACATACAAGTATACTCAAACTGCATACATTGTGTTGTAGCGTCCCTTAACTAAGCTTAATCCATTTTAATTTATAATG
The DNA here is from genome assembly GCA_905220595.1 of Spilosoma lubricipeda. Classification (NCBI taxonomy): domain Eukaryota; kingdom Metazoa; phylum Arthropoda; class Insecta; order Lepidoptera; family Erebidae; genus Spilosoma; species Spilosoma lubricipeda. Next base: position 16,345,573 of record HG992281.1, on the reverse strand, counting down.
AGAAGCTTTTATAACTTTCTTGTTCTAAAATTACTCTCTTTGTCTTGTGGCCACAACTTCATTGTGGTCGTTAGAGCAAGTTGCGCCGCCCTAAATGCTATAAATCAGACAGTATAATGCAATATTTTGTGTGTTTTTATCCAGTTATTGCTATAGGGCCGTATTGTATTTGTGTTTACAAATAGTTCATGTTGGTGTTTGACCATCATAGCATTTGTTGCTGTTTGTACTAGATCTTTTGTTCGAAGAGGGTGAGCCACCGTTCAGACAACAATTTGTCATAAAATAAAAAGATTTATTGCCAAGTCTCCAATGTTTGTACAATGTGTACAGATACTGTTTTAACAACCGTTATTCTTCCCTTTTATAGCGACAAATAAAATGAGTATAAACGAAAAGTAATATTATACAAAAGATGAGAGTGTTATTTTAGATACATATTACCTGGCTGTCTGTTATAAAAACGTATCTTTATGGTGTCATTATTCAAGATAAGAAAGAAATATATTTTCGTATTGAAGTCATAAAAGTCACGTAATGATTCCACTGGTAAACGATTAACAGATATCGGTTTACGATTTTCAGTAGCCTTTTGATATGATTAGGAATTTAAAAGAAATGCTCTTTAATTTAAATTAACAGTTTTGTTCAATAGGGTGAATTTATTAGGAAGAAAATGTTCGCAGAATGTGTCTGACCGTTATGGCCGCATCTTTCGACAGATGGGCAGGCGCAAGGGTTGACCTGACATCTGTCATCCACTATCAATCACACACATTGTAAATATTGTTTGTTTGTACCGTTGACTTATTGTTTGTCGATACATCAGCCGGGATCCCGCTGAGCTCTGTCATTACTTGACTTCTGTAAACTAATGTGGCCGCGGAAGGGATATTTATTAATTTTAATTATTTTCTCGTAATATTGATAGATCGTTCCTACTAAATAGGTGTGAGACTGTTTATAAATCAACTTCATAAACGAATATAAATAATATAGTAAACGAAACAAATAGCTAAAGAACTCGATGGTTATCCGTTTAAATAATAATAATGAGTACGTTTTTCAAGCAGGAAACAAGAAACAAGATACTATAAAGCTTTAAAAGTGTGAACTTATTATTTAAATATCGCAGACAGAGTAACTGTTTTATGCCAATTATTTATATATCCGCACTGATTTCAGCACGAACGTGCCGGCTCGACCGGGGCGGTAGTACACTCGCACAGAAAATCAACGTAAAATGACAGCGATCATGCTGTCGTGTTTCGTTGGTGAGTGTGAGACCGGAGGCCCAATGATGCAGAAGCATCACTAGCCCGCCATGGTGTGGGTCACCATGCTGCATTGTTGCATTGTCTGCATTCGTAGTATGGTGACCACCACTCTTGGATTCTGCTTATGCTTTCCATCGGGCAGAGTAGTCATATAGGCAGGGCCAAAAAAAAAAAAAAAGTGAACGGGCTAAGTAAAAACTATATCGAAGGATATCATTATTATAATCCACATCTTTAAGTAGTCTAAGTTGCTGCACATGAGCCTCTCTTTATAAAGGAGGTTTTGGTCTACTAAACCAAGCGTCTAAGGACATAATACCTATGTTCCAAGCATCACCAGCAACAGCATAGTTGTAATGTTCTTTCAGTTATAAAAAAACACTATTTCGGCATGTGACAATAAAAGGATAGATGTCAATATTTTTATAATTCATGAACATATTGCTGGGAGGGCGTGACTGCGATTTCTGCGCGACTGATGTCAAGTCATCCGCCCTCTTTGAGGAACCAGAAAAAAGCCCGTCGAAGAGGCGTGGTAGCAATAAATTTTGTCAAAATATGCTCGACACAAACAATTCTCATAACTCGCCCTATTAGAATAACAGAACAAATCGGTTTAATTTGTTAACAAGCATTCAAAATGGATGTCACATGTCTAGCGAGGTATGCCGTACAAGCTTTTTATTTATTTAGTTTCGCCTTCACTAATTGCCGATGACAAAGTTTAATAGCTCGTGCACATGTTAATAGGTGTTTATGGAGTTTAAAAAAGCGTAGAAAAAACGGACTTTTAAAGGAATGTAAACTAAAATAGCCATAATAGTACAGGAAACTGGATTAAACTAAGAGCAAAATCATTTAGATTTATTCATTCTTCTGGTCATATTTAACGAAGAAGATTAGTATAATGCAACCCCAGATCTTATTCTTGATCACACTAAGCAGTTTTGTTTCTAAAAGTTGTAATTTAAAGTTTTATCTATTTACAAACTATTTAGTTTGTCAAATATACAGTGCTAGTAAGTATGCCAAAAAGCTTGATAGCGATGTATTGAGCTGTGTGCACTGCCAATCAATTCCTAAACGTTTGTAAATTTTTGAACAATCATTTACAAAAAATATTATTTATCACTACGGGTGACGATCAAAGCAGACGACAGTCCCTAGTGTTTTTTTTCATCTGCCGTTAGGGGTGCAATTTTTTGTGCAAAATAAAGTTTTATAGGACACACACTGCAGTGGCATGGAGTCGCAGACAGTGTGGCACCGTTTTTTCTGGTTATTTTTTTTGTAGAATGAATAAATTATATTTTATTAAGAATTGTTGAGTAGTTTTTACGGATGTTTACACATGCTTTTTGAGGATTCGAGATAAATTAAATGATCTAATAAAATCTAAAATTGTTTTAGAATACAAATTAATACGGAATTCCTGTCCATGTATTTCCACCTAAAAATAAAAGGTTTATTTTTATATATTTGAGCTGCCAAATTGACTCTGCTCCGCCTGATGGAAAGCACAAGCAGAATCCAAGAGTGGTGGTCACCATCCTCAATGCGAACGAGGACAGTGCAGCATGGTGACCAGCACTATGGCGGCCTGTTGAGATGCTTTTTCACGCCCTGCTTAAAGTACCCGGGATCATAGTGGGACGGAAATATGTTTGTATTTTAAAAAGATAAATAAAGAATAATTTCTATATAGCGGGGGACTTTTCAAATATACAAGAAATGGACAAACTCAGAACAACGATCTCTGGATCAAACAAAATGCTGTTCCATATGGGATGTAAACACTTCACACTCTGTGCAATATAAAACGACGAGGCAACCGCATAAGCCAGCATGCTATCCGTGCAGACCAAGAATTGAATTATTTGAACAAACCCCATTGGATTAAAACTGCAGCTAGATTAAGCAACACTGCTTGTTATGTGATAATTATAGATCATACTCTCAACCCCCGAAAATAGACATCTATGACGCTACTACACAGTTTCATCCCCATCATTTATATGGCTGGCAGTCCACACCTGTGCGTTTTATTAGAAACTTTCTGCCTCGCACAACTATGGAACAAAACGAACCAGTAGTTCCTGAGATTAGCGCGTTCAAGCAAAAAAACTCTTCAGTTTTATAATTAGTAAGTATACATTAGCTAGATGCTCACCCTGGTCTGAAGATTTTATTTTTCTCTCTCCTATCTCGTCGTTCTTGGCAGAGCGGTGGATTTTATCTACCTAAAAGATTATCGCTTTTGCGAGCAATATGCACCATCCAACTTTTTATTGCATAACATGTAGAAGTCAAAGACCAAATAATGCATTCTGTCTATGGTTTAAGATTCATTAATCATAATTTACTAACTGATCTGGCGAAATGCGCACCGCCACTTTTACATATCTGTCTTAGCTTCACACAGGCAGTGTACAGTCGCGGCCAAAAAAATACCTCTCGGTATCTTTTGATTTTTCTTCTATACAAACCTTGTCCTCACATTCGAACACATAAAAAAAAGAATTATTTTATTTGGTGCAGCCGATCGGCAGTACATACACACAAGAATTGCCTTACACTTTCTTATTTTATTCAACTTTTTATTTCGAATGCCAACCTCTATTATTCAATGGACTCAAATATTTTAAAATAATCTAGTCCCAGTGTGTGCGCATGCGTCGGTCAGATTTGGGTACAGTCAGATAAAGTCAGTAATCTCGACTCGACCCGAGACGTAAACTAACATTACAAATATTTGCTTGGGCCCATGGCCTCACACCTCACGGACACACAACCTACTTGATGTAATATGCACCTAATACATCCACCTTATTTTATAATTTATACGAAATAGAATCGTATTTCGTATAAATTATAAAACCTGGATATTCAGAATTCAGGTACTCCCATTTTCTGAGTTATTAGAACGCCAATTGCAGTATGGAATGCGAAGTAGAAACCATAATATATGTGTTTATACAGTACACACAGAAATTCTGTACATTTTAGATTTGAAGAACAAAGATAAATTTGTATGCACATATTATCTTTCGTAATAAAATATGCTCTGTTGTTGTTGTATTAATATGTATTTATAGTCGTTATATGCACATTTGTATACGCCATTGTATTTTTGTCCCTCAGCATAAAAAACGGCATATAATATTTCCTAATGATCATATCGTCATCTTTATCATCAGCCTATTACAGTCCACAGTTTACACGGACGTCTCCTAAAATAAAAAAAATACAAGATTGCATACAGCGCACTTGAATGTTCTTGTTTGATACTTACAAGTTCGTCATTTACAAAATTAGATGCAAAAAAACAAAAAACAATCATGTAAGCGAAGTCGCAGGCAATAGCCAGCGTTTACTATACAAAAATACTGAATAATTCTACAATAGAATTCACAAAAATAAACAAACATAGAGAAACATATATTTTAATCATATTAATGAATGTATTATCTAAAACGAGCGTAACATCTAAAACTGTTCCAACTTGTAATCCTTCACCTCACAAAATGGACGATTACGCGCTCGACTAACTTCTCAATTCTTTGTTTGACAAACTTCTAACCACCAAGTTGGCTGATGGCGTACAACATGGCTACAACGATATGTTTAGCTAAATAAATTTGTTTAACTGGCAATATTTTAGATTATCTTATGAAGATAATGCATTTCATTTAAATTAATGTAAAAAATAGTTTATGCCCTTTCTCTAGACTCAAAATATTTACATGCCAAATTTCATTCAAATCGATTCAGCGGGTTAGCCGTGAAAGCGTAACAGACAGACAGACAGACAGATTTACTTTCGAATTTAAAATAATATAGTATGAAAGTATGAATTGTAATAAACCATCTTTTTAGTACCTTTATTTACAACTATTTGTGAAAGTATTTTTTCTTCAAATTTGAATACCTAGAGGTCAAAACGGAAAAAATCCTCATGATTTTTTTTTTATTTGGGTGCAATGGAAAATGTTTGTACATTTAAGAAGATACAACCGAATCAAACCACATTTGTAAAATAAAAAAAAATTACTTATTTTCATATTTCGAAACAAGGTCAAAATATGGTGATGTAACTCAAAAAATTGTAAACAATGGAAATTTTTTGGGCAACAATAACGTAATACTTTAAACACACCCTAAAATTAATTATCGGTGTTATATAAAATTTAAAAATAAAAGAAAAAATCAATGTATTCAAATCCCGCATAATTAATTTTCCATATTTTGTTGAAAGGAAATAATGAGATCCGCCTTCGATTTAACGCCGGCTGAGGTGAAAAAAAAGGTACCGACAGAATCAACGTACGGCTTTAATAAGATCTCGCAAAACCTGATCAATTTAAAATTAAAGCCACGAAACGTGTTTTTCGCCTATTTTATAAAAATCTGGGGATATGGGACCAATCTTCGACGGATAAGCTTGGGGGGCTAATATCATACGCAGAACAAATGGGATTTTTAACCGCATATGCAAGAAATGAGACAAATTTTCAAAGACATTTCACGATCTAATCATGATATTCTGAAAACAAGGTAGAAATATGTGGGTATATGTGTGTAAATGTGTGGGGTATGTGTACCTAGATATATTATTATTTATATTTTTGGGTTTCTTTTTATGTTTTTATTAGCTATGTTGTCGTCTTTGAACATGAAATGTATTTTCTATTTTTAATATTTTTTATAGTTATTTATACCTAATAGTTTTTGTATTTATTATGTTTTAATTAATTTATTTTTAATTTAGAATGGTACAAATTCTTTTCTTTATGACTTTGATTGCCTATAATTGGATGAACACAAGGCATGTATTTTGTTTTTCTACTCAAATATGACGAGTGTATCAATACTACTAATATTATAAACGTGGCAGTTTTTATGAATGGATGGGTGTTTGTTACTCTTTCACGCAAAAACTACTGAACGGATTTGAATGAAACTTTACAGTAATATAGCTTATACATCAGAATAACACATAGGCTAATATTTGCCGCGATAACCGACATACACGTGGGTGGAGCCGCGGGCAACAACTAGTCCAAAATAAATAAAATAACTAAAAAATAAAAACTATCAGCGGAGTACAATGCCAAATTATCCAGTGCAAACTAAACCAGATACTATTTTAGTATAAAGGTTATTTTCATTTCCGTTATTACAATAAAGTTTACTTAACATATGTTTTAGTATTCACAACATGATAGAAAGATACAGCGAGCAATTTATGAAAATGACTTCTCTTCTAAAAACTGAATTTAGTTTAGTGACTAATTTTTAACCCCGAAAACAAAATATAGCCTTAATTTACCAGAATACGGTGCAGCCAAAAGGAAAGGTACCCAATAATTTTGGCAGTAAATGTCCAAACCCGATTTTAATGAATGCGGAAGCTAAGATTACTAGGCCACCATAGTGTGGGGTTATGCAGTATGCTGCATTCTTGCATTCGCAACGAGTATGGTGACCACCACTCTTGGATTCTGCTTATGCTTTCCATCAGGCAGAATCATTACGGCGGGGCCATACATAAAAAAAATTGATGCATTATAATGACTCTGGTGACCATGCCTAGGCTATATAAGTTTTATACCTACCTTTACTTAGTCGGTAATAGTTTTTAAACTTTTAACTTTTTTATCAATCTATGAAGTGTATAAATAGTTCATATTTTGTCTAGAAGCTTGTGTAGTGTAATAAAGACAAAATGACGACAGCAATCGTTTAATGAACTAACGCACAATAGAGCTTTAATAATACAATGCACACAGTAGCAATTTAATCCCCCATTTAAATTCAATGGCAAAAGCGGCAAGTGCAAGCCTAATCATCGCAATATAATGCTCCACCGACTTTGGAGGGTTGTTTTTTTCTGATAGAGGGAGACAAAACACTATTGCAATAAAAAATATTAGGTTGAGAGAGAGAGACGGATGGTGTCTCATTCGAATTGACTTTAAATGATTGCCTCTGTTGCTCTTTTTGTGCCTTTTGTCCAAGGGTGATGGATTACAAATCGGCGCGTTTACATCGCCCTCACGTGCAATTTGTAAAAATGTCTTATTTTTAATATTTTTTACAAATAATAGTATTTAATGTTTTTTATCAAAATAAATTACAATATTTCTAATGAAGTTTTGTTTAAGTATTAATTGACGTTCTCTTTCTTAAGTCAGTAGAAAATGTATCTATTAATACTTTTAAAGTTATTAAGATTCCGACTTTCAAGAAATTATAACTTGTTTCTCAATAATTAATTAAGTAGGTATACTAATTATATGCCTACCACGTAGCAATAGACTTTACTATTAAATACCAAAATATCAAATTTTGAGCTAGTAGAGCATCTTTCTCGGTGTTTAAAAGTGTCCCTCGCGGCATGACTAATTGCGTAACTAAACATGCAGGGGGTGCATAATCTGATATTGATGTTTTTGTAAAAACTATCGGATTAGCCTGCACCCCATCCAAGGAATTTGCAAGTGATAATGTTATTTAAATTAATTTTAACCGTTAAATTCTTTACATCTTTATACCGTATTAAAAACCAATAATAGAAAATAACACCAAGATAAAAGGCCGAACCGAATGCGATTTGTGCCTTAATAAGAAAGTATTGGAGAACGATCTATTTTTTAATATGGAACGACTATACGATTCGAGTTTTGAAACCGCCATTTTGGTTCACTATTCGATGGCTCACGAACTGTCAAAAATTTAAAATTAACGATGGACTCGGCATAAATTGGTTTAAGAATCTATCGTTTAGTTTAAGTGCATGATTCATGTGGCATTGAAATCATTTTGGTCTAATCATAAGTGTGTAAAGCGTGTGTCATACACTAATAGCTCATCATACCCCGTCATGTAAACGCCCTGCAAACAGATATATACTAAGATGTCTGCATTCGTAACGATTATGCATCAGTTCTGTATGTTTACATAAACTTGTTTACATACACTGATTGACAAGACAGGATATGCCATAGTCTATCTAGACCTACTATCAAACTCTATATGTATATCTATACTCAAGTCAAGTCATCCTCTAGGAAAAATCCTCTTAACAGTATTTAAAGCGAATAGGTGCAACGTTCCACAAAGTATAGTAACCATAAATGAAAATAAACGTTAAAAACATAACAATATTACATTTCAAATATGGAATATGAATATAACATAGTAATATTAAATTTCGAATATGAAATATGACATGTTATTGACGTAACCGAAGCAGGGAATTACGCGTCACGCGGGCGGGAGGTGAATAATCCCTAATTTTGTATACACATTGACACAAAAGTGCCCATATTACGTCACGCTTATCATTGTGCGATGGTCTGTAACGATACAACACTGCGTTTTTTTATTTAGAATTCATTGCGATATCATAAATATAGTCATTATATTATCTCACACGTGCAATTATGTTCGAAATCATGTGTTGATTACGTCATAATTTTTCATTGTCATCGAGTGTTTTTTTATTGTCTAGTAATTTATTCAGTATCCATAGTAAGTTAAGATTTTATTTAAAACTAGTTTTTTTTGCATCATGGCTTCGTCTGTGTTGATATAAGTCCGAATACAATATGTAAGCCCTTCTTTTCAATAACCTAACCTAATTCAGTTTTATATGATCGTTTATTTTAGTAAAATATTTATCAAACTTTCCAATATTTTGACTTCTTTTATTTATTTATCTGCATTCATTTTTCCCCGAACACTTAAGTTCATAATAATCGAATTCTAAATTATAGATTTCGTAAAAAATAGACAAATCGGTATTCACCTAAACCTCGAATCAATAATCATTGTTTAATTATAATTTACAAAGGACAGGATTTACGCGTTTGATTTGACATACCCACGTTATTGGTAGGTACATTTTCATTGAAGATCTGTGGCCAAATGGCTCTAACAAAATTCAATAAATTTGAATTCAGTTTCATCGGAAAAAAAACAAAGAAGAGTGCATTGATTTACCTCGCCAAATCCCTGTTAGGTCTCGTATCTGTAACTACAGGAGGCGCTACACATCTTCATAAAAATAAAACGCGCCGAATGGCAGATCGTACGAGCACGCATCGCCAACAAAATGAAACACGGAAACACCCCTCTATTTTATTTACTGGCCGGGTGGAGTTTAAAATTGGATTTATTCGCCAATATAAGAAATCCGAGGAAAATCCAAGCTGGTTCATGGAAAGGAATCGATGTGATTGGGGAATTTCAGTTTATTAACATTTTCTGAGTACATCTTATTTGCTTTCAGTAAAAGTATTACGAAAATTCTTCAGTCTGAGGCTAAAAAAGTTTGAACAAAATTAGATCTGAGGTGCAGTTTGTCATGGATATATATTTCAACAATACACACAAACAGGTATCCTATGCTTATCCGACTCCGGATCATTCTCTTGTCTATGGACTCACATAGAGAAAACCTCATCTTAGTTGGAAGTTAGATATCTTACTTTGTTCAATTTGCAATACTATTCTAACATCACAATTTACATTATACAAAAAATACCCCACATATTGTGTAAAACCTGCAAAATACAGAAATCATTTTGAGTAAATAAGTAAAAATAACTTACGTTTAAGTTTCTCGAGTGGTTCATGATGTAACGGCGGAGCATGATGCAGGGGTGTATGTTGCGGCTCATGATGAAGGGGGGCCATGAGACTGGATATCGCTGACCCCACAGACGCGGCCACTGATTCATGCAAGTGTCCGCCTCCATGGAGTTCAAGCTCTGATAGACAGAGCCCATTCTCGCTTAGCGGCTCCATGCCGGCCGCCAGCGCCTCTTTATACACCCGGAGGTGAATGTTGATGCTTTGTGTTAACTGTTGTGGAAAGGCCGCGCGAGCGACAAGATCAACGTGAGTGCAGACTCACGCGCTGACTACCATTCCTGATGACCCTAGAAAGAAAGAATTTGGTTACTGTTTGGGATATGTGTGCAAAATAACTTTATGCTAATTATTGATATTAAAAATCGTCTCGTAACTAAACCCGCTATTCGACATAGCGGTTTTAGTTCGTCTACATCATTTGAATTTGAATGTGATTCCCACACTTTCTAATGCATAAGGCCTATACTACCCTATACTTTCCATCCCATCGTTGCCTGTACCTCCTAGTTTTAAATTATCGTTATAATTTATCTAGTGTATTATTATTATTATCAATGACACAATATACTATTAAATGACCAGTGTAAGTTGAACCGAGCAAAAGTTAGGAGGTTTACTTTATAGTGACTGAACTTTGCTTGATACTTTTTTGGTAAATTTTCTAGAAATGAATCCAAGCTAGATCGATTTATCGCCCACGAAACCCCTTGCATACTAAATTTCATTAAAATCCTGGGTCTGTCTATATGTTTGTTCCGGCTAATCTCTAGAACGGATGGGCCGATTTTGACAGGCTTTTTTACTGGCAGATAACTTATGATATGTGTAACTTAGACTACTTTTATTTTAGACTAGCTTCGCCCAGCGGTAACAACAACCGCGAGTAACTCCGCGGGATGCAGTTCGTTACAGTGAATAAAGTGCAAAAACTTCCAGACGACGTGATGTGACAAGTTTTTGTTAAAATATAATAATGATAGATACAGAAATAAAAATTATATAATTTAAGATCTCCACTATCTCCAGTGTTAAAAAGTCACAATTATGTAAATAAATAACTTTTCAAACAAACGCAAGTAGAAAAAATCTTCCACGTACCTACTCCATTAATACTCACTAAACGTTATTTTGCCTATAAATCTTTAACAAATTGGTTAAATACGACAAGCTTTAAACAAAATTACAAACTTCCTAGTAAAACAAAACTTCTAGTGAATATATCAACTTAAATAAAAATATCAAGCTTGATTTAGGGCAATGCCCACGTTGTTTGAGCTGTAAAAAAAAATAAACGCCATAAAAATGCGTTGATGGAGATATATCACTTTACAACTTTTATATTTCAAATAGCCTTGCCTGGGCATCGGTGTTTTCAGTGAACGTATAAAACCTTCATAATGGCTATGAAAGGCAGTAGCAGAAAAAAGAACATCCACAACTGATTTATGGCTTTAATTGCCTTTTTAATTCGCCATAGTGTCTGTCTGACGACGGGAATTCAATATTCAGCAAAAAGAGCAAAAATAGTCCGTCGAAGCGCTAATGACATGCCATTTAGTACAATTTTTGCATGTTCGTTAGCACGGAGTTTTCATTTATTTTATCATTCATTCAATTCTGACTATTTTTGTTTATAAATTATGAAATAGCTAAAGCGGTGGTAGTACAATATTTTTTTATTTTTTTTTATGTTTGACGCTGCCATAATGACTCTACTCTGCCTGATGGAAAGCATAAGCAGAATCCAAGAGTGATGGTCACCATACTGCGAACGCAGACAATGCAACAATGCAGCATGGTGACCCACACCATGGCGGGCTAGTGATGCTTTCATTAAAATATAAAACTATCATTATATACATTTCTGTACTATGTTCACGAAAAAACCTGTTTTTTTATAAAAACACAATTAATCATTCCATATGACATGTGATTCCATATGATATGACAAATTCCAATAAAAACGTTATTTTAATATTAAATACACAATATTTCTTTTAACTGATTCTATATTTTCCTAGTCTCTTTTAAACGTCTAACAATAAACATTATTCACAACTCCTTGAAAAACATGTTCCATCTTGGTAATGCTCTAAACGCATCGTATTAGGTTGGCCACTTATGTACCAACATCACAAGAAAAAAACAATCATATACTTAAATAAACTAAAAAAGAAACACTTCAATTAAAAAAACATAATAAATGTTGACGACATTATGTCTCACACAAGACGATTGTTATCTTGAGTAGGCGGTGAGTAATTGGCCAAAGCCAAAGGCAGCAATCGAGTCGTTTAAGCCACTCTCATCCCTTTAAACCGATATAAAGCCTTTTTTAAGCCAAAAGATTCAAGTTGGCGAAAGTGCTTCGCTCTATTAAAACGCCATTTCGTTCGAATTTTACTTCGAAGTCGGTTTGGTTTGATGGCTCAGTGTTGAGATCGAGTGTTAGCGAACTCATTCACCTGTGCTGAGAAAATATTATCGTTCAAATTAAAATAGGAAGTACTTGCAATAGAGAATTGTATATTTCATATTATATTCGTTATTTACAGAAATTGTTTAGAGCTAAAAAATAGGTTTTAACCGCTTAGAAAATTAAGAAGTTTTAAATAATTTTTGAAACCTGTTTAATTTTTATCAGCCTTTAAAATGTGATTATAAATGTTAAGATTTTTTAAGAATGCTGTTATCGATTTGTATGACTACAAATATAATATTTTTCCCTTGATTGAAACCATTTATAAAGTCTCTGTACAAATTACAATTTCAGTTTGAGATTTTTCAAATAAAATATCTTTACGGACGCTTAGCTTAGCTAGCAAGAGTTAGTGAAGATAGAAAGAAAGCGAGTTACGTTTCGTATGTTACTGATTTCTAGTTTTCTTTCTCTTTCTCTCATATCCAGTTTTAAATAGGTTTTACTTCAGTCGTGTAGTCTAAAGCACACTCGTTTTTTTTACACAAAATATATACTAAATTCAATTGCTTACTTTGCCCGAAAGATAGAAATAAAATATACTTTAGAGTGAATTCGCAGGCAATAAAAAGTACCAGTAACAAGAGTTTTTATCAGGAACTCTTCACTGTATCATATGAGTATCTTGTCTAACAAAAAATATTAGTACAAGTTTGTCCGACTATCATAATGATGCTTGTAAAACACATGTCAACCACAGATAGCGGTGTCGGTAAATATTTGATTCGATCTATTTGTATTCGTATCTTCGATAACAAGATGTAGCATTGTCATTGATATCGCTGTAACCATTGACATCGGTAAGAAATTCGATCTTTTGATAAGATCTGTTAGTGTTATCTTCGTGAGACTTTTCTTATGAAGTAACCCGATAACCAATTTATTTTTCATCTCAGCAGGAGAACCTTGGAAAATTGGACCTAGTTGATACCATTGAGCTTTACAGAACACCGGTATTAAGGCATTATTTCAGATTTCAAAGAGTAATTGAGATATGTGAATGCTGAATCTCTGCTCTCCCTCACTAATTCTTGCACTTGTATAGTCACAATGTACTAGGGATGACAGTTAGTGTCTAGCATAACTACTACTGTCTAACTTACTAACTCAAAAAGTGTAGTGCTGAAATTTAATTACATATACATATTTACTTAGTCACTATTATAACTTAATATTTGTTAGTTTTAGGCAAGTATTCTTGTGCACACAATAAAATAGTAATAGTAATTAAGTATATACACATAACTAGCTGTCCCTGCAAACTACGTACCGCCATATTTACATATCTGTCTCAACTTCCCGTCGCGGACAAAAACATAGTACATTATTGCAAACGCCGGGAAATAGGCAATTGCAGGCCGAGTATGAGTTTTAAGGCCGAACCATAGGCGAGGACTCCGTTAATACGAGACAGGCAATTGCCATTTCCGCCGAGGCATATATAGTGCTTTTGTCAAAAAAATGCAGGGAAATAAAAGTAGTTAAATTTCCATATTTTTTCAAATTAATGCCGTTTTTAACATGAACTGTACATTTCAGCATGGAATAAATTGAATAGTTTCAGCAATCTCATAAAAATACGCTAAAAAAAAACAGTTTCGGAGGAAGTGTTCACTTTTTTATCATTTTTAATACCAATTTGGCTTCTGATCTTAAATCTGGCGGAGTACAATCAATTTCCATTTCACTCTCTGAACTGTTGACACTCATTTTAATTATTCAATTTATATTTATTAAATATTTAAATAACAAATCAAGACAAATTTTCAGGTTTGCCGCCGATTTTCTATTTATCATCTGTGCCGAAAGGCAAACGCATTCACGCATAAAGCCACGTGAACGCAATTTGTACAAAAAAAAAGAGATTTTGGTATATCAATAATGATAAAAGAGATCCAATCAAAGAGTATATAATAACCCAAGCACGCCGTTTCATACAATATTGCTGGAGCGTTGTAATGTTCCAAATTCAAAAAACGCTCCTGCAATGGATTTATTTTTCGCTGTCCGTTAATTAGATACTTTCGCGTGTTCTGTTTTCGAAAATAATGACATTATTTCCATGCATGTTTGAGAGAAATTACTTTTCCCGTTATCTTTTAATTTTTTTATACACAAACCTTGCCCTAACAATAATGAACACATAGAAAAAATAATTATTTAAGTTGGTGCAGCCGATCGGAAGTTATGAGCGTACATACATTTTGGCGATTCATTTGTTTATTTATATATAGACTATATAACTAACAATAATAATTATTTACCGTTAACAGACATTATTGCATTATGAAAATATTGTTTAATAATCGCTTCTAAAATAAATGAATGGAGGAAAATGTGACGTTTGCGCACAAAAACGTTTAGACGTTTTCAAGCAAGAACAAAGCAATAAATTTTAATTCATTTTTACAATATTGGTAGGTAGCCGCTCTTACCCGATATACTGATTAAAATATTTTATCGCATTTACCTACAATCAAACGATAAATAAATTCACTATTCTAATATTACAGTCCTCTTTCTGTCCGATCTCATTGGTACAAACTCCTACTAACTGTTACTATTAACTAATTAACTTTTATCCCACCAGTGACTTCAAAAACTAGGAGTTATTATTATTACTTTACTACTATTTTGGGCGTAACCACGAACACGGGAGTGAAATTATAGACCGACGTCATGTCAATTTATCTGTGTTATCAAATAACACACTGATAAAATTATCATTGCGCTGATAGGGCCCGCGGTGCGCCAACACCTAATTTTTGTTACGGTTATATTTAGTTAGAGCATAGTACCTTCGCCATATTTCAATATATTTATAGGTAGATATAGCCCTTGGGATTATTAATTTAAATGATACATTAATTACTTATCTATTTTTTCAGACCAAAAAGGGATGTCCAATACGCGTACCTGAGGGTGTTGTTTGATCGATATTTATTCAAATCGATTGAAATCTATACTAATATTATAATCGCGAAAGTTTGTAAGTATGGATGGATGGATGTTTGATACTCTTTCACACAAAAACTACTGAACGGATTTGAATGAAACTTTAAAATAATATAACTTATACATCAGAATAACAGTTATAACAGTTTCTTCCTTTGAGAACATTAGATACAACTATACAACATACATTAGCGATATTATGTGTTTGACAGTGATATAAAATTAGATATATATATATGTATATATATAATATTGTAGGCTAACACTTGATTTAATTTGAATAAACATTAAGATTTTCAATAGTTTAGAAATATTTGTTAAAACTATCAATCATTCTGTGCATTGGTGACCTTTTACCAGCATTAGTGCGGCATCGGGTAGTTGCAAAGATGCTACAAACATTACGGCAATGAGTTTTATAGTAAGTTATTTGTATATGTTAGGCAAATCATCGCTTTTTGGACCCGTATCCAAAAATAAAATATGCTAATCAAGATTTCATTTAAATGTACCTACTATGCCGGAAAGAGAAGAAAATTAAGAAATGCAATTCGATAATAGTTTTTTAAAGCTGTTATTTATCTGTTGTTTTATTTAGAATTAGAATAATTGAGGATAGTGTTTTTTGGTCCACAGATTCGATGTCGTCACTATAAAATCATTTGAGATTTTAGTTATGGAGCTAATTTCATTTTACCATAAGGTGTCACATCATTCTTTATAACTAAATTTAAATGAAAATCTTTAACACAAAGCAAAAAACAATACATACACAACTGTTTTTTTTTTTCAAACCTTATTTCAAAGTCACGTTTATATTATTTAACACAGTGTTGTGACTTTTCAGACTTAAATACAAACTAAATACATAAATCTGTAATACTGAAATGGATTTGTAAATATAAGGATATTAAATCGAGAATCGAATATTGTGATCGATTTCTTTGACACCGTACCTATTGTCGAATCTGTCAGAAATTTCTGATGAACTTTATTGTTAGATGGATATGGATATTACGTTGTTCCATGGATAGTTCAAAAAATACCTTCACACGAACTCACAATATTTTCTTTGATTATAAAATATCCCGAAGTATAAGTAACCCTGGCTTATTAATTTTCACTTTTTTCCAGTTCATAAATGCAATATAATTTTGATTAAATCGTTAACTTATATAACAGGCATGTTGATAAATAGTTAAGAACTTTATCGAAAGTCTTGAAATTAAATGAAGCCTATTTGATTTCAAGACTTGGCACATGTAGGTATTTAGACTGGTATCTAATATATTAACAATTATTTTTACGGGAAATAACGCGATTATTTATTACAACGTATTACATACCTCTGATTTGCCTGACGTTTCGACCAGGTTGCACTGGCCGTGGTCACAGGCTGACGGCCCTACCCTTTAATAAGTGATCGCGTTAATTCCCGTAAAAATAATCCATACAAATAAATAAAATTGGAGTGTCTGTTTGTCATATTAAAATAACCGCTTTTTACTAAATGCATATGTATGTATACACGATACATATACCAAAAATGTAGTTAAAAAAATTTTTGTCTGTCTGTCTGTCTGTCTGTCTGTTTGTTCCTTGTAATCTCTGGAACAGCTGGACGGATTTTGACGGGACTTTCACTGGCAGGTAGCTGATGACCCGGGGGGTAACTTAGGCTATTTTTTTAGACTAACTTTGTCCCGCGGTGTTACTCGCGGTACAACAATAACCGCGGGTAACACCGCGGGGTTCAGCTAGTTGTTAATATATCATGGAACGCGAAAGTTTTAAAGTTGATATCTAATACCTTTAAACGATCAATTCTTGTATATTGTGTATCTATAATCCTAATATCGGAAACGGCTCCCATTATTTTCATGTAATTTAATATGCAGAGAGTTTTGGGGGCGATAAATCGATCTATCTCGGATTCATTTTTAGACTATTTACTAAGAAAAAAAAACTACCAAAACTTGGTCATCAATATACCTACTAATAATATCTATATCTATAAGAATAGCACTAGTTCCCGAATTAAGATTTGGTACACTGTTAGCAATAGGGCTATGAAATTTGGTGAGTAGGATCCTTTTATTGAGTAGACACGCACTAAGAAAGGAATTTTGGAATTTCTACCCCTAAGGGGGTGAAATAGGGGTTGAAAGTTTGTATGGAAGTCCGTCATTTTTTAAGTTAGAAACCTGAAACTTTACTTTTGGGCTGCTGATTAAAAATGAGTAAACACGTATTTCAGCGTTTTTGAATATTCAACCCCTAAGGGGTGAAATAGGGGTTAACATTTCGTACATAGGTTAGTCTGGAAGTACGTCATTTTTAAAGTCTGAGACATGAAACTTTATTTATGTGTTACTGATTTAAAAAGAGTAGACACGTATTTGAGCGTTTCTTGGTATTCTACCCCTAAGAGGGTGAAATAGGGGTAGAAAGTTTGTATGGAAGTTCGGCATTTTTTCAGTAAGAAGCATGAAACTTTATTTGTGGGCTACTGATTAAAAATGAGTAGATACCTATTTAAGCGTTTCTTGATATTCCTCCCCTAAGGGGTGAAATAGGGGTTGAAAGTTTGTATGGAAGTTCGTCATTTTTTAAGTAAGAAGCATGAAACTTTATGTTTGGGCTACTGATTAAAAATGAGTAGACACCTATTTAAGCGTTTATGAATATTCTACCCCTAAGGGGTGAAATATGGGTTGACATTTCGCATATAGGTTAGTCTGGAAGTCTGTCATTTTTGAAGTTCGAAACATGAAACTTTGTGTTCGAGCTACTGACTAAAAATGAGTTAATACGTATTTAAGCGTTTCTTGATATTCTACCCCTACGGGGTGCAATAGGGGTTGAAAGTTTGTATGGAAGTTCGTCATTTTTTAAGTTAGAAACATGTAACTTTATTCATGTGCTAAGGACTAAAAATGAGTTAATACGTATTTAAGCGTTTCTTGATATTCTACCCCCAAAGGGGTGAAATAGGGGTTAAAAGTTTGCATGGAAGTTCGCCATTTTTTAAGTTAGAAACATGTTACTTTATTCATGTGCTAAGGACTAAAAATGAGTTAATACATATTTAAGCGTTTCTTGGTATTCTACCCCTAAGGGGGTGAAATAGGGGTTGAAAGTTTGTATGGAAGTTTGTCATTTTTTAAGTAAGAAGCATGAAACTTTATTTTTGGGCTACTGTTTAAAAATGAGTAGATACCTATTTAAGCGTTTATGAATATTCTACCCCTAATGGGTGAAATAGGGGTTGACATTTCGCATATAAGTTAGTCTGGAAGTCTGTCATTTTTGAAGTTCGAAACATGAAACTTTGTGTTCGGGCTACTGACTAAAAATGAGTTAATATGTATTTAAGTGTTTCTTAATATTCTACCCCTAAGGGGTGAAATAGGGGTTGAAAGTTTGTATGAAAGTTCGTCATTTTTTAAGTTAGAAACATGTTACTTTATTCATGTGCTAAGGACTAAAAATGAGTTAATACATATTTAAGCGTTTCTTGGTATTCTACCCCTAAGGGGGTGAAATAGGGGTTGAAAGTTTGTATGGAAGTTCGTCATTTTTTAAGTAAGAAGCATGAAACTTTATTTTTGGGCTACTGTTTAAAAATGAGTAGATACCTATTTAAGCGTTTATGAATATTCTACCCCTAATGGGTGAAATAGGGGTTGACATTTCGCATATAAGTTAGTCTGGAAGTCTGTCATTTTTGAAGTTCGAAACATGAAACTTTGTGTTCGGGCTACTGATTAAAAATGAGTTAATATGTATTTAAGTGTTTCTTAATATTCTACCCCTAAGGGGTGAAATAGGGGTTGAAAGTTTGTATGAAAGTTCGTCATTTTTTCAGTTAGAAACATGTAACTTTATTCATGTGCTAAGGACTAAAAATGAGTTAATACGTATTTAAGCGTTTCTTGATATTCTACCCCCAAAGGGGTGAAATAGGGGTTAAAAGTTTGCATGGAAGTTCGCCATTTTTTAAGTTAGAAACATGTTACTTTATTCATGTGCTAAGGACTAAAAATGAGTTAATACATATTTAAGCGTTTCTTGGTATTCTACCCCTAAGGGGGTGAAATAGGGGTTGAAAGTTTGTATGGAAGTTTGTCATTTTTTAAGTAAGAAGCATGAAACTTTATTTTTGGGCTACTGATTAAAAATGAGTAGATACCTATTTAAGCGTTTATGAATATTCTACCCCTAATGGGTGAAATAGGGGTTGACATTTCGCATATAAGTTAGTCTGGAAGTCTGTCATTTTTGAAGTTCGAAACATGAAACTTTGTGTTCGGGCTACTGACTAAAAATGAGTTAATATGTATTTAAGTGTTTCTTAATATTCTACCCCTAAGGGGTGAAATAGGGGTTGAAAGTTTGTATGAAAGTTCGTCATTTTTTAAGTTAGAAACATGTTACTTTATTCATGTGCTAAGGACTAAAAATGAGTTAATACATATTTAAGCGTTTCTTGGTATTCTACCCCTAAGGGGGTGAAATAGGGCTTGAAAGTTTGTATGGAAGTTCGTCATTTTTTAAGTAAGAAGCATGAAACTTTATTTTTGGGCTACTGTTTAAAAATGAGTAGATACCTATTTAAGCGTTTATGAATATTCTACCCCTAATGGGTGAAATAGGGGTTGACATTTCGCATATAAGTTAGTCTGGAAGTCTGTCATTTTTGAAGTTCGAAACATGAAACTTTGTGTTCGGGCTACTGACTAAAAATGAGTTAATATGTATTTAAGTGTTTCTTAATATTCTACCCCTAAGGGGTGAAATAGGGGTTGAAAGTTTGTATGAAAGTTCGTCATTTTTTAAGTTAGAAACATGTTACTTTATTCATGTGTCATTCCTAATTTAATTTAATTTAATTTAATTAATTAATTAAATAAATTAAATAAATAAATAAATTAAATAAATAAATAAATGTGCTAAGGACTAAAAATGAGTTAATACATATTTAAGCGTTTCTTGGTATTCTACCCCTAAGGGGGTGAAATAGGGGTTGAAAGTTTGTATGGAAGTTCGTCATTTTTTAAGTAAGAAGCATGAAACTTTATTTTTGGGCTACTGTTTAAAAATGAGTAGATACCTATTTAAGCGTTTATGAATATTCTACCCCTAATGGGTGAAATAGGGATTGACATTTCGCATACAGGTTAGACTGGAAGTCTGTCATTTTTGAAGTTCGAAACATGAAACTTTGTGTTCGGGCTACTGATTCAAAATGAGTAGATACGTATTTAAGCGTTTATGAATATTCTACCCCTAATGGGTGAAATAGGGATTGACATTTCGCATACAGGTTAGACTGGAAGTCTGTCATTTTTGAAGTTCGAAACATGAAACTTTGTGTTCGGGCTACTGATTCAAAATGAGTAGATACGTATTTAAGCGTTTCTGGATATTCTACCCCTAAGGGATGAAATAGGGGTGGAAAGTTTGTATGGAAGTTTGTCATTTTTTAAGTTAGAAACATGACACTTTATTCATGTACTACTGATTAAAAAAAAGTAAAGACGTATTTAAGCGTTTCTGGATATTCTACGCCTAAAGGGGTGAAATAGAGGTTGAAAGTTTGTATGGAAGTCCGTTATTTTTTAAATTAGTATCATGAAAATTTAATTTTGGGTTACTGATTAAAAATAACTAGATATCTATTTAGCGTTTCTGCATATTTTATTAATAAGAGGGTAAAATAGGGGTTGACATTTTTTTATGAAAATCTGTCATATTTAACTTAGAAACCTGAAACTTTACTTTTGGGTTGCTGATTGAAAATGAGTAAATACGTATTTCAGCGTGTCTTAATATTCTATCCCTAAGGGGTGAAATAGGGGTTGACATTTCGTGCATAGGTTAGTCTGGAATTCCGTCATTTTTGAAGTTTGAAACATAAAACTTTATTTATATGCTACTGATTAAAAAAGTGTAGAGACGTATTTAAACGTTTTTGGTTATTCTACCCTTAAGGGGGTGAAATAGGGATTGAAAATTTGTATGGAAGCTCATCATTTTTTAACTCAGAAATATTAAACTATATTTTTGGACTACTGATTAAAAATGAGTAGATACATGTTAAAGGTTTCTGGATATTTGAAATAGTGAAATAGGGATTGCAAGATTGCATGGAAGTCTGTAATTTTTTGAGTTAGAAACACAAAATATTATTTTTGGGTTACTAATTAAAAACACGAATATGCATATTTAAGCGTTTCTGGATATTCTACCCCTAAGGGGAGAAATAGTGTTTGGCATTTCATGTATTGGTTACTTTGGAAATCCGTCATTTTTTTAATTTAGCAGCCTTACAACTTTCGTTTTTATGTTTCTGATTACAAATAGATGTATACTTATATCAGTATTTATGCGAATTCTGCTCCTAAAGGCTCTGGGTCAAATGTTTGTATGAAAGTTCTTTTAAATGGGATAATGATCAAAAATAAATAAATACGTTTAAAACGTGAATAAATTACTGATACATTCTTTTACACAATTTTAATTAAATGCATATAATCAACTTCCACGCGAGCAAAGCCGCGGGCAACAGCTAGTGACTTATAATATACTAGCTGACAACTTCGTCTACGTCACTTTTTAATCATGCTCGGTTCCTTTGGGTGTAAGCGTAATGTTAACTGTCCTAATTTAGGAACACCAGCAACACTGTCACAGATTTAAAAAAACCATGAAGGTCTGTTAGATAGTTTTGGAGTTCATCGTGAACAAAAACGTGCTACGAGAATTAGGAAAAAAAAAATAACTAGCTGAACCCCGCGGTGTTACCCGCGATTATTGTACCGTGTTGTACCGTGAGTAACGCCGCGGGACAAAGTTAGTCTAAAAAAAGTAGCCTAAGTTACTGCCTGGATCATCAGCTACCTGCCAGTGAAAGTCC
Source organism: Spilosoma lubricipeda (assembly GCA_905220595.1). Lineage (NCBI taxonomy): Eukaryota > Metazoa > Arthropoda > Insecta > Lepidoptera > Erebidae > Spilosoma > Spilosoma lubricipeda. The sequence continues at coordinate 16,323,285 of HG992281.1, read as the reverse complement.
CGGCGAAATCCATCCAGCCGTTCCAGAGATTACCCGGAATAAACAGACAGACAGACAGACAGACAAAAAATTTTTAACTTGATTTTTGGTGTATGTATCGTGTATACATACATATGCATTGATTAAAAAGCTGTTATTTTAATTTTACAAACAGACACTCCAATTTTATTTATTTGTATAGATAGGTTTATTTAACAAAATTTATCGATTTCCTTCAGAATGTACAGTTTTTTTTTTATATTTAGCCCAAAATGACTACTCTACCTGATGGAAAGCATAAGCAGAGTTTCAAGGCAAAATTTCACCCAAATATGATGATGTTCTCCTAGCCAATTGTGGCCACGGTGGCCACTCTCAACGGAGGCCAGCCAACTATACAGGGGATATTATAGTGCACAAGTGTGTCCGCAAACACAGGTGCACTCTCTATTCCCTCACTCTCATAATCAGATAATAGGTACACACGACAAGACAGGGGAGATATCTGACTCAGGACCGACAGCTTTACGTGCTCTCCGAGGCACGGAAGGTAAGACCACAATTTCTTAAACATTTCAATACATTTTATTTTATAACTACCTGAATCCCGCGGTATTACCCGTGAAGACAAAGATGGAAGAAGACAAAGTTAGTCTAAAAAAAAGTAGCCTAAGTTACTCCCTGGAACATCAGCTACCTGCCAGTGAAAGTCCCGTTAAAATCGGTCCAGCCGTTCCAAACAGAGACAGACAATTTTTTTTTTTTTATGTAAACCATGTATACATACATATACATTTAGTAAAAAGTGGTTATTTAATATTAGAAACAGACACTCCAATTTTATTTATTTGTATTGATGTATAGATATTAAAATCAATCTATCCAACACTAGTTGTGATCCTACTGCAAGAAGGTACGGACAGCAAGAATATTTTATTACCTTATTGATAGAAAATCACTTTACTATCAACTAATATCAGTAAGTATTCCCGTAACGGCATTAAGATTAATCAAAGCTTACCACTTAAACTGCAATTATAAGTCGATTAACCTACTTCTTAACTCTTCGCCTAGAGTTTATTAACAAAACAAATAAATTTATAATTAACTAGCGACCCGCCCCGGCTTCGCACGGGTGCAATGCTGATACTAAATTAAATACACTACAGAAAAACTATGAACGTTGTATTTAAAAACATAGCGGCCCGCTCCGACTTTGCACGGGCATAAAATATATATGCCTATGTCACTCAATGAAAACATGATTAAAATCGATCCAGTATTTTTGATTCATTCATTACTGCCCTTGGCCTGCACGTAAAAAGTAAACAATAAAAATGGTTAATGTGGGTTATCCCTAAAAGATAAACATATACCATCGCGGACTTTTTTGTAGTTTGTTTTATGGTGTACAATACTGTAGTACATTAATTAGATCTCACTCGTAGGGTTTAGGCAGCGTTTTTGCTAAATTGCTAAATAAGCCCAAAAAAATAGGTTAATTTACGACATCACGTTAGAAACCTCTAAAATTAGCAATGTTGCCTTAGTATATGATGCATGTATTATACATATAAACCTTCCTCTTGAATCACTCTATCTATTGGAAAAAACCGCATCAAAATCCGTTGCGTAGTTTTAAAGATTTAAGCGCACATAGGGATATAGGGACAGAAAAGGCGACTTTGTTTTATACTATGTAGTGATATATTTGTATTAATCTACTGACAGTTTTCTCTGATGTTTGATATAACCAGTCTGGATAAGACCAGTTATGAATTAGGTGAATCCGTGAAAATGAGGCTACGATGATAAGGCTTTGACTCCATTGCGCTACAAATAAGCATCCCAGGCCAAAGATCCAGTGAGGTTATTCGAAGGCAAGTTTGGATATGTACAGTTCCTCATATCTCTTACCGCAAATATCAGGTTCCTCTGGATAAAATATGGTGAAGTGGAGAAGAAATATCTCCACAACCTGGGATAAACAGCTTGGAAGAGAAAGATACAGTTATCTCTAAAAAATATACTTATCTATTATTAATAAAAAAAGTACATAACAAAGAAGGAATTATCATTCTCTCAAAAATTATGAAACTATTTTTAAACAAGTTTAAGCACATTTAGCTTTAAATATAATTATAGAGTACCGTTTTTTTTATTAAAATGGGTAAGTAGATAATCTATACATATAAAATTGAACCGCTGAAATGTATGTACGCGCATAACTTCCGATAGGGTGCACCAAATTAAATAATTCTTTTTTTATGTGTTCGTTACTGTTAATTGTTAGGAACAAGGTTTGTGTGCAAGAAAAATTAAAAGATAACGGGAATAGTCATTTTTTTTGTCCGCTACTGTACACTGTCTGTGGGAAGCTGAGACAGAAATGTACCATTTTTGTTGTGGGTTTCAGATATTGGTTGCCTATTTCTGAGGCCAAACTCACATAATTTCAAAAATAGGCAAGGTTGTATAACTTTAATACAAATAATAATCGCTTTATTGTACACCAGGTTACTTGCAAACGTAATTTAAAGCTAGGAGGTAAGGCAAAGGCAAAGGCAATCTCGTACAGGCAACCATTTACCTATTTCTGAGTGGCTTTAACTCTCAGCTACTTACTGCCTGATTTCCGACTACCATTGCTCATGTTACCACCGAATAAAGTAAACACTGAATAAAGTGATAATTTGTCTATTTCCCTATTCTATTGTGACACCGATTGCTATCAGCTGTACCTACAGTATTTTGTAATTGTCAAATTCAAAATATTTTCATTCAATATCTATATCCATACTTACAAACACATAGACATGTTGTATTTCAAATAAATGTAGTCTATATATATATAGACTACATTGTAGATGATATCATCTACATTGTTTTTATTGTGTGTTGTTATGTTGTTCCTAGCCTAAGAACAACATAAGCAAAGCAAAAACCAATCTAGATTTTCCCTAACGGTCAGTGCTCTAGGAATCCTGGGGCACTGAACGTTAGGGAAAACCTAGCTTGCTTTTAATTAAGTCAATAATATTTATAGAGATCGTAAAATATTGTTTCCAAAGAATACAAAAACTTTCTTCTTCATTGTATACAGAAAAAGTCATTACGGCTTGTTTTATATTATTTTTGTGGCAAGTATTTTATACAAAACTACTCGGCTGTACGGATCTGTAGCAAATAAAACATTAACTTCTCCTTTTCAAAATTAGAATTTTTATATTGTTCGTTTCTAACATAAAAACGTTAAAAAATAATGTAATTAAATATAATTGTTTAATTCTGTTCGAAGTATAAATTAAAAAATATATAATATGACAAGTATTATAAATTTTAGAACCTTCTTTTTTTTAATATTATTTTAGTTGGCAGAAAGTTATACAAATAAATTGAGTACATTATTTACAAGTTTTATTTAGCGTCACCAGTCCCGATGTTTGTCTGTAATTAAATCTTGCAAGTTTAATTAGATCCACTTCCCGATTTCCGATTGAGCTGAAATTTGCAGAATACCTTTAGTTCTGATGACAATACAATTATATATATTCGGTATTATTATTAATCCAAAATGCTCGCCGTAACAAAATGGCGGCGTACATATTTCTGAACAACCCCCCAATATCGGTATGAAACAAAAGAGCTTAAAGTTATACTAACTTTTAAACTTTCGCGTTCCATGCTATATTAACAATTATTTTTACGGGAATTAACGCGATCACTCATTAAAAGGTATTACATACCTCTGATTTGCCTGACGTTTCGACCAGGTTGCACTGGCCGTGGTCACAGGCTGACTCATAATAAGTGATCGCGTTAATTCCCATATAAATAATTGTTAATATAGCTTAAAGTTATTTTTTACTAACTACTTGTTAAAGCTTTTTTTTAAAGTTTTTAATTTAATCACTTGTTTTTACTTCGTGTACTAATAAATAAAAAAAAAAGGAAATGATGTAAACTTTAATTCATCATCATCAACAGTTGTTGTTACCAGTCCACTACTGGATATTATGTCCAGTGGTGGACTCTCCTTAGTAAAGAGGATTAAGTCTACTGTACCACGCTGGCCTGACGGGTTGATATAGAGGGTGGTTTCAAATTCTGGGAGGGGTCCGGAGATCTTAATAACATCAGTTCCCGGATCCCTCCCGGCTCCCGTCTCAGGCGCAGAGTGGCAGACCGTGTGGATACCGACACACCGCCCCGCCGCTAACCCCGGTGGGGTTGTCCGGTTTGTTTCAATATTTCCTTCTCTTTGTAATTATTTTAAGTTAAAAGTAAGATAAGTAAAATGAAATTTTTCTTTGTGTATTTAACAAAAATTTACTAAACCATATGCGCATGTAAAGCACGTTGTGATTCCTTGCTGAACTTGTCATTCCTTTTTGTAATTTTATTTATTACTATATATTAAGTAATAAATTAGATGATCTATCTATCTATAAAGTTATCTAATATTATAAGCATATCTAATACCTTTAACCGAGTAATTCTTGTATAGCTAATCTGAAACTAGGAAACGGCTCTAACGATATTCATGAAATTTAGTATCAGGTACTTTTACTTAAATTTCTATAGTAGGTATTACTTATACTTTCTTTCGAATATTTTTATTTCGGTATCTAGTAGGTATTTCGTGTCAAATTTTATAATTTCACTAGCTGAACCCCGCGGTGTTATCCCGCGGTTATTATAGTACCGCGAGTAACGCTGTGGAACAATGTTAGTCTAAAAAAAAGTAGTCTAAGTTACTCCCTGGATCATCTGCTACCTGTCAGTGAAAGTCCCGTCAAAATCTGTCCGGCCGTTCCAGTGATTACCCGGAACAAACAGACAGACAGACAACATTTTTTTTGGTATATGTACCGTGTAAACATACATATGCATTTAGTACAAAAAGGGTTATTTTAATATTACAAACAGTGAATAGATTATATGGTAGACTAGTGAAGAGATTACCCGGAACAAACAGACAGACAGACAGACAGACAGACAGACAAAAAAAAATTTAACTACATTTTTGGTACATTTGCACTGAATAAAAAGCTGTTATTTTAATATTACAAACAGACACTCCAATTTTATTTATTTGTATAGATGGCATTTAATTGAAATATGGTACCTACTATTAAATTTTGAAATACAATATGGGATTACTATTACTATTAATTTACTTCCTTGCGAAGGAGACGCTTATGTTCAACAGTGGACTATTAAAAGTGGTTGATGTGATATGACAGTAGATAGTTAAATTAAATATTAATATGCTCTCCCATTTTCTTTTTTTAATATTACAAATGTCAACTATTACGCATTTGAAGAAAATTATCATGAGAAACTTTTGCACCTTTAACTTATATAATACTTAGGTACTTACTTATAACACTGGCCTCAGAGATATAACTTACATTAAGTAGGTCTGGGGCCATTTAAAACCAGAAAAATTACTCAATGTGAATAAATTTATTATAATTACATCACACATTAATATTACAAATCCGAAAATAGCTGTCTCTCAGCTACACCTTTATAGCTAAACCGCTGCAACTACTTCAATAAAATTTAGCAAAGACCTACTTTGATTCTTGAGACTTGGACATAGGTTACTTTTTATTGAAATATACGACATACACACAGGCAGAGCTGCAGGTAAATGCTAGTAATCTTATGTTGAGATTAAATATACTTAAGCTATTACAAAATTTAGGAAAACAATCGTCAGTATGTACTTGCGTCGCCGCCGGACAAGCATTCGACTATAAGCTTACCTAGTAGTTGCGAGTTAGATTTTTGTTAAACATGACTTTGTCTGAATTAAAAAATTAAGAACTAAATGCAATTAGCTAACTAGCTAATTAAATAAACATGATTATGAAAATCTATATAGAAATATTATATCACAGTATTTGTGGTCACACTTCTCCGAAACAATTACAACGTTTTTTACAGCATTACTTCTGTATATTGTTCCTAAAGATATTTTTAAGCTCTTATAGACCCATCCTTCATTTTGTAGCCTATTATGATGAAGCCAAAAGGGAGGGTAAATGTTTTGGCAGCCTAAATATGTATGTTTTGCGCTGAAACTACTGAACATATTTTTACCCGACTACAGCAAAGCCAAAGGAGGGTTATAATAAATGAGGTGTCAATAGATTCGTAATAATCGCTCAGGTGATATAAGCTAAGTTTTTACGTTGTTGGGTCAAAGATATTTTAACTATTGCTTGTTAAGTATTTTTTTATATTACAAACTTTTTTCTTACTATTATTATTTGTTATGTGACTTTGCTGGTTCAGCAAGTACCTTCATAAAAGAGAACGCGATTCGTCAACATATTACTTGTAAGATAAATGTATAAAAATAAAACATAAAAAATGATACCTAGATGGTCGTACAACGCACATGTAAATTTTGTTCATTTTGCCTAACATGGATAGTATTTTAGGTTATTTTTTAGTTATGTAATAAACAGAAACAGTTTATTTACTTCTGTTTCAGTAACTCTAGAAATAAGAATCTTGTTAGAACTAGAAATTTATTTACATCTTAGATTTCCAGTTCAAACTTTATGAAGAGGAGAATAATATTTATGTTCAACAGTAACAGAAATGATAGTTCGGGTCATGCATGCGTACATTATGTCTTGCGTGAAGAGTTCATGATCCACCTGTCGTGAAGAGAAGCCGGCTACATGTGACAGTGATACTCACAGTTAGACGTTATAGTAGGACAAACGATGACACCCTGATGACTCCTCGGATAGCTGATTCTCACAGTGTGTGTACACGAAATCCGATGATATCCGTCATAATCTGGTACAAGCCACGGGATTACGCGCGTCAAGCACCGGCCGTCACCCACTAACGTAAACACAGAGAACAAACCGTATACGAATCCGATACCGATAAATCAAAGCGCACGATCGCGGCGACGTCGCTTATCCGCTAAATCCTGTCGGAATCGCGTAAAAAATACTAGTATTAAAAACAGTCTTAAGTGGGCTTACATACGCGGCGCGGTGCGGCCCGCGCTGGCTCTAATCTCGGCCACTTCCCGGAGCAATTTGAACCTAACTCCACCACTCTATACATCATCCAACAGCCGCCCGCCCATCTCGCCGGCCTCGCCGACGCGCACTCCCCATACACTCGTCTCTCTCACTCGCATCTAACTACCCTATATCTATCTCCCTCCCCCTGAAATCTCGCCACACTGAAAATTCGGTATGTGGTGTGGCGGGGCGCGGGGCGGGGGACGCAGTCAGCTGGCCGAACTTGTGCGAATAAAATCGACTTTTTATCGGCTCGATGACGCTTCGTGACGTCACTGTTTACTTCTGTCCGTGAAGTGTGGACTCTAGATCTTTGGCGGACTACCGTGACGTACCTACTACCATTCATATTCATTCCAGTTGGAAAATTAGAAAACTAGATGGAGTTATTACTTAGCTAACTCACTATATTTTGTCAAATAGTTAAGTGTGTTTTCCCCAGAGTAAGTATAGATCTTCTACAAGATAAAGTAAAGTAGCGCCAGAAAATACTAGTTAATTTTGAAGAAAGAATTAATCAAAGTTGATCATCTGCGTCTAATAAATTGTGTTCTAAAAACTCATTTACATTAAGCAATATGTTTCCCTTATAGCATAAAATAATTGCAGTTTAAATCGCGGCGTGCACCGGAGTGGGCCGCAATAAATCGAGCCGCGCTCCAACACGCTACGTAAACAGATCGCGCGCATTAACCGCGCGTCGGCGTACATAAAGAGAGCGGTATAAATATAAAGTTCCCACTCGCCGCCGCGCAAACTTAGCTAAACAACACCATAATTGCCTTCATTACTTAAATTACTGAAATTATTTATTCAAAAAGCTGGCAACATTTAGCAACGGGTAGCTCCACCCAATTTATTGCAAACAACCAATGAGATAACGGCGTGTATAAAGGGGCGGGGCATACGGCAATATGGCGGCAACCTTCCTGTAGCGTTCGGTCCTGTACGCTCGGGGCGCGCCGCCAGTGCATGCTGTTTCAGTCTATTTTCACGCGCCGACTTTTCACGTGTTTTCGAGTGGTTAATTAGTTCGGCATTGTTAATGAGTGCGACCGTAGCAGGCAGCGAGGCGTAGATTGCTACGCAGCATCTACGCATCTGCTACGGCCCTGCGTCTGACGAGAAGTCAAGTCAGGATGCGCCGTCGGCATCTTGCCGACGGATGGAAGTGGCAACTTTTGCTTCTAAATTATCTAACTAAGTGCTATAGCTAACATCATAAGGAATATATAGTTTCAGTTCTAACTTATAAACAGTAGGTTATTTAAGAAAAAGCAAGTTATTTATCATCATCATAACAAAAATAAAATCTATACCTGCTTTTAATCAAATTTAAATATACTTCTGCAGAATGTACCTATTTGAGAATCAAGTTCACAATATCCAGTTCAAGATGTATTTTGCCCGTCTACAAATGCACTTAGCTAGCTGATATTTTGTAACCCAGCGCCCCACTTACCTTAAACCAGTATTTAAATTACAGTACTTACAGTACTTAAATTAGTATTTATACTCTAGATTGTCGGCACTTGATGGATCTTGAAGCAATATATTCTACTATTTTAATTACATTTTCTAGTTTCGCCTTATGGCATTCTCAAAGGCTTGATAATGCCATAAGGCGAAACCGGTCAGGTGTAAATTTAATAAAAATAGTGGAATAAGTACAAGTGAGTTTGATTCTAGAATAAACAAAACATCATTATCTAACAGGTCACAATACGTAGGTATGACATTGGATCATAGATTGCAACACAATTATGATCGTACCTACTTTTTAATGACATCATCTTCATCACCAGCGTCTAACAGTCTACTACTGAAAGAAGGTTTTGGCCTCCTATATCTATCGCACTGACCAAAACAGATTAATATACGGCTTTGTTTTAAGTTTTTCTACTCTTTGTAGTGACATTATAAAGACTAAATACTTAATACTAAGTATTCTTACAACTATATTATGTAATATCTCTAAGTACCTACATACCTACATTTATGTAAGTGTTTTCCGACTCGTATTGCGTAGAACGGTGAGTGGCGTGACAGCGACCCTGTCTCTGCTGACTCTGGTTACGCCGGGATGTACCTCAGACGTGAGATACTCCAGAGGGGAATCCAGGTGCCGCTGATGCGTTGCTGGTTCCTCCCGACTGCCGAGGTACAACGCCGCGGGGTTTTGTAGGCTAGACCGTTTCGTCGGGAGTCCCACACCCCCCCCAGCATGGAGGATATAGTGCAAAAAACATTCCCGGCGTTAAAAAAATATATTAACAATTATTTTTACGGGAATTAACGCGATCACTTATTAAAAGGCCTTACATACCTCTGATTGGCCTGACGTAAAAATAATTGTTAATATCATGGAACGCGAAAGTTTAAAAGTTTGTATAAAAAAAATATATGTAATCACGCAGAAACACGAGAAATATCGCGATCACTTATGGTACATACCTACTTTTCAATGACAAACGTTTTTACAACGGCACTCGCAGTAGTCACAGTTCCATACATACCAAAGACTTATCAATTTTTTTAACTAATAGTCAGTATATTGGGATTACGCCTATATTTAGCAGAATATATTTTAAATTAAGTTGTACCCACGACTAACTAAAATATAGAGTTTCACTTCCCCGGTATCCATTAAAAAATAATTCAATACCTAAGTATTACAATATATTTAAATATATGATATTAATACATCGGTTTGTTAAATTATTTATTAACCAACTAAAAATTAGCATTATAAATATTTTGATGATGATGAAAATGTACACCCTATCCTGATTTATAACAATCAGTTGAATACGAATAGGTATTTAAAGGTTGTCTGTAAGAAATTGCATAAGTATACCGACATGATTGGTATTTGTAACATCAAGAAATCCGTGTATAAAATATTGTAAAATATTATTCAATAAAGACTAACGTATTGTATTGTGTGTTTTTCTCTTTATATCTCAAATTAAATCACGTATGTAGGTACGTAAGTCCACAGATAGCCACTATGTCCCTTACAAAGTTAGACATTCGTCTATCCCGAAAAGTATCACGTTGACTCAACAGTCTACTAAGGCAGCGCCTGTAGTATATGCTATGCTATGGTAACCAGACTACTAATAAAAGTACTTAATTTTTTTCTCAATACCAACATACACCAGAATTCATTAAATAACTGACACACAGAGACAGAACAAATGATTCACAACCGCAATCTCTGGCTTAGCTATCTTATATCTATCAAAATACCTTACCAACCTGCCAGTGAAAACCATATAATACATATCTGAAAGAATAAAACCACCTAAGTAAGAACATAAATTAAAATGTAGTTCCTCCACACGTTGAGTACGCTGAACACTAACAATATCTGCTGTATTGTTTTAAAAGATTTAAAACAACTACATGAATGAAGCTATACGAGTAGTTGTCCAATATGCATTTTAGACCTTTCTATTGATTAATACGTGAAGAAAAACTATGTACCTATACTCTAACGATACGAAAATTATGCGTTCGGAGAAATATGAAATTAGGAACAGTTAAAGTTAGTTAAAGTTAATACGACAGAGGAGTGCAGAAAGTTAAGTTAAGTTTTATTTAAAAAAAATATTTTAACTTTACCATCAATATACATATATTGTGTTCACTTCTTGATATCACAAGTCACAAGTAGTCTGAATGACATCAAAATTATTTAGAAAGTTATAATTTTTATAATAGGTAGGTAACTCTTATCTATACTAAATACACTTTAAAATTCATATTTCTATAAGTACTGAACTGAGCAGATCTAAACAAGTGAGTTCGTTTAAGTCCAAGTTTATTTTTATACATACAAAAATAAAATTGCAATGAACACATCATGCACATTTGGTGCATTGGCGGACTTAATGTCTATGACATTCTCCATCAATCAACCAAGGAGTGATGTAGAGAAGACAGAAACAAGATTCAATTTTAAATCACCCTAATATAAATCGGACGCAGTGTTCAAACTCTTAAAAAATCAACAGAACTGTCGACGAAGTAGCACTAAATAGGCACACAAGCATACACACACACGCAGTCACACAGGCGCACTAACTGAAGATTAACATGAGATTAGCAGTAAGAACATAATCCTGCCACCATCACCGAGTGAACTTGACCGAGACTATTATACGGATATACAGATAGTGTGTTAGTTCTACAGTAAGTGCCAACTGAGAAGGTATTCTAGTGTAAGCAGCTGCATTTTGGTACTTTAAGAGTCAGTTTCACTAGTTCCTAATATAGTTTCGTACGTGTCGGCCATATAAATTTAACAGATAATGGTTGCTGATATTTATTTGGTTATCTGACACATTTGTCATCTGGCAACAGACGGCGAGCGGTATAACCCGTTCAAAACGTCGGGATATAGAAGGTATCGTAATTTCTTCAAGAATTTTATCGCGAATAAGCACCGCTATACAATAAAACAATATGGATTAAAATGTTTCGGAAAGACAGTAGTAGACTTGAAAGCAATATTTGCTAATAAATATAATTAGACATTTAAATACCTTTTACCATAGGTGAGTAGGTATATTAGTATATACACACATAAATTGTGTAACATAATACATAGGTACGATACGTAACATTATACCTAAGTCAAATGTATTTCTTAGTTTTTCTCGTTAACAACAAAGAAACGGTGACTGATTGATTTCATGTAGTGCGTCACAGAATTACTGAAAAATTATGTGTAAGCCGCTAAACTCAATACCAATATTATAAATTCTGAAGTTACTCAGTCTCTTACGCTTTGTATAACCGTGGGAGAGCCACGCTTCGGCATGAATGGGCCGGCACGACCGGAGTGATACCACGGCTTCACAGAAAACCGATGTGAAACAGCGCTTGCGCTGTATTTCACCGAGTGAGTGAGGATACCGGAGGCACGTACCAAACCCCTCTACCATCCCTCTCCCCATCCCCCAATGGCCGTCAACGCACTTGTGACGCCTCTGGAGTTGCGAGTGTCCATGGGCGGCGGTAGTCGCTTACCATCAGGCGATATGGCTGCTCGTTTGCACCATAGTCCATAAAAAAATGTATACTTTGATTCCTGAGGAAGGACAGGCTACTCTTTGTCGTGATAACTGACATACACAAGAGTCTTTAACAAAAGCTTTTGTTTTCTGTAAAATAAGACATCGTAGAAAGAATAATTATAAATCGTGAATAAAATTACCGATAAGAATTAATATATTACAAAATACTTGTTTTCCAAGATGCTGGGTTTTGTGATCAGAAACGGCAAAGTTTTTCGAAATCCGAAAACCAAAATACTGCTGTATAACACTTTTGTTAGGAATACATTGGAGTACTGCAGTGTAGTATGGCGCCCACACTATTGCATACATAGTCTCCGCATAGAACGTATACAGAAACGTTTCATGTGGCATTTAACAAATACATCTGGAGTTCAAAATGCACTTAAGAAATCTTCATACCGTTATAAATTAAATCATTTCAAAATCTCTTCACTTGAAAAGCGTAGGAAAGTATTAGACCTTACATTCTTTTATAAACTTGTAACGAGTAAAATAGACTGCCCAGTGCTTCTTAGTAAAATTAAACTGCGGGTTCCAACGAGGTTTCCACGTGCAATAATCACTCCTTTCTACCCACCCCTACGAAGAACTGTCTTAGGAGCAAATTCCCCTATCTGCCGACTAACTAAGCTTGCTAATGAGTACAGCAGCTCCTTGGATATTTTCAATGATTCTTTGTGTAACTTCCGAAGGTGTATTAACTCCCTCATTGACAATTGATTTATTATCTTATTGAGCAACGTGATACTTTTTTTGTGCATGTCTAAAACTCTTTTTTTTGTTTGTTTTTGTAATTATGTTTTCTAATTATGCGAGTGGGAGTTAAAACTGTTGGGTAATCGGTAGTTTTGATTCCCAGTCGTAAGTTCTTACATATTTAAATTTAATAGTTATTAGCTACATAGTTTTCCTGTTTTATTCTTTAATTTTTTGAGCATGTTGTGTTTGCTTGAAAGTGGTTGTACATTAGCCTAAATTTTAATAGATGTAACCTAAAATAAGTAATAATGTTATGACTGTAAGCAAACCATAAATAAATAAATAAATAAATAAATAAATAAATCACTCGCCTGTATGTTGTGTATAAAATGTGGACAATTTGAATCAGAGTTAAATCAAAAAAGCATAACAAACAAATAAACATACTTTCTTAGTTAGAATATACATAAGTTGTCAGGGTCAAACATTTTGAATGTAATATAAAAACAAAATTAGGAATTTTAAATGTTTTCCTTTATTGCGCTGTCTGAATCCACTTAGTCTCACACATCTACTGTTTCATGATTGAAAAGAAATACAACTCTAGTACCGTAGGAATCGTGGTCTTCTGCGAGACTTTTTGGTGGTGTTCCAGACTATCTGTAATAATATAAACATGATTTTATTAAAGTTACGACAATTCTCCTGTACTGCTATAACTCAGAACAAATGCTTTTCTAGATACTGCAACACATAATTATCAGTGTAATTAAACGACATATAACAAGGTCGTCACCATGGAAATACATTTTTACGCGAATGTCGACCTTATTGTATTCGAATGTTTGTAAAAAAATAAGCTTATGGTTAGCTTATCATTTCGGTCTTCTCCGGGTCAATTACTCACATTTTTACAAAAGTAATGTTAGAATTGATAAAATACAAACTGGCCACCTGCAAATTATATAAAAATAAAACTATCAAACTTCTTTATAAAGATAAATATTTATCTAATGATATATTTATTATGTTTTCCTCTATCTTGTCTATTGTATATGTGTACCTTAGGAAAAATAATGGTAGTAAAGTATGTTTCCATTATTTGTTACTGATTAAATATTGACGTACTGCCTCGTTGGTCTAGTGGTTGGCGTATGCGGCTGTCGATCAAGTCTCTCTCAAGGTCTCAGGTTCGATTCCCGGGTGGGGCCAAGAGTGTTATTGGATTTTTCTTACAAGAAATTCTTAATAACAGCCTGGAGTATGACAGTTTGGCGGTGTTTTCCCATCGTGCCTCGGAGGGCACATTAAGCCGCGCGTTGGTCCCGTTTGTCATGAACATCTAAGGCAATCGTTATTGGGAAGTCAGTGTCGTGTGTCGTCAAATATACTGACAACTAGTTTAACCTTCGAATTCAGTTTGACCTCAGGGTTTCGGAGGTCCGATGCCAGTAGCTCCGTGGAAAAACTGATATTCAGGTGAAACCGGTTGAATGAGTAGTCGGCCCCAATAAATCTTGGGAATAATAAAGGCTAAGAAGATGATGATTACATATTGTCTTAAGTGCTATTTTATATGCAAAAGTGAGTTTATTAGTTGTTAACGTTTTTACTACTTCATCAGAAAATACAGATTCACATATGACATAGGGTATTTTTTATGCCTGATTCTGCCAAAGTGACTCTACTATGCCTGATGACAAACATAAGCAGAATCCAAGAGTGGTAGTCATCAAACTCATTGCAAATGCAACAATACAGCATAGTGACCCATACCATGGCGGCCTAGCGACGCTTCTGCCTGGGTATCCGATCTCGCACTCACCAACGCATCATGACAGCACGAATGCTGTAATATTAGGTTGATCTTCTATGCAAGGGTAGTACCACCCCGATCGAGCCGGCTTTTTTATACTGAAATCAACGTGGCTCTACTAACCTTGTACAGGTATCTTTAATTTCGAGCTATGCTTTGTTATATGATAATCGGGCCAACGACCAGAATGGACACTTCACGTGCTACTATAATTATTACGCTAATGCCTTTAAGTCTCAAGAAAGAAAATACTTAACTTACTTTGTGTACACACTAACATATTTTCTACGAAATTACTATATTATAAATTTTACTGATTTATAATGCAGGCTAATTTCTTTTAGGAAAAAAATATGTATACGTTATTATTCAACCAGTACATGTACATGAAAGTGAAATCATTAATATATGACAGTATAACAATGTTATATAACAATAACATTTAACTTGTTTCACATGACCATCGGATTAGTGCTTGCAACACGTTATCACAGAGCAATAAATGGGCAATAAATCTAAACCGTTATCTCTGCCACCGACTTGCGGTATTAAATTCCTTGATACCGCTGTCATTTGTTTTTTTTGTTTTTTTTTTATAGTTTAGGTATGGGTATTTGTATAAGATTCACTTACATTGATTTTGAAGTAATAGGTTGATACAACATAGGTGGTAATATAGTTTGATTTTCTCATGTTTCCATAGATGATACAATTAGCGGTGTTTTTCTGTTGTTTCTGGCCTGTTGCAAGGCAATGTTTATTAAAACAAATGTATCTTAGTTTTTGTTTGGAGAAAAGAAAACTATTGTTTTTTTTTTTTTCTTTTTTTATGTTTGACCCTGCCATAATGACTCTTCTCTGCCTGATGGAAAGCATAAGCAGAATCCAAGAGTGATGGTCACCATACTGCGAACGCAGACAATGCAACAACGCAGCATCGTGACCCACACCATGGCGGGCTAGTGATGCTTTCATCATTGGGCCTCCGGTCTCGCACTCACCAACGAAACACGACAGCATGATCGCTGTCATTTTACGTTGATTTTCTGTGCGAGGGTAGTACCGCCCCGGTCGATTGTTTTCTTAAATTATTCTTACATTTAACAGAATGTTTATTATTAAAATCTTTTCGGGTTTTTTGGTGAAAAATCAAAACATTTCGTTGACAAGGTTCATTCTTTCATTTTAAAGCATAGTATATCTATGTTTTAAAGTATAAAATATGTGTATATCTATATATATAAAAATGAATCGCCGAAACGTATGTAGGTACGATCCGATACCGATCGGCTGCACCACATTAAACAATTCCTTTTTATATGTTCGTTATTGTTAGGACATGGTTTATATACAAGAAAAATTAAAAGATAACGAGATTTTTTTTTGTATACTGCCTGTGGGTGGTGTACGAAGGTCGCAGGGACAGCTAGTCTTTACAAATAAATAAAATTGGAGTGTCTGTTTGTAACATTAAATATTAAAATAACCGCTTTTTACTAAATGCATATGTATGTATACACGATACATATACCAAAAATGTAGTTAAAAAAATTTTTGTCTGTCTGTTTGTTCCGGGTAATCTTTGGAACGGCTGGACGGATTTTGACGGGACTTTCAGTGGCAGGTAGCTGATGATCCGGGGAGTAACTAAGGCTACTTCTTTTAAGACTAACTTTGTCCCGCGGCGTTACTCGCGGTACAACAATAGCCGCGGGTGACACCGCGGGGTTCAGCTAGTGTGTATATAAAATATGAGAGGTAAACTGTACCTACGTGTGTGTGTATCTGCTACGCCAAAGTCTAAAGTCATAAAAAAAGTACAGCAGTACCATCTCTTTCGCGAAGTCATTTAGTCGGCTTAGTAGTTTAGACGCTACGGTACAACATACACAGACTGTCAAAACTATAGCCCTTTCTTTTGGCATCGCCGTACTCAGGTAAAAAGAACACAAGTGCTTTGCCGCCTTTCAGAGAGTGGCAAAGCACTTGTGGCTTCTTAATTTGGTGACTATGTTGAAGGTATGTATATATTTTGGCCTACTGTACCACGCTAGTCAGAAAAGTTGGTATAGGTATAGAGTTTAGTTTTAAATCTTAGGCCCCTGGCACACGGCGTATTTTAAACGCCCAGAGATTTGAACGCAACCTTGTATCCTAAGCACACGGGGCAGTTGTGAAACGCGCGTCTACTGCGCGTATACAGTTACAGTGCACAATGGCGTCGGTTGAGACAGCACTGCTTAATGCAAAAATCTATATCTACGGAGCAGCAATCGTGCGTTCCTGAAACGCGCGTCATTTGCGCGTTTAAAACACTGTGTGCTAGGGGCCTAAACTTCTTCTTTCAGTACTATTATCGTGCTTAATCCGTCCCCATACAGACGATATATTTCATGGAATATCTTAATATGCACCTATCACTAAACAAATAGGTGTATATCTCAAGGACGGCCAAATTAAATGGATATCAACCCAACTTAATTTGATAAACAAGATTGATTAGGTAAACATCAAAAGCAGAATTACCTAGTACAGTTGCTTTAATCCGTTTTAAGGTAATCAATCAAGAACGGTTATTACCAAAGCTATTAAGCCAGCTTATTTTATTTTCTTTAAATACCAAATAGCAATGTTTGTTGATTGTCTTTAATAAGGAGAAATTCTGAAGTCGACTGAATACTTTTTTGCGTGTTTTACGTAATATTGGTTCTTTGTGAATTGTCTGCATTTTATTTTTTGTTAGTTATTTAGTGATACTACACTACCCGGGCGTAACTAGCAAGTTGGCCAGCCCGCGGATCCACTCTCAAAGGCTCGTTAGATACGCTCCTTGCTCGATTGACACCCAGGCTGTAGTTACTACAGGTTCATCCGGGCCCAACCGAGTTATGGCATGTTGTAGCAGGCTGCTCAGAAAACTACTTGGACAGGCTGTTAACCTGGAGAAGTAACCCTGAGATTCCAGATGGGGTCTGCAAGAAGAACTACGAGATGTCTTACAGAAAAACGATGTTAGGCTTATGTTTCGTTGCTTTTGCTATAAATGTTATACTTAAGGTTAATTTCATACAAAGGATCGCTTATAAAACACACTATTAAGAGAAACATTATTTATCGTCAGCAATATCCATATTTACTAAAGGTTTTATTCACGTGTGTGAAATTTGATATTGTCACAAGTCACAACAGTTCGTTGAAAAAGGTTCTCGATAGGATTTTTTTTGCAAGTAATTAATCAGTGCAGTATCATCAACATCTACAGTCACACTAACTTTTAAACTTTCGCGTTCCATGATATATTAACAATTATTTTTACGGGAATTAACGCGATCACTGCCTGTGACCACGGCCAGTGCAACCTGGTCGAAACGTCAGGCAAATCAGAGGTATGTAATACCTTTTAATAAGTGATCGCGTTAATTCCCGTAAAAATAATTGTTAATATATCTACAGTCACTGCTGGACATAGGCCTTTCCATAGAAATGATGTATTGGCCAATTATACCTACACCACACTGGCCAAAAAGCTTGGTTATTTTATCACTATTGGTAGTAAGTTTTAATGTTTTTTTACACGTGGGACTTTACAAACATACATGAAACGGACACAAAGAATACAGTCACATAATATCAGACTCAGGACAACAAATTATAGATCATAAAATGTTGTCCCATGGAGGCTTGAACCCACAACAGTCAACGTAGTAGCGGTAAGTTACACACTACACCATAAGTGCATTTCATGTGCATGTGCACAGTCTCGATTGTCTTTAATATAGTATATTTCTTATCGACCGATATTTTTGTTTTAAAATGAATTACACTTCTATAATAATGCTTCTCCATTATTTAAATATGTAATCACCGTAGTCTAAAATCTGTAATGTACCTAAATCAAAATCAACCGCTAGAGGGCGCTTCGATGATGTACGCACAACAATTTGTTTTCTCTCTTTTGTTTGACGAGCCTTACTAAGGAACGCTTAATTTATTCCCTTTGAATATTCAAGCCGTTAACTCCTCAATACTCGTTTAATTTTCTAATATAGGAATAGGAACTCGCAAGATAATATTTTGCTAAAATCTCAAATAAACGTAGCGTTTCTCAGTATTGTGACCATCATTTTGCTAAAAGAAAGATATTTAAAAAGCTAAGAACTTACCTCCGATATTCTCAGTAATATAAATTTATGTGATAGGAGTAACTTTATGCTTTCAAAAGGCAAGTAGGATTAGAACTGATGCCCTGAGCCCAATGATGCGAAAGCATCACTAGCCCGCCATGGTGTGGGTCACCATGCTGCATTGTTGCATTGTCTGCGTTCGCAGTATGGTGACCATCACTCTTGGATTCTGCTTATGCTTTCCATCAGGCAGAGTAGAGTCATTATGGCAGGGTCAAATATAAAAAAAAAAAAAAAAAAAAAAAAAGAACTAGTATTAAAATTATAGAGGACAAATGAACAATAAGGTCTTACCCTCATGAACATCTGCAGCTCAAGAGACACAAATGTGTTACGCTCCCTTGAGTGTTCCTCCCCTTAGGTTTGAGGGAGTTTGGTCTCCAATAACCTTACACACAACAGATTTTTTGGGAGTGAAGTTACTCCGTTCAAACTGTTCCGTACGTGCATAACTCTTGCACGGGCTCCCTAAATGTTACAAAATTAAAATAATGTAGCCATATTCTAGTCCAACCTTATCAAACCTTGTCCTAACAATAACGAACACATAAGAGAAAGAATTGTTTTATTTGATGCAGCCGATCGGAAGTTATGCGCGTACATACATTTATGCGATTCATGTTTATTTATATAGATGGTACACACATTACTAATAGAAAAAAAGCGTTTCAATATACAAATGTGACAATTCGCGGTCTTATCGTTCATGGCGATCTCTAACAGACAACCTTTGTACGAATGTTATGGTACATCAATTACATTTTATTACTGAAACTAGTTGTTGCCCGCGGCTCCGCCCGCGTGTATCACGATTATCGCGGCATATGTGTAGCCTATGTGTTATCCTGATGTATAAGCTATATTACTGTAAAGTTTCATCTAAATCCGTTCAGTAGTTTTTACGTGAAGAAGTAACAAACAAACACACTCACATATTTTCGCATTTATATATTAGTGTGATGTGAAGACTATCCACAATTTTTCTTCAGCATTGTTGTCACACTCACGAACGTAGGCACAAAGATCCCTATTATTAATCATTTCATTGCTTTAATGAATGTAAATTATGCAGATTCAAAGTTGGTATCACAATAGGAGCGATCTTTGCTCGATGCTAAGATAAAGGAAAGGCTTTCGACATTCAACTCGAACATACTCTACCCCCAAAAAGCCCTCTTTATTGCAATTAGATATATATTATGATATAATGAACCTTAGCTATACATATATAAGGTCCTTATGTACTAAACGTAAAATTAGTAGTTGCGGCAGGAGAAACAAATGTTTTTCTTTCTTTCAATAATCTTGTTTCGAGCTGGATTAAGTATGTACACAAAAAAACTGGTTTTGTATTCAACATGTGTTTGATGTATTGAAGACTATGTATGTATATGAATAAATAAATTGAAGTGTCTTTTTTATTTCAAACTAGTTGTTGCCCGCGGCTCCGCCCGAGCATATGTCGGTTATCGCGGCAAGTAGTAGCCTATGTGTTATTCTGATGTATAAGCTATACTACTCTAAAGTTTCATATCCGTTCAGTAGTTTTTGCGTGAAAGAGTAACAAACATCCATCCATCCATCCATACTTACAAACTTTCGCGTTTATAATATTAATATAGATGAACAACTTTTTAATATGTATATATGTAAAAAAAAAATGGTCTGTTTGTTCTAGTTAATCTCTGGAGCGGTTGGACCGATTTTGAGGGAACTAACACTAGCAGGCTTCACCCACAAAGGCTACTTTATTAGGGTTCCGTGCTAAAGGCAAAAAACGGAACCCTTATAGATTCGTCATGTCTGTCTGTCTGTCTGTCAGTCCGTATGTCACACCCACTTTTTTCTGTAAGTATAACAACTATAATGCGACTAATCCCGCCCACACGCCCACCACTGTAACTCCTGTACACCAGAATCAACAGCAGTGACCCACGAACACACCGAGTTATGACACTCGCGAAGTTCCAGGAAAAAAATTAACTGTCTTGGAACCCGCAACGAAATTAATCAGAAGAAATAACAGGAGCAGTTGGAAATAATAGGTGACAATTCGTTTCAAAATTCCTTCATTTCTTTGCCTGTTGAATTCAATTCCCGAGAGGCAGTACAAAATGCCTTTGAAGAGTTTGTTGCCTCCCGTCCAGCTCATTTTTACAAGAAGGGCATCAATAAACTGCCAATGCGTTGGCAAAGATGCGTCGATTGCATGGGTGATTACTTCGAATAACAGAAATAAAAAAGTTTGAAAAAATAAGAACTTTCACATATATGCACAAATGCATACAAAAAGGCAATTTCATAGGGAAAGACCTAATATGTATAAGTCACGTCACACTTATAAGAACTATAATGTTGAAACTTGGTAAGTAGATGTATTTTGTGAACCGCATTAAGATTTTCATACAAAAATAGAAAAAAAACAATAAATTTTGGAGGTCCCCATACTTAGAACTGAAACTAAAGAAACTTTGTTTCTTCGAACTCGTACGTGAGCGGTTTCTATGGATAGTTCTTAAAAAATGATATTGAGTTTTCTAATGTAATTTTTTTTCCAAACTAAATAGTTTGCGCGAGAGACACTTCCAAAGTGGCAAAATGTGCAACTTCTAAAATAAGAAAACGATAAAACTAAAAAAAAAATATGGTGTACATTATCATGCAAACTTCCACCAAAAATTGGTTTGAACGAAATCTAGTAAGTAGTTTTTTTAATACGTCGTAAATCATTCACTGCAATTTACCTTTCATTTAATCAACACAAATATAAAAATAAAATAAAAATTAAATTATGTTACCTGCTGCTGCGGAACCCTTCATGGGCGTTTCTCGGGGCTGTTGGTTTAAAGGTACAATAACAACCGCGGGTACCATCGCGGAACTCAGCTAGTACGATATCTACATATTTTACGCGGGTTTACGCTAGTATTTAACAATTTTATAGAATTCTTAGATGAATAGAGGTGATATAAATATTGAACGTCTAATCTAATCTCTACAACATTAGCAAAATTTTAGCAAACTCCATAACGACATAAATCTAGATGTAATGACCTAACTACTTCTACGATTGTATTTACAGGGATTTCGGCTGTAATGATATCTTGCTTACATCTCAGTGATGTTTATAAATAAAACCTTGAACGTAGTTACAAACAAAACTGAAAAGATTGAAAACGAATTGCTAACAAAGAGGATTCGACACAGAGCTAAATTAATTTGTGGAAAAGCTCGCTGTCTGCGGCAACTTCTTAAATTGCGATCTTATCTACTAAGACGCTGTCCACTGGACGGTGCCGATTTATTCATAGATATGCGTTTCCGATACAAATTGAACATTGATGAGATTACGCGTAAGACTCTTAAGTACTATAAACATGGTTATATAACACAGTAT
Source organism: Spilosoma lubricipeda (assembly GCA_905220595.1). NCBI lineage: Eukaryota > Metazoa > Arthropoda > Insecta > Lepidoptera > Erebidae > Spilosoma > Spilosoma lubricipeda. The sequence goes on along the minus strand of HG992281.1, from coordinate 16,301,062 downwards.
TTTACATTTATTTCTTACTTTATTTTGAGACAACTCCAGTATTAGGAATATACATCTTGTGTCAAGGGGGACTTTACAAACATACATGACACAAAGAACATCCAGTCCCAGAACAACAATTTGTGGGTGAAACAAATTGTTGTGCACGAACTCCGATCTGTGGCATGTGTTGTACGAACAACAATAATCGCGGGTAACACTGCAGGGCGAAGATAGTTTTAAAAGTTGCCCAAGTTACTCCTTATAACATCAGCTATACTGCCAGTGAAAGTCGATTCAGTAAAAATCGAACGATTTTGACTGACTTGACTTTCACTGGTAGTATAGACGTTACAGAGATTAGAGGAACAAACAGACAGACAGACAGACAATGGAATTACAAAAAGACACTTTAATTTTATTTATTTGTTTATACACATTAGTACATAAACGTTAAACCGTTACTACCATATATAAACACAAATACCTAAGACAACTTACCCTCGATCTATCTAAAAGACGTTTAAAGCAATTAATTAGTAAAGTTATTTTAATTCCTAAAGTAATTTAATTGTCGCTAGTATCAATAAAGTGGGGTAACTTCGTCTTGGATAGTTGGCGGGAGTCAATCACGGTGTCGTAAACCCTCGTAGTTCGCTCCGGTTGTTACTTCCACTACATATAATTACGATACAATTTATGGGGTATATTGTTGTTCCCTAATGTACTTTTAGACGTCTGTGTTGTTGTTAGTTTGCGTTAGTTTGTTTTAGTGTAGTTATTTAGCCACTGCTGTGGATTAGATATATTGACTTAACGTAGCAGTTAGTAGTTGAACCTAATGGTTGGAGGAACGGATACTACCCAGTATCCAAGAGTATAGTTTAGACGACGGACTTCAGAAGCTTATGCTATTACCATATAATACTTTAAGAAGCTATTTTTTAAGTGACTGGTTAGTAGACATGCGTTTATTATTATTATTATATTTAATACACTAGCAGCTTAAAGTTGGTGCGTGCATATCTTTATTGGGTTTTTAAATGTTTATCAAGACTGTTTTTAAATATGTTTATATTCGGAGCACTAATCACGGTTTCGAGTTCCACACACGCACCACTAGGTTCGGCAAGAAATGGTTTCGGAGATTGCTAGCGCACCGAAGCTTGCTAAGCTTCAAAGATTGACTGTCGCCACTAATACTTAATGATCACTGTCTCCTATGTTGGGATGGTGTTTCACTTTTGTGCAAAAGTTTTCTTCTTTACACAGTATTAAATCCAATAGTGATTCCTCATTGTTTCTCTTTCTAGTTATATTTGTATACAAATATAAGTTAGACAGTAACCTTACTCACCGGTGAGTAACATTTTAAAATAACGGCATTGTACATTTAACAATAGAGCTTCAACCTGCATGATATTAAAAGTAGGATATAAGGTCACCTGTATGGGTGTATTATTTATATTTAAGTGATACAAATATTGCAACTCCTCCCCATCGTGTCTCCTAAGCGCGATCATGTCCAAATGAAATGTAGCCCTTGATGACCATCAGGGCACTACTAACACTAGGTTTTAAATGTGTCTTCGTTATTATAATAAAAGTTGATTTTAACTTATTAACCTCTACAATAAGCAAATCTCGTTTAGCCATAATCGAAGCCAGGTTTGTATAGAAGAATGTGATCTCCCAAATTCCCCCATCAGCATTTATAGCTTTTTTTCACTAACTATTTTAGGGGTGCCATGGATGAATTTTGTTGTTAAGTCTGTTTCCCCATCATCCAGTCTTTGTTTTAGTTCTTCTCGTAGTTTTTGTAAGTATTCTCGCTGATAGGGTGTTAAATCATTTATAGCCGACACATTTGATGTAAGCTTTTTACGGCTTTTAACTCATTCAAAGCTGGCTTTTTGTTAGAAAATAAGACCTTGGCTGGGCGTGATGGAGACTGTTTGGGTTGTTGTTGTTTAGGTTTTCCGAAGCGAATTACGGCGACAGGAGTCTCTGAAGCCAAACGTTCGCCAAGGCTCGTTGAACCTGCACCTGACCATAATCAATACATACCTCTTTGTCATTCCGTTTTTAAACTATTTAGTTTCCTACTAATTTATCAGTCTGGGAAATCTCAACGCCTAAATACCGATACTTTCACAAAATACTAGTATTGCTCTAGTAATTCAAAAACAGAACTTAAATACGAAGTGCAGTATAGAGTTGCTTGCTTCAGGCGGTTCCGATTCGTACAAAAGTATTGTAATCACTAGTACTCAGCTTATACGAACCTCAGTTCAGGTTTTTGAATGTTCGTTGCAGTCTATCTCTACCTCATCGCGTAATCGTGTACTTCTTCTGTTCTCTTGAAAACAACTTTTAATTATTTGTTATAAGTATTATTTTCATGTAACTAATGTCAACACTAACCCATAATTTTTATTATCTCGTTGAATCGAAATGCATAATGTTAACGCGCATTAATCACAAAATAATTTAAATTGAATTTCGTCGCAAATTACACATCAAATGGAACGAATTCCTTAATAACATAATCCAAACAACCGCACAAAATCAATCTATTCCCGTAATGTGACAAAATTAGCGTGTAATATTTCCCGTAATTCTTGTTATAAAATCGGTCCAACGCCTGGAGGCGGGTTGATCGGAGGAGGGCCGTCAATACACGTGGATGCCACGTGACCGCCACACGACAACCGGTCCTCTCGCCCTCTTCTTTATTTATTCTACAACTATCCTCTCATTTAAGACTCGTGTCATCCGAACGCAACGCCCCGTGTAAACTCAGTTTAGATTTCATCAAGCACCCTCTACTGCGACATTTACAAAGCAAATATTGTTCGCAGATTGCATTATTATTTAATTGTTTCGAGTGGTTCAGAGAGCAGTGTTTGATGCATAATGCACGGATGGTGCGAACTATCTTTGCGATGTTCTCTTGCATTCGTAGTGCAGGGTGTTTCAAAATTGTTGTACCAAGGTGTATGATTTACTCCCATATATGTAGGTATTGTTGCGTTCACCTTCAATAAGTAATTTTTATTAACTGTGGAACACTTTATAGTATCATAAATCACTTTTATTTTGTAGTTGCATGTGGCTAAGCAGCTCAAATCTTCATTTTCTATGGAACAAAAATTATCATAAGTAGTATCAAACACAAGATGAAAGCGTTTAGTATAATTTTTTTGTGTTTTGAGAATGAAAAAGTAGTATTTCGTCGAATAGTGCGATATGGAATGGGTGAGTTAATGTGATGATTGTTTTAATATACACACATCTCGACTCCTGTCTTATATGGTACGCAGCGCTCGGTAATATCTAGTACTAATGAGCATGTCCTTTTAAAACCATTAGTAAAAGTGGTGAGTTGTGCGAAAAAACTATCAAACTAGTACTCCATTAAGGTTAAAGAAGTCGAAAGAGTTTAGACTGTAATGACAACCTTCAAAATATTCATTAAAGTAAATTTCTGTCTGAATTTCGGCCAAGCAAACTTTGTTTTTAATGTAACCAACCGCTTGTCATGATGAAAGAGCGGGTACGAAAAGCAACGCCGTAACGCCGGCCATACATCAGCCGCTCCATTCTAATGGTAATGTGGGATATAGCTCGCCGATATTGTTGGCCGGTCCCTTCTGCCGTAACAAATGTTTATTTTATACACAACGCCACTAACAATAGTGTGCAAATACCTAAACACCGTAAATGGTGGCGCGATGCGATTTAGATGATAATGCCGCTAGAAATAATAATAGGAGGCGTTTTGTAATTTCGCGTCCCTGTGTGTGGTGCGGTCGGCGCGCGGTGTGTGCGGTCGCACGCGACTCGCCTTTTGTTTTTTTTTTTTACTTTTGCTTAGTCATGATTTGAGTAATTTGAAGTTCCTTTTTTGAGTTTTTATTTTTTAATGTAAATATTTAGACAAAACAAATGAACACTAACTTTAATTTTTAAATTTTCGTAGAAGAACCCTGCTTTATGGTCTAAGAGCTGATGAAGATCGACATATAGGTACCCATCTGATAACCAGATATAGACATATCTTTTTTATTTTATTAATGACACCTATGATAGTGTGCCTATCGCAAAACTGCTATAACTTTTTTTTTCAAATTAATTTTAATCACTCTTTTTCTTCAAAGGCAAACCTACAGGTACAATAAAATTTTCTTATTAAACAATCTTTATTCTGATCCTAATTTCGATTGGTTATCAACCCGGTGCAGTTGCATATACCTATAGATTTACCTGTTCATACTTGTTGCCAGATAGCTGAAGTAATAAGTAAGCAAGCCACATAAGCCGCCTAAACGTATTCTCTTTAGAGAAAATTTACATTTGGGACTATATTTAGATGGTTATACTTATCACTAAAGTGGAGGGATAAAAAAATTAAATAAAATTTAGTTTCAAAAATATACATGTCAGGGTGTTCATTAATTTTACTTTCTTTCTCTTTGATTCATCAGGTTATCTAGTAGGTGCAAATTTGAAGTTCACCGACTCTTGTACTATCAGCAAGTATCGGTTGAACATATACATCCACCGGAGTACGGTCCACTAGTATCACATAAAACCAGTACTAGGCAGAACACTGTCTAGTACTGGTTTTCTGTGAGGCAATTATAAATTGCCGGTACTGGCAATTACAAAATCGAATTCTAACTTGTGCACCCAAAGGCCGTCAACGCGGTTGTGACTCTTCTTGACTTGCACATGTCTAGTCACTTATCAGTTCGTAGGTGGAAAATAAGTAAACAATATTTTTGTAATTATTCTTTCACTTTTCCTTAGAGCAAAGTTGATGTCATTTTGACTATATTAAACACTTTGATTCAACAAAATCAATTAAAAATGTATAGTTTAAAAATATTTCTAGTTAAAACCGCTTTGCAAGCAAGTCTGTTAATTGCCTCTGAAGTCTTGAAGGATGTTTAAATTGATGAAGTCTTTAATAACGTGCCGAGTATATATATACGATAGAGCAAATATTGGTATCACATAAATAACTTCAATGGCTGTTCGCAGACAGATAAACATCACAAATCCATCTTACAGCATCTTAGAGCAAAACTGCATTCGCAATGAGCACGGTGACCACCACTCTTCGATTTTACTCATGCTTCTAATCAGTCAGAGTAGAGCCTATTTGGCAGGTCTTTTAAAAAAAACTTTTGACCTATTTAATGTACGTATCCTTAAAGTGATCATCATGTTTTATCAATTTGTTTTTAATTCAAATAATATATTGATGAAAACAAGTACAATTTTAACAAAAATAAAACCGGCTTCAAGGTTCGACTTGATTTCTCTTTGATCCCATCATCAGATATTGATGTCCTTATCATGGTACCACCGTGGGGACATCTCCTTTTCATTAAAAAAAAGAATCATCAAAATCGGTTCATAAACGACGAAGTTATCCGTGAACACACATAAAAAGGAAGCCGAGGATCGAACCAAGTTGCGCGAAATTGGAGAGGCCTATGTCCAGCAGTGGACTGCGATAGGCTGATGATGAATGAATGAATGAATGAACACATAAAAAAAATGTGTAGGTACAGTCGAATTGAGAAACCTCCTCCTATTTTTGAAGTCGGTTAAAAATACTTCTGCGATTTAAAACTGTATTACACAATAAGTTTATCAGTAACCTGCCATCAAAAACTGTAGTCAATCACAGGGATTTCCAGGTAGATTAAATAGGTCGGCGGAATTAAAACTAAATGCGCAACGTGACAAAGAAAATCAAAGGATTACCTATTTTTAATCCTTTAATTTATGACATTAATTATGACAGCAGTTAATATCGGTCTCTTACATTTTAAATCAATCAATCACTTACTTGAAAACAAGATAAAAATAAATTAATTTATAGAAGAATAACTAACTGTTGCCTTCAGCTCCGCCCGCGGGTTGTCGGTTTTCGCGGGAGACAGTAGCCTTTGTCTTATTCTGATGTATAAGCTATATTACTGTAAAGTTTCATCCAAATCCGTTCAGTAGTTTTGAGTGAAGAAGTAACAAACAGACACACTCACAAACTTTCACCTTTATAATATTAAAGTGTGACTAAGCTACACTCATACAAATGTTAACCAAAAAATATTAGCATTGTAACCAAATTTCGGAACTTAATTTTAACCTACTTCTTACTTTAATATCAAAGTAAACTTTGTATGGTACAATAAGGGTATCAAAGGCACAATTGGCTCGTGTTTTATAGTATTGGCTCGTGTTGCCTTAGATCTCATTTTCGAGAAGGCGGTTAATGGGAAGGTTATAGTTTAAATCAAGAAAAGAAAGAAGAACCTGAAGAGTTAGAATTTATCTTGGGTTTTAGTATGAAACAATAGTTTAAAATAAAAGGATGCCAATATAAAATTTATAAGTGAGTATCTTGAAGTCGAAAAACCTTTTTACTCATACGTATAATATGGAGATACCGGTGGCACATGTCACGCTCAGGATTGTGACACCGTCGCGACAATATAGAATACACAAGCAGACCCACGCAACCTCGTTTGCGTCTCCTATAGCCCGTCGCGTGATAATTATCCCCCGTTTTTGAAACATTTTTCATTGGTGCTCCTCTCCTATTGGTCATAGCGTGATGATATATAGCCTATAGCCTTCCTCGATAAATAAGCTATCTAACACTGAACGATTTTTTCAAGTCGGACCAGTAGTTCCTGAGATTACCGTGTTCAAACAAACAAACAATACAAACAGCTTTATATATTAGTATAGAATATACATTTACGAATAAAAATCAGATTACGATCACCAGATTAACTTTATTAGCAAAAAAATGTGTTAAGTAACAGCAAGAATACTTTCACTAGGTACGCGAATTTTCTTAGCGTGATAATCCGTAAAATAAAAATATTCGAGTTGTACATTTAACGATCAATTATAAACGCTCTCTAGGAATGCATTTAAACACGCATCAGCATTTCTTGTACATTTAGCACATACATTACATCGCTTAAAATTGTCATCATAACTTAAATTCGCCTTAATTGTATATGAAACATGATATATTATTAGGTTCATCAGGTAGGCAAGTACACGCGCCTCCTACATGTTTAATTTGGTATTGTTTAAAGACGGTGCGGCCCGGCATGACAGCCCTAACTCTCATGCATATTCATGTAGCGTGATTAATCATGACGTATACCTACCTCCCTGAACATACCTACCTATATAAGCATATACTTTGTTTATTACACAACACCCACCACCGCGATGTTCAAATTGTGAGTTATTGGTTAAAACGCGTACAGTAAATTAACGTTAGTCGTAATTTGTCGGCAATAAGCTTCCTAAAATACACATTTTTCACAGTAAATTAATATGGCAACACTGGGCTATTACTTTAATTTTTTTCTTTACTAGATTTTCATTAAACACTTTACTATCGCATACAAATGGATTAAACTGTGTCTTAATTTACTTAATCAAAGTGTACCTACCTAAAAACAAAAAGTATTAACTAAAATGCCTCTAAATCGCATTTAAATCCCGCTAAATACAGTTAATCAATTTAAAGCAACTAATTACCAACAGTAATAAAAAAAACACAAATGATTTATGGCAACCTCACCCACAGATTTGTCGCGTGCCCTAATTTTTTTTTTTATAAAAAATAGTTTACGATGGTGTGAAGTCTTTGATGAATTAAAAAAGTAATATTAGCATAGAGAAGCAATAAAGTTTTGTTGCAGCGTTTTGCTTGAACTCTGCATCTGCCGGTGGGCGGGTTTTAAAACGATACATGTTGGTTTTATGCTAATAATCGCGTTTTAACCGCGATTAGCCGATGTTATTACAAAAGTCAGTGACGCAGCTACAGGCGTGGTAATTTATTGATAGACGGATAAACGTACCAGATAAATATTGATGCCATTGTGAGATAACATGGTGTATGTTGCTTATACATTGTATTAATACAGACCTGTTAGTAGGTACATTTTGTGAGCTTGTCCATGTTTGCTACAGTATTCGGAATAAATATGATAAGAAATATCAATTATAAAGCTCAATATAAAATGGTTATAGACCTTTTTCTAGAATTATAAATAACTCTTAATTTGACTTTTCTACGACCTATTTCTAGTCAATCTTTAGGTTTCTCTGTTACCATAGATAATGTTGCACACGCTCTTACAACTTTATTAACTATTAGCTTTTGCACGCGGCTTCGCTCACACAAACTGTTATCCCGTAATTTACCCCCTTAGAGGTGGAATTTCAAAAATTCCTTTCTTAGTGCTTACTTACCTTATATAATTTTGCATGTCGGTTACATGCAAAATTTCAGGGTTCTAGGTTCAGGAGTTTGGGCTGTGCGTTGATCTCTCTCTATGTCAGTCACCTTCCTCTTTTTTGTATATATAAATACTAGCCGACCCACGCAACCTCGTTTGCGTCTCCTATTTTGCCCGTAGCGTGATAATTTTTCCCCGTTTTTGTAACATTCTTCATTGTTGCTCCGGTCCTCTAGGTCTGTAGCGTGATGATATATAGCCTATAGCCTTCCCCGATAAATGGGCTATCTAACACTGAAATAATTTTTCAAATCGGACCACCGGTTCCTGAGATTAGCGTGTTCAAATAAACAAACAAACAAACAAACAAACTCTTCAGCTTTATATATTAGTATAGATGAAAATCATTTTTAATTCAATAAGTGTATAGATTTAATTAGATATTTAGTAGTGGATATCGCTGTTATTTGGATTCATATATTTTATTTAAGATTGTATTTCAGTATTGTGTTCGTAATGATCGAAATGATAAAGATTTTAGTGGATCTTTTTATTCTTTTTTCCTTCTTTTACATCAAAAAATATATACGAGTAGGTATGTCCTATTATTTCTTTCCTTTATCTATACGGACCTACTGAGTATCTGTATGTTAGAAAAAAATTAAATTTGACAATTTACAAAACTCAAATTCTATTTCCAGCTAATAAATATCCCAATCCTTATCCTGTCTCGCAGACAAGATCAAACATTTTATCAGTTGTGAGGCACTAACTGACTGTGACACGTGACTTCGTCAGCCAGCGCCGCCGACGTCGCTGTCAATCGCACAGCAATCCGTCACTGAGGTCCCTCGGGAACAAGTGATTAGCCCCCTTACTGACCTTGCTAATTTGTGAGACACATATGCATGATGGCCTATCAGCAAGACAATATGGTTGAGCATATTTTTAGGTCACTCATATTATTACAAAGAACCAAGTACCTGGATGTCCGAGCCTGGTCGGTATATTTTTTTTTGGTAAATTTTCTATGAATCTTGGCTAGACCGATTATACCGACCCGATCGATATCGCCCCCGAAACCCCCTGTATACTTAATTTCATGAAAATACAAAAAGACATATAATATATTACAAAATTTGATAATTTAAAGGTATTAAATAAAAAGTGTAAAAGTAATTTTTTTATTGCTTTATAGCCAACAAGAATCAATATATTGGAATACTACCATTCGCCCGCGGCTTCGATCGCATTTATTAAAATGTATCCTATGTTAGGTACTTCTAATACCTCCAAGAATATGTGTTACCATTGTAAGTACAAAGTTGATGATCAGTTAAGTAGTTTTCGCGTGAAAGCGTAACAAACAAACCTACATTCACGTTTATAATATTAGTGTGTTAAGGGATTGGAATTATCCTTTTGTGTGAATAAATGTTTTCAGTTTTATTTAATTAGATCTACGGTTAGTTAGTTAGCACAGTTTACACTTAGGCCGTCCAAAACGGAGAAAGCTAATTCATTGAAAACTTCTATAGTAAACCAAGGACCGCTTCACCGATTAGCTATGTATGAAAACATCGACAAACTTGATAACTAATAGTAGGTATGCTCAGGCTTTTCATTTGTACATACTCATATGTGCTATATGGAATTTACGACTGAATACGATTATTAAACTCATGAGGTTTGGAAAACTTCAACAAAGACAAAGTATCTACTAAATTCAGCACCTAGCAGATTCATTTAATTTATACCCAGGTAGTCAACTCTTTTTAAACATAACTCATCCAGAAGGATTAAGTTCGATGCAACAAAAACGGTAGGTAGATGCCATATTTTCCACTAGGCTGAATCAACGCTCGAACCATTCATCGGCGCAATGAATATATTGGGCCGTTTATCTTTTTGTTTTTCCATTTCCCCAAACCTCTCGGTTTACTCGGTGTGTGAGCGCGAATCAGGCGCGGTTCCAAGGGGGGGGTCACAGGGGACATGACCCCCCCCAAAATCGTACACATGTAATTTTTTTTCTCCTCAGTTTCCATAACAGTTCAATCGTAATAAGTAATCAAAGGATAGGAATTGTTTAACACCTATAAATTAAAACTGTCACAAAATGTGGATAACAAAAGTTTACCCTGCAAGACCCGTGATTCAGGCTTGCTCTACCATAAAGACTCAGATGACACTACTAGTCTGGACCAGAGTTTCTATGAAGAGTGATAGACAGACACGCTCTGTCTAAGGACTATCCCCCAATCCCTCCGACGTAATTGGACCGGCAACTCTAGCCCGACGTGTGTGATGCATTGGAGGGAGAGCTGGATCGAGCCGTATGGAGACTGGCTTCCCGCAACACCGCTCCTGGACCTAATGGTATTCCTGGTCGGTGCTGGGAGACAAACTGAGGCAAATTTTCACTCAGTATTTCGGCCAGTATTCCCCCCTCAACTGAAAAGAAGCGAGACTGCTGCTCCACAAAAAGTAAGGTGCAGATGTTATCTTTGCGTTCCAACTTGCCTGAGCCAAACGGGGAAACTCTTTGAAAGAGTTATCTCTGACCGTATCAGCGGGCACCTGGGTGTTGACAATTAGCCATGATATCGTTAACGCTTTCAGCATTCCTTGGCGCACTGCCTCTGGACTCAGTGTCGCCTGCTATGTAGACTATACAATAATAATATATAATAATAATAATAATTATTATTTAATTCGACCAATACATTTGTTACAGTGTAGTACATTTAATTTAAAATTAGTTATTAGGTAATACTTAGACTAAATTACACTCGTGTAAAAAAAAGGTAAGGTCGGGATAGTTAATGTTACACTTTCGCATGATAAATTATTTAAATTTAAAACAAATACTTTAATCGATGCCTGCCTGAGCTAGGGTAAACCTGTGTTTCAGGCGAACACTTGACTTAAAATTTGTAAACTGGCTTGTAAATATTTATTTTTATTATTAGAAAATGATATAATGTAAAAGTTACAAAATACCGGCTACAATAATACAGGCTAGAGGGTAACGCTTCGGGGAGGTGCTTCTGCTCGCCGAGCAATGAGTGGCTTGTGTTGTGTATAAGACTCGTGAGTTGAGCCTGAAGGTGGTGCCTCCATGGCTTATGTAAGCGCCAAGGACCATCCAGCTCATGCCTCCGGGTGGATGACACTGAAGGCCAGGTGAGCCAGTACATAAAGTACCTAGGCTTCATCCTGGACAGTCGGTAGATTTTCGAAGAGCGTATCGGTCGTCATTTTTGGGCTAATCCTTCGAGTACGAGTGGTAGCAGGGGCGCCACATCGTCTGCTACTCGCCCAGGTTTGTGCCAGCCAACGCTCTATCGGAGCCGTTCTGACGAGCTTCGAAGCTTCGATAGAGAGAACTGACTGTGTCACGTCACCTACCGACTCACTCAGATGCTTACCAAGTACGGTGGCTTCGATGAATATCTGAACAGAATCGGACGTGTGGTTACGGCACAATGTCACCAATGACAGGTTTCGACCGATCTGTCCGCGACAGATCGGTCGAAACCTGTCACCAGCATTGATCGCGGCAATCCTGGCAAGTAGTGAGGGATGGTAGGCCGAAGGCTCCTTTTGTGGACATGTTATGTTCCAGAAGGAGTCCTCAGAGCGTGATCGGGAAAGGGCCGATATCGCTTGAAAGAGGCGACAAAGGGGGCGCGGGCCGCTAGCTCTCAAATCGTCGGTTAAGGGTCGTTGTGGCCGCATCCAGGGGAAATCTGGTCACTGCAAACGACCAGAGGCAGCCGAGCAGGGGCTCGGCTGACAGCCGTGTTAGGCCTCGGCGGGGTTTAGAGGATAGACTGATTTGTTCGGAGTCCCACACCATCCAACTCCCCCCACGGAGCTAGGTCCTCTAAGTATTGAGATAAGATATTATATTGTCCCACACGTCTCAAATATTCAAATATTGTCATCTCAATAGAATTACCAATAAAAACAATACATAACGATTTCTTTCTAATGTGTGCAATAAAATTGAATATTGTGCAATAAAGTCTGATTTCATCATCATCATCATCAGCCTATCGCAGTCCACTGCTGGACATAGGCCTCTCCAATTGCACGCCACTTAGTTCGATTTACTTGACTTAAATTAATTATTAGTGACCTCCCCCAAAATTCCAGGCTGGAACCGCCCCTGGCGCGAATGTGCGCGCTGACAGAATTCATTTATGCAACAACTAAAAGGATACGTACTCGCTGATATGTGAAATCACTATTTTGTTTGATGGAGTTGAGCTTTTCAATTTTATTTTTTGTAGATAACATATGAGTGTCGATTGATTCAGTGTGTTTACGCTCACTTGGGTTTGTACTTTCATATCGTTATTTTCTCGACTCGATTTTTTATAAAGAAGCAGGAATGTAATACCTTTACACGAGCAATTCTTATTATATTATCTGAACCTTAAGGGGACGATAAATCGAAAAATGAATCTAGCTAGGTTGCATTTTTAGAAAATTTATCATTGCATGCGAAATCGAAGCAATCGTGCTACAATATGTGTATATCATAACATATTGCATAATATATTTCTTATCTGATCCTAGTAAATGTATTATATTCTTTATTAGCTAAAAAAGTTACTCCTCAAATCATCAGCTATCTGCCTGTGAAAGTCCTGTCAAAATTCGTTCAGCCGTTCTAGAGATTACCCGAAACAGACAGACAGACAGACAAAAACTTTTTAAAATTCATTTTTGGTATATGTACCGTGTATACATACATATGCATTTAGTAAAAAGCGGTTATTTTAATATTACAAACAGACACTCCAATTTTATTTATTTGAATGGAAAATGAGTCAAGATTACCGGTTTTCCCACTTTGTAGAGAACACTATAGGTAGGTTCGAGCGTGTACGATCTTACTCTAATTGTAGAGTCTAGAGAGTGATATAGAAATGGGGAATTCTGATTAGCAACTATGATTTATTAGGATGTAGAGCCGTAAATGGAAAGAAATGATTAAAACAATTGCTTTGATTAAGAACTCTTATACTTATAAATTAGTATGCGTTTCCTTATTATCAATCTACTAACATTAAGCTTTTTAATTTCGCAATCGGCAATCACGGTATGGCAGTCTTAACTCGACTCAGAAACAAGATAAACACTTCAGGTAGGAATTTGTGTCGCTTTGCTGTGGCTGATTGTAAACCTGAAAGTTTTTCTTTGGCTTTTAAAATGAATATCTCACTACCAAAATAATATTGTCACGGGTTAAGTGAAATGATAGTGGAGCAAGCATATACGAGTCATTAATTTATATTTCAGCAGATGCCTACTTGACTGTCTCCTGAAATCAATAATAGCTTGGTCTTTAAATATTCTTTGGAAGTTATTAAGCTAAAAAAGCAGCCAATTGCGAGTCGGACTCGCCCATGAAGGTTCCATAGCAGCAAGTAACATAATTTTTATTTCATTTTTATACTTGTGTTAATTGAATGAAAGGTAAATTTGCGGTATACGATTTATGACGTATTAAAAAACTATTTACTAGATCTCGTTCGAACCTACCGTTTTCGGGGGAAGTTTACAATATACATCATATATTTTTTTAAATTTTATCATTCTCTTTTTTTAGAAGTTACAGGGGAGGGGGACGCATTTTACCACTTTGGAAGTGTCTCACGCGCAAACTATTCAGTTTAGTAAAAATCTTTAATATCATTTTTGAAGACCTATCCATAGATAGCCTTACACGATTGGGTTTAATGAAAAAAAAACCTAAGTTTCAGTTCCAAGTATGGGGAAACCTTTAAAATGTATTGTTTTTTTTTCTATTTTTGTGTGAAAATCTTAATGCGGTTCACAGGATACATCTACTTACCAAGTTTCAATACTATAGTTCTAATAGTTTCGGAAAAAAGTGGCTGTGACATACCGACGGACACTGATAAACATGACGAATCCATCAGGATTCCGTTTTTTGCCTTTGGCACGGAACCCTAACAAAAAACATATGGCAGATATTGCATATTTCAGTACAATTCTTTAAACGTTTTGAATATTACTTAGTATTAAAAACAAAGCATGGTTCATTTGATCCATCTATAGGTAGCGACATCTTGTAGGTAATAGTAAAATGTTGGCTCGTCAGTTTTCTAACGCTTTCTATTCCACACTAGATGGCGCTCTAACAAATTTCAATAGCTTTTTTGCCCTGCGAGTCATTTTCTTCCCTTTTTAAAGTAAAAATATATTCATCTGGTAATCTTTTAGTCATGAAGTTAAAATATTGAATATGCATAGTTTATTAATTAGGTCGCATGCATAATTTATTAGGTTTCTGCTAATTTACTGAGAAATTGATGTGTGCAAAGTGATCTAAGTTATTACTAAAATCATTTTTTTTAAATAATCGTATTTAAATATTTTAATTCTACAGGGGGTGCTAAAAATAAAACACAGTTAAAGGTTTTTGCAAAATAAATTTATGCTTAACGTAAACCCAATTCCAAAAACTACAGAAATATAAAAAAGTAAAAACAATTTCCTATGAAAAAAGTATAAATAAATAATATGTAAGTACAACGTAAACAATGTTTACAGAAATCACAGATGTGAGAGCGTCTGGGACGAATTTTGCATTACAATGTCATAACAATAAAAATGACATATTAATAGCGGCCATTAAAGGCTTTTTATTATGATATCATAACAATACACATTAACAAACAACTACTTCTTGCATAAAATTAATTTAATATCGACGCTTAAACTATAATCTGTACTTAGTACGCAAAAATTGAGGGGAAAAATGATCCAATATACATACATAACATACATTTACATATTTCTTCAAAGAGCCAACGAGAGGCGCATAAAACGCTCACGGTATTGTCAATTTGAATAGTACTTAAAGTTTGATTTAATACAACGTCACTACATAAGTGAAGACTGCATTTCAAGTGTCGATATAAAATTAATAAATAAATAAACTTGTCATGAGATTCTCCTTAATACAGAATTAAAAGTAACAAAAAATAAAAACAGTTTATTTTATTTCTAGTGCATTTATCATGTATGCTCTATTTTCAGTTTTTATTTTCTATTTTTTTTTTTAAGTATAAGCTACCAGAATTAATCTAAGAGTGGTAGTGACTATCCTCATTGCGAATGTGGACAATGCAACAATGCAGCATGGTGATCTACACAATGGCGGCGTAGTGTAACAGTAAATGCACACTCAAAAACAAGTTTGGACACAATCTAATATTAAATCAATTTATTATTTCCTATTCGACCTTTGCTAAGTGTTATTCTAATAATGTTACAAATCTAACTCCTAAAGATTCAAATGGTATTTTAGAATATTTACAAAAATATTTAAGTATATGAGATATTTGAATTCGAATTCATTGATTTCTTTTTTTTTTTTGTTTTGTCAGTGTGTAACAAAAATTAAAGTCTTCTCTAAGGCAACATTGTTATTGGCTGAATAATTCTAAATCAGTGAAGTGTTGTATAAACCATAGACACTATTTGTTGTTTAACTGTGCCTCTTTCTATAAAAAATGCAAAACAAATACAGTTTTTATGTGATATTTTTTTAAAGCTAGTACCTAATTTTCCCTCTTTTTTTAATCTGCCATAATTTTTATTTTATTCTATACCATTTGATCTTTAGTTAAATTTAATTATTACATTTTGATCCCACAACCCTCCGTTTAGTGTAGCAGCGAGTTAGCGAAGTAGCAACCATTGAGATAAGATAAATTAACGTTTACGTTGATCTACGTTAAATTAAAAATTAGCCTTTAAAATGGACCTATACCAGTCTCAAAAAAAAAGGAATGTAAAAATTCTAAACAGATCAATGACGATGAATAAGATAGATCCCTGAGACTTCAAAGATAAACATACAGATTAAAAATAAAGATAATAAAATGTTGATTTATAAAATAACTAGATTTTACCTCACAGTTTCAACTGCTTTATGATCACTGATCCACTAAGGACGCAACATGACATTACATAGGCATTTTCAATAAAAAATATTTTTTTCCAGTACAATAACAGAGACTGATGGTTACAGAGATTAACTCTTTTAAAGAGACAAATAAAAAACTGAGTTCTTATTATTTTCGCATAAATTTTACTATTTTTCTAATTCTATAACGAAAATCTAACCATTTAAGGCACGATACTTTCTAAAGTATATTAATTGAGCACCCAGATAATACTAGTATTTTTATACCCTCCCATTTATTAGAAAAGTATTTATGCATAATTAATTACAGAGTATTCATAAAAGGCATTTTAAAGGCAAAGAACACTTTTTGAGTCTGGTTACTAAACTATTATTTTAAGACTAAAACGTCAAAGTTATTCGAAGTTATTATAAATTTTTTTTCGACGCGATTACGACTCTAATTTCGACATCCATTAAATTCGTTCCCGTCCTTATCAATTTTGTACTACAATTCTTCTAATATCACATTATAAGAACAAAATGTTGAATACAAATGGCGTGACCTCAAATCTATGGAATTAGTATTAAATAGGTAAATCCTGAAAACAGGAAACATGTTCCAAGGTCAAGAATTACATCCATACCTTTTAAGTCTTAAAAAATGGACGGTATTTTTAAAATATTCGCATAGTGTTAGCGCAGCCGTGGTTCATTCGGTACTGGACATACATCATCCCTGTGTTGTGCCAGTAGTAGAGAGCACCGAGGACTAGGATATGCCACCACTGGTGGGAGTGGCCGATGTAATCCACCTTACCTGGGTACCAACGCTCTGGTATCTGGAAAACAGATTGCTTCATTTAATTATATATGTATTTATATCAGTTATATAGGACCCATAGTTCAAACTCTACTTAGTTTGTGACTAGATGGCGTTATATGAATGTGGGAAAATATTATAATTTTATTTGTAGGGGCGACTAAGGGTATTTAGAACCAGTGGTTAGTGACCTTGAATATTTTATGTGACTAATCCTTCCCACTCGTCCACTACTATAAGTCCTGCATGCTAAGATCAACCGTCCTACGTAAAGTTAAACTGTCCTGGAACCCTCAAAGAAAATGTTCAAAAATTAGAAGATTTGGAAATGGAGTAACCAGGACTGATAATCTAGGTGTTGATACCATTTTAAAACTGGTAGGGGTCGGGTTTAAATGTTTATTTATGCTGTAAAATGATTCTCCTTCAATAAGTAAAACCCCGGGTGATGTGCCAGGTCAACCTAAACCCGTTTATTTATTATAATACAAGATTTTTTTTAAGATTCTTTTTAATAAAAGACTTTCCAAAGTAGCAATACTCAGCTTTATGGAAAGCTTGAGTAGAACTCAATGCGAATGCAGACAATGTAATAGTATAATGGCGACCACCATGGCGGCCTAGATGTTTTTTTTTATGTCTCACTTAATACTGACGATTACAATGGGAGGGAAACACGTACGCTGGT